>CM061070.1:59235674-60680712 GCA_030762895.1 Sophora flavescens | reverse complement strand
TGAGCCTTGGCTTGTATCTGTTTGGTCATGAGATGCTTCAAAGCAGAATGATGCGATTGTACACAATGAAGAACAGGGCCAATCAAGTAAGATCTAAACTTATCAAATGCACCAAAAACCCCGGCAAGCAGATTCTTTTTGGTCGTGGTATAGTTCAATTAGGGCATCATTAAGCACCACGACCCAGCATAGTAAATAACATGCAATATTTTATTTTCCTTTGTTAAAAAATGACTCCATAAAAATTTAGCGCATCTGCATTAACTCGAATGTCCAAACTCAATCACGGAGTGCAATGGCCAGGTGCGGTGGTGAGTTTTCCTTTAAAAGTTGGGAAAGCATGCATGATCATCATCGAACACAAAGCGTTATCCAACTGCAAAAGTTTGCTAGGGTTTCACAATCTTTGAAAATTCTTTTATAAAATCTCACTATAGAAACATGCCCTAAGAAGCTTTTAACACACTTTTACATTTTATGGGAGGAAGTTTTTAAATTACTTCAATTTTTGCCTTATCGACTTCTATCCCCATGATGAAATCTTATGACCAAGAACTATACATTCCTATTACATGAAATGACATTTTTCCCAATTTAGAAGACAAGGTTAGTTTCTTATCTTTTTCAAAACAATGCAGATTTTAGGACCAATCATCAAAAGAATTGCAAATACGGAAAAATCATTCATAAATACCCGCCAATGAATTTTTCAGTCATATCGGAAAATATGAAGCATTACCTTTGAAAGTGGGCGGGCGCATGCACACAGCCCGAATGGCATCCTCGATGTGCATAGACGCCATAGGGGACAAGTGAAGCGAGTCTTATACTTGGTCGCGCAGAATTGACCATGATTCAATTTATACCTGGTATCGTCAGGAAGCGATAAAGCATGGCCCCACGGCCTCTACAGCATTTGATCGATGAAAGGCAAGGAAAATGATCTTTTCTTACCTTAGCCTCCCATTCAATCTTCTATAGTCAATACCGCCTCATGAGGAAGCGGTCTTTGAAGGCGAGTTCATTTATCATTTAAACCAGCCGTCATCCCTCTTTGGAACAACTTAGATAGGACTCACCCATGGACTATTCCAGGAGATTAGATAGATTGTACCTACATCCAGAGAAGCTTCACCACCTCCTTCTTTACAACTTCTTTCCATGTTTTAGGTTAAGTGCTAACTTTGAGGTTAATACTGGCCAGGCAAATTTTCCTCGAAAGGTTTTGTGCATACAAAATGAGGACTTATCCACTTTCAAGTCGGACATAGACCAACCAATTCGCAGTTTATTCTCCTAAGCACTCTCGACAACTTCTCTTCCTCTAAGAGTTCAATCCGCTCTTAATGATCACTTGCAGGAATGAAGAATTCACTCCAAGGAAAGCATAACGGAGATGGGATGGGAGTTCCTTGACTCTAGCTTAGGTGACTCACCCTTGTCTTCAATTAGCACATCCTCCACAACTTTGTCTTCATCATCCCATTTCAAGAGACTAGACAAGCCTCGAGGTTAACCATGAACTCGACCTCTTCCTCACATATCTCTTCTTCTATATTCTCGACCATAAGAACCGCTTCCAATGAATCTTCAAAGTTTGATGCACACTCTTGTCAGTCAATGATTCCACAAGGTCCACACTCGTCTACGCTGTATCTTTGTCATGGGCTCCTATTACTTCAAAAACATTAGAGAGTGGCCTTTCATCTTGGACTCACAGTACCAACTTCCTTGATTTACATCGATCAAAGCCCCTTCACAGGTGGCTAGGAATGGCCTTCCAAGAATCAATGGAGTTTCACTATCAGCCCAGCAATATTCAACACTACAAAGTCTCACAGGAAGATGAACTTGTCTACTTTACCAATAAATCCTCCACTACACCATAAGGATACGTAATGGAGCGTCACTTGTATTGGAGAGAAATCCAGGTTGGCTTGGCTTCACCAATTCCACCTTCTTGAAAATGGAGAGAGGCATAAGATTGATACTTGCACCAAAGATCACTGAAGCTCTCCAATATTCAAATGACGATAGCACATGGAATAGTAAAGCTAGGATCCTTCATCTTCACCAGTGGCTTCCTTTGGAGTATGGCGCTACACATTCTTCCGTGAGCATGGCCCGTCTCCTCCTTCCACTTCCTCTTTGTTAGAAAGAATCTCAGCCATGCGAATTTGGCATGGAAGGCATTTGTTGAGCTTGACCTAATAAGGGATGTTGATTTGAAGCTTTTTGAACACATCCCGAGGAACAGAATTGTGGATCCTTTACCTCTTTCTTGACCTTTGAGGATGGATCTTGGAAATCTGATGCGTGACTCCTTAGGATTGTCAACTAACTTCAAGGGTGCCTTTTAGTACTTGCTTTCTTACCAAACTCTTCATCACCCAGTTTTCTCTCCTTGGTTCTTCAATATGATAGGACTAGAGGTAGTGAAAAACCAGGAAGTCTCTGAATTTCTTCATTGGTTGCATCTTGATGATCGCCTCATCAACTCCTTCACATCGATTCTCTTTTCTTTTCTCTCTTCATTTTTTTTCTTGTGGGACTAATACTTCCCACTTCTTGTAGTAATGCCTTGCAATCACTCACATGAATTCTTCTCGGTATCTCCAGGCAATTGTCCTTGAGTTTCTCGAGTCATTTTGCCTTGCCAATTGCGCCTATTTGGTGCTCTAGATTATTGATGGGCTTCTTGATTCTTCATATTAGCTTGAGTTGCTTGCATGAATTGGGCTAGCATATTCTCTAAAATTTCTTGAATTCTCTTGAGGAGACTTTGCATGAGAACTTGAGCCTTGCCATATCTCTGACCAAAGTTAGGATGGAATGCGCCACCCCGGTTTGGGTGTTAGAGAAAGGATGCATGCTTGACCCTTGGTTTTCCCGTATGATTACTTCTTCTTGCCGAACCTCCAACCACTAATTTTACAGTTTACATTAGCATAGTTACCTCCACGAAGTCACGCGCCCAGAGCGGCGAACTTGGGCCGCTTGTGGTGGGAGGCTGTGGTTGAGCAGACTTAATTTCTTGGTAAGAATGGCCATTTGTGCCTTAGAGCACCAATTTCATCAAGCTCCCAGCATCTCTCTTGACTAATGATCGAGAACTTGGCATTTGATAATCGTTGTGCATGGTTTTGTCAGGGCGCCCGACTTCATCCGGGTGTCTTTTGGCTCAAATGTTCCACATGCTTCAATCATGCTTTGAAATTCGGTTGAGACCATTGGCAGAAAGGTTGCAACTTGCTGCCATGTTTCTTACTCATGATTTGGACCAGCGGTAAGTAAAGATTTGAACTCTCCCATGCTTCATAAAGTGATTCACCATCCGTGTGCAGCATTGATCTCACGATGCTTAACTTGATCATTCTTGATGGAGAGGAACTTGAGATAGAACTTGCTCCCCGAATCATTCTAAGTAATGCTCCTGAGGATGTAGTTGAACCATGACTTAGCTACATCCTCCCCCCGAAAGGGAAAACTAATAAGCGAATGGCACAATGAGAGCCGCTCCATTCAAGCCGGTAGTATCACACAGCTCAATAAATGTGCCAATGTGAGAATGAGGGTCTTCACTCTCTAAACCTCCAAATTGATTTTGCTTTACAAGATTGAGAAGTGATGCGCACATCTCAAAGTTATTTGAAGCCACGCCAGGTTATGATTGGAGTTCACATCGCATCAATTTGAAGTATAGTCTATTATCCTCCTTTGTTCATTGTTCTTGACCATGGTGATATTTGATGCTTCAACTTGCGATACTTGCACACTTGTTAAATCAACTTGTAGTTCACAGCCACTCTAGAAGATGTTACATCTATTCCCTTACTTTGGCTTCCTTTCTATTCTTTCTACAAAGCTTCTGATCTTAGGGTTGAATTGGGGATTCACCTGGGTCAATTGTACCTCGCATGAGGAACAGAGCGGGAAGCAACAACAAATATAGCAAATTACAAATCAAGCTTCAAGTGGACAATCCTAAGCGCAAAAAAAGCAGGAAAACGGCGGTGGCAGAAGATAAAACACAAATTAGGAGTCCCCTTTGGTGCTGCGTGTTAACTATAGATCCAGCTCAGTGACATCACACAAAACTTGATACGATTTTCTAGGCAGTATGCCTAGTGGGTAAATGTGTCAGTGCATGAATAGGATACTCGTTCGAGGATTGTGGGCCAAGTACCACGCCATAGAATTGGACTACTATCTAGGCGTCTCGTTTGGATGGAAGAGTTCTAGCTGTAACAAAACAAGCAAGAATAAAATATTTTTGGTCTTTTAGGAATTTTGCAAACACTTAACAGAGGCAAAAGAGATGAGGTTGACAAATGGATGAAATTGTCGGGGTTAGACTATGATAATCCTCCCTTGATTGCAATGAAATGATTAATAACACAATTCCTAATTCAATTATGACAATCAAATCTTCTAAAATATAAACCTAATGTCGCACATTTTGGAATGAGCCTAAAACCCCATTTAAACCCTAATGTCTTAGGTGGATTAACATGAGATTTAGCATAAGGGCAGAGACTTATAAGATTGCGAAGCACCCCAGAGACCTATGTCTAGGTTCACTTGAACTACTTGGCATTTGATTCATAGGCATGCCTTAACATCAATCTTTCAATTGTCTATCAAAGCAACAAATCATTCCAAGGATGATCAAACCTAGGAAAGCATTGGCGTAAGGATCAAATGCTCGCCCAAGAAATAGAAATTTGTGTCTGATCAAATCATGAGACAAGCGAGTTGGAAAAGCCTTCATCTAACCCCAACAAGGCGGTTTAGCTACATAATCAAGAGAAAAGCAAAAAGAAAAGAAATAGGAATAAAGGAAGGAAAGAACTCCATGGAAGGATCGACACCAGGAGTATGTTTTAGGGTGCCGGATGCCTTTCACCTCACGTCGGTGCTGTTATAAGCGGCGCGTGTCACGGCCGTGATGGCCATCACGACCAGGCAGTGGCGTGTTACGGCCAGGCAGCTTTCAAATTCTGGAGCATCATTGATGCTCATCCAACAAGCCGTGATCGATTCTGCCCTCTTGAGGTCCGGTTATTGGCTGTCACAGTAGTGATGGACATCACGGCTAGGCCGTGCCAGCTTCGACTTGCCATCTTCTCTTGATTATTGCTCGATCACGGCGTGGTGGTCATCACGGCTAGGGCGTGATGGGCTACGCTTGGTTCATTTCTTCTCTTTCCAGCTTTATCTTCATCAAGCTCCATCATGGCTCATCTTGGGCATTTAATCCTTAATTTCTAAAAACAACACCACAAAACCGCCTCATACATTCCCGAGGTAAAAACTAACTAAAATCAAATTAAAAATGCCTAAACTATATGAAAATGCATGCAAAATGTACACATGGAAAATGAGGTGAAATCCTCATCACTGGACACATGGGTGACTCCCGGATGCCACCTTTTATATGATATGTAAGAAAACACGTGCCGAAATGCATATGAGAAAATATTTTATTAAAAGGTTTTCTTTTGTGTTCATCCACATTTCTACACGACTCAAAGCTATGACTTAATCATCATTTCCCGTCACTGAAAACTTATAAGCATAGGACACCTTGTAGAATGCTCAATCCCAAAGCTTAGAGGCCGTGCACCAGTCTGAGCACTGATACATGAAAAACAACATTCACACTTTAACGGCGTTCATCACAACATGGTTAGGACACGATCGGCAACAACGAGATTAGGACACACGATCCTGACAGCGTGATTAGGACACATAGTCCACGACAACGTGATTAGGACACCTGACCACAACAACGAATTTGAGCATACTCTGTCCTCGATTTTTGAGGTGGACCCTCGATCCGAACATCATGAATAGGACTCGTGGCCCGAATTAACCTTTTTCCAAGATCACGTGCTATAGCTGAATACTAGGCGTCTCGCGTGCTGGTTCTCTTTCTTAGAAGTACTTATTTTACGTTCGGTGAAAATTAAATTCAAAACGAATCCTCGATAACCTATCGGGGTATCGAAAAGTTTCTAAAACATTTAGGAGAAAACCTTTTTCTTTAAAATCTTTGTAAAGCATCTTTGAAAACCCCAATAGGATATTGCCAAATAATCTTGAAAGTTTTCACTTGAAGATACATAGTTGAAAAGGATTTTTATCTTTTATAACAATAGTTCACCAAAGCCATTTCAATATTTAAAACAAGTACTTTAAGTTAATGAGCTTTTGGAAAAGAACACCAATCCTTCATCTTCAAAGCTTATTAAGGTTTTAATCCTTATAACAATTGAGCACAGACACAAATCACGGCAGCAAACTTTCAATCAACGGCGTATATATTATCAGGTTCAATGCTAATATCACGGTTGAAAAGCGAGTTCATCACATATATGCATTATAACATTTTAGAACAAGCACGAGTTCAACATCAGATAATATCATAACAATTCAAGTACCTTAGATAACCAACTAAGCTTCAATAAACATATAAATATCCGGATAAGCACATACATACATGCATACAGTTATTGAAATATATATCTTTAGGAAATCCCTCTTACCTCACGTCGGAGTTAAGAGTTTTGGATTTGAAAAGAAGGTTCACGGACGTCCTCGCTTCTCCCGCGATGAGTCTAAGGTTACCAACATAAAATTATGAGTTAAAAAGAAATAAACTCGAGAACACTAACCACAAGGTATAGGTTCGGTTCAACAATAAACTAGGATTGGGGGTTTCCAGAAATTTATGCGACTCTTAGGTTTATGATCCTTAAGTGCTAGAAGTTCATAAACAACAATCTTTTAACAAAGTTGAATTAAAAATCCCACTAAGTACTTGACTTAGGCTTTCTGCCAAGCATAGGTAAATAGGCTAGGAATTTCTAAACTTTCCAATCTCTTTAGGTTAGCATCCATACATAGTAAGGGCTTGAAACCATGATCATTTCGGAAAATGGAAAAAATCAAATGTCTTAGACCATGAACTCTTAGGTTCGGCCTTAACAAGTTTGTGAGGTTAGAGATCTTTAAATCATCCAATCTTTTGGACATAGCATCCTTTAACATGAAGGAGCTTTAATCCATAATCATCTTGGAAAACAAAATAAAATAACACATCCTAGGTCAAATGTTACATTAAAGGCATCATAGGAAAATAAAAGCAAGAAAATATTTTAAACTTTCCAATCACTTAGACATAACATCCTTTAACATAAGGAGCTTTTAGTCCATGATCACTTTGGAAAACAAAACTCAACATCTTTGCCATAACCATTTAAGGTTTCGGCCTTTTCAAGAAATAGGGGTTAGAAATCTTCAAACTTTCCAATCTCTTGGACTTAGCATCCTCCCATATCAAGGAGTCTTAATCCATGATCATTGTGGAAAACAAAACTTAAACACCATTACCTTAAAACTCATTGGTTTTGGTCTTTACATAAAAATAGGGTAAAAATCTTTAAACTTTCCAATCACTTAGACATAGCATCCTTTAACATAAAGGAGCCTTAGTTCATGATCATCTTGGAAATGAAACTCAAATACAAACTCATACATGTAAAAGTTGAAACAAGATTCACCTAAACCATATACATGGTTTAGGCCTCCCTTAGGAAGAAGAGGTTAGGGAAACTTTGTTTTGCATGACCTTTTAGTATGTGAGATTATGATAAATACAGAATATAGAAAGTGGTTTCAAACTCAAAAGGAGTTTTGTACCATTTTGAGAGGTTTTAGAAGTTAAGCACATAAAGAAATATGAAGAAAACTTTGAAACAATAGATGAAACTTTGAAAAAGAACTACATAGAAGTATTACCCCTTAACAAGATGAAACAACTTTGATGAAGAACTCTAAGAGAAAAGCTTGATAAAAATGTAAACTTTGTACGAGAGAAGAAGAAGAAATGTAGTAAGGTGTACATATAAGAAAATGGTGGAAAGTGATGAAGGGTGAAAATAAAGAGTATTTATATAGAGTGTGGGGGGGGGGTGGGGGTGGCACAGTTTTGGAGAGGAAGAAAGAAGAATAAAGAAGGTGGGTTCTTTTTGAGAGGACAAGGAGTTAAGGTGATGTGATGTGATTGGAGAGAGAGAGTCAAGATTCACTTTTGAGGTGTGTCATACCTCTCACGTCAAGTCACTTCATCCTCTTGATGCTCGCTCCATTGCGTGTCAGATGACATCCTCGATCGTATTTCAGATGATTTCGCCGGGAAATCCCTAAGATTTGCCACAGAACAAGATTTTTGAAAAACTCCAAACCCACAAAAACATCATAAAAACATCTAACCGTCTCGTTCATTGAATTAAAATTTGGTCTCTAGCTCCGAGTAACTTATGCTAGAGTGAGAACCAGTTGTAACACCCCGATTTTATTTGTTTAGTAATGTCAATGATAAATATATAAATATATATTTTTATCAGAGACTTAGAAAATGATTTTGGACAAACCAAGGTTATTTCCTTGTTATACTTATTTTTATAAGGTTACGAGGGGAAGTTTTGGTTGGCTCAAAGGCGGGCTTGATGCCGCCTATTTTCCGTGTTTTTCAGCGACATTAAAGTTCTTCTGGAAGATCTAATTTTGAATGCGTTAACGAGATGAAAAATATTTTTATCATATTTACTATGATACTGGGAGTTTTGAAAATTTTGGAAAAAAATTAACATATTATGTTTGTTCAGGCCTATACGACAAGATGTCTCTAAAGCGAGCACGAAGTCGGATGGATCGGGAAGTGGCAAAGTAGCGAGACATTGGATTGACCAACTTGACAAGCATTCATGACAAGTTTATCCTATCATAAATGGCAATAATAGCATATTTATGGTAACATTGAATTTTGTTATGAAATGGCCAAAATACCCTTTGTCTTTTTATGACAATTCTACAAAATGCCATTTGACAAATTAACCCAAAACCCTTGCCAAATCCACACGGCTCCAACCTGGTCTTCTTCTCCAAGTGTTTGAATTCTTCTCCATCAAGTTTTGACATCTTCTTCATTAAGTTTTGACGTCTTCTTTAGGAAGTTTTGATTTCTTCTTAACCAAGTTTTGACTTCTTCTTCTCCAAGTTTTTGATTGCTTATTCATTAAGCATTTGTTTCTTCTTCATTAAGCTGGTTGCTTCCTCATTTAAATAGGATGTCTCCTTCCTTAAGTCATTTTTTCCAAATTCATGATTCTTGCTCCAAAGAGTTCATAACTCGTCCGATTTTGCAGAGCCATTCTGATCAGTTTCTATTTTGAATCTCGAAAAACTTTCAACATGAAAGTTGTTCATCTTTCTCTCTTCTTTCAACGACATAAAGATCATCCAAAACGGATAAGTATGTTGAGAGATATACCCAAAATACCGAAACTGTTCTGAAACCTTACTTGGTTCATCTTCTCCCATAAGTTCTCAAGAACACCATGGAGAAATTCTTGAAAGAACATCATCCAAATCATAATTTTCTTTGATCATCAAAGAGGTAGTCTCTCTTAATCTTGCTATTCTAAGCTTTTCTCTTCATAAGATTCTTGAGTTGATGCATTTGATCAACATGTTCTTCATTTGTTTAAAGTTCTTGAAGCTAGATTGAAAAATTCATAACTAATTCTAGAAAAATCCTTTTGACATGAAACCAATTGCTATAATCTTATAATCATCTCTACTTTCATCATCTAGAAGCACAAGATCATGAGAAATTTCTTTCCTAATTTCTGGACTGGGCCGAACCTAAGTCAATATTGTGTTCTTAGGTTTTGTTTCATTTTCATGTCTTGATTCATGATTATATCTTGATAGTTCTTGTATTCAAGTATATAGAAGATCAAAAATCTAACTTGAGCCTATTTGATTCTTCAAAAACCGAAACCCTAGGTATGAGCACTTGTTGGTTTTATGATTCAAAAGTTGTTTGTAACACTTGAATCTAACTCTAGGTTTTGTATGTTGATTAAATCCAAGAGTTTAGAAATTTTAGAGATTTCTAACTCCAAACTCAGCCTTGACGAAACCTAGTTCTTGGAACTAGATGAGTTTTAGTTCATGTTCTTGGTTCATAATCATGGTTAAAGTGATTAATCATGCTTAAGTAACTTATGGATCATTAATCCCTAAGTTAATCAAATTTTAAGTTTCCTAACCTAGAAAATTGGGTAAGCCGAACCCTAACCCCATTGATTTAAGTGTGTTGTTGTTTGATTTGATTTATTTTGGTTGCAATTCGTTTGAAGGAAACTACGAAGTTGGTTGATTTACAACGACAAGAGGAATTGAATCGAGTTCGAGAGATTATTTAGTTCGAGTCTTCAAGAGGTGAGGGAGCTTGCTCGATGGATTTTTCTCAATAACCATTTGCTTGTGACCATTTACTTGTTGTGTAGTCTGTATAATTGATGTGGTTGTGGTTATCCGATTATGTGGTTTATGTTGTCTTGTATATCTCGAGTATCGTTGTTTGATCTATTTTAAGTTATTTCTTTGAATATGATATTGCTATGGTACATGATCTGTCTAGTGGTTTGTTGTTGAATGTTGCTTGTGAGTGTTGTTTGAGAAGCCTGACTGTGGTCAGTGCACAACCGACTAATCAGATAAAAGTTTTAATAAGTTGTGTAAATTATATTCAATGTTTTATGGGAAACGTTGGAATATAATAGTGGTGAAAAGTATTATTTTGGAAAAATAAGAAAGTTTGTAATACTATACAAAGTTATGTTATGAAATTAATTGTTGAAAAGAAGTTAAGATGATTTTAGAAAATGTTTTCAGTGGAAAAAGTTAAGTATTGGTTTGAGAAGCTTTAAAAGTGATAATTGATGAATGATTTGGAAAAGAGTGATGACAGATTTGGGAAAATCGTAGAAGGCAAGTATTTTGAAACCAGAGAGTACATATTTTAAGGAAGTGAAAACCTCACGTGACTCATAATTGTGAAAACCAAGTTTTATTATTTTAAGGATTTTATTGATGAATTTCCAATTTTTGGAAAAAGAATTTATGAAAGCAAAACTGATTTCGTGTTAATAGTGGTGTGGAACTTAGTAACCGAGACGTCGGGATACTAAGGTTCTGTATTGTGATGGACTTATTCATTTGGACTTTGAGGGCCTATATTGTATACATGAGGTATACTGTGATGAATTGTATACATGAGGTATACTGTGTTGAAACATTGAAGATGTTTCTAGTGCCACGAACCTACGATTGGTGCACCTGGTCGAGAGGTGTCGTGATTTGAGCACTTGGACCTGTGAGGTCCTATGTTTTGATAAAGGTTTTATGGACAAGTGAGGTCCTATGTTTTGATAAAAGTTTTATGGACAAGCGAGGTCCTATGTTTTGATAAAAGTTTTATGGACAAGTGAGGTCTTGAGTTGTGATGAAAGTTTTTAAAAAGTGTTTTAAAACTATGTGAGTCGTAAGCCATTTTGAGCTTCGGCAAGAGAAAGATTGGAGCACAAAGAAAAGAACAAAACAAAAGTGTTTTGCATGCATGTGGGTGACGTGCTCTCAGATTTGTGGTTTAATGCATTAATTACCATGGTGGTGAGGTAATTACGATATGCATATCTCATTGTGCCTTGGAGGACTTTGGGATCCCCATCTTACTTGCTAATGGTGGAGCCACCGATTGTGGACATTAGCAATGTGTTGGCCTTGTGAGTGCCTGGCTGTGTATGCCTTTGTTGTTTTCAAGATGGGAAGAGGTCGCGGACTGCTGGCGATTGGGCCAAGTTAGCCAGTGTGGCTTTGGAGTCCGATCAACTCATATGATGTTGGGATATCTCATGAGATTAGGACGAAAATTAGATGATGAATAGAAGTGTCATGCATAATTTTATGGATGATGTTTGGGAGTGTTAAACCCATCGATAAACTATTAGCTTATAAATGCTTGTGTGGTAAATGTATATGTGTTATGTGGTGTCGAGTATTTAGTTATTGGGTTAAAACCATATATTGGCGTCTCACCCTTACACACACATTTCAGGATTCTTCTAAGTTCGATATTGTACCTTGGGTACTCTATCACAGATGGTGCAGAGGAGTTTGTCTAAGTCACTCCGAGACTTAGATGTAGTTGCTTGATGAGGCATTATTTGCGGTATAACTCTTAGAACGACCAGCTTAGGGTTAAGACTTAGATTATTTTGATAGCATGTACGAGTTTGGCTCAGAGAGCCTTTATTTTATAATGGAATGTTTGTGGCTCGGAGAGCCTATCTTTTAAATGAAAATCTAAGCTATTTCTTTTGGTTTTGTAAAGCTTATGGCTATAACTATTATTTTTATGTATTGAGGTCTGGTTGAATTTAGTGTAGCTAGAATTCTGGAGTGAAAATGTAATCATTTTAACAGGTGTTATTTGATTTGGGATGTTCGAATTACAGAGGAGACTCTGTCGAAATTTTGTAAAACTACTATCTTGTATTTAAGTATATCCTTTAAATTAAATAGGCTTGCCAAGCTATAATAGTAAGTTTGTGTGTTGATTATGGCTTAGAGTGGAGTCATGACAAAAAGAAAAATTTTATACCCAATTTCAAACACTTATGTACTTATATATATTATTTTCCGAAAGCACCAGCAAATTATCTTTTAATTTTATCTTCCAACGAGTTTAGAAAGTAATGCCAAGGGAGGGTGTTACACAGATCGGTTTTCGTCTGAATTTTTGACCGAAAATTTTACTGTGACTTCATACGGTAAAACAACACAAGAAAATGATTTTATTTAAATAAAATCATCATCTGGATTTTATCAAAAATAAATACATTAAAGCATGTATTTACAAATAAAGAAGCATACGAAAAACAGGGTGTTACATTATACGTATGTAATTAGAGGGTAATTTGAACAATTTGGAAATATCAAGGGGACTTTTTTACAAATTTTAAATTCTGGGGGTATATTGCACAATGACTATGTAATTGTATTTGTAAAACATATTTAAACTGAAATATGTCTTCTATTAGATATATGACGATTGTGAGTGCCTACATACATTGTAGAAATGATAAAGAGGATTTGACAAAATTAAGACCTTAAACCAAGCTCACTAATTGAAAATTTCATTTCATTATACAATTAATATTATATTAGTTTATGAATAGAAAATAAAATTAAAAAATTGATAAATAAAACTCCAATTTGGTATTAATAATCTTGATTGTTAGCAATTAATAATTGAAACCACATATTAGTTTCTCTTTTATATTTATTGACTCATTAATTAGTATACAATAAGTTTGACTTGAATATGAACAATAAAAGATGGAGACCTAATTAATTTAAGACCATCACATTAATTACTAGAGAGGAGTAATATATTTTTCTTGTAATTTAACATTTTTAAATAATAACATATAATACATTTTTTCTTAACACAACTATATATAATATGATATGTAAGAAAACTAGATACAAATATATTATACTTTTTTTTTTTTGGTATTGAATGTGTATTATTATCTTGATAAAAAATGTGTATCTCCCAAATGCTTGTGCGACAAAATTAAAATGGAAATGTGTTAAAAGTATCAAAGAACAAATATAATCATATGATTAAAAATTTACCTATACAAATATTATAAATAAAACCATATGTAAATAAAAATACTCATGCTTTATAAACTTTTTAAAGATTCTCCCTTATATAAGTTTCCCTCCATCAACGAAATCTCGAGTCACCAACCAAAATTGGTCAGTTTTGTTACCAATTAAATATTGTTTTCATATGTTCAACAATTCTCTCAACAAAATTATTTATCGTTAAAATGAATCAAAATTTATTTACTTTGAAATCTATATGACAATAGCTAATAAATTGCTTCGACTCATAATTAATATGAGAATATATAAATTGGTTCAATTAAATGTATTTTCAGATATTTAACAATTTGGTTCTTACATTCCATAGTTTGAATATATTGATATTCAAAGTTTGTTTCATAAGAGAGCTGAAATTATTTGATAGGCAATGTCCTTGGTAAATAAATAGATGCTCAAATCGTTTAGAAAATTTGAGAGTTGATGCATTAATTAAGCTAGGAGTTATCGCTAGTAACGTGTGTTGCGTGTTTGTAATTGAGAGTAATTTGAATAATATGAAAATATCTTTCGGGGGGGGGGGGGGGTGTCTTTTATACTAATTTTAATGCCGTGTTTGGTGTAAGAGAAAAGGAAAAGAGAGAAGATGAGAAGAGAGAAAAAAGGAGAAATGATAGTTTTATCATGTTTGGTGAACAAGATAAAAAGAGAAGAAAGAAAATAAATGTGTGGAACCCACCTTAAAACTTTTTCTCTCCATCCCAGCAGAGAAAAGGGGAGCAGAAGAGATCTTTTGATGGAAAATGCCATACTTACCCCTTTCCTACTTCTCTAAACTATGTTCTCGTTCTCTTACGCAATCAATTAAATTAAATTAATCCATTGTTTAATTAAATTAAATTAAATTAATCAATTATTTGATTAAATTAGATTAATAATTTAATTGAATTGAAATCAATAAGGCAATTTAATTAAACTAATATATTTTATTAGTTAAAATAAATAAATAAATTAAATAAATTATTTGATTATTTATATTAACTTAATTATTGAAATTAGAATATTTGTATATTGGTTTTTTAGTTAAGGATATTTTTGTCTTTTTAAAAAAAATTACATTTCTCTCTTTTCAATTTCGATCCAACCAAACAAAGGGTGAGAGAGAAAACACACTTTTTTCACTCCTATTTCTTCTTTGTTTCTCTTATATCAAACAATATATCAAATCTACTCTATTTCTCACCTTTCTCTCTTCTCATACTCTTTCTCACCTCTTTCTCTCTTTACATTTTCTTCTTACAACCAAACAAAGGCTAAATGTCGGGGGTATGTTGCACAGTGACTATAGTTGGATGGGGTGTTTTAAATTTTACCATATATTTAACTGCAAAATATGAGAATTAAAAAGTAAACAAAGTTTAATTTTGATATATTGTCGTCACTGTAAAGTTTGTTACATTAACCTTCAATCATACATGTGTCAAAAAAAAAAACCATCAATCATACCATTACATGAATAATTTTGAAGATAGTTATTATTTAAGTCAAATATATGTTTCTATGCACTGACAATGGAAATTACTTTTACACTGACACTCAATCAAATTTAACCACAACATCGTTTCGATTAATTTAACTTCATTTAATTAAAAACTAACAAAATATCAAATTTTATATTTCCACAAATCAATCACTTTTCTTCTTCCTGTAACACCCTATTTTTCGTATGCTTCTTTATCAGTAAATACATGCTTTAATGTATTTATTTTTGATAAAATCCAGAGGATGATTTTATTTAAAATAAAATCATTTTCTTGTGTTGTTTTACCGTATGAAGTCACAGTAAAATTTTGGGTCAAAAATTCAGACGAAAATCGATCTGGGTTCTCACTTCCAGTACAAGTTTACTGAGCTAGAGACAAAATTTTAATTTGTGAACGAGACGGTTAGTGTTTTTATGATGTTTTGTGTGGGTTTAGAGTTTTTCGAAAAATCTTGTTCGGGGCCAAATCTTAGGGATTTCTCGGGCGAAATCATCGGGAAATACGATCGGGGAAGTCATCTGATACGCAATGGAACAAAGCATCAAGAGGAAGAAGTGACATGGAGTGACTTGATGTGAAGGCTATGACACACCTAAGAAAAAGTGAATCTTGACTTTATTTCAAAATCTCACTTTTTCATCTTTCTCCCTCCAATCACATCACATCACCTTAACTCCTTATCCTCTCTACAAGCAACCCATCTTCTTTCTTCTTCTTTCTTCTCTTCTTCCTCTCCAAAACCGTTCACCCTCCCCATTTCCTCTATAAATACCACTCTTCATCTTCACTTCATCACTTTCCTTTTAAAACTCTTAAGCTTTCATCTTTTCTTAACTTCAAGCTTCCAAAGCTTTAGTTTTTCTTCTTCTTTTCACTAAGTGTTCTTCATCAAAGTTGTTCCTCTTTCTTAGGGTAATACTCTCATGTATTCTTTTCTTTAAAAACTTCATCTTTTTCTAAAAGTTTCTTCTTTATTTCATATATGAGCTTTTATCTTAAAAAATCTCTCAAAAATGGTAGAAAACTCCTTTTGAGTTGAAACCAATTTCTATGGTCTTGTATTTACTTGTAGTTTAACATACTAAAAGGTTGTGTAAAACAAAGTTTCCTAACCTCTACTTTCTAATCAGGCCGAAACCATGCATATGGTTTAGATGGAAGCTTGTTTCAACTTTTACAAGTATGAGTTTGTATTTAAGATTTGTTTTCCAAAATGATCATGGACCAAGGCTCCTTTATGTTAAAGTATGCTATGTCTAAGTGATTGGAAAGTTTAAAGATTTGTTTTCCAAAATGATCATGGACCAAGGCTCCTTTATGTTAAAGGATGCTATGTCTAAGTGATTGAAAAGTTTAAAGATTTTTACTCTACTTTTATGTCATTTATATTTATGCCATTTACTTTATGTCATTTACATTATGTCATTTACCTTTATGTCATTTATATTAATGCCATTTACTTTATGTCATTTACATTATGTCATTTACTTTTATGTCATTTATGTTTATGTCATTTATGATTCATTTACTTATGTCATTATGCTTTAATTACTTATAGTCTTATGTTGTTCTTACTTTATGTGCTTATGAGCTTTGTTATTCGAAGTCCTATGTTGCTTTCAAGATGATCATAGACTTGAGCTCCATAAGTTATTGGATGCTAAAAGGTCTAAGAGATTGAAAGAATTTAAAGATTTCTATCATGAAAACCCAAGGATGACCGAATCTTAAAGGTTATGGACCTAGGGTGTTTCGTTTTTCATTTTCCAAAGTGATCATGGTTTTGAGCTCCTTACTATTAATGGATGCTAAACCAAAGAGATTGGAAAGTTTAAATGTTCCTAGCCTATCTTATTGGTCAAGGCCGAATCTCCATCAAGTGTAACTTGGTGGGATTTTTGTCCAAACTTTGTTTAAAGTAATCATGTTTTAAACTCCTAGCACTTAAGGATCATAAATCCCTAAGTTACATGTGTTTTGGAAACTTCAAGCCCTAAGTTCTTGGTTGAGTTCTAATCCTTGGAACCTTGTGTCTTGAAACCTAGACTTGCATCCTAACCAACTTTGAAGAACGTTCGTGAAACTGTTTATTTTCTCGCATTCTCTTACCTTCTTGAGGTAAGAGGGGATTTCCTAAAGATATTCAATAACTGTATGCATGTGTGTATGTGTTTAACTGGATATTTATATGTTAATTGAGCTTACTTGGTTATCTAATGTACTTGAACTGTTATGCTATTATCTGATGTTGGGCTGTACTTGTTCTAAATGTTATGATGCATATCTGTGATGAACTGCTTTCAACTGTGATATTAGCATTGAACTGATAATATATACTGCTGTTGATTGAAAGTTTGCTAAGCCAGACTTGTGTCTGTGCTCAACTGTTATAAGGATTAAAAACCTTAATAAGCTTTGAAGATGAAGGGATTGGTGTTCTTTTCCAAAAGCTCATTAACTTAAAGTACTTGTTTTAAATGTTGAAATGGTTTTGGTGAACTATTGTTATACAAGAGAAAAATCTTTTTCGAACTATGTGTCTTCAAGTGAAAACTTTCAAGATTATTTGGCAATATCCTATTGGGGGAAATATTTCAAGGATAAAAGTATTTCAAAGATGCTTTATAAAAGATTTTCAAAGAAAAGGTTTTTCCTAAATATTTTGGAAACTTTTCGATAGCCTGGATAGGTTATCGAGGATTCGGTTTTGAATTTGATTTTTTACTGAACGAAAAATAAATACTTAAGAAAGGAATCTAGTACGCGAGACGTCGCCTCTAGTATTCAGTTATATGCACGTGATTTTGGATCAGTGTTAATTCGGGACCATGAGTCCTATTCATGATGTTCTGGACTGAGAGTCCAATTCTCGAAATCAAGGACAGTGCGTTCTGATTTCGTTGTTGTGGACTGTGTGTCCTAATCACGTTGTTGTGGACTGTCCTAATCACGTTGTTGTGGACTGTGTGTCCTAACCACGTTGTGATGAACGTTGTTAAAGGTGAATATTGTTTTCTACGACCACAAGCCTAGGACTGGTGCATCGGTCTCGGGCATTGTGATTTGGCATTCGGACTATGTGTCCTATGCTTCTAAGTTTTCAAGTGATGGGGAAATGATGATTAAGTCGTTAGCTTGAGCTGTGACAGCGAAAAAGAATGAACACAAAGAAAACCCTTTAAATAAAATATTTTCTCATATGCATTTCCCCAAGCAGACGTGCTTTCTTATATATCAGATACAAGGTGGTATCTAGGAGTCTGTCCATGTAAACCGAGTTCAGAGGCACATGCGACGTTGCTCGTCCTGAGACCTTAAATGCATGAGGGTATGGAGGCAACTGCCCGGTGGGCTAGAGATTGACCAACTCTAATTCTTCTCCAGTGGAAAACGGTGTTGATATCTCTTGAGATTAAGTTAGAGCCTGATATTGAAGTGCCATGCATATTTTCAAAGGTTGACTGTGCGGGTTTGAGACCCTTTGATATAACACTATTATATTGTGTATATGCATGATTTAACTGCTTATATGATTATGTGATGTATGTATCATGTATATGGTTGTTGTGGGATATATCTTATGATGGTATCTCACTCTTACAATTATATCAGGTCTCTTCGGGTTTTGTTGTAGTACCTTGGTACTCTAGTACTGATGTTGCACAGGAATCTTTCTAATTCAATTGAAGACCTAGTGTTAGAGGTTGGGAAAGTATTCCGATTGGGGGTCTCTCCAATGAATATTTGATAGAATGACCAGCTTAGGAGTTTTGAGTTGGGTTGTATATCTAAAGAGGTCGGTAAATGTAGTGTTATATACATCCATCTGTAGTTTGAACTTTTCTTCCGAAAGTGGAAACTTAGATAAATGTTGTATGTCATGGTAACTTCGTTACGAACGTGACTTTACATTTTAAATGTATGTATGATGGATTTCAGATTTATCCTTATAGAAGAAAATTTTATACCCCAGTTTTCTGACTTAAGAGAAAACAAATTTTCCGAAAGCAACCAGCAAATTATCTTTTAATTTACTTCCGCATGTGTTACATTGTAATGCCCTATGGGGGGGTGTTACACTTCCTCCACCCATCTTCCATTTTCTTTTCAATTTCTCTCATTTTCTACAAATACATAAACCCTTCTTCTCCAAAAGCCTCCGTTGCGGCCACAGTAACCTCGCCACCGTGCCATTTTCTCTTTGCCGCCATGCCGTTCTGCCCTAACCACCTGAAACACACTTCCTACCCCATACATCATCTGTAACACCCCGATTTTTATGATTTCTAAGATCGATATAAATATAAATAAACATTTATATTTTTATCTAAAACTTAGAAAATGATTTTGGGAAAACCAAAGTCATATTCATATCATACTTATTTTTATAAGTATACGGCGAAATTTTTGGTTGAAAATTCAGACGGAACCCGGTCTGCGTTTTCGCTGACAGTAAGATTTTACTGATCAGAAAACCTAATTTTGACCCGAGATAGAAATGAATATATTTTATATCTCATTTCCAACGATATAGGTTATTTTGAAAATTTTCAAAATAAATAAGTTATTATACTCGATTTGGGCGTAAAACCCTAAATCGCGTAATCGACGAAGTCGAGAACGAACGTGCAGAGACAAAACCCAACGTCGGATGCTGAAACCTCTTGCCACCCACGGTAGTGAGTCACATGGATGAGTCACCCATGTCATGATTACTTTTTACAAAATATCTAGATATTTCTTTAAACTAGTGTAAAGACCGTTTTGCCCTTGGACGATTTTACCCTTGAACTTTCATCGAAATGATAAGTTTGCCCCAAAATTTGTGTACACAAATCAGCCACATCCTCACTCATTTCTCATCACATGTTGGTCATAATTACTTCTTGGGAAATGACCATTTTATCCTTATGTTGTCATAATACCACAAAAATGCCATTTTGTGAGATTACTACTTTGTCCTTGAATTTTTGTGTCTTGGACCCTTTTACCCATCAAAGGCCACGACCCTGGGCAGCCAAGAGACCCATTTTCACTTCTATAAAAGGCCATCTTCATCTTCTCCATCAAGCTTTGCCATTTTTGCCATTAAAGCTCTAAGTTGCCATAGCTTGATTTTGTGAAGGAAGTAGGAGATTTCTTGCTCATTTCTTGATTCCAAGAGGTAAACCTTACTTATCTTCCTTGTTTAGCATCATGTTCTTCATTTACTTTGATGATTTAAAGCCTTAATCATATTTTCCAATTTCTAGATCTAGAACTTTGAAAAATCATAGTAAATCATAGAAAAATCCTAAAAATGTGAAACCAATTTCTATGATCCTATTATCCTCTCTATATTCAAGATCCAAGAAGGTGCATAAAAATAAATTTTCTTTCCTAGTTAACCTAAAGAGGCCGAACCTATGTCTTGGTGGGGGGAGGATTTTGTTCATTTTCTTTACATGATCCAATCTTATAAGTTATGTAGGTATTGGATCTATATTGTTTGAAATGAATCAAGGTATCCAAGATAATTTAGTTTTCATGACTGAAATTTAATTGTTTGAGGATTGGAAGATTTAATTTCAATCTTTGTACAATGATCATTGATTTAGGGTTTTAAGTAACTAGGAATCATTAATCCAAGAGTTTAGAAATTTTAGAGATTTCTAACCCTAAAGTCAGCCCTTGGCCATAACCAACATGTAGGATTTTAGGCTTGATTTATTTGTTTGTTTGTTGATTGAGTGTTATGTTTAATGAAGGATAAACTAGATTATCGTGTACGTGCGTTGACGGTTTCCGAATTCACGACAAAGTTTTAAATCGGAAGCTAAGTTCTTCGAGAGGTAAGGGGAGCTTACCTGAGGGATTTTTATCAATAACCATTTGCTTGTAGTGTAGTCTGTATAATTTATATGTGGTTGTGATTATTTGTTTATGTTGTTTACGTTGTGTTGTTTATCTGTGCATCGATGATTGATATACTTTTAATTTATTTAATTATCTGCAGTTGTATATTATATTGCTATGATACATGATCTGCCTGGTGATATAATTCTGATAATTGTTGTTGAGTGTTGTTTGAGAAGCTTGATAGTGGTCAGTGCACTACCGATTAATCAGATAAAAGCTTTAATAATTTGTGTAAATTATATTCAATGTTTTATGGGAAATGTTGGAATATAATAGTGGTGAAAAATATTGTTTTGGAAAAATAATGAGTTTTGAGAAATATTATTATTTTAATGATTTATTAATGAAAATGTGAACTATGGGTCACAGAGAGTGCGCAACCGTGAAAATATTTTACTACTGCTAATTTTTACGTAAGAAATTCCGTAATATTGTAAAAAGTTATTTTGTGAAATTAATTTTCGAAAATAAATTATTTTAGAAGAAAGGTCAAAGTTTGACTTAAAAACGTTTTCTTTGAAAATGTTAAACGACAACAAGTTTCGAAATTATTTACGGTGGGAGTTTAAAAACAGCAGTACTTATTTTAAAAAGAGATTTAATCTCAATTGATTTATCATTTTTTTATTGAAGTTTCAGTAAAAGAGTCTTGATGATTTGACGTTATTTCGGAAAAAATGAGTTTCCAAAGGAAAATAGATTTTTTTTTATGATTTGACGTTTTACAGACGAATTTCAAGTAGAAAGGATTTTCTGTAAATGAGTGTTACCCAATGACATATTTCCGGTAACTTGGATAAGTTGCGGAGATCTTATTTTGGATTTGTTTTTCACATAACGAAAATGACGTAAACGACGATATGGAACTTAGTAACCGAGATGTCGGGGTACTAGTGTTCTTATGACGTTATAGACTTGGTGTTTAGTAGGTTGATGGTGTGTCTACTTCGCGACGTAATAAACGACGGTAAAAGATTAATGATGTTTTCTATTACCACGAACCTAAGACTGGTGCATCGGTCTAGGGGTTTCGTGATTGAGCACTCGGACTTTGAAGTCCTGTGTTATTAATGAAAGTTTTAAAATGTTAAAACTCTGTTGGTCGCAAGCTTTGAGCTTCGGCAAAGGAAAGATTGAACATAAAGAAAAATAACGAGATCAAAGTGTTTTACATGCATATTCGGCAGACATGCCTACCGAGTTAATCATGGTATCTTAATGATATTCATGTCTCGATGTATTTGTTAATCATGGTATCTTTATGATATTCATGTAAACGACGTATTCACTGTGCCTTTGGGCAATCGACGTACAATGAAAAACCATAAATCGACGTTCTCACTGTGCCGGACAGTGGGCTATGGTAAAATCGACGTGCGTCTTTTGGAAAAATCGACGTGCCTCTTTTGGCAAAATCGACGTGCCTCTTTTAGCAATCGAGCTTGATCAGCTCATTTTAAATGATGTTGGGGGTCTCTGGAGATTAAATGTGAATGTGTAGATGATGTATTGAAGTGTTCATGCATAGTTTTCCAACGTTGATGTTTGGGGTGTGGAACCCATTGATAAACTGTATGCTATAATATAGATGCTTATGTTGTTATAAACATGTATATGTGTATGTGCCTTCTTTTGTGTCGCGCATTTAGTTATTGTGTTAAATCCATATATTGGCGTCTCACCCTTACAAACATATCAGAGCCGCACAAGGGGTATGATTTCTACAAGAAGGAGAAGGCTCTCTAGTTCGGGGCATGTTGTTGCCGCTTCTATTGGTTGTAGCGTCTGTTAGTTACGACCAGCTTAGGTCCTATTATGTTATATTATGTTTTGAGAATAAACTAAACTGATAATGATCTAGGTGTGAGAACATATGAGGCAGTATAGTTGTATGACTTATATACATTATGTATTTAAGTGTGATTTGATTACGTTATTATTGTTATGAGGTTAAAAAGAAGAAAAAATTTATCACCATATTTTGAAAAGATAAACGTTGAGAAAACATTATTTTCCGAAAGCAACCAGCAAATTAAGTTTTATTTTCGCAAACGGGTAACCATGTGATGACCCGAGTTAGGGTGTCACATCATCGACCACAATCATGAGGGATGGCCAATTAGAACAATTTCAACCTAGCCAACTTATGCGTGCATCATATTCATCGTCTCCTTTGGTCGTTGGCACTTTGACAGCAAATGAGCTTATGGATTCTCAAATTCTTTATTCGGATCCATCAATTTGGGAACATTTCAGGATAGATCCGAATTTCAATTACAACCATTACAATCATGGTATCCGAGGCCCTAGTCCTGGTCATGATCTGCATAATTGGAGCTGGAAACAAATCCCAGTTTCTTCTAATTATCACCCAGCTATTGTATCTGCTCCTCCTCACCAGATTAATGACATAGGAGTTTAGATTGCTAGCGATGATGGTGATGATGGTCGAATCCGCAGTCTTCCACACAAGAAAAATGGGTCCTACACATGCTAAAAGTGCAAGCAAGAGTTCCCTACTTCACAACATTTTGCAGCTCATGCAGTTTCTAAGCACTACAAGCATGAAAGCAAATCTCAGAGAAGCAAGAGGCTTATGTCTAAATTCCGATAGATAAAGCTCCGCATTGGGAAGGTAAATGGTCTAAGCACTTGTCTTCCTGATTCTTCTTCCGGGGCTCAGGATGTAGCAGGAAATAGCTTTGCTCGAAGGTTTGATGGTGGAAAACAACCATTTGATGTCAAGGTTGAGGTAGATCAAGAAGTTGGCCTCTAGGATTAGGTTCCTCCTCCTCATGAATTGGAAGCTAAGGACTATGGTCAGTTTACAGTGTTTGTTTTTTCTTGTTATTGTGGGATCATCCCCTTCGGGTTTTTTTTCATATATATGTTTTGCTATAGACTTATGGTTGGTATATCATCAGTGGTTTGGTTTAGTTTAAGTGTAGACATGTTTATGTTATTCTTTTGGACTTATGGTCAGTTTCCTAGTCTTTATTAATTTTTTTTTGCATAGTTAGTAATGAATAATCTTTCATATTTTCAGTACTTTCTGCTTGTTTAGTTCTCTCATTGATTACTAAATTCAAACTGATATATGAGGATTACAACTCAATGTTATACCATATCAACGCTTCATAGTTAAATGGGTTTTGAAGGCTTTCTTGTCAAGTACTTTAGCACTTTTTCTTTTATCCACACCCAAGTTCTAACCTTTATCAGATCCAAATTAAAATCTAGTTTATATCAGTTTGTTCCATTTCAAAAATGACTTAGTTTGATACTTTCAAATTGACCTAACTACAAGAACCATATAAGTTTCCAATATTCCTTAATCCCTTTGGTAAAAGCCACTCACATCGGTTGTCCAAAATGATTTTTCCCCTCACCTTGCAGAACCATTGTAAACCCGAACCAACCATATACATGTTGCCAGACCTGAAAAGTATGGATGCATATGAAAATCATATGGTCTGTTGTGTCTATTTCATTGAATGAGAAAACACATTTTAATTCTTCATCATCATTCAGCACCTTCCTCCTATCAAGATTACACTTAGAAGGGATCCTTTCTAATACAGTCTCCAACCAAATGCCACAATAATTGATAGAACCAATGCAGTCCAAAATCTTGAGAATAAAGTATTGTTAGATTGAAAATTTTGCCTCTACATCCACCTTTAAGATGATTTGAGTCAGTATCTCAAAAACTATCTGCTGTCAAAATCCAACCATCCAAGACTTATTCCTGTACTTGTATCAAAGGCTCCTTACACTCAAACAACTCTCTCATCCACCCCTGAACTCTCACTCTAAGACCCACTCCTTCCACCCAAATTTTGATACGATTAACCTTGGACAATCTTTATCTCTACACAAAGGATTCTAATTTGTATGTCCTATATCTCCTTTTACATATCTCGATAACGTGTAACTTAACAATAACTACAATTTTTAAAAAAAATAAAACTAGTTTGTATGGTTGATAGTTTTGTCTTACATAAATAAAAATGGAAACAATTTGAATAGAGATTTAGTAGGTTATGAAATGAAGAATTTGATAATTTGATTGGCCTTATTTAGGGGGAAAAAAACAAAACAAGATTTTGCTAGATCATGAAGATCAAAATAGATACTAAATCATATTATTTGCTCTAACTCATCAAGGCATAAAAAAAATATAGCAAAATAAGTCTTATTGTCTTTAAAAAAACTCCCTTCAACCATCCTAATGTTTGAATCTGTATTTTTCTAGAAGTGATTCTCCAAGAAGCTACTATTAGTAGATTTTCAGTTCAGAAGAGATTCTCAATGTTTATAAATTAAAACGAAACATGTGCTATATTTTTATTGTGCGTCCCAATGAGTTTAAAAACATTAGTGCAAGATATCTCTTGAAATTTTCATAATGTGCTATATAGCATATCCAGTTAATTTTGATTTTTTGAATCATATATATATATATATATATATGGAACACTGGAAAACTCTGAAGCTAAGGTATATTGATAAGAAGAAGAATTTAGAGAGAGGTTGAATTCCCTGTTAGGGGAAAGCCTTGAGGGAGGGAGAGTATTTGATTCAATTTTCTTCTTGCATTTTCATTCCTTACTTGATCTTTTTATAACCAAATTACAAATAAAAAACTCAATACAACATACCCTACTATTAAGGATCTAAGGACACATGGCATGACAAACTCCTAATAATAAATTGTAAATTAACAAACTATATTATTCTAGAATATTCCATAAGTGAAGTGGCCTTTGAGGTGTTGCTAAATTGGGCTCTATAACTTGTAGGTGGATTGGCCTTGTTAACATGTATATCCATATCATTGCCGACCCCTTCAAACTGATCTTGTCCTCAAGATCATAGAGTGGTATTAACCATTTTTCAAAAATCCATGTCTTGTTTTCCCTTAAATGGGCCTGACTTGTTGAGGTTGAAAAATACCTTGTTTTAAAATTGCAATGCTTCTCCATATAATATTGGACTTGGCCCATTAGTTTAAACCGATAACTCCACTCACTTTCTGGTATTAATGTGACCCAATAAGTGAGGAGACCCACTCTAGTAACCAAGTCCTTGTCAGCCCACTTTCTTTTTGGAAGCAATGAGGCCTAATTCACAATAAAGCCCAAATCAGTGATGAGGAAACCAACCCAGCAATGCCCTTTTTGCCATTGTTCATTTGGAACCCTAAGCTTGTTCTGAATTTCAATGCCCCAAGCAATAAGTAAACCCAGTAAATAATCCAGAAAAAAGGAAAGATAGAAGGAGCCATTTAAGACAAGGCTCAACAGAAAAATTAGAGGAGCCAACCAGTACCAATTCCCAACCCTAATGTGCCTCCTTGTCACAAAAATCCAACGCCTCCAAGGCACCCATGGCCAGCAAGAAGTGGCGTCAGGTGGATGCTCCCTCGCCGGAAAAGGAAACGCCGGCCATGTTCGTGACAGAACCGAAGCAAAAGATGACATTTTTGATGGAGACGGAAAAGATGAAACCCGAGGCGCATTATGTGTGTTGAGGCTCCAAGGCACCAATGGCGACCATGGGTCTTGCAATTCCGGCGAGTCGGTTGGCAGGAGTGTGGCCAGTCCGGTCGATGCCGCCATGGCAGGCTCTGCCGTCAAACCTGGGAGGGCGTGGAATGGAGAAGATGTAGCCGAACCTAAAACATGATGGATTGACGGAAACCTCCGATCTGGGAGAAAGTTGCGTACGGCGGAGGGGTAGGTTGTGTCTGGTCTAGTCCTACCGGGTTCGAAGCAGAAGAAGCAAATGGCAGCGAGACTGAGATACGCGACTGGGCTTGTGACGGCAAGCTCGGTGGTTACGATCTGTCGTGGTGGCGATGGTAGAGTTATGGTGGTGGGGCAAATGTTGGTCAGAGCCAAAACCCCCCGAAGCAACACTCAGAACCGAACCCTACGTTTTGGTTACAAGAGCGGTGAGAAGTAGAGGTTGAGGGATTTGATTAAGTTCGACGTCGTCGTTAGAGTTGTCCTCAACAATCTTCTCTTCAGCAACAAGAACATGTGATCTATCATCTGTTTCTGAGGCAAGGAAGTTGGTAGTGCTAGCTAAGTGGTTCTCAGTGGTGGTGATGGAATTGGGTACTGGCTGAGGTAGGAAGGTTTGAGGTTGGCATTGTAACACCCGGGTGCCGACGAGGGCGGGGAGTGGTCACCGGTGCAAAAAGGCATGGACAAGGAGCAGTTCCTGGCAGGCTTCTAGGCGGAGGGACACATGAATGAACCAATTATACACCCGAATGAGAGGGATCCTGAGACTGTGTAGATATGGGACTATACAGTTGAGGAAGGCTTATATTAATTGATTGGTACTACCTATACTAACAAGATGCATCTTCTTTTCGATAGCCCATCACTTAAGAACTCCACAGTTAAGTGAGCTTGACTTGGAGCAATTATGGGATGGGTGACCTCCTGGGAAGCTTTCCCGGGAAGCGTGTGAGTGAGGACAAAGCATGCTGAAAAGGCTCGTGTTGGTTTGTGGGGACAGTCGTCAATCCATAATGCAGCCAGGGATGTTACAAATGGTATTAGAGCGGTACCTCTCCCAGTACGGTGTGGTTCGGGGACGAACCAAACGGAAGCTGGTGGGCATGTAACACCCGGGTGCCGACGAGGGCGGGGAGTGGTCGCCGGTGCAAGAAGGCATGGACAAGGAGCAGCTCCTGGCAAGCTTCTAGGCGGAGGGACACATGAATGAACCGATTATACACCCGAATGAGAGGGATCCTGAGACTGTGTAGGTATGGGACTATACAGTTGAGGAAGGCTTATATGAATTGATTGGTACTACCTATACTAACAAGATGCATCTTCTTTTCGGTAGCCCATCACTTAAGAACTCCACAGTTAAGCGAGCTTGACTTGGAGCAATTATGAGATGGGTGACCTCTTGGGATGTTTCCCGGGAAGCAGGTGATTGAGGACAAAGCATGCTGAAAAGACCCGTGTTGGTTTGTGGGGACAGTCATCAGTCCATAATGCAGTCAGGGATGTTACAGGCATGGTTTTTGCTGAACCTGGTCTGTTAGAATTGGGGTACTCAGGTGGACAAAGGGTTTGTGATGAATGGGAGTGGTCGAGCCGGTGACTGAGCTGAATGAAATGGGTGGAGCCTAGGAGAGTGCAGTAATAGTTGAGTGGTCTGGGAGCAAAGGTGAATGGGGTGGATCCTTGATCTGGGTATTTAGGTATGGGAAGGAATTGAGAAAAGCTTGATGTTTAAGTTTGTGTGAAATGATGGAGTCCCTAATTGATTTATTATAGTCAGTAATGGATTTAGTGAGAGCATTGATGGATTCTAAGAGGTGAGTGTAGTCTGATTTTTGGGATTGGGAATGCACTTTTTTTTTTGAAGAATGAGGTTGACTTGCAAGGATGAAAGTACCAATGATAGGAAGAAGAATTTAGAGAGAGATTGAATTCCCTATTAGGGGAAAGCCTTGAGGGATAGAGAGTATTTGATTCAATTTTCTTCTTGTATTTTCATTCCTTACTTGGTCTTTTTATAACCAAATTACGAATAACAAACTCAATACAATATACCCTACTATTAAGGATCTAAGGACGCATGGCATGACAAACTACTAATAATAAATTGTAAAATAGCAAACTATATTATTCTAGAATATTCCATAAGTGAAGTGGCCTTTCAGGTGTTGCTGCATTGGGCTCTATAACTTCTAGGTGGAGTGGCCTTGTTAACATGTATATCCATATCATATATCCACTTAAACCTGATGCCCTAATTACCAAATTCTTCGACCTTTCCGCCTTTCCTAATACTAAGCTTTGCCCATCTGATGAATAGGTATTATAGGGAAGGATACCCACCCACTATATATGTGAAGCGCGCTCTTTGTTTCTTGTTGGTAGTTGTAAACCTTTTTATAAGTGGGATGTTCTCACTTTCATCCTTGTTGTGGTTTGGATATTTATATTCGGAGTTTGTTTCAGGGGAGAGCTGAAATAGTTTGATAGACCATGTCCTTGGAAAAGAAATAGATACGCAAATCCTTTAGAAAATTTGAGAGTTGAGACATTAATTAAGTTGGGAGTTACAATGAGTAATTTTGTTATACGTATGTAATTAGAGGGTAATTTGAACAATTTGGAAATATCAAGGGGACTTTTTTACAAATTTTAAATTCTGGGGGTATATTGCATAATGACTATGTAATTGTATTTGTAAAACATATTTAAAGTGAAATATTTCTTCTATTAGATATATGATGATTGTGAGTGCCTACTATAACACTCCGGTTTTTACTATTCTTCAATAACAGTAATTATATATATGTCTATACGTTTATATTATTTCATTTGGAAAGATTAATTTTCTGGATGTCTAATTTTATTTATTTTAATGGGTTAGTTGAGTAATTTTAATTACTCATTTAAAATCATTTTATTAAGTGCGTCATCACTGCCCTTTTCCGGTATAAGTACTTTTACTAGACAATAATGTTATGTTATTGTCACTACTAGTATTTATTTAGAAAAATATTTTAAATGATATGATTGAAAGAGAATCATTTTCATATTTTACTCTATTTAATTTTAGATTTGAAAATAAATTGGTTTGACATTAATCGGAGATTAATTTTAGACCATTGATTTTCTTGGTTGATCAGTTCAACTATCAAGCTTGACTCTAATTTGAATTTTGAAAATATATATCTGTCACAATTGATTTTTAGATTCAAAAACTAAAAACTTGTTTATTTTTAGGCTTAATATTTATCACTCATTTTTGTACCTATTACTAAATATTAAGTTAAAAACATGAATTTCTCTCTCCTACTTCTAGTATCAAACCCGATACTCCCCTATTATTCTTTCCTTTCTCTTTTGTTTTTCTCTCCTGCTAGCTTCTTCTTCCTCCCTCCAACCTCACCCCTTTCCTTCACTTCCAGTCGGCGCCGTCCCTCCATCTACAGCCACCGTCCGGCCGCCACGCATCGACGCGAGGAAGAGAGGAACCCACGAACCAGCTCCTTCCCCACACGTCTGTTTGTTCCGCCATTGCGTCTCAGTATCTCCGCCGCGAGCGCCGCCTGCACCTTGCAGTCGCGGTACGTCTTTCTGGCCACTGTGCTGCTCTTTGCTTTTAGGTTCTGTTAGGCTCATTCTCATTCTTTTGAAGTGCAGTCCATAACCCCTCTTCTAGTCAGGAAAACCGCGACCTCCACCATGCCGGAGCCACCACTGCTGCCGCTAACCACCCTAGTCACCACCATGACATCTTCTTCTACCTTGGGTAAGTGTTTTACCCTCTAATCTCTTCTAGATTGAAAATCCCCAAATCTGATTTTTGAACCCTAACCCTAACATTTTGATTTCCTCTTTAGAATTTAAAATTAAATGTGTATTCATGCAATTGAGACTACAAATTGATGTTTTATTAAATTAATTTCATGATTCTAGGATTAGAATGAGTTTTCCCCAAGTTGGGATATGAACCCTAAAACCCCAATTCGATTTTTATTGAAATTGGTTATGTTTGGTAAAATTAAGTATGCATTTATGAAATTAGGACTTTTAGTTGATGATTCCTAAGTTAATTTTCATGATCCTTTAATCAAAACAAAGTTTCCTCAAAGGGTATTGTGAAGCTTAAGCTCCAAACATGATTTTCTTTGAAAATGACCTTGTTTGGTAATAAGATTAAGTGTTTAGATCAAATTAGAACATGTGTTTGATCGTGTAATTGATTTCTTGATTTCTGGTTGTTGCGCGTTGTTGGATTCCCTCTCTGAGACGTTTGACACGGTTATGCTTGCTTGATGGAGTAGATAGTTACACTCTTGGAGCTAATGTGAGCATTAAGACGAGGATCCTTTACTTGTGTTCAAAGGTAAGGGGAGCTTGCCTAGGGATATTCAATGACTATATGCATGTGTGTATATGTGTAATTGAGGGTTGTGAATATTATTGTGAATATATTATTGTTGATTGAAGTTTGAGAAGCCAGACTTGAGTCTGTGCCCAATGACTATAAGGATTAAAAGCCTTAATAAGTCTTGAATAGAACTTTGAAAGTATTGGTTTCATTTATAAAAGTTCATTGTTTAAAATGTTTACTTCAAGAGAATGAGATTCTGTTTTGAAAAGAAACGTTGAAGTGTTTTTAAGTCAATAGAAACTACCTTTTTATGATCCAAAGTTTGTACGAGAGAAAACCTTTTTCGAACTATGTGTTTTATGAAGGAAAAACCCCTTTGAAAATATTTGACTTTATTCCATCAAGGATTTCAAAAGCAAACGAATTTCCTAATTGTTTTATAAAAGAGTTTGTAAAGGAAAAGATTTTCTACCAAATGATTTAGAAACGTTCCGGTTACTTGGATAAGTGACCGAGGTTTTATTTTGGTTTTTGATTTTCACTGAGCGAAAAGTAAGCACGTGTGAAAGAGAATCTAATTCGCGAGACGTCGCCTCTAGCATTCAATTATATGCACGCGATCTGGGATCTGTGTCAAGAATTATGGACCAAGGGTCCTAATCATGATATTATGGGCAAGGAGTCCTAATCTTGGAATTGAGGACTGTGTGTCCTAATTTCTTTGTTATGGGCTAGGAGTCCTTATCATGTTGAAATAAAACATGGATAAAATTATATTTGTTTCTACGACCACAACCTTGGACTGCGGCATCGGTCTAAGGTGTTGTGATTGAGCACTCGGACTGCGCATCGTGTGTTATTGATTTTCAAGTGATGAAAATTGTGAATAGTCGTTAGCTTTGGGCTTCGACAACGGAAAAGAGTGAACACAAAGAAAAGTCTCGATAATGAAAAGTCTTTTATTCATATGCATTTCCCCTTAGCAGGCGTGCTTGAGTTACTGAATACCCGCTTAAGATGTAGTATTCAATGATGTATACATCCGAATGGCCGTTATAAGGGATTCGTGATGATGTTGATCCGGGTGCATGAGGTGACGGAGACAACTTGCCAATGCGGCATACGAGCCTGATCAACTCTTTCTTTCTTAATGATAAAACGGTGATGATATCTCATGAGATTAAGTTTAGAGCCTGATGATTGAAGTGTCATGCATTATCTTTATAAAACTGATTGATTCGGGTATGAGACCCACTGATATAACACCTGTTGTTTTATCTATGAATAATGCTTAAATGCTAATATGCCACTGTGTTGTATGTATCATGTATATGGTTGTTGTGTGATATATCCATTTGTCGGTATCTCACCCTTACAGATATATCAGGTTTCTTCTGGTTCGCTATTGTACCCTCGGTACTTTAGTACAGATGGTACAGAGGAGTCTTCCAGTAACGCCCTGTTTTTCCTATGCTTCTGTAGCAGTAAATACATATTTATATGTATTTATTTTCGACAAAATCCAGAGAATGATTTTAAATAAATTAAAATCATTTCTTGTGTTGTTTTATCATATGAAGTCACGGTTAAATTTTCGGTTGACAATTCAGACGAAAGTCGGTCTGCGTTTTCACTGCCGGTACAAGTTTACTAAGCAAAAAACCTAATTTTAACCCGTGAACGAAACGGTTAGTGTTTTTATGATGTTTTGTAGGATATTGGAAATTTTCGAAAATTTGAGTTCGGAAATAAAATATAATATTTATTCCGAGCGAAATACGATCGGAAACTTGAACCGTTTATACAATGGAGAAGAATAGAAGACATAAAAGGCTTGAGGTGAGATGAGGGAGTGAGGTGACTCACTAGAGGTATGGCCTAAGCTACCTCCTAAAAAGTGGTCATGATGACACTTTTCGAAATATAACATATTATATTCTAAAAACTCATTTTTCTCTCTCTTCTCAAACCAAACAAGGCACAAGATCAAAAATTGCCCTCCAAACTCATTCCTCTCTCCTCAATTTCGTGCCTCTCTCACCCCTCTATAAACACCCATTTCATTTCTTCACTTCATCACTTTCTTACTTTTTCCTTTCTCTTCTAACTTCAAATATTTAAAGCTTTCATTTTTACTTGTCTTTTTACTTCAAGTTCTTCATCAAAGTTCTTCTTAACACTAAGGGTAGTACTCTCATGTAAATATTTTTACAAGTTTCTTCTTTTATTTCATAGTTTACTTTATGTGTCCTTTATGTGCTTTAAACTTCCAAAATCTCTCTAAAATGGTAGAAAACTCTTTTGAGTTGAAAACAAAATCTATAGTCTTCTATTTACTTGTATTTTATCATACTAAGAGTTTGTGTAAAACAAAAATTTCTAGCTCCCTTTTCCTATGATGGCCGAATCTACCCCTTAATGGGCTAGGATGTTTTGTTTTCATTTTCCAATATGATCATGGACTTGAGCTCCTTAATACATTTGGATGATAAGTCTAAGAGATTGGAAAGTTTAAAGATTTCTATCTTGTTTATCCTATGATGGTTGTGAACCTAGGATGTTTTGTTTTCATTTTCCAATATGATCATTTTGGATGCTAAGTCTAAGAGATTGGAAAGTTTAAAGATTTCTAGCTTGTTTATCCTAAGATGGTTGTGAACCTAGGATGTTTTGTTTTCATTTTCAATATGATCATGGAATTGAGCTCCTTAATACATTTGGATGCTAAGTGTAAGAGATTGGAAAGTATAAAGATTTCTAGCCTATTTATCCTATGATGGCCGAACCTATGTGGTTGTGGACCTAGGATGCTTTATTTCAACTTTCCAAATATGATCATGAGTTTAGACTTCTTGGTATCTTTTAATGCTAAATCTAAGAGCTTATAAGGGTTGGAAATTTCTAGCCTACTTATGCTAAAGAGGCTGAAACCCTAAGCATGGATTTAGTGGGATTTTTGTTCTATCTTTGTAAAGTGAACCTTGGTTATGAACTCCTAACACTTAAAGATCATTAATCCATGAGTTGTATTCTTTGCTTGAAAACCTATAACCCTATTTTATGCCATGGCCGAACCTATACCCTCTTGGTTTAGTGTTCTTGGTTAACTTTTAACTTGTGGTATTGTGTTCATAAACCTAGACATTCATCGCGAAGTAAGCAAGGACGTTCGTGGTTCGATACTTCAAACAACAAGCACTTTAACCTTCACCAAAGGTAAGGGGAGCTTGCCTGAAGGATACTCAATAACTGTGTGCATGTGTGTATGTGAATTATTTGATTTATCTGGATCGTGTTATAATATTGGAATCAATGTTTGAATGATTTATATACTTGAACTGTTGTGGTAACTGTCTGATGTTGATTTCTTACTTGATTATTTACTTGACTGAAGTATGATGAATCATATATGTCATGGACTGTTATTAACTGTTATACTGTTGACTGACATTATATTGATAATTGATTGATGTCTGAGAAGCCTGACATTCGTCGGTGCTCAAATAACTATGAGAATAAAATCCTTAATGAGCTTTACGAGATCCTGAAACAAAGATATTTCTTTTGGAAGTTTTATTTGATTAAAGAATATGATTTGGAAACAAAATATTCAAGTAATGTATTTATTTTGATAGATGATATTTTTAGAACATGTGTTGAAATATTTTTAAGTTAAAGGAAAGCTACCTTCTCATGAATAAGAATTTTACACAAGAGAATATCTTTTAGAGACGTGTGTTTTATGAAAGAAAAACCTTTGAGAAATATTTTACTTTATTCTATTTAGAAATGATTTTAAGAAAAAGATTTGATGAAGTGTTAAAGTGTTTTGGAAAAACGAAAGGATTTCAAAAGAAAGTAGTTATCCTGTAATACCCCAAAGTATATTGAGATACTACTAGATATAAAACATAAGATACACTGAAATTAACTTTTTGCTAAACATCTCATACATTTTTAAAAAAAAGCCATACTTAGAGACTAAATAATGACAATATGACACTTGACTCCGATCCGGCAACGTCTTCAATAACAAACAGCTTACATTGGAACAACTGCCAAGTATTTCCGGGGATACTTCACAGTTCTCCAACATAGGAGGGACTAACCTGAAACAAAAGGGTGAGGGGTGAGATATGAAATCTCAGTGAATTCCCTGCAAACAGAGGACTCAGTCCCACACATATACATATATTAGTAAACTTATACATATCATCGAGTATGAACATCATTGCTGCCCCCCACGCACCATGGTACTTAAGAGGGACTAGCTTGGGTTCAATCCTGACATCAACATGTCATTAAAATATTTGTGAACCACTCATTCGGACATCCCATTTTAATTTTGTCAGTGTAAAAAACATCGCTGTTCCCCACGCACCGAGGTACTTAAGAGGAACTAGCTTTATACTGTAAGGCAGGACATACGTCTATGACCACAAGCGGCGTCCCACTTGCTTTGCACTTACCTGCATGCCTTTCCTAACCGGAAGGACTTCTATACTTGCCTTTCAATCTGAAAGGACTTCTGTACTTGACATATGAAATGTCATTGATAACCATTCTAATTCGAATCATGAATAGAATTAGCATGGTTACTACCTTTGGATGCCAAAAGGTGTTTCACATTCATTTCTTCATAATATTAAATAACTTAACTCACATATCAATTTATAGCTTAAAAACTAATGACCTAAAGAAAAACTTATAAACCATTCACATGAACAATATATGATCTCACAATCAAGTATTCAACAAAGGATAATGCATCAACAACATAAGCATAATTTCAGCAGTTTTCAGTTAAATTCTATGATTTTATTAAAATACCAAACGATGTCCGATTTGGACAAAAGACCACTCCCTGGAAAGCTAAATAAGTCTAATTTATAAATAAGATTTTAGTTTTGGAATATAGTTTACTAGAACTTACAGTTTTAATAAGTAAGTTTCTGCACCCAGAAAAATAGGGCAGTTACAATACTCCAAATTATAACAGGTTTTTCTTCATCATCAATACTCAGTGTAAAACAGTAAAATAAGTGCCAAAATGTAGAATTTAGAGTCTATTTTCTAAAAAAAACAAGAATCATACCGAACAAAGCCCTATAGAAATAATTATAAGCAAAATACTGCACATATGTTTATACGGGTTTCTGACCAGTAACTTCATTTGGAACTTTTCACAAACAGATTACATGCATGAAATTGAAATAATTTATATCATCAACATGTACTCAATTTACTTCATATAATCAACATGCAGATACCAAATCAAACAATAAAAGCAAGCAAATCAAAATTCCTAAGCTTGGATTTATGGTTACCAAGCACTAACTAAGGAAACTCACATAAGCAAAGAATGGAGATAGTGTAGTGGAGGTTTATTTCCTTAGAATTCCCTCACTAATCTGACTTTGCTCCTCCTTGCTCTCAAGTGTGGCTGCTTCAAACTCACTTCACAAGGAGAATTGATGTTTGTTTCATGTTGATTTTGGAAGAAAACAGAAGAAGAAGAGAGGAGGTGGTAGAGGAGGCCGAAATTATGACGGAAGAGGGGAAAGGAATGTGTTGTTTCTGCAAGTATAGATGATGATGGTTGTGTTGTCATGCCCTAAACTCCCTCTCTTGGCCGAATTTGTGAGCTTCAAAGGTAGAGAATGGAGGCTTGGTTTAGGTTTAGGGTTTGAAGTGGTAAAACATGGAGGTTCTGATGAAGGAGAAGAAGGGAGTGTTTTCAGAAAATGGGAAGTGAGAGTGAGGGAGAGTCTTCGTGATTTTTTTTTTAAAAGAGAGGAGAGGGGTATGCATAGTAAAATAGGGGGTGTGACTAGCAAATTAATAAAATCAGCTTTTTTAAATACATAAACATTTGTGATATCTTAGAGTTAGGTACTTTCATAAAATAAATTCTACCCTTTATTAATATCAAAATAATTATATTTTCTTACTAAAATGTCTCAGCCAAATAATATGATTTGAAACTAAATTATAAAATATCATTTTATAATTATCAAACACAAATAATTATCACTGTACAAAATAAATTGAACAGTTTAATAATAATTATCCTGCTTCTAAAATTGGTATATGGCATAAAGAATGTTTATTACTTCACTAATCAATCAATTATAGATTGTACATTTATGTAATATATATAAGGATTCAAAACACCCGTGATAAAGTTATAGAAGTTAAGATACTCTTGAGAAAGGATGTTACATTTCTAACCCCCTACAAGAAATTTTGTCCTCAAAATTTAGTAAAACCTACCTGAGAGAAATGCATTAGCAATGATTTATCAAACAATAACAGTCGTTGCCTTAGCAACCTTCCCACCTCATGACATTTAAAAGCATGCAAGTGATAATTGAAAACACAAAACTACTTCAGTTTGCATTTAGGTTCCTAAGATGGTTTCTACAAGATCCTTCGTTTTGTAGCTACTAAACTTCTGGGTTTCAGACTGTGGTCAGCCACTTGAACCAGCATAGTTTTGAAAGTTAAGCTGAGTCTTAAACTCATTTAGCTTCTGCTACGGACTCTGATTTCTAAAGTCCTGAAGTCCTCGCTCTTTGAATACGAAACTAGAACTATAAAATGTAACTACCGTTATGGGCTTCAACTCTACTAACCCAAACCTATGTGCCCTTGTCTCAAACTTGATATCACATATACTATGATTCAATTTGCATTAAACATCAAAATTTATTTATTTATTTAATTAATTAATTATTTATTTATTTAATTTTTTTTTACTTTCAACTAAACCAAAGACAGTCAATAACATGTTGGACTATGGTTGCTAGTCTCATCAATGCTAACACAGTATGTCAAGTTTAAAACAAAAGGAATTGTGCAATGCTGCTCGGTTACCATAAAAGATACTACTAGTGAACATGCAATCAATAACATAACCACTATGCAGTTAAAACATGCAAGGATCCATTTAGAAATCTTGAAGCCTAGAACAATTTCACTTTTCAAAACAGGTAACAAAACAGTTCAAAGGAATGTTATAATAAATAGTGAGTCAACCGACACCACATTACAATATACTACACAACTGCTAATCTGATTTAATTAGATGTCCCAAACATCTTATGAGGTTCACATTCTGAAAATAAAAGTCTTATGAACTCATAAACTAGTTCAAGAACAAACAAGCATCATGCGGTCCTCTTAAATAATATTAAAAAGAATTAATCAGGTACAAGTCATGTATTTGCATGCATTCATTCTTTTCCATTAATAATATAAATCAAGTAATTAACAAGCTTGTTACCATTTACAAACTATGGCACGTAATATCCTCCTCGACAAGGTTTATTTGAAATTTGATTCTACTTTACCTATATACTAAACCATATCCCTAAACTTATTAAAGAACATGATAAATTTGGGCCATTGATGATTCTCTGACTTGAACCCAAGAACATACAACAATGCATCTTAAATGATTTACATGTACAACCAAACAAATTAAACCTTCCAAATCTTGCATCAATTATCACACCCCAAGACAACACTAAGGAAGATTAAAAGATTCTCATGCATGGAAGTCAGTTTGACTTAATGTAAAAAAAATAGGAAAGCATTGAGAAAACACAAACATGGATAGATATTTGATCTTAGTGGTAGCTCATATATATAATATGAAAAATCCTAGGGTACAAGGCCATAATATGTATATCACATGCACCATAGGTTAGATTATGTAAAGAAAAACAAAAGCTAAATTATAGACTTTGTTCATGCGGCTTCAAACAGGCCGAGAAGAATTCGATCAGAGTCCAAAAACAAACAACAATCACTCTTATTAGATTCAACGAGAGAAACAGAAAATAATGTGCATGTCTATCCATTTTTTTTACTACCATCTTAAACAAAATAGAATTCAAAAGTCTAAGACATACAAGGCTAATCCATTCGGTTTAATTTCTTAGATAGCAACAATTACTTAGCTTTATACTGAAAAGATAGTGCATGCTTCTTTCACATTTACATATCATGTTCAGTTGACCTTCATGGTTACAATCAAAAGAATGCATCGAACAAGGCAACTAGTTCCCTTTCTATTCTCAAAACAACATCATATAATAAGAGATAACTTAACTTGCGTTTACCCTGCCAACTTCAGGTTACCAGGGTGCAACAAAAGAATTTGGGAATAGACACAATCACCTATTCTTTGCAAGCATCTGAGCTTGCAATGTTCCAATGTGTCCGACTAGAGGGAGAAACTTAAAGATCATAGTAGATACTCCCAAAACATATAGCAAGACATAACAACAACACATAAGCATGCAAAGGTTATATTATTACTACCAGCATTTATTTCCATACTCAAGTAATCTGAATTATCATCTCTATCACATCCAGGCATCCCTTAATTGCTAGTACCATATCCTAGCCTTCAAGGAATTGGAGAACTTACAAAAACATATCTCACCCACAATTACTTATGTGGCCTTAATGGCTAATTTGGTTCTGAAACAATTGTCTCACCAAAATGTAGACCATTTTAGATCTTTAATGCCCTGCTATACTTCACTTTATCATGATTAAGAGAAATAATCCAAACACGGTTAGGACACCAAGAGTGAAATTACATCAAAAACCTAAGCCATCAATTCAATAAAACTTAATTTATCACAATTTGGAGAATAATGACTAAAGTTACCATTCCCACCATTTATTCCACTGTCTAAACGTCAAATCTCAAACAGTTACGAGTTCATATAACACTAATCAAAACTAAGCATGTGGACAATACATTATAAACCAGTCTCAAGTGTTATCAAATTTGAAAACTGGCAGCAGAATTTTCAGTAAATTGAAATGGAGATTCTTACACCAATACCAACTCAAATTCAAAAATTCCAAAGCCTAGATTGTTACAAATCCTGTCTACTTTCTATTCGCATAGGAATCAACTCAAACCAATATTTGTACAATTAAATACAATTTAAATACAAAGACAGTTCCAGTTCTTAATTCTCAATACAAGAAGCAAATTAAATATCATTTTTATCATTCACTACTTAATGAAATTGAATCGTTCCAAAGCCTATTTCGAAGGAAATCGGTTCTATTTTCTGATGGTATAAAGATCACTTAGAAACAAAACCTATGGAGGAAGTTATGGATGAAACACTAACAAGGGTGCATTACGGGTTTGAAGGATGTACAATTAAAACATTTTCAAAAGATGACTTGCACAAAAGACTTGTCCTTGTGAGATAATACTCTTCATCATTCTTCACGTGAATACCTGAGGTGGCCTACCTCATTAATTCACATGAAGAAAGTGGAACAATATCAGCCCACAGAACCTGACATACAAACCCCTAAGCCGGATCTTTCTAGACTCATACTCACAGTCCGATGGGATCGAACTGCTCTGATACCATAATGTAATACCCCAAAGTACATTGAGATACTACTAGATATAAAACACAAGATACACTGAAATTAACTTTTTGCTAAACATCTCATACATTTTTTTTAAAAAAAGTCATACTTAGAGACTAAATAATGACAATATGACACTTGACTCCGATCCGGCAACGTCTTCAATAACAAACAGCTTACATTGGAACAACTGCCAAGTATTTCCGGGGATACTTCACAGTTCTCAAACATAGGAGGGACTAACCTGAAACAAAAGGGTGAGGGGGTGAGATATGAAATCTCAGTGAATTCCCTGCAAACAGAGGACTCAGTCCCACACATATACATATATTAGTAAACTAATACATATCATCAAGTATGAACATCATTGCTGCCCCCCCACGCACCATGGTACTTAAGAGGGACTAGCTTTGGGTTCAATCCTGACATCATCAAGTCATTAAAATATTTGTGAACCACTCATTCGGACATCCCATTTTAATTTTGTCAGTGTACAAAACATCGTTGTTCCCCATGCACTGAGGTACTTAAGAGGAACTAGCTTTATACTGTAAGGCAGGACATACGTCTATGACCACAAGCGGCGTCCCACTTGCTTTGCACTTACTTGCTTGCCTTTCCTAACAGAAAGGACTTCTATACTTGCCTTTCAATCTGAAAGGACTTCTGTACTTGACATCTGAAATGTCATTGATAACCATTCTAATTCGAATCATGAATAGAATTAGCATGGTTACTACCTTTGGATGCCAAAAGGTGTTTCACATTCATTTCTTCATAATATTAAATAACTTAACTCACATATCAATTTATAGCTTAAAAACTAATGACCTAAAGTAAAACTTATAAACCATTCACATGAACAATATATGATCTCTCAATCAAGTATTCAACAAAGGATAATGCATCAACAACATAAGCAGAATTTCAGCAGTTTTCAATTAACTTCTATGATTTTATTAAAATACCAAACGAAGTCGGATTTGGACAAAAGACCACTCCCTGGAAATCTAAATAAGTCTAATTTATAAATAAGATTTTAGTTTTGGAATACAGTTTACTATAACTTACAGTTTTAATAAGCAAGTTTCTGCACCCAGAAAAATAGGGCAGTTACAATACTCCAAATTAAAACAGGGTTTTCTTCATCAATACTCAGTGTAAAATAGTAAAAAAAGTGCCTAAAATGTAGCATTTGGAGCTATTTTCTAAAAAAACAAGAATCATACCGAACAAAGCCCTATAGAAATAATTATAAGCAAAATACTGCACATATGTTTATACGGGTTTCTGACCAGTAACTTCATTTGGAACTTTTCACAAACAGATTACATGCATGCAATTGAAATAATTTATATCATCACATGTACTCAATTTACTTCATATAATCAACATGCAGATACCAAATCAAACAATAAAAGCAAGAAAATCAAAATTCCTAAGCTTGGATTTATGGTTACCAAGCACTAACTAAGGAAACTCACATAAGCAAAGAATGGAGATAGTGTGGTGGAGGTTTATTTCCTTAGAATTCCCTCACTGATCTGACTTTGCTCCTCCTTGCTCTCAAGTGTGGCTTCTTCAAACTCACTTCACAAGGAGAATTGATGTTTGTTTCATGTTGATTTTGGAAGAAAACAGAAGAAGAAGAGAGGAGGTGGTAGAGGAGGCCGAAATTATGAAGGAAGAGGGGAAAGGAATGTGTTGTTTCTGCAAGTATAGATTATGATGGTTGTGTTGTCATGCCCTAAACTCCCTCTCTTGGCCGAATTTGTGAGCTTCAAAGGTAGAGAATGGAGGCTTGGTTTAGGTTTAGGGTTTGAAGAGGTAAAACATGGAGGTTCTGATGAAGGAGAAGAAGGGAGTGTTTTCAGAAAATGGGAAGTGAGAGTGAGGGAGAGTCTTCGTGATTTTTTTTTTTAAAGAGAGGAGAGGGGTATGCATAGTAAAATAGGGGGTGTGACTAGCAAATTAATAAAATCAGCTTTTTGAAATACATAAACATTTATGATATCTTTGAGTTAGGTACTTTCATAAAATAAATTCTACCCTTTATTAATCTCAAAATAATTATATTTTCTTACTAAAATGTCTCTTAGCCAAATAATATGATTTGAAACTAAATTATAAAATATCATTTTATAATTATCAAACACAAATAATTATCACTGTACAAAATAAATTGAACAGTTTAATAATAATTATCCCGCTTCTAAAATTGGTATATGACATAAAGAAAGTTTATTACTTCACTAATCAATCAATTATAGATTGTACATTTATGTAATATATATAAGGATTCAAAACACCCGTGATAAAGTTATAGAAGTTAAGATACTCTTGAGAAAGGATGTTACATTTCCTATAAATGTTTTATAAATGATTTTCTCAAGGAAAGGATTTCCTACTAAATGCTTTGAAAATATTCCGGTAACTTGGATAGGTTACCGAGGTTTTATTTTGGTATTTTTGTTTCACTGAATGAAAAGTAAGATCTGTGGAAATCGAATCTAGTTCGTGAGACGCCGCTTCTAGTATTCTATAATGTTCACGTTGATCTTTGATCCGTGTCAAGTATTGTTGTAACACCCTAGTTTTTACACCTATGATTAATTATCTTATTTAGATGTTTAAGTTTATTTTGTTATGTGGTTTAGTTTGAGTAATTAAATTACTCTCTTCAAATTATTTTATTAGGTGCGTTAGCACTGACTTATTTCAGTGAATGCACGTTTACTAGACAATAATTTACGTTATTGTCACTATTATACCAGTACAGAAAAATATTTTAAATAATGTGAATAAGAGAAAATCATTTTCATATTCTCATTCTATTTAATTTTAGAGTTAAAAATATTTTGGTTTGACCTTAATCGGAGATTAAATTTTGGACTGAGTATTTTCATAGTTGATCAATTCAATTATTAATCTTTACTCTAATTTGAATTTCGAAATTATATCTTTATCAATATTTATTTTTAGATTCTAAAAAGTAAAAACATGTTTATTTTAGGCCTAATATTTATCACTCATTTTGTACCCATCACTAAGTAACTAGTTTAAAAACTCCTTTTCTCTCTTTTCTCTCTCTCTTTCTCGACGCTATCTCTCTCATTTTCTCTTTTCTTTCTCTACTTCTTTCTTCTTCCTTCTCACGCCATCTTCCTCTTCCAAACTTCACCCTCCTCCTTCCTTCTCTCTAGCCGCCACAAGCCGCCCCTGCACAACCCAGCCGGTCGTCGCTCAGTCGTCGCACAAGGAGGAGACAACGCGTCTCGCGTCCCTGTACACATCACCGGAACAACGAAACGGCGCCGCCACTGTTCTGCTTCGAAACTGCCGCAAGCTTCGCCACGGTAAGCTCCCTTAACCGCCGTTCATGGTGGTTCTACCACCCTTAAGTGTTGAATCTCCTTCTTTTATGTTTTCTCTCATATCTTTTGTCCATGGTTGTTGTAGAACCTCGATCTGCCGCCGTCCTCCGCCATGGCCGCCGTTCGCCGCCGCGAGGAGCACCACAGCACCACCTTCAAGTTGTCTCCAAGCTTGGGTGAGTCAAAACCCTCTTATGTGTCTCAGATTTAAAAACCCCAAATCTGATTTTTTTGAAACCCTAACCCTAACCCTTTAATTTCAGATTTTAATCTTGAAATTTAAGGTTGTTTTATGAGATTGGGACTGTGAATTTGTGTTTCCCTAAACCAATTTTATTATTCTGAGTTTTCCCTAAATTTTAATAATGAGCCCTAAACCCCCAATTTAATTTTATTTAAATTTGGGTATGTTTTTGTGAAATTAGTTATGATTTAGTGTAATTAGGACTCTTAATGGATGATTTCCAAAGTTCTTTTTCAAGATCTTTTAATCAAAACAAAGTTTTCTAAAAGGGTATTAGGAAGCGTGAGCTTCAAACATTATTTTCTTTAAAAATAACCTTGTTTGGTAATTAGATTAAGTGTTTAGATAAAGTTAGGATGTGTGTTTGATTATGTGAAATTGATTTCTTGATTTATGGTTATTGTGCGTTGTTGGATTTCCTCTCTGAGACGTTTGACACGGCTATGCTTGCTTGATGGAGTAGATAGTTACACTCTTGGAGCTAATGTGAGTATTAAGACGAGGATCCTTTACTTGTCTTCAAAGGTAAGGGGAGTTTGCCTAGGGATATTCAATAACTGTATGCATGTGTGTATTTGATTAATTGTTTACTTGACTGTTATTGAGTTACTGGATTATCTGAAATGTTATGCTATTATATGAAGTTGAACTGTATCGTTATATATGTTGAGATGTATAACTGTGATGAACTGTGATATTGGCATTGAACTGTGAATATATATATATATATATATATATATATATATATATATGTGTGTGTGTGTGTGTGTGTGTGTGTGTGTGTGTGTGTGTGTGTACATACTGCTGTTGTTGTTTGAAGTTTGCTAAGCTGGACGTGTGTCTGTGCTCAATCATTAATAAGGATTAAAAACCTTAATAAGCTTTGAAGATGAAAGGATGGGTGTTCTTTTCCAAAAAGCTTGAATGTTTAAAAGTACTTGTTTTATGTGACAATATAGTTTTAGTGATTTCTAGAATGCAAGAGAAAAACCCTTTTCGAACTATGTGTTTTAAGTGAAAACTTTCGAAAATATTTTACAATATCCTATTGGGGATTTTCAAAGTTAAAAGTGTTTCAAAAACGTTTTATAAAGGATTTTCAAAAGAAAAGGTTTTCTCCCAAATGATTTAGAAACTTTCCGATAGCCAGCATAGGTTATCGAGGCTTTCGATTTCGAAAATTGTTTTCGTTAAATGAAAGATAAGTACTAAGAGAATAGGAATCTAGACGTGAGACGTCGCCTCTAGTTTTCCATGCTTAGCACGTGATCTTGGATCAGTGTTAATTCGGGACCGTAAAGTCCTATTCGTAATGTTATGGACTTCAAGTCCAATTCGCGGAATCGAGGACAGTTCGTTCTGATTTCCGTTGTTGTGGGCTATTGTCCTTAGCATGATAAGTAAAACATGACTAAAAGTATATTGATTTCCATTACCACAAACCTTGACTGCGGCCACGGTCTAGGTGTTGGGATTGAGCATTCAGACTGTGTGTCCTATGTTTCTAAGTTTTCAAGTGATGGGGAAATAATGTTAAGTCATTAGCTTTGAGCTTTGACAGTGAAATATTTACACAAAGAAAAACCTTAAAAGGAAAGTCTTTATTCATATGCATTTCCCCTGACAGACGTGCCTTTGCTTATTGAGGATACCCATGGGGTATCTGAGAGTCAGTCACATTGCTAGCTGTTTCGTTAAGGGCATGTGGCGTTGTCTGACCAAGAGGCCTGGTGCATCAGGATGCGGTGGCAACAGCCCGGTGGGCAGAGCTTGACCAACTCTATCTTCTCCAGTGATAACATGGTGTTGTGATCTCATGAGATTAAGTTAGAGCCTGATATTGAAGTGTCATGCATATTTTCAAAAGATTGACTGTGCGGGTTTGAGACCCTTTGATATAACACTGTGATGTTATGTATATGCATGATTTAACTGCTTATATGATTATGTGATGTATGTATCATGTATATGGTTGTTGTGTGATATATCCATTTGTCGGTATCTCACCCTTACAAACATATCAGGTTTCTTCTGGTTTGCTATTGTACCTGGGTATTTTAGTACAGATGTGCAGAGGAGTCTTCCTAAGTCACTCAGAGACTTAGATCTAGTTGCTTGATGAAGTATTTGATTGTGGAACGATCACGTGAGTTCTTCTCAGGAATAACTTTTAGAATGACCAGCTTAGGGTTTGAGACTTAGATTATTTTGATAAGTATGTATGAGTATGGCTCAGAGAGCCTTTATTTTAAAATGAAATGTTTATGGCTTGGAGAGCGTTATTTTGAAAGAAAACTTAAACTTTTCCTTTTGGTCTTGTAAAGCATATGGTTATGACTGTTATTTTTATATATATTGATGTCTGGTTGGATTTGGTGTAACTGAAATTCTGGAATGAAAATGTAATTATTTTAGAAGGTGTTCTTTTACCTGGGATGTCCGTATTACAGAGGAGACTCTGTCGAAATTTTCGTAAAATACTAGCTTTTATTCAAGTATATTCTTTAAATTAAATAGGCTTGCCATACTATGATAGTAAGTCTGTGTGCCAATCAAGGCTTAGGAGTCGTGACAAAATTTTTATACCCAATTTCAGACACTTGTATACTTATATAAATTATTTTCCGAAAGCACCAGCAAATTATCTTTTAATTTAAATTCCGCATGTGTTACGTAAGTAATGCCCCAAGGGAGGGGGCGTTACAATTGTGGACAAAGAGTCCTAATCATGGTATTATGGACTAAGAGTCCTAATCATGTTGAAACAAAACATGGATAAAATTGTAAGATGTTTTCTATAACCACAAGCCCAAGACTGGTGCATCGGTCTAAGGCGTGGTGATTGAGCACTCGAACTGCGTGTCCCATGTTGATGTTGAATAATTTCAAATGATTGAAATTATGTAAAGTCGTTAGCTTCTGAGCTTCGACAACGAATGAGAATGAACACAAAGAAAATATCGAGAACAAAAATGTTTTACATTTGCATTTATGGCAGACGTGCCCGACGTGGTTTAACGTGAGACCTTAATAGAAAGGGTATCATATGACGATGTATTATCGTTGTTCTCAAAAGGGACAATGAGATGATGTATTATCGTTGTTCTTAAAAGGGACAATGAGACTATGTACACGTGTCATTATGCCTAAATGGATAATGAGATGATGTACATATCGTTGTTCTTAAATGGACAATGAGGCGATGTATTATCATTGTGCTTAGTTAGACAATGAGACGATGTATCGAGCCTGATCAACTCATTTTGAGGATGTTGGGATCTCCAGAGATTAAGCTTTAGAGCCTGAATATTGAAGTGTCATGCATAATCTTCATAAAAGCTGACTGTACGGGTATGAAACCCATTTATATAATACTTGTTGATTCATCTATTAATATTTGGTAATTGTTAATATGTTGATGTGATGCATGTATCGTGCATATGGTTATTGTGTCCAATCCATATATTGGTGTCTCACCCTTACAAATATATCGAGTTTTTCTTGGTTTTCTTTGTTGTACGTTGGTACTCTAGTACCGATGGTGCAGAGGAGTCTTCCTAAGTAGCTCGAAGACTTAGTTTTAAAGGGTTGAAGGAGTATTCTGATTGGGGGATGGCCACGGGGGTCACTTCAATGAATATTTGATAGAGTGACCAGCTTAGGAGTCTGGGATGGGTCGTATATCTGAAGAGGTCGGTAAATGTAGTGTTATATGTATCAGTCTGTAGTTTATGCTTTTCCCTCCGAATTTTGAAACTTTTGAGAGATGTTGTACATTGTGGCGACTTTGTTCCAAATGCGACTTTACTGTTTAAATGTATGTATTTTGGTTTCAGAGTTATCCATAGAAGAAAATTTTTTATACCCCAATTTTCTGACTTGAAAGAAAATAATTTCCCGAAAAAAAACCAGCAAACTAACTTTTAATTTAAATCCATATGTGTTACGTAGTAATGTCTAGTGAGGGTGTTACACTTCCTAAGTCACTCAAAGACTTAGATCTAGTTGTTTGATGAAGTATTTGATTGTGGAATGACCACATGAGTTTTCCTCAAATAACTTTTAGAATGACCAGCTTAGGGTTTGAGACTTAGATTTTTTATAGTATATATGAGCATGGCTTAGAGAGTCTTTATTTTAAAATGGAATTATGGCTCGGAAAGCATCTCTTTTGAATAAAAACCTAAGCTTTTCCTTTTGGGTCATGTATAGCTTATTGATGTAACTATTTTTAGCATATTACTGTCTGGTTGTATTTGGTGCAACTGGAATTCTGGAATGGAAATGTAATTATTTTAGCAGGTGTTCTTTTACCTGGGATGTTCAAATTACAGAGGAGACTCTGTCAAAATTTTTGACAAAATACTAGCTTTTATTCAAGTATATCTCTAAATTAAATAGGCTTGTCAGGCTAGGATTGTAAGTCAGTGTGCCGATCAAGGCTTAGGTTTGGAGTCGTGACAAATTTTTATACCCAATTTCACACGCTTATGTAATTATATAAATTATTTTCCGAAAGAAACCCGCAAATTATCTTTTTAATTTAAATTCCGCATGTATTACGTAGTAATACCAAGTGGGGGTGTTACACCTACATACATTGTAGAAATGATAAAGAGCATTTGACAAAATTGAGACCTTAAACCAATCTCACAAATTGGAAATTTCATTTCGTTATACAATTTATATTATATTAGTTTATGAATAAAAAATAAAAGTAAAAGATTTATAAATAAAACTCCAATTTGGTATTAATAATCTTGATTGTTAGCAATTAATAAATGAAACCACATTTTAGTTTCTCTTTTATATTTATTGACTCATTAATTAGTATACAATAATTATCATTCTCTCTCTAACTTGAAACTATCACCCTTCTCTCTACACATAGTCACGTGCCACCATTAGAGGGGGTGGTTTTGAGCCATTTTTTGACTTGGAATCACCCCTTTACTTCGTTTTTTTTTCATTTTATATAAATAAATGGTTTTTCCACATAGATCTGGTTTTTTTCTTCGTATTATTCATGTTTTTCGTCTTCTGTGGGCGGCGGTATTGTTGTTCGTCATCTTGGTGAGGCGTTGTTTGATTTCCCGTCTTGGTGCGGTGTTTGTTTGATTTCCCGTCTTGGTGTGGTGTTCGTTTGGTTCAGATTGACAGATTTGATTCGATCCATCACAGATTTGATCAAGAATTGGGCGTCAATGTTACAGATCCGGAGACATGGGTATTCCGGTGACCTTGATTTTGTCACTTTTGTAGGCATTTTGATTTTGTCGTGTTATGCTATTAACCTGGGTGCTGTGAGTTTGTTCGCAGATTCATCCTTTTCGGTTTTTAGCGATGTTGGATTTGTGTTGTTCGATGTATTTTATCAATTTGAATGAATGAATATCTTTTTAGTAAAAAAAAATAGTATACAATAAGTTTGACTTGAATATGAAAAATAAAAAAGGGAGATCTAATTAATTTAAGACCATCACAATAATTATAAGAGAGGAGTAATATATTTTCCTTGTAATTTAACATTTTAAAATAATAACATATAATACATTTTTTCTTAACACAACTATATATAATATGATATGTAAGAAAACTAGATACAGATATATTATACTTTTTTTGGTATTGAATGTGTATTATATTTATCTTGATAAAAAAATGTGTATCTCCCAAATGCTTGTGCGACAAAATTAAAATGGAAATGTGTTAAAAGTATCAAAGAACAAATATAATCATATGATTAAAAATTTACCTGTACAAAATATTATAAAGAAAAGCGTATGTAAATAAAAATACTCATGCTTTATAAACTTTTTAAAGATGCTCCCTTATATAAGTTTCCCTCCATCAACAAAATCTCGAGTCACCAACCAAAATTGGTCAGTTTTTTTACCAATTAAATATTGTTTTCATATGTTCAACAATTCTCTCAACAAAATTATTTATCGTTAAAATGAATCAAAATTTATTTACTTTGAAATCTATATGACAATATCTAATAAATTGCTTCGACCCATAATTAATATGAGAATATATAAATTGGTTCAAATAAATGTATTTGTCAGATATTTAACAATTTGGTTCTTACATTCTATTGTTTGAATATATTGATATTCAAAGCTTGTTTCATAAGAGAGCTGAAATTATTTGATAGGCAATGTCCTTGGTAAATAAATAGATGCAGAAGAGATCTTTTGATGGAAAATGACATTCTTACTGTAACACCCTAGTTTTTACACCTAGGATTAATTATTGTATTTGGATGTTTATGTTTATTATGTTATGTGGTTTAATTTGAGTAATTAAATTACTCTCTTCAAATTATTTTATTGGGTGCGTTAGCATTGACTTATTTCAGTGAATGCACGCTTACTAGACAATAATTTATGTTATTGTCACTATTATTACCAGTACAGAAAAATATTTTAAATAATATGATTAAGAGAAAAGCATTTTCATATATTTATTCTATTTAATTTTAGAGTTAAAAATATTTTGGTTTGACCTTAATCGGAGATTAAATTTTGGACAGAGTATTTTCTTAGTTGATCAGTTCAACTATTAATCTTTACTTTAATTTGAATTCTCGAAATCATATCTTTATCAATTTTTATTTTTAGATTCCAAAAAGTAAAAACATGTTTATTTTAGGCCTAATATTTACTACTCATTTTGTACCTACTATTACTAATAACAAATTTCTTCCTCCTTATATCTCCCTGCCCCGTACGCGATGACAGAAAACCCTTCTTCTTTCTTTTTTTCTCTCTCTCTCTTTCTTTCTTTCTTTCTTTCTTTCTTTCTTCTTCCTCCCTACTTCATCCTTCTCCTCCCTCTACCTTGCTTTGCTCAGATCGGCGCCACCCCTGCACCGCCACCCGGAGTCGCGCGACCACCGCATCTGGTTCACCCTGCTCGGACCGCCTCGCCTGCACTCGGTTTGGCCCTTCGCTTCGCCGTCTGACGCCATGTCCTCCGCGAAGAGGAGCTTCTAGCCACTGTACAAGGTGGTATCAGAGCTGGTCGAGTCTTTCGGGATCTTTGGGGAATAGGTCTGTTAAGTTTTTGTTGTGTGATCTCTGGTTGGTTCTTGTTTGAATTGTTTCTTTGTCGAAACAATGTAACATACAAATATGTATGTTTTGGTGAGTTCTAATTGGGTGGAGACCTGGTGAGAACTCATGCTTAGTGAATGGTACTTGCGTTCATGTTGACACATTCGTTCATCCCTTTGGGGATTGTGTCAGACATTTGACTGAGGTACCTATCGTGGAGGATTTTCCGGGAGTATTCCCTGAGAATGTTCCAGGTTTGTCCTTGCGAAGGATATTGAGTTTTGGATTGATCTAGTTCCTAGATTAAGTCGGATCTTTATCACTTTAGGTAGGATATCGCCTACAAAGTTAGTCAAGTTAGATGACTTATCTTAACGGGAGGATTTGTTGTCAACATAATTTTGGGACTAAGTGTGCCTTGCGAGGAGCATCGATGTTGTTCATCAGAATGAAGCACATTATTTTGTGGAAGTGATCGCAAATGGTGATTGAAATCCATAGATGGTTAGGATAACCAATTCTTATCAAAGGTTCATCGAGGATCTATCAAAGACCTTGGAGCCATTGACTTGCTTTACGAGGAAAGACCAATTCTTTCCATGACTGAGACTGACTAAGTTATCAGTCATCGTACGCAGTTCAGATAAGAATGCAGAAGACAGCAACAAATTGGATTAAGTGTGTTTAGAAAGACCTCCATGCTTGCTCGAAGTCGAGATAAGCCAATCCTAATCTTCACTCTTAGAACGAATGTCTTATGTTTAAGAAAACCTCTTTACTATACTAATTGATTCTTTATGAACTTGTTAATTGACAATTGTTCCTCAAATTTCTCTAGTTGTATTAGACAATCACAGCGGTACGTTTTGTACATGCCAAACTCATTTTGCTGACCTTGATTTAAAGTCGATGATGAATTATCAATTGGTTCTGGTAGTCTGAATTTTTGTCGTACTATTATTCTTTTAAAACTATTGTGTAGAAAAGTTCTTGTGAAAGAAGGAACTTTATTAGATTCATGTTTGTAAACGTGTATCGATCATGCAGTTTTACAACCACGAACCTACTAAAGAATCTTATTACATAAGGATTATTCCTGTATCTTTCTGATACTCGTCATATTCTTCAAGACCGTGTCTTATAGTAGTTCAAAAGGACTTTTAACCTTTGATAAACTTTAACCTATATATTTTTCAAAACGTTATTGACGTGTAAACTATCTCATAAGTTATGAGAATGGTTATTTGATTCATATTCTAATATCAGAGTTAGTCGGGAAATAATTTGGCGTATAAGACCTCGTGGGTCAAGACGATGGCATCGCAATGAACTTTGTGTGGATTTACTGAGGATCTCTAAGAGCTTTCGTTCGTTTTGGACAATCAATTGTCAGGTTAACGAGGAAGGCATCTTTCTGCAGTGGATAAGTTATGTAGTAGAGAATTTAACCAAAGTATGTGTCAGAGGGCTGATCAGACTTCATGGATTATTTTTAAGCATAGTTTCAGATGAAGACCGAAGTTTACTAACGATTTAGTAAAATCCACTCCAAGTGTGAGAACCAAGTTGAGATTGAGTCCAATGGATCACCCTCAGTTAGAGTGGGCGAAATGAGAAAAACGATTTGATCTTTAGAAGATTAGTTGTTATTAAGTGTATTATTTAACTATGATCATTCCTTCAGCAGGATTGACAATAAGTGATAAGAGTTGTGTTGAGGTATAGTTGTGATTGGTAAGATATGAACCTTTAAGATCAATATCCATAAGTGAGACAAATATTACAAAACAAATGTTGATTGAGGCATAGTATCGCTAAGGGAATCTACAGTAACTATCAAATGCTTGTAGTTAAGATTGACTGTATAAAGTTTGGAAGATTAATAGGAAGAGTGCCTATAGTAATTTCACTTAAGTGGATTCAAGCGAAATAGATAAGCTCTCGTGAAGATTCAGTTTCTGAAGAAGTTCAAAGTTGATGAGTTAGATAATCCTAGCAGTTTACCTTCAAGAATGTTATGACGTTTTGATTGGAGACTTGAAAAGTGTGAATTTGATATGACTAGAAGAGTAGAATAAGCCCAAATGGACTAAGACTATGATTGCATCTTTTGAGTAGAAGGTTAATTGATGTTATGGTAAAGTTAGTGTTGGTTTTGATGTTAGCTGTGAAAGTTAGATATTGGAGAAAGTTTTCTAATGGATCTATATTGAGAAGTGAAGAGATTAAGCGTTGATTTTGTTCTTTAAAGTGTAATAGACTAAGGTGAAATATCGAAGGTAGTGGGGATAATGCGGTAGTGAAAAGTCTCGAGGATAAATAGAATGACATAAGAATCGATCTTGTTATAGCGTTATAGACAAAAGGAATGAAAATGTAATTATTTTAGCAGGTGTTCTTTTACCTGGGATGTCTGAATTACAGAGGAGACTCTGTCGAAATTTTCGTAAAATATTAGCTTTTATTCAAGTATATTCTTTAAATGAAATAGGCTTGCCAGGCTATGATAGTAAGTCTGTGTGCCGATCAAGGCTTAGGTGTGGAGTCGTGACAAAAATTTTTATACCCAATTTCAGACACTTATGTACTTATACAAATTATTTTCCGAAAGCACCAGCAAATTATCTTTTAATTTTATTTCTGCACGTGTTTAGAAAGTAATACCCAAGGGGTGTGTTACACTTACCCCTTTCCTGCTTCTCTAAACTATGTTCTCTTTCTCTTACGCAATCAATTAAATTAAATTAATCAATTATTTAATTAAATTAAATTAACCAATTATTTGATTAAATTAGATTAATAATTTAATTAAATTGAAATCAATATGCTAATTTTATTAAACTAATATATTTTATTAGTTAAAATAAATAAATTATTTGATTATTTATATAAACATAATTATTGAAATTAAAATATTTGTATATTGGTTTTTTAGTTAAGGATATTTTCTCTTTTAAAAAAAATTACTTTTCTCTATTCTCACTTTCTATCCAACCAAACAAAGGGTGAGAGAGAAAACACAATTCTTTTACTCCTATTTCTTCTCTCTTTCTCTTATATCAAACAATACATCAAATCTACTCTATTTCACACCTCTTTCTCTCTTCTATCATTCTCTTTCTCACCTCTTTCACTCTTTATATTTTCTTCTCACAACCAAACAAAGGCTAAATGTCGGGGGTATGTTGCACAATGACTACAGTTGGATGGGGTGTTTTAAATTTTAACATATATTTAACTACGAAATATGAGAATTAAAAAGTAAACAATGTTTAAGTTTGATATATTGTCATCAGCGTAAAGTTTGTTACATTAACCATCAATCATACATGTGTCAAAAAAAAACCATCAATCATACACCATCACATGAATAATTTTGAAGATAGTTATTATATAAGTCAAATATTTGTTTTGGTAGATGGAATCAAGTATTTTTAATGATGTGGAACATCATGAATGATTGATAATATAAAAATTAATTACTAACAAAGTTTTATAATTAACAATTTAATTTCTTAGATTAAATTCTATGCAGTGACAATGGAAATTACTTTTACACTGACACTCAATCAAATTTCACCACAACATCGTTTCAATTAATTTAACTTCATTTAAGTAAAAATTAACAAAATATCAAATTTTATCATTCCACAAATCAATCACTTTTCTTCTTCCTCCACCCATCCTCCATTTTCTTTTCAATTTCTCCCATTTTCTACAAAAAAATAAACCCTTCTTCTCCAAAAGCCTCCGCTGCAGCCACAGTAACCTCGCCGCCGCGCCATTATCTCTTTGCAGCCGTGCCATTCCGCCCTAACCACCTGAAACACACTTCCTACGCCATACGTCGTCGACCACAATCTTGAGCGATGACCGATTAGAACAATTTCAACCTAGCCAACTTATGCGTGCATCATCTTCATCATCTCCTTTGGTCGTTGGCACTTTGACGGAAAAGGAGCTTATGGATTCTCAAATTCTTTATTCGGATCCATCAATTTGGGAACTTTTTAGGACAGATCCAAATTTCAATTACATCCATTACAATCATGGTATCCGAGGCCCAGGTCCTGGTCTCGATCTGCATAATTGGAACTGGAAACAAATCCCTGTTTCTCCTAATTATCACCCAGCTACTATATCTGCTCCTCCTCACCAGATTAACGACATAGGAGTTGAGATTGCTAGCGATGATGGTGATGATGGTCGAATCCGTAGTCTTCCACACAAGAAAAATGGGCCCTACACATGCTCAAAGTGCAAGCGAGAGTTCCCTACTTCATAACATTTTGCAGCTCATGTAGTTTCTAAGCACTACAAGCATGAAAGCAAATCTCAGAGAAGCAAGAGGCATATGTCTAAATTCCAACAGATAAAGCTCCGCATTGGGAAGGTAAATGGTCAAATCACTTGTCTTCCAGATTCTTCTTCTGGGGCCTAGGATGTAGCAGGAAATAGCTTTGCTCGAAGGTTTGATGGTGGAAAACAACCATTTTCTATCAAGGTTGAGGTAGATGAAGAAGTTGGCCTCTAGGATCAGGTTCCTCCTCCTCATGAATTGGAAGCTAAGGACTATGTCAAAGTCAAGGGGGATCCTTGCGCATAATTGTCAATTTTCTTCAAGGTTTTATTATGCTTGGAATGGTCAATTTACAATGGTTGTTTTTTCTTGTTATTGTGGGAACACCCCCTTCGAGGTTATATATATATATATATATATATATATATATATATATATATATATATATATATATATATATATATATATGTTTTGCTATAGACTTATGGTTGGTACATCATCAGTGGTTTGGTTTAGTTTTAGTGTAGCCATGTTTATGTTATGCTTTTGGACTTATGGTCGGTTTCCTAGACTTTATTAAATTTTGTTTTGCATAGTTAGTAATGAATAATCTTTCATATTTTCAGTACTTTCTGCTTGTTTAGTTCTCTCCTTGAATACTAAATTCAAACTGATATATGAGGATTACAACTCAATGTTATACCATATCAACGCATCATAGTTAAATGGGTTTTGAAGGCTTTCTAGTAAAGTACTTTAACACTTTTTCTTTTATCCACACCAAAGTTCTAACCTTTATCAGATCCAAAATCTAGTTTATATCAGTCTGTTCCATTTCAAAAATGACTTAGTTTGATACTTTCAAATTGACCAAATTACAAGAACCATATAAGTTTCCAATATTCCTTAATCCCTTGGGTAAAAGCCACTCACATCAGTTGTCCAATATTCCTTAATCCCTTCACCTTGCAGAACAATTGTAAAACCGAATCAATCATATACATGTTGACAGGCCTGATAAGTATGGATGCATCTGAAAACCATATGGTCTGTTGTGTCTATCTCATTGAATGAGAAAACACATTTTAATTCTTCATCATCATTCAGCACCTTCCTCTTATCAAGATTACACTTAGAAGGTATCCTTTCTAATACAGTCTCCAACCAAATGCCATAATAATTGATGGAGCCAATGCAGTCCAAAATCTTGAGAATAAAGTACTGCTATAGTGAAAATTTTGCCTCTACATCCACCTTTAAGAAGATTTGCATCAGTATCTCAAAAACTATCTGTTGTCAAAATCCAACCATCCAAGACCTATTCCTGTACTTTTATCGAGTCAATAAAAATTACCAGATCTTATATCAAAGGCTCCTTACACTCAAACAACTATCTCATCCACCCCTGAATTCTCACTCTAAGACCCACTCCTTCCACTCAAATTCTGATACGAGTAACCTTGGACAATCTCTTTTATCTCTACACAAAGGATTCTAATTTCTATGTCCTAGATCTCCTTTTACATATCTCGATAACATGTAACTTAACATTAACTACCACTTTTTTAAAAAATAAAACTAGTTTGTATGGTTGATAGTTTTGTCTTACGTAAATAAAAATGGAAACAATTTGAATAGAGATTTAGTAGGTTATGAAATTAAGAATTTGATAATTTGATTTTCCTTATTTAGGGGAAAAAACAAAATAATATTTTGCTTAGATTTTGCTGGATCATGAAGACCAATATATATATATATATATATGTATGTATGTATGTATGTATGTATGTATGTATGTATGTATGTATGTATGTGTGTGTGTGTGGAACACTGGAAAACTCAAAAGCTAAGGTATATCCACTTAAACCCCATGCCCTAATTACCAAATTCTTAGACCTTTCCACCTTTCCTGATACTAAGCTTTGCCCATGGGCTGAATCGGTATTATGGGGAAGGATACCCACCCACTATATATGTGAAGCACACTCTTTGTATCTTGTTTGTAGTTGTAAATCTTTTTATAAGTGGGGTGTTCTCACTTTCATCCTTGTTATGGTTTGGATATTTATATTCGGAGTTTGTTTCAGGGAAGAGCTGAAATAGTTTGATAGGACATGTCCTTGGAAAAGAAATAGATGTGCAAATCGTTTAGAAAATTTGAGTTGAGACATTAATTACATTGGGAGTTACAACGAGTAATTTTGTTATACTATATAATTAGAGGGTAATTTGAACAATTTGGAGATATCAAGGGGACTTTTTTACAAATTTTAAATTCTGGGGGGTATATTGCACAATGACTATGTAATTGCATTTGTAAAACACATTTAAAGTGAAATATATCTTCTGTTAGATATGTAACACCCTAGTTTTTACACCTAGGATTAATTATTTTATTTGGATGTTTATGTTTATTATGTTATGTGGTTTAGTTTGAGTAATTAAATTACTCTCTTCAAATTATTTTATTAGGTGCTAGCACTGACCTATTTCAGTAAATGCACGTTTACTAGACAATAATTTATGTTATTGTCACTATTATACCAATACAGAAAAATATTTTAAATAATGTAAATAAGAGAAAAACATTTTCATATTCCTATTCTATTTAATTTTAGAGTTAAAAATATTCTGGTTTGACATCAATCGGAGATTAAATTTTGGACTGATTATTTTCTTAGTTGATCAGTTCAACTATTAATCTTTACTCTAATTTGAATTTCTAAATCATATCTTTATCAATCTTTATTTTTAGATTCCAAAAAGTAAAAACATGTTTATTTTAGGCATAATATTTAACACTCATTTTGTACCTATCACTAAATAACTGGTTTAAAAACTAAATTTTCTCTCTTTTCTCTCTCACTCACTCGACGCCCTCACTCTCTCTTTTCTTCTCCTTCTCTGCAACTTTTTCTTCTTTCTTTCTTCCTTCTCTTTTCTTCTTCTTCCTCCCACCTCAACATCATCTTCATCAACCACCTTCCTTCCTTCTTCTCCATCGCGCGACCACCCCTGAGGCCGCCGTTCGGCCACCGCACGGCGAGAGCAGATGACCCGTTCCTCGCCACCGCTGTTGTTGTCTCGCGTCAGAACCGTCACCCACCGCCGTTCCCAGCCGTGGTAAGCACCCTACGCCGCCATTAACAGTGGTTCTTCACCTATTTATGATATTGAATCTTCTTTTCTTCTTCCATGAGGTCTAACTCTTGTTTTTGTTGGACCTATGGTGCTGTCCAAAACACACCGCCGCCCCTCTGTCGCCGTCCGCCGCCGCGAGGAGCACCACAGCACCACCTTCAGGTTGTCTTCAAGCTTGGGTGAGTCAAAACCCTCTCTTGTATCTAAGATTCAAAACCCCCAAATGGATTTTTGAAACCCTAACCCTAACCCTTTGATTTCAGATTTTAATCTTGAAATTTAAGGTTGTTTTATGAGATTGGGACTGTGAATTTGTGTTTCCCTAAACTAATTTCATTATTCTGAGTCTTCCCCAAATCGTATTTAAGAGCCCTAAAACCCCAATTTGATTTGATTTAAATTTGGGTATGTTTTTGTGAAATTAATTATGATGTAGTGCAATTAGGACTCTTAATGGATGATTTCCAAAGTTCTTTTTCAAGATCTTTTGATCAAAACAAAGTTTCCTTAAAGGGTATTGGGAAGCGTGAGCTTCAAACATGATTTTCTTTGAAAATAACCTTGTTTGGTAATTAGATTGAGTGTTTAGATCAAATTAGAATGTGTGTTTGATCATGTATAATTGATTTCTTGATTTTTGGTTGTTGCGCGTTGTTGGATTTACTCTCTGAGACGTTTGGACACGACTATGCTTGCTTGATGGAGCAGATATGAGCTAACGTGGGCATTAGGATGATGATCCTTTACTTGTCTTCAAAGGTAAGGGGGGCTTGCCTGATGGATTTTTCTCAATAACCATTTGCTTGTTGTGTAGTCTGTATAATTGATGTGGTTGTGGTTATCTAATTATGTGGTTTATGTTGTGTTGTATATCTGAGTATCAGTGTCTGATCTGTTTTAAATTATTTGATTATTTGTACATGATATTGCTATGGTACATGATTTGTCTGGAGGTTTGTTGTTGTATGTTGCTTGTGAGTGTTGTTTGAGAAGCCTGACTGTGGTCAGTGCACAACCGATTAATCAGATAAAAGCTTTAATAAGCTGTGTAAATTATATTCCAGGTTTTATGGGAAACGTTGGAATATAATAGTGGTGGAAAGTATTATTTTGGAAAAATAAGGAGTTTTGATGATGATGATTTATTAGTGTAAAAGTAACTCGAGTCACAATGAGAGCGAAATTGTGAAAATGTTTAAGTACTGCTAATTTTTATATAAGAAAGTTTGTAATATTATACAAAGTTATTTTATAAAATTAATTGTTGAAAAGAAGTTAATGATGATTTTAGAAAGTTGTTTCAGTGGAAAAAGTTAAGTTTTGGCTTAAGAAGCTTTAAAAGTGATAATTGATGACAGATTTGGAAAAACGTAGAAGGAAAGTATTCTGAAACGGCAGTACATATTTTAAGGAAATTAAAACCTCAAGTGACTCACATTTGTGAAAACCAAGTTTTATGATTTAAGGATTTTATTGATGAATTTCCAATTTTGGAAAAGAATTTATGAAAGCAAAACTGATTTAGTGTTAAAAGTGGTGTGGAACTTAGTAACCGAGACGTCGGGGTACTAAGGTTCTGTGTTGTGATGGACTCAGTCATTTGGACTTTGAGGGCCTATATTGTATACATGAGGTATACTGTGTTGAAACATTGAAGATGTTTCTAGTGCCACGAACCTAAGACTGGTGCACCGGTCGAGAGGTGTCGTGATTGAGCACTCGGACTGTGAGGTCCTATGTTTTGATAAAAGTTTTATGGACTGTGAGGTCCTATGTTTTGATAAAAGTTTTATGGACAGTGAGGTCCTGTGTTGTGATGAAAGTTTTAAAAGTGTTTTAAAACTATGTGAGTCGTAAGCCATTTTGAGCTTCGGCAAAGAAAGAGTGAGCACAAAGAAAAGAACAAAACAAAAGTGTTTTGCATGCATTTGGCAGACGTGCCTACGGTTTGTGACACAAATGCATCAATTACCCTCGGCGAAAGGTAATTACGATATGCATTATCTCATGTGCCTAGGGAGGACATGGAGACCCCATCTTACTTGCTAATGGTTAGGCCACTGGTTGTGGACGTTAGCAATATGTTTGGCCTTGTGTGTGCCTGGCTGTGTATGCCTTTTTAAGATGGGAAGAGGTTGCGCACCTGTTGGCAGTTGGCCAAGTTAGCCAGTGTGGCTATGGAGTCTGATCAACTCATATGATGTTGGGATATCTCATGAGATTAGGACGAAAATTTAGATGATGAATAAAAGTGTCATGCATAATTTTATGGATGATGTTTGGGGTGTTGAACCCATTGATAGACTATTAGCTTATAAATGCTCGTGTGGTAACTGTATATGTGTTATGTGGTGTCGCGCATTTAGTTATTGTGTTAAAACCATATATTGGCGTCTCACCCTTACACACATTTCAGGATTCTTCTAGTTCGATATTTTACCCTGGGTACTTTAACACAGATGGTGCAGAGGAGTCTTCTAAGTCACTCGGAGACTTAGATCTAGTTGCTTGATGAGGTATTACTTGCGGAATAACTTTTAGAACGACCAGCTTAGGGTTTGAGACTTAGATTATTTTGATAAGTATGTATGAGTATGGCTCAGAGAGCCTTTATTTTAAAATGAAATGTCTATAGCTCGGAGAGCCTATCTTTTGAATGAAAATTTAAGCTATTTCTTTTGGTCTTGTAAAGCTTATGGCTATAGCTATTATTTTTATGTATTGATGCCTGGTTGAATTTGTTGTAACTGGAATTCTGGAGTGAAAATGTAATTATTTTAACAGGTGTTATTTTATCTGGGATGTCCTAATTACAGAGGAGACTCTGTCGAAATTTTTGTAAAACTATTAGCTTGTATTTAAGTATATTCTTTAAATGAAATAGGCTTGGCAGGCTATAATAGTAAGTCTGTGTGTCGATCGATTAAGGCTTAGGTGTGGAGTCATGACAAAAAATTTTATACCCAATTTCAGACACTTATGTGCTTATATAAATTATTTTCCGAAAGCACCAGGAAATTATCATTTAATATTATTTCTGGACGTGTTTAGAAGGTAAGGGGGGGGGGGTGTTACAAGATATATGATGATTGTGAGTACCTACATACATTTTAGAAATGATAAAGAGGATTTGACAAAATTAAGACCTTAAACCAAGCTCACAAAGTGGAAATTTCATTTCATTATACAATTAATATTATATTAGTTTATGAATAGAAAATAAAAAGAAAAAATTGATAAATAAAACTCCAATTTAGTATTAATAATCTTTATTGTTAGAAATTAAAAAATCAAACCACATATTAGTTTCTCTTTTATATTTATTGACTCATTAATTAGTATACAATAAGTTTGACTTGAATATGAAAAATAAAATAGGGAGACCTAATTAATTTAAGACCATCACATTAATTACTAGAGAGGAGCAATATATTTTTCTTGTAATTTAAAATTTTAAAATAATAACATATAATACATTTTATCTTAACACAACTATATATAATATGATATGTAAGAAAACTAGATACAGATATATTATAATTTTTTTTGGTATTGAATTTGTATTATATTTATCTTGATAAAAAATGTGTATCTCCCAAATGCTTGTGCGACAAAATTAAAATGGAAATGTGTTAAAAGTATCAAAGAACAAATATAATCATATGATTAAAAATTTACCTATACAAAATATTATAAAGAAAAGCGTATGTAAATAAAAATACTCATGCTTTATAAACTTTTTAAAGATGCTCCCTTATATAAGTTTCCCTCCATCAACGAAATCTCGAGTCACCAACCAAAATTGGTCAGTTTTGTTACCAATTAAATATTGTTTTCATATGTTCAACAATTCTCTCAACAAAATTATTTATCGTTAAAATGAATCAAAATTTATTTACTTTGAAATCTATATGACAATATCTAATAAATTACTTCGACCCATAATTAATATGAGAATATATAAATTGGTTCAATTAAATGTATTTTTAGATATTTAACAATTTGGTTCTTACATTCTATTGTTTGTATATATTGATATTCAAAGTTTGTTTCATAAGAGAGCTGAAATTATTTGATAGGAAATGTCCTTGGTAGATAAATATATGCAGAAGAGATCTTTTGATGGAAAATGACATTCTTACCCCTTTCCTGCTTCTCTAAACTATGTTCTCGTTCTCTTACGCAATCAATTAAATTAAATTAATCAATTATTTAATTAAATTAAATTAACCAATTATTTGATTAAATTAGATTAATAGTTTAATTAAATTGAAATCAATATGGTAATTTTATTAAACTAATATATTTTATTAGTTAAAATAAATAAATTATTTGATTATTTATATTAACAAAATTATTGAAATTAGAATATTTGTATATTGGTTTTTTAGTTAAGGATATTTTGTCTTTTAAAAAAAAATACTTTTCTCTATTCTCACTTTATATCCAACCAAACAAAGGGTGTGAGAGAAAACACAATTCTTTCACTCCTATTTCTTCTCTCTTTCTCTTATATCAAACAATACATCAAATCTACTCTATTTCACACCTCTTTCTCTCTTCTATCATACTCTTTCTCACCTCTTTCTCTCTTTATATTTTCTTCTCACAACCAAACAAAGGCTAAATGTCGGGGGTATGTTGCACAGTGACTACACTTGGATGGGGTGTTTTAAATTTTACCATATATTTAACTACAAAATATGAGAATTAAAAAGCAAACAAATTTTAATTTTGATATATTGTCTTCAGCGTAATGTTTGTTACATTAACCATCAATCATACATGTGTCAAAAAAAAAACCATCAATCATACACCGTCACATGAATAATTTTGAAGATAGTTATTATATAAGTCAAATATTTGTTTTGGTAGATGGAATCAAGTATTTTTAATGATGTGGAACATCATGAATGATTGATAATTTAAAAATTAATTACTAGCAATGTTTTATAATTAACAATTTAATTTCTTAGATTAAGTTCTATGCAGTGACAATGGAAATTACTTTTACACTGACACTCAATCAAATTTCACCACAACATCGTTTCAATTAATTTAACTTCATTTAAGTAGAAATTAACAAAATATCAAATTTTATCATTCCACAAATCAATCACTTTTCTTCTTCTTCCACTCATCCTCCATTTTCTTTTCAATTTCTCCCATTTTCTACAAAAACATAAACCCTTCTTCTCCAAAAGCCTCCGATGCGGCCACAGTAACCTCGCCGCCGTGCCATTCCGCCCTAACCACCTGAAACACGCTTCCTACGCCATACGTTGTCGACCACAATCATGAGGGATGGCCGATTAGAACAATTTCAACCTAGCCAACTTATGCGTGCATCATCTTCATCATCTCCTTTGGTTGTTGGCACTTTGACGGCAAAGGAGCTTATGGATTCTCAAATTCTTTATTCGGATCCATCAATTTGGGAACGTTTCAGGACAGATCCAAATTTCAAAGACAACCATTACAATCATGGAATCCGAGGCCCAGGTCCTGGTCTCAATCTGCATAATTGGAGTTGGAAACAAATCCCCATTTCTCCTAATTATCACCCAGCTACTGTATCTGCTCCCCCTCACCAGATTAACGACATAGGAGTTGAGATTGCCAGCGATGATGGTGAAGATGGTCGAATCCGCAGTCTTCCACACAAGAAAAATGGGCCCTACACATGCTCAAAGTGCAAGCAAGAGTTCCCTACCTCACAACATTTTGCAGCTCATGTAGTTTCTAAGCACTACAAGCATGAAAGCAAATCTCAGAGAAGCAAGAGGCTTATGTCTAAATTCCGACAGATAAAGCTCCGCATTGGGAAGGTAAATGGTGAAATCACTTGTCTTCCAGATTCTTCTTTTGGGGCTCAGGATGTAGCAGGAAATAGCTTTGGTCGAAGGTTTGATGGTGGAAAACAACCATTTTCTATCAAGGTTAAGGTAGATGAAGAAGTTGGCCTCTAGGATGAGGTTCCTCCTCCTCATGAATTGGAAGCTAAGGACTATGTCAAAGTCAAGGGGGATCCTTGCGCATAATTGTCAATTTGCTTCAAGGTTTTATTATGCTTGGAATGGTCAATTTACGGTGTTTGTTTTTTCTTGTTATTGTGGGATCATCCCCTTCGAGGTTATATATATATATATATATATATATATATATATATATATATATATATATATATATATATATATATATATATATGTTTTGCTATAGACTTATGGTTGGTACATCATCAGTGGTTTGGTTTAGTTTAAGTGTAGACATGTTTATGTTATGCTTTTGGACTTATGGTCGGTTTCCTAGTCTTTATTAAATTTTGTTTTGCATAGTTAGTAATGAATAATCTTTCATACTTTCAGTACTTTCTGCTTGTTTGGTTCTCTCCTTGAATACTAAATTCAAACTGATATATGAGGATTACAACTCAATGTTATACCATATCAACGCATCATAGTTAAATGGGTTTTGATGGCTTTCTCGTAAAATACTTTAGCACTTTTTCTTTTATCCACACCCAAGTTCTAACCTTCATCAGATCCAAAATCTAGTTTATATCAGTCTGTTCCATTTCAAAAACGACTTAGTTTGATACTTTCAAATTGACCAAACTACAAGAACCATATAAGTTTCCAATATTCCTTAATCCCTTGGGTAAAATCCACTCACATCAATTGTCCAATATTCCTTAATCCCTTCACCTTGCAGAACCATTGTAAACCCGAACCAATCATATACATGTTGACAGGCCTGATAAGTATGGATGCATCTGAAAACCATATGGTCTATTGTGTCTATCTCATTGAATGAGAAAACACATTTTAATTCTTCATCATCATTCAGCACCTTCCTCTTATCAAGATTACACTTAGAAGGTATCCTTTCTAATACAGTCTCCAACCAAATGCCACAATAATTGATGGAACCAATGCAGTCCAAAATCTTGAGAATAAAACCACATATTAGTTTCTCTTTTATATTTATTGACTCATTAATTAGTATACAATAAGTTTGACTTGAATATGAAAAATAAAATAGGGAGACCTAATTAATTTAAGACCATCACATTAATTACTAGAGAGGAGTAATATATTTTTCTTGTAATTTAACATTTTAAAATAATAACATATAATACATTTTATCTTAACACAACTATATTAATATGATATGTAAGAAATCAAGATACAGATATATTATACTTTTGTTTGGTATTGAATGTGTATTATATTTATCTTGATAAAAAATGTGTATCTCCCAAATGCTTGTGCGACAAAATTAAAATGAAAATGTGTTAAAAGTATCAAAACACAAATATATCATATGATTAAAAATTTACCTATACCAAATATTATAAAGAAAAGCGTATGTAAATAAAAATACTCATGCTTTATAAACTTTTTAAAGATGCTCCCTTATATAAGTTTCCCTCCATCAACGAAATCTCGAGTCACCAACCAAAATTGGTTAGTTTTGTTACCAATTAAATATTGTTTTCATATGTTCAACAATTCTCTCAACAAAATTATTTATGGTTACAATGAATCAAAATTTATTTACTTTGAAATCTATATGACAATATCTAATAAATTACTTCGACCCATAATTAATATGAGAATATATAAATTGGTTCAATTAAATGTAATTTTCAGATATTTAACAATTTGGTTCTTACATTCTATAGTTTGAATATTGATATTCAAAGTTTGTTTCATAAGAGAGCTGAAATTATTTGATAGGCAATGCCCTTGGTAAATAAATAGACGCGGAAGAGATCTTTTGATGGAAAATGGCATACTTACCCCTTTCCAGCTTCTGTAAACTATGTTCTCGTTCTCTTACGCAATCAATTAAATTAAATTAATCAATTATTTAATTAAATTAAATTAACCAATTATTTGATTAAATTAGATTAATAATTTAATTAAATTGAAATCAATAAGGTAATTTTATTAAACTAATATATTTTAGTAGTTAAAATAAATAAATTACTTGATTATTTATATTAACTTAATTATTGAAATTAAAATATTTGTATATTGGTTTTTTAGTTAAGGATATTTTTGTTTTTTTAAAAAAAATTATATTTCACTCTTCTCACTTTCTATCCAACCAAACAAAGGGTGAGAGAGAAAACACAATTCTTTCACTCCTATTTCTTATCTCTTTCTCTTATATCAAACAATACATCAAATCTACTATATTCACACCTCTTTCTCTCTTCTCTCATACTCTTTCTCACCTCTTTCTCTCTTTACATTTTCTTCTCACAACCAAACAAAGGCTAAATGTCGGGGGTATGTTGCACAGTGACTATAGTTAGATGGGGTGTTTTAAATTTTACCATATATTTAACTGCGAAATAAGAGAATTAAAAAGGAAACAAAGTTTAATTTTGATATATTGTCATCAATGTAAGGTTTGTTACAGTAACCATGAATCATACATGTGTCAAAAAAAAAACCATCAATCATACACAATCACATGAATAATTTTGAAGATAGTTATTATATAAGTCAAATATTTGTTTTGGTAGATGGAATCAAGTATTTTTAATGACGTGGAACATCATGAATGATTGATAATATAAAAATTAATTACTAACAATGTTTTATAATTAACAATTTAATTTCTTAGATTAAGTTCTATGCACTGACAATGGAAATTACTTTTACATTGACACTCAATCAAATTTCACAACAACATCGTTTCGATTAATTTAACTTCATTTAATTAAAAATTAACAAAATATCAAATTTTATCATTCCACAAATCAATCACTTTTATTCTTCCTCCACCCATCCTCCATTTTATTTTCAATTTCTCCCATTTTCTACAAAAACATAAATCCTTCTTCTTCAAAAGCCTCCGCTGCGGGCACAGTAACCTCGCCGCCACGCCATTGTCTATTTGCCGCTGTGCCATTCCGCCCTAACCACCTAAAACACACTTCCTATGCCATATGTCGTCGACCACAATCATGAGGGAAGGCCAATTAGAACAATTTCAACCTAGCCAACTTATGGATTCTCAAATTCTTTATTCGAATCCATCTATTTGGGAACGTTTCAGGATAGATCCGAATTTCAATAACAACCATTACAATCATGGTATCCGAGGCCCTAGTCCTGGTCTCGATATGCAAAATTGGAGTTGGAAACAAATCCCTGTTTCTCCTAATTATCACCCAGCTACTGTATCTGCTCCTCCTCACCAGATTAACGACATAGGAGTTGAGATTGCTAGAGATGATGGTGGTGATGGTCGAATCCGCAGTCTTCCACACAAGAAAAATAGGCCCTACACTTGTCTTCCAGATTCTTCTTCTGGGGCTCAGGATGTAGCATGAAATAGCTTTGCTCGAAGGTTTGATGGTGGAAAACAACCATTTGCTATCAAGTTTGAGGTAGATGAAGAAGTTGGCCTCTAGGATCAGGTTCCTCCTCCTCATGAATTGGAAGCTAAGGACTATGTCAAAGTCAAGGGGGATCCTTACGCATAATTGTCAATTTGCTTCAAGGTTTTATTATGCTTGGAATGGTCAATTTGCAGTGTTTATTTTTTTCTTGTTATTGTGGGATCATCCCCTTCGGGGTTTATATATATATATATATATATGTGTGTGTGTGTGTGTGTGTGTGTGTGTGTGTGTGTGTGTGTGTGTGTGTGTGTGTGTGTGTTTTGCTATAGACTTATGGTTGGTACATCATCAGTGGTTTGGTTTAGTTTAAGTGTAGCCATGTTTATGTTATGCTTTTGAACTTATGGTCGATTTCCTAGTCTTTATTAAATTTTGTTTTGCATAGTTAGTAATGAATAATCTTTCATATTTTCAGTATTTTCTGCTTGTTTAGTTCTCTCCTTGAATACTAAATTCAAACTGATATATGAGGATTACAACTCAATGTTATACCATATCAACACATCATAGTTAAATGGGTTTTGAAGGCTTTCTCGTCAAGTACTTTAGCACTTTTTCTTTTATCCACACCCAAGTTCTAACCTTTATCATATCCAAAATCTAGTTTATATCAGTCTGTTCCATTTCAAAAATGACTTAGTTTGATACTTTCAAATTGACCAAACTACAAGAACCATATAAGTTTCTAATATTCCATAATCCCTTTGGTAAAAGCCACTCACATCTGTTGTCCAATATTCCTTAATCCCTTCACCTTGCAGAACCATTGTAAAGCCGAAACAATAATATACATGTTGACAGACCTGATAAGTATGGATGCATCTAAAAATCATATGGTCTGTTGTGTCTATTTCATTGAATGAGAAAACATATTTTAATTCTTCATCATCATTCAGCATCTTCCTCCTATCAAGATTACACTTAGAAGGGATCGTTTCTAATACAGTCTCCAACCAAATGCCACAATAATTGATGGAACCAATGCAGTCCAAAATCTTGAGAATAAAGTACTATTAGAGTGAAAATTTTTCCTCTACATCCACCTTTAAGATGATTTGCATCGGTATCTCAAAAACTATCTGCTATCAAAATCCACCCATCCAAGACCTATTCCTGTACTTTTATCGAGTCAATAAAAATTACCAGATCTTGTATCAAAGGCTCCTTACACTCAAACAACTATCTCATCCACCCCTGAATTCTCACTCTAAGATCCACTCTGTAATATCCCGACTTCCACAAGGATACTACTGAGTAATAATATATATACATGGTTATAACATCATGAATAATAGTTGAACATAGGAAATTTTGAAAATAAGTGAAAAAAAATTCTACAAGATATTTTTGTAGAGTTGAACATATAATTGGAATTAATTTAATACGAATAACCATTTAACCCCTAATCAAATTCACTTTCATGTAAACATTGACTCCTATTAAGACTCCAACTTTGATCCGGCTGTGAAAACTAACGTATCTTGGGACACTATTGGGTGACTGTCAAGCAATCTCCCGAACTTGCTTATCAGTTTCCAATATGTACCTGTTATCTGAAACATAGAGAAGCCTAGTGAGAAATGAATCTCAATGAGTTCCTGCTTCAAGCAAAGCATATTAGTAACAATATATTATGTTTAATTGTCCTCGTTGAGTTATACATACTTACTCATATGCACACATATCATAATTAACCTCACGTAGTGGTAAAGTTTCTCATAGCCAACTTACCTCTCCATTTTGCCAGGTGTGCACTCCGTGGACTAAAGCAGGCTAAAGTAGGACTACTCAATTTTATACCACTACGGAATTATTCTCTTATAACTCACCCTTTCATCACCAGCTCTTTCTACTGGGTCCTTACTTGGATTGAGTTATTTACTGAATGTAAATCTAAGCATAGACATTTTAAGGAAAGAAACCTTTACTAGGTACCTCAAGTGTGAGCGGAAATAAGGCACGCGTAGTTTAAACTGGTTAATATGGCAGTCAGAGCTCTATGACAACAATTAGGCGTCCCTTAATTGCTAGTACCATATCCTAGCCTCCAAAAAATGAAGGACTTAACATCTCACCCACAAGAATATTGTGACCTTAAATAATGGCTAGAATAGTAGTTTTGAAACCTTAAGTTTCGCTAAACATATACCATTTTAAGTTTTTAATGCCATGCTGTGATTCATTTTCTCATACTCTTCTCTAATGGAAGTCAATGCATTAAATATTCATCAACCATACCAAGATGATAACTTCATTAAACATGCATAAAAATGCAAAGAGTGAAGACATAGCACAAATGGAAATGTCACACCTTCATATTGCAATTCATACCAACCAAATCATCATGCAACAACCACTAAGTTAGATCATACAGCCACGAAGAACACCATACCAATTGCACATATACATTTTATTCATGGTTGGACAGAATTAAAACACATAGAAATCTATTCCACACAATTCAAGTACCATATGGTCAAAGTTATGTAAACAAAATTTTACAGGAAAATGGAACTGGGTTTTCTCCATAAAAACTGCATCAAAATCAGAACTTCCAGAGCCTAAATTGTAACACCATAAGTCTATTTTCTATTAAAACCGGAATTAACATAATCCAATATTAGTACAATTTACTACAATTTAAATACTAAAACAATGTCAGTTCAGAGTTTTCAGTACCAACAATAACTTGCATGTCATTTTTCGCCTTTTATACTTAATGAAATTGAACCATTCCAGAGACCATTTCGAAGGAAGAAGAGTCTACTTTCTAATGGAACAAAAATTACTTCGAAATAAGCCCTGTAGAGGAAATTATGGATGAAACACTAACAGAAGTACATTACGGGTTTGAAGGATTGACAGCCCCTTGAAAATATTTCATCCACAACCACCCCTAATCAACATGAATCAAAACCCCATTGTTACAAAGCATATATCAGTTCATAAGAAACATTCTACCAAAGCAATTTAAACAATCTAACAAGTAATTGGGATTTATGGTTACCCAATGTTACAAACAACAAGAACTCACATAACCAAGTAGGGAATTGAAGGTGGTGAGTATTGATCTCCCTGTGCTTCCTAATCTGACTTGTTCTTCAGTTTTCAAAATTTTAATTGAAGGAAACTAGAGGTCTTGCATGTTGTCCTTCTTGTTTGATTTAGGGTTTCAAAATTGATTTGGGGATTTTCTTGAATCTAGAAGAAACTAGGGGTAAACACTTGCCCAACAAGGAGAGGAAGAGATGGTGGCGACTGGGGTGGAGAGTTGATGGAGGAAGAAGAAGAAGAAGGGAGTTTTTCAGAAAATTGAAAGTTGAGACACCCCGCTGTGCCCCTTTGTGACATTTAGTTTAAAACCTCAGTAATTAGTTCCTTAAGCGCGCGTTTAGCTTTAGAGATTTTCACAAATCATTTTCGAAATGTCCCCTTTAAAAATCGGAGTTTTGTATGACGTCGGAAAAACACCTGATAGACAGTTTTATAACTTCAAAACTTAATCCAACCATAAATGGTCTCTGGACTTACATCAACTGCCAGGAGCGGAAAATAAATACACAAACTCCAGTCGTGATAAAGACTTAGGAGATAAATAGATACAGTAATCTTAAATTGGTTTTTCATGCACATACACAGTTTTCATTAATAACATAAAATATTCGCAAGATTATAATATATAAATACCCCATGTTTATCAATTTCATTACCAAAACACTGTTGAGGGTATCCTCTCGGTAGGAGCCCTCACAGGCATAGACTTAGACAAAATACTAAGCAACTGAGAACATCTAAAACGTCCTACAAGACGCACTGGCCATATACTACCTTGATCCTAATCACCATGGGTCAAGACTCGAGCTCTGGCATCCGGCTCATAGGAAATCCCATCCAATCCCTCATCATTAAGTTTGTCCACCAGGTCTTCTAGTACGATTTCATAATAAAACAAAATACAACATGCAGAAAGATACAGGGGATAAGAAACCATATAACATCAAACGTGGAAAGGGTTTAGCAACATTTAATTAAATAACGGCACTCTAACCATCCGTCTCCCCAGATAAATATATGTAACATAATCATCCTCAATCCACATCTATAATCTTTCCTCTACCCTCCATCATGATGCAATGCAAATGTTGTATGAATAATCTCTTCAGGTATCGGCCATATCCGGATATCACAACAATATACTCGACACGTCCCAGAGTCCCCGGCGCACACCCTCGTCCGCGGCTGGAGGGTGCCCACGCAAAGCAATGGCACTATAGACGCACAACCCGGTGCACACCTCTGGACCACAATCCAGGATGCTCATGCAATGCATGAACTATAGCTGCGACTAAAATGAAATCATCTCTGGATGGTCCGCCGTTAGCCTATCCTCGGTAATTTTCCCTCCGAGGCATAGACCCCAATCGACCATGTTTCAGGTCCACTCGACCATGTTTCAGGTCCCTTATATCACAGACCATGTTTCAGGTCACCCCCTAGTGCCCTAACCGGTCATCTTAATCTCATAAATAACCTCAGAATAATCTCATCTCATTAATCTCGACCTCATATCAAGATAATCATCTTGGTTAGGCACTGCTATCACATATTGTATGCAATTCCCAAATACATCCTCGTGTCCCAACATAACTTATGATTTACTCAATCTTCTAAGCACAATCATAACACTCATCATATCATCATAATCATCATCATGTTATAATATCATACATCAAGTACCAAGCTCAAATCAACCAGTCAAACAGGCAATCATCACGTAATAAAATAATCTATGTATGTAGCGTAATGACGATAAACGCACAATTTCTATATCATCATCGGTACCACTGAGTAGTTCCCAATGTGGTATAGACATTGTCCGTTACTCGCTTTCGTGTAGGGTTTGGGTCGCCCTACACCATTATCTAATTAAATGTAACCGCGCCGTTTTCGACGTTAAATAGTTTCTTTCCCCCACCTTTTAATGCGTTCGGAGGTTTTTCTGGAACTTCACAGCCCTGCAATCAGCTCCAATGAGTTCCCAAAAAGGAATTCATACTTCTCCAAAGCAAGCAAGAACATGAAAAACATCCCAGAGAGACGATCCAAGCATTGAAACAACCAGACAAAATACTAAATTAATTTCTCAACAATAAAAATATAAATATAATTCAATAATATATTTAATTTCTCAGAAACCTCATTCATCTAAAATCAAAATAGATTTAAGGTTTTAACGCTCAAGATGAAAATTGAGAAAAAAATCAGTTTAACAAGAGGTTGACAAAATTGATTTAGGGAGACACTTAATCATGTTCCCAATTTTAGAAAACACCAATTAATTTCATAAACTGAGAACTAAAAATAAAAACCTAGGGTTAGGGTTTCAAAATCAATTTGGGGGTTTTGAATCTGAGCAAAGGAAGTGAGAAAACCACTTACCCAAGGAAGAGAAAGATGACGTGGTGGCTGTCTTGGAGGTCCAAGACGGCGGTGTGACATGAGGCACGCATGGCGGCTCGTGGTGGTCAGAAATCAATGTTCTCCGATCTCGAAATTTCTTGAGGGCTTTTGTAGAGGAGGAAGAGGGGAGCAAAGTTATGGTGTTTATTTGATGAAAGGTGGCTGGATGGTGGCCGGAAAACGCCCAAACAGCGGCGGCGGTGGCGGAGCAACAGTGACCCAATGGAAAACCGCATGGTGGAGAAGAAAGAGCACGATGAGGGTAGTCCGAATCTGGACTTAGTTTCATCGGACGGCGCTGGAAACCACAGTCGGTGGTGGTGGAAGCAGCGCTTACCGCGGTGGGGCGCGTCTCAGGCGGTGGTTGACGTCTCCTTGCCCGTCGCAGTCGAGCAGGCCTCCCCACGGCGATCTGTGGCTGGGACGGCAAGAGGAAAGGATGTTTCGAAGTTAGGGAGGGGTGAGGTTGTGTGGGTGGGTTCTCTGAAGGTAGAAGAAAGAAACCAAAACAAAAGAAAGAAGAAAAAGGAAAAGGGGAAAGAAGCAGAGAAAGAAAGAACGAGAAAAGAAAGAAGAAGAAAAAGAAAGAAAGAGAAAAGGAGAAAAAGAAGAAAGAGAAAAAGAAGAAAAGAAAGAAAGAGAAAAAGAAAAAGCAGAGAAGAAAAGAAAAAGTGAGGGAGAGGCGTCGAGAGAGAGAGAGAAGTGATAAAGTTGGGTTTTAAGTTAATTATTTAGTGATAGGTACACAAATGAGTGATAAAATATTAAGCCTAAAATAAATATGTTTTTATTTTCTGGAATCTAAAAATAAAGATTGATAGATATACGTTTTTGAAATTCAAATTAGAGTAAAGATTAATAGTTGGACTGATCAACTAAGAAAATTCTCGGTCCAACATTTAATCTCCGATTAAGGTCAAACCAGTTTATTTTCAACTCTAAAATTAAATTGAATGAAAATATGAAAATGCTTTTCTCTTAAACATATTATTTAAAATATTTTTCTGTACTGGTAGTAATAGTGACAATAATGTAACTTATTGTCTAGTAAGTGTGCATTCACTGAAATAAGTCAGTGCTAACGCACCTAATAAAATAATTTGAAAAGAGTAATTTAATTACTCAAACTGTAACACCCCGATTTTCGCTGCTTTGTAATATCGGTAATAAATATATAAATATATATTTTTATCCGAGACTTAGAAAATGATTTTGGATAAACCAAGGTCATTTCCTTGTTATACTTATTTTCATAAGGTTACGGGGAAGTTTTTGGTTGAAAATTCAGACGGAACCCGGTCTGCATTTTCACTAACAGTAAAAGTTTACTGCTCAGAAAACCTAATTTTGAGTCGTGAACGAGATGAAAAATGTTTTTATCGTATTTACTACGATATTGGAAGTTTTGAAAATTTTGGTAAAAAAAAATTTAAAATAATATATTTGTTGCGGGCGTATACGTCGAGATGTCTCTAGGAAAAGCTTGCGCCAGATGAATCAAGAAGTCGGCAACGTAGCAGAGATGTTGGATTGACCGACTTGACGAGCATTTATGATGAGTTTATCCGTATCATAATGGCCATAATGGCACATTTATGACAAAGTTAATTTTTCCTATGAAATGACCAAATTGCCCTTGTCTTTTTATGACAATTTCAAACAAATGCCATTGGAAAACGTTGACCAACTCTTGCCCAAAACCCACGGCTCCAATGCCTTCTTCATTAAGTTTGGTTTTTTCTTCATTTAAATAGGTTGTCTTCTTCATTAAGCCATTTTTCCATTTTCATGTTCTTTTGCTCCAAAGAGTTCATAATTCGTCAGATTTTGATCGGCAATTCTGACCATTTTCTATTCTGAATATCGGAAAACTTTCAACATGAAAGTTGTTCATCTTTCTCTCTTCTTTCCAACGACATAAAGATCATCCAAAACGGACAAGTATGTTGAGAGATCCACCCAAAATACTAAAACTGTTCTAAAACCTAACTATGTTCATCTTCTCCCTTAAGTTTCTTAAGAACACCATAAGAAAACCTTGAAGAACATCATCCAAACTTTGTTTTCTTGGATCATCAAGAGGTAATAACTTATTCTCTTGTCATTTAAATCATTTCTTTTCATCACTTTTGTAGATTCGTGACTTAGATCAACATGTTCTTCATTTGTTCAAAGTTCATGGAACTAGATTCAAAAATCCATAACTAATTCTAGAAAAATCCTTTTGACATGAAACCAATTGCTATGATCTTATAATAATCTCTATTTTCATCATCTAGAAGCACAAGATCATGAGAAATTTCTTTCCCTAAAATCTGGACTGGGCCGAACCTAGGTTAAAGTTGTGTTCTTAGGTTTTGTTTCATTTTCATGCCTTGATTCATGATTCAATCCTTTTGTATCTTGATATTTCTTGTATGAAAGTACATAGAAGATCAAAAATCAAACTCTAACCTATTTGTTTCAATCAAGGCCGAAACCCTAGGTTTAAACACTTGATGATTTTGTGATTCAAAAGTTGTTTGTGACACTTGAATCCAACTCTAGGTTTTGTATGTTGGTTAAATCCAAGAGTTGAGAAAATTTTAAAACCTCTAGCCTAAAATCTTGAGAAAAACAGAAACCCTAGTTCTTGGAGCTAGATGAGTTTCATTCAAAGTTCTTAGTTCATGATTTTGGATTAAGTGCTTAATCATGCTTAAGTAACTTATGGATCATTAATCCCTAAGTTAATCAAATTTTAAGTTTCCTAAACTAGAAAATTGGGTGAAGCCGAACCCTACCCCGATTGATTTAAGTGTGTTGTTGTTTGATTTTGATTTATTTTGGTTGCAATTCGTTATGAAGGAATCGATCGGGTTGGTTTGACCTAAAGCCGACGGAGGAAACCGGATCAAATCGGGAGATTATTTGAAACCCTTAGTTCGAGTCTTCAACAGGTAAGGGGAGCTTACCTGAGGGATTTTTCTCTATAACTATTTGTGTGTAGTGTGATTTATATGAATTATATGTGGTTGTGGTTATTTGTTTATGTGGCTTACGTTGTGTTGTTTATCTGTGTATCGGTGATTTATCTGCTTTTAATTATCTGCAGTAGTATATTATGTTGCTATGATGCATGATCTGCCTGGTGATATAATTATGATGATGTTGTTGAATGATGAATGTTGAATGTTGTTTGAGAGGCCTGACAGTGGTCAGTGCACAACCGATTAATCAAATAAAAGATTTAATAAGTTGTGAAAATTATATTCAACGTTTTATAGGAAATGTTGGAATATAATAATGGTGGAAAATATTATTTTGGAAAAATAATGAGTTTTTGAGAACTATTATTATTTTAATAATTTATCAGTGTAAAAGAAATTTGTGAGTCACGGTGAGAGCGTAACCGTGAAATTTTTTTAGTACTGCTAATTTTTACGCAAGAAATTCCGAAATATTATAAAAAGTTATTTTGTGAAATTAATATTCAAAAATACTTTATAAAAATAAAAATAAAAATAAAAATAAAAATAATAAAATAATAATATAAAAAAAAGTCAAAGTTTGACTTTAAAAATATTTTCTTGGAAAATGATAAACGATGGCAAGTTTTGAAATTATTTAGGGTGAAAGTTTAAAAATAGCAGTACTGGTTTTGAAAAGAGGTTTAATCGGAATTGATTTAATTTTTAAAGCTGAAGTTTCAGTAAAAGAGTTTTCAAGTAGAAATGATTTTCTGAAAATGAGTTTTACTAAACAACGATATAGACCTTAGTAACCGAGATGTCGGGGTGCTAGTGTTCTTATGACGTTGTCTTATTTTGGATTTGTTTTTCACAGACAAAAACGATGTAAAACGATGTTATGGAACTTAATAACCGAGATGTCGGGGTATTAAGGTTCGTTGTGTTGTAGACTGGGTATCTACGTAAAGAAGTTAAAACGTTTAATTTTGAGATGTTTTCTATTACCACGAACCTAAGACTGATTGCAACGGTCTAGGGGCTTCGTGATTGAGCACTCGGACTTTGAGGTCCTGTGTTGTTAATAAAAGTTGTAAAGATGTTGAAAACGATGATGCTTTTGAGAGCATTCGATGTTGAAAACGATGATGCTTTTGAGAGCATTCGATGTTGAAAACGATTATAAGTTGAAAGCTTTCGAGAGCTTTGATGTTTAAAAACGATGATGGGTCGAAAGCTTTTGAGAGCGTTGACAAATAAAGATATAGCACAAAGAAAAGTGTTGAGAACAAAAGGTTTTCTTGCATGCATTTGGCAGACGTGCCATGATCAAACGAGTGATTACCATGCGGCGTCATGGTAGATCATAATGATGTTCTTATTGTGCCTAGTGGACAATGAGGCCCTATCTACGTTGGGACACCTGTGCCACGATGTTGGACAGTGTGTGATAGGTTTTATATGAGTGATTACCATGCGGCGTCATGGTAGATCATAAAGATGTTCTTATTGTGCCGGGTGGACAATGAGGCCCCATCAACGTTGATATCACCTGTGCCTCGATGTTGGACAGTGTGAGATGGGTTTTTGACGTGTGCGTGGATCGCGTGTACGTGGTGTGCGTCTTTGTAACTATCGAGTCTGATTAACTCATTACGATGTTGGAGATATCTCATGAGATTAGGTATGAATGTTAGATGATGTTTTGAAGTGTTCATGCATAGTTTTTCAACGTTGATGTTTGGGGTGTGAAACCCATTGATAAACGATGTGATATAATATGAATGAGTATGTGGTTATAAATATGTATATGTGTATGTGCCTTCTTTTGTGTTGTGCATTTAGTTATGGTGATAAATCCGTATATTGGTGTCTCACCCTTACAACACATCTCAGAGACGTACATGGGGTATGATCCCTACACGAAGAAGAAGGCTGTCTAGTTGGAAGCGTGCTGTGCTGCTCCAGTTGGTGGTAGTGTCTGTTAGTTATGACCAGCTTAGGTCCTATTATGTTTTGAAGATAAAACTGATGTTGATTTAGGTATGAAAATATATGAGGCAGTATAGTTGTAAGATTTATATACATTGTGTTGTTAAGTGTGATTTGATTAAGTTGTTATTGTTATGAGGTTGAAAAGAAAAAAAAGAAAAAAATTTTATCACCCGATTTTGAAAATATGAACGTTGAGAAAACATTATTTTCCGAAAGTAACCAGCAAATTAAGTTTTATTTCCGCAAACGGGTAACCATGTGATGACCCGAGTTTAGGGTGTCACACAAACTAAACCACATAACAAAATTAACAAACATCCAAATAAAATAATTAATCATATGTGTAATTATATTTTAACCGGTTAAATAACGTAACTAAAAACGGGCTGTTACATTACTACCCCTCTTAGAAAAAAATTCCGTCCTTGGAATTTCATGACTCAAAACGGGGTAAAAACTACACGTGTCTTAATCTAAAGACCCTACATCGTATTTCTCATCGATGTCTTTCCTTTCAGTGATAGTGGTAGCTTCGTAACAAAATTTATTCCTATATCATTCTATTTATCCTCGAAACTTTTCACTAACGCGTTATCTCCACTACCTTCGATATTTCACCTTAGTCTATTACACTCGAAGACACAATCAAATCTTAATCACTTCTTGCCTCAAAATTTGTCTGCTAGCAAAACTCCTTCAACACCTTATCCTCACAACGAACATCAAGTTCAACACTAACTTTACCCCATCATACATCAACCTTCAACTCAAAGTATACAATTGTTGTCTTAGTTTCCTTTGAACATATTCCACCACTCCAAATTATATCATAGTCATTCATTTCAATCTTAAAGAATACGATTACATTCCTCCATGCAACTTCAACCAAAAAGGAATCACTTCAGTTTGAATTATCCAAAATCATAATTCTTAAACTTTTCTAACAACTTAGTTTCACTCAAGAACTCCTCTTTACTATTTCCGTTCAGCTTAAGGAAAACTACCATACATATTTTTCCGTTAATCCTCGAACTCACTAAGTCAACATTGACCATAAACGTCAATCACTACTCTAAATTCCTTTATTGATATATCTGCCTCGATCAAAATTTGATCCTTCGATCTATAGTAATTTGTCATACTAGCTGATATTACTCTTAATCTTACCATTCATAACTACACCTCAACAAAATTCCTACCACTGCATGTCCCATAGTTCTCAATATCTCTAATTCACCGTAAACCTTAACAAAACCAATTTAGAATCATCGCACTCAAAGGAAATCTGAATTTATCCTACGTATTGCCTGATCAAGTCTTTATTCCAATCCTCAAGGCATGATCAACAATGACAAAGTCAACATAAGTAAGTCCCTTAGTTTAAGAATCTAACTTTCTGTCCAAACACTAACTTAGTGACCAAAATTTAACATAAAAAAAAATATCTCCTTAATCCACCTCTTAACTTCAATATCTCAAAATATATGCAACAAAACTATCATTATAATTCAACTATTGATCATCAAACCTTATAACTACAATTCTCTATTCAAATATCGCACACCAAAACTTTACAAAAAGAAATATGAAGGCTTACATCTTATTTGAAATATAAAACATGACTTTAAGCCATTAACTACATTAACTGCCAAATTAAACCAAACAAAATATATTCTATAACAACTAAGATTTTACTAGAAGCTCAAACTCATCATTCTACCAAGAATATCATGCCTAGGTAAAACATCCCTTTTCAAATCCGAAATCACCATAATATTACTCATCTAAAGTATCGTCATTCCGCTCTTAGTCCTACTTTAATAATAACAAGTCCCCACTCACAAATTAAATCTTTAGATATGAACTTGATACGTACTAGCACTTACCTACATATCCTTCCCTTAGAATCACCTTCATCATTAGTAACACTCTTCCTCAAATATCATATCCTAGTAATGTACCTGAATACTAGCACACTATTTCCATATCTATCGTGCTTCTTTATATCAAAATCTTGACTTAACATCCTCTCTTAGTTTGAACTACTACTAATTTTCATGTGTACACACAACATTTCCAAATAACTTCGATTTAACCATATATATTATTTCTATATACTCAAACTTCTTCATTATGTTTCCAAATCATTTCAAATCCCCCCTAAAATTACCTTATAATCTTGTGTCTCAAACCAAGTTCCAATTAATACTATTTCCATAAATCAAATATCACTTTAAAGAATAATCCCATCACAAGCTAAGGTTTACACTTTATCTTAATAAACTCCAATAACATCAAAGTGATTAGAAACTAATTTTATTCTCAACATAAAGACTTAAATACTAATCATGTACAAGCCACACTCAAATCAACACCTCTTATAAACACCATATACTTAAAGCTCCTTTTCTTTAAACAAATCTATCATCATTAGAAAACATCATTAGAAAATAAGTTCATCTTCACATCCAAGTATTAATTTCATAAACTTAAGTCTAATTCCTTTCTCATCGTTAAACATTATATTCGGGACCAAGTATCCAACTTATAATCCTAGATTTCCAATCAAATCCACAACTATAACCATCATCTCAACCATAAAAGGCTACAAGGCTTCAACTAATTCAATCCTATGCTAATCAAGACCCAAACACATTTTGTTGTCTCTTTATCATCTTCAACAACTACCCACATTAACCAAATATATCTAGTACTTAAAATAAATTCCCGTAATAACAATTTCTTTCTGCCACTAATTTCTCACTATACCTTATGAACAAGAATTAATTCTTCCAATAAACTCATGATCTAACACTTATTTCAAATCTTACTTTCTAACTTTCAAGGCACAATCAACCACGATACTCTCTTTTATACAACAACTTACCCAAGTAACTTATCCCAAAATATCGTGTTTATCATGAGTAAGAATATTAATCATTTCGGTTCCCTACTCTACTTAGGAAACTTAAAACGACGAAGCTACGAACTTTCTACCCAATTTCTAAGCATAGTCAATATACGATGTGGATTCAACTAGACACGGCCAGTAACAACACCCTAACTTTTAGCAGTCCGATCAGAATCAAACTGCTCTAATACCAAATGAGACACCCCGCTGTGCCCCTTTGTGACATTTAGTTTAAAACCTCAGTAATTAGTTCCTTAAGCGCGCGTTTAGCTTTAGAGATTTTCATAAATCATTTTCGAAATGTCCCCTTTAAAAATCGGAGATTTGTATGACGTCGGAAAAACACCTGATAGACAGTTTTATAACTTCAAAACTTAATCCAACCATAAATGGTCTCTGGACTTACATCAACTGCCAGGAGCGGAAAATAAATACACAAACTCCAGTCGTGATAAAGACTTAGGAGATAAATATATACAGTAATCTTAAATTGGTTTTTCATGCACATACACAGTTTTCATTAATAACATAAAATATTCGCAAGATTATAATATATAAATACCCCATGTTTATCAATTTCATTACAAAAACACTGTTGAGGGTATCCTCTTGGTAGGAGCCCTCACAGGCATAGACTTAGACAAAATACTAAGCAACTGAGAACATCTAAAACGTCCTACAAGACGCACTGGCCATATACTACCTTGATCCTAATCACCATGGGTCAAGACTCGAGCTCCGGCATCCGGCTCATAGGAAATCCCGTCCAATCCCTCATCATTAAGTTTGTCCACCAGGTCTTCTAGTACGATTTCATAATAAAACAAAATACAACATGCAGAAAGATACAGGGAATAAGAAACCATATAACATCAAACGTGGAAAGGGTTTAGCAACATTTAATTAAATAACGGCACTCTAACCATCCGTCTCCCCAGATAAATATATGTAACATAATCATCCTCAATCCACATCTATAATCTTTCCTCTACCCTCCATCATGATGCAATGCAAATGCTGTATGAATAATCTCTTCAGGTATCGGCCATATCCGGATATCACAACAAATATACTCGACACGTCCCAGAGTCCCCGGCGCACACCCTCGTCGTGGCGGTGGAGGTGCCCACGCAAAGCAATGGCACTATAGACGCACAACCCGGTGCACACCTCTGGACCACAATCCAGGATGCTCATGCAATGCATGAACTATAGCTGCGACTAAAATGAAATCATCTCTGGACGGTCCGCCGTTAGCCTATCCCCGGTAATTTTCCCTCCGAGGCATAGACCCCAATCGACCATGTTTCAGGTCCACTCGACCATGTTTCAGGTCCCTCATATCACAGACCATGTTTCAGGTCACCCCCTAGTGCCCTAACCGGTCATCTTAATATCATAAATAACCTCAGAATAATCTCATCTCATTAATCTCGACCTCATATCAAGATAATCATCTCGGTTAGGCACTGTTATCACATATTGTATGCAATTCCCAAATACATCCTCGTGTCCCAACATAACTTATGATTTACTCAATCCTCTAAGCACAATCATAACACTCATCATATCATCATAATCATCATCATGTTATAATATCATACATCAAGTACCAAGCTCAAATCAACCAGTCAAACAGGCAATCATCACGTAATAAAATAATCTATGTATGTAGCGTAATGACGATAAACGCACAATTTCTATATCATCATCGGTACCACTGAGTAGTTCCCAATGTGGTATAGACATTGTCCGTTACTCGCTTTCGTGTAGGGTTTGCGCCCTACACCATTATCTAATTAAATGTAACCACACCGTTTCCGATGTTAAATAGTTTCTTTCCCCCACCTTTTAATGCGCTCGGAGGTTTTTCTGGAACTTCACAGCCCTGCAATCAGCTCCAATGAGTTCCCAAAAAGGAATTCATATTTCTCCAAAGCAACCAAGAACATGAAAAACATCCCAGAGAGACGATCCAAGCATTGAAACAACCAGACAAAATACTAAATTAATTTCTCAACAATAAAAATATAAATATAATTCAATAATATATTTAATTTCTCAGAAACCTCATTCATCTAAAATCAAAATAGATTTAAGGTTTTTACGCTCAAGATGAAAATTGAGAAAAAAAAATCAGTTTAACAAGAGGTTGACAAAATTGATTTAGGGAGACACTTAATCATGTTCCCAATTTTAGAAAACACCAATTAATTTCATAAACTGAGAACTAAAAATAAAAACCTAGGGTTAGGGTTTCAAAATCAATTTGGGGGTTTTGAATCTGAGCAAAGGAAGTGAGAAAACCACTTACCCAAGGAAGAGAAAGATGACGTGGTGGCTGTCTTGGAGGTCCGGCACGGCGGCTGACGGCGCAGACGTGGCGGCTCGTGGTTGTCAGAAATCAATGTTCTCCGATCTCGAAATTTCTTGAGGGATTTTGTAGAGGAGGAAGAAGGGAGCAAAGTTATGGTGTTTATTTGATGAAAGGAGGCCGAATGGTGGCCGGAAAACGCCCAAACAGCGGCGGCGGTGGCGGAGCAACAGTGACCCAATGGAAAACCGCATGGTGGAGAAGAAAGAGCACGATGAGGGTAGTCCGAATCTGGACTCAGTTTCGTCGGACGGTGCCGGAAACCACAGTCGGTGGTGGTGGAAGCAGCGCTTACCGCGGTGGGGCGCGTCTCAGGCGGTGGGCGACGTCTCCTTTCCGTCGCGATCGAATCGGCGGCCTCCTTCCTTGGCGATGCGCGGCTGGACGGCAAGAGGAAAGGAGGTTTCGAAGTTAGGGAGGGGTGAGGTTGTGTGGGTGGGTTCTCTGAAGGTAGACGAAAGAAACCAAAACAAAAGAAAGAAGAAAAAGGAAAAGGGGAAAGAAGCAGAGAAAGAAAGAACGAGAAAAGAAAGAAGAAGAAAAAGAAAGAAAGAGAAAAGGAGAAAAAGAAGAAAGAGAAAAAGAAGAAAAGAAAGAAAGAGAAAAAGAAAAAGCAGAGAAGAAAAGAAAAAGTGAGGGAGAGGCATCGAGAGAGAGAAAAGTGATAAAGTTGGGTTTTAAGTTAATTATTTAGTGATAGGTACACAAATGAGTGATAAAATATTAAGCCTAAAATAAACATGTTTTTACTTTCTGGAATCTAAAAATAAAGATTGATAGATATACGTTTTCGAAATTCAAATTAGAGTAAAGATTAATAGTTGGACTGATCAACTAAGAAAATACTCGATCCAACATTTAATCTCCGATTAAGGTCAAACCAGTTTATTTTCAACTCTAAAATTAAATTGAATGAAAATATGAAAATGCTTTTCTCTTAAACATGTTATTTAAAATATTTTTCTGTATTGGTAGTAATAGTGACAATAATGTAATTTATTGTCTAGTAAGTGTGCATTCACTAAAATAAGTCAGTGCTAACGCACCCAATAAAATAATTTGAAGAGAGTAATTTAATTACTCAAACTAAACCACATAACAAAATTAACAAACATCCAAATAAAATAATTAATCATATGTGTAATTATATTTTAACCACGGGCTGTTACAAAAGTGAGGGTGAGGGAGAGTCTTCGTGATTTATTTAAGAGAGGATAGGGGTATGCATAGTAAAATAGGGGGTGTGACTAGCAAATTAATAAAATCAGCTTTTTGAAATAAATAAAATATTTGTGATATCTTAGAGTTAGGTACTTTCATAAAATAAATTCTACCCTTTATAAATCTCAAAATAATTATATTTTCTTACTAAAATGTCTCTTAGCCAAATAATATAATTTGAAACTAAATTATAAAATATCATTTTATAATTATCAAACACAAATAATTATCACTGTACAAAATAAATTGAACAGTTTAATAATAATTATCCCGTGTCTAAAACTGGTATATGACACACTCCTTCCACCCAAATTTTGATGCGAGTAACCTTGGACAATCTCTTTTATCCCTACACAAAGGATTCTAATTTCTTTGTCCTAGATCTCCTTTTACATATCTCGATAACATGTAACTTAACAATACTACCATTTAAAAAAAAAAACTAGTTTGTATGGTTGATAGTTTTGTCTTACGTAAATAAAAATGAAAACAATTTGAATAGAGATTTAGTAGGTTATGAAATTAAGAATTTGATAATTTGATTTGCCTTATTTAGGGGGAAAAACAAAATAAGATTTTGCTTAGATTTTGCTGAATCATGAAGACCAATATATATGTGTGTGTGTGTGTGTGTGGAACACTGGAAAACACAAAAGCTAAGGTATATCCACTTAGACCCCATGCCCTAATTACCAAATTCTTAGACCTTTCCGCCTTTCCTGATACTAAGCTTTGCCTATGTGATGAATCGGTATTATGGGGAAGGATACCCACCCACTATATATGTGAAGCACAGTCTTTGTGTCTTGTTGGTAGTTGTAAACCTTTTTATAAGTGAGGTGTTCTCACTTTCATCCTTGTTATGGTTTGGATATTTATATTCGGAGTTTGTTTCAGGGTAGAGCTGAAATAGTTTGATAGGACATGTCCTTGGAAAAGAAATAGATGCGCAAATCGTTTAGGAAATTTGAGAGTTGTGACATTAATTAAGTAGGGAGTTACAACGAGTAATTTTGTTATACGTATATAATTAGAGGGTAATTTGAACAATTTGGAAATATCAAGGGGACTTTTTTACAAATTTTAAATTCTGGGGGTATATTCCACAATGACTATGTAATTGTATTTGTAAAACATATTTAAAGTGAAATATTTCTTCTGTTTGATATATGATGATTCTGAGTGCCAACATACATTTTAGAAATGATAAAGAGGATTTGACAAAATTAAGACCTTAAACCAAGCTCACAAAGTGGAAATTTCATTTCATTATAGAATTAATATTATATTAGTTTATGAATAGAAAATAAAAGTAAAAAATTGATAAACAAAACACCAATTTAGTATCAATAATCTTTATTGTTAGATATTAATAAATGAAACCACATATTAGTTTCTCTTTTATATTTATTGACTCATTAATTAGTATACAATAAGTTTCACTTGAATATGAAAAATAAAATAGGGAGACCTAATTAATTTAAGACCATCACATTAATTACTAGAGAGGAGCAATATATTTTTCTTGTAATTTAACATTTTAAAATAATAACATATAATACATTTTATCTTAACACAACTATATATAATATGATATGTAAGAAAACTAGATACAGATATATTATACTTTTTTTTGGTATTGAATGTGTATTATATTTATCTTGATAAAAAATGTGTATCTCCCAAATGCTTGTGCGACAAAATTAAAATGGAAATATGTTAAAAGTATCAAAGAACAAATATATCATATGATTAAAAATTTACATATACAAAATATTATATAAGAAAAGCGTATGTAAATAAAAATACTCATGCTTTATAAACTTTTTAAATATGCTCCCTTATATAAGTTTCCCTCCATCAACAAAATCTCGAGTCACCAAACAAAATTGGTAAGTTTTGTTACTAATTAAATATTGTTTTCATATGTTCGACAATTCTCTCAACAAAATTATTTATCGTTACAATGAATCAAAATTTATTTACTTTGTAATCGATATGACAATATCTAATAAATTACTTCGACCCAAAATTAATATGAGAATATATAAATTGGTTCAATTAAATGTATTTTTAGATATTTAACAATTTGGTTCTTACATTCTATTGTTTGAATATATTGATATTCAAAGTTTGTTTCATAAGAGAGCTGAAATTATTTGATAGGCAATGCCCTTGGTAAATAAATAGATGCAGAAGAGACCTTTTGATGGAAAATGACATACTTACCCCTTTCCTGCTTCTGTAAACTATGTTCTCGTTCTCTTATGCAATCAATTAAATTAAATTAATCAAATATTTAATTAAATTAAATCAACCAATTATTTGATTAAATTAGATTAATAATTTAATTAAATTGAAATCAATAAGGTAATTTTATTAAACTAATATATTTTATTAGTTAAAATAAATAAATTATTTGATTATTTATATTAACTTAATTATTGAAATTAAAATATTTGTATCTTGGTTTTTTATTTAAGGATATTTTTGTCTTTTAAAAAAATTACATTTCTCTCTTCTCACTTTCTATCCAACCAAACAAAGTGTGAGAGAGAAAACACAATTCTTTCACTCCTATTTCTTCTCTCTTTCTCTTATATCAAACAATACATCAAATTTACTCTATTTCACACCTCTTTCTCTCTTCTCTCATACTCTTTCTCACCTCTTTCTCTCTTTACATTTTCTTCTCACAACCAAACAAAGGCTAAAGGTCGGGGGTATGTTGCACAGTCACTATAGTTGGATGGGGTGTTTTAAATTTTACCATATATTTAACTGCGAAATATGAGAATTAAAAAGTAAACAAAGTTTAATTTTGATATATTTTCGTCGGTGTAAAGTTTGTTACATTAACCATCAATCATGCACGTGTCAAAATAAAAAACCATCAATCATACACCATCACATGTGTAACACCCCGACTTTTTCGCTTTCTAAGATCGGTATAAATATAAACGTTGAGAAAACATTATTTTCCGAAATCAACCAGCAAATTAAGTTTTATTTCTACAAACGGGTAACCATGTGATGACCCGAGTTAGGGTGTCACATTAGTGGTATCAGAGCTGGTCGAGTCTTTCGGGATCTTTGGGAAATAGGTATGTTGTATTGACGTTGTGTTTTCTCCGAGTTAAGTTTTGTTTGAATTACTTCTTAGAAGTAATGTGTGTTAACCCACCAATGCACGTTTCATTTTCTGGTTGCGGTCTAACTGATTTTGTTCGGCAGGTCAGTTATGGAACTCGCACCAGAAGGTAGACGTGGACGAGGACGTGGACGCGGTCGTGGACGTGGTCGTAGAGGTGGTCCTATTGGTGGTCGTGCCAACGTGAATGGAAACTATGAGGAAGGAGTGAACTATGCCGCTCAGGCTATGGAACATGTGGCAGCTGTAATTGCCAATCAAACTGCATCTATGAATGCCCCGAATCTACAAGCTGCGAAAGACAAAGATCTGATTGCGTTTCGAACCCAAAATCCTTTACAATTTGGTGGGGATGCTGATCATGAAAAAGTTGACTTATGGATTCAGGAGCTGGAGAAAATCTTTGATCTGGTGGTTACTCCTGCAGAAGTAAGGGTTACTTATGTTGCTTTCCTGCTGATAGGAGATGCGTAGTAATGGTGGAAGGGTGTTCAACAACTGCTTAAGCCTGATCATCAGGAGATTACCTGGAACGTTTTCCAAACTGCATTCATGGACAAGTATTTTCCGGAGAGTGTTAGAATCGAGAAAAAACAAGAATTTCTGGGATAACAACAACAAGACCTATCTGTGGGAGAGTATGCGGAAAAGTTTGAATCGCTTGCCAAATACTTCTGTTTCTTTCAAGCCCAACCCAATGAGAGATGGAAGTGTGAGAGGTTCGAAGCGGGACTGAGATTTGAGATTAAGTAGTTTGTCTTACCTCTGTAACCTCGAACTTTTCAAGCATTGGTTGAGATGAGTCGGAAGATTGAACAGATAAGGAAAGGAAAAGACAATAAGCGGATTGTTGGAGGACCGTCTCGTTTCAAGAACCAGAATCAGGATCAGAAAAAGGAATGAAATCAGCATAAGCCTTATTTCCGTCCACCAGGAAATAACCAAAATCAAAACAAAATCGTTCTAATTCGTCTACATCATGAAGTGGAGGCCAGAGGAACCAAAGTCAAGGCCAAGTTAGGAAATGTTACAATTGTGGAGACCCAAGACATGTGTCTAAAACTTGTCCCTTGGGAGGAGTCCAATGTTACAACTGTGGTCAAGTGGGACACATATTGAAGGAATGTAACGCGCCAAAGCGTAGATCAGTGGACAACAACATCAACATTAATAAGCCAAAGACCGCGGGTAGAGTATATAATGTGTGGGGGGCTGAGACTTCAAACCATGGCGGTAACCTCTTAAGTACACTATTTTAATTCGGGTACAATTCATACTTTGTTTTGATGGATGGTGTGTGGATGTGTTGAAATTACTTGTTTGTAATTATCATGAGGTGATTGTTTCAAATTTCAACTATTCAATTGGTCACTGTGAAATTTAGTATGTTTGGACTATCCTATTTTGTTGGAGATAGACACTTCTTAACAAAACAAGTTTCTCGATGAGACTTAGTCTAGTTACTTCAACCATTGGGGAAAGTACCCCAGCCTGCATTTTATCGGATTGATATCCTTTTAAAATTGTTATGTTCTTACGAAAGGAGAAACTTTCTTAGATTCATGTTTGTAAAAGTGTACCGATCATACATTTTTACTTCCCTGAATTTGTTAAAGAATCTTTATGCACATAATATTCTTGTATTCTTAGCAGATTGATGAAATTCTTTTATATACTTTCTTGTGAAAGTAAGGCTTCGGGATCTTTCATTCCTGTCTAGCTTCGTGTCACGAAATTTCGAGGACAATTTTTTTTTAAGAGGGGTAGTCTGTAACACCCCGACTTTTCCTCTTTCTAAGATCGGTATAAATATAAACGTTGAGAAAACATTATTTTTCGAAAGCAGCCAGCAAATTAAGTTTTATTTCTGCAAACGGGTAACCATGTGATGACCCGAGTTAGGGTGTCACAACATGAATAATTTTGAAGATAGTTATTATATAAGTCAAATATTTGTTTTGGTAGATGGAATCAAGTATTTTTAATGACGTGGAACATCATGAAAGATTGATAATATAAAAATTAATTACTAACAATGTTTTATAATTAACAATTTAATTTCTTAGATTAAGTTCTATGCACTGACAATGGAAATTACTTTTACACTGACACTCAATCAAATTTCACCACAACATCGTTTCAATTAATTTAACTTCATTTAAGTAAAAATTAACAAAATATCGAATTTTATCATTCCACAAATCAATCACTTTTCTTCTTCCTCCACCCATCCTCCATTTTCTTTTCAATTTCTTCCATTTTGTACAAAAACATAAACCCTTCTTCTCCAAAAGCCTCCGTTGCGGCCACAATAACCTCCCCGTCGCGCCATTGTCTCTTTGCCACCGTGCCATTCTGCCCTAACCACTTGAAACACTTCCTATGCCATACGGCGTCGTCCACAATCATGAGGGATGGCCGATTAGAACAATTTCAACCTAGCCAACTTATGCGTGCATCATCTTCATCATCTCCTTTGGTCGTTGGCACTTTGGCGGCAAAGGGGCTTATGGATTCTCAAATTCTTTATTCGGATCCATCAATTTGGGAACTTTCAGGACAGATCCGAATTTCAATTACAACCATTACAATCATGGTATCCGAGGCCCCGTTCCTGGTCTCGATCTGCATATTTGGAGCTGGAAACAAATCCCTGTTTCTCCAAATTATCACCCAGCTACTGTATCTGCTCCTCCTCACCAGATTAACGACATAGGAGTTGAAATTGCTAGCGATGATGGTCATGATGGTCGAATCCACAGTCTTCCACACAATAAAAATGGGCCCTACACATGCTCAAAGTGCAAGCAAGAGTTCCCTACTTCACAACATTTTGCAGCTCATGTAGTTTCTAAGCACTACAAGCATGAAAGCAAATCTCAGAGAAGCAAGAGGCTTATGTCTAAATTCCGACAGATAAAGCTCCGCATTGGGAAGGTAAATGGTCAAATCACTTGTCTTCCAGATTCTTCTTCAAGGGTTCAGGATGTAGCAGGAAATAGCATTGCTCGAAGGTTTCATGGTGGAAAACAACCGTTTGCTATCAAGGTTGAGGTAGATGAAGAAGTTGGCCTCTAGGATCAGGCTCCTCCTCCTCATGAATTGGAAGCTAAGGACTATGTCAAAGTCAAGGGGGATCCTTGCGCATAATTGTCAATTTGCTTCAAGGTTTTATTATGCTTGGAATGGTCAATTTGCAGTGTTTGTTTTTTCTTGTTATTGTGGGATCACCCCCTTCGAGGTTATATATATATATATATATATATATATATATATATATATATATATATATATATATATATCTGTGTGTGTGTGTGTTTCGCTATAGACTTATGGTTGGTACATCATCAGTGGTTTTGTTTAGTTTAAGTGTAGCCATGTTTATGTTATGCTTTTGGACTTATGGTCGGTTTCCTAGTCTTTATTAAATTTTGTTTTGCATAGTTAGTAATGAATAATCTTTCATATTTTCAGTACTTTCTGCTTGTTTAGTTCTCTCCTTGAATACTAAATTCAAACTGATATATGAGGATTACAACTCAATGTTATACCATATCAACGCATCATAGTTAAATGGGTTTTGAAGGCTTTCTCGTAATGTACTTTAGCACTTTTTCTTTTATCCACACCCAAGTTCTAACCTTTATCAGATCCAAAGTCTAGTTTATATCAGTCTGTTCCATTTCAAAAATGACTTAGTTTGTTACTTTCAAATTGACCAAACTACAAGAACCATATAATTTTCCAATATTCCTTAATCCCTTTGGTAAAAGCCACTCACATTTGTTGTCCAATATTCCTTAATCACTTCACCTTGTAGAACCATTGTAAACCCGAACCAATCATATACATGTTGACATACCTGATAAGTATGGATGCATCTGAAAACCATATGGTCTGTTGTGTCTATCTCATTGAATGAGAAAACACATTTTAATTCTTCATCATCATTCAACACCTTCCTCCTATCAAGATTACACTTAGAAGGTATCCTTTCTAATACAGTCTGTAACACCCTAGTTTTTACACCTATGATTAATTATTTTATTTAGATGTTTAAGTTTATTTTGTTATGTGGTTTAGTGTGAGTAATTAAAATACTCTCTTCAAATTATTCTATCGGGTGCGTTAGCACTGACTTATTTCAGTGAATGCACGCTTACTAGACAATAATTTATGTTATTGTCACTATTATACCAGTACAGAAAAATATTTTAAATAATATGATTAAGAGAAAAACATTTTCATATTCCTATTCTATTTAATTTTAGAGTTAAAAATATTTTTATTTGACATTTATTGGAGATTAAATTTTGGACTGAGTATTTTCTTAGTTGATCAGTTCAACTATTAATCTTTACTCTAATTTGAATTTCCAAATCATATCTTTATCAATTTTTATTTTTAGATTCCAAAAAGTAAAAACATGTTTATTTTAGGCCTAATATTTACTACTCATTTTGTACCTACTATTACTAATCACAAATTTCTTCCTCCTTATATCTCCCTGCCCCGTATGCGATGACAGAACACCCTTCTTCTTTTTTTTTTTTCTCTCTCTCTTTCTTTCTTTCTTTCTTCTTCCTCCCTACTTCATCTTTCTCCTCCCTCTTCCTTGCTTTGCTCAGATCGGCACCACCCCTGCACCGCCACCCGGAGTCGTGCGACCACCGCGTCTGGTTCACCCAGCTCGGACCGCCTCGCCTGCACTCGGTTTGGCCCTTCACTCCGCCGTCTGACGCGATGTCCGTCGCGGTGAGAGGCTTCTAGCCACTATTCAAGGTGATTTCAACCTCCTTTTTGTTAGTTTGAGACTTCCTTCTCCTTTCCTTGAAACTTATCCATGTTCTTTTGGTCAAGAGTGTTACAAAAACATTCAACCACTGTTGATATCGTGATGCCGCCGTCCTCAGCCGCCTCCGCCGTGCCGGATCATCCTATAACCACCATCTCCTTCTTCCTCTTTGTTGGGTGAGTGATTTCCTCACTATACCATGCCTATTTTCAAAATTTCCCAATTTCACTCTAAACCCTAACCCCAATTTATTTTAATTTCAGTTGTTAAACATGAAATTAATTATGTTTTAAGCAATTGAGTTGTTGAATTAGTGATTTCTTGAACTGATTTCATGATTCTATGAGCAAATCTCATTTTCCTCAATTCCTCTTAAAACCCTGATTATTTTAAAGGAAAAACCAATATCGTTTTTCCTTAGTGAATTAATTATTTAAGTTGTACAAACTTATGTTTTGTGATGATAAGTTTCTGATTTTTGGTTGTACTTGCTATTGGCTATGTTGATGACCCATTTCCATCTATGTGGATGTGACGGTCATAGTTGAAGGAGAAGAGGGTAAGTGGTTGGAGCTATCTCGAAGTTGTTATAAGTGTTGCGAAGCGTTAGAGGAACCCGGAATGAGTGATCTTATTCTTGTCTTCAAAGGTAAGGGGAGACTGCCTGAGGGATTTTCGGTAACTGCATGCTAATTGTGTATCGTATTTGATTTTATCTGTTGTGATGTGTGGTGTCAAATTAAATTGTTATATGACTGTTATATGGTTTTTAATGTTTTATGCGAAAGCATGATTATACTGTGATGTATGGATTATTTGTTGGTTGGTTGATTGACTGAGAAGCCTGGCATTGGTCAGTGCTCAATTAAATTAAAGATAAAAGTGTTGAAAAAAACTTGATGAGAAATTCAAAGCACTTGATTTATGGAAGAAAAATATTGAAAATATTTATATTTGATGATGTTTTGGAGAAAAGAGTGATTTCTAAATAAATAGTGAGGACGACATCTTGAAAATATTTCAGTTACGTTGTCTTTTCCAAACAAATTAAAAAATAAGACGAAAAGTTATTCTAAGAAATGTAAATGTCAAGGATATTTTAACAATGATTATGAAGAACTTGTTTTAAAAGAGAAAATCATTTGATTTACAAATGACTTTATTTCCAACGAAAAATACTTTAGAAAAGTATTTGACAACGAAAACTATGAGGGACAATTTTATTATTTCAAATAGAAATGAGTTGGAAATGATTTTACGAGGATTTGAAGTTGTTATGGAAAAAGGAGTTTTCAAAGGAAAACGGATTTGAGAAAAAATGAATTTCTATATGATTTGATGGTTTTATAAATGAATTTCAAACGGAAAGGATTTCTGGAAATGAGTTTTACACAATGGTGTTATTTCCGTCAACTTGGATAAGTTGAGGAAACTTTGGTTTTGTTTTGTATTTCACAGAACGAAAATGGTTTAAACGAACCTAGCAACCGAGACGTCGGGTCTAGAGTTCTAAGATATGGGCCTGGGGTCCGAAGAGGAAATTATGGACTACAATGTCCTATAAACCGTATATTTGGTTTAGTGCACTAAAATCTACGCGTCCAAGACTGGTGTATCGGTCTAGATTTCGTGATTTGCACACTTTTGACTTGGAGTCAATTATATTTGAAAGAGGTATTAAACTTGAAAGTTTAAAATGGTGATTTGGTCGTGAAGTTTTTAGCTCCGACATATAAAGATTGAACACAAAGAAAACAACGTGAACAAAATGTTTTACATGCATTACAGGGCAGACGTGCCTTTGCATAGGACTTGAATGCTTGATGGCAAGTATTCATGCAGTTTGCGTCACTGTCCCTTGATGGATATACGACCACGTAGACCATGTGCTATATGTAGTCACCACTTTGCCTTGAGTTGGACTGTGGAATGGTCAATAGAACTTTGCCATATCGGGCATTGATTCTGCCTTAATTGGCAATTAGAGCCTAATCAGCTCATTTATTTGATGGTTGGAGCTCCGGAGATTAGGTCTCACAGTTAGTTGTGGAATATTGAAGTGTCATGGTTTTTAAAACGGGTACGACTGTCGGGTATGAAATCCTTTGATAAATATATTGTTTATCTTTGAATATTCATGTTAAATGGTAATTGAGAGTCGTGCATGTGGTTATCGTATTTAAATCCATATATTGGGATCTCACCCTTACAGACATATCAGGTTTTCTTCTGGTTCGCTATTGTACCCTGGATGCTTTAGTACGGATGGTGCAGAGGAGTCTTCCTAAGTCACTCAGAGACTTAGATCTAGTTGCTTGATGAAGTACTTGATTGTGGAAGGATCATGTGAGTTTTCTCAGGAATAACTTTTAGAATGACCAGCTTAGGGTTAGAGACTTAGATTATTTTTGATAATATGTATGAGTATGGCTCAGAGAGCCTGTATTTACAAATGGAATGTTTATGGCTCGGAGAGCATATCTTTTGAATGAAAATCTAAGTTGTTCCTTTTGGTCTTGTACAGCTTATTGATATAACTATTTTCTTAGCATATCACTGTCTGGTTGTATTTTGTGTAACTGGAATTCTGGAATGAAAATGTAATTATTTTAGCAGGTGTTTATTTTACCTGGGATGTCCGAATTACAGAGGAGACTCTGTCAATTTTTTTGTAAAAATATTAGCTTTTATTCAAGTATATTCTTTAAATTAAATAGGCTTGCCAGGTTATGATAGTAAGTCTGTGTGCCGATCAAGGCTTAGGTGTGGAGTCGTGACAAAATCTTTATACCGAATTTCAGACACTTATGTACTTATATAAATTAGTTTCCGAAAGCACCAACAAATTATCTTTTAATTTTATTTCCGCACGTGTTTACAAAGTTATGCCCAAAGGGGGTGTTACAAGGTGGTATCAGAGCTGGTCGAGTCTTTCGGGAACCTTGGGAAATAGGTCCGTTAGGTTTTTGTTGTGTGATCTCTGGTTGGACCTTACTCAAGTCATTTTTATCGAAACAATGTGTGTTGACATACAAATATGTATGTTTTGGTGAGTTCTAATTGGGTGGAGACCTGGTGAGAACTCATGCTTAGTGAATGGTACTTGCGTTCATGTTGACACATTCGTTCATCCCTTTGGGGATTGTGTCAGACATTTGACTGAGGTACCTATCGTGGAGGATTTTCCGGGAGTATTCCCTGAGAATGTTCCAGGTTTGTCTTTGCGAAGGATATTGAGTTTTGGATTGATCTAGTTCCTAGATTAAGTCGAATCTTTAAGACTTTAGATCGAATATCGCCTACAAAGTTAGTCAAGTTAGATGACTTGTTTTAACGGGAGGATTTGTTATCAACATAATTTTGGGACCAAGTGTGTCCTCGCGCATCGATGTTGTTCATCAGGATGATGCATGTTATTTTTGTGGAAGTGATCGCAAACGGTGATTGAAATCCGTGGATGGTTAGGATAACCAATTCTTATCAAAGGTTCATTAAGGAACTATTTAAGATTTTGCGTTGTTGACTCAGCTTATGGGGAAAGACCAACTTTTTCCATGACTGAGACTAAATAAGTTGTCGGTCATCGTACGCAGTTCAAAGTTGAATACGGAAGACAGCAACAAATCGGATTAAGTGTGTTTAGAAAGACCTCTGTGCTTGCTCGAAGTCGAGAGAAGCCATTCCCAATCTTCACTCTTAGAATGAATGTCTTATGTTTAAGAAAACCTCTTTACTATACTAATTGATTCTTTATGAACTTGTTAGTTGACAATTGTTCCTCAAATTTCTATGGTTGTATTAGACAATCACAGCGGTACGTTTTGTACATGCCAAACTCATTTTGATGACCTTGATTTAAAGTCGATGATGAAGTATCAATTGGTTCTGGTAGTTTGAATTTTTGTCGGACTATTATTCTTTTAAAATCATTGTGTAGTAAAGTTCTTGTGAAAGAAGGAACTTTATTAGATTCATGTTTGTAAACGTGTACCGATCATGCATTTTTACAACCACGAACCTACTAAAGAATCTTAATACATAAGGATTATTCCTGTATTTTTCGATACTTGTCATATTCTTCAAGACCGTGTCTTATAGTAGTTCAAAAGGACTTGCCACCTTTGATCAACTTTATCCTATATATTTTCAAAACGTCATTGACGTGTAAACTATCTCATAAGTTATGAGGATGGTTATTTGATTCACATTCTAATATCAGAGTTAGTCGGGAAATAATTTGGCGTAGAAGACCTCATTGGTCAAGACGATAGCATCGTAATGAATTTTTTATGGATTTATCGATGATCTTTAAGAGTTTTCATTCGTTTTGGACGATTGATTGTCAGGTTAACGAGGAAGGCACCTTCCTTTTCTGTTTAGATCCGCTATACAGTGGATAAGCTAATCGAAATAGGTATCAGAGGACTGATCAGATTCCATGGATTATCTTTAGACATCATTTCAGATGAAGACCCGAAGTTTACTAACGATATAGTAAAATCCACTCCAAGTGTGAGAACCAAGTTGAGATTGAGTCCAATGGATCACCCTAAGTTAGAGTGGGCGAAATGAGAAAAACGATTTGATCTTTAGAAGATTAGTTGTTATTAAGTGTATTATTTAACTACGATCATTCCTTCAGCAGGATTGACAATAAGTGATAAGAGTTGTGTTGAGGTATAGTTGTGATTGGTAAGATATGAACCTTTGAGATCAATATCCATAAGTGAGACAAATATTACAAAACAAATGTTGATTGAGGCATAGTATCGCTAAGGGAATCTAGAGTAACTATCAAATGCTTGTAGTTAAGAATGATCGTATAAAGTTTGGAAGATTAATAGGAAGAGTGCCTATAGTAATTTCACTTAAGTGGATTCAAGCGAAATAGATAAGCTCTTGTGAAGATTCAGTTTTTGAAGAAGTTCAAAGTTGATGAGTTAGATAATCCTAGCCGATGTGATTTCTTTTTGATTTCAGTTTACCTTAAGGAATGTTATGACGTTTTGATTGGAGACTTGAAAAGTGTGAATTTGATATGACTAGAAGAGTAGACTAAGCCCAAATGGACTAAGACTATGATTACATCTCTTGAGTAGAAGGTTAATTGATGTTATGGTAAAGATAATGTTGGTTTTGATGTTAGCTGTGAAAGTTGGATATTGGAGAAAGTTTTGCTAATGGATCTGTATTGAGAAGTGAAGAGATTAAGCGTTGATTTTGTTCTTTGAAGTGTAATAGACTAAGGTGAAATGTCGAAGGTAGTGGAGATAATGCGGTAGTGAAAAGTCTCGAGGATAAATAGAATGGCATAAGAAGCGATCTTGTTATAGAGTTATAGATGAAATACAAAGTAGGATCTTAGGGTCAAACTGTGATTACAAAATCCTGTTTAGTTTTGAGTTACGAAATTTCGAGGGCGAAATTTTTTTAAGAGGGGTAGTAATGTAACACCCTAGTTTTTACACCTATGATTAATTATTTTATTTAGATGTTTAAGTTTATTTTGTTATGTGGTTTAGTTTGAGTAATTAAATTACTCTCTTCAAATTATTCTATCGGGTGCGTTAGCACTGACTTATTTCAGTGAATGCACGCTTACTAGACAATAATTTATGTTATTGTCACTATTATACCAGTACAGAAAAATATTTTAAATAATATGATTAAGAGAAAAACATTTTCATATTCCTATTCTATTTAATTTTAGAGTTAAAAATATTTTTATTTGACATTTATCGGAGATTAAATTTTGGACTGAGTATTTTCTTAGTTGATCAGTTCAACTATTAATCTTTACTCTAATTTGAATTTCGAAATCATATCTTTATCAATTTTTATTTTTAGATTCCAAAAAGTAAAAACATGTTTATTTTAGACCTAATATTTACTACTCATTTTGTACCTACTATTACTAATCACAAATTTCTTCCTCCTTATATCTCCCTGCCCCGTATGCGATGACAGAAAACCCTTCTTCTTCTTCTTTTTTTTTCTCTCTCTTTCTTTCTTTCTTTTTTTCTTTCTTCTTCCTCCCTACTTCATCTTTCTCCTCCCTCTTCCTTGCTTTGCTCAGATCGACGCCACCCCTGCACCGCCACCCAAAGTCGCGCGACCACCGCGTCTGGTTCACCCAACTCGGACCGCCTCACCTGCACTCGGTTTGGCCCTTCGCTCCGCCGTCTGACGCGATGTCCGTCGCGGTGAGAGGCTTCTAGCCACTGTTCAAGGTGATTTCAACCTCCTTTTTGTTAGTTTGAGACTTCTTTCTCCTTTCCTTGAAACTTATCCATGTTCTTTTGGTCAAGAGTGTTTCAGAAACATTCAACCACTGTTGATGTCGTGCCGCCGCCGTCCTCAGCTGCCTCCGCCGTGCCAGATCATCCTATAACCACCATCTCCTTCTTCCTCTTTGTTGGGTGAGTGATTTCCTCACTGTATCTTGCCTATTTTCAAATTTTCCCAATTTCACTCTAAACCCTAACCCCAATTTATTTTAATTTCAGTTGTTAAACATGAAATTAATTATGTTTTAAGCAATTGAGTTGTTAAATTAGTGATTTCTTGAACTGATTTCATGATTCTATGAGCAAATCTCATTTTCCTCAATTCCTCTTAAAACCCTGATTATTTTAAAGGAAAAACCAATATCGTTTTTCCTTAGTGAATTAATTATTTAAGTTGTACAAACTTATGTTTTGTGATGATAAGTTTCTGATTTTTGGTTGTACTTGCTATTGGCTATGTTGATGACCCATTTCCATCTATGTGGATGTGACGGTCATAGTTGAAGGAGAAGAGGGTAAGTGGTTGGAGCTATCTCGAAGTTGTTATAAGCGTTGCGAAGCGTTAGAGGAACCCGGAATGAGTGATCTTATTCTTGTCTTCAAAGGTAAGGGGAGACTGCCTGAGGGATTTTCGGTAACTGCATGCTAATTGTGTGTCGTATTTGAGTTTATCTGTTGTGATGTGTGGTGTCAAATTAAATTGTTATATGACTGTTATATGGTTTTTAATGTTTTATGTGAAAGCATGATTATACTGTGATGTATGGATTATTTGTTGGTTGGTTGATTGACTGAGAAGCCTGGCATTGGTCAGTGCTCAATTAAATTAAAGATAAAAGCGTTGAAAAAAACTTGATGAGAAATTCAAAGCACTTGATTTATGGAAGAAAAATATTGAAAATATTTATATTTGATGATGTTTTGGAGAAAAGAGTGATTTCTAAATAAATAGTGAGGACGACATCTTGAAAATATTTCGATTCGTTGTCTTTTCCAAACAAATTCAAAAATAAGACGAAAAGTTATTCTAAGAAATGTAAATGTCAAGGATATTTTAACAATGATTATGAATAACTTGTTTTAAAAGAGAAAATCATTTGATTTACAAATGACTTTATTTCCAACGAAAAATAATTTAGAAAAGTATTTGACAACGAAAACTATGAGGGACAATTTTATTATTTCAAATAGAAATGAGTTGGAAATGATTTTACGAGGATTTGAAGTTGTTATGGAAAAAGGAGTTTTCAAAGGAAAACGGATTTGAGAAAAAATGAATTTCTCTATGATTTGATGGTGTTATAAATGAATTTCAAACGGAAAGGATTTCTGGAAATGAGTTTTACACTATGGTGTTATTTCCGTCAACTTGGATAAGTTGAGGAAACTTTGGTTTTGTTTTGTATTTCACAGAACGAAAATGGTTTAAACGAACCTAGCAATCGAGACGTCGGGTCTAGAGTTCTAAGATATGGGCCTAGGGTCCGAAGAGGAAATTATGGACTACAATGTCCTATAAACCGTATATTTGGTTTTGTGCACTAAAATCTACGCGTCCAAGACTGGTGCATCGGTCTAGATTTCGTGATTTGCACACTTTTGACTTGGAGTCAATTATATTTGAAAGAGGTATTAAACTTGAAAGTTTAAAATGGTGATTTGGTCGTGAAGTTTTTAGCTCCGACATATAAAGATTGAACACAAAGAAAATAACGTGAACAAAATGTTTTACATGCATTTCAGGGCAAACGTGCCTTTGTATAGGACTTGAATGCTTGATGGCAAGTATTCATGCAGTTTGCGTCACTGTGCCTTGATGGATATACGACCACGTAGACCATGTGCTATATGTAGTCACCACTTTGCCTTGAGTTGGACTGTGGAATGGTCAATAGAACTTTGCCATATCGGGCATTGATTCTGCCTTAATTGGCAATTAGAACCTGATCAGCTCATTTATTTGATGGTTGGAGCTCCGGAGATTAGGTCTCAAAGTTAGTTGTGGAATATTGAAGTGTCATGGTTTTTAAAATGGGTACGACTGTCGGGTATGAAACCCTTTGATAAATATATTGTTTATCTTTGAATATTCATGTTAAATGGTAATTGAGAGTCGTGCATGTGGTTATCGTATTTAAATCCATATATTGGGATCTTACCCTTACAGACATATCAGGTTTTCTTCTGGTTCGCTATTGTACCCTGGGTGCTTTAGTACGGATGGTGCAGAGGAGTCTTCCTAAGTCACTCAGAGACTTAGATCTAGTTGCTTGATGAAGTACTTGATTGTGGAAGGATCACGTGAGTTTTCTCAGGAATAACTTTTAGAATGACCAGCTTAGGGTTAGAGACTTAGATTATTTTTGATAATATGTAGGAGTATGGCTCAGAGAGCCTGTATTTACAAATGGAATGTTTATGGCTCGGAGAGCATATCTTTTGAATGAAAATCTAAGCTGTTCCTTTTGGTCTTGTACAGCTTATTGATATAACTATTTTCTTAGCATATCATTGTCTGGTTGTATTTTGTGTAACTGGAATTCTGGAATGAAAATGTAATTATTTTTGCAGGTGTTTATTTTACCTGGGATGTCCGAATTACAGAGGAGACTCTGTCAAATTTTTCGTAAAAATATTAGCTTTTATTCAAGTATATTCTTTAAATTAAATAGGCTTGTCAGGCTATGATAGTAAGTCTGTGTGCCGATCAAGGCTTAGGTGTGGAGTCGTGACAAAATTTTTATACCCAATTTCAGACACTTATGTACTTATATAAATTATTTTCCGAAAGCACCAACAAATTATCTTTTAATTTTATTTCCGCACGTGTTTACAAAGTAATGCCCAAGGGGGGTGTTACAAGGTGGTATCAGAGCTGGTCGAGTCTTTCGGGAACCTTGGGAAATAGGTCCGTTAGGTTTTTGTTGTGTGATCTCTGGTTGGACCTTACTCAAGTCATTTTTGTCGAAACAATGTGTGTTGACATACAAATATGTATGTTTTGGTGAGTTCTAATAGGGTGGAGACCTGGTGAGAACTCATGCTTAGTGAATGGTACTTGCGTTCATGTTGACACATTCGTTCATCCCTTTGGGGATTGTGTCAGACATTTGACTGAGGTACCTATCGTGGAGGATTTTCCGGGAGTATTCCCTGAGAATGTTCCAGGTTTGTCTTTGCGAAGGATATTGAGTTTTGGATTGATCTAGTTCCTAGATTAAGTCGAATCTTTAAGACTTTAGATCGAATATCGCCTACAAAGTTAGTCAAGTTAGATGACTTGTTTTAACGGGAGGATTTGTTATCAACATAATTTTGGGACCAAGTGTGTCCTCGCGCATCGATGTTGTTCATCAGGATGAAGCATGTTATTTTTGTGGAAGTGATCGCAAACGGTGATTGAAATCCGTGGATGGTTAGGATAACCAATTCTTATCAAAGGTTCATTAAGGAACTATTTAAGATTTTGCGTTGTTGACTCGGCTTATGGGGAAAGACCAACTTTTTCCATGACTGAGACTAACTAAGTTGTCGGTCATCGTACGCAGTTCAAAGTTGAATACGGAAGACAGCAACAAATCGGATTAAGTGTGTTTAGAAAGACCTCTGTGCTTGCTCGAAGTCGAGAGAAGCCATTCCCAATCTTCACTCTTAGAATGAATGTCTTATGTTTAAGAAAACCTCTTTACTATACTAATTGATTCTTTATGAACTTGTTAGTTGACAATTGTTCCTCAAATTTCTATGGTTGTATTAGACAATAACAGCGGTACGTTTTGTACATACCAAACTCATTTTGATGACCTTGATTTAAAGTCGATGATGAAGTATCAATTGGTTCTGGTAGTTTGAATTTTTGTCGGACTATTATTCTTTTAAAATCATTGTGTAGCAAAGTTCTTGTGAAAGAAGGAACTTTATAAGATTCATGTTTGTAAACGTGTACCGATCATGCATTTTTACAACCACGAACCTACTAAAGAATCTTAATACTTAAGGATTATTCCGGTATTTTTCGATACTTGTCATATTCTTCAAGACCATGTCTTATAGTAGTTAAAAAGGACTTGCCACCTTTGATCAACTTTATCCTATATATTTTCAAAACGTCATTGACGTGTAAACTATCTCATAAGTTATGAGGATGGTTATTTGATTCACATTCTAATATCAGAGTTAGTCGGGAAATAATTTGGCGTAGAAGACCTCATTGGTCAAGACGATAGCATCGTAATGAATTTTTTATGGATTTATCGATGATCTTTAAGAGTTTTCATTCGTTTTGGACGATCGATTGTCAGGTTAACGAGGAAGGCACCTTTCTTATCTGTTTAGATCCGCTATACAGTGGATAAGCTAATCAAAATAGGTATCAGAGGACTGATCAGATTCCATGGATTATCTTTAGACATCATTTCAGATGAAGACCCGAAGCTTACTAACGATATAGTAAAATCCACTCCAAGTGTGAGAACCAAGTTGAGATTGAGTCCAATGGATCACCCTCAGTTAGAGTGGGCGAAATGAGAAAAACGATTTGATCTTTAGAAGATTAGTTGTTATTAAGTGTATTGTTTAACTACGATCATTCCTTCGGCAGGATTGACAATAAGTGATAAGAGTTGTGTTGAGGTATAGTTGTGATTGGTAAGATATGAACCTTTGAGATCAATATCCATAAGTGAGACAAATATTACAAAACAAATGTTGATTGAGGCATAGTATCGCTAAGGGAATCTAGAGTAACTATCAAATGCTTGTAGTTAAGAATGATCGTATAAAGTTTGGAAGATTAATAGGAAGAGTGCCTATAGTAATTTCACTTAAGTGGATTCAAGCGAAATAGATAAGCTCTTGTGAAGATTCAGTTTTTGAAGAAGTTCAAAGTTGATGAGTTAGATAATCCTAGCCGATGTGATTTCTTTTTGATTTCAGTTTACCTTAAGGAATGTTATGACGTTTTGATTGGAGACTTGAAAAGTGTGAATTTGATATGACTAGAAGAGTAGACTAAGCCCAAATGGACTAAGACTATGATTACATCTCTTGAGTAGAAGGTTAATTGATGTTATGGTAAAGATAATGTTGGTTTTGATGTTAGCTGTGAAAGTTGGATATTGGAGAAAGTTTTGCTAATGGATCTGTATTGAGAAGTGAAGAGATTAAGCGTTGATTTTGTTCTTTGAAGTGTAATAGACTAAGGTGAAATGTCGAAGGTAGTGGAGATAATGCGGTAGTGAAAAGTCTCGAGGATAAATAGAATGGCATAAGAAGCGATCTTGTTATAGAGTTATAGATGAAATACAAAGTAGGATCTTAGGGTCAAACTGTGATTACAAAATCCTGTTTAGTTTTGAGTTACTGAAATTTCGAGGACGAAATTTTTTTTAAGAGGGGTAGTAATGTAACACCCTAGTTTTTACACCTATGATTTATTATTTTATTTAGATGTTTAAGTTTATTTTGTTAAGTGGTTTAGTTTGAGTAATTAAATTACTCTCTTCAAATTATTCTATCGGGTGCGTTAGCACTGACTTATTTCAGTGAATGCACGCTTACTAGACAATAATTTATGTTATTGTCACTATTATACCAGTACAGAAAAATATTTTAAATAATATGATTAAGAGAAAAACATTTTCATATTCCTATTCTATTTAATTTTAGAGTTAAAAATATTTTTATTTGACATTTATCGGAGATTAAATTTTGGACTGAGTATTTTCTTAGTTGATCAGTTCAACTATTAATCTTTACTCTAATTTGAATTTCGAAATCATATCTTTATCAATTTTTATTTTTAGATTCCAAAAAGTAAAAACATGTTTATTTTAGACCTAATATTTACTACTCATTTTGTACCTACTATTACTAATCACAAATTTCTTCCTCCTTATATCTCCCTGCCCCGTATGCGATGACAGAAAACCCTTCTTCTTTCTTTTTTTTTTTCTCTCTCTTTCTTTCTTTCTTTTTTTCTTTCTTCTTCCTCCCTACTTCATCTTTCTCCTCCCTCTTCCTTGCTTTGCTCAGATCGGCGCCACCCCTGCACCGCCACCCGGAGTCGCGCGACCACCGCGTCTGGTTCACCCAACTCGAACCGCCTCGCCTGCACTCGGTTTGGCCCTTCGCTCCGCCGTCTGACGCGATGTCCGTCGCGGTGAGAGGCTTCTAGCCACTGTTCAAGGTGATTTCAACCTCCTTTTTGTTAGTTTGAGACTTCCTTCTCCTTTCCTTGAAACTTATCCATGTTCTTTTGGTCAAGAGTGTTTCAGAAACATTCAACCACTGTTGATGTCGTGCCGCCGCCGTCCTCAGCTGCCTCCGCCGTGCCAGATCATCCTATAACCACTATCTCCTTCTTCCTCTTTGTTGGGTGAGTGATTTCCTCACTGTACCTTGCCTATTTTCAAATTTTCCCAATTTCACTCTAAACCCTAACCCCAATTTATTTTAATTTCAGTTGTTAAACATGAAATTAATTATGTTTTAAGCAATTGAGTTGTTAAATTAGTGATTTCTTGAACTGATTTCATGATTCTATGAGCAAATCTCATTTTCCTCAATTCCTCTTGAAACCCTGATTATTTTAAAGGAAAAACCAATATCGTTTTTCCTTAGTGAATTAATTATTTAAGTTGTACAAACTTATGTTTTGTGATGATAAGTTTCTGATTTTTGGTTGTACTTGCTATTGGCTATGTTGATGACCCATTTCCATCTATGTGGATGTGACGGTCATAGTTGAAGGAGAAGAGGGTAAGTGGTTGGAGCTATCTCGAAGTTGTTATAAGCATTGCGAAGCGTTAGAGGAACCCGGAATGAGTGATCTTATTCTTGTCTTCAAAGGTAAGGGGAGACCGCCTGAGGGATTTTCAGAATCGCATGCTAATTGTGTGTCGTATTTGAGTTTATCTGTTGTGATGTGTGGTGTCAAATTAAATTGTTATATGACTGTTATATGGTTTTTAGTGTTTTATGTGAAAGCATGATTATACTGTGATGTATGGATTATTTGTTGGTTGGTTGATTGACTGAGAAGCCTGGCATTGGTCAGTGCTCAATTAAATTAAAGATAAAAGCGTTGAAAAAAACTTGATGAGAAATTCAAAGCACTTGATTTATGGAAGAAAAATATTGAAAATATTTATATTTGATGATGTTTTGGAGAAAAGAGTGATTTCTAAATAAATAGTGAGGACGACATCTTGAAAATATTTCAGTTAGGTTGTCTTTTCCAAACAAATTCAAAAATAAGACGAAAAGTTATTCTAAGAAATGTAAATGTCAAGGATATTTTAACAATGATTATGAATAACTTGTTTTAAAAGAGAAAATCATTTGATTTACAAATGACTTTATTTCCAACGAAAAATACTTTAGAAAAGTATTTGACAACGAAAACTATGAGGGACAATTTTATTATTTCAAATAGAAATGAGTTGGAAATGATTTTACGAGGATTTGAAGCTGTTATGGAAAAAGGAGTTTTCAAAGGAAAACGGATTTGAGAAAAAATGAATTTCTCTATGATTTGATGGTGTTATAAATGAATTTCAAACGGAAAGGATTTCTGGAAATGAGTTTTACAATATGGTGTTATTTCCGTCAACTTGGATAAGTTGAGGAAACTTTGGTTTTGTTTTGTATTTCACAGAACGAAAATGGTTTAAACGAACCTAGCAATCGAGACGTCGGGTCTAGAGTTCTAAGATATGGGCCTAGGGTCCGAAGAGGAAATTATGGACTACAATGTCCTATAAACCGTATATTTGGTTTTGTGTACTAAAATCTACGCGTCCAAGACTGGTGCATCGGTCTAGATTTCGTGATTTGCACACTTTTGACTTGGAGTCAATTATATTTGAAAGAGGTATTAAACTTGAAAGTTTAAAATGGTGATTTGGTCGTGAAGTTTTTAGCTCCGACATATAAAGATTGAACACAAAGAAAATAACGTGAACAAAATGTTTTACATGCATTACAGGGCAAACGTGCCTTTGTATAGGACTTGAATGCTTGATGGCAAGTATTCATGCAGTTTGCGTCACTGTGCCTTGATGGATATACGACCACGTAGACCATGTGCTATATGTAGTCACCACTTTGCCTTGAGTTGGACTGTGGAATGGTCAATAGAACTTTGCCATATCGGGCATTGATTCTGCCTTAATTGGCAATTAGAGCCTGATCAGCTCATTTATTTGATGGTTGGAGCTCCGGAGATTAGGTCTCAAAGTTAGTTGTGGAATATTGAAGTGTCATGGTTTTTAAAACGGGTACGACTATCGGGTATGAAACCCTTTGATAAATATGTTGTTTATCTTTGAATATTCATGTTAAATGGTAATTGAGAGTCGTGCATGTGGTTATCGTATTTAAATCCATATATTGGGATCTTACCCTTACAGACATATCAGGTTTTCTTCTGGTTCGCTATTGTACCCTGGGTGCTTTAGTACGGATGGTGCAGAGGAGTCTTCCTAAGTCACTCAGAGACTTAGATCTAGTTGCTTGATGAAGTACTTGATTGTGGAAGGATCACGTGAGTTTTCTCAGGAATAACTTTTAGAATGACCAGCTTAGGGTTAGAGACTTAGATTATTTTTGATAATATGTATGAGTATGGCTCAGAGAGCCTGTATTTACAAATGGAATGTTTATGGCTCGGAGAGCATATCTTTTGAATGAAAATCTAAGCTGTTCCTTTTGGTCTTGTACAGCTTATTGATATAACTATTTTCTTAGCATATCACTGTCTGGTTGTATTTTGTGTAACTGGAATTCTGGAATGAAAATGTAATTATTTTTGCAGGTGTTTATTTTACCTGGGATGTCCGAATTACAGAGGAGACTCTGTCAAATTTTTCGTAAAAATATTAGCTTTTATTCAAGTATATTCTTTAAATTAAATAGGCTTGCCAGGCTATGATAGTAAGTCTGTGTGCCGATCAAGGCTTAGGTGTGGAGTCGTGACAAAATTTTTATACCCAATTTCAGACACTTATGTACTTATATAAATTATTTTCCGAAAGCACCAACAAATTATCTTTTAATTTTATTTCCGCACATGTTTACAAAGTAATGCCCAAGGGGGGTGTTACAAGGTGGTATCAGAGCTGGTCGAGTCTTTCGGGAACCTTGGGAAATAGGTCCGTTAGGTTTTTGTTGTGTGATCTCTTGTTGGACTTTACTCAAGTCATTTTTGTCGAAACAATGTGTGTTGACATACAAATATGTATGTTTTGGTGAGTTCTAATTGGGTGGAGACCTGGTGAGAACTCATGCTTAGTGAATGGTACTTGCGTTCATGTTGACACATTCGTTCATCCCTTTGGGGATTGTGTCAGACATTTGACAAAGGTACCTATCGTGGAGGATTTTCCGGGAGTATTCCCTGAGAATGTTCCAGGTTTGTCTTTGCGAAGGATATTGAGTTTTGGATTGATCTAGTTCCTAGATTAAGTCGAATCTTTAAGACTTTAGATCGAATATCGCCTACAAAGTTAGTCAAGTTAGATGACTTGTTTTAACGGGAGGATTTGTTATCAACATAATTTTGGGACCAAGTGTGTCCTCGCGCATCGATGTTGTTCATCAGGATGAAGCATGTTATTTTTGTGGAAGTGATCGCAAACCGTGATTGAAATCCGTGGATGGTTAGGATAACCAATTCTTATCAAAGGTTCATTAAGGAACTATTTAAGATTTTACGTTGTTGACTCGGCTTATGGGGAAAGACCAACTTTTTCCATGACTGAGACTAACTAAGTTGTCGGTCATCGTACGCAGTTCAAAGTTGAATACGGAAGACAGCAACAAATCGGATTAAGTGTGTTTAGAAAGACCTCTGTGCTTGCTCGAAGTCGAGAGAAGCCATTCCCAATCTTCACTCTTAGAATGAATGTCTTATGTTTAAGAAAACCTCTTTACTATACTAATTGATTCTTTATGAACTTGTTAGTTGACAATTGTTCCTCAAATTTCTATGGTTGTATTAGACAATAACAGCGGTACGTTTTGTACATGCCAAACTCATTTTGATGACCTTGATTTAAAGTCGATGATGAAGTATCAATTGGTTCTGGTAGTTTGAATTTTTGTCGGACTATTATTCTTTTAAAATCATTGTGTAGCAAAGTTCTTGTGAAAGAAGGAACTTTATTAGATTCATGTTTGTAAACGTGTACCGATCATGCATTTTTACAACCACGAACCTACTAAAGAATCTTAATACATAAGGATTATTCCTGTATTTTTCGATACTTGTCATATTCTTCAAGACCATGTCTTATAGTAGTTCAAAAGGACTTGCCACCTTTGATCAACTTTATCCTATATATTTTCAAAACGTCATTGACGTGTAAACTATCTCATAAGTTATGAGGATGGTTATTTGATTCATATTCTAATATCAGAGTTAGTCGGGAAATAATTTGGCGTAGAAGACCTCATTGGTCAAGACGATAGCATCGTAATGAATTTTTTATGGATTTATCGATGATCTTTAAGAGTTTTCATTCGTTTTGGACGATCGATTGTCAGGTTAACGAGGAAGGCACCTTTCTTATCTGTTTAGATCCGCTATACAGTGGATAAGCTAATCGAAATAGGTATCAGAGGACTGATCAGATTCCATGGATTATCTTTAGACATCATTTCAGATGAAGACCCAAAGCTTACTAACGATATAGTAAAATCCACTCCAAGTGTGAGAACCAAGTTGAGATTGAGTCCAATGGATCACCCTCAGTTAGAGTGGGCGAAATGAGAAAAACGATTTGATCTTTAGAAGATTAGTTGTTATTAAGTGTATTATTTAACTACGATCATTCCTTCAGCAGGATTGACAATAAGTGATAAGAGTTGTGTTGAGGTATAGTTGTGATTGGTAAGATATGAACCTTTGAGATCAATATCCATAAGTGAGACAAATATTACAAAACAAATGTTGATTGAGGCATAGTATCGCTAAGGGAATCTAGAGTAACTATCAAATGCTTGTAGTTAAGAATGATCGTATAAAGTTTGGAAGATTAATAGGAAGAGTGCCTATAGTAATTTCACTTAAGTGGATTCAAGCGAAATAGATAAGCTCTTGTGAAGATTCAGTTTTTGAAGAAGTTCAAAGTTGATGAGTTAGATAATCCTAGCCGATGTGATTTCTTTTTGATTTCAGTTTACCTTAAGGAATGTTATGACGTTTTGATTGGAGACTTGAAAAGTGTGAATTTGATATGACTAGAAGAGTAGACTAAGCCCAAATGGACTAAGACTATGATTACATCTCTTGAGTAGAAGGTTAATTGATGTTATGGTAAAGATAATGTTGGTTTTGATGTTAGCTGTGAAAGTTGGATATTGGAGAAAGTTTTGCTAATGGATCTGTATTGAGAAGTGAAGAGATTAAGCGTTGATTTTGTTCTTTGAAGTGTAATAGACTAAGGTGAAATGTCGAAGGTAGTGGAGATAATGCGGTAGTGAAAAGTCTCGAGGATAAATAGAATGGCATAAGAAGCGATCTTGTTATAGAGTTATAGATGAAATACAAAGTAGGATCTTAGGGTCAAACTGTGATTACAAAATCCTGTTTAGTTTTGAGTTACGAAATTTCGAGGACGAAATTTTTTTAAGAGGGGTAGTAATGTAACACCCTAGTTTTTACACCTACGATTGATTATTTTATTTAGATGTTTAAGTTTATTTTGTTATGTGGTTTAGTTTGAGTAATTAAATTACTCTCTTCAAATTATTCTATCGGGTGCGTTAGCACTGACTTATTTCAGTGAATGCACGCTTACTAGACAATAATTTATGTTATTGTCACTATTATACCAGTACAGAAAAATATTTTAAATAATATGATTAAGAGAAAAACATTTTCATATTCCTATTCTATTTAATTTTAGAGTTAAAAATATTTTTATTTGACATTTATCGGAGATTAAATTTTGGACTGAGTATTTTCTTAGTTGATCAGTTCAACTATTAATCTTTACTCTAATTTGAATTTCGAAATCATATCTTTATCAATTTTTATTTTTAGATTCCAAAAAGTAAAAACATGTTTATTTTAGACCTAATATTTACTACTCATTTTGTACCTACTATTACTAATCACAAATTTCTTCCTCCTTATATCTCCCTGCCCCGTATGCGACGACAGAAAACCCTTCTTCTTTCTTTATTTTTTCTCTCTCTTTCTTTCTTTCTTTTTTTCTTTCTTCTTCCTCCCTACTTCATCTTTCTCCTCCCTCTTCCTTGCTTTGCTCAGATCGGCGCCACCCCTGCACCGCCACCCGGAGTCGCGCGACCACCGCGTCTGGTTCACCCAACTCGGACCGCCTCGCCTGCACTCGGTTTGGCCCTTCGCTCCGCCGTCTGACGCGATGTCCGTCGCGGTGAGAGGCTTCTAGCCACTGTTCAAGGTGATTTCAACCTCCTTTTTGTTAGTTTGAGACTTCCTTCTCCTTTCCTTGGAACTTATCCATGTTCTTTTGGTCAAGAGTGTTTCAGAAACATTCAACCACTGTTGATGTCGTGCCGCCGCCGTCCTCAGCTGCCTCCGCCGTGCCAGATCATCCTATAACCACCATCTCCTTCTTCCTCTTTGTTGGGTGAGTGATTTCCTCACTGTATCTTGCCTATTTTCAAATTTTCCCAATTTCACTCTAAACCCTAACCCCAATTTATTTTAATTTCAGTTGTTAAACATGAAATTAATTATGTTTTAAGCAATTGAGTTGTTAAATTAGTGATTTCTTGAACTGATTTCATGATTCTATGAGCAAATCTCATTTTCCTCAATTCCTCTTAAAACCCTGATTATTTTAAAGGAAAAACCAATATCGTTTTTCCTTAGTGAATTAATTATTTAAGTTGTACAAACTTATGTTTCGTGATGATAAGTTTCTGATTTTTGGTTGTACTTGATATTGGCTATGTTGATGACCCATTTCCATCTATGTGAATGTGACGGTCATAGTTGAAGGAGAAGAGGGTAAGTGGTTGGAGCTATCTCGAAGTTGTTATAAGCGTTGCGAAGCGTTAGAGGAACCCGGAATGAGTGATCTTATTCTTGTCTTCAAAGGTAAGGGGAGACTGCCTGAGGGATTTTCGGTAACTGCATGCTAATTGTGTGTCGTATTTGAGTTTATCTGTTGTGATGTGTGGTGTCAAATTAAATTGTTATATGACTGTTATATGGTTTTTAATGTTTTATGTGAAAGCATGATTATACTGTGATGTATGGATTATTTGTTGGTTGGTTGATTGACTGAGAAGCCTGGCATTGGTCAGTGCTCAATTAAATTAAAGATAAAAGCGTTGAAAAAAACTTGATGAGAAATTCAAAGCAATTGATTTATGGAAGAAAAATATTGAAAATATTTATATTTGATGATGTTTTGAGAAAAGAGTGATTTCTAAATAAATAGTGAGGACGACATCTTGAAAATATTTCAGTTACGTTGTCTTTTCCAAACAAATTCAAAAATAAGACGAAAAGTTATTCTAAGAAATGTAAATGTCAAGGATATTTTAACAATGATTATGAAGAACTTGTTTTAAAAGAGAAAATCATATGATTTACAAATGACTTTATTTCCAACGAAAAATACTTTAGAAAAGTATTTGACAACGAAAACTATGGGGGACAATTTTATTATTTCAAATAGAAATGAGTTGGAAATGATTTTACGAGGATTTGAAGTTGTTATGGAAAAAGGAGTTTTCAAAGGAAAACGGATTTGAGAAAAAATGAATTTCTCTATGATTTGATGGTTTTATAAATGAATTTCAAACGGAAAGGATTTCTGGAAATGAGTTTTACACAATGGTGTTATTTCCGTCAACTTGGATAAGTTGAGGAAACTTTGGTTTTGTTTAGTATTTCACAGAACGAAAATGGTTTAAACGAACCTAGCAACTGAGACGTCGGGTCTAGAGTTCTAAGATATGGGCCTGGGGTCCGAAAAGGAAATTATGGACTTCAATGTCCTATAAACCGTATATTTGGTTTTGTGCACTAAAATCTACGCGTCCAAGACTGGTGCATCGGTCTAGATTTCGTGATTTGCACACCTTTGACTTGGAGTCAATTATATTTGAAAGAGGTATTAAACTTGAAAGTTTAAAATGGTGATTTGGTCGTGAGGTTTTTAGCTAGGACATATAAAGATTGAACACAAAGAAAACTGTAACGACCCCCCTCGAGGCATTACTTACGTAACACATGCGGAATTTATATTAAAAGATAATTTGCTGGTGCTTTCGAAAAATAATTTATATAAGTATACAAGTGTCTGAAATTAGGTATAAAAATTTTGTCACGACTCCTAAGCCTTGATAAACTTCCGTTTTTCATCTAAAACAACACTTGAAGATACTCCATGAAGTCTAAACAATTCTCTGATACCTTATTCGGTTCACTAACACTGCATAGTGGATCTTAACTCGCAAGAAGGGTGTAGACTTCACCAGTCGATCAACGATCACTTGAATTCAAACCAAACTCGTGTAAGTCTTCAGCAAACTCATAACAAGAACTGAAGGAATGTCAACATCTTAACAAGGAAGGTTTCAATTGTACATCTTGATGAGGAGATATCCAACTCACGACTGATGAGGTGGATCACACATCGACAACATTTGGAGAATACATAGAATTAAGATGATCAATGACAACAAGCACTTTCGAACGACAAAAAGACATGACCTTAGTGATCATAAAAGAATTTCTCAAGAAAAGAAATTTTTCTGGATTTCACTTTCACATAAGCATAGAAAAGAATTTCATTAATTTGAAGGATATCGGAACATCCAGTATGGAAAAATATCATTCCATCAGGTTCGTGGATGTAAAAATACATGATCAATACACATTTACAAACATGAATCTAATAAAGTTCATTCTTCCACAAGAATCTTCCAACGGATTCAAAGAATCAAGGGGTGAATAATGTATAATCCCAAGAGGATTAATTCTTATTCTTAATACAAAGAATTTACAAAATGATGACTTTCACCTCTATTAAAATAGAAGTGACGAAACTAAGTTTCACAAAGAAACTTCTGCTATCACAAAATTATTTGTGTTATAACTCAAGAAATAGTCATAACCACTTTTCTCAACAAAGTGTGAAAGTATCCAGACCAATCGATTTCCGATAAATCAATTCACTCAAATGTCTAATACATCGAGGATTATTTAGAAGTGTGAGTACGACTTCTCACAAACAAAGAAATGAATAACTGGAAATTAATGAATTAGCATAACTAATTGGGAGTCCCTGACAGATTTCAAATTAAAGTCAGAAAATACTTGTTCATAATTCATCCTTTACTTAGTTGTCAGGAATCCAGACGGTGACACGAGCCTTCACACAACATTGGTGCTTCACAAGGAAAACACTCGGTCTAACAAACGGTTCAGACCACCGATCTTTCAGTTGAATGAGTCATCTAACTCGTTTTAACTTCGTAGGCAACATCCTACACAAAGCGACAGAGATCTGACCGAATCCAGAAACTAGATCAATCAAAAATCAATGTCCTTTGCTAACCATAAACCTAGAATATTTCCAGGGAACACTCCCGGAAAAACCCTTTACACAAGCACCTTGTTTCGAATGTCAGACACGATTCGCAAGGATAATCGAATGTCATATTCGAACCCAAGTAACATTCAAGATCTAAGGTCTCCCAGGACATAAAGCCCTTGGAAAACCATCAAGAAACATATACTTGTGCGTCAACACACATTGCTTCAACAAGAAACAATTCAAACAAGAGCCAACCAGAGATCACACAACAAAACTTAACAGACCTATTCCCCAAAGATCCCGAAAGACTAGACCAGCTCTGATGCCACCTTGTAACGACCCCCCCCCCCCCCCCCTCGAGGCATTACTTACGTAACACATGCGGAATTTAAATTAAAAGATAATTTGCTGGTGTTTTCGGAAAATAATTTATATAAGTATACAAGTGTCTGAAATTGGGTATAAAAATTTTGTCACGACTCCTAAGCCTTGATTGGCACACAGTCTTACTATCACAGTATGGCAAGCCTATTTAATTTAAAGAATATACTTGAATAAAAGCTATTATATTACGAAAATCTCGACCGAGTCTCCTCGTAATTTGGACATCCGGTAGAAGAACACCGCTAAAATAATTACATTTTCACTCCGAATTTCAGATTACACCAAATCCAACCAGACAAAGAATATATATAAAAATAACAGTCATAACCATAAGCTTTACAAGACCAAAAGGAAATGTTTAAGTTTTCTTTCAAAATAATGCTCTCCGAGCCATAAACATTTCATTTTAAAATAAAGGCTCTCTGAGCCATACTCATACATACTTATCAAAATAATCTAAGTCTCAAACCCTAAGCTGGTCATTCTAACAGTTATTCCTGAGAAGAACTCACGTGATCGTTCCACAATCAAATACTTCATCAAACAACTAGATCTAAGTCTCTGAGTGACTTAGGAAGACTCCTCTGCACCTCTGTACTAAAATACCCAGGGTACAATAGCAAACCAGAAGAAACCTGATATGTTTGTAAGGGTGAGATACCGACAAATGGATATATCACACAACAACCATATACATGATACATACATCACATAATCATATAAGCAGTTAAATCATGCATATACATAACATAACAGTGTTATATCAAAGGGGTCCTCAAGCCCGTACAATCAGTTTTCGAAAATGTGCATGACACTTCAATATCAGGCTCTATCCTAATCTCATGAGATCACAACACCATGTTATCACTGGAGAAGATAGAGTTGGTCAAGCTCTGCCCACCGGGCTGTTGCCACCGCATCCTGATGCACCAGGCCTCTTGGTCAGACAACGCCACATGCCCTTAACGAAACAGCTAGCAATGTGACTGACTCTCAGATACCCCATGGGTATCCTCAATAAGCAAAGGCACGTCTTCCAGGGGAAATGCATATGAATAAAAACTTTCCTTTTAAGGTTTTTCTTTGTGTAAATATTTCACTGTCAAAGCTCAAAGCTAATGACTTAACATTATTTCCCCATCACTTGAAAACTTAGAAACATAGGACACACAGTCCGAATGCTCAATCCCAACACCTAGACCGTGGTGGCGCAGTCAAGGTTTGTGGTAATGGAAATCAATATACTTTTAGTCATGTTTTACTTATCATGCTAAGGACAATAGCCCACAACAACGGAAATCAGAACGAACTGTCCTCGATTCCGCGAATTGGACTTGAAGTCCATAACATTACGAATAGGATTTTACGGTCCCGAATTAACACTGATCCAAGATCACGTGCTAAGCATGGAAAACTAGAGGCGACGTCTCACGTCTAGATTCCTATTCTTTTAGTACTTATCTTTCATTCAGTGAAAAACAAATTCAAAACCGAATCCTCGATAACCTATCCAGGTTATCGGAAAGTTTCTAAAATATTTAGGAAAAACCTTTTCTTTGAAAATCTTTTATAAAGCATCTCTGAAATTCTTTTATCTTTGAAATATTTCCCCCAATAGGATATTGCAAAATAATCTTGAAAGTTTTCACTTGAAGACACATAGTTCGAAAAGGATTTTTCTTTTGGTATAGCAATAGTACACCAAAATCATTTCAACATTTAAAACAAATATTTTAAGTTTAAAGAGCTTTTGGAAAAGAACACCAATCCCTTCATCTTCAAAGCTTATTAAGGTTTTTAATCCTTATTATGGTTGAGCACAGACGCACGCCCCGGCTTAGCAAACTTTCAATCAACAACAGTATATATCATCAATTCAATGCTAATATCACAGTTGAAAGCAGTTCATCACATATATGCATTATATCATTTAGAACAAGTACAGTTCAACATCAGATAATAGCATAACAGTTCAAGTACATTAGATAATCAAGTAAGCTCAATCAACATGTAAATATCCAATTAAACACATACACACATGCACACAGTTATTGAATATCCCTAGGCAAACTCCCCTTACCTTTGAAGATAAGTAAAGGATCTTCGTCTTAATACTCACATTAGCTCCAAGAGTGTAACTACCCACTCCATCAAGCAAGCATAGCCGTGTCAAACGTCTCAGAGAGGGAATCCAACAACGCGCAACAACCAAAAATCAAGAAATCAATTTCACATGATCAAACACACATTCTAACTTTATCTAAACACTTAATCTAATTACCAAACAAGGTTATTTTTAAAGAAAATCATGTTTGAAGCTCACGCTTCCTAATACCCTTTTAGGAAACTTTGTTTTGATTAAAAGATCTTGAAAATGAACTTTGCAAATCATCCATTAAGAGTCCTAATTATACTGAATCATAATTAATTTCACAAAAACATACCCAAATTCAAATAAAATCAAATTGGGGGTTTAGGGCTCCTTATTAAAATTTAGGGAAAACTCAGAATAATGAAATTGGTTTAGGGAAACACAAACTCACAGTCCCAATCTCATAAAACAACTTTAAATTTCAAGATTAAAATCTGAAATCAGAGGGTTAGGGTTAGGGTTTCAAAATCAATTTGGGGATTTACAAAAGAGAAGAGGTTAGAGGTAAAACTCTTACCCAAGGTGAAGAAGATGGGCTTGTGGTGGTGTTATGGAGGTAGAACGGTGGCGGCCGTGGTGGAGGGACGGCGGCAGGCGGCAGGCGGTGGTACAGTGGCCACACGAACTCTCATGGGACCCAAAACATACAGATCTACGAGCCTAGACGTATGATCGGTGTCTCCCCTTCAAACGATGGCCGGACGGCGCTACACGACGGCGGGAAGCTCGCCCGCGGTGGAGGCGCGCTGTAACAGACAAGGACAACGTCTTCCCCGGCCCAGCGGCGAGTGGCTCGACGAGCCGTGCTCCAGGCGTGACACACGACGGTCGGAGCTCCTCCCTAGCGGTGGTGTGTAGCTGGTGTTAAGGAGAGAAGAAGGAAGAATATGAAGTTGAGGGAGGAAGGAGAAAAAGAAAGAAGAAGAAAGAAGCAGAGAAAGAAAAGAGAAAAGAGAGAGAACGTCGAGAAAGAGAGAGAGAAAAGTGAGGAAGTTTAGTTTTTAAACTAATTATTTAGTGATAGGTACAAAATGAGTGATAAATATTAGGCCTAAAATAAACATGTTTTTACTTTTTAGAATCTAAAAATAAAGATTGATAAAGATATAATTTCGAAATTCAAATTAGAGTAAAGATTAATAATTGAACTGATCCACTAAGAAAATACTCAGTCCAAAATTTAATCTCCGATAATTGTCAAACCAAAATATTTTTAACTCTAAAATTAAATAGGATAAGAATATGAAAATTCTTTTCTCTTAATCATATTATGAAAAATATTTTTCTGTACTGGTATATTAGTGACAATAACGTAATTATTGTCTAGTAAGCGTGCATTCACTGAAATAAGTCAGTGCTAGCGCACCCAATAAAATAATTTGAAGAGAGTAATTCAATTACCCAAACTAAACCACATAACAAAATAAACTTAAACATCCAAATAAAATAATTAATCCTAGGTGTAAAAACTAGGGTGTTACATTACTACCCCTCTTAAAAAAATTTCATCCTCGAAATTTCGTAGCTCAAAACTACACAGGATTTTGTAATCACACTTTAACTCTAAAATCTTGCTTTGTATTCTCATCGCTTCATTCCTTTCATCTATAACACTATAACAGGATCAATTCCTATGCCATTCTATTTATCCTTGAAACTTTTTCACTACCGCATTAGCTCCATCACTTTCGATATTTCACCTTAGTCTATTACATTTTAAAGAACAAAATCAATGCTTAATCTCTTCACTTCTCAATACAGATCCATTAGAAAAACTTTCTCCAATATTCAACTTTCACAGCTAACATCAAAATCAACATTATCTTTACCATAACATCAATTAACCTTCTACTCAAGAGATGCAATCATAATCTTAGTCCATTTGGGCTTAGTCTACTCTTCTAGTCATATCAAATTCACACTTTTCAAGTCTCCAATCAAAACGTCATAACATTCCTGAAGGTAAACTGCTAGGATTATCTAACTCGTCAACTTTGAACTTATTCAGAAACTGAATTTTCACAAGCGCTTATTTTATATGTATGCAGCCGAGAAAAGAGATTATAAAACAGAGTTTCTCTGAGGCCATTACCCCTAAGAGTTGCACCAAAATAAAGCCAAGAAATCTAGGTGGACACTCCCCAATGGCAATCTTGAATTTAAAATGTCCAATTTCTACTATGGATCATCAACCACATATTTACCAGAATAAGACCTCAAAGATTATAAACATCCCGCCAAAGTTTATCACACTCGAAAGACATAATCAAAACTTCTTCAACACCTTATCCTCACAACGAATATCAAGTTCAACACTAACTTTACTCTCCTACAGATATTAACTCTCAACCCAAAGCACACAATTGTAGTCTTAGTTTCCTTTGAACATATTCCACCACTCAAAATTATATCATGGTCATTCATTTCAATCTTAAAGAATACACTTACATTCCTCCATGCAACTACAACCAAAAGGAATCACCTCAGTTTGAATTATCCAAAATCATAATTCTTAAACTTTTCTAACAACTTAGTTTCACTCAAGAACTCCTCTTTACTACGTCCGTTCAGCTTAAGGAAAACTACCATATATTTTTCCGTTAATCCTCGGACTCACTAAGTCAACATTAACCATAAACATTGATCACTACTCTAAATTCCTTTAATGATATATCTGCCTCGATCATGATAAAATCCATTGTAATCATCTCGCTCAATGATGTTGAACTTAAGGGTTCTCATAGTACCATTCACACCTATACATTAATGAAGCTCCTATCAACTCTGGTTCGTCCTACCATAGAGATGACAAAAATTAGGTACCACACTATCTCCCAGCTAACCTGCTAAGGATAGGTAATCTCATTACTTATCCATCCCACTGAGGATGATTAGTTGGACTTAGCCTCAACTTAGTCCTCAACACCTAAAGTAAACTTAACCGACACATGTTGATAAACTTCCGTTTTTCATCTGAAACAACACTTGAAGATACTCCATGAAGTCTAAACAATTCTCTGATACCTTATTCGGTTCACTAACACTGCATAGTGGATCTTAACTCGCAAGAAGGGTGTAGACTTCACCAGTCGATCAACGATCACTTGAATTCAAACAAAACTCGTGTAAGTCTTCAGCAAACTCATAACAAGAACTGAAGGAATGTCAACATCTTAACAAGGAAGGTTTCAATTGTACATCTTGATGAGGAGATATCCAACTCACGACTGATGAGGTGGATCACACATCGACAACATTTGGAGAATACATAGAATTAAGATGATCAATGACAACAAGCACTTTCGAACGACAAAAAGACATGACCTTAGTGATCATAAAAGAATTTCTCAAGAAAAGAAATTTTTCTGGATTTCACTTTCACATAAGCATAGAAAAGAATTTCATTAATTTGAAGGATATCGGAACATCCAGTATGGAAAAATATCATTCCATCAGGTTCGTGGATGTAAAAATGCATGATCAATACACATTTACAAACATGAATCTAATAAAGTTCATTCTTCCACAAGAATCTTCCAACGGATTCAAAGAATCAAGGGGTGAATAATGTCTAATCCCAAGAGGATTAATTCTTATTCTTAATACAAAGAATTTACAAAATGATGACTTTCACCTCTATTAAAATAGAAGTGACGAAACTAAGTTTCACCAAGAAACTTCTGCTATCACAAAATTATTTGTGTTATAACTCAAGATATAGTCATAACCACTTTTCTCAACAAAGTGTGAAAGTATCCAGACCAATCGATTTCCGATAAATCAATTCACTCAAATGTCTAATACATCGAGGACTATTTAGAAGTGTGAGTACGACTTCTCACAAACAAAGAAATGAATAACTGGAAATTAATGAATTAGCATAACTAATTCAGGAGTCCTGACAGATTTCAAATTAAAGTCAGAAAATACTTGTTCATAATTCATCCTTTACTTAGTTGTCAGGAATCCAGACGGTGACACGAGCCTTCACACAACATTGGTGCTTCACAAGGAAAACACTCGGTCTAACAAACGGTTCAGACCACCGATCTTTCAGTTGAATGAGTCATCTAACTCGTTTTAACTTCGTAGGCAACATCCTACACAAAGCGACAGCAGATCCGATCGAATCCGAAACTAGATCAATCAAAAATCAATGTCCTTTGCTAACCATAAACCTAGAATATTTCCAGGGAACACTCCCGGAAAAACCCTTTACACAAGCACCTTGTTTCGAATGTCAGACACGATTCGCAAGGATAATCGAATGTCATATTCGAACCCAAGTAACATTCAAGATCTAAGGTCTCCCAGGACATAAAGCCCTTGGAAAACCATCAAGAAACATATACTTGTGCGTCAACACACATTGCTTCAACAAGAAACAATTCAAACAAGAGCCAACCAGAGATCACACAACAAAACTTAACAGACCTATTCCCTAAAGATCCCGAAAGACTCGACCAGCTCTGATACCACCTTGTAACGACCCCCCCCCCCCCTCTCGAGGCATTACTTACGTAACACATGCGGAATTTAAATTAAAAGATAATTTGCTGGTGCTTTTGGAAAATAATTTATATAAGTATACAAGTGTCTGGAATTGGGTATAAAAATTTTGTCACGACTCCTAAGCCTTGATTGGCACACAGTCTTACTATCACAGTATGGCAAGCCTATTTAATTTAAAGAATATACTTGAATAAAAGCTAGTATTTTACGAAAATCTCGACAGAGTCTCCTCTGTAATTCGGACATCCCAGGTAGAAGAACACCTGCTAAAATAATTACATTTTCACTCCAGAATTTCAGTTACACCAAATCCAACCAGACAGCAATATATATAAAAATAACAGTCATAACCATAAGCTTTACAAGACCAAAAGGAAAAGTTTAAGTTTTCTTTCAAAATAATGCTCTCCGAGCCATAAACATTTCATTTTAAAATAAAGGCTCTCTGAGCCATACTCATACATACTTATCAAAATAATCTAAGTCTCAAACCCTAAGCTGGTCATTCTAACAGTTATTCCTGAGAAGAACTCACGTGATCGTTCCACAATCAAATACTTCATCAAACAACTAGATCTAAGTCTCTGAGTGACTTAGGAAGACTCCTCTGCACCTCTGTACTAAAATACCCAGGGTACAATAGCAAACCAGAAGAAACCCGATATGTTTGTAAGGGTGAGATACCGACAAATGGATATATCACACAACAACCATATACATGATACATACATCACATAATCATATAAGCAGTTAAATCATGCATATACATAACATAACAGTGTTATATCAAAGGGGTCCTCAAGCCCGTACAATCAGTTTTCGAAAATGTGCATGACACTTCAATATCAGGCTCTATCCTAATCTCATGAGATCACAACACCATGTTATCACTGGAGAAGATAGAGTTGGTCAAGCTCTGCCCACCGGGCTGTTGCCACCGCATCCTGATGCACCAGGCCTCTTGGTCAGACAACGCCACATGCCCTTAACGAAACAGCTAGCAATGTGACTGACTCTCAGATACCCCATGGGTATCCTCAATAAGCAAAGGCACGTCTTCCAGGGGAAATGCATATGAATAAAAACTTTCCTTTTAAGGTTTTTCTTTGTGTAAATATTTCACTGTCAAAGCTCAAAGCTAATGACTTAACATTATTTCCCCATCACTTGAAAACTTAGAAACATAGGACACACAGTCCGAATGCTCAATCCCAACACCTAGACCGTGGCCGCAGTCAAGGTTTGTGGTAATGGAAATCAATATACTTTTAGTCATGTTTTACTTATCATGCTAAGGACAATAGCCCACAACAACGGAAATCAGAACTCCGCGAATTGGACTTGAAGTCCATAACATTACGAATAGGATTTTACGGTCCCGAATTAACACTGATCCAAGATCACGTGCTAAGCATGGAAAACTAGAGGCGACGTCTCACGTCTAGATTCCTATTCTTTTAGTACTTATCTTTCATTCAGTGAAAAACAAATTCAAAACCGAATCCTCGATAACCTATCCAGGTTATCGGAAAGTTTCTAAAATATTTAGGAAAAACCTTTTCTTTGAAAATCTTTTATAAAGCATCTCTGAAATTCTTTTATCTTTGAAATATTTCCCCCAATAGGATATTGCAAAATAATCTTGAAAGTTTTCACTTGAAGACACATAGTTCGAAAAGGATTTTTCTTTGGGTATAGCAATAGTACACCAAAATCATTTCAACATTTAAAACAAATATTTTAAGTTTAAAGAGCTTTTGGAAAAGAACACCAATCCCTTCATCTTCAAAGCTTATTAAGGTTTTTAATCCTTATTATGGTTGAGCACAGACGCACGTCTGGCTTAGCAAACTTTCAATCAACAACAGTATATATCATCAATTCAATGCTAATATCACAGTTGAAAGCAGTTCATCACATATATGCATTATATCATTTAGAACAAGTACAGTTCAACATCAGATAATAGCATAACAGTTCAAGTACATTAGATAATCAAGTAAGCTCAATCAACATGTAAATATCCAATTAAACACATGCACACATGCACACAGTTATTGAATATCCCTAGGCAAACTCCCCTTACCTTTGAAGATAAGTAAAGGATCTTCGTCTTAATACTCACATTAGCTCCAAGAGTGTAACTACCCACTCCATCAAGCAAGCATAGCCGTGTCAAACGTCTCAGAGAGGGAATCCAACAACGCGCAACAACCAAAAATCAAGAAATCAATTTCACATGATCAAACACACATTCTAACTTTATCTAAACACTTAATCTAATTACCAAACAAGGTTATTTTTAAAGAAAATCATGTTTGAAGCTCACGCTTCCTAATACCCTTTTAGGAAACTTTGTTTTGATTAAAAGATCTTGAAAATGAACTTTGGAAATCATCCATTAAGAGTCCTAATTACACTAAATCATAATTAATTTCACAAAAACATACCCAAATTCAAATAAAATCAAATTGGGGGTTTAGGGCTCCTTATTAAAATTTAGGGAAAACTCAGAATAATGAAATTGGTTTAGGGAAACACAAACTCACAGTCCCAATCTCATAAAACAACTTTAAATTTCAAGATTAAAATCTGAAATCAGAGGGTTAGGGTTAGGGCTTCAAAATCAATTTGGGGATTTACAAAAGAGAAGAGGTTAGAGGTAAAACTCTTACCCAAGGTGAAGAAGATGGGCTTGTGGTGGTGTTATGGAAGTAGAACGGCGGCGGCCGTGGTGGAGGGACGGCGGCAGGCAGTGGTATAGTGGCCACACGAACTCTCATGGGACCCAAAACATACAGATCTACGAGCCTAGACGTATGATCGGTGTCTCCCCTTCAAACGGTGGCCGGACGGCGCTACACGACGGCGGGAAGCTCGCCCGTGGTTGAGGCGCGCTGTAACAGACAGGGACAACGTCTTCCCCGGCCCAGCGGCGAGTGGCTCGACGAGCCGTGCTCCAGGCGTGACACACGACGGTCGGAGCTCCTCCCTAGCGGTGGTGTGCGGCTGGTGTTAAGGAGAGAAGAAGGAAGAATATGAAGTTGAGGGAGGAAGGAGAAAAAGAAAGAAGAAAGAAGAAGAAAGAAGCAGAGAAAGAAAAGAGAAAAGAGAGAGAACGTCGAGAAAGAGAGAGAAAAAAGTGAGGAAGTTTAGTTTTTAAACTAATTATTTAGTGATAGGTACAAAATGAGTGATAAATATTAGGCCTAAAATAAACATGTTTTTACTTTTTAGAATCTAAAAATAAAGATTGATAAAGATATAATTTCGAAATTCAAATTAGAGTAAAGATTATTAATTGAACTGATCCACTAAGAAAATACTCAGTCCAAAATTTAATCTCCGATAATTGTCAAACCAAAATATTTTTAACTCTAAAATTAAATAGGATAAGAATATGAAAATTCTTTTCTCTTAATCATATTATGAAAAATATTTTTCTGTACTGGTATATTAGTGACAATAACGTAATTATTGTCTAGTAAGCGTGCATTCACTGAAATAAGTCAGTGCTAGCGCACCCAATAAAATAATTTGAAGAGAGTAATTCAATTACCCAAACTAAACCACATAACAAAATAAACTTAAACATCCAAATAAAATAATTAATCCTAGGTGTAAAAACTAGGGTGTTACAAAAATAACGTGAACAAAATGTTTTACATGCAATACAGGGCAGACGTGCCTTTGCATAGGACTTGAATGCTTGATGACAAGTATTCATGCAGTTTGCGTCACTGTGCCTTGATGGATATACGACCACGTAGACCATGTGCTATATGTAGTCACCACTTTGCCTTGAGTTGGACTGTGGAATGGTCAATAGAACTTTGCCATACGGGCATTGATTCTGCCTTAATTGGCAATTAGAGCCTGATCAACTCATTTATTTGATGGTTGGAGCTCCGGAGATTAGGTCTCAAAGTTAGTTGTGGAATATTGAAGTGTCATGGTTTTTAAAACGGGTACGACTGTCGGGTATGAAACCCTTTGATAAATATATTGTTTATCTTTGAATATTCATGTTAAATGGTAATTGAGAGTCGTGCATGTGGTTATCATATTTAAATCCATATATTGGGATCTTACCCTTACAGACATATCAGGTTTTCTTCTGGTTCGCTATTGTACCCTGGGTGCTTTAGTACGGATGGTGCAGAGGAGTCTTCCTAAGTCACTCAGAGACTTAGATCTAGTTGCTTGATGAAGTACTTGATTGTGGAAGGATCACGTGAGTTTTCTCAGGAATAACTTTTAGAATGACCAGCTTAGGGTTAGAGACTTAGATTATTTTTGATAATATGTATGAGTATGGCTCAGAGAGCCTATATTTACAAATGGAATGTTTATGGCTCGGAGAGCATATCTTTTGAATGAAAATCTAAGTTGTTCCTTTTGGTCTTGTACAGCTTATTGATATAACTATTTTCTTAGCATATCACTGTCTGGTTGTATTTTGTGTAACTGGAATTCTGGAATGAAAATGTAATTATTTTAGCAGGTGTTTATTTTACCTGGGATGTCCGAATTACAGAGGAGACTCTGTCAAATTTTTTGTAAAAATATTAGCTTTTATTCAAGTATATTCTTTAAATTAAATAGGCTTGCCAGGCTATGATAGTAAGTCTGTGTGCCGATCAAGGCTTAGGTGTGGAGTCCTAACAAAAATTTTAAACCCAATTTCACACACTTATGTACTTATATAAATTATTTTCCGAAAGCACCAACAAATTATCTTTTAATTTTATTTCCGCACGTGTTTACAAAGTAATGCCCAAGGGGGGTGTTACACAGTCTCCAACCAAATGCCACAATAATTGATGGAACCAATGCAGTCCATAATCTTGAGAATAAAGTACTGCTAGAGTGAAAATTTTGCCTCTACATCCACCTTTAAGAAGATTTGCATCAGTATCTCAAAAACTATCTGTTGTCAAAATCCAACCATCCAAGACCTATTCCTGTACTTTTATCGATTCAATAAAAATTACCAGATCTTGTATCAAAGGCTCCTTACACTCAAACAACTATCTCATCCACCCCTGAATTCTCACTCTAAGACCCACTCCATCCACCCAAATTTTGATACGAGTAACCTTGGACAAATCTCTTTTATCTCTACACAAAGGATTCTAATTTCTATGTCCTAGATCTCCTTTTATATATCTCGATAACATGTAATTTAACAATAACTACCACTTTTTTAAAAAATAAAACTAGTTTGTATGGTTGATAGTTTTGTCTTACGTAAATAAAAATGGAAACAATTTGAATAGAGATTTAGTAGGTTATGAAATTAAGAATTTGATAATTTGATTTACCTTATTTAGGGGAAAAAATAAAATAAGATTTTGCTGGATCATGAAGACCAATATATATATATATATATATATATATATATATGTGTGTGTGTGTGTGTGTGTGTGTGTGTGTGTGTGTGTGTGTGTGTGGAACACAGGAAAACTCAAAAGCTAAGGTATATCCACTTAAACCCCATGCCCTATTACCAAATTCTTAGACCTTTCCTGATACTAAGCTTTGCCCATGTGATGAATCGGTATTATGGGGAAGGATACCCACCCACTATATATGTGAAGCACACTCTTTGTTTCTTGTTGGTAGTTGTAAACCTTTTTATAAGTGGGGTGTTCTCACTTTCATCCTTGTTATGGTTTGGATATTTATATTCGGAGTTTGTTTCAGAGGAGAGCAGAAATAGTTTAATAGGACATGTCCTTGGAAACGAAATAGATGCGCAAATCATTTAGAAAATTTGAGAGTAGTGGCCTTAATTAAGATGGGAGTTACAACGAGTAATTTTGTTATACGTATATAATTAGAGGGTAATTTGATCAATTTTGAAATATCAAGGGGACTTTTTTTACAAATTTTAAATTCTGGGGGTATATTGCACAATGACTATTTAATTGTATTTGTAAAACATATTTAAAGTGAAATATTTCTTCTGTTAGATATATGATGATTGTGAGTGCCTACATACATTTTAGGAATGATAAAGAGGATTTGACAAAATTAAGACCTTAAACCAAGCTCACAAAGTGGAAATTTCATTTCATTATACAATTAATATTATATTAGTTTATGAATAGAAAATAAAAGTATAAAATTGATAAATAAAACTCCAATTTAGTATTCATAATCTTTATTGTTAGAAATTAATAAATGTGACCACTTATTAGTTTCTCTTTTATATATATTGACTCATTAATTAGTATACAATAAGTTTGACTTGAATATGAAAAATAAAATAGGGAGACCTAATTAATTTAAGACCATCACATTAATTACTAGAGAGGAGCAATATATTTTTCTTGTAATTTAACATTTTAAAATAATAACATATAATACATTTTATCTTAACACAACTATATATAATATGATATGTAAGAAAACTAGATACAGATATATTATACTTTTTTTGGTATTGAATGTGTATTATATTTATCTTGATAAAAAATGTGTATCTCCCAAATGCTTGTGCGACAAAATTAAAATGGAAATGTGTTAAAAGTATCAAAGAACAAATGTATCATATGATTAAAAATTTACCTATACAAAATATTATAAATAAAAGCATATGTAAATAAAAATACTCATGCTTTATAAACTTTTTAAAGATGCTCCCTTATATAAGTTTCCCTCCATCAACAAAATCTCGAGTCACCAACCAAAATTGGTTAGTTTTGTTACCAATTAAATATTGTTTTCATATGTTCAACAATTCTCTCAACAAAATTATTTATCGTTACAATGAATCAAAATTTATTTACTTTGAAATCTATATGACAATATCTAATAAATTACTTCGACCCATAATTAATATGAGAATATATAAATTGGTTCAATTAAATGTATTTTTCAGATATTTAACAATTTGGTTCCTACATTCTATAGTTTGAATATATTGATATTCAAAGTTTGTTTCATAAGAGAGCTGAAATTATTTGATAGGCAATGCCCTTGGTAAATAAACAGATGCAGAAGAGATCTTTTGATGGAAAATGACATACTTACCCCTTTCCTGCTTCTGTAAACTATGTTCTCGTTCTCTTACGCAATCAATTAAATTAAATTAATCAATTATTTAATTAAATTAAATTAACCAATTATTTGATTAAATTAGATTAATAATTTAACTAAATTGAAATCAATAAGGTAATTTTATTAAATCAATATATTTTATTAGTTAAAATAAATAAATTATTTGATTATTTATATTAACTTAATTATTGAAATTAAAATATTTGTAAATTGGTGTAATATCCCACCTTTCACAAGGATACTACTGAGTAATAATAGATAAACATGGTTATAACATCAGGAATCATAGTTGAACATAGGAAATTTTGAAAATAAGTGAAACAAATTTCTACAAGATATTTTTGTAGAGTTGAACATATAATTGGAATTAATTTAATACAAATAACCATTTAGCCCCTAATCAACAATTCAATTTCATGTAAACATTGACTCCTAGTAAGACTCCAACTTTGATCCGGCTGTGAATACTAACGTATCTTGGGACACTATTGGCTGACTGTCAAGCAATCTCCCGAACTTGCTTATCAGTTTCCAATATGTACATGTTATCTGAAACAAAGAGGAGCCTAGTGAGAAATGAATCTCAATGAGTTCCTGCTTCAAGCAAAGCATATTAGTAACTATATATTATGTTTAATTGTCCTCGTTGAGTTATACATACTTACTCATATGCACACATATCATAATTAACCTCACGTAGTGGTAAAGTTTCTCATAGACAACTTACCTCTCCATTTTTCCAGGTGTACACTCCGTGGACTAAAGCAGGCTAAAGTAGGACTACTCAACTTTCTACCACTACGGAATTATTCTCTTATAACTCACCCTTTCATCACCAGCTCTTTCTACTGGGTCCTTACTTGGATTGAGTTATTTTGTAATACCCCAAAGTACATTGAGATACTACTAGATACAAAACATAAGATACACTGAAATTTGTTTTTCACTAAACATCTCATACATTTTAAAAATCATACTTAGAGACTAAACAATGACAATATGACACTTGACTCCGATCCGGCAACGTCTTCAATAACAGAAACAGCTTACATTGGAACAGCTGCCAAGTATTTCCAGGGATACTTCACAGTTCTCCAACATAGGAAGGATTAACCTCAAACAAAAGGGTGAGGAGGTGAGATATGAAATCTCAGTGAATTTCCAGCAAACAGATCACTCAGTCCCACACATATACATATATTTGTAAACTTATACATATCATCAGGTATAAACATCATTGCTGCCCCCCCACGCACCAAGGTACTTAAGAGGGACTAGCTTTGGGTTCAATCCTGGCATCATCATGTCATTCAAAATATTTGCGAACCACTCATTTGGACATCCCATTTTAATTGTTAGAGAAAAACATTGTTGTTCCCCACGCATCGAGTTACTTATGAGGAACTAACACTTTGTTGCTCCCCGCGCAACGAAGTACTTAAGAGGAACTAACACTTTGCTGTTCCCCGCGCACCGAGGTACTTAAGAGGAAATAGCTCTTGGAGATAAGGCAGATCATACGTCTATGATCACAAGCGGCGTCCCATTTGCTTTGCACTTACTTGCTTGCCTTTCCTAACCGGAAGGACTTCTATACTTGCCATTCAATCTGAAAGGACTTCAGTACTTGACATCTTAAATGTCATTGATAACCATTCTAATTCGATTCAAGAGTAGAATTGGCATGGTTACTACCTTTGGATGCCCAATGGTGTTTCACATTCATTTCTTCATAATATTAAATAACTTAACTCACATATCAATTTATAGATTAAAAACTAATGACCTAAAGTAAAACTTATAAACCATTCACATGAACAATATATAATCTCTCAATCAAGTATTCAACAAGGGATAATGCATCAACAACATAAGCAGAATTTCAACAGTTTTCAGTTAACTTCTATGATTTTATTAAAATACCAAACGAAGTCGGATTTAGACAAACGACCCCTCTATGGAAATCTAAACAAGTATAGTTTATGAATAAAATTTTAATCTTGGAGAACAGCCTTCCAAAAATTACAGTTTTTATAGAAAATCCTCTGCACTCAGAAAACAGGACAGCTGCAATACCCTAACTTGTAACAGGTTTTTCTCCATCAATACTCAATGAAAAACAGAAAAATAAGTGTCTAAAGTGTAGTATTTCGAGTCTAATTTCTAAAAAAATAAGAATCATACCAAACAGAGCACTACAGAAATAGTTACAAATAAGATATTACACATATGTCTATACGGGTTTGTCAGATCCGCAGCTTCTTTTAGGTCTTTTAACAAACAGAATGCATGCATGTAAATTGAATATTCTACATCACAATTCTGAATTCATTTAAAACCATATAATCAACATGAAATTCTGAAATCAAACAATAAAATCAAATTTTAAAATTCATAAGCTTGGATTTATGGTTACCAAGCACTAACTAAGGAAACTCACTTGACCAAGTAGTGGATTTGGGGTTGTTTGTGTGAATCTCCCTTTTTGGTTGAACCCTAATTTTCTCTCCTTATTCTTCTCTTCCATTTCTTTCTCTTGGTTCTGCAAGCTTGCTATAAGATCTCCAAACTCCATCTTCTTCTCATGGCTATATCCATTGATCTCTCTTCTTCATTCTTCTTTCTTCTTCCTCTCCCTTCTATTTCTTTCTCTTCTCCTTTCTTTGTCTGCTATTCTGACGTTCTCTCCTTCTTCTTTTATCCCCTTCTCTCTTTTTTTTCTTATTAGTTTTATCTTTTATTTAATAAATGTTAAAACTCGAGTCACTATCTACACCTCTTCAACTACTAAATGCACCCCTACCTTAATTCTAAAAATTTCTTCCTTACCAAATCTAAAACATTTATTATTAGCTACCATTAGAACACTTCTCCCTTAAAGATAGGCTCCTTCTATTCATTGGGTAATACTATTTAGCCAAAGAAGGAAATTTGGGATGTTACATTACTCTCCTCCTTTTAAATAATTTTGCCCTCAAAATTTCTCTACTCCTTAACGCTTAATCATCCTGTTTATAATGCAAGATCACCATCCTACTTCCGCTGCGAACTCTGATCAACACAGGTCTAAGAGGTTTTGATGATAAGTCAGGATCCTTAACTATTTGGTTATCACTGTTATGAGGTTCGCTAGGGTCCGATTATCATGCATGACAGATATCCCAATCAATAGCAAGCGGACATAAACTTTATGACAACAATAATAATAAAACTGTAGCATACAATCATATTCATATAGTAGTAGTGCTTATTATACCAATCTTTTTAGATTTCACTAGTTTAGAAAAACGTATCAAACACATATATGGTTATGTACATAAGGATGTGACACACAGGGAATAACTGACTGGTACCTATTCATGTGCACAATCTAATAATTGATGCATGCCAATGATTCTTATCAATCATCCATATTGAACATGATTAGGAAATGACATACACAATGTGTTATAAAGATGGACACAATGCTATGGTAGCACATCAAGATATGGACATGTTCTAAGCACAAGTCTACCCATAGCATCCCATAATACCAGAGATAGAGCAAAAATATCGCTTTAAATTCGTCAAATATCCTTTTCAGTGAATATATAAATTTAACTTGAAAAGCTTTTTATAAAACTCGGTTATAAGAAAACCTTTACTGGAATTATTCGGTGTTGAATACAACATTCAGATTTGAGTAAACCATTCTTTGAAAAGAATAGTTTATCTAGTTTATGAATATAATTAAAATTAGTTCTTCAATTTGTACAGCTCAACAAATGAAGATACTAGTGAGCATGCAATCAAAAACATACCCACTATGTAGTTACAACATGCAAGGATCCATTTACAAATCTGGAAGCCTAGAACAATTTCTCTTTTCAAAACAGGTAACAAAACAGTTCAAAGGAATGTTATAATAAATAGTGAGTCAATCGACACCACATTACAGCATACTACACAACTGCTAATCTGATTTAATTAGATGTCCCAAACATCTTATGAGGTTCACATTCTCAAAATAAAAGTCTTATGAACTCATCAACTAGTTCAAGAACAAACAAGCATTATGCAGTCCTCCTAAATAATATTAAAAGAATCAATCAGGTACAAGTCATGTATTTGCATGCATTCATTCTTTTCCATTAACAATATAAATCAAGTAATTAACAAGCTCGTTACCATTTACAAACTATGGCATGTAATATCCTCCTCAACAAGGTTTATCTGAAATTTGACTCTACTTTACCTATATACTAAACCATCTCCCTGAACTTATTAAAGAACATGATAAATTTGGGTCATTGATGATTCTCTGACTTGAAACCAAGAACATACAACAATGCATCTTAAATGATTTACATGTACAACCAAACAAATTAAACCTTCCCAATCTTGCATCAATTATCACACCCCAAGACATCACTAAGGAATATTAAAAGATTCTCATGCATGGAAGTCGGTTTGACTTAATGTAAAAAATAGGAAAGCATTGAGGAAACACAAACATGGATAGATATTTGATCTTAGTGGTAGCTCATATATAATATGAAAAATCCTAGGGTACAAGGCCATAATAGGTATATCACATGCACCATAGGTTAGATTATGTAAAGAAAAACAAAAGCTAAATTATAGCCTTTGTTCATGCGGCTTCAAACAGGCCGAGAAGAACTCGATCAGAGTCCAAAAAACAACAACAACTAATACCTAACTGTAGAAATATTGTTGCGGGGACGAAGCGATTACATGCATGTATATCTGAAAGGCTTAAGAAGTTTACCAATTATACTTAACATTTTGAAATATAGATCGGAATTAATAACATCTTATACATTCAATTTAGCCGATAAAAGGTTCATGCAAAATAAAGAATTAAAACATGAAACAAAACCGAATAAGAGGGAAGGATTTGTTCACTTTTAGTGTACATGGTTTTACCGCATTCCACCTAACAAGTCAGAACCGTACAAAGGATGAAACTTTATAACAACAATCAATTTTATTAGATTGAACGAGAGAAACAGAAAATAATGTGCATGGCCATCCATTTTTACTACCATCTTATACAAAACACAATTCACAAGTCTAATACATACAAGGCTAATCCATTCGGTTAAATTTCTCAGATAGCAACAATTACTTAGCTTTATACTGAAAATATAGTGCATGCTTCTTTCACATTTACATATCATATTCAATGGACCTTCATGGTTACAATTAGAAGAATGCATCGAACAAAGCGACCAGTTCTCTTTCTATTCTAAAAACAACAGCATATGATAAGAGATAACTTAACATATGTTTATCCTGGCAACCTCAGGTTACCAAGGTGCAACAAAAGAACCTGGGAATAGACACGAGCACCCATAACATCTAAAGCAGACGTACATTCACTTTGGGTTCTCTTAATAAAATACCAAACAAAGTTAGATTTGAGTAAATGACCAATATTTGGAAGTATTAGGTTTTCTAGTTAATGAATAAATTTTTCATTTTATGAAATAGTCCTTTAATTAGTATAATTCAACAAATGAAGACACTGATGTTCGCAAACAGGACAGCAAACTGTCTTCCAACTTATGACACCTTTTAAATTATCGATACCCAGTCAAATTCCATGAGATTTGTGCTCAAAATTGAAGGAAAATGAGTCTAGCTTCCAAAAACAAGAATCATTTAAAATAAAGAGTTCTATGGAAAGAGCTATGAACAAAATACAGGTCCTATGTCTATACAGGTCTTGAGGACATCACCTCACTTCTTCAATTTCAACATTATATCCATAAATCTACTCACCCAAACAATTATCCAGTACTCAAACCCAAGACCATACTTAAATCACAACCAACAAGTAAGAAATTAAAGAAACCAAGTTTCAAGGTCAGATTAAATCTATAACTATACTTTTTACCGACATTTCGGTTTAAAACTATTACTTGGGTATACTATTTCAATGAACTTTATATGCAACATATAAGCCTAATTTGATGATATGAAACCATGAGAAAAGGTCTCGTTCGAAGACTGCTTAAGGTTTTAGATATACCTCTTTCTAGGCTTAGACTAGCTTTGTTTTGGAACTTTAGGGGGAAATCTGAGTTATCATCTGATATCACACTCAGACATAACAATTAAACCACACAAAAGTAAACACTCATATTATAGGGAATGTAATTGTATTATTACTTTATTACACTTGCGTATCAACCACAAGGAAAGAATATAACTGTTTCAATATGATCTACACTACAACAACAAGACATGATTCATTGGTTTACATTTCATTTTATTTTCCTTATCTTATCTGTTGTTACACTGCCAGGCTTGTCAAATTTGAATTCCTGAAGACCAGTGTAGAAAGCACAAAAGAATTTGATCATTCTGAAAATAACTTCTGAAATGGATATATTCATATTTTGAAAATACAACAATTCATTTAGAAGCGCAATAACATCGACATTCATAAAAAAAAACTTTTAACTTGTATTAGTCAAAAACATTTATTGGAAGATATTGCTCCACTCAAATTATACAACAACAATTATGTTCATCAAACTTCAACTAATTCAAGGGTTTGAAAACCGGTTTATGAAGGGTGTACAATTAAAGAATTTTCAAAAGATGACTTGTACAAAAGACTTGTCCTTGTAGGATGATACTCTTCGTTAGTCTTCACGTGAATGCCTGAGGTGGCCTACCTCATTAATTCACATGAAGAAAGAGGAACAATATCAGCCCACAGAACCTGACAAACAAACCCCTAAGCCGGATTGTTCTAGACTCATACTCACATTCCGATGGGATCGAACTGCTCTGATACCATAATGTAATACCCCAAAGTACATTGAGATACTACTAGATACAAAACAAAAGATACACTGAAATTTGTTTTTCGCTAAACATCTCATACATTTTCAAAATCATACTTAGAGACTAAACAATGACAATATGACACTTGACTCCGATCCGGCAACGTCTTCAATAACAGAAACAGCTTACATTGGAACAGCTGCCAAGTATTTCCGGGGATACTTCACAGTTCTCCAACAAAGGAAGGATTAACCTGAAGCAAAACGGTGAGGGGGTGAGATATGAAATCTCAGTGAATTCCCAGCAAACAGATCACTCAGTCCCACAAATATACATATATTTGTAAACTTATACATATCATCAGGTATAAACATCATTGCTGCCCCCCACGCACCAAGGTACTTAAGAGGGACTAGCTTTGGGTTCAATCCTGGCATCATCATGTCATTCAAAATATTTGCGAACCACTCATTTGGACATCCCATTTTAATTGTTAGAGAAAAACATTGTTGTTCCCCACGCATCGAGTTACTTATGAGGAACTAACACTTTGTTGCTCCCCGCGCAACGAAGTACTTAAGAGGAACTAACACTTTGCTGTTCCCCGCGCACCGAGGTACTTAAGAGGAAATAGCTCTTGGAGATAAGGCAGATCATACGTCTATGATCACAAGCGGTGTCCCACTTGCTTTGCACTTACTTGCTTGCCTTTCCTAACCGGAAGGACTTCTATATATACTTGCCTTTCAATCTGAAAGGACTTCAGTACTTGACATCTTAAATGTCATTGATAACCATTCTAATTCGATTCAAGAGTAGAATTGGCATGGTTACTACCTTTGGATGCCCAATGGTGTTTCACATTCATTTCTTCATAATATTAAATAACTTAACTCACATATCAATTTATAGCTTAAAAACTAATGACCTAAAGTAAAACTTATAAACCATTCACATGAACAATATATAATCTCTCAATCAAGTATTCAACAAGGGATAATGCATCAACAACATAAGCAGAATTTCAGCAGTTTTCAGTTAACTTCTATGATTTTATTAAAATATCAAGAGAAGTCGGATTTAGACAAACGACCCCTATATGGAAAGATAAACAAGTATAATTTATGAATAAAATTTTAATCTTGGATAACAGCCTTCCAAAAATTACAGTTTTTATAGAAAATCCTCTGCACTCAGAAAACAGGACAGCTGCAATACCCTAACTTGTAACAGGTTTTTCTCCATCAATACTCAATGAAAAACAGAAAAATAAGTGTCTAAAGTGTATTATTTCGAGTCTACTTTCTAAAAAAATAAGAATCATACCAAACAGAGTACTACAGAAATAGTTACAAATAAGAAATTACACATATGTCTATACGGGTTTGTCAGATCAACAGCTTCTTTTAGGACTTTTAACAAACAGAATACATGCATGTAAATTGAATATTCTACATCACAATTCTGAATTCATTTGAAACCATATAATCAACATGCAATTCTAAAATCAAAAAATAAAATCAAATTTTAAAATTCCTAAGCTTGGATTTATGGTTACCAAGCACTAACTAAGGAAACTCACTTGACCGAGTAGTGGATTTGGGGTTGTTTGTGTGAATCTCCCTTTTTGGTTGAACCCTAATTTTCTCTCCTTCTTCTTCTCTTCCATTTCTTTCTCTTGGTTCTGCAAGCTTGCTCTAAGATCTCCAAACCTCATCTTCTTCTCATGGCTATATCCATTGATCTTTCTTCTTCATTCTTCTTTCTTCTTCCTCTCCCTTCTCTTTCTTTCTCTTCTCCTTTCTTTGTCTGCTATTCTGACGTTCTCTCCTTCTTCTTTTATCCCCTTCTCTCTTTTTTTTCTTGTTAGTTTTATCTTTTATTTAATAAATGTTAAAACTCAAGTCACTACCTACACCTCTTCAACTACTAAATGCACCCCTACCTTAATTCTAAAAATTTCTTCCTTAACAAATCTAAAACATTTATTATTAGCTACCATTAGAACACTTCTCCCTTAAAGATAGGCTCCTTCTATTCATTGGGTAATACTATTTAGCCAAAGAAGGAAATTTGGGATGTTACATATTTACTGAATGTGAATCTAAGCATAGACATTTTAAGGAAAGAAACCTTTACTAGGTACCTCAAGTGTGTGCGGAAATAAGGCACGCGTAGTTTAAACTGGTTGATATGGAAGTCAGAGCTCTATGACAACAATTAGGCATCCCTTAATTGCTAGTACCATATCTTAGCCTCCAAAAAAATGAAGGACTTAACATCTCACCCACAAGAATATTGTGGCCTTAAATAATGGCTAGAATAGTTTTGAAACCTTAAGTTTCACTAAACATAGACCATTTTAAGTTTTTAATGCCATGCTATGATTCATTTTTATCATACTCTTTTCTAATGGAAGTCAAATGCATTAAATATTCATCAACCATACCAAGATGATAACTTCATTAAACATGCATAAAAATGCAAAGAGTGAAGACATAGCACAAATGGAAATGTCACACCTTCATATTGCAATTCATACCAACCAAATCATCATGCAACAACCACTAAGTTAGATCATACAGCCACGAAGAACATCATACCAATTGCACATATACATTTTATTCATGGTTGGACAGAATTAAAACACATAGAAATCTATTCCCCACAATTCAAGTACCATATGCTCAAAGTTATGTAAACATAATTTTTCAGCAAAACGGAACTCGGTTTTCTCCATAAAAACTTCATCAAAATCAGAACTTCCAGAGCCTAAATTGTAACACCATAAGTCAATTTTCTATTAAAACCGGAATTAACATAATCCAATATTAGTACAATTTACTACAATTTAAATACTAAAACAATGTCAGTTCAGAGTTTTCAGTACCAACAATAACTTGCATGTCATTTTTCGCCCTTTTATACTTAGTGAAATAGAACCATTCCTGAGACCATTTCGAAGGAAAATGAGTCTAATTTCTAATGGTACAAAAATTACTTCAAAATAAGCCCTGTAGAGGAAGTTATGGATGAAACACTAACAGGGGTACATTACGGGTTTGAAGGATTGACAGCCCCTTGAAAATTTTTCATCCAAAACCACCCCTAATCAACATGAAAATCAAAACTCCATTGTTACAAAACATATATCAGTTCAGAACAAACATTCTACCAAAGCAATTTAAACAATCTAACAAGTAATTGGGATTTATGGTTACCCAATGTTACAAACAACAAGAACTCACATAACCAAGTAGCGAATTGAAGGTGGTGAGTGTTGATCTCCCTGTGCTTCCTAATCTGACTTGTTCTTCAGTTTTCGAAATTTTATTTGAAGGAAGCTAGAGGTCTTGCATGTTGTCCTTCTTGTTTGATTTAGGGTTTAAAAATCGATTTGGGGATTTTCTTGAATCTAAAAGAAACTAGGGGTAAACACTTACCCAACAAGGAGAGGAAGAGATGGTGGCGACTGGGGTGGTGAGTTGATGGAGGAAGAAGAAGAAGAGGGGAGTTTTTCAGAAAATGGAAAGTGAGAGTGAGGGAGAGTCATCGTGATTTATTTAAGAGATGAGAGGGGTATGCATAGTAAAATAGGGGGTGTGACTAGCAAATTAATAAAATCAGCTTTTTGAAATAAATAAAATATTTGTGATATCTTAGAGTTAGGTACTTTCATAAAATAAATTCTACCCTTTATAAATCTCAAAATAATTATATTTTCTTACTAAAATGTCTCTTAGCCAGATAATATAATTTGAAACTAAATTATAAAATATCATTTTATAATTATTAAACACAAATAATTATCACTGTACAAAATAAATTGAACAGTTTAATAATAATTATCCCGCTTCTAAAACTAGTATATGACATTTCTCCCCCTCTTAAATAAAATTCCGTCCTCGAAATTTGTTACATTAGAAAAGTTGTGAAACGTGAAATTCAACATGGAGATTGGAGTGAAATGGTGTAACTTGCACAAAATAAAATCTGAGGAAGAGGTGATTGACTTTTATTTCCTTTTCTCTTAGCTAGTATATGTACATGAATAGAAATCAAAAAGTTGTTGATATTTTGGGTAGGATAGAAGATGCAAGAGTTAGCAACCTTCAACTCTATTTCCTTCAACAATAAGTAAGACTTTTAGCAGTTGTCAATCCATAGAAGAAAGGAAATGGATTTTGCCAGACATAGGAAACAGGGTAAGGATATGTTGTTGAGAAAGCACATAAAGGAATAGAATAATTAGAGAGTCATGTACTGAATATTTTAGGATACATAATTTTAAAATACCATAGATAATCGACTTATCTCTAGCACATGAAGTTAATATGGAAAGAATGTGCCAACATGAGAATTTGATGGAAGGCAAAAGTGGAGAGGTGTCCACATACTGGAAGTACAACAAGGCAACCTTGCTTGAATTGAAGGAATATTTTTAGTTTTAGCTTACAAGTTGTAGTTAATACGCACAAGCAAATTAGATAACCTTGCTAAGAATGTCGTCTAGCCACACAAAATACAAGGGAAGCTTAGGAAACTTAAGTTGTCTAACTATTAGTACTATCATTATGATAGGAAGGAAATAGTGTACCTATTATGAGCTTTAGCTCACACAAGTAGAAAAAAAAAATAGAGAAATGAAACCACAAAGCAACAACACTACTAACTCGTGAATTTCATTCTTTCCTACGTTAACCAATATCAGTCATTGAATTATGTTACCTTTCACACCCATTCCTTTCTGCTATTTGACATCTAACAAAAAGGAAGCTCTTTTCTTCATTCTTGCTTACTTTAAAGTAGGCTACTAATACTAAAGCTCCAAAACAGAATTTAGGCATATTGTAAAGAATTCTTGAATTATAATTTAAAATCAATAATGAAGTTTGGCCGAACAGGATCAAATGTAAGATAACTAATCATGGGGAAAAGAGTCAAAGGAGTGAGAGTAAGGTCCAATTAACTAAGAAACATAAATTCATACCCAGAAGAAAACATTATGCAGAACAATAGGATTCTTTGTCTTCCAACCTATGTCACACTCCACTTATTCTTTGGCACAACAGAATAATTTACAAGTACCATGTCCATACTTCTTGGCCTGTCTTTAATTGAAACCTTAACCTATAAGTTATAAATATTATTGCTACTTGACAGGGAACTAATGAACATTCAGATATATCCAACCATAAATAAGTCTATCAATGTTCTAAGCAAGACAATTCAGAACCATATAATCTAACTAGTTGATTCCAAAATGAGAACTTTTAAGAATAGGACACATGCTAAGCTAGCCACAATTTCCATATATAAGAAGAAATTAAAATCCTTACCTTAACTCTGTATTCATTAACACCATGATAAGTATTGACTTTAATGAAAACATGGCAGCAATCAAGTTTATTTGTTAATTTACTTCACCCGTTAGCTAAGAAAAGTGGAGGCCAAATTGGTTGAGAGCTTCACCAATATCAATACAGTAATTTAATTATCAAGAAAAGACCTACCCACAACAATATAAACATATAGAACCAATAATGTGAAGCCATATAATTACTAATCAAGACTTATGTGTGCAATAACTTGAATGCAAAATAAAGAAGAGGGCACAATTGAGTTTAAACATTATCATGCAGACCAAGGCATCAAAAATTCACCCTTCACCTCTAAGATACCAGGGAAGAAAATTTAAATACCTCAGCAACTTACCCAAGATAAAGATGTATAGTACAGTGAACATAGTATTTGCAAGTCACTAATTCATATAAAAGTCCACAAACAATTTATGCATGAGTATTATAAGGAATGGAAATTAATCCCTGTGTTTTGTTTGGTAGTGCACAAAAAGGAAATTCTACTTGCCATGCTCTAAACTATCTATTTATGAAACTAAGAAAAGCATGAATTGTCGATCTTTAACTTAATTTAGAGAATGAGTAATTATAAAAGATTCAACATTATCATTATTTGGCACATCAACATATAAATAAAGCTATAATAGTCACTTATATCGGTTCAACTGCTCTAGGAGTTATATATATTAGCTAATGTAAATGCATCCTTCTAGTTTTGCAGACTACTCAGCTAATATTGCATCTGATTTTTGCTCTTAAGGGGTTCAAGGTGATATTAAAGATGCTTAACAAGGCATGTATATTCCAACTGATTCATTCAAAATAAATCAAGTGCAAGAAAAGTTGTTTCAACTAAGACGGCTGTTGACTTTGAATTTTTCAAGAACGGGAGTAGTAATTAAAAGAGAGGAAATAAAAATAAATAAACCAGAGCAATATGAAAGATTTCATGTATTAAGTTATGATATATCAGGAACATAAAATGGACTAATAATCTCATTGCTTCCTTAAAGTTTTATTATCAAACTCAAAATAGGATCTATTTGGTGATGGGGAGGCCTCACATAGCAACTGGAACATTTGGCTATTTAAGTAACCAATTACAAATATTTTAACTATCTACAAAGTCATCTTATATTTTAAATATCTGTTATGTAATAACAATGTCTAAAACAATTAAATGCTACAAATCCAAACATTCTTGGATTTTACCTCAATTCCTTCTAATATATAGAGTTCATTGCTCATTCGTTATAAAAACTAATATATAGATAGGATGGATCATCAAAGGCACAAGCAGTAAAACATAACAGAATAGCCACTGGAAAGTAAATATATAAAATGAGGAAGAGACATGGTAAGTTGGGGTAGTAGAATCTTCGATGGCATAACAATAAACAAAGAATTTACTCAAAACCATTTACAACCTATTATATTTTGTAGGGGATAGGTGCATAACCAAAGGCAATTGTATAATAATACAATAAACTTCTGAAGTTCTCTTCTTTTATCCAAAAACTAAAACAACAATAAACTTCTGAAATACTATTAGGCCTTCACCACATGCATATGGCAGACAAGACCCAAATCATTAAAAAAATGCAGGAAGAAACAATGATACAGTGCACAAAGGAAGACAAAGAACTCATAATAAAGTGTTAGCTTAATATAAACCAACATATAATAGTAGTAATTACTCTCTTCATGCACAATTTCAGAATCATACACACAACGGCACACCCATTCACAAGAAGCATGAAATTTCATAACTTATACCTTCACCACGACTTCAACTACAAATTGTTCACACATTGAAAATTCCCTCTCAAGACAACTTAAATTTAGAATGGCGTCCAATAGTTACTCAACCAAAACAGAGCTTCAGTACGTTCGAATTAAATTTACCAACATCAAAACACTAACTCACAAGCCAATTCTTGTTGAAATAGGTAATTCAAGTCATATGCAAATAACACATGGAAAAATTAAAAATTAAAATCCAAAAAATCTTTTTCAATAGACTAATTATAACTGCCACAACTAAACTATGGGAAGCATTGTCTATTTAATGCTTACCCCCACAGGTCATTATCCTCCTTCATTCCTTGAGTAAACCATTGGGATGGCCAGTCTCAATAATTTATCCCCAAAGAACTCAGAATTGTAACAACACTGCAAAAAGACATTGACTACTGACGTCCTAAGCCGGATCATGCTAAACACGCTCTTCTTATTATGATAAACTCACAGTCCGGAAGGACCAAACTGCTCTGATACCATAAATTTAATATCCCAACTTTCACAGGGATACTACTGAGTAATAATATATAAACATGGTTATAACATCAGGAATCATAGTTGAACATAGGAAATTTTGAAAATAAGTGAAACAAATTTCTACAAGATATTTTTGTAGAGTTGAACATATAATTGGAATTAATTTAATACAAATAACCATTTAGCCCCTAATCAACAAATCGATTTCATGTAAACATTGACTCCTAGTAAGACTCCAACTTTGATCCGGCTGTGAAAACTAACGTATCTTGGGACACTATTGGCTGACTGTCAAGCAATCTCCCGAACTTGCTTATCAGTTTCCAATATGTACCTGTTATCTGAAACAAAGAGGAGCCTATTGAGAAATGAATCTCAATGAGTTCCTGCTTCAAGCAAAGCATATTGGTAACAATATATTATGTTTAATTGTCCTCGTTGAGTTATACATACTTACTCATATGCACACATATCATAATTAACCTCATGTAGTGGTAAAGTTTCTCATAGCCAACTTACCTCTCCATTTTTCCAGGTGTGCACTCCGTGGACTAAAGCAGGCTAAAGTAGGACTACTCAACTTTCTACCACTACGGAATTATTCTCTTATAACTCACTCTTTCATCACCAGCTCTTTCTACTGGGTCCTTACTTGGATTGAGTTATTTACTGAATGTGAATCTAAGCATAGACATTTTAAGGGAAGAAACCTTTACTAGGTACCTCAAGTGTGAGCGGAAATAAGGCACGCGTAGTTTAAACTGGTTGATATGGCAGTCGGAGCTCTTTGACAACAATTAGACGTCCCTTAATTGCTAGTATCATATCCTAGCCTCCAAAAAAAATGAAGGACTTAACATCTCACCCACAAGAATATTGTGGCCTTAAATAATGGTTAGAATAGTTTTGAAACCTTAAGTTTCACTAAACATAGACCATTTTAAGTTTTTAATGCCATGCTATGATTCATTTTTTTCATACTCTTCTCTAATGGAAGTCAAATGCATTAACTATTCATCAACCATACCAAGATGATAACTTCATTAAACATGCATAAAAATGCAAAGAGTGAAGACATAGCACAAATGGAAATGTCACACCTTCATATTGCAATTCATACCAACCAAATCATCATGAAACAACCACTAAGTTAGATCATACAGCCACGAAGAACACCATACAAATTGCACATATACATTTTATTCATGGTTGGACAGAAATAAAACACATAAAAATCTATTCCACACAATTCAAGTACCATATGCTCAAAGTTATGTAAACAGAATTTTTCAGCAAAATGGAACTCGGTTTTATCCATAAAAACTTCATCAAAATCAGAACTTCCACAACCTAAATTGTAACACCATAAGTCTATTTTCTATTAAAACCGGAATTAACACAATCCAATATTAGTACAATTTACTACAATTTAAATACTAAAACAATGTCAGTTCAGAGTTTTCAGTACCAACAATAACTTGCATGTCATTTTTCACCCTTTTATACTTAGTGAAATTGAACCATTTCGGAGGCCATTTCGAAGGAAAATGAGTCTACTTTCTAATGGTACAAAAATTACTTCGAAATAATCCATGTAGAGGAAGTTATGGATGAAACACTAACAGGGGTACATTACGGGTTTGAAGGATTGACAGCCCCTTGAAAATTTTTCATCCACAACCACCCCTAATCAACATGAAAATCAAAACTCCATTGTTAAAAAACATATATCAGTTCAGAACAAACATTCTACCAAAGCAATTTAAACAATCTAACAAGTAATTGGGATTTATGGTTACCCAATGTTACAAACAACAAGAACTCACATAACCAAGTAGCGAATTGAAGGTGGTGAGTGTTGATCTCCCTGTGCTTCCTAATCTGACTTGTTCTTCAGTTTTTGAAATTTTATTTGAAGGAAGCTAGAGGTCTTGCATGTTGTCCTTCTTGTTTGATTTAGGGTTTAAAAATCGATTTGGGGATTTTCTTGAATCTAGAAGAAACTAGGGGTAAACACTTACCCAACAAGGAGAGGAAGAGATGGTGGCGACTGGGGTGGTGAGTTGATGGAGGAAGAAGAAGAAGAGGGGAGTTTTTCATAAAATGGAAAGTGAGGGTGAGGGAGAGTCTTCGTGATTTATTTAAGAGAGGAGAGGGGTATGCATAGTAAAATAGGGGGTGTGACTAGCAAATTAATAAAATCAGCTTTTTGAAATAAATAAAATATTTGTGAAATCTTAGAGTTATGTACTTTCATAAAATAAATTCTACCCTTTATAAATCTCAAAATAATTATATTTTCTTACTAAAATGTCTCTTAGCCAGATAATATAATTTGAAACTAAATTATAAAATATCATTTTATAATTATCAAACACAAATAATTATCACTGTAGAAAATAAATTGAACAGTTTAATAATAATTATCCCGCTTCTAAAACTGGTATATGACAATTGGTTTTTTAGTTTAGGATATTTTTTTATTTTAAAAAAATTATATTTCTCTCTTCTCACTTTCTATCCAACCAAACAAAGGGTGAGAGAGAAAACACAATTCTTTCACTCCTATTTCTTGTCTCTTTCTCTTATATCAAACAATACATCAAATCTACTCTATTTCACACCTCTTTCTCTCTTCTCTAATACTCTTTCTCACCTCTTTCTCTCTTTACATTTTCTTCTCACAACCAAACAAAGGCTAAATGTCGGGGGTATGTTGCACAGTGACTATAGTTAGATGGGGTGTTTTAAATTTTACCATATATTTAACTGCGAAATATGAGAATTAAAAAGTAAACAAAGTTTAATTTTGATATATTGTCGTCAGTGTAAGGTTTGTACATTAACCATCAATCATACATGTGTCAAAAAAAAACCATCAATCATACACCATCACTGATGAGTGTGAATTCACCTCATATTTCCATGACATTTTGTATGCATTTTCATATAGTTTAGGCATATTTTATTTTATTATTTGTTAGTTTTTACCTTGGAACGGGTAAGGTGGATTTGTGGTGCTTGTGTGCAGGAATCGAAGATTAAAATTGCTCAGGATCAGTTGTGTTGAAGCTGGCATGAATATGGAGCTTGGAAGGCAAGAAAATGAGGCAAGCAGATGATCACGGCCTAGCCGTGATGGCCATCACGGCCATGATCAAGTGGAGCTGAAAAGGAAGAATGGAAAAGTCAGAGCTGATCACGGCCAGGCCGTGATGCCCATCACGGCCGTGACATGTCAACTGACCCAGACCCTCACAGGCAGAATTGATCACGGCCAGACCGTGATGGTGGTCACGGCCGTGACAGACCAATCAGTGAAGCAACCTCGAAGGCAGAATCTGTCACGGCCAGATTATAAATAGCCCTCTAGGGCTCAAAACTGGGCACTTTTGGGACTGCTAACCTTAGGCAAAATTAGGATTCTTCTTTTTCTTCTCAATCTCTTCTCTCTACTAGGATTTTCTGTTTATGTTATTTTTAATCAAGCTTGTTACAATCATGGAAATGCTTGAGTAGTAGTCTTGTTTCTAGGAATTGGGCCTGTGCCCAAGACTTGTTTATGGTGATGAATTGATGTTTGATTTCTTGTTAATTCCGATTTTGTTTTCGATTTGATCCCTATTGTTTTAATTACTCGTAAATCCGGTGGCCACTTATTTGTGTGTCGTAGATACACTAAGGACGAACTTAGCGGTGAACTTAGGTATCGGATCTACAGGAATCAAACTTAGGACTTAAATCACGAGAGTTAGAAGCGGTCCTTCGAGGGTTCACGAATTGTCACAAAACTTAAAGGGTCTGATTTAAATTCAATTACCATGAGAGTAGGGATTGATTTAATTGGGAACGGTTTTTGTAACCCGAGAGGGAGCATTAACTAATTTAGGATAAATTCGCCTTCAAAGCAAATTTTGGTAATTAACAAGGAGAGTAGTCAATTCAGTAACATAAACAATTTTATGGTATCCCAATTCCTGGAAATCCCTTTTGAATTTGAAAAACCCCTATTTGAATTGCTTTCCTGTTTTGTTTAATTGCAATTTTAAATTTGATTATTACTTAATTCCGATTTCAAAAACCAAATCTTATTCTAGTTCAGTGAAATCAATTTCACAACTAATTGTTATTTAAGATCACGGTCTCTGTGGTTCGATATCTTTTTATTACTTGACGACGAAGCCGGTACACTTGCCGGACTTACATCAAGTTTTTGGCGCCGTTGCCGGGGACTGTGTTTTCTTGAATTTCAATTTATTTTTTAATTGATTTTTCTGGACATTTTTATTTTATTATTTATTTCTTTTTCCTTTTATTTAGAATATCCATCTCTCTACCATAGGTATTTTTCTCTTTTATGCAAAGATCCCTAAGTCTTAGAAACCTTATTGAAGTCGACCCCGAGATTGAAAGGACCTTTCATAGACGTAGGAGACTACAAAGAGAGAGAGAGAGGTTGATTCCCATTCCACTCATGGCAAATCTACTGGATACCAAACCACTGAAGGACTATGCAGCCCCAAATGCTAGGGGTTTGCGAACTGGGATTGTTAGGCCAGAAATTGAGGCGGAGAACTACACTATACCACCTCAGTTGATTAGCATGATTAGGCAACATCAGTTTGGAGGATTACCCTCGGAGGACCCGACTGATCATGTGGAAACATTCTTGGAATTCACCGATGCAATAAGGATTCAAGGTGCCCCGATCGGTGCTATATGCTTGAGGTTATTCTCCTCCTCTCTGACTGGAAAGGCGAAAGCTTGGTTGAAGCAAGTGCCCGCTAATACGTTGTCAACTTGGGACCAACTGGAGCAAGCATTCTTGGATAAATTCTTCCCTCCATCCAAGACTGCTTACCTACGGACTCAGATCACCGGCTTCTTCCAAAAGGACGGAGAATGCTTATCCAAAGCTTGGGATCCTTACAAGGGATTGCTAGAGTCTTGCCCACATCATGGACTCGAGAGGTGGTTGTTAGTGCATACCTTCTACAATGGACTGGATTACTCATCAAAGGTGTCGCTTGACTCAGCAGCTGGTGGAGCCTTTATGAACAGACCTCTGACTGAAGCATTCAACATCATTGAAAACGTGGATACCAACTATCACCAATGGGGTTCAGAAAGAGGTAATAACCCGAAAAAGCTTTCGGGGGGTAAGTTCGAGATGAATAGTACTGATTTGATTATGTTTAAATTCGACTCATCAAATAAACGCTTTGATAAGATTGAAAAGGCTCATGTGAGTTCAATCGAGGCTACTAATGTTGTTTGTGAGATTTGTGGAATACAGGGACATGACATAATGGCGTGCCCACATGGTATCGCTCCTGAGTCCGGTGCTTCGGGGGAACAAGTGAACTCTTGTCACAATTTCTATGACACGAACCCGAAGCTACAAAATTATGCTCCCCCAAATCCCTACAACCAGAGGAAGAATAATCCTTATCTTTCCTACAGGAACTATAACAACACGTTGAACCACGAATTCCAAGAAGGGCAAGGTAATAAGAAACCCGCATCGGGGTATCCTCAGGTACAAAAATCTAAACTCGAGTCTCTTATGGAAAATTTTGTTGCGACTCAAACTAAGCATAATGAAGAATTTAGGCAACAAGGTAGGCCAGTTAATGAGGCAATAAAAGAATTAACATCTAAGGTAGATAACTTAGCCATCCATAACAAGATGTTAGAAACTCAAATTGCCCAACAAGCAGGAAATTCAATGAGGCAACCGGGCAAGTTTCCTGGACAACCTGAGGTGAACCCAAATAATGAACAGTGTAAAGCTGTGAGTCTAAGGAGTGGTAAGAAACTTGAGAATCCTGAGGCAAAAAGGGAGAGTGATAACAAGAGTGTAGCTGAGGAGGAGGAACCTAGTAAGACACAACCCTTAGAAGAGGAAGAGGATAGTGAAAAAGTGTCTAAGTATGTCCCTCCACCACCTTACCAACCTCCGATACCTTTTCCTCAAAGGTTGGCTAAGGCCAAGTTAGATAAGCAATTTGGAAAATTTCTAGAGGTCCTTAAGAAATTGTACATTAATGTACCCTTCACTGAGGCATTACAACAAATGCCGACATATGCTAAATTTCTTAAGGATATCTTGTCAAATAAGAGAAAGCTAGAGGACTATGAAACAATGGCTTTAACTGAGGAGTGCAGTGCTTTAATTCAAAATAAATTGCCTCCTAAATTGAAAGATCCAGGTAGTTTCTCTATTCCTTGCTTAATTGGTAACACTAGTTTTGATAAAGCTCTTTGTGATTTGGGGGCTAGTGTTAGTCTTATGCCCCTCTCTGTTTGCAAGAAATTGGAGATGGGTGAACTAAAACCCACAACAATCTCCCTTCAATTGGCGGATCGGTCCGTCAAATTCCCTGTAGGCATCTTGGAGGATGTTCCTATTAGAGTGGGTAAATTTTTTATTCCTGCGGATTTTGTGGTACTTGAAATGGAAGAGGATTCTCAAATCCCCATTATTCTTGGTAGGCCTTTCTTGGCTACCGCAGGAGCCATTATTGATGTTAAAAATGGGAAATTGACTTTAATTGTGGGTGATGATAAAGTTGAATTTGATTTAGATAAATCTATTAAACACCCTTCTTTTGAAGATTCTTGTTGCAGGGTTGACTTAATGCACCAAGTGGTGAAAGAAGAATCGCATCAAGCTTGTGTTGATGACCCATTAGAGATGTGTTTGATTGGTGGATACTTAAATGCTCATGGAGGAGAAGTAAGGAATTATGCCCGCTTTCTGGAGGCTAGTCCAGAAATTTCTTCGAACAAAACAAAGAAAGAGAAACTTGAGTTGACACCAAAGAATAAGGATTTGAGAGATGAAGAAGCCCCTAAGGTAGAACTAAAACATCTTCCTTCCACATTGAGGTATGAATTTCTTGGTACTAACTCTTCCTATCCGGTAATTGTGAATGCTAGCTTGAACGAGTTGGAAACTGAGAAATTTCTTAGGGAACTTAGAATGCATAGAAAAGTGATAGGATACACAATTGATGATATTAAAGGCATAAATCCTTCTTTTTGCATGCATCGCATTTTAATGGAAGATGAGCATAAACCATCCATCGAGCATCAACGTAGGTTGAACCCTAATATGAAAGAAGTGGTTAAGAAAGAAGTGCTTAAGCTGTTAGATGTGGAGGTTATTTATCCAATCTCTGATAGTGAATGGGTTAGTCCGGTGCATGTGGTTCCTAAGAAAGGGGGGATGACTGTTATTCAAAATGAAAATAATGAACTAATCCCTACTAGGACAGTAACCGGTTGCAGAATGTGCATCGATTATAGGAAGCTAAATAAGGCAACAAGGAAAGATCACTTCCCTCTCCCATTTATTGATCAAATGCTTGAAAGGTTGGCTAGGCATTCATACTTTTGTTATTTGGATGGATATTCCGGTTTTCATCACATTCCTATACATCCTAGTGATCAAGAAAAGACCACGTTTACTTGTCCCTATGGAACTTTCGCGTATAGAAGAATGCCTTTTGGTCTATGTAATGCACCGGCTACTTTTCAAAGATGCATGACTGCAATTTTTTCTGAATTTATTGAAAACATCATGGAGGTTTTTTTGGATGATTTTTCTGTATATGGAACTACCTTTGATGATTGTTTAAAAAATTTGTCTAAGATTTTGCGGCGATGTGAAGAAACCTATTTGGTATTGAATTGGGAGAAATGGCATTTTATGGTAAAAGAAGGTATAGTGCTTGGGCACTTGATTTCTGGTAGAGGTATTGAGGTGGATAGGACCAAAATAGATGCTATTGAAAATTTTCCCCCACCGGTAAATGTGAAAGGAGTTAGAAGTTTCTTGGGACACGCCGGGTTTTACCGGCGTGTCATCAAAGATTTTTCAAAAATTTCTAAACCCTTATCTAACCTATTAATGAAAGATGTTCCATTTGATTTTAATGAAGAATGTTTGAGTGGATTTTACAGGTTGAAGGAAGCTTTGACCACCGCTCCCATTTTGCAAACACCAGATTGGAATGAGCCATTTGAAGTAATGTATAATGCTAGTGACTACGCTGTGGGAGCAGTGTTGGGACAAAGGATAGACAAGAAGGTTCATGCAATATACTATGCAAGCAAAACTCTAGATGGAGCTCAAGCCAATTATGCCACAACTGAGAAAGATTTGCTTGCGGTTGTCTTTACATTCGAGAAATTCAGATCATACCTTGTGGGGTCTAAAGTCATAGTGTACACGGACCACTCCGCACTAAAGCACCTCATGACTAAGAAGGAAGCAAAGCCAAGACTCATCCGATGGATTCTCCTTCTGCAAGAATTTGATTTGGAGATTCGGGACCGGAAAGGGACAGAGAACTTGGTTGCGGACCACTTATCCAGACTTGAACCATTGGAACATGAGAAGGACAACTTGTCGATAGATGATTCTTTCCCCGATGAGCAACTGTTCGCCATCTTGGGAGAGAATGCTCCATGGTATGCGAACTTTGTGAATTATTTTGTATGTGGGATTCTACCACCGGAGTTTAATTATCAACAAAAGAAGAAGTTCTTCTTCGATCTCAAGAACTACGTGTGGGATGAGCCTTACATTTTCCGCAAGTGTGTGGATAGCATTTACATAAGGTGTATTTCAGAAGCCGAGGTTCCAAGTATCTTGAGTTGTTGTCATTCCTCATCTTACAGAGGACATGCTAGTGCCTCGAAAACAGCAGCAAAGGTGCTTCAAGCTGGTTTCTATTGGCCTCATATTTTCAGGGATGCCCGAATGTTCGTGCTTGCTTGTGATCCGTGTCAAAGAACGGGGAACATCTCTAAGAAGCATGAAATGCCACTCAACACTATGCTAGAAGTGGAGATATTTGATGTTTGAGGAATCGACTACATGGAACCCTTTCCTTCCTCTTGCAATAATAAGTTCATTCTTGTAGCCGTTGATTACGTCTCTAAATGGGTGGAAGCCATTCCTTCCCCAACAAGTGATGCAAAAACCGTAATCAAATTATTCAAGAAGGTGATTTTTACAAGGTTTGGAATTCCAAGGGCAGTCATTAGTGATGGAGGATCACACTTCATTGAAAAAAATTTTGAGAAACTCCTCCTCAAATATGGAGTCACTCATAGGGTTGCTACACCTTACCACCCTCAGACAAGTGGGCAAGTCGAGGTTTCCAATCGAGAGATAAAGATCATTCTGGAAAAGACTGTTTCAGGTTCGAGAAAGGATTGGTCCTTAAAGCTTGATGACGCTCTTTGGGCTTACCGTACAGCTTACAAGACTCCTATCGGGATGACACCCTTTAGACTTATTTACGGTAAGCCATGTCACTTACCAGTCGAGCTTGAGCATAAGGCTTTGTGGGCTATTAAGATGCTAAACTTTGATATAAAAGCCGCTGGGGAAAAGAGAATCCTTCAACTTCAGGAACTTGATGAGCTAAGATTGGATGCTTATGAGTCTGCACGATCTTACAAGGAGAGAACAAAAAAAATGGCATGATAAGCATATCCTTTGTAGAGAATTCCATGAAGGAGAACTGGTGCTACTCTACAACTCGAGGTTGCGGTTATTCCCAGGAAAGCTCAAGTCTAGATGGTCCGGACCATTTAAAGTAATGAAAGTATTTCCGTATGGTGCCGTCGAGGTTTGGAACTAGGAACGTGGAACATTCAAGGTCAATGGACAGAGACTGAAACACTATCTTGGAGAACATCCACTTGAGCAAGAGGTTGCGATTTCCCTCCTCGATCCAACATCGAAGGATTGAAAGGACTATGGTCAATCTTAAGACCGTAAATAAGCGCTTCTTGGGAGGCAACCCAAGTTTTCTTTCCCTTCTTAGTTTGTTTTTGAATTTGGTTTTTTAATAATTGAGAAGAATTAGAGAAGAAAGATCATCAATTAATGGATTTGTCAAGTGTTTTCAGGTCAGGAAGTCATGAAGAGTGAAAAGGGGATGGAAAAGAAAGTTAGAAACGATCACGCCCAGGCCGTGATGGTGGTCACAGCCGTGATGAACCAACAGCTAAAAGTCAGAACCCATCACGGCCTAGCAGTGATTGCCATCACGAGCGTGACAAGAAGGCCCCAAAAGATCAGAATCCATCACGGGCTAGCCGTGATGCATGTCACGGCCGTGATGTGAAGACCAAGAAGGGTCAGAAAGGATCACGACCAGGTCGTGATAGTGGTCACGGCCGTGATAGGTAGCTGAAGCAGGATAGATTCCATCACGGGCCAGTCGTGATACGCATCATGCCCGTGAAACAGGATTTACCAGACACAGAACGCGTCACGGCCTGCCCGTGATGAGGGTCACGGCCGTGATGCGTGTTTGCTCTGATTTTTTAAACCGAAAACCCCATCCCCTCTTTTCACAAACCCCTACTCTCTTCATCTTCTCCATTTTCTCTCCACCTCCATAGCCACCAAGCTCTCTCCCCTTCCTTCCAACTCCTCCATTTCCTTCACCTCACAATCATCAACGCACCTTCCCCCTCAACCCAAACCCATCTTCTTCTTCTTCATCCACTCATCTCCTTCTTCTTCCTCTCATAACCTCCACCATACCCATTCACCCAAAAAGATTAAAATCTCACCTCCCCCATTACACCCATACCCAATCAACCCTACTCCCTTGCTCCCGAGACCTCACCCAACAAAACCCACTAGTCAAATCCTTCAATTTTGGGAAAAATCAAAAAGTCCCAATTTTGAAACCCTAAAAATCCGAATTTCAGAAATAGTGAAGAAGGGGATTGTGGATTTTGGCGCTTTGAGATCATGGCAAGCAAACGTCAAAGGGCAACCGAAGCCTCACGCCCTCTCACCAGAGGAAGCAGGAACCCAGGTAACTACTCTGACTCTGACTCCTCTAACTCTGAGACTGATGAACATGGGTATGGGATTGTTTTCAAGGATAATGCTCAACAAGATAGATTCAATGCTTTGAAAAATAGGAAGATAGTCCAAACGAAATATCTTGATGATGCATGTATAGACACCCTAGGCCTGACTGTTGACATCAATTGGATGTTAGAAAACATAGGGTGGAAAGAGTTTGCTCGCACGAGATACCCTGCATTTGATGGCCCTACTCTGGAGTTCTTAAGCTCTCTGAATGCAGAAATTCTCCAAGGGCCGCATTGCCAAGAGGGACGGATCACATTCTGGCTCTTCAACCAGGACTTTGTACTAACCCTAGTTGAATTTAATGAGATTTTTGGTTTAACAGTAGGGGGTGACAGAAGATACCCCTTAGGGTTTAGTGCACATAGTTTCTGGTCGATAATTGACTATGAAGGCAGGAGTTTTGACCCTCGGATATCTAAGTCCACAACCTTTGTTAACCCAAGTATCAGATATATGCATAGGGTCGTAGCCAATACCCTGTTTGGTCGTGGAGAGAGTGATGGATCCGTTCGCCAAGACGAGGTCTTTATACTATGGGCCATGCTCCACCCTGAGAGCAACGTGGACACAGGGTCATTTTTGGCTTGGCACCTCTTAAAGGTCGCCAAGAGTTCGAGTGGCACTATTGTCATTGGTGGCTTGATCACCACAATATGCCATCACTTCAACTTTGACATAGATGGTTTTGAGGCAGCCCCGGGACAGACACGTATCCCCTTGCAGGCTTGTGAGGCCATGGGGATGATCATCCAGGAGGATGATATGTACTTCCTAAAACACCCAAGGTGCAGGCACCCAATTCCTCTCCCTAACCCCGCACTTTTGGATGTAACAAATCCGACAAATTGGAAGGTGCCGGTGGGAGAGGAGCCTCAACCTATTAGGATACAAAGGCTGTTACGCCCGCCACCGCAGGCTAGGCTGTCTGGGCATCCATCTTCTTCCTCTGCAGGTACGTCATCCAATGATCCCTATGTGCGGTTCACATCCACTTTTGACACTATCTTAGCGAACCAGGAGCGCATCATGGAGGAGCAGCGTGAGCAGAGAGCCATGATCCAGCAGCTCTACGACTGGCATCTGAGCCAGCACCCACCACCTCAGTGAGTTATTTTTGTTTCTTTTTTATTTTATTTTATTTTATCCTCCCTACGACTTAATTATTTACATTGGGGACAATGGAAGTTTTTAAGCTTGGGGTAAGGGTATTATTTTTTCATTCTTGCATGTTGCGTTCATTTAGGGTTAGTCTTGCATATATCACATGATTAGATTGCCCCTTGCTTAGGGTATGCCTCCAATTGTGAAAAACTTTGTGCCAATTGAATTGAGACAGTGAATTTTTGAACCCAATTTTTGTATTCTTGTGATAGGCTAAAAATGAAAAATGCTTGAGATGATCTTTTGATAGTTAATAATTAGCATGTGGTTCCTTAGATTTGGGTTTCTCATTGATTTTAAACTACTAAATGTGAGATTTTGAGCCTAGAAGGGGCACTCACTAAATATACCCCATTCCTTGTGATCGAGTGTTTTATTCCTCTTGAATTGTGTCCTCTAGAACTTGACTTAAAACTATTTTGAAACTTAAAAATTTTTTAAAACATATTTGAAAATGATTGAGGCACTAGGTATTTTTCTGGCCTTCTGAACATTGACTGATTAAATGATACCCCTTAGTTGCCCAATTTTGAGCCTAAAAGAATAAAATACTTTTCTTGGTACCTTGATCTATTTTAATGCTTGGTATGACACCTTTTAAAGTATTGAAAAAGGGCAAAAATGTAGTTTGAAGAATAAATTGTGGGATAAAAAGTTAGAAAAAAATATTTCTCCTAAGTTGAAAATCTCCCCTTCTCCAAACAAAAAAAAATAAAAAAATAAAATAAAAAAATGGAGAAGGGGATGAGAAAAAGAAAGTGAGAAATAAAAAGTAAAAAGGAAGAAAGAAAGAAAGGTGAAAAACTGAACTAAAGCCCAAAAAGGAATTTTAGAAGGTGTCGTGCTTGGCATTGTTTGATATTTGTTTAGCCTTCTTAAATTTTCCTTATCTTGATTTCCCCACCTATCAACTAATCTCATGGCCCCATTACAACCAAAGTAAAAGACCTCTTGATTCTTATGTGTTTTCATTAATAAAGTAGAGATTTGGTTGATAGTCAAGCTAATGGTAGGGTACCTTCCTTGAGGAAATTGAGCGAATTGTCACATACCCTCAAACATATGAGTGAGGTGAGAAGAGTGCCCGAATTAGTGAGAGATGTGAATCTGGGGAACCTAAGCTTCTAATTGGACTTGAAATCGATTGTCTCTTGGTTTCTTATTGAATATGCCTGTTACTTGAATTCATTACTCGGATTCTAGATTCACTGTCCATGCTTTGATTGATTATCTTTTCTGGCCTTAGTTATTGCTTGAGGACAACAAAAATCTTAAGCTTAGGGTAGTTTGATGAGTGTGAATTCACCTCATATTTCCATGACATTTTGCATGCATTTTCATATAGTTTAGGCGTATTTTATTTCATTATTTGTTAGTTTTTACCTTGGAACGGGTAAGGTGGTTTTGTGGTTCTTGTGTGCAGGAATCGAAGATTAAAATTGCTCAGGATCAGTTGTGTTGAAGTTGGCATGAAGATGGAGATTGGAAGGAAAGAAAATGAGGTAAACAGAGCTGATCACGGCCTAGTCATGATGGCCATCACGGCCATGATCAAGTGGACCTGAAAAGGAAGAATGGAAAAGTCAGAGTTGATCACGGTCAGGCCGTGATGCCCATCACGGTCGTGACATGTCAACTGACCCAGACCTTCACAGGCAGAATTGATCACGGCCAGGCCGTGATGGTGGTCACGGCCATGACAGACTAATCAGTGAAGCAACCTCGAAGGCAGAATCTGTCACGGTCAGGCCGTGATGCCCATCACGGCCGTGACGCGTAATCTATGGATCATTAAAAACTGATTTGATCTGGTTTTTGTATTGGCTTGGGATTCAAGTTACCCCAGATTATAAATAGCCCGCTAGGGCTCGAAACTGGGCACTTGTGGGACTGCTAACCTTAGGCAAAATTAGGATTCTTCTTCTTCTTCTCAATCTCTTCTCTCTTCTAGGATTTTCTGTTTATGTTATTTTTAATCAAGCTTGCTACAATCATGGCAATGCTTGAGTAGTTGTCTTGTTTCTAGGAATTGGGGTTATGCCCAAGACTTGTTTATGGTGATGAATTGATGTTTGATTTCTTGTTAATTCCGATTTTGTTTTCGATTTGATCCCTATTGTTTTAATTACTCGTAAATTTGGTGGCCACTTATTTGCGTGTCGTAGATACACTAAGGACGAACTTAGCGGTGAACGTAGGTATCGTATCTATAGGAATCAAACTTAGGACTTAAATCACGAGAGTTAGAAGCGGTCCTTCGAGGGTTCACGAATTGTCACAAAACTTAAAGGGTCCGATTTAAATTCAATTACCACGAGAGTAGGGATTGATTTAATTGGGCATGGTTTTTGTAACCCGAGAGGGAGCATTAACTAATTTAGGATAAATTCGCCTTCAAAGCAAATTTTGGTAATTAACAAGGAGAGTAGTCGATTCAGTAACATAAACAGTTTTGTGGTATCCCAATTCCTGGAAATCCCTTTTGAATTTGAAAAACCCCTATTTGAATTGCTTTCCTATTTTGTTTAATTGCAATTAGAAATTTGATTATTACTTGATTCTGATTTCAAAAACCAAATCTTATTCTAGTTCAGTGAAATCAATTTAACAAATAATTGTTATTTAAGATCACGGTCTCTGTGGTTCGATCTCTTTTTATTACTTGACGACGAAGCTGGTACACTTGCCGGACCTACATCAATCACATGAATAATTTTGAAGATAGTTATTGTAGCATCCCTGGCTGCTTTATGGATTGATAATTGTCCCCACAAACCAACACGAGTCAAATACCATTTGTAACATCCCTGGCTGCTTTATGGATTGACGATTGTCCCCACAAACCAACACGGGTCTTTTCAGCGTGCTTTGTCCTCACTCACACGCTTCCCGGGAAAACTTCCCAGGAGGTCACCCATCCCATAATTACTCCAAGTTAAGCACGCTTAACTGTGGAGTTCTTAAGTGATGGGCTACCGAAAATAAGATGCATCTTGTTAACATGGGTATATAGTACCAATCAATTCTTATAAGCCAACTTCAACTGTACAGTCCCATACCTATACAGTCTCAGGATCCCTCTCATTCGGGTGTGTAATCGGTTCATTCATGTGTCCCTCCGCCTAGAAGCCTGCCAGGAGCCGCTCCATGTCCGTGCCTTCTTGCACCGGCGACCACTCCCCGCCTTCGTCGGCACCCGGGTGTTACAGTTATTATATAAGTCAAATATTTGTTTTGGTAGATGGAATCAAGTATTTTTAATGACGTGGAACATCATGAATGATTGATAATATAAAAATTAATTACTAACAATGTTTTATAATTAACAATTTAATTTCTTAGATTAAGTTCTATGAAGTGACAATGGAAATTACTTTTACACTGACACTCAATCAAATTTCACCACAACATCGTTTCGATTAATTTAACTTCATTTAAGTAAAAATTAACAAAAATATCAAATTTTATTATTCCACAAATCAATCACTTTCCTTCTTCCTCCACCCATCCTCCATTTTCTTGTCAATTTCTCTTATTTTCTACAAAAACATAAACCCTTCTTCTCCAAAAGCCTCCGTTGCAGCCACAGTAACCTCACCGCCATGCCATTGTCTCTTTGCCGCCGTGCCATTCCGCCATAACCACCTGAAACACACTTCCTACGCCATACATCGTCGACCACAATCATGAGGGATGGCCGATTAAACAATTTCAACCAAGCCAACTTATGCGTGCATCATCTTCATCATCTCATTTGGTCATTGGGACTTTGATGGCAAAGGAGCTTATAGATTCTCAAATTATTTATTCGGATCCATCAATTTGAGAACGTTTCAAGACAAATCCGAATTTCAATTACAGCCATTACAATCATGGTATCCGAGGCCCCAGTCCTGGTCTCGATCTGCATAATTGGAGCTGGAAACAAGTCCTTGTTTCTCCTAATTATCACCCAGCTACTGTATCTGCTCCTCCTCACCATATTAACGACATAGGAGTTGAGATTGCTAGCGATGATGGTGATGATGGTCGAATCCGCAGTCTTCCACACAAGAAAAATGGGCCCTACACATGCACAAAGTGCAAGCAAGAGTTCCCTACTTCACAACATTTTGCAGCTCATGAAGTTTCTAAGCACTACAAGCATGAAAGCAAATCTCAGAGAAGCAAGAGGCTTATGTCTAAATTCCGACAGATAAAGCTCCGCACTGGGAAGGTAAATGGTCAAATCACTTGTCTTCCATATTCTTCTTCCGGGGCTCAGGATGTAGAAGGAAATAGCTTTGCTCGAAGGTTTGATGGTGGAAAACAACCATTTGCTATCAAGGTTGAGGTAGATGAAGAAGTTGGCCTCTAGGATCAGGTTCCTCCTCCTCATGAATTGGAAGCTAAGGACTATGTCAAAGTCAAGGGGGATCCTTACGCATAATTGTCAATTTGCTTCAAGGTTTTATTATGCTTGGAATGGTCAATTTGCAGTGTTTGTTTTTTTCTTGTTATTGTGGGATCATCCGCTTCGGGATTTATATATATATATATATATATATATATATATATATATATATATATATATATATATATATATATATGTTTTTCTATGGACTTATGGGTGGTACATCATCAGTGGTTTGGTTTAGTTTAAGTGTAGCCATGTTTATGTTATGCTTTTGGACTTATGGTCGGTTTCCTAGTCTTTATTAAATTTTGTTTTGCATAGATAGTAATGAATAATCTTTCATATTTTCAGTATTTTTTGCTTGTTTAGTTCTCTCATTGAATACTAAATTCAAACTGATATATGAGGATTGCAACTCAATGTTATACCATATCAACGCATCATAGTTAAATGGGTTTTGAAGGCTTTCTCGTAAAGTACTTTAGCACTTTTTCTTTTATCCACACCCAAGTTCCAACCTTTATCAGATCCAAAATCTAGTTTATATCAGTCTGTTCCATTTCAAAAATGACTTAATTTGATACTTTCAAATTGACCAAACTACAAGAACCATATAAGTTTCCAATATTCCATAATCCCTTTGGTAAAAGCAACTCACATCTGTTGTCCAATATTCCTTAATCCCTTCACCTTGTAGAACCATTGTAAACCCGAAACAATCATATACATGTTGACAGACCTGATAAGTATGGATGCATCTGAAAACCATATGATCTGTTGTGTCTATTTCATTGAATGAGAAAACACATTTTAATTCTTCATCATTATTCAGCACCTTCCTCCTATCAAGATTACACTTAGAAGGGATCCTTTCTAATACAGTCTCCAACCAAATGCCACAATAATTGATGGAACCAATGCAGTCCAAAATCTTGAGAATAAAGTACTATTAGAGTGAAAATTTGGCTCTACATCCACCTTTAAGATGATTTGCATCAGTATCTCAAAAACTATCTGCTATCAAAATCCAACTATCGCGAAAGGATTCTCGCCTCGCGAGCGCGCGGAGCCCAGAATCTGTATTTATATCTGTTTTAGGCCAGAACTGAGAATCTTCTGCTCATCTTTCTTCTCTTTAGTTTAGACGGCTGCGAAATTAGGTTTAGGTTTTTGTCATAGTTGTTAATGGAGAACTAGTCTCCTTGGATTGATCTACTGTATTCGGTTCCCATTGACACTTGAGGTTATGTAATTCCTAAACTTAATGCTACTCTCTTTCAATACTTGTTTTATATGTTTTGTTTGCTTAATTCAGGATTGTATAGAATTAGTATTGATTTGTTTCGATGATTGTATGTTCCTATACTTAATCGCGTTTGCTTAATTCGCGTGTGTTCGTTCATGTTCGCTTAGTTCATGAGTGCTTCACCCCGTTTGCTTAATTTGGGAATAGGAACATATGTCTCGTAGCGTTGGTTTCGCTTGTTAATTGATGCTACAATCAAAAATAGATTAGAATCTACTTAGGGCATGGAATTATATAAATCGATGATAGTGGGGAACCTAGAACAGTAGGTTAATCGCTTTAGCTTATTTGGTAATTATTTAGTTTGCATTGTTTTTATCTTTGTTTTCTTTATTTAATTTCAAATATCCAAAACCCCCCAAAATCTGTTTTTTTTTTCTGTTAACAACAACCTAAGAGTCCTTGTGAGACGATACTCGAGTTGTCGCTCCCTAACTACATATTTTTACAAACTGCTCGCTTTTTGACGCGTGCGCGACAGCGCGTCAAAAATTGGCGCCGTTGCCGGGGACTCTTGTTGTTATTAACAAAAAATAAAATTTAAAAAAAAAGAAGAAGAAAAAATTTTGAATTGATCTGATTGTGAATTTACCCATGGATAATTATATGCAAGGTTATATGCCTAATGTTAATTATGAACCACCATGCATATATTATCCTGATTTTTCTGGTTTAATGCACTGGTTGCCAAGGTTTAGTGGTCTTGCAGGTGAGAATCCGCAGGAACATCTGAAGGAATTCCGGATTGTTTGTTCTACAATGCTGAGACCTGAAGGAATAACAGAAGACCACATCAAGATGAGAGCTTTCCATCTCTCACTTGAAGGCGCTGCAAAGGATTGGTTGTATTGTCTTGAGCCGAATTCCATCTCAAGCTGGTTTAATTTGAAGAAAGTCTTCCTATCGAGATACTTTCCTGCCTTCAGAGCTGCATCAACCAGGCAAGAGACATTTGGTATTAGACAAGTTAATGAATCACCTCAAGCATACACAGCCAATATTTACAATCAAGGCAACAATCAGAACAGGCACAACATTCTTGACCCTTCCACTGATGAGTAGCACCCCCGCTGGGGAAGCCATCCAAACCCTTGGTATGGGGACTCACCCACGCAACAGCAACTGATGTTACCACTGACACCACCACAGAATCCTCCTCAAGTGACCACCTCTGCACCGTCTGGACTTTCACTAGAGGACCTGTTCAAGCAAATGACTGCACAAATAACTGCACAAATAAATGCACAAAATCTCCAGTTTCAGCAGCAATTTGGACAGTTACAGCAGCAAACGGATGCTAGCATTAATACTTTGCAAACGCAAGTTGGACAGTCTCAACAGCGAACGAATGCTAGTATTCAGGCCTTGCAGACACAGATTGAACAGCTTGCCACTTCAATGAATGCCATGCAACAAGCTCAAGTATCAGAACCCTTGGCTAAGGAAATTGAGAGGAAGAGGCATATGGAGGACATCCATTCCGCCATGCTAGAGGATGATGAAGTAATTCTGGAATTAGATGATTCATTTGGCTCCTATGCATGTGTCAATTGTGATGGGAGAAATACCTGTGTGGTGCATGCTGAGGTTACTGCATATACAGAAGGTGGTGAATCTAGTAATTCAGTGGATGAAAATTGTGCAGAAGATGAAGCAGCACCAGAGACCCTCTCTACCTATTTGCCACCTCCCCCTGTGGAGCCACCAGCGATGGAGTTCAAGCCTCTGGATTTTGCACCCTTGGATATGAAGACACTATGGCCAGTCCAAGAGGTTGAACCCCACTTTTATTGGGAGGACTTTGTTGACAAGGTTGACAAGGAGGTCATCTCTGACCCAAGAGGGAGTGAGAAGTCCGTCGCACTTGGTGAGGTCACCATAACTATCAAGTGCTCACTCCCATACTTATGCTGCATGCCATGGGATCCGGGAGGATCATATCGTACTTTGAGCATTCCGTGGCCGCTGTATCACAGACAGTGGGATCCCGGTGGAATCGCCCCCATGAGTTTTCTCTAAACCCTCTCCTTTTTAATTATCGTTGCTTTGTTTTTGTTTTGTTTTCTTTCAGCTCTTGAATAATTTGAGAAGATCAAGAGTTTTTGTGTGTTGAGTCTTGTGTCGGTGAGCTTATTGGTTTTTGGTTGAATTTGCATAGATTGATTGCATGATATTTGTTGACCATTGATTATTTCCCCCTAGGTTTTGAAATTGAAATTTGATCCCCATGTGAAGAATTGAAAACTAAACTTTGAGATATTTTGTTATGATTGCATGATTTATGATAAGTTTGGGGTGAATGGGTGCACACACTAGGGATTGAATCTCGGTCAAACAAATTGCAAAAATGTCCAGGTGAGGATTTGAGCCTCCAACATGTTTTTGACTATGTGAATCACTTTTGAGCTGCACTTTCCCGAGTTTGCTTGAATTTCTTCTTGGTTTGCATGTCTATGTGTTTGCATCAAATGATTTAGGCAATTTTCTTTGTAAATAGCTACTTGACTAAATTGAACCCTTCCTAATGCATGTTCCCTAGTTAGCCCCATTGAGCCTAATTAGCCTGTTAATTCTTGATGACCTTATGTTATGAGCCTAAAATCTGGAAAAAAAAACATGTTAACCCGATCTTAGGATTAGGAGAGCATGGAAGCTTTGCAAGAGAAGGTTTGTAAGAAACTAAGTTTGGGGTGGCTACAAGGATGTGACATGTCATTCTGGGGTGAGAAAAAGAAAAAAAAATATAATAAAAAGGTTGGAGCCAAAGGCAAAAAGAAAAAAAAAGAACACAAATGTCAAAAATGGTATTAAAAAGAAAAGGTTGTAGTCACCCAAAGCAAAAAGAAGAATGGAAAAATGAACTTGAGTGGGAATTCAATATGTATCAAATGCTCATGCTCTCTTAGTTCCTAGAGACTTAAGCCTAGTACCTTTGTATATCCTACCCTTAGTCAGGCCCCATTACAACCTTTAAAGACCTTCTGATGTTGCATGCATGTTTCCGTGGGAACCTTGTTTGAGATGAAAATCAAATTCATGGGAAGTGCTCTTAAAAGTGAAATTGAGTGAAATGTTGATAGCCTAGACAAACTGAGCGATTGAGTGAAACACTAAATGCCCTTGTGAGGAAGGAGATTGTTTGAATTTGGTGATCTCCCTTTTGTGTGTAACTTGGATTCCTTGCTTAGATTACTGATTGCATGAATGATGAAATTCTCAATTGTTTAAAGTTGATGAATGTGGGGGTCACATTGTTACAAAGGGGGAATCATTAAGGAAAAAATTTGTTGTTGATGTTGCATGAAATTTGTGCGAATTTGATTAAATCTTTAAGCTTGCCATGTCTTGAGTCTTTTTGAGTTTTTGAGTTTTAGTTTGCTTGGGGACAAGCAAAGTTTAAGTTTGGGGTATTTTGATAAGCCGCTGGCTCATCTAGTTTTATGACTAGTATGACCGTGGTTTTGTGCTAATTATACCACCTTTTCGCCCAAATTAGACTTGATTGTCTTCAAGCAACATTTTGAGTCTCTAGAGTATTTTTAGGGTAATTTAGCTGATTTAGAGTCAAATAAAGCACTTACTGCTATTTATTCTTTTCAGGTAATAAAGAGAAGCAGTTCTGGAGTCTTCGCCCCGCGAGAGGCTACTCGCCTCGCGAACCTGAAGCCTGACTGTGCCAGAAATGCCATCTTCTCTGCCTCGCCCCGTGAACCCTATCTCGCCCCGCGAGAAATCCAACCCTGAAGGACAGAGACCATCACGGCTTACCCGTGTTGAAGGTCACGGGCGTAACAGTTTGGAATTTGAAGAGTCTCGCCTCGCGAATAATAAGCTCGCCTCGCTAGAGAGCCAAACACTGAAGACTGTTCATAATATTCGCCTCGCGAAAGGATTCTCGCATCGCGAGCGCGCGGAGCCCAGAATCTGTATTTATATCTGTTTTAGGGCAGAACTGAGAATCTTCTGCTCATCTTTCTTCTCTTTAGTTTAGACGGCTGCGAAATTAGGTTTAGGTTTTTGTCATAGTTGTTAATGGAGAACTAGTTTCCTTGGATTGATCTGCTGTATTCGGTTCCCATTGACACTTGAGGTTATGTAATTCCTAAACTTAATGCTACTCTCTTTCAATACTTGTTTTATATGTTCTGTTTGCTTAATTCAGGATTGTATAGAATTAGTATTGATTTGTTTCGATGATTGTATGTTCCTATACTTAATCGCGTTTTCTTAATTCGCGTGTGTTCGTTCATGTTCGCTTAGTTCATGAGTGCTTCACCCCGTTTGCTTAATTCGGGAATAGGAACATATGTCTCGTAGCGTTGGTTTCGCTTGTTAATTGATGCTAGAATCGAAAAGAGATTAGAATCTGCTTAGGGCATGGAATTATATAAATCAATGATAGTGGGGAACCGAGAACAGTAGGTTAATCGCTTTAGCTTATTTGGTAATTATTTAGTTTGCATTGTTTTTCTACTTTGTTTTCTTTATTTAATTTCAAATATCCAAAACCCCCCAAAATCTGAATTTTTTTTCTGTTAATAATAACCTAAGAGTCCTTGTGAGACGATACTCGAGTTGTCGCTCCCTAACTACATATTTTTACAAACCGCTTTTGACGCGTGCGCGACAGCGCGTCAGGATACGATACCCACCCACTATATATGTGAAGCACACTCTTTGTTTCTTGTTGGTAGTTGTAGACCTTTTTATAAGTGGGGTGTTCTCACTTTCATCCTTGTTATGGTTTGGATATTTATATTCAGAGTTTGTTTCAGGGGAGAGCTGAAATAGTTTGATAGGATATGTCCTTTGAAAAGAAATAGATGTGCAAATCGTTTAGAAAATTTGAGAGTTGAGACATTAATTAAGTTGGGAGTTACAACGAGTAATTTTGTTATATGTATATAATTAGAGGGTAATTTGAACAATTTGGAAATATCAAGGGGACTCTTTTACAAATTTTAAATTCTGGGGGTATATTGCACAATGACTATGTAATTGTATTTGTAAAACATATTTAAAGTGAAATATTTCTTCTATTAGATATATGATGATTGTGAGTGCCTACATACATTTTAGAAATGATAAAGAGGATTTGACAAAATTAAGACCTTAAACCAAGCTCACAGAGTGGAAATTTCATTTCATTATACAATTAATATTATATTAGTTTATGAATAGAAAATAAAAGTAAAAAATTGATAAATAAAACTCCAATTTAGTATTAATAATCTTTATTGTTAGAAATTAAAAAATAAAACCACATATTAGTTTCTCTTTTATATTTATTGACTCATTAATTAGTATACAACAAGTTTGACTTGAATATGAAAAATAAAATAGGGAGACCTAATTAATTTAAGACCATCACATTAATTACTAGAGAGGAGTAATATATTTTTCTTGTAATTTAACATTTTAAAATAATAACATATAATACATTTATCTTAACACAACTATATATAATATGATATGTAAGAAAACTAGATGCAGATATATTATACTTTTTTTTGGTATTGAATGTGTATTATATTTATCTTGATAAAAAATGTGTATCTTCCAAATCAATCACTTTTCTTCTTCCTCCACCCATCCTCCATTTTCTTTTCAATTTCTCTCATTTTCTACAAAAACATAAACCCTTCTTGTCCAAAAGCCTCCGCTGCGGCCACAGTAACCTCACCGCCGCGCCATTGTCTCTTTGCCGCCGTGCCATTCCGCCCCAACCACCTGAAACACACTTCCTACGCCATACGGCGTCGACCACAATCATGAGGGATGACCGATTAGAACAATTTCAACCTAGCCAACTTATGCGTACATCATCTTCATCATCTCCTTTGGTCGTTGGCACTTTGACGGCAAAGGAGCTTATGGATTCTCAAATTCTTTATTCGGATCCATCAATTTGGGATCGTTTCAGGATAGATCCGAATTTCAATTACAACCATTACAATCATGGTATCCGAGGCCCCAGTCCTGGTCTCGATCTGCAAAATTGGAGCTGGAAACAAATCCCTGTTTCTCCTAATTATCACCCAGCTACTGTATCTACTCCTCCTCACCAGATTAACGACATAGGAGTTGAGATTGCTAGCGATGATGGTGGTGATGGTCGAATCCACAGTCTTCCACACAAGAAAAATGGGCCCTACACATGCTCAAAGTGCAAGCAAGAGTTCCATACATCACAACATTTTGCAGCTCATGTAGCTTCTAAGCACTACAAGCATGAAAGCAAATCTCAGAGAAGCAAGAGGCTTATGTCTAAATTCCGACAGATAAAGCTTCGCATTGGGAAGGAAAATGGTCAAAACACTTGTCTTCCAGATTCTTCTTCTGGGGCTCAGGATGCAGAAGGAAATAGCTTTGCTCGAAGGTTTGATGGTGGAAAACAACCATTTGCTATCAAGGTTGAGGTAGATGAAGAAGTTGGCCTCTAGGATCAGGTTCCTCCTCCTCATGAATTGGAAGCTAAGGACTATGTCAAAGTCAAGGGGGTTCCTTGCGCATAATTGTCGATTTGCTTCAAGGTTTTATTTTGCTTGGAATGGTCAATTTGCATTGTTTGTTTTTTCTTGTTATTGTGGGATCATCCCCTTCGGGGTTTTATATATATTTCTACATACATTTTAGAAATGATAAAGAGGATTTGACAAAATTAAGACCTTAAACCAAGCTCACAAAGTGGAAATTTCATTTCATTATACAATTAATATTATATTAGTTTATGAATAGAAAATAAAAGTAAAAAATTGATAAATAAAACTCCAATTCAGTATTAATAATCTTTATTGTTAGAAATTAAAAAATCAAACCACATATTAGTTTCTCTTTTATATTTATTGACTCATTAATTAGTATACAACAAGTTTGACTTGAATATGAAAAATAAAATACGGAGACCTAATTAATTTAAGACCATCACATTAATTACTAGAGAGGAGTAATATATTTTTCTTGTAATTTAACGTTTTAAAATAATAACATATAATACATTTTATCTTAACACAACTATATATAATATGATATGTAAGAAAACTAGATGCAGATATATTATACTTTTTTTTGGTATTCAATGTGTATTATATTTATCTTGATAAAAAATGTGAATCTTCCAAATGCTCTTGGAAATGTGTTAAAAGTATCAAAGAACAAATATATCATATGATTAAAAATTTACCTATACAAAATATTATAAAGAAAAGCGTATGTAAATAAAAATACTCATGCTTTATAAACTTTTTAAAGATGCTCCCTTATATAAGTTTCCCTCCGTCAACAAAATCTCGAGTCACCAACCAAAATTGGTTAGTTTTGTTACCAATTAAAAATTGTTTTCATATGTTCAACAATTCTCTCAACAAAATTATTTATCGTTACAATGAACCAAAATTTATTTACTTTGAAATCTATATGACAATATCTAATAAATTACTTCGACCCATAATTAATATGAGAATATATAAATTGGATCAATTAAATGTATTTTTCAGATATTTAACAATTTGGTTCTTACATTCTATAGTTTGAATATATTGATATTCAAAGTTTGTTTCATAAGAGAGTTGAAATTTTTTGATAGCCAATGCCCTTGGTAAATAAATAGATGCAGAAGAGATCTTTTTGATGGAAAATGACATACTTACCCCTTTCCTGCTTCTGTAAACTATGTTCTCGTTCTCTTATGCAATCAATTAAATTAAATTAATCAATTATTTAATTAAATTAAATTAACCAATTATTTGATTAAATTAGATTAATAATTAAATTAAATTGAAATCAATAAGGTAATTTTATTAAACTAATATATTTATTAGTTAAAATAAATAAATTATTTGATTATTTATATTAACCTAATTATTGAAATTAAAATATTTGTATATTGGTTTTTTAGTTAAGGATATTTTTGTCTTTTAAAAAAATTACATTTCTCTCTTCTCACTTTCTATCCAACCAAACAAAGGGTGAGAGAGAAAACACAATTCTTTCACTCCTGTTTCTTGTCTCTTTCTCTTATATCAAACAATACATCAAATCTACTCTATTTCACACCTATTTCTATCTTCTCTCATACTCTTTCTCACCTCTTTCTCTCTTTACATTTTCTTCTCACAACCAAACAAAGGCTAAAGGTCGGGGGTATGTTGCACAGTGACTATAGTTGGATGGGGTGTTTTAAATTTTACCCTATATTTAACTGCGAAATATGAGAATTAAAAAGTAAACAAAGTTTAATTTTGATATATTGTCGTCAGTGTAAAGTTTGTTACATTAACCATCAATCATACATGTGTCAAAATAAAAAACCATTAATCATACACCATCACATGTGTAACACCCTGATTTTTCCTCTTTCTAAGATCGGTATAAATAAAAACGCTGAGAAAACATTATTTTCCAAAAGCAACCAGCAAATTAAGTTTTATTTCCGCAAACGGGTAACCATGTGATGACCCAAGTTAGGGTGTCACATTAGTGGTATCAGATCTGGTCGAGTCTTTCGAGATCTTTGGGAAATAGGTCTGTTGTGTTGACGTTGTGTTTTCTCTTAGTTAAGTTTTGTTTGAATTTCTTCTTAGAAGTAATGTGTGTTAACCCACCAATGCACGTTTCATTTTCTGGTTGCGGTCTAACTGATTTTGTTCTGCAGGTCAGTTATAGAACTCGCACCAGAAGGTAGACGTGGACGCGGTCGTGGACGTGGTCGCAGAGGTGGTCCTATTGGTGGTCATGCCAACGTGAATGAAAACTATGAGGAAGGAGTGGACTATGCCGCTCAGGCTATGGAACATGTGGCAGCTGCAATTGCCAATCAAACTACATCTATGAATACCCAAAATCTACAAGCTGCAGAAGGCAAAGCTCTGATTACGTTTCGAACCCAAAATCCTTCACAGTTTGGTGGGGATGCTGATCATGAGAAAGCTGACTTATGGATTCAGGAGCTGGAGAAAATCTTTGAACTGGTGGTTACTCTTGCAGAAGTAAGGGTTACTTATGTTGCTTTCCTGCTGATAGGAGATGCGAAGTATTAGTGGAAGGGTGTTCAACAACTGCTTGAGGTTGATCATCAGGAGATTACCTGGAACGTTTTTCGAACTGCATTCATGGACAAGTATTTTTCGGAGAGTGTTAGAATCGAGAAAGAACAACAATTTCAGGGATTACAACAACAAGACCTGTCTGTGGGAGAGTATGCGGCAAAGTTTGAATCGCTTGCCAAATACTTCCGTTTCTTTCAAGCCCAACCCAATGAGAGCTGGAAGTGTGAGAGGTTCGAAGCGGGACTGAGATTTGAGATTAAGGAGTCTGTCTTACCTCTGCAACTCTGAACTTTTCAAGCATTGGTTGAGATGAGTCGGAAGATTGAACAGATGAGGAAAGGAAAAGACAATAAGGGGATTGTTGGAGGACCGTCTCGTTCCAAGAACCAGAATCAAGATCAGAAAGAGGAACGAAATCAGCAGAAGCCTTATTTCCGTCCACCAGGAAATAACCAAAATCAACAACAATATCGTTCTAATTCTTCTACATCATGGAGTGGAGGCCAGAGGAACCAAAGTCAAGGCCAAGTTAGGAAATGTTACAATTGTGGAGACCCAAGACATGTGTCTAAAACTTGTCCCTTGGGAGGAGTTCAATGTTACAACTGTGGTCAAGTGGGACACATATCGAAGGAATGTAACGCGCCAAAGCGTAGATCAGTGGACAACAACATCAACATTAATAAGCCAAAGACTGCGGGTAGAGTATATAATGTGTGGGGGGCTGAGACTTCAAACCATGACGGTAACCTCTTAACTACACTATTTTAATTCGAGCACAATTCATACTTTGTTTTGATGGATGGTGTGGGGATGTGTTGAAACTACTTGTTTGTGATTATCATGAGGTGATTGTTTCAAATTTCAACTATTCAATTGGTCACTGTGAAATTTAGTATGTTTGGATTGTCCTATTTTGTTCGGGATAGACACTTCTTAATTAACAAAACAAGTTTCTCGATGAGACTTGGTCTAGTTACTTCTACCATTGGAGAAAGTGACCCAGTCTGCATTTTATCGGATTGATATCCTTTTAAAATTGTTATGTTCTTGCGAAAGGAGAAACTTTCTTAGATTCATATTTGTAAAAGTGTATCGATCATACGTTTTTACTTCCCTGAATTTGTTAAAGAATCTTTATGAACATAATATTCTTGTATTCTTAGCAGATTGATGAAATTCTATTATATACTTTCTTGTGAAAGTAAGGCTTCGAGGTCTTTCATTCCTGTCTAGCTTCGTGTCACGAAATTTCAAGGACAATTTTTTTTTAAGAGGGGTAGTTTGTAACACCCCGATTTTTCCGCTTTCTAAGATCGGTATAAATAAAAAGGTTGAGAAAACATTATTTTCCGAAAGCAACCAGCAAATTAAGTTTTATTTCCGCAAACGGGTAACCATGTGATGACCTGAGTTAGGGTGTCACAACATGAATAATTTTGAAGATAGTTATTATATAAGTCAAATATTAGTTTTGGTAGATGGAATCAAGTATTTTTAATGACGTGGAACATCATGAATGCTTGATAATATAAAAATTAATTACTAACAATGTTTTATAATTAACAATTTGATTTCTTAGATTAAGTTATATGCACTGACAATGGAAATTACTTTTACGCTGATACTCAATCAAATTTCACCACAACATCGTTTCGATTAATTTAACTTCATTTAAGTAAAAATTAACAAAATATCAAATTTTATCATTCCACAAATCAATCACTTTTCTTCTTCCTCCACCCATCCTCCATTTTCTTTTCAATTTCTCCCATTTTCTACCAAAACATAAACCCTTCTTCTCCAAAAGCCTCCACTGCGGCCATAGTAACCTCGCCGCCGCGCCATTATCTCTTTGCCGCCGTGCCATTCTGCCCTAACCACCGGAAACACACTTCCTACGCCATACGTCGTCGACCACAATCATGAGGGATGGCCGATTAGAACAATTTCAACCTAGCCAACTTATGCGTGCATCATCTTCATCATCTCCTTTGGTCGTTGGCACTTTGACGGCAAAGGAGCTTATGGATTCTCAAATTCTTTATTCGGATCCATCAATTTGGGAACGTTTCAGGACAGATCCGAATTTCAATTACAACCATTACAATCATGGTATCCGAGGCCCCGGTCCTGGTCTCGATCTGCATAATTGGAGCTGGAAACAAATCCAAGTTTCTCTTAATTATCACCCAGCTACTATATCTGCTCCTCCTCACTAGATTAACGACATAGGAGTTGAGATTGCTAGTGATGATGGTGATGATGGTCGAATCCGCAGTCTTCCACACAAGAAAAATGGGCCCTACACATGCTCAAAGTGCAAGCAAGAGTTCCCTACTTCACAACATTTTGCAGCTCATGTAGTTTCTAAGCACTACAAGCATGAAAGCAAATCTCAGAGAAGCAAGAGGCTTATCTCTAAATTCCAACAGATAAATCTCCGCATTGGGAAGGTAAATGGTCAAGTCATTTGTCTTCCAGATTCTTCTTCTGGGGTTCAGGATGTAGCAGGAAATAGCTTTGCTCGAAGGTTTCATGGAGGAAAACAACAGTTTGCTATCAAGGTTGAGGTAGATGAAGAAGTTGGCCTCTAGGATCAGGTTCCTCCTCCTCGTGAATTGGAAGCTAAGGACTATGTCAAAGTCAAGGGGGATCCTTGCACATAATTGTCAATTTGCTTCAAGGTTTTATTATGCATGGAAAGGTCAATTTGCAGTGTTTGTTTTTTCTTGTTATTGTGGGATCATCCCCTTCGAGGTTTTTTTTATATATATATGTTTTGCTATAGACTTATGGTTGGTACATCATCAGTGGTTTGGTTTAGTTTAAGTGTAGCCATGTTTATGTTATGCTTTTGGACTTATGGTCGATTTCCTAGTCTTTATTAAATTTTGTTTTGCATAGTTAGTAATGAATAATCTTTCATATTTTCAGTACTTTCTGCTTGTTTAATTCTCTCATTGAATACTAAATTCAAACTGATATATGAGGATTGCAACTCAATGTTATACCATATCAACGCATCATAGTTAAATGGGTTTTGAAGGCTTTCTCGTAAAGTACTTTAGCACTTTTTCTTTTATCCACACCCAAGTTCTAACCTTTATCAGATCCAAAATCTAGTTTATATCAGTCTGTTCCATTTCAAAAATGACTTAGTTTGATACTTTCAAATTGACCAAAATACAAGAACCATATAAGTTTCCAATATTCCTTAATCCCTTCACCTTGCAGAACCATTGTCAACATGAACCAATCATATACATGTTGACAGACCTGATAAATATGGATGCATCTGAAAACCATGTGGTCTGTTGTGTCTATCTCATTGAATGATAAAACACATTTTAATTCTTCATCATCATTCAGCACCTTCCTCCTATCAAGATTACACTTAGAAGGTATCCTTTCTGATATAGTCTCCAACCAAAGGCCACAATAATTGATGGAACCAATGCAGTCCAAAATCTTGAGAATAAAGTACTGCTAGAGTGAAAATTTTTCCTTTACATCCACCTTTAATATGATTTGCATCAGTATCTCAAAAACTATCTGCTGTCAAAATCCAACCATCCAAGACCTATTCTTGTACTTTTATCGAGTCAATAAAAATTACCAGATCTTGTATCAAAGGCTACTAACACTCAAACAACTATCTCATCCACCCCTAAATTCTCACTCTAAGACCCACTCCTTCCACCCAAATTTTGATGCGAGTAACCTTGGACAATCTATTATATCTCTACACAAAGGATTCTAATTTCTATTTCCAAGATCTCCTTTTACATATCTCTATAACGTGTAACTTAACAATAACTACCACTTTTTATAAAAAAAAAAACTAGTTTGTATGGTTGATTGTTTTGTATTACGAAAATAAAAATGGAAACAAATTGAATAGAGATTTAGTAGGTTATGAAATTAAGAATTTGCTAATTTGATTTGCCATATTTAGGGGAAAAAACAAAATAATATTTTGCTTAGATTTTGCTGGATCATGAAGACCAATATATATATATATATATATATATATATATATATATTTGTGTGTGTGTGTGTGGAACACTGGAAATGTAATATCCCGACTTCCACAAGGATACTACTGAGTAATAATATATATACATGGTTATAACACCATGAATAATAGTTGAACATAGGAAATTTTGAAAATAAGTGAAACAAATTTCTACAAGATATTTTTGTAGAGTTGAACATATAATTGGAATTAATTTAATACGAATAACCATTTAACCCCTAATCAAATTCAATTTCATGTAAACATTGACTCCTAGTAAGACTCCAACTTTGATCCGGCTGTGAAAACTAACGTATCTTGGGACACTATTGGGTGACTGACAAGCAATCTCCCGAACTTGCTTATCAGTTTCCAATATGTATCTGTTATCTGAAACAAAGAGGAGCCCAGTGAGAAATGAATCTCAATGAGTTCCTGCTTCAAGCAAAGCATATTAGTAAACAATATATTGTGTTTAATTGTCCTCGTTGAATTACACATACTTACTTATATGCACACATATCAAATTAACCTCACGTAGTGGTAAAGTTATTTACTGAATGTGAATCTAAGCATAGGCATTTTAAGGAGAAAAACCTTTACTAGGTACCTCAAGTGTGCACAGAAATAAGGCACGCGTAGTTTAAACTGGTTGATATGGCAGTCAGAGCTCTATGACAACAATTAGGCGTCCCTTAATTGTTAGTATCATATCCTAACCTCCAAAAAAATGAAGGACTTAACATCTCACCCACAAGAATATTGTGGCCTTAAATAATGGCTAGAATAGTTTTGAAACCTTAAGTTTCACTAAACATGCACCAATTTAAGTTTTTAATGCCATGCTATGATTCATTTTCTCATACTCTTCTCTAATGGAAGTCAAATGCATTAAATATTCATCAACCATACCAAGATTATAACTTCATTAAACATGCATAAAAATTCAAAGAGTGAAGACATAGCACAAATGGAAATGTCACACCTTCATATTGCAATTTATACCAACCAAATCACCATGCAACAACCGCTAAGGTAGATCATACAGCCACGAAGAGCACCATACCATACCGATTGCACATATACATATTATTCATGATTGGATAGAATTAAAACACATAGGAATCTATTCCACATAATTCAAGTACCCATATGCTCACAGTTATGTAAACAGAATTTGCAGCAACATTGGAACTGGGTTTTCTCTACAAAAACTTCAACAAAATTAGAACTTTCAGAGCATAAATTATAACAAAATAATTCTATTTTCTATTAAAACAGGATTTAACTCAATCCAATATTTGTAAAATTTACTACAATTTAAATACTACAATAGTATCAGTCCAGAGTTTACAGTACCAACAGTAACTTGCATGTCATTTTTCGCCTTTTATACTTAATTAAATTGAACCATTCCATAGCCCATTTCGATGGAAAATGGGTCTACTTTCTAATGGTACAAAAATTACTTCGAAATAAGCCCTGTAGAGGAAGTTATGGATGAAACACTAACAGGGGTACATTACGGGTTTGAAGGATTTGACAGCCCCTTGAAAATTTTTCATCCAAAACCACCCCAATCAACATGAAAATCAAAACCCCATTGTTACAAAGCATATATCAGTTCAGAACAAACATTCTACCAAAGCAATTTAAACAATCTAACAAGTAATTGGGATTTATGGTTACCCAATGTTACAAATAACAAGAACTCACATGATTGAAGCTAGAAAATGAAGACTTGGTGGTTATGGAAGCAAAGTTGTAAATGTTGATCTCCCTAGGGTTCCTCCTTAATCTGATTATAGTTCCCCTTTTTTGGTCCTCAATGCAGCTGCTCCTAGCTCTCAAGGAAAGGAAAATGGTGTAGGTCTCATGGTAGTTATGGAAGGAATGGAGAAAATAGAGTGGTGGGGTGATGGTGTGTGTGTGTTGGCTGAAATTTTTGAGAGAAAATAGAGGAAGAAGAAGAGTTGTTTCTGTTGTGGGAGGAATGAAAATGAGATACCCAGCCCCCACTCCCTAAACTGGTCGAAATTAAGAAGGAGAAGAAAGAGAATTGGTCAGTCAATGGTTGCTTGATTTACTTGAAAGGTATTGGTCAACTAGTGGATTTTAGGATCGAGATGGATAAGTTGGTTTAAAATAAGTGGGTGTGTCTAAATTCCATTTCAATTCACATATAATTAACTTCATTAAAACAATCAACCACACAATTGCACATTTATGAAATATAAAAGGATCCAAATACACCCACGTTAGAATTATAATGAAAATACTAAAATACCCTTGGGAAAGAATATTACATATCTATCCTCCTTAAAGAAATTTTGTCCTCAAAATTTAGACAACTTAAATACCCATGCAAGAATCTAAACACTTAAACATAGAATCATAATGCAAATCTCATAAATCACACTAAACACCAATTGTTGTCTCAACAACCTTCCCACATCATGACAATTAAAAGCATGCAAGTAAGAATTAAGACACAAAACAACTTCAGTTTGGATCCCATTGGTATTTATATACATTTAAAGCGTACAATAAAGCAAAGTCATCCTTTGGTACAAGTAAGATTGCTGATACTTAAGAGTTGCATTTAGGTTCGTAGATGGTTCCCTACAAGATCCTTTGTCTAATAGCTACTAAGCTACCGCTATGTACTCTGATCAATAAGGTTTCATTTGTAAGTTTGAATCTATATTGATGAACTGGTCATAATCATTAACTACTTGGTTATCACTGATACTTGGTTCGCTAGGGTCCAATTATCATACATGACAGATATTCCAATCAATGGCGAGCTGACAGAAAATTTATGGCAACCATAATAATAAGAGTATAGCACACAATCTTATTCAATTAGTAGTGGTACTCATTATATCAAATCATTTTAGATCTCACTAATTTAGAAAATCGTATCAAACACATATATGGTCATGTACATAAGGATATGGCACACAGGGAATAACTGATTGGTACCTATTCATGTGCACAATCTAATAAATGATGCATGCCAATGATTCTTATCAATTACCTATATTGAACACAATCAAGAAATAACATACACAATGCTATGGTAGCACATCAAGATATGGACATGTTCTAAGCATAAGTCCACCCCGAGCATCCCATAATACCCGAGATAGAGCAAACAAAATATTGATTTAAATTCTTCAAATACATTTTTCAGTGAATCTAAATTTGTCTTGAAAGTCTTTTCTAAAACTCTATTATAAGAAAACTTTACTGGAATTATTCGGTTTTGAAAGTGAAATTGAGATTTGTACTCATTAAAATCTACAGAAAGGTTTTGAATTGTTCAAAGGTTTCCAAAGGGATATATCGTCAAATTTGTAATAATGTTTTAAAAGAAATAATAGGCTACAAAAGAATTTATGAGTTTGCAAAAGTTCTTTTGTTTATAAAACAAACCTTTCCTCAGGCATTGCTAAAATATAACAAGTTAGGAAAAACACATAATGTCAAAATTCAAATATTCCATAACAATATAAACATACAATACTCAATTACACATCATCATACAACATGTACAAAAATTTCTTAGCACCTATAACATTTACAACATATGTACAGTAACTTTGGTGCTTTTAATAAAATATCAAACGAAGTTGGATTTGAGTATATGACCACTCTTTGGAAAGTATAGGTTGTCTAGTTTTTGAATAAAACTTTTTTTTTTTGACAAAATAATCCTTCAATTTGTACAGTTCAACAAATGAAGACATTGATGTACGCAAGCAGAACAACTAATGTCCCTCAACTGGAGACACATTTTACAATGTGAATACTCAATGAAAACCAATGAAGTTTGTGTTCAAATTGAAGAAAAACAAGTCTAGTTTTCATATATATGCCCAGTTTTCCAAAATATAATTTGTACAAAAGATTATAACTGAATGAAGACACAAAGGTCAGGCTGAAAATGTGTTTTTGACAATCAGAAAACTGTAACTTTGGAAATTAATTCAGTGGGTAATAACTCAACCAAATCATGAAAATGAGATGTCTAAATTGAAGCCCCGAAAGTCTAGTTTTTAAAACTATGCCCAGATTTTAGAAATCAAATTTGTACCTAGGGTTTTGATTTAAATAAGACACGGAGGTCAAAACAGGACAACAAACTATCTTCCAGCTTATGACACCTTTTAAATTATCGATCCCCACTCAAATTCCATGAAATTTGTGTACAAAATTTGAAGGAAAATGAGTCCAGCTTCCAACAAAATAAGAATCATTTAAAATGAGTTCTATGGTAAAAAAAAATATGAACAAAATACTGGACCTATGTCTATACAGGTCTTAAGGACAACACCTCGCCCTCTTGAATTTCAACATTATATTCATAAACCCACTCATCCAAACAATTATCCAGCAATCAAACACATCAGATCATACTTAAATCATAACCAACAAGTAAGAAATTAAATAAACCAAGTTCAGTTTTCACCAGTTTCCTCAAATACACATTCAATACTTCACATAATCAACATGCATACTCATTACACTCATTTCAAGTATCTCAAACTTAATTATTCCAGCAAGCAAAGTAACTTTCCTCTTATTAATCGCTCTGTAAACAGAATCTAACAATCAAATACTAATCAAACACATGTATAAAATTCATCACATACAAAATCATCAAGACACGGTATGATTTTCAACCACCAAACATGCAAGGCAATTTCAAACACATTGGCCAGTTAGTACATGTTAATAAAAAAAACATTAAAATAGTAATACATTAAATTAGAACCATACCATGCACATCTCAACAAAACCTCAATTTTTCTCTACTAATTTATTTGGAATATTGGTTTAAAAAGTAATACTAAATCATTTATCTTTACAAGAATAACTGTTCTCACAGAAGCAAAATCCGTCCAGAACATTTGACTTAGAAGAAAATTTGTTTGAAATCAATCTTTTGGAAACGCTTCTGTGAGTTGCCATCCTTCATCATTCCTCAAACAAACACCTGAGGTGGCCTACCCCATTAATTCCTATCAGGAATTCAGAAGACTAACAACATCACAGAACACTTAGAATAACACCCTAAACCGGATCACTCTAGACTCAACTCACAGTCCGATGGGATCGAACTGCTCTGATACCATAATGTAATATCCCGACTTCCACAAGGATACTACTGAGTAATAATATATATACATGGTTATAACATCATGAATAATAGTTGAACATAGGAAATTTTGAAAATAAGTGAAACAAATTTCTACAAGATATTTTTGTAGAGTTGAACATATAATTGGAATTAATTTAATACGAATAACCATTTAACCCCTAATCAAATTCAATTTCATGTAAACATTGACTCCTAGTAAGACTCCAACTTTGATCCGACTGTGAAAACTAACGTATCTTGGGACACTATTGGGTGACTGTCAAGCAATCTCCCGAACTTGCTTATCAGTTTCCAATATGTACCTGTTATCTGAAACAAAGAGGAGCCTAGTGAGAAATGAATCTCAATGAGTTCCTGCTTCAAGCAAAGCATATTAGTAAACAATATATAGTGTTTAATTGTCCTCGTTGAATTACACATACTTACTTATATGCACACATATCAAATTAACCTCACGTAGTGGTAAAGTTTCTCATAGCCAACTTACCTCTCCATTTTGCCAGGTGTGCACTCTGCGGACTAAAGCAGGCTAAAGTAGGACTACTCAAACTTTATACCACTGCGGAAATATTCTCTTATAACTCACCCTTTCATCACCATCTCTTTCTACTGGTTCCTTACTTGGATTGAGTTATTTACTGAATGTGAATCTAAGCATAGGCATTTTAAGGAGAAAAACCTTTACTAGGTACCTCAAGTGTGAGCGGAAATAAGGCACGCGTAGTTTAAACCGGTTGATATGGCAGTCAGTGTAACGCCCTCCCTCAGGGCATTACTTACGTAACACATGCGGAATTTAAATTAAAAGATAATTTGCTGGTTGCTTTCGGAAAATTTGTTTTCTCTTAAGTCAGAAAATTGGGGTATAAAATTTTCTCATATAAGGATAACTCTGAAATCCATCATACATACATTTAAAATGTAAAGTCACGTTCGTAACAAAGTTACCATGACATACAACGTTTCTCTAATTTTCCACTTTCGGAAGAAAAGTTCAAACTATAGATGGATATATATAACACTACATTTACCGACCTCTTTAGATATACAACCCAACTCAAAACTCCTAAGCTGGTCATTCTATCAAACATTATGGAGAGACCCCCAATCGGGATACTTTACCATCCTCTAACACTAGGTCTTCAAATGACTTAGAAAGACTCCTCTGCAACATCGGTACTAGAGTACCAAGGTACTACAGCAAAACCTGAAGATACCTGATATAATTGTAAGAGTGAGATACCATCATAAGATATATCCCACAACAACCATATACATGATACATACATCACAGAATCATATAAGCAGTTAAATCATGCATATACACAATATAACAGTGTTATATCATAGGGTCTCAAGCCCGCACAGTCAATCTTTGAAAATATGCATGACACTTCAATATCATGCTCTAACTTAATCTCCGGAGATCCCAACATCCTCAAAGTGAGTTGATCAGGCTCGATACACCGTCTCATTGGCTAGCTAAGCATAGCGATAATACACCGTCTCATTGGCTAGATAAGCACAACGATAATACACCGTCTCATTGGCCAATTTAGGCACAACGATTATGCACGTCGTTTCATTGTCCATTTAGGCACAACGATACACGTACACCGTCTCATTGGCCAATTTAAGAACAACGATAATACACCGTCTCATTGGCTAGCTAAGCACAATGATAATACACCGTCTCATTGGCCAATTTAAGAACAACGATAATAAGGCACGTCTGCCTGGGGAAATGCACATGAGAAAATATTTTATTTAAAAGGATTTCTTTGTGTTCATTCTTTTCACTGTCGCTGCTCAAAGCTAACGACTTAAATCATCATTTCCCAATCACTTGAAAACTCAGAAACATAGGACTCATAGTCCGAATGCTCAATCACAATGCCCAAGACCGTGGCCGCAGTCAAGGGTTGTGGTCGTAGAAAACAACCTTCACCTTTAATCATGTTCATCACACACGGTTAGAATACACAGTCCAACACAGCGTGATTAGGACCTAAGTCCATAACATCATAACCAGGACTCGTAGTCCCGAAATAACACTCATAACCAGGACTCGTAGTCCCGAATTAACACTGATCCAAGACCACGTGTGCATAACTGAATACTAGAGGCGACGTCTCGCGTACTAGATTCTCTTTCATAAGTACTTATTTTTCGTTCAGTGAAAAACAAATTCAAAACCGAATCCTCGATGACCTATCCAGGTTATCGGAAAGTTTCTAAAATGTTTAGGAAAAACCTTTTCTTTGAAAATCTTTTATAAAGCATCTTTGAAATTCTTTTATCTTTGAAATATTTCCCCCAATAGGATGTTGCCAAATAATCTTGAAAGTTTTCACTTGAGGACACATAGTTCGAAAAGGATTTTTCTCTTGTATAACAATAGTACACCAAAACCATTTCAACATTTAAAACAAGTACTTTAAGTTTAAAGAGCTTTTGGAAAAGAACACCAATCCCTTCATCTTCAAAGCTTATTAAGGTTTTTAATCCTTATTATGGTTGAGCACAGACGCACGTCTGGCTTAGCAAACTTTCAATCAACAACAGTATATATCATCAGTGCAATGCTAATATCACAGTTGAAAGCAGTTCATCACATATATGCATTATATCATTTAGAACAAGTACAGTTCAACATCAGATAATAGCACAACAGTTCAAGTACATTAGATAATCAAGTAAGCTCAATCAACATATAAATATCCAGTTAAACACCTACACACATGCATACAGTTATTGAATATCTTTAGGAAATCCCCTCTTACCTTAAGAAGGTAAAAGAATGCGAGAAAATAAACGGTTTCACGGACGTTCTTCAAGGTTGGTTAGGATGAAAGTCTAGGTTTCAAGACACAAGGTTCAAGGATTAGAACTCAATCGAGAACTTAGGGCTAGAAGTTTCCAAAGCACATGCAACTTAGGGATTTATGATCCTTAAGTGCTAAGAGTTTAAAACATGATTACTTAAAACAAAGTTGAACAAAAATCCCACCAAGTTACACCTTGATGGAGATTCGGCCTTGACCAATAAAATAGGCTAGGAACATTTAAAATTTCCAATCTCTTCGGTTTAGCATCCATTAATAGTAAGGAGCTCAAAACCATGATCACTTTGGAAAATGAAAAACGAAACACCCTAGGTCCATAACCTTTAAGATTCGGCCATCCTTGGGTTTTTATGATAAAAATCTTTAAATTCTTCCAATCTCTTAGACCTTTTAGCATCCAATAACTTATGGAACTCAAATCTATGATCATCTTGAAAGCAACATAGTATTTTAAACAACAAAGTTCATAAGCACATAAAGTAAAAACAACATAGGCTTATAAATAATTAAAGTATAATGACATAAGTAAATGAATCATAAATGACATAAACATAAATGACATAAAGTAAATGACATAATGTAAATGACAAAAAGTAAATGGCATAAATATAAATGACATAAAAGTAAATGACATAATGTAAATGACATAAAGTAAATGACATAAAGTAAATGACATAAATATAAATGACATAAAAGTAAATGACATAATGTAAATGACATAAATATAAATGGCATGAAAGTAAATGACATAAAAGTAGAGTAAAAATCTTTAAACTTTCCAATCACTTTAGACATAGCATCCTTTAACATAAAGGAGCCTTGGTCCATGATCATTTTGGGAAAACAAATCTTTAAACTTTCCAATCACTTTAGACATAGCATCCTTTAACATAAAGGAGCCTTGGTCCATGATCATTTTGGGAAAACAAATCTTTAAACTTTCCAATCACTTTAGACATAGCATCCTTTAACATAAAGGAGCCTTGGTCCATGATCATTTTGGAAAACAAATCTTTAAATAGAAACTCAAACTTGTAAAAGTTGAAACAAGATCCATCAAAACCATAGGCATGGTTCGGCCTCATTAGAAAGTAGAGGTTGGGAAACTTTATTTTACACAACCTTTTAGTATGTTAAACTACAAGTAAATACAAGGCCATAGAAATTGGTTTCAACTCAAAAGGAGTTTTCTACCATTTTTGATAGATTTTTGAAGATAAAAGCTTATATATGACATAAAGAGGAAACTTTGGAAAAAGATGAAGTTTTTAAAGAAAAGAATACATGACAGTATTAACCTAAGCAAGAGGAACAACTTTGATGAAGAACACTTAGTGAAAAGAAGAAGAAAAACTAGAGCTTTGGAAGCTTGAAGTTAAGAAAAAGGTGAAAACTTAAGGGTTTTAATGGAGTAGGAGAAAGGAAAGTGATGAAGTGAAGTTGATGAGTGATATTTATAGAGGAAGGATGGAGGGGGCACGGTTTTGGAGAGGAAAGAAGAGAAGAAAGAAGAAGAAAGAAGGTGGTTGCTTGTAGAGAGGATAAAGAGTTAAGGTGATGTGATGTGATTGGAGAGAGAAAGATGAAAAGTAAGATTTTGGAATAAAGTAAGGATTTACTTTTTCTTAGGTGTGTCATAGGCATTTAATTAGGCTTCCCATCAAGTCTTTTCTCCTCCTTTAGGGTTCCTTTAACTTCTTAAATACGTAACCGGTTGCACATCCGATCGTATTTTTACGAAGGTTTTCGTCCGGATAAAATATTATATTTTATTCCCGGACAACAAAATTCGAAAATTTCCCAAACCCACACAAAACATCATAAAAACACTAACTGTCTCGTTCACGAATTAAAATTTTGTTTCTAGCTCATGAAACTTGTCTTTGGCAGAGAAAACGCAGACCGTTTTTAATCGTCAATTTTCGAATCGAAAATTTTACTGTGACTTCATACAGTAAAACAACACAAGGAAATGATTTTATTTTAAATAAAATCATCCTCCAGATTTTATCAAAAATAAACACATTAAAGCATGTATTTACTGATAAAGAAGCATACGAAAAACAGGGTGTTACAACTCTACCCCTCTAAAAAGAATTTCGTCCTCGAAATTACGTACCTAGAAACTTAACAGGATCTCTCACCATCCGGATCATACTATCAGAAGAAAGTATCTAAAAGAATTTCATCGATCCAAAAGAATACAGAAACATCTAATGTATGAAGATCCTTTAGTATATTCATGGAGGTAAAAATGTATGATCGGTACACATTTACAATCATGAATCTAAAAAGTTTCTCCTTTCACTAGAATTTCCTGGTCAACAATTTAAAAGAGTAACAGTTTGATAAGAATTCAAACTGAATCACTTCCACCAAAAGTAAAAGTGATTTGATTAAGCTTCATTGAGGACTTCTTTTATAAACATACCCATCCGGGGCAACAACAAGGCAATTCATAACTCTAGGAAAAGAAAGATTGGATCCAAAGTATAAACTGACCACAACAATCAAAAGAGAAGGGAACTGGAATAAATTTCTTAAGGAGCTTTTATTCCCAAAAGTCATAAGAAACATACATTCACTGGAAATACTAGTAACATAGGAGGCCCTAGAGAGTCAAATACTTAAGGGTGTTAAAACACGATCGTACTTAAAATCCTATTACAACTTAGAATTATAGACCACTGCCATAAGACCTTCAAATTGCGAATTTTTTTTTTCAACACTACTTCTATTATAAAAGATCGTCAGATTGTGGAGCTTCAGCGCCATTCATGGTGTAGACTATTCCCTTCGCCATGGGTCTACCCGTCCCTAAGGTGTTGACAGGCTTTTCAAACCTCGGTGCATTACAATCCCTTGAGAAGTGTCCTAATTGTCCACAATTGAAACACTTCACTCCTTTGTGTGGGCAAACATTAGCCATGTGGTCTGGGTCTCCACACTTGTAACATCTCCTAACTTGGTCTCGGTTTTGGATCTGTTGGCCTCCACTTCCCGATTCAGAATTATCAGAACGATGCTGTCGTCGATTCAGGTCATTCCCTTGTGGCCGGAAGTAAGGTTCCCTCCGATGTTGCTTCCCTTTCTCGATTCGATCTTGATAATGGTCTTTGGAACGAGTGGGTCCCGCAACTGCTTTCTCTATTGCCTCTTTCCTTCCTCATTAGTTCCACTTTTCTACACTTCTCTACTAGGGCTTGGAAATTCCGGATTTCCAATGGCATCACAGATTCCTTGATCTCGAAACGAAGACCGTCTTCGAACCTTTCGCATTTCCATTCCTCATCGGGGTTGTTCTGGAAAAATCGAAAATATTTGGCAAGGGACTCAAACCTTGCCGCATATTCCCCCACTGTCATGTCCCGCTGTCTCAGCCTCAGGAATTCCTGCTCCTTCTCTGTCCGAGCACTCTGGGGAAAATATTTGTCCAAAAATTTGTTGCGGAATACTCCCCAAGTGATCGCCTGATGCTCAGCTACCAGCAGTTGTCTGGTGCCTTCCCACCAGTATTCAGCATCTCCAATCAGTTGGAATGTTGCATAAGGCACCTTTGCTCCCTCTGGGGTGTGAACCAGCTCAAAGATCTTCTCGAGCTCTTGGATCCAAAGATCAGCCTTCATTGGATCCACGTCTCCATCAAATTGTGATGGATTCTGACATCGGAAAGTATCCAATTGTCTTCCCTCTGCAGCTTGTTCTGCCCTCTGTTGCTCCTGTTGGTTCTGGGCAGCAACATTAGCCGTCTGAAGAGCTATGGCAGCAGCAACGTCAGCCAAAGCTTGGGCAGCGAAGTCCATCCCGCCGTAAAAATTCGCATTCATGTTGGTACGACCGCCAATTGGACCGCCTCTGTGACCACGTCCACGTCCACGACCACGTCCACGACCGCGTCCACGTCCTCGTCCACGTCCACCTTCTGGTGCTGGTTCCATAACTGACCTGCCGAACAAATTAGTCAGGCCACAACCAGGAAATGAAACGTGTAAAAGCGTATCAACACACATTACTTCTAAGAAGTAATCCGAATAATACTAAACTCAGAGAAAACACAACATCAACACAACAGACCTATTTCCCAAAGATCCCAAAAGACTCGACCAGCTCTGATACCACCTTGTAATGCCCTCCCTCAGGGCATTACTTACGTAACACATGCGGAATTTAAATTAAAAGATAATTTGCTGGTTGCTTTCGGAAAATTTGTTTTCTCTTAAGTCAGAAAATTGGGGTATAAAATTTTCTCATATAAGGATAACTCTGAAATCCATCATACATACATTTAAAATGTAAAGTCACGTTCGTAACAAAGTTACCATGACATACAACGTTTCTCTAATTTTCCACTTTCGGAAGAAAAGTTCAAACTATAGATGGATGTATATAACACTACATTTACCGACCTCTTTAGATATACAACCCAACTCAAAACTCCTAAGCTGGTCATTCTATCAAACATTATGGAGAGACCCCCAATCGGGATACTTTACCATCCTCTAACACTAGGCCTTCAAATGACTTAGAAAGACTCCTCTGCAACATCGGTACTAGAGTACCAAGGTACTACAGCAAAACCCGAAGATACGTGATATAATTGTAAGAGTGAGATACCATCATAAGATATATCCCACAACAACCATATACATGATACATACATCACAGAATCATATAAGCAGTTAAATCATGCATATACACAATATAACAGTGTTATATCATAGGGTCTCAAGCCCGCACAGTCAATCTTTGAAAATATGCATGACACTTCAATATCAGGCTCTAACTTAATCTCCGGAGATCCCAACATCCTCAAAGTGAGTTGATCAGGCTCGATACACCGTCTCATTGGCTAGCTAAGCACAACGATAATACACCGTCTCATTGGCTAGATAAGCACAACGATAATACACCGTCTCATTGGCCAATTTAGGCACAATGATTATGCACGTCGTTTCATTGTCCATTTAGGCACAACGATACACGTACACCGTCTCATTGTCCAATTTAAGAACAACGATAATACACCGTCTCATTGGCTAGCTAAGCACAACGATAATACACCGTCTCATTGGCTAGCTAAGCACAACGATAATACACCGTCTCATTGGCCAATTTAAGAACAACGATAATAAGGCACGTCTGCCTGGGGAAATGCACATGAGAAAATATTTTATTTAAAAGGATTTCTTTGTGTTCATTCTTTTCACTGTCGCTGCTCAAAGCTAATGACTTAAATCATCATTTCCCCATCACTTGAAAACTCAGAAACATAGGACTCATAGTCCGAATGCTCAATCACAATGCCCAAGACCGTGGCCGCAGTCAAGGGTTGTGGTCATAGAAAACAACCTTCACCTTTAATCGTGTTCATCACACACGGTTAGAATACACAGTCCAACACAGCGTGATTAGGACCTAAGTCCATAACATCATAACCAGGACTCGTAGTCCCGAAATAACACTCATAACCAGGACTCGTAGTCCCGAATTAACACTGATCCAAGACCACGTGTGCATAACTGAATACTAGAGGCGACGTCTCGCGTACTAGATTCTCTTTCATAAGTAATTATTTTTCGTTCAGTGAAAAACAAATTCAAAACCGAATCCTCGATGACCTATCCAGGTTATCGGAAAGTTTCTAAAATGTTTAGGAAAAACCTTTTCTTTGAAAATCTTTTATAAAGCATCTTTGAAATTCTTTTATCTTTGAAATATTTCCCCCAATAGGATGTTGCCAAATAATCTTGAAAGTTTTCACTTGAGGACACATAGTTCGAAAAGGATTTTTCTCTTGTATAACAATAGTACACCAAAACCATTTCAACATTTAAAACAAGTACTTTAAGTTTAAAGAGCTTTTGGAAAAGAACACCAATCCCTTCATCTTCAAAGCTTATTAAGGTTTTTAATCCTTATTATGGTTGAGCATGACGCACGTCTGGCTTAGCAAACTTTCAATCAACAACAGTATATATCATCAGTGCAGTGCTAATATCACAGTTGAAAGCAGTTCATCACATATATGCATTATATCATTTAGAACAAGTACAGTTCAACATCAGATAATAGCACAACAGTTCAAGTACATTAGATAATCAAGTAAGCTCAATCAACATATAAATATCCAGTTAAACACCTACACACATGCATACAGTTATTGAATATCTTTAGGAAATCCCCTCTTACCTTAAGAAGGTAAAAGAATGCGAGAAAATAAACGGTTTCACGGACGTTCTTCAAGGTTGGTTAGGATGAAAGTCTAGGTTTCAAGACACAAGGTTCAAGGATTAGAACTCAATCGAGAACTTAGGGCTAGAAGTTTCCAAAGCACATGCAACTTAGGAATTTATGATCCTTAAGTGCTAAGAGTTTAAAACATGATTACTTAAAACAAAGTTGAACAAAAATCCCACCAAGTTACACCTTGATGGAGATTCGGCCTTGACCAATAAAATAGGCTAGGAACATTTAAAATTTCCAATCTCTTCGGTTTAGCATCCATTAATAGTAAGGAGCTCAAAACCATGATCACTTTGGAAAATGAAAAACGAAACACCCTAGGTCCATAACCTTTAAGATTCGGCCATCCTTGGGTTTTTATGATAAAAATCTTTAAATTCTTCCAATCTCTTAGACCTTTTAGCATCCAATAACTTATGGAGCTCAAATCTATGATCATCTTGAAAGCAACATAGTATTTTAAACAACAAAGTTCATAAGCACATAAAGTAAAAACAACATAGGCTTATAAATAATTAAAGTATAATGACATAAGTAAATGAATCATAAATGACATAAACATAAATGACATAAAGTAAATGACATAATGTAAATGACATAAAGTAAATGGCTTAAATATAAATGACATAAAAGTAAATGACATAATGTAAATGACATAAAGTAAATGACATAAATTAAATGGCATAAATATAAATGACATAAATGTAAATGACATAATGTAAATGACATAAATATAAATGGCATGAAAGTAAATGACATAAAAGTAGAGTAAAAATCTTTAAACTTTCCAATCACTTTAGACATAGCATCCTTTAACATAAAGGAGCCTTGGTCCATGATCATTTTGGGAAAACAAATCTTTAAACTTTCTAATCACTTTAGACATAGCATCCTTTAACATAAAGGAGCCTTGGTCCATGATCATTTTGGAAAACAAATCTTTAAATACAAACTCAAACTTGTAAAAGTTGAAACAAGATCCATCAAAACCATAGGCATGGTTCGGCCTCATTAGAAAGTAAAGGTTGGGAAACTTTGTTTTACACAACCTTTTAGTATGTTAAACTACAAGTAAATACAAGGTCATAGAAATTGGTTTCAACTCAAAAGGAGTTTTCTACCATTTTTGAGAGATTTTTGAAGATAAAAGCTTATATATGACATAAAGAGGAAACTTTGGAAAAAGATGAAGTTTTTAAAGAAAAGAATATATGAGAGTGTTAGCCTAAGCAAGAGGAACAACTTTGATGAAGAACACTTAGTGAAAAGAAGAAGAAAAACTAAAGCTTTGGAAGCTTGAAGTTAAGAAAAAGGTGAAAACTTAAGGGTTTTAATGGAGTAGGAGAAAGGAAAGTGATGAAGTGAAGTTGATGAGTGATATTTATAGAGGAAGGATGGAGGGGGCACGGTTTTGGAGAGGAAAGAAGAGAAGAAAGAAGAAGAAAGAAGGTGGTTGCTTGTAGAGAGGATAAAGAGTTAAGGTGATGTGATGTGATTGGAGAGAGAAAGATGAAAAGTAAGATTTTGGAATAAAGTAAGGATTTACTTTTTCTTAGGTGTGTCATAGGCATTTAATTAGGCTTCCCAGCAAGTCTTTTCTCCTCCTTTAGGGTTCCTTTAACTGCTTAAATACGTAACCGGTTGCACATCCGATCGTATTTTCTGAAGGTTTCGTCCGGATAAAATATTATATTTTATTCCCGGACCACAAAATTCGAAAATTTCCCAAACCCACACAAAACATAATAAAAACACTAACTGTCTCGTTCACGAATTAAAATTTTGTTTCTAGCTCAGTAAACTTGTACTGGCAGAGAAAACGCAGACCGATTTTCGTCTGAATTTTCGACCGAAAATTTTACTGTGACTTCATACAATAAAACAACACAAGGAAATGATTTTATTTTAAATAAAATCATCCTCCTGATTTTATCAAAAATAAACACATTAAAGCATGTATTTACTGATAAAGAAGCATACGAAAAACAGGGTGTTATAGTCAGAGCTCTATGACAACAATTAGGCGTCCCTTAATTGTTAGTACCATATCCTAACCTCCAAAAAAATGAAGGACTTAACATCTCACCCACTAGAATATTGTGGCCTTAAATAATGGCTAGAATAGTTTTGAAACCTTAAGTTTCACTAAACATACACCGTTTTAAGTTTTTAATGTCATGCTATGATTCATTTTCTCATACTCTTCTCTAATGGAAGTCAAATGCATTAAATATTCATCAATCATACCAAGATGATAACTTCATTAAACATGCATAAAAATGCAAAGAGTGAAGACATAGCACAAATGGAAATGTCACACCTTCATATTGCAATTTATACCAACCAAATCACCATGCAACAACCGCTAAGGTAGATCATACAGCCATAAAGAGCACCATACCAATTGCACATATACATATTATTCATGGTTGGATAGAATTAAAACACATAGGAATCTATTCCACACAATTCAAGTACCCATATGCTCACAGTTATGTAAACAGAATTTGCAGCAATATTGGAACTGGGTTTTCTCTACAAAAAATTCATCAAAATTAGAACTTTCAGAGCCTAAATTATAAAAAAATAAGTCTATTTTCTATTAAAACAGGATTTAACTCAATCCAATATTTATACAATTTACTACAATTTAAATACTACAACAGTATCAGTCCAGAGTTTACAGTACCAATAGTAACTTTCATGTCATTTTCGCCTTTTATACTTAATGAAATTGAACCATTCCATAGACCATTTCGAAGGAAAATGGGTCTACTTTCTAATGGTACAAAAATTACTTCGAAATAAGCCCTGTAGAGGAAGTTATGGATGAAACACTAACAAGGGTACATTACGGGTTTGAAGGCTTTGACAGTCCCTTTAAAATTTTTCATCCAAAACCACCCCAATCAACATGAAAATCAAAACCCCATTGTTACAAAGCATATATCAGTTCAGAACAAACATTCTCCCAAAGCGATTTAAACAATCTAACAAGTAATTGAGATTTATGGTTACCCAATGTTACAAACAACAAGAACTCACATGATTGAAGCTAGAAAATGAAGACTTGGTGGTTATGGAAGCAAAGTTGTAAATGTTGATCTCCCTAGGGTTCCTCCTTAATCTGATTATAGTTCCCCTTTTTTGGTCTTCAATGCAGCTGCTCCTAGCTCTCAAGGAAAGAAAAATGGTGTAGGTCTCATGGTAGTTATGGAAGGAATGGAGAAAATAGAGTGGTGGGGTGATGATGTGTGTGTGTTGGCTGAAATTTTTTAGAGAAAAGAGAGGAAGAAGAAGAGTTGTTTCTGTTGTGGGAGGAATGAAAATGAGATACCCAGCCCCCACTCACTAAACTGGTCGAAATTAAGAAGGAGAAGAAAGAGAATTGGTCAGCCAATGGTTGTTTGATTTACTTGAAAGGTATTGGTCAACTAGTGGATTTTAGGATAGAGGTGGATAAGTTGGTTTAAAATAAGTGGGTGTGTCTAAATTCCATTTCAATTCACATATAATTAACTTCATTAAAACAATCAACCACACAATTGCACATTTATGAAATATAAAAGGATCCAAATACACCCATGTTAGAATTATAATGAAAAGACTAAAATACCCTTGGGAAAGGATATTACAGGAAAACTCAAAAGCTAAGGTGTATCCACTTAAACCCCATGCCCTAATTACCAAATTCTTAGACCTTTCCGCCTTTCCTGATACTAAGCTTTGCCCATGTGATGAATCGGTATTATGGGGAAGGATACCCACCCACTATATATGTGAAGCACACTCTTTGTTTCTTGTTGGTAGTTGTAAACCTTTTTATAAGTGGGGTGTTCTCACTTTCTTCCTTGTTATGGTTTGGATATTTATATTCGGAGTTTGTTTCAGTGGAGAGTTGAAATAGATTGATAGGACATGTCCTCGGAAAAGAAATAGATGCGCAAATCGTTTATAAAATTTGAGAGTTGAGACATTAATTAAGTTGGGAGTCACAACGAGTAATTTTGTTATACGTATATAATTAGAGGGTAATTTGAACAATTTGGAAATATCAAGGGGACTTTTTTACAAATTTTAAATTCTGGGGGTATATTGCACAACGACTCTGTAATTGTATTTGTAAAACATATTTAAAGTGAAATATGATGATTGTGAGTGCCTACATACATTTTAGAAATGATAAAGAGGATTTGACAAAATTAAGACCTTAAACCAAGCTCACAAAGTGGAAATTTCATTTCATTATACAATTAATATTATATTAGTTTATGAATAGAAAATAAAAGTAAAAAATTGATAAATAAAACTCCAATTTAGTATTAATAATGTTTATTGTTAGAAATTAAAAAATCAAACCACATATTAGTTTCTCTTTTATATTTATTGACTCGTTAATTAGTATACAATAAGTTTGACTTGAATATGAAAAATAAAATAGGGAGACCTAATTAATTTAAGACCATCACATTAATTACTAGAGAGGAGTAATATATTTTTCTTGTAATTTAACATTTTAAAATAATAACATATAATACATTTTATCGTAACACAACTATATATAATATGATATGTAAGAAAACTAGATACAGATATATTATACTTTTTTTTGGTATTGAATGTGTATTATATTTATCTTGATAAAAAATGTGTATCTCCCAAATGCTTGTGCGACAAAATTAAAATGGAAATGTGTTAAAAGTATCAAAGAACAAATATATCATATGATTAAAAATTTACCTATACAAAATATTATAAAGAAAAGCATATGCAAATAAAAATACTCATGCTTTATAAACTTTTTAAAGATGCTCCCTTATATAAGTTTCCCTCCATCGACTAAATCTCGAGTCACCAACCAAAATTGGTTAGTTTTGTTACCAATTAAATATTGTTTTCATATGTTCAACAATTCCCTCAACAAAATTATTTATCGTTACAATGAATCAAAATTTATTTACTTTGAAATCTATATGACAATATCTAATAAATTACTTCGACCCATAATTAATATGAGAATATATAAATTAGTTCTATTAAATGTATTTTTCATATATTTAACAATTTGGTTCTTACATTCTATAGTATGAATATATTGATATTCAAAGTTTGTTTCATAAGAGAGCTGAAATTGTTTGATGGGCAATGCCCTTGGTAAATAAATAGATGCTCAAATCGTTTAGAAAATTTGAGAGTTGATGCATTAATTTAGGAGTTATCGCTAGGAATGTGTGTTACGCTTATGTAATTGAGATAATTTGAACAATATGAAATCAATAATTTAATTAAATTAGATTAATAATTTAATTAAATTGAAATCAATAAGTTATTAAATAATATATTTAATTAGTTAAAATAAATAAATAAAATAAATAAATTATTTGATTATTTATATTACCTTAATTATTGAAATTAAAATATTTGTATATTGATTTTTTAGTTAAGGATATTTTTGTCTTTTTAAAAAAAATTACATTTCTCCTTTCCCACTTTCGATCCAACCAAACAAAACATAAGAGAGAAAACATGCTTCTTTCACTCTTATTTCTTCTCTCTTTCTCTTATATCAAACAATACATCAAATCTACTTTATTTCTCACCTTTCTCTCTTCTCATACTCTTTCTCACATCTTTCTCTCTTTACCTTTTCTTCACACAACCAAACAAAGGCTTAGTAATCTTGTTTCAACATGACTTTAGGTGTAACACATCCCCATATGATTACTTAATTTTGTTTTATAGGCCGTTAACAACCCTGTTTGATATATATATATAAAAAAAAAAACTAATAATCATACTAAAGAGTGAATTTTTTTTTGCACCATCCCCTCACTCTAAATTTTATTCATAAAAAAAAGTGGATTTTTTAATTAAAAAAATAAGTAAATTACTTTTCCTCTCTCCATGGGTCTCCGACAAGTCTATCACACAATTGTCCCAAATTGTATCCAGGATCTTAATATTCAGTTAAATTTCCATAATCTAATGTCACTGCTATTGTGTGAAGTGACAATTTTCTTCATTCCAACGGCGAGGCATGTGATAGAAGGTCGAGAAGCAGTAGGAACATGGTCAAGATTTATGTATGTATCTTCGGGCAACCTCCTCCCTTTCCTTCTCTGAATGGACCCGGAAGGACTTTGAGATGTTGATAACAATTTATCATCTATAATACAACTTGAAACAATATTGCCATCATTCTGATTCAGAAATCTTAAGATACCATCTATTCCACCAACAGCTAATGTCGATGTGTCACTTTGCAAGTGCTGTACGGAGTATACAACATTAGGACTCACTCGGGTGCCCCATAACATTCTCCTTGTCCTGCATGATATGAATAAATAAGATTGTGCATTGTGATAAATCACAGATCATAATTTGGAGCGGTTAAATAACGAGTGCCCCTAGGGCATTGTTTAAGAAATCAAGAAAGGAAAATTTGTATGAAAAATAGTGTATCTAGCATTTTGAAAAGTGTAACACTTGGTTTCCCAATACAAACTTTCTTTTTGTGGGTTCCTTAACCAATGCCTTTAGGGAACTCGGAACCCAATAATAAAAACATATCATTAATGGTTTATGCATGCTGTACATTTCTGTTCCGAATCAACTTACACCTGATTTCTGTAACAGAAAAGAACCAGTGTTGGGAAAGCCAGTGCCAGATAGTAACAAGCTTTATTAATAGGACAAAACATAGATAGAGTTCCTCATGTGCATTGTGTTGTTCACCACAAAAAAAGTGTATCATTTTTTACAGCTCAACTATGAGAACCTTAAAAGGAGGATGACGCGGCTGAAAAATAGTACAAATGTTACTTTATCCAAGTTTTTCCTTATTAATTAACACTTGCCCTGTTGTTTCACAGATGTAAAAGTTCATCAAGCATACCCATAAGAAGATATGGAAACTATAGCTCACATGTAATACAAACGTATATACTAGTATGACAAGGTCCTAAATTTCCGAGAATGATACAACTATGCAAGAGGAGTATATAAACATGCTTTATTAGAACTAGAACAGTCTTAATTTGTTTCGAACTTTCCTACCTTTTCAGTATGTATAAACATTATATTAGTGTCAGATAATTGTATTGTAATAAGTCATCACTTAATTGTGTCTATCTGGTATCCTGCTAACAAAGAATATTACAGCTACTCTCAATCAAATTCATTCATGTACGTGACACCTTAAATGCATTGATGCACCCCAGCAACAATCTGTATTACACTATTGTTAGCTAGCATACCTAAGGTCCCAACAATATGTATATCCAACAGCTGATCCGGCAAACAATAGCTGAGACGAGGGATTAAAACACAAGGTCCTTATGCCTGATAGAAAAACATCAAATCAGATTCACTTGCTACATCAGAATGTATAGTTCTTTTGAAATGTTTGGTTAAAACTGATTATTAACATTTTCTACCGAAAGATAAATGTCTACAAAATATTTCATCAAATAGAGCTGGTCCAACAAAGAAAGAGTATATAAGCTAAACTCCGACTGAAATTCCAAAGTACTAGAGTATAAAAATAGACCCACATTAACCACATACAGAACAAGAGAAGTGTTAACCAAGCACGAGTGACAATAGAAACAAACTCAAAGGTTGCACAATATATTCTTATGAATATACCCATGAAGGATTAGAGTTACATTTGAAGAAATACAAAATATGTAAATAATTTGTTTGATTAAGGAACATGATCCCATCCCGATTTCAAACAAAATTGTATCCTTTTGAAGGGAACATGTATTGTTCAAGCTAGGTGGATGAAAAATTCTTCAAGCACAATTCATAATGGCAAAGTGCCTATGAAACTTGTCAACGACCAACTCTCCAACAAATTTAAATTGTTAGATGAAGGCTGATGATTGGTTTTATATCTTTAACACACCATGCAAGAACCATTTGTCTTGTAGTGCGGACAATGCATAAACCCACATTTTTTGGTACAGAAGCTAAGAAACCAAAAACAAACAAAAAGAAAAAAACAAAAAAGCTGGGGATGCAGCCCAAGCCCAACAAAGCTCAGAGTAGGTAGGTAATCAACTAGTTAGTTAGTGGGTGAGTTAGGGGAAATAAGGCATGTTGCCTATAAATAAGAGGAGAGATTGAGGGAGAGGGAAATCTTGTATTTTGGGAAAGGATCAATGAGGTGAGTTTGGGTCTCTCCAATACCCAAGAGGAGAGGGTGGGTCTCTCAAATACTCATGAGTGTAAGTCTCTCCAATACCCAAGAGGAGAGGATGGGTCTCTCAAATACTCATGAGTGTAAGTGTAAGAGTTATGTCTCTGTAATTCTGATCTATTAGAGTAATTCAAAGTATTCTTTTGGCTGTTTCTGAACCAGCATCTATCAACTGGTATCAAAGCTCCGATCTTGGAGCTGTGTACATCCAGAATGGAGTAAATTGAGATTCTTCAAGACCTACGAAGAGAAACTGCTCTCTAGAGGAAGCATCTTGAGGGTTGGCGGAAAACAGATGAGGAAGAAAGACGATTGAAGGAGGCAAGGAGGGTCCGATCCTTATTCTTGATCAATTTAAAAGAGATTGGAAGTCGGAGAAAAGAACTCAAGGAGTTATGACTATAGATACCAATCTTTGAAGGAGAAGATGCGTATGTTTGGCTGATCAAGGTCAATAAATTTTTTGATGCCGGAGGAGTATTTAACTAAAGAAGAACGGATACGAGATGTAACTAAAGAAGAACGGATACAAGGTTGTGTAGTGGATGAGTGATAGTGCTCTAACGTGGTACAGACTATGGGTTTGGGTCAGTCCGAATGTTACTTGGGGGAGTTTTGCGAACGCAATTCTTAAGTGACTTCAACCAGAATATGATCCAAATTTGCCGGTTTGGGTCCACGAAAAAGAGCCAAAAGTTATTGTAAGGATCAGGAAAAGAATCAAGACCAGCAAGAAAAGAAGAAATGAAGGGAGAAAAAGAAACTCAAGAGGGGAAATCTTCAGCTTCAGAGGCAAAACCAGAATCCTTAGTTTCATGGGATGAGAGAAATTTCGTACCAGAGGTGCTAAGGGAAAGTCCGAAGGAGGAGTGGGTCCAAGAACTCAGCAAAGAATTTCAGGACAAGATGGTGGAGAGGAAAGAAGCAAAAAACGCACCTGAGTGGCGTGAAGGTGGATACGAGACAGGAGAGCAATGCGGAGAAATAGCCACCGAAACTGCTTAACTGGGACCTGCATACGAAAGCAGGTGAAGCACTTACAAGTTACATCAGCAACAAGAACAGCGACGGTGACCAACCGGCAACCCCAAGACAGCAGCACCGATCAAGAGAGGAAACCGACGTGTGACTGCAACATGGGCAGTGGTGGTGGCTGCCCTGCAAGCACAAACCAGGAACACCACTGCAAAGAGACCCAGGGCATTGTGAGATGGATATCCGATCAGGCCACCGCCGGAACCGCCAGACCGTGATCCTCGTATTGTGGTCGACGGGGGATGGGTGGCTGAAGCACAAGTTTGGGAGCTTTGATACCAATCTGATAGAAACTAAGATACTACTGAAAATATTCCACTAACAATGGAGCAACGCTCCTTCTAAGAGAGGTGAATACCTCTGGAAAACAGACGTAACATGGAAAGTCTTTCGTTACTATAGTAACCCATAATAAATCATAATTAAGATATAACCAAACATAAAAATTTTACAAAATGAGATGGTCTGAAATAGTACCTCATAAATAATAAATTAGCAACATTAATAAATCCTTACATAATAAAATCATTTGGCTCAAAAACAAGTGTCTACTAATAAAACCCAACAATAAAATAAACATATCTAGCCACAAATGGCTCCTATTCAAGAAAATACTAACCAAGCTAGAAAATAACTAAGTAAATTCACCAAGTCTTCAAGCCTCTTCAGTTTTAATGATGTCGTTCTCATGCTCTAAAAACAACACTTCTAATGAGATATAATCTCAGTGAATAAAAACAAATTCTAAAAATATTTTCGCAAAAGTGTTGTTCTCAGTCGACGCGGTAACCGGAAAAACATCCATGGTATCCACTTATCTAAAAAATATTATCCCAAAATATTTTCATAAATAAAAATAAATATTCTAATCTCACGAAATTCATGCACAAGTCATAATATCATCAAATAGAAATAATTGACTACTGTCAGTTCACATATAAATTTATACAAAGGACATCTCTCGTATCCAAACAATCTCAATCTGTCATCCAAGTCTCTTTTATTTAATTACCCAATTTTAAGTCTATAAGCTCATGACAAATGCAATGGTGTCCCACCATCTTCCCCTTCCCAGAAGGAGATATCTATATTGGGTCTTCCCCTTCCCAGAAGGAGGTATCTATATTGGAGTGGTGGTAGGTCAATGTTTGTATCACAACTATTTAAGCTCGTGTTGACCCTATCCATATGCTCATTTCCATCTAATCCCTAAAATTTCAACAGCAAGAACCAAAAACTTTGGTATATGATGAACTCACATGTTAAAAACACTAAAGACATATGATAGAGGGATTCTTTTTTAGTTTCCTAGGAATCCTAACTTGGGAATCTTAAATTCCCATATTTGGTATGTTTTTTTATCAAACACATTCCCAAGAATGTTTTTTAGGTTATGTTTCCCCCAATATCATTCCCATGGGAGGGGATGAGAATCCGAGTTTCCCATGGGCATGGAAAAGTTTTTGTTATTTCAAAAGACTATTATACCGTAGTTTCTCATGGAGAATATTAATCTTATATTAAAATATATTTTTGTTTGGGAGAAAGAACCCCCTAATAAAATAAAGATATGAACAGATAGTGGTCCACACTATTTTTTTAAATATTATTTTAGTTTTTAATATTTTTATAATATTGTTCAATTTTCAATTTTTTATTTTCAATTAATTTATATTCAAATGTATTTTTTAAAACAATACTAACATTCCTTAGAAAGATGCTCATGGGAACACAAAAAAAAATTAAAAAAATCTGCCTACCAAACGCCTCCTATAATGACTGATTGTACTAGAGTATAGTACAAGTGTAGGAATGTAGTACAACTTATGTATTGTGTATTGCATAACTGAATATGCTGAGTCAGCATAATTCAGTTATGCTTGCCTGTCACCAACTGTAAAAACAGTTATCCCTACAAAGCTATATAAAGCCCACTATAACAGTTAGAAATACAGAAATGAAAATTACGAGTTTCTGATTCTCTACTACTCTCTCTATGAATTCTTCTCTCCTTCATTATGGTATCATGAGCTCAATTTTCTGGGCCTAGCCTCTGTTTTTCTGTCCTTCGTCTTCTTCATCTTTCTCGATTTCGCCATGGCTGAAACTCAAAATCCTTTCAACACCGCTACTGGATCTCCGGCGGCTTCACCGGCACCGGGGAACTTCAATCCCGCTCTATCCATTATGCTCGAAGACCAAAATTATCTACTATGGAAGCAACAGGTCGAAGCCGTCATAATCGCACACAAGCTGCATCGGTATGTTGTAAATCCTACAATTCCTCCTCAATTCACCTCGGAAGCGGATCAAACCCTAGGAATCGAATCTGAAGCTTATCAGCTATGGGTTGTTCATGACCAAATGCTTTTTACGTGGCTTCTCAGTTCCTTGTCTCCCTCAATCTTGCCTCGATTCATCGGCTGCAAGCATTCCTGACAGGTTTGGGAGAAGATTCACAAACAATTTCATGCTCATCTGCGAACAAAGGTTCGTCAGTTCAGATTCGAGCTCAACAACACGAAAAAGGGATATCGCTCCATCTCGGAGTACTTGCTTCGCATTCGAGCCCTAATTGAATCCCTACAAGCTCTTGGAGATCCGGTTACAGATCAGGACCACATCAACACTGTCCTTGAAGGACTTCCCGAAGAGTACAATCACTTCGTCATGATGATGTACGCCAGGGCTGAGCAAACCATTGATGACATTGAAGCACTGTTGCTGATGCAAGACCCCCAATTCGAGAAGTTTTGCCAGGAATTACCCTCACCTTTTATCACCGTAAATGTCGCTCAAGCCTCGTCTCTAGCTGACTCGTCCTCCGCTTCTGAATTTCAGCATAATCGCGATGGTTTCAATGGGGGAAATTGCGGCCGAGGAGGTCGAGGTAGCGGCTGTAGTGGTGGCGGCTGCGGTCGTGGCCGTGGTGGTCCGAAACCAACTTGTCAGCTTTGTGACAAGTATGGCCATGACGCCTACAACTGCTGGTACCGCTTTGACCGGACTTTTGTTCAACCACAGAGACCTCCACCTCAGCCTAACTCAAATCAGTTTGGGACACACAACCCTAATCAAGTTCAATTCCAGAGTTCAGGGTTCAATCAACAAGGCTATGGGCAACAACCACAAGGTTTTGGGCAAAACTTTCAGGGCTCCTTTGCAAAACAACACTTTCAGCCTCAGCCTAGTGCCAATATGGTGATGCAACAGCCTCAATATGTGCCTAATACTCAAGAGCCACATCAAAGGTCCTTTGATAATCAATCATGGTTCCCTGATTCGGGAGCCTCCCATCACATAACAGCAGACTCCAACAACCTTACTCATAACAATCCCTTTGGAGGACAGGACCAAGTTCTAATGGGCAATGGACAAGGTCTCTCTATTAACTCAATAGGCTCCTCTAAGTTTTCTTCCCCTTCTCATCCTAATATTATTTTCTCCTTAAATAGCCTACTTCTTGTTCCTAATATAACAAAGAATCTAGTTTCAGTATCCAAGTTTGCACGTAATAATAATGTGTTCTTTGAGTTTCACCCTTTTTCTTGCTATGTGAAATCTCAGGGTTCTAATCGTGTCCTCCTAGAAGGCTCCCTTGGTGGTGATGGGCTATACAGCTTTGACAACATCAACATCCTCAAGGAGCCTTCCTCTTCATGTTTTCAACACACCCTCTATAATTCAACTCTTAGTGAGCTTGTAGCTAAGTCTTCTTCCTTTGTTTTACCTACTGAATCAAGTACCTTTGCCACATGGCATTATAGATTAGGACATGCAAACAATAATGCTGCCAAAGCTATCTTACAAAAGTGTAATATACCTTCATTGAATAAAACTGATTTTGAATTTTGTAATGCTTGTTGCATGGGAAAGTCCCATAGATTACATGCCCCACCCTCTACATCCATTCATCCCACTCCCTTTGAACTAATACATAGTGATCTTTGGGGTCCAGCCCCTTATCAATCCTATGGTGGATACACCTACTGCATAACATTTGTGGATGCACACACCCGGTTTACCTGGATTTATTTTCTAAAACAAAAGTCAAATGCTTTAAATGCCTTTAAACAATTTTTAGCTCTTGTTTCTACCCAATTCTCAGCCACAATCAAGGCTGTGCAAACTGACTGGGGAGGGGAATTCAGACCCTTCTCCAAATACCTAGCTGATCTAGGTATTGTCCATAGACTCACTTGTCCCCATACATCTCACCAAAATGGGACGGTTGAGCGAAAACACAAACAAATTGTTGAAATGGGACCTACTCTATTGTCCCATGCATCTCTGCCACTAAAGTTTTGGGACCACAGCTTCACTCAAGCTGTCCACTTGATAAATAGGCTACCCACTGTGGCTCTAAAGTCCCATTCCTCTCCCTTTCATGCTCTTTTTGGCACCATCCCAGACTATTCCACCTTACGAATATTTGGGTGTGCTTGCTTTCCCTTCTTAAGACCATACAATCAACACAAAATGCAATTTCGGTCCTCTGAGTGTGTCTATCTTGGTTTGTCCCCTCAACACAAGGGCCATAAATGCCTTGACTCAAATGGTCGCATTTACATTTCTAAAGACATTTTATTCAATGAATGTATATTTCCCTACCCAAAACTGTTTTCTTCCTCCACTGTCCCTACATCTAATGTTCCTTCCACATTTCCTTCTATTCCCATTCCTGAGTACCCACCAATTGCTGCCACACCTCTAAATCAACATGATCCTCCCTCCTCACCTTCCTCTGGTTCAAATATCTCTTCACCTCAACCTGACCAGCCCTCTCCCAACTCAACCAGACACCTCTACTCCAAACTCACCTATTTCATTCCCTAATCAACCTATCACCGCATCTCCCACATTATCCAACTCTCTGCCAAGTCAGTCCTCCTCTTCTCCCTCTCCCCCTCCACCTCCTGCAAATACTCACTCCATGCTAACAAGATCCAAAACTGGACTTCTCCCTCCTCGGCTTTTTCTCAGTCATGTTGAGCCTCACTTTGTCAAAGAGGCCCTGTCCAAGCCTCAATGGCTTGCTGCCATGAAAGAAGAGCACCCTGCTCTTCTAAAGAATAACACTTGGTCTCTGGTTCCCCTTCCCTCAAACAGGGCTGCTATTGGTTGCAAATGGGTTTTTAGGGTCAAGGAGAACCCTGATGGGACTGTCAATAAATTCAAGGCTCGGCTGGTTGCAAAGGGTTTCCACCAGCAACATGGATTTGATTTCCATGAAACATTCTCACCCGTAGTTAAACCTGTAACAATTCGAGTGATCCTCACATTGGCTCTTACCCACAAGCGATCTATCAAACAAATTGATGTTAATAATGCCTTTCTTAATGGCATTTTGAGTGAGGAAGTTTATATGGTTCAACCTCAAGGGTTTGAACACAGTGCCAAGTCACTTGTATGTAAACTACATAAGGCTCTTTATGGGTTGAAACAGACACCTCGGGCCTGGTATGAAAGATTAGCCACTGCTCTAGTTCAATTTGGGTTCAGCACAAGCAAGTGTGACCCATCTCTGTTTATCTACTCCAAAGATATTATCATCACTGGCTCCTCGACTGCAATGGTACAGGACCTTATTCAAAAGCTAAACACTCAGTTTGCTCTCAAAGAAGTAGGGAATCTTGATTAATTTCTTGGAGTTGAAGTGAAGCATCTGCCCACAGGAGAGCTCTTACTAACTCAAACCAAATATGTCAGGCTAAGCAAAGCCAACATGACTGAAGCTAAGGACATCTCCTCCCCCATGGTGAGCAACTCCAAACTCACCCGGTTTGGCACTGATTATCTATCAGATCCCCACCTTTACAGGTCAATTGTTGGGGCTCTCCAATATGCTACTCTGACTCGGCCAGACATTGCTTATAGTGTCAATAAAGTTTGCCAATTCATGGCAAACACCCTTGAAACCCACTGGCAGGCAGTGAAGAGGATACTTAGGTATCTAAAAGGCTCTATGAACTATGGTCTCTTGCTAAAACCTGCTATTCCAGCTAGTCCTTTTACTATCCAGGCCCTCTTTGTGATGCTGATTGGGCGGTGATCCGGATGACGGAAGATCCACCTCGGGTTCTGTTTGTTCTTTGGACCAAACCTTGTGTCATGGTGCTCTAAGAAACAACCACTAGTTGCAAGGTCCAAGACCGAGGCCGAGTATGAAGCATGGCAAACACCATCTTTGAAACCTCATGGATTCAGTCCTTGCTCACTGAACTTAGAGTTCCATTCACTGCTCCTCAACTACTGTGTGATAGTCTCAGTGCAGTGTCACTAGCTCACAATCCTATACTTCATGCAAGGACCAAACACATGGAGCTAGATATTCACTTTGTTAGAGAGAAGGTTCTATCTAAAGCTCTGCAAGTCACCCATGTGCCCAGTGCAGACCAGCTAGCAGACTCTCTTACAAAACCCCTCTCCTCTTCCAAATTTGCTGATCTCAAAACCAAACTCAATGTGGTCTGCTTGGCACAACCACCCTTGAAACCCACTGGCAGGCAGTGAAGAGGATACTTAGGTATCTAAAAGGCTCTATGAACTATGGTCTCTTGCTGAAACCTACTATTCCAGATAATCCTTTTACTATCCGGGCCTACTGTGATGCTGATTGGGACAGTGATCCGGATGACAGAAGATCCACCTCAGGTTCCTGTGTGTTCTTTGGACCAAACCTTGTATCATGGTGCTCTAAGAAACAGCCACTAGTTGCAAGGTCCAGCACTGAGGCCGAGTACAGAAGCATGGCAAACACCACTGCTGAAACCTCATGGATTCAGTCCTTGCTCACTGAACTTAGAGTTCCATTCACTGCTCCTCAACTACTGTGTGATAGTCTCAGTGCAGTGTCACTAGCTCACAATCCTATACTTCATGCAAGGACCAAACACATGGAGCTAGATATTCACTTTGTTAGAGAGAAGGTTCTATCTAAAGCTCTGCAAGTCACCCATGTGCCCAGTGCAGACCAGCTAGCAGACTCTCTTACAAAACCCCTCTCCTCTTCCAAATTTGCTGATCTCAGAACCAAACTCAATGTGGTCTGCTTGGCACAACCACCTTGAGTTTGAGGGGAGGCTACTAGAGTATAGTCCAAGTGTAGGAATGTAGTACAATTTATGTATTGTGTACTGCATAACTGAATATGCTGAGTCAGCATAATTCAGTTATGCTTGCCTGTCACCAACTGTAAAAACAGTTATCCCTACAAGGCTATATAAAGCCCACTGTAACAGTTAGAAATACATAAATGAAAATTACAAGTTTCTGATTCTCTACTACTCTGAATTCTTCTCTCCTTCATTAGATTGCGAAACAAAATATTTGTAAAACCATAAGTTTCATTGTCAAACAGTAAGATTGTTATATTGACGTAGAATGAGGAAAACAATATACAAATCCATCTTCACCCTACATTTCCATAAAGGAACACAAATATTGATATAATAAAAAGGAGAGGGAAGAATAAAGTGAAAATAAGACAGGGATCAATCACACGTTATACACAAAAGAATGGATGATATAAATCAAATTGAAGGGATGAACAGACAATTTGATTGTTGTTGTTGGATATCTAGAATGTCCTGTTAACCAAGATGACAATTAAAAGGGATAACTGTTACCTCTGCAGTCACTTGATCTAAGTGTTGCTACTTGCTGAACAGAGGAAGGATCCGAAATTGTGATACTCCCTGAAGTGGAGCCACTCACTATCAGTTGATCTTCACTCAAACATAAACAAGTTATAGGTGCAGAATGCATTCTGCAGATAGCAAGTTATACACATCATGAATATTAAATGACATCTTCTCAAGCAAGACAGATGAACCTACCTATAGATATAATTTTAAGCCAACATAAAAGACAGCTTTTTGCCCCTCTCTGAGCAATATGTAATAAAAACTAAATCATACATAGTAACAGCTGATCATTTTGGAACAAAACCAACATAGAAATTTTGGAAAGTATTTCTTATTTAGGGAATACTTTTATCTTTATTATGCGTAACTATGTTAGGATGTGATATGTATATTCCCTGATTATTTAGGATTTTGTTCCTAGTTTCTTGCTTTAGGATTTATTTCCTAGTTTCTATATTGCATTAGAGATTGTATTGTATCATAGTGTGTATATAAACTGATAGCTGAGGGTTTTCACTCCTCAAGCAATTCACAGTGTTATTTCAAGTAGGAAAAAACTACAAAATACCTCATTATCTGAGAACATCTCCTACTGTACATGTCAAAAACACGAACGGTCCCATCATCACATCCAACCACAGCCTCTGGATCAATGTAACTGCAAGCATAGAACAACGGAAAATATCTCAGGTATGGAGATTTATAACTCATGTCTTCATGTTATAATCTTAACTTGAGTAGAAAAGCATATCAAAAACTAAAGGAACCCAAAAAACAAAAAAAACAAAAAAAGGATAAAACTGGGATCAGCAATTATTTATTTACTCAAAGCTATGGATCATGCCCATGAAATAAGATTGAGAATTTGAGAAATAGCAGCTAAAGCTACCCAAAGGTAGAAGAAATCCTACTTCGATTATAATTTTTCACCCTTCCCTTCCAAATTCAGCTCATACAACTTCTTGGATGATGAAAGCTCACTTAAAATCAAGGCTTTTGTTTAATTTGAAGTACTTAAAATGAATAGCACTGACTTTTAACGAGTGTGCAGGCCTCAAAGATCCATTCTGATAAATGTGATCAGTTACAATAGTTCAGAAACTATCAGTCAACTTTTTGAGCATTGTGATTGTCAATATGCTTGGTAATCATTTTGGAAGACAATATATATTTAGTAGCTTATCTTCAATATACTTTTCTTCACCTTTGACAGAAGAAAAAAGTGTGAGGAGATATGGAGTTGTGCTCTTTTTGCCACAGAGAGGTGCACTTGGCATAAGCAGTAATTCTATAATCCTCAGCTAGAGATCTTAAAGCAAATCCTTTTATGGGATAGGCTATGTTAGAGATCCTGTTATTCCACCCGCATTAGTCCACGCTTCAGATGTCCAGTCCTGAGCGTGAGGGTGTGTGTTGAGAGACACAGATCGACTAGGGATGTGGCCTAAGTAGTGTTTATAAGGCTTGGGCAGTCCTCACCTTACAAGCCAGTTTTGTGGGATTGAGTTAGGCTTCAAGACCAAATTCTAAGATGGTATCAAAGCCTGTCCTAGATCTGTTATTGGGCCAAGATCTTTGTTATTCCACCCGCATTTGTCCACGCTCCAAATGTTCAGTCTTGGGTGTGAGGGAGTGTGTTGAGATCCTGTTATTTCACCCGCATTAGTCCATGCTTCAGATGTCCACTCCTGAGCGTGAAGGGGTGTGTTGAGAGTCCCACATCGACTAGTGATATGGCCTAAGTAGTGTTTATAAGGCTTGGGAAGTCCTCACCTTACAAGTCGGTTTTGAAGGTTGAGTTAGGCATAAAGCCCAAATTCTAAGAGGCTACATTAATCTTTCTTGCCTCTTTGTGGATTTCAGCTGAGTTTATTTTCTTTTCTCTTTGCTGTGTTTTGCTTAGCTTTAGCAGGAGTCCTGGTCCTCTTGCCCTTTATTTATCTTCTCCCATTTTATTATAAATTCAAAATAAAAAAGTTGTCAAAACAAAGCAATCATCTTTATATGTAATAGCTTGTTTGACTCTACTTTTATCAACCGTCTATTCAATAATTTTGCTCACTCACCAAGCAAGCAATCCCCTAAAAACTAGCATACTGTAAAAAGGAATGGCACAGAGGCCTAACCTCAAGCACTGAAAGTCGGTCTCACTGCAGCACTTCAAAGTTAATAATTTTATAAAGTCGATCAGTTTCATTCTGAAAGGTGGAGCTTGTTCCATGGATTACACAGCATGAACTCCATGCAAACTTTGTGCCCTGATATTGTTAGGATCCAATTGCAAGGTATGGGACTTGAGTCATACATCAACAAGTATGGGATTCTGATGTAGGTTTGTATGACCTTGGGCTCTCCAACACAATGGCTAGACTTTGTGGTATAGTTCTCCCAAGGTTCATATCAATTGGTATCAAAACTTTCCACCATGTCTGTTGGCTACAAACAAACGGTGTGGGAAGTGAAGCCAGCATTGCAGTGTCCACTTGGAACTAGTCAAAGGGCTAGTGCACAGCTAGCCCGTGTGGGCAATAGGGCTGCAGAGCGTGGTGGGATGTTAGGATCTAATTGCAAGGTATGAGACTTAAGTCCCACATCGAAAGTATGGGATTCCGGTGTGGGGATTATATGACCTTGGGCTCTCCAACCACAACAGCTGGCTTTGGTGGTGTGGTTCTCCCAAGGTTCGTATTAGATATACTGAAAAAGGAACTGATCCTAAATCATATTCACATCCAGCATCTCTATTACATGCAGGTTGAGTGTTGTAATGTATAAGCTGAATGAAACATGCAAATGATATTTCTCAGGCCATCCAGCTGCTCCACACTATGCATACAAGATTCTGACTGTCTTATGAAACAGAATTAGAAAAAAACCAGAATTTTTTTGTTTACCGCATGCATGAACCTTTTACAGATCTGCCTTCTAGTGAAGGAAATATGCTTCTTTTCCCATTCCGCCTCCATATGCATAAACGGCTGCCAAGTAGACCAACAATCTACAAATATATATTAAAAAGATTTCAGAAACCATGTCGCATGAAAAACTTAAGCATTGTAAGCTAGCAACTATGAGAAACTTGAATTGGCACCGACAGCTTTTGGGTCAATTGACAGTATAGATGAGAAGTTATAGCATATTAAACTGGTATGCAGATGACTAGAAGCACAACTAAATTCTATAGAAAATTAGGAACACAAAACTATGGGATAACGGAGTGATAGAAAACTGATTCCTAAGGAAACAAAAATGTTTATAGGACAGCAATGGTTGTCTGGAGTGAATCGTATACTATACTAATTGATGTGTAACAAATGCTCTTTTGACGAACTGAAGCTGTACGATTTAAATGAATTCCACAGATTTGAAGCTTGGAATCTCTGGCCTCCCTCGAACTGATGTTAAGTCAATTTGACGAAGTAGAGTTTAGTAGAGCTAAAATCCAACAAAAAAAAGTTACATTTCATTTTTTATAAACACATCGTGGAACCCCAAATTAAGTGAAAAATTTCAGATTTTTTAGCCACATATTTCTCCCTATGCAACATTTTGGTGGAGGTTCCTTTTGCAGGCTGATAGGGACCCAGACCCAAGGCCCAATAGAATTAGGCCCGAAATCACTCAGACACATAGGAGCAGGTCACACCTGATCCTAACCTGCCTAACTAACTGCTGTGTTGGCAAGGAAAGTGGGGAGCGTGTGAGTGTTTTCAGCTGAGAGTATATATTGTAAAGGAGAGGGTCATAACAGTTTTCAGGCTGGAATTTGGGACTAGACTTGGGAGAGAAAGGCACTCTCGAAATTGCCTACCTATCTTATATTTTCTTTCTTTCTTTTTCTTCTAGCACTGTAATCTCTGGATCCAGGCTAGGAACATCAATAATACAACATTATTTTCCTATTTGCTGTCTCTAAATTGCTGGGTTCCTAACATTGGTATCAAAGCTCACTTTCCTGGAGCTTATGGTTATCACACGTTCTGGAATGGATGCACGAATGACTAACGTGGAGCGAAGAGTCGAGGAGTTGAAGCAGGGGATGGGTGAGCTGACGCGAGGCATGGAAGAGATGCGTCAGCTCCTGCTGAAGAAAACTCGGCATTGCCGAGGGCGGAACCGACACCGAAGGACACCCGAGAGTGTTGAAGATGATGGCGGAGGCGGGGAAAGTCGGAGATCTGGCTCGCGATCTCGAGCTCCGACATTCGATCACAGCGGAAGAAAGCTGGAGATCCCCGTGTTCAATGGTGACGAAGCGTATGGATGGATTGTGAAGATTGAGTCAGAGGTTGAATCGCAGAAAGAGGAGGAGAAATTTCAGGCTGCACATATGATGGAGATCGTGGTGGAAGGCGATGGTGGTGATGTCTTCAATATTTCTGAGATGAAGACGGATGTCTCCAATATTTTTGAGATGAAGAGGGAAAGGGAGGAAGACCGTCATCAAGGTGGCGGCGGCAGCAGAAGCGAAAACGGCCGCTGTGTGGGTGGTATTGGTAGCGACATAAGCAAGGGAGACGACGGAAGATATGAGGGCGGTGGCCGAGGTAGTTGGGTAGAGACAACGATCAGTGGTGGACGTGTACGGCCGCCGGAACCATCGGAACTGCCGTATCGGGACGTTTCCATGGAGAAGGGAGGGTCGCCGCCGACCTTTTGCTTACCTCCGCCGGAACCGACTGATCTTGTCATGTACAAGGAGATGGGTGGGTCACTCGTCACGACGGAAGGTGGGTCGTCGCCTGGCGTGGATGAGCTTTCGACGTCGGCACCTACGGAGTCGCCGGAGCCACCAGACCCGTGGCCTTGTGCGGCTGCCTTTGGGACGATTGTAGCTCTGGAGCAAAAAGACATGGCTGCTGCAAGAAGTATCGTGAAGAGGAAGCATAAGGAAGGAGGGGCAGAGATGGAATTACAGAAATTAGGTCATTTTCTTAACCTAATGGGCCAGGCCCAAATATCTCTTATTAATTGGGGTTATGAAGAGGGGCTGAGATCCAGCTTGAAACAACAAATTGGGCCTGTGCTAGAAGCTACCCAAATTACTGATGAAAAGAAAATGTTACAAGAAAAAAGAGGAATGGGCCTGGGGGCATGCGGGCCAAATCCTATTTCTCAAATTGAATTAAAAACACAGGATGGAGTCAGTCCCCTTACAAGTAAATCAGAGTTTTCTTCTGAGAACTCTCCTAAATTGGATGAAGCAGATTTGATGGGCAGTTGGGAAAATTCTGCTGTGTTTTCCTTTGTTCTATCAGTTTTTGGGAATGCCAAAGCTTTCATTGTGCATGACCAGAAACATGTAAAATTTATATTACTGGGAAAGAGCACCAAGATTCATATTGCCACTGTCATAGAAGTGGAATTGCATAATGCAAAACCCTCTTTTGAGGAAACCCATTTCAATCTGCTCAGTGCTCTAAATAACATTGAGGCCAAGAAGAGATTTGAGTTATTAGAGGCTGTAAGTGGATATAAGCTATTACATCAGGTGGAACCTCTCAGTGGTGAAGTTTTGGATTATGTACAACAGTCAAGAGGAAGTTACAATGAGGAGCAGATTTCTCTTTATGCAAGAATCGAAGAGTACAAAAGACAAATTTTCGAAGAAGGTAGGCTGTCCTTGAATGGTCCTTATGGTTCTCCTAGTGGAGACACTGCACATCCTTTTTATAAGATAGCAAATGAGGGGATAGATGTAGTAATGGAATCTGCTGCAAATGGAAAGGTTCAAATAGTTCAACAAGGATATCCTCCACCAGAACCATCCTCCAATTTGAGGGGTGACTGGAAAAGAAGGTATTTTGTTTTTAATAGCCAAGGAGTGTTGTATTTCAATCGCAAACCTTGGAAGGAGTCCCATGGCAGCAGCCAACCATCTGCACACAGGAACAGTGTCACAAAAAATGGTTCTGGGCTTCCGAGTCAATGGCTTTCTCCGGGAATAACAGCAGCAGCACAAGACACTGAGATAGACCTGGATTTCTTCTTATTTGACCCAGGTGGAACATATGCAGAATTTGATGGTGGTTGTGCTGCTATTGTGAATTCAGGCCCAATTATCATGGACCCAACTCCTCTTGTGGCTGAACTCAACTATACTTTTGGAGTGGGAGTGAATTTCCAGAACAACTTTCTTAAGAGCCAAATCAGTGCTACTAACTTCCAAGACAATGCCTGTGGCTTCTTGCTGGTGCATAGGGTTTGCATCCCACCAAATTGTGATGCGATAGGGGAGATTATTGTTGCTGGCTGCAAGCATTATGGAGCTGAACTTAGCAGCACCAAAATGGGTTTAAGGAGACATGGTTCTCAGCTATCAGGATTCAAACAGTGGGACCCCGGAAAAGTGTCTTCAAGAAGCCACTCACTTGTCCACCTTGAGGACAAGGTGAGTCTTGAGGAGGGGAGTATTGATAGGGACCCAGACCCAAGGCCCAAAATCACTAAGACACATGGGAGCAGGTCACACCTGATCCTAACCTGCCTAACTAACTGCTGTGTTGGCAAGGAAAGTGGGGAGCGTGTGAGTGTTTTCAGCTGAGAGTATATATTGTAAAGGAGAGGGTCATAACAGTTTTCAGGCTGGAATTTGGGACTAGACTTGGGAGAGAAAGGCACTCTCGAAATTGCCTACCTATCTTATATTTTCTTTCTTTCTTCTTCTTCTAGCACTGTAATCTCTGGATCCAGGCTAGGAACATCAATAATACAACATTATTTTCCTATTTGCTGTCTCTAAATTGCTGGGTTCCTAACACAGGCTTCCTTGTTGATTTCAGCAGATGAATTTCTTTATGGGTGCTTCCATGCCTAATGTGCAATGTCATTAATTTGCTACTTTGTGGTGATGTATGACTCTTTAGTTCCTTTCTCCTCCGTTGTCTGTTGTTGCTCCAGGAAGATTCCTGATCTTCTGGTATTTACTCTTTCTCTCCAATAAAGTCATTCTTTTTTGGGTAGATAAAAGGAGGCAGAGCCCAAAAGAAACAGAACGACTATAAAGCAGACACGGAGCAAAGCCACCCCAATGGAATCATCAAAGACTAATTCTTCTTTTATTAAAGAAAATGTCCATTTTAAGTGGGTATCTCTTCTAACCTATCCCTCTTCTAGTAGTTTCAGGAAAATATGATAAAAACCCATTACTGAATAGAGTTTCACATTTGTTCCAAACAAATTTGACAGTAGACTTTATACATGGTATCTTTAAAATTTTATTCCAGACAATAAAATCCAATTGCAGATAGGCTGGACAGAAAAATAATTTTATGCGAAAAGAATTATAGTTTGCTTCCACGCAGACAGACAATAAATGATGACATATACTCCTGACTTCAGCAAACACAATAATAAATGGAAGCATATCTCACTTGAGCCCTTATAATTTGGATAAGAAAGTCAAAATTACTTAAGATTCAAATCAATTAGGTATCTTTGAAGGTATTGAATAAGACTAACAGTTTTAAAACCCAAGAAAAGCCTTGATGTTGCTCTTCCTAGTTTGATTGACTGATGTGGGACTTCATGTAAGTCCAAGAAAAGCCTTTGCAGTGGGTGCACATAGCACCTTCTGAAAGAAAGCTGCTAGGCATGGCAGGCTATGGTGAAGGCTATGATGTGTCAAACATTGTAAACCCCCAACTGTACAAGCTAATCACAATTTAACCAAAAAAAGGTGAAGGCTATGGTACACCACCCACCAAAGTGGTGCAGTGATGCACCACCCAAGTGGCACTTTGTTGGCCAATCCTTTTGCCACTTGGAATTTGTTGACTATTTGACACATTTTGTATTTTCCACCAATCAAAATGTATTGTATTTTCAATAGGTATTTATGTATTTGGTATTTCCAAAGGACATGGATTAATGAACAAAAATTAAAACAACATTCTCCCTTAGTGTGTGGTGGCCAGCGATGGCTGGCGGCGGTGGCCGGTCAGCGGCGGCGGTGGTCGACGGTGATAGGTGGCGATGGTCGGCGGTGACCAACAGTGGTCGGACGACGGTAATGGTCGACCGACGGTGGTCGGAGAATGATATCTTAAAAAATATTCAGTATTTGAATTGACGTATTTGAATGCCAAAATGCAAGACAAATACATCTTTAACTACAATATATGTTGAAAAGTCAAACCTACTTTTACTAATCTACTTGGCATTACAATTGGCTCACAATCTGTCACTTGGGTGGTCCACCACTGCTTCACTTTGGTGGACGGTGCACCTTAGACACTTCCCAAAAACATTGTAAGTCTTAGATTTTGCGCCTAGCTCAACCCCACAAAACTGGCTTGTAAGGTGAGGATCACCCAAGCTTTATAAGCACTATTTAGGCCATATCTCTAGGCAATGCGGGACTAAACACACCCCTTATAACCAGCACAATGAAGTTGTTAGTGACTGCAATGAAGGCAACACAAAGTTGCCGCAATTAAGGCGACTAGAGGGTAGAGGCTGATCGCAATTAAGGCGGATTTCCAACACACCCCCTCACACATAGGCCCAATGGGCCTGGAGCATGGATGATGTGGGCAACCCAACAACGAATCTAGGATAAGCTCTGATACCATCTTAGATTTTGGGCCTAACTCAACCCCACAAATCCGACTTGTAAGGTGAGGATTACCCAAGCTTTATAAGCACTACTTAGGCCATATCTCTAGGTGATGTGGGACTAAACCATTATTTTACATTACTTACTTCAGCATATGTTTAGCAATAGTTTAATAGCAATTGAAATATTCACGGGTTATATAAAAGTTAGTTGAAAACTTTGATGACAGTTGAGGAATTATGGGTTAGGGTTAGGGTTACGAAAGAACAAAAAAGGGAAAGACAGCTAACGTAAGCACTAAAAATATTATTGATATATTGTAATATGATACAAAAAGCTAACCCAATACCTATGTAGTCAATCCCCGATAGCGGCATGAAGTGGACAACCAAAAATGCTAAAGCGGGATGGCCGCTATCGCTAAGATTAGAAAACAATATACATAATTTACACTATACACAAATGCTCAAAAATAGAAAAATATATAAAATTAAAGACGTATTCATAATTAATAATCAAAATTCCAACAAATCCAATACAACTTAAATAATGAATTTAATAAAAAATTATTCTGAAATTGTATATATATATATATATATATAAATTCTTAAAGAATATATAAATATGTAAAGTTTTAAAGTAATAAAAAAAAGAACTTTGGTGCTTTAAAATATATTTTATTCCAATAAAACTTTTAAATATTAATTATTAATGAATAATAAAAATAATTTGTTATTAGTGACTGATTGTTTAAAATTCTAAAACAATTTATTATGTTTTTTCAGGATTCAACTCATTACATTTTTTAGTATCTAAACTATTACTATCAAGTTTATAAAAATAGTTTTTCTTTCTTTCTTTGGGCCCAACTCCTTTGAAATAGGGTTATTTTTCTCTTTTTGGCTTTTAGGGTTAGGCCCCTTTGTTTCAGGGAAAAAAAGAGTGTCATCATCCAGATGGAGATTGGAGAACAAGGCGACGTGCAGGAGAGGAAGTCAGCACACCATTGGAGGAGTCGAAGGGAGGCGGTGACGGATGGGTATGGTCGGAAAAGCCTTATCAGAAGGCTCTGTGAAGGGAATAACCAAAAAAAAGGAGATGGGATGGCTAAAAACCAGAGGCCAAACCGGTCTTCACCCCGACTTCCCATTCACGTCCGCCACAAGTCGCCACCCCCGCTATTTCGGCGCGTTTTGCAGCTGCCATCACCGCTCTAGAAAAACACCACACACCAGCAGAAAGCAAAGCGTCGGGGTTCCTGTTGAGTTCCATCATCACTATTATGCTATTGAGTTCCCAAAACCAGGAAACTCTGATAAGCCACCCCTGTTGCCATGTTCTCTTTTTTAATCCAACTATCAATGCATATTCTCTCCCTTTTTCTGACAACATTTCATGCCACACTTTCCCTCTCATATGGTTGTCAATGTTTGTTTTGCACTTGTTAGTCGGCTTCTATACAGGTAGCCATCATCACCATCGAGCTCGTCTCCTCCCAATCAGCCATCTCCCAAAGTTTTAGGCCGACCTGACATGCCATGCACCTAGACATGGCAACTCTCCAATCAACCGCTCACCCAATTTGCAGTTCTTCACATGGGTGTTTAGCTTCCTTGGACTATGTTTGACAATTAGATCTGATATTGTTTGGTTTTGTTCTAGCGCCTACTTCTCCGGTGTTTGTCATGTAATTCTTTTTTTACCGATAAACCACATCAATGGCTTATCCCCCACCAACAATCATTCCGATGGTGAGTTATGTTGGTTATGACTCACACTAATCCAGCCACATTTCCCATATCTCTAGCCCCAACTCTTTGTCACAGATGCTCTAGCACCGACTCTTTGTCCCAAATGCATTGGCCTCCTCTTTGCCTCTGATGCACTAACCCCATCTCCGTCCCAAATGCATTGGCTTTGACCTGCCACTACCACACTATTTGGTGCATTATATTTTTTAGTCCTTTTTCAGTTTTTCCTCTAGTGTGTTAAATTGTAATAAGCTCAAGCCTAGGAAGCTTTAGCTTGAGGAGGGGTGTTAGAATGTTTAGAAAGTATCTTTACTATACCTAAGAATATTTAGAATATCTCGGATGATCTCTTATGATTTATTTACGATTTATTATTTCTTGATTTGTCTCCTCTATTAGTTTAGGACTAGAAGTATACTATTAGTATAAACAAGGGTATTGGATTTGCCTTTTGTATCACATCATCATCACATTATTGTCACATTAAAACAATATCAATCTCATTATTTGGAGCCTCTATTCTTTTAATTCCTCCTTCTCTACCTAAGACCCTCTGTTTTAACACATACCAAATTAAGGTTTTTCATTCCCAATAAAAGAGATTTTAATTGTCTATCAATCCCGGATAGCAGTGCGTGGGCGGCCGACCCTCGAAACTGCTACAACAAGATAGTAGGAGTGGGATGGTCGCTATGACAATGTATATACGCACAAGCTAAAAAATTTAATATACACATGTAAATGCTAAAACACAACAGACTACCCAAAATTGCAAACACAAACTCATAATTAATAATCATAATTTATAATCTTCATGTCACTAACAACAAAAGTCAAAAAACTATCAAATATGAAGGTTGTAAAGGTGAAAATTATTTAACATTGGTCCGAAAAACCGACAATACCCCCAAATATGATCGTTAGATGCCCATTTAAACAGGGGGTAAAAATGAGTTCTTAATACACTTTGTTGTAGCGGCTGCTATTGCCGCTATTTCGACCGCTATAGCACCCACTATAAGATAACGCCTATGCTATTTGAGCACCATAGCGGTCAGGGGCTGATCCATTCCGCTATGCTGCTATAGTGCCGCTATAGAGCGCTATTAACTACACTTTAAACAAGTGGCATAATATGATTTACTGATAGTGGAAAACTTTTTATACTTTCAACGGGCAAGGCTAAATCCAAGAAACCTTCATTCAATCAAGTTACCTTGCTCTCATCAAAATCAAAGTCGACTAGAGGGAACATATCTGGTATTGAGTATTCTTCCATGCATTTGTAGCTGCCTAATGACCAAAGACGAATAACCTAACATAATGCCACGGAAATAGTTAGTACAACAATCTCTAACTCAGTTTGAAACCATACCAGGATGTAAACTTAATTAAATTTATGCTGTTTTCATGTACCAAGAAGCTTTATTTAGAAAGAGTAACATAATCAAGTACCCAGGATGTATGCAATTCCAGAAACAGAATAGAAAAACCTATTAAAATTTAAAGAACCTATTAATGAAGTCTTCTCCAGCCACCAAGGAGGAGGAAATAAAGAAAGAATTTCAGGAAAATGCTTTCAATCCTTAGCAAAGAGTTTTTGACCACTTGAGACGGTTGTATTTTTCAAGCTCATCTAAAGATCATCTCTAATCACTTACATTTTTATGAATATCTATGAAGAACTAATCGAGAAACATTGTCCAGAGAAGGGATGATTTTTCATTGATACCCTCCAATCACCACTCTATGATTGGATGATTGGAAGCATTTCATGGAACTTTTCAGGCACGGTTATTATCGGGGAGAGAATTGAGAGCGGAATGAAAAATGGCAAAATTGTTAAAAATTCAGTGGGGTCCAATAGTGCGAAGAAAAGTCCCCCCTTATGAAGACGGAAGGAGAGACACACCTTATAACATTTGACCAAAACAAATTCAACAAAGGGAACCCAAGTCAAGCATTCATCAACCCTCAACCATCCTTTCAAACCCCTTTAGTTCCACATTACCCACCAGCATCATATCCTCAACTAACCATTCTATGTGGTCACTACCTCACAAATTCCGACCCTGCCGGGATTCCAGTTGCGACAGTGTTTCATAATTACCAAGTGATAAATTTACTAACTGTATTTGGTGCATCATATGCATGTCTATCATCTCTAGAATTGATCATACAAAGTTATTCAAGTTGCAGAAAAACAGCCTTCAGGAAGGAAAGTTTTAAGGATGGGAAATTGAAAATAGAGGAGATAAAAGAATACTGACCATACCTTATCACCAGAGCCAGTAACAACCATGCCCATTTTCATTCGGCACTGAGAAACCCTAAATTAAAAGGCAAGTATGAAACATCAGTCATCAAGTTACACAAAAAGTCATGCAATAAAGCAATTTAATTGTATTAAGTATTCACTTTAGAGTGACAACAAATGTATAACAGATGTTTAATACATAATCCATTAAGTTATAGTTATGAGGGGCAGTGATGCAGCAGATTTAATACGAGTATGGGACTAATGCCAACAGCCAGAAATAATATTTCCATGTCATCAATGTAACAATAGCACTTGTAAGAAAGAATGGTGGAATTCATAATGACCTTGTTGGTGGGTGGGCGTGTACTTACCGGCAATCTTAGAACAATTATATCAAATATCCCCAGCATTAACGGTCATTCAACAAAATTTCAAAAATGGTCTGAGTTTGACATTTTAACAAACATGGAATAGCAGTCGAACAGCTTCAAATTTCTAGTTAAAGATAACTAAATAAAGGCTAAAATGTTTTTATGAACTAAAGCCTCCTTCACACCATACACAGGTGCACACTAATAAACCATTAATTCCAATATATATATATATATATATATATATATATATATATATATATATATATATATATATATATATATATATATATATATATCCAGTCAACAAAATTCAAATAAGTCATGTAGCAGTCCTCTAAAAAAGCACCATATAATGTCAACTAAAACGCATCATAACTCTAATGACTCCCAAGATAAATATTCTAGATAATGAACACTGAACAAACTACAAAAAATACGTCAATAGAATATACCAGAACCTCAAGGGAAGAAAAAAATCTTCTAAAGCAAGTAAATAAGGGTGTATCTACCCTTGATTTAATCTAAAATGCATGGTGATCTTATCCAACTAAAATTCAATGTTTGATACACCTTAGTTACTCACTTTAGAAACAAAGTTCACACTCTATTCAGTATTCACACACGTATGTAGTAAATGGATAAAAACAAAAGTGACACAAAACAACCAAGAAATGAAACAGGTTGATGAAATCAAAGAGTTAGTTACTTTGTTGAATGCCCCTTCCATTGATCAACATGAAACACTCCACCTTGAAGCGCCGACCTATGTTGCTCCATAGCTATTCCCCTAAAAATTACCCTCAACGAGGGCATTTCAGGAAATTCAGATGAACTTTGAGTGGAGGTAGAAGAATCCTTCTTCACCTTCCTGTGATAAAACTCTCGCCGCGACCTAGACTCGATGATTTCATTCCTTCGGGAAAAATCAAAATCACGCGCATTTCCATAAGACACGTGGCGATTGGTGACAGTTCGAATTGAAAGACGTGGGAAGATGAGAGAAAGAGGGAAAAAGAGGAGTACCAAAATTTGCAAACGAGAGAGCAGCGGACGAGGTCGAACATGTCGAGGAAAGCGAAGATGAAGGAGACGATGTCGCGGTCGAGGGACATGATTGTTGTCGGAGCTCCACGACGTTTCTTACTTTGGCCCGCGGCGGCCTCCTGAGCTGGACCCATCTTCACCGCCGCCGTGAAATTTCGGTGCTGTTTGCTCATTACTCAGGGTGCAAGTTTTTTCTTTTGTATATGTTGCTGTGCAGCCTATGCTAATCTATATCTTTCTATACTATACTATAATTTACAGAAATATTAAATTTTGACATTGTATAGTTACAGTGGTATTTTTGTAATTGTACTTTTATCAGGGGCAGTGTCCAAATCCTTTGCAAGTATTCCGTAGATAATTGAAGGAATTCACCAGATGAATTAATTACATTCATCAGATAATTAAAAGGTATTCAATACTCGGTTTTAGTATCCATGTAATATGTGTCATTCACCAGATAATTGAATATATTTATCAGATAATTCAACTACATTCACCAAATAAATGAACTACATTTACCATATAATTAAAAGGCATTCAACACTTGGCCTAATAATCCAGGAATAAGTCATTCACCAGATAAATGAAAGCATTCACCAAATAATTCAACTACATTCACCAGATAATTAAAAGGCGTTCAATACTTGGTTTAAGTATCCATATAATATATGTGTCATTCACCAGATAATAGAAGGCATTCATCAGATAATTAAAAGGGTATCCATGATACATGTCATTCACCAGATAATTGTAGACATTCATCAGATAATTAGAGACATTCATCAGATAAATGAACTACATTTACCGTATAATTAAAAGGCATTGTAGCTATATAATGTCAACCGTAAATATCTAAAAAAATGTGTCAATTTAATATTTTTGTATAATATAAATACACATATCCGATAATTATATTTAGACACAAATTTGGATAGATGTACATATGTCAAATAGTTGACGTGATACAATATAATGTTGGGAACGATGAGATGATGTGACTGAAGAAAACAATAAATCGGAAAGTATTTTTATATGGTTGGACACCATGTTTGTCTCCAAAAATCATTATCCTGTAAATATGATGGAACGGTGCTATGGTATGCTACAGTCTATAGTTGTATATTGCTCAGTCATCTGTCAAATAAATCATGCAACACCTGATTGCTAAAAAAAGTTACTAAGTTGATGTTCGGTATCTTGTATAGAGAACATTTTATTTTCAGACAAACGAGAATTATATTTTCAAAAGCTTTTCTTTCTTATATTTATATATGAGAATAAAATTTTATCAAGTTTTTAATTATTATTTCTTAATTTATTTTCGATAGCATCTTTAATGTCTGGGTAGTTTTCTATCCTATAATATAAATCGAGTGCATTGCTGCTAAAGTTTGCTGCAGTATGCTACAGTTATAAAACATTTTCAAATAATATTGTTTAACTGAGACAAATATTATTCATTTGTAATAATAATTTTTAAAAGTGAAAAAAAGAATTATATTACAAAATTCAAATGCAATCAAAACTTTGCTGCACATTGTTCAGTCATTTGTCCAAATTTATTGTTTAGATGAAGGAATTGAATTCTTTCATTTACAAAATTTCTTATTTGATGAAATAATTAATTTTCTTTGAAATCCCTTATTTAAATAAAGTAATTAATTATCCTTCTTTCCTAATTAAAAAAATAAGTATTAAAAGAATTGCGAGTGTATACAAAATATATATCTATAAACAATATTTTCCTTCATATAAAGTGTAACACCCCCTGGGCATTACAATGTAAACACATGCGAAAATAAATTAAAAAATAATTTGTTGGTTGTTTTCGGAAAGTTGTTTTCTTTTAAGTCAGAAAACTGGGGTATAAAAATCTTCTTCTACGGATAACTCTGAAAAACCAAGATACATACATCTAAACAGTAAAATCACATTCATAACAAAGTCGCCACGACATACAACTTCTCTAAAATAGTTTCGATTTTCAAAAAGAGAAAATTAAACCAAAGACTAATGTATAACACCACATTTACTGCTCATTTCAAATATACAACTCAACCAAGACTCCTAAGCTGGTCGCTGTACAAGACATCCATTGGAAAGACCCCCGTAGTCATCCCACGATCAAAAGCTTCTTCAAACATCTAAATCTAAGTCTCCGAGTGACTTAGGAAAAACTCATCTGCACCATTTGTACTAGAGTACCCAGGTACAACAGCAAAACCAGACGAAACCTGATATATTTGTAAGGGTGAGACACCAATATATGGATTTAAACACGATAACCATATGTATGACACACAAAACATCATATAGACATATAAAGTCATATATCATAAAATTTTCAAAAGTAAACAAGTATTATATCAATGGGTTTCATACCCGAACAGTCATCGTCATTTTTTAAAAAATGCATGACACTTCAATATTCAGGCTCTAACTTAATCTCATGAGATATCAACTTCATTTTTCGTTTAAGCTGATCAAGCTTTTTACATGGGTCATTGTCAACGAAAAGAATCCAATGCCCAACACCTTTGTAACTCATTGGTAGATCACTCGGCAGTCAATGGTTATTGCGCATAAGTTATGACATCTCAATTGTCATTACGATAAACGGGAAACTCATGACATCTCAATTGTCATTACGATAAACGGGAAACTCATGTCCACGCATTGGCAGCTCACACAACAACCAATGGTTATCGTAGTTCATGGGCGTATTTCCCCAAAATTCATTGGCCAACACATGACTCAATGATTTCTCACTGATAACATGGCACGTCTGCCAAACAAATGCATGTAAAAATCATTTTATTCTCAAGATTTATCTGTGTGTACATTCTTTCCTTGTCGAAGCTCAAAGGCTAACGACTATTCATAAAATCTTTAACTTAAAATTCTTCAACATCAACACGGGACACGAAGTCTGAGTGCTCAATCACAACACCCTAAACCGATGCACCAGTCTGGGCTTGTGGTCATAGAAAACAACATTCACCTTTAATAACTATCACAACGTGATTAGGACACATAGTCCATAACAACGTGATTAGGACACAGTCCACAACAACGTGAATAGGACACATAGTCCACAACAACGTGACATGGATCAAAGATCTACGTGTAAATTGTAGAACACTAGTATTCCGACGTCTCGTATACTAGATTCACTTTCCAACGTATTTATTCTTTTTGGTTTAGTGAAACACAAATACAAAATGAAACTTCGGCAACTTATCCAAGCTTGCCGGAATATTTTCAAAAGTAAATTTTTCTAGAAATCATTTTCATTGAAATTCATTTAGAAACACCAAGTTATAGATAAATCCACTTTTTCCTTAAACCCACCTTCTTTTGAAATTCTTCCCTTTTTCGAAACAACATCCTAACTTTGTAAAAATCCTTTTTCTAAAATCATTGCTAACCCGAAAATATTTTTAAATCATTTTTTCTCATGAATCGTATTTTACAAACACCTTTCAAAATCGTTTCCGTTTATATGAAAAGAAACTTATAAGTTAAATGTTTTTCCTTCTAACTTTAAAATATTTCAACGCTTAGTTCTTAAAATGATTTTCCACTTCATTCTTGAAAATGATAACATACTAAAATGTATTTCTTTCTCAATTCCATTTTTATTCTTCTTCTTTCATCAAAAGAAATTGACACATAAATTTCTTAAAATAACTTTTCATCTACATTTTGAAAAAGATAACGTACTGAAATCTTTTTACGATTTCATCCTTGTAATTATCCATTACTTTCTCTTTTATCAAAAGAAATCAACAACTAAATATTATCATTGTCAAAATTCCTCATAAGGCTTTTTAAGGCTTTTATCTCAATAATTGATTGAGCACTGACGAATGTCGAGCTTCTCAGACAACAATCAACAACAGTATAATTTTCACATCAACATCATTTCAGATAATACAGTTCATGCCATATCTCCAAGTTATAACACATTTCTACAAATAAATCATCAAGCTCAGATATGTAAAACAGACAATTTTAACCACATCAGATAAACTCAGGAAATCACAATAAAATTTAAAACAACTTAACAGACGACAAATAATAGCATATAGCTATCGGGAAAAATCCCTCAGGTAAGCTCCCCTTACCTGATTCCAAAGCAAACAAGGTCTTTCGTTCTTTGTTGAGTTCTACGATCTTCCTCGACTTGCTTCGCGACGGAAGTCTAAAGATTCCAACACATAACACAAGTTAAAAGAAACCAAAAACATCTAATCTCCCCTAGGCATAGATTCGGCCATGATGACAAAATAGGGTTTGAGATATCAAACTTTCACTAACTCGTGGATTAATGATCCTTAAGTATTAGAGATTCATAATCAATGATCATTTAACAAAGATTGAATAAAAACTCCTCTAAGCCACAAGCTTAGGGTTTCAGCCAAGACAAATAAAAATAGGCTAGAGATTTTCAAACTTCTCAAGCTTTTAGATTTGACAACAAAAGGTATTGAAGAGCTTAAATCAATGATCATTTAATAAAAGTTGAAACAAAACTTCCTTGCTCCACAAACACATAGATTCGGCCTTGCGAGGAAAATAGGGAAGGAAATTTTTGTTTGATGCAAGCTCTTAGATAAACAATATAGAGATCATTGTGAGTCCATAGAAATTGGTTTCAACTCATATGGATTTTTCTACTAATTTCTAGAGATTTTTGAAGTTTCTAGATCTAAGAATAAAAAATGAGTGAATATGGTATAACTCTCAAAATGAATGAAAATAATACTTAGATGAGTAAGAGCATAGATCATTACCCTTGAAACTTGGAGAAAATGATGAAGATGAACACTTGAAGAAGTAGAACTATGGAGCTTGAAGTGAAGAAAGTATGCTTAAGTGAAGTAAAGTTGAAAATGAAAGAAAATGAGTGTTTATTGATGAGTGTGATTTCACCTCATAATTCTATGACATTTTGCATGCATTCTCATATAGTTTAGGCTTATTTTATTTGATTATTTGTTAGTTTTTACCTTGGAACGAGTAAGGTGGTTTTGTGGTGCTTGTGTGCAGGAATCGAAGATTAAATTGCTCAGGATCAGTTGTGTTGAAGCTGGCATGAAGACGGAGCTTGGAAGGCAAGAAAATGAGGCAAACAGAGCTGATCACGGCCTAGCCGTGATGGCCATCACAACCATGATCAAGTGAAGCTGAAAAGGAAGAATGTAAAAGTCAGAATCTGTCACGGCTGTGACATGTCAACTGAGCCAGACCCCTTCAAGGCATAATCTGTCACGGCCAGGCCGTGATGGTGGTCACGGTCGTGACAGACCACTCAGTGAAGCAACGCCCAAGGCAGAATCTGTCACGGCCAGGCCGTGATGGCCATCACGGCCGTGACGCGCAATCTATGGATCATTAAAAACTGATTTGATCTGATTTTGTGTTGGCTTGGGACTCAAGTTACCCCATATTATAAATAGCCCTCAAGGGCTCGAAAATAGGGGATCTTTTAGGAGACATTTTGGCTGCCACAAATTAGGATTCTCTTCTCCTTCTCCTTCTCTTCTCTTAGGTTTTAATTATGTTGTTGTTAATCAAGCTTGTCATCACCATGGCAATGCTCAAGTAGTAGTTTTATTTCTAGGGATTGGGGCTATGCCCAAGATCTGTTTGATGTTGTAAATTGATGTTTTACCTTTGTTAATTTCAATTTGCTTTACATCTGATTTCTATTGTTTTAATTACTCGTAAATTCGGTGGCCACTTGTTTGCGTTTCGTAGATACTCTAAGGAGGAACCTAGCGGTGAACTTAGGTATCGAATCTATAGAATCAGACTTAGGACTTAAATCACGAGAGTTAGAAGCGGTCCTTCGAGGGTCAACGAATTGTCACAAAGTGTAAAGGGTTCAATCTAAATTCAACTACCACGAGAGTAGGGGTTGGTTTAATTAGGCATGGTTTTTGTAACCCGAGAGGGAGCATTAACTTATTTAGGATAAATTCACCTTCAAAGCAATTTTTGGTAATTAACAAGGTAGTCAATTTAGTAACATGAACAATCTTGTTGGTAACCCAATTCCTAAGAATCTCTTTAGATCTGAAAAACCCCTAAATTGATTTACTTTCCTATTTTGTTTAATTGCAATTTCAAATTTGATTGTTACTTGATTCTTATTTCAAAAATCAAAACCTTTTCAAAATCCCTTTTTATATAGTCCAGTTTATTCGATTTAGTAATTAGTTGTGATTTGAGATCACGGTCCCTGTGGGATCGATTTTTTTTATTACTTGACAACGAATCCGGTCGACGCACTTGCCGGAATCACACACATCAAGTTTTTGGCGCCGTTGCCGGGGACTGTGCTTTCTTGAATCTCAATTTAATTTTTAAATTGATTTTTCTGGACTTTTTCTTTTTATTTAATTTTCATAATTAAAAAAAATATCTCTTTTTATTCTTTTTAGTATCTATCTCTCTCCTATAGGTGTTTTTTCTCTTTTATGCAAAGATTCCTAAGTCTTGGAAGCCTTATTGAAGTCGACCCCGAAATCGAAAGAACCTTTCATAGACATAGGCGACTACAAAGAGAGAGGGAGAGGTTGATTCCCATTCCACTCATGGCGAATCTACCAGATACAAAACCACTGAAGGACTACGCAGCCCCAAATGCTAGCGGTTTGCGAACTAGGATTGCTAGGCCTGAGATCGAGGCGGAGAACTACACTATACTGCGTATGCTGATTAGCATGATTAGGCAACATCAATTCGAAGGATTACCCTCGGAGGACTCGACCGATCATGTGGAGACATTCCTGGAGTTCATCTATGCAATTAGGATTCATGGTGCCTCGATTGATGTTATACGCTTGAGGTTGTTCCCCTCCTCTCTTACTGGAAAGGCAAAAGCTTGGCCGAAGCAATTGCCCGCTAATACCTTGTCGACTTGGGATCAACTGGAGCAGGCATTCTTGGAGAAATTCTTCCCTCCATCCAAGACGGCTTACCTACGAACCCAGATCACCGGCTTCTTCCAAAAGGACGGAGAATGCTTATCCGAAGCTTGGAATCACTACAAGGGATTGCTAGAGTCCTGCCCACATCATGGACTCGAGAGGTGGCTTCTAGTGCATACCTTCTACAACGGATTGGATTACTCTTCGAAGGTGTCTCTTTACTCCGCAGCTGGTGGAGCCTTTATGAATAGACCTCTGACCGAAGCATTCAATATCATTGAAAACGTAGCCACCAACTACCACCAATGGGGCTCGGAAAGAGGTAATAACCCGAAAAAGATTTTGGAGGGTAAGTTTGAAATGAATAGCACTGATATGATTATGTCTAAAATTGACTCACTGAATAAACGGTTTGATCAGCTTGAAAAGGCTAATGTGAGTTCAATAGGTGCTACTAATATTGTTTGTGAGATTTGTGGAATGCAGGGACATGACATAATGGAGTGCCCACGTGGTATGGCTCCTGGATCCGGTGCTTCGGGGGAACAAGTGAGCTCTTGTCACAACTTCTATGACACGAACCCGAAGCTGCCAAACTACGCTCCCCCAAATCCCTACAACCAGAGGAAGAATAGCCCTTACCTCTCCTACGGGAACTACAACAACATGCTGAACCACAAATTCCAGGAAGGTCAAGGTAATAGGAAACCCGCATCAGGTTATCCTCAGGTACAAAAGTCTAAACTCGAGTCTCTCTTAGAAAACTTTGTTGAAACTCAATTAAAGCAAAATGAAGAGTTTAGACAACAAGGTAAGGCAGTCAATGAGGCAATAAAAGAGTTAGCATCTAAGGTAGATAACTTAGCCATCCATAATAAGATGTTAGAAACTCAAATTGCCCAACAAGCTAGTACATGTTCTAGACCTAAGGGTACGTTCCCAGGGCAACCCGTAGTTAATCCCAATGAGCACTGCAATGCTATATACTTAAGGGATGATAGGATTGGGGTAGTTGAAAAGGATGAGGAATGTGAGGAGGACATGAGCGAAGATGAAGAGAAGTATGTCCCTCCACCACCTTACCAACCCCCAGTACCTTTCCCACAAAGGTTGGTCAAGAGAAAGCAAGTGGAGATAGAAACTAAGAGCTTAATGGAGGAGCATAAAGCCATGATAAAAACTAATATGCCTCCTAAACTAAAAGATCCAGCAAGTTTCTCTATTGCTTGCTCAATTGGAGAGGTGAATATAGACCAAGCCTTATGTGACTTAGGGGCTAGTGCGAGTTTAATGCCGCTCACTATCTTTGAGAGGTTGGGAACCAAGGAATTGAGACCATCCAAATTCTCTTTACAATTTGTGGATGGCTCAACTAAAACTCCTCTAGGCCTACTAGAGAATGTTCCCATAAAGGTAGGGAAATTCTTCATCCCTACCGATTTCATGGCGTTGGATATGAACGGGAATTCTAAATTCCCTATCATTCTAGGAAGGCCATTCTTGGCCACAGCTGGAGCAATTATAGATGTAAAGAATGGCAAGCTCTCTCTGAATGTAGAGGAAAGTAGGGTAGATTTTGATTTGACTAACTCATATAACAACCCTCCTTTTGAGAGTCATGTGTGCATGATCGAGATAATACCTCCAGAGGTGAAGGAAGAGCCTAATATAGAAGCAACTCCGAAGCTTAGCATGACAAATTATGAACTGAATGGTGATGAAGTCGGAGTTGCCCATCATGTAGAGTTAGAACTTCCGCCGAGAGGGAGTAAGGCCATGAAACTCAGAATGAAGAGAGCAAAGCGGAAGCGCAATTGGCCATATGAACAGAATCGGCTCTTTGAAGGACTTCCATGGAAGAGAAGTGTTCTTGCACTTCCAAGCTCAGCTGATCCAGGTTGATCCTAAGAAGGATGGTCAAGCTTAAGACCGTAAATAAACGCTTCTTGGGAGGCAACCCAAGTTTCCTTTCCCTTTTCCATTTGTTTTTGAAATTTTGTTTTTGATTAATTGAGAAGATTTAGAGAAGAAAAGATCATAAATTAATAGATTTTCCAAGTGTTTTCAGGTTATGAAGGAAGGAAGAGCAAAAGGGAAAGGACAAATAAAGTCAGAAGTCATCACGCCCAGGCCGTGATAGTGGTCACGGCCGTGATTAGCTAACCAAAGAAGATCAGAAAGGATCACGGCCCAGCCGTGATATCCATCACGGGCGTGATGAGAAGGACCCTGAAGACCATAATTGGTCACGGCCTAGCCGTGATGAACATCACGGCCGTGACAGGCCAGCTCCTATGGACCAGAATTGATCACGACCAGGCCGTGATGGTGGTCACAGCCGTGACACATTTTCCAGCATCTCTTTGACTGGCATGTGAGCCAGCACCCTCTACCACCTCGGTGAGTTGTTCCATTTTTCTCCTCTCTCTGACTTGATTATTTACATTGGGGACAATGTAAGTTTTTAAGCTTGGGGTAGGGGTATTTTTGCATTTTTGCATTTTTCATGTTGCATTCATATAGGCATAGTTTTGCATGATCACATGATTAAATTGCCCCCTTGCTTAGAGTTTGCATCCAATTGTAAAAACTTGGTGCCAAATGAATTGAGATAGTAAATTTTTTAACCCAATTTTTATTCTTGTGATAAGGCTAAAAATAAAAATTCTTGAGATGATCTTTTGATAGTTGGTAATTAGCATGTAGTTCCTTATACTTGTGTTTCTCATTGATTTTGAATTACTAAATGTGAGAATTTTGAGCCTAGAAGGGGTACTCACTAAATCTACCCCATTCTTTGTGATAGAGTGTTTTTATTCCTCTTGGATTGTATTATCTAGAACTTGACTTGAAACCGATTTGAAACTTAAAAATTTTTGAAAACATATTTGAAAATGACTGAGGCACTAGGTATTTTTATGGCATTCTGAACTTTGAATGATTAAATGCTACCCCTTAGTTGCCCAATTTTGAGCCTAAAAGAATAAAATACTTTTCTTGGTACCTTGATCTATTTTAATGAACGATGCTTGGTATGACACCTTTTAAAGTACTGAAAAGGGAAAAAAAGGTAGTTTGAAGAATAAATAGTGGGATGAAAAGATGTTATATATATATATATATATATATATATATATATATATATATATATATATATATATATATTTCTCTTAATTTGAAAATTTCCCCTTCTCCAAACAAATAAAAAAAAGAGAAAAAAAAATGGAGAAGGGGATGAGAAAAAGAAAGTGAGAAATAAAAAGTAAAAAGGGAGAAAGAAAGAAAGGTGGAAAACTGAACTAAAGCCCAAAAAAGGGGGGGGGGGGATTTTAGAAGGTGTCATGCCTTGCACTGTTTGATTTTGTTTAGCCTTCTTGAATTTTCCTTTTCTTGATTCCCCCACCTAACAATTAATCCCATGGCCCCGTTATAACCAAAATAAAAGACCTCTTGATTCTTATGTGTTTTCATTAATAAAGTAGAGATTTGGTTGATAGTCAAGCTTATGGTAGGGTACCTTCCTTGAGGAAATTGAGCGAATTGTCACATACCCTCAAACATATGAGTGAGGTGAGAAGAGTACCCGAATTGGTGAGAGATGTGAATTTGGGGAACCTAAGCTTCTAATTGGACTTGAAATCGATCGTCTCTTGATTTATTATTGAATATGCCTGTTACTTGAATTCATTACTCGGGTTCAAGATTCACTGTCCATGCTTCGATTGATTATCTTTTCTGGCCTTAGTTATTGCTTGAGGACAAGCAAAATCTTAAGCTTGGGGTAGTTTGATGAGTGTGATTTCACCTCATAATTCTATGACATTTTGCATGCATTCTCATATAGTTTAGGCTTATTTTATTTGATTATTTGTTAGTTTTTACCTTGGAACGAGTAAGGTGGTTTTGTGGTGTTTGTGTGCAGGAATCGAAGATTAAATTGCTCAGGATCAGTTGTGTTGAAGCTGGAATGAAGACGGAGCTTGGAAGGCAAGAAAATGAGGCAAACAGAGATGATCACGGCCTAGTCGTGATGCCCATCACGACCATGATCAACTGAAGCTGAAAAGGAAGAATGGAAAAGTCAGAATCTGTCACGGCCGTGACATGTCAATTGAGCCAGACCCCTTCAAGGCAGAATCTGTCACGGTCAGGCCATGATGGTGGTCACGGCCGTGACAGACCACTCAGTGAAGCAACGCCCAAGGCATAATCTGTCACGGCCAGACCGTGATGGCCATCACAGCCGTGACGTGCAATCTATGGATCATTAAAAACTGATTTGATCTGGTTTTTGTGTTGGCTTGGGACTCAAGTTACCCCAGATTATAAATAGCCCTCAAGGGCTCGAAAATAAGGGATCTTTTGGGAGACTTTTTGGCTGCCACAAATTAGGATTCTCTTCTCCTTCTACTTCTCTTCTCTTAGGTTTTAATTATGTTGTTGTTAATCAAGGTTGTCAGCACCATGGCAATGCTCGAGTAGTAGCTTTATTTCTAGGGAATGGGGTTTTGCCCAAGATCTGTTTGATGTTGTAAATTGATGTTTTACCTTTGTTAATTTCAATTTGCTTTAGATCTTATTTCTATTGTTTTAATTACTCGTAAATTCGGTGGCCACTTGTTTGCGTGTCGTAGATACTCTAAGGAGGAACCTAGTGGTGAACTTAGGTATCGGATCTATAGAATCAGACTTAGGACTTAAATCACGAGAGTTAGAAGCGGTCCTTCGAGGGTCAACGAATTGTCACAAAGCGTAAAGGGTTCAATCTAAACTCAACTACCACGAGAGTAAGGGTTTGTTTAATTGGGCACGGTTTTTGTAACCCGAGAGGGAGCATTAACTTATTTAGGATAAATTCGTCTTCAAAGCAAATTTTGGTAATTAACAAGGTAGTCAATTTAGTAACATGAACAATCTTGTTGGTAACCCAATTCCTAGGAATATCTTTAGATCTGAAAAACCCCTAAATTGATTTACTTTCCTATTTTGTTTAATTGCAATTTCAAATTTGATTGTTACTTGATTCTTATTTCAAAAATCAAAACCTTTTCAAAATCCCTTTTTATATAGTCCAGTTTTTTCGATTTAGTAATTAGTTGTGATTTGAGATCACGGTCCATGTGGGATCATTTTTTTTTATTACTTGGCAACGAATCCGGTGCACTTTTCGGAATCGCACACATCATTTATATAGAGGGGGAGAGAGTGAGTGGTGTGAAGAGGAGAGGATGAGTGAGCTTGGAGAGCAAGTTTTGGTTAGGGAGGTGTTTGGTTGGAAAAAGTGAGGAAAAATGGGTTTTTTGATTATAATATGATATGTTCAAAAAGGTGTAATGATGGTTTCTTAAGGATGTGACATTTGACTCACATCAACCTGTCACTCCTTTTCCAACATGTCACATTGGTCATCTCAGCTCCTCATCCTGCTTCGTTGTGTACCCGGTTAAGGTTTCCGATGGTAGTTTCAACGATTTCGCCCGAATAAAATATTTTATTTTATTTTCGAATGTAAATTTTCAAAAATGACCAAGGTCATGGGAACACTACAAAAACACTAATCATTTTGTTCACGGGTCAAAATTGGATTTTCTGCTCAGTAAACTTTTACTGTCAGTGAAAACGCAGACCGACTTTCGTCTGAATTTTCAACCTAAAATTTAACCATGACTTTCTATGGTGAGGTAGAGCAAGACAATGATTTTAGTTTATCCAAAATCATTCACTGGTTTTTTTTTAAAAAAATAAACACACATATACATGTATTTACTGTTATAGAAAGATAGAGAAATCGGGGCGTTACATAAAGAATGTCACATACAAAAAAATATAACCTATGTATCTATAAATGCCACTCTACTTCATATTGAGAATGTCATATAAACAAATATAAATCATATATCTACTAAAAATTGTCATCCTTTGAACCAAATGTAATCTACTTCATATTGAGAATGTTGAATACACAAATATAAACCATATATCTATAAAAAATTGTCATCCTTTGAACTAAATGTAATCCTTCACATGGAGAATGTAACACCCTATTTTATCGCATCTTGACCTGTAATTATATTCTGTATTTTTACCGGGCATCCAGAAAATAATTTTGAGGAAAACAAAATTATATCTATAACCTGCTATATATCGTTGGAAGTTACGGTTCAATTTTGGGTTTAAAACTCAGACAGAAATCGATCTGCGTTTTCGCTGACCGTATAATTGTATACCGGCAGAAACCCTAATTTGACCCAAAACTGAAAATTTTTAGATTTATCATTATTCCAGTGATAAAGTCTATTTTTAAAATTTTCGCTCAAAATAAAGTATTATATTTTATTCGGTCGAATTTTGGCGAAAAACGATCGAAAACCTAATCGGGTAAACGATGGAGCCGGATACGGAGCTGCAGAGGTATGCCGGGAGATAGGAATGACGAGTCATCACCTACATGAGTCACCTTGGTGAGTCACCACCATGACTCATCAAAGTAATGATGGCAAAATGAAAATATCTTACGAATTTCCAAGTAAAATAACCAAAATGCCCTTGGGCCTTTTTGTTAATTCCTTTCATGTCCTAAAATTTTTAGACAAATTTGCCCTCCCTGCATTACATGTAAAACTTGGCCAAGACACCTTAAAGGTCATTCGTTCACTTCATTTCACTAAAACACAAAAGTTGTCAAGTTTCTAAGTCTTCAAAGATCAAAACAAGGCAAGTTCTTTCTCTCCTTTTGTTCTTCACGTTCTTAGCCTTGTTCTTCATGTTCATCATCCATAAGTCCTAATTGATTCACGATCTCAAGTTAGTTTGTTCATAAGACTTGTTGTTGGATGGATTATCTATCCTTTAATTCAAAATATTTTCTAAGTTTATCTTTAGAGTCTTTACTTCAAAAATCCATAACTTTCTACTCACTTTGAATTTGATTGCCAAAATTGAAAATTAAGCTTATATATTGATCATGAGTTTGTATGTAAATTGGTATGAAAAATTGGGCATCCTATCTATATTGAACTAGAGGAAACCGAACCTATGTCTTTCATGAAACCCCGAGTCTTCAAAATTTTGGATTTCTTGATTGGAATGGATTCAAGCCTTGTGGTTTGGAACTTAAGCTTTATTAAGGTATATAATTATGTCTACCAAAGGATTCTGAAAACAAAAGATCCTAGCCCTATGAACCTAGCTTGGCCATGAGCTATTTCATGGGTATTAACCTTGGATTTTACTTTTTTAACTTGGTATTTTGTATGGTTGATGAAGATTGTATATTGGTTGTTGTTGGTGTGACTTTTTGGGTGGAGAGAAAAGAAGATTGAAGGACCTAAGACAAAGAGCTTAATTGACTACAAGAGGTATGAGGGAGACTAACCACCATCATACCATATTGTGGGTGTGTGTGTGGATTGTTTAATTATTTTGCTTGTCTCGAAAGCCTATGTCAAAAGGGGGTTATGTGTATATGTTTATTTGATCTCTTGGAGGAATTTGTCTAATGGGTGTGATTATTGTCTGGTTGTGCTTAGTGATGTATGTAATAGTTTCATATATGTTTAATTGGTTAGTAAAATGTTTATGTGAGGAAAAGCTATTCATGGGATCATTTGATCATAAGTAGAAAATGGTATGCTTAAAGTTGTTAAACTATATGCCTTTGCCATGCTTAGTGTTATATGGATGGATATGTGTGAATATGAGCTTGGTTAGTGAAGTGAAAACCTCCACTTGGTTGATGCTTGGTTTTGGCCAAGGTTGATGAAAAATGGCGTCACAACCTTAAACCTTAAAACTATGCAATTCTATGAATGTTTGTGGGTTTTAAAAAGTAACAAAACTAAAAAGAAAATGAATATTTGCAAGAAAAAAAATTTACAATGTTTATAACTGTATTGATGTGTTCAAATTAATGGTTCTACAATGGTTTGGATCTTAGTTTAGGTCATAGAGGAATAAAATCATGTTTTAAAAGGCAATGAAATTAAGTTTTCGAGAGTTTGAACATGTGAAATTGGTTAAGAATGGTAAATTCGACTAACACTATTTTTTGGAGTTAGAAACTACTTTTGACACTTAACTAAGTGTCTTAAGGTTCCAAAATGAATTATTAACCTTTATAATCAAAGAATTTATGAAAAGGAATTACCCGATTTTCAAACTTAGAGGCTTTCGACCAAGTTTTAGGACTTTTGAGTAAAATGTTATTCGAGATGCTAACTTAGAATTTTAATACCTTAAAATGAGTATCAGAACCTAGACGAGTGATAGTTTTGAGTGAGAGAAGCTTATCTTGAAAGTTTCGAGATTTCGGCCCAAAATCAAGTGAAAGGGGGAAAACCGTCTTTCAATATCTTTAAGTGTTTTGAACAACCATTTTGAGCGATTTGGTACCAATGTAGCTATGTGCCAATCTTACTTCCAAGTGATTTGGTTTTAGTCAAAGAGTTTTGGTTTTGAACAAAAGAGATTTTAGTCTCCAAGGCTAGTTTTTCGAGCCAAGTGGAAAACCTAAGTCAAGAAAACAAGGACTTAATCATTATGACTCATGGTGGAGCAAGACCATATGTCATAAAGTATTGATGATTTACTCATCCTTACTTCCATATTACTTAATAACTAAGAGTATTTTAAGACTGCTTACTCGACAAGTAATCTTGTTTGGGAAAGACCTAAAGAAATATAATGGATTGGTAAACGACCAATCTCCGTAATATACTTAATTGTTGAAACATGGATAGTCCAATCAGGGTTGATTCCCTATAGTTTGGTAATGTCTACCTTGCCTATAGAGTGGCTTTTGGTTTTCGTAAGGCGTGACACCCTCTACCCCGAAACATGTATTATATAAATAGTAGATAAAAAATGATTATGTTTTTGCGGAATAAAAACGTGGATTCTTCTCATTTCTTAACTGGACGAATAGGAGAGTCATAAGGGCTTGGCTGATGGGCTACTTAGAGTTTTAGGAAGAAATAGTGAAAATCAATCGAATCAAAGACTTATTGCCTGTGAAAACCTTTTTCACAAAACATAGTTTAGAGCATCACATCATAAAACTCGAATTTAAATAAAGAAGTAAAAAAAAATTATAAACAATCATGATGTTTGTATGGAAACATAATGATGGTAAATTAATCCCCTGACCCGATGTCACATATATTAGAGCTCGAAAATTCCCAAACAATATAAATAACCATGTTTCAAAACCGAAAACATAAAGCACTACGACGACGTGCAATCCGGTCATCTCCAACAGCTATATCACGACACTCCATAGAAGGCATCCCTTTGCTACACGTATATTCCTCCTTCTCTGTCACAAGACTAAAATGTTGCATGGGTGAGAGGTCATGTTCAAACCGTATGAAGAGAAGAGATAGTAACCAAGACAGTGCACAAACACAATTACATAACCTTAGCCTACTATCCAACATACACATATAAACGCACACACAAGATCATAACATGACTCGAATAAGGTGTGTGACTATGCAACTACAAAACAAATCTTCAACATCTCCGTATGCAATGTGGATCCATTACTAACTCAGGAAGACGATTTTGGAGTTACATATCTACATTGGCCAACAAGAACCAACACCGACAGTCCATTGATGTGTGTGAAACAACATCATATTTCTTTCTTGTTTTGCATGCATTTTTAGTTCATTTAGGCATTTTTGTTTCTGTTTATGTTTGTTTGCATTTAGTTCGGATAATTGTAGTGTTTTTAGTGGTGATGTGCAAGATTTGTGCTTAATCGATTTAGAAAAGGGTGGAAATCTTGAAGAAATGAATATAGAGCTTAAGAGGGGCATAAATGGGACAAAAAGATCATTCCAGAAGCATCCACGACCTGGCCAAGGAATGGCCCATGGCCAAGGATTGAACACCTGCGTAGAAAGGAATAAACGGACTTGGCAGCAGAATCCACGGCTTGGCCATGGAACTCGTCAGCTCGCACACTTAGCATATCCACGGCCTGGCCGTGGAATGGTCCACGGTTGTGGATCACAGTTTGACACAAAAATTCAGTTTCGTTTTTTATTTCTTCTTTGGGCTTGGATCTATTTAGAACCCTAGGGTATATATAGTTGTTCTGAACATGAAATTAGGGTTCGATTTTGGTTTGAAATGAGGCACTTTGGAGGCTCTAGATCATCATCTTCTTCCTTTCTTTTCCCTTCATTACGGGTTTGAATGTTCTTCATTGATTTTTCTGGGTTCTTCATCGTGTTTTTGGAGGCCAGGATTGGAGATTAGGACTCCTCTTCCTCTTCCCTCTTCTTCCCTATACCCTCTTGAATCCATGGTGTTTTCTATCATTTTGACTCTTGTTATTTCCATTATGCCCAAGTAGTTTCCTTTGTTTCTAGGATTGGGCAATGCCCTTTGGTACATTGATGATGATTAATTGACTTTGTTTATCCTTTTTATTAATTTTGAATGTTATTGATTCAATCCTTATTGCGCTTATTCATGTGAGTTTGTTGGTCACTTGTTTGCATGTCTTAGATACTTTAGGGAGGAACTGAGAAGTGAACCTAGGTATTGGAACTATAAGAATTGAACTTAAGGTCTAAATCATGAGAGTAGGTTTAGCCTTTGGAGGACATAATGAATTACCACAAAGTGTAAAGGGTTCAATATAAATTCAATTACCACGAGAATAGGAATTGGTTTATTTGGGCACGATTTTAATATCTTGAGAGAGAACATTAGCTAATTTAGGGTAATTCACCTTCAATCAAACTTTAATTTTTAAAAAAAGGGTTGTCAATTAGGATTCATCTTGTATCATTGTGGTTACCCCAATCGCGGAAGCTCTTTTTAATTCGAAATCTCTTTTCTTGAAAACTTGCTTTCTAGTTCTTGAATTTTTAAAATTAATATTTATTTAATTAATTGTCTAGTTACAACATTCTTATCACTTCACAAATATATTCCCTTTGTTTAATTGAATTGAATTAATTAATTAATTGGTATTCATAGACATAGTCCATGTGGATTCGATCTTGTTTTTACTTGACGATGAAACCGTACTCTTGAAGATTTCAGGCATCAAGTTTTTGGCGTCGTTGTCGGGGACTATGTCTATCTTTAATATCAGTTTAATTTTTAATTTAATTCTTTTAAACATTTTATTTATTTGTTTATCATATTATTACGTTCTTGTTTTCTGTTAGACTCTCTGCAGGTGATTTCTCTTGTTTATGTGAAGGACTAGAAGTTTCTGACCTGTTATCGAAGCAGACCCCGAAATCGAAAGGACTTTTCATAGAAGGAGAAGACAGCAAAGGCAAAGATGGAGAGAATTACTTGAACCAATACCAAACATGGCTGGACGTGATGACAATAGGTCACTCAAGGAGTATGTAGCCCCAAATACTCGGGGTTTGCGATCTGGAATTGCTAGGTCAGCCATTGAAGCTGGACACTTCACCATACCACCTGCTTTACTCTCTATGATAAGGCAGAACCAGTTTGGAGGATTGTCGTTCGAGTGTAACACCCCATTTTCTCGCGTCTTGACCGGTAATTATATTTTATATTATTATTGGGGATCTAGAAAATGATTTTGGGGAAAACAAAATCATAGTTGAGACCTTATATATCGAAGGAAGTTGCGGTTAAATTTTATGTTTAAAACTCAGAGGAAAACCAGTCTGCGTTTTCGCTGATAGTATGATTTTGTACCAGTAGAAACCCTAACTCGAAACTGAGAAATTCTAGATTTTATCATTATTTCAGTGATAAAGTCTATCTTCAAAGTGTTCCCTAAAAAATAAAGTACTATATTTTTAGGGTGAATCTTGACGAAAAAAAAGATCGAAAACCCTAATCAAGTAAACGACGGAGTCGGATACGGAACTACAAAGATAGGACCGGACGGTGGATTGATGGGACAACACATCTCTTCAAGTGGTGAGTCACCACCATGACTCACCCTTGTAATGATGACCATTGCTAAAATATCTAGATATTTCCAAGCATAAAGACCAAAATGCCCTTGACCTTCTTCATGATTTCCTTTCATGTCCTACAACCTTTTGACAAATTTTCCCTCCTTTGCTCCTTGTCATGTTACATAGTCAACCCACCTCCACCAATTTATTCCATTTATTTCATTTCATTTCCTTGTTCAAAAACACAAAAGTTGACAACTTAGGTGATTTTCAAAGATTAAAACCTTTGTTCTTCATTTTCTTTCCTTTATTCCTCCTTCTCTCATGTTTCGGTCAACACCAACCTTCCGCACACTTCATATTCATTTGTTCTTCAACTTAGTTTCATCCTTGAAAAAACTTCTTCATTCATTCATTTCATGACATTCGGCCAACTCCACCAATCCACCTTTCACTTGCTTGATTGAAAAACCAAGAATATATTCATGCTCCTCTCATCCACTTATCTTCACTTCATTTTCTAACTTGTCATTTTTGTCAAGAACAAAACCATTTCTTCCAAGTTCTTGTTCACTTCTTCATATTCCTAACGCAAAGTTCTTCCTTTCTCTCTTATGACTCAAATTCGGCCAACACCCTTAAGCCATGATCCATTCATTTTTTTTTCAAAAACTAAGAGTAGAACCTTACTCCTATCATCATTCTAAGCCTATCTTATCTCACAAGAAAATCCATTTAGAGCTTGATTTCAAAATAGGTTTTACATGACCATTTTTGGCCAAGCCCTCTAGTTCATCAACCATTCATTTGTTTGTCAAACTAAGACATGTCACACAAAAATTCCTTTTTAGCCTTCTACAAAAATGGAAATTTCTTGGTCAAGAACACCAATCAATTGATCATCAACCTTTTGGCTTGAGCTAAGTGATTTGAGTCTTGATTTTACTTCCTTATTTATGTCCAAATTCATGTGTGTAATCCTTTTGGGTTTGTTGTTGGTTTTGCTAGGTTTTGAGGGTCAAAACCATGGCCACCTCTTAGAGGAAATCACCATCATTTTCTTGTTTTAAGTGAACTACAAGAGGTATGGGGGAGAATAACCTTCATCTACCATATTGTGAGGGGGGGGGTTTATTTGATTATTGACTTGTTTTGAAACCCTAAGTCAAAAGGTTATATATATGTGTGCTTATGTGATCCTCTTGGAGGAATGGATGCCATGATTGTGGTTGTTGTGTGGTTATAATTAGTAAAGTATATGCTTGATTGAAACATGCTTATTTGATAAAAATTCTTGTTTGACTTTCTTGAATCATGAATGTGACACCCTCTACCCCGCATACATATAGAAGCATTTAATGTAATTATATAAAATAAAATAAAAACGTGCATTTAATTCATAAAATCAAAACCAAGGTAAAAGGTACCACATTGTAAAAAGTCTCAAAGCGGAAAATAAAATAAGTTTAAAACGATAGCATAGCATAAAACAAAACCCAACCCTTGATGTCACATATAAAGCTGGTATAACCAAATCAGGAAAACATCCTCGGATACAAACTGAAACAAACTAAACTACTAACAAAGCTGGAAATCCTAACTACGAGCCGCGGCTCCTCAGAGTCACTCCTCAACTGGCTGCTTGTCGTCCTCTGCATAAAAAGATACATGTAACAAAACACAAACATAGTAATGAGGAGTAAGAAACATGAATATGAATATAATGGCAAGGAAGCAGTTAGCAAGACGACCATGCATCATAACAATCATGTTATCTCAACAACAGCATACAACATAACCAATTGATATCATCATACATTAACGCATGCTATGCGATGCAATGCTACTCCACTACTCCCTTATGCACTTGGACTCATTCTACCTCAGAATGTCAACTTCGGAGTTACATATCTACATTGGTCAATAAGCACCAGCGTCGGGGCAATCCACCAAAGCATGGGTGGACCCCTAGGATAGCCGACGCACCTTATTCTCGGATGCGCCACCACGGGGGCGCACGATTCACCTAACTCTCGGATGAATCACCGCGGATGGCCAAATCACCTTACTCTGGGACGACCTCCACTATGTTGAACATTCCCCACTAACATCTCTGATGCGTGAATGCATGAACAACATGACACACAAACATAACCACCACCTCCGCTTGGGCCACAAGGCTACCCAAGTTTGTCACCATCAACACCTCGACCACTCGGCTATCGAGGATTATTGTTATCGTTCATCGTTTTAATGTTTTAAACACACTGGCCGTTCTGCACCATAGATTACTACCTCGACCACTCGGCTGTCGAGGCCCCCTTGGCCACTAGGCTACCAAGGTACAACATCGTCTTTAATTGACACTCTAGCCATTAAGTACTAGAGATTACCACCTTGACCATCACACATCAAGGCCACCTTGGCCACTAGGCTACCAGGGTACATAATCTTATCACTTGTATTTTATCTTCAAGTTCGTTGGGTGTCTTTTCAAGTCTTTTAAAACGTTTGGGATGAAACAGGGGTTTCACCAATGTTATTGTTTCTGTTCTGCATTGGTGAGCACGGTCATGCTCACCCTTCAGCACGGGCCCCTGCTCACCCTTCAGCACGGGCCCCTGCTCACCCTTCAGCACGGGCGTGCTGAGCTCACAATCAAGCACAGTTGTGCTGACTGTTGAGCACGGGCGTGCTCAAGTGCGTGCCTTGTGACACGTTGTCGCACACGGGTCAAAAAGTGAGTGGTTTACAAAAACTGCAGTTAGGGCGCGACAACTCGAGTATCGTCTCACAAGGACTCTTGGATTGTTATTCGCAGAAAAATCAGTTTTTTTTTGGGGGTTGGTTTGAAATTCAATTAAGAAAACAAAGCAGAAACAGAGAAATTTAAATGATTTATCAATAATTAAAACGATTAATCTACTGTTCTCGGTTTCCCACTATCATCAATTCATAAACATTCCATGCCCTAAGCGGATTCTAATCCCTTTTCGATTGTAGCAGCAATTAACAAGAGAAATTGACACTACGAGATATATGTTCCTAATTCCCGAATTAAGCAAACGGGGTGAAGCTCTCGTGAATTAAGCATACACGATTGAACACACGCGAATTAAGCAAACGCGATTAAGTATAGGAACATAGAATCATCGAAATAAATCAATACCAATTCTATACAATCCTGAATTAAGCAAACATAACATACAGAATAACATTGAAAGGGAGAAGCAAATCAAATGGGAATTATAGAACCTCAAGTGCGGTGTAAACCAATTACAGCAGATTAATCTAAGGGAATTAGTTCTCCATTACAGATGCAACACAAAACCTCAAAATGTAATGTGAACAGTGAAAACTGGGTGATTTTGTGTCTGCTACGCTCCTATTTATAAAGAGGCCGCGCGTCACGGTTGTGATGGCCGTCATGGCCAAGCCGTGACCAATTCTTCCAAGAGAGCGCATTCAAATTCTGGTCTATCACGGCCGTGATGCCTATCACGGCCAGGCCGTGATCGCTTCTGTTCATGGGTGCTGTTCTGTCACGACCATGACCTTCATCACGGCTGGGTCGTGATCAATTCTGACTTCCTGTGTCTTCTCATCACGCCCGTGATGTGTATCACGGCTGGGCCGTGATCCTTTCTGTCTTCCATGGGTAGCTCATCACGGCCGTGACCAGTGTCACGGCCTGGGCATGATGGCTTCTGCTTCAGGTGTCCTTCCCTTTTTGCTCTTCTTATTATCCTGAAAACATGAAATAGCAGTAAGTGATTTATTTGACTCAAAATGTTGCTTGAGGACAATTACATCCAAATTTGGGCGAAAACAAGATTAAACTCGAATAAAACCATGGTCTTACTAGTTAAAAACTAGGTGATCCAGAGGCTGATCAAAATACCCCAAACTTAACTTTGCTGGTCCCCAAGCAAACTAAAACTCAAAAAGGACTCAAACTTGGCAAGCTTAAAGGATTCAACCAATTTCGCACAAATTTCATGCAATTTTGACAAGACAATTTTTTTTCTTCAATGTTCCCCCCTTTTCAACAATGCAATCCCCACATTCATTTACTTTAAACAATTTAGAATTCCATCATTCATGCAATCAGTAATCTGAGTTGAGGATCCAAGTTACACACAAAAGGGAGATCACCAATTTCAAACAATTGCCTTCCTCACAATGGCATTTAGTATTTCACTCATTCACTCAATTTGTCTTGGCTATCAACTTTTCACTCAAGTTCACATTTCAAGAGCACTTCCCAGGAATTTGATTTTCATCTCAAACAAGGTTCCCACGAAAACATGCATGCAACATCAAAAGGTCTTTTAAAGGTTGTAATGGGGCCTGGCTAGAGATATGATATTCAAAGGTACTAGGCTTAAGTCCCTAGGAACTAAGAGAGCATGAGCATTTTGACACATTGAAATTCCACTCAAATTCCTTTTTCCATTTTTTTCCTTTTTGCTTTGGGTGACTACAACCTTTTTCCTTTGACACCATCTTTTTTTGTTTTTGCCCCTTTTCTTTTGGCAACATTTTTTTTTCTTTTTCTCTTTTTTTTTTCTCTTTCTTTTTGCCCTTGGCTTCAACCTTTATTTTTCTTTTTCTCAACCCAGAATGACATATCAAACCTTGTAGCCACCCCAAACTTAGTTTCTTGCAACCCTTGTCTTGCTAAGCTTCCATGCTCTCCTAATCCTAAGATCGGGTTAACATGGTTTTTCCAGATTTTTGGCTTATAACATGAGGTCATCAAGAAACAATAGGCTTATTAGGCTCAACGTGGCTAACTAGGGAACATGCATTAGGGATGGTTCTTTTTAGGCCAAGTAGTTATTTCAAAAAAAATTGCCTAAATCATTTGATGCAAGCACATAAACATGCAAACCATGAAGAGATTCAAGCAAATTCGGGAAAGTGCAACTCAAAAGTGCTTCACACAATTAAAAACATGTTGGAGGCTCAAATCCTCACCTGGACATTTTTGCAAATTGTTTGACCGAGATTCAATCCCTAGTGTGTGCTTCCCTTCACCCCAAACTTATCATAGATCATGCAATCACAATAGAATATCTCAAAGTTTAATTTTCAATTTTTCACATGGGGATCAATTTTCAATTTTCAAAACCTAGGGGGAAATTCATCAACAGTCAACATGTATCATGCAATCCATCTATGCAAAATTTGATTAAAATCCAACAAGCTCACCGACACAAGACTCAACACACATACGACTCAAAGCAACACAAACAAGGAAAACAAAAACAAAAACAAAACGAAGATAATTAAAAAGAAGAAGGTTTAGAAAGACTCATGGAGGCGGTTCCACCGGGATCCCACTGTCTGTGATACAGCGGCCAAAGAATGCTCAAAGTGCAATATAATCCTCCCGGATCCCATGGCATGCAGCATAAGCATGAGGGTGAGCACTTGACAATCATGGTGACCTCGCCAAGTGCGGCAGACTTCTCACTCCCTCTTGGGTCAAAGATGACCTCCTGGTCAACAAAGTCTCCCCAATAAAAATGGGGTTCAACCTCTTAGACTGGCCATAGTGCCTTCATATTCAAGGACGCAAAATCCAGTCTCTCAGGCGAAGGCTTGAACTCCATCGCTGGTTGTTCCACAGTGGGTGGTGGCAAACAAGTGGAGAGGATCACTGGTGCTGCTTCAATAGATGGCATGCTTGGGGCAGCTGTGCTGTCAAGAACTTCAGCTGAAGAAACAACTTCAATTACACTGTCACCCTGCAGGGCAGCATCAATCTCAGCACAAACAGCACAAGGGTCAGTGTTAGCACAATCAGCACATGAGTAAATATCATCAAAACCAAAAAAGAATGGAAAATCAGTAGCTGCAATCAAATCACAATAAGTGTCTTCAACAATGTCAGAAGGAAACTCTAATTGAGAAACAGAATGCTCAGAAGAATTATCGCCAAGAATATCTATTTGCGAATCTGACTTCTCTTCAAGGAGACGTTGTGATTGAAGTGCAGTCAAGGCGGAGGCAATATGACCAATTTGAGTGACCAAATCCTGAAGACTTGTTTCTGTCCTCTGTTGGAATTCAAGAGTGTCTTCTGCCATTTGTTGCACCAATTCTTCCAGACTGGGTTGGACTGGTGTGGGGTCAGGCTGATATTGTTGCTGGCTCACTGTCAATTGATGCACCAAAAAAGCTATCTCATCCAAGCTGCTATGTTCTCCACCATGTTGGCCAGAATAGCAAAGTTGCACCTCATTTACTCCATTCATGTCAAAGTCACTGCTAAACTCATAACCACCAGTGAAGCCAGGATAATATATGCATGATGGCTCATAATAAACATTAGGCATATAATTTTTTGCATATAATTATCCATACTAAGGTTGACAACCAGACCTAGTGGCCATAACCAATTCAGTAATGCATCTTTTTTTTTTATTTATTATTATTTTCTGTTAATAACAACAAGAGTCCCCGACAACGACGTCAATTTTGACACGCTGTTGCACACGGGTCAAAAAGCGAGTGGTTTACAAAAACTGCAGTTAGGGCGCGACAACTCGAGTATCATCTCACAAGGACTCTTGGATTGTTATTCGCAGAAAAATCAATTTTTTTTGGGGGGGGGTGGGGGGGGTGGTGGGGGGGGTGGTGGGTGGTGGTGGTTTGAAATTCAATTAAGAAAACAAAGCAGAAACAGAGCAATTTAAATGATTTATCAATAATTAAAACGATTAATCTACTGTTCTTGTTTTCCCACTATCATCGATTCATAAACATTCCATGCCCTAAGCGGATTCTAATCCCTTTTCGATTGTAGCAGCAATTAACAAGCGAAATTGACACTACGAGATATATGTTCCTAATTCACGAATTAAGCAAACGAGGTGAAGCTCTCGTGAATTAAGCAAACACGATTGAACACACATGAATTAAGCAAACGCGATTAAGTATAGGAACATAGAATCATCGAAATAAATCAATACCAATTCTATACAATCCTGATTTAAGCAAACAGAACATACAGAATAATATTGAAAAGGAGAAGCAAATCAAATGGGAATTATAGAACCTCAAGTGCGGCGGAAACCAATTACAGCAGATTAATCTAAAGGAATTAGTTCTCCATTACAGATGCAACACAAAACCTCAAAATGTAATGGGAACAGTGAAAACTGGGTGATTTTCTGTGTCTGCTACGCTCCTATTAATAAAGAGGCCGCGCGTCACGGCCGTGATGGCCGTCACGGCCAGGCCGTGACCAATTCTGCCAAGGGCGCGCATTCAAATTCTGGTCTATCACGGCTGTGATGCCTATCACGACCAGGCCGTGATCGCTTCTGTTCATGGGTGCTGATCTATCACGGCCGTGACCTTCATCACGGCTGGGCCGTGATCAATTCTGACTTCCTGTGTCTTCTCATCACGCCCGTGATGTGTATCACGGCTGGGCCGTGATCCTTTATGTCTTCCATGGTAGCTCATCACGGACATGACCAGTGTCACGGCCTGGGCGTGATGGCTTCTGCTTCAGGTGTCCTTCCCTTTTTGCTCTTCTTATTATCCTGAAAACATGAAATAGCAGTAAGTGCTTTATTTGACTCAAAATGTTGCTTGAGGACAATTACATCCAAATTTGGGTGAAAACGAGATTAAACTCGAATAAAACCATGGTCTTACTAGTTAAAAACTAGGTGAGCCAGAGGCTGATCACAATGATCTGGGATTTGAATGGGAGCACGGGCGTGCTCCCTATTAAGCATGGGCATGCTCAAGTGCGCGCCCTGCTGATCTGGGCAGAAGGGTCACAGACCCTTTGCCAATTTCTTAGGACTGTTCATAGATTCAAACCTATTGGCTTTTACTAATCCATTGATCATCAATTTCATTAATATTGATTAAATGTCAATGTCTTACAATTAAGGTGAATTAATCCTTTAATCTCAATTCATTTAATTGTCCCTAATCACTCATAAATCAAACCTTAGGGCCATTGAATAAACCTTTTGGCAGAACCTCTCACTCATTACTATCATTCAGTCTTATGAACAAAGGGGAAAAACCACCCTTAACATCATTAACATCTTTTAGCGTTTTAACATCGTAACGTTCACAACATCAATCATCAGCCAATAACATCACAGACTCATCATAAACATGGCATCATAACATCATCATATTCATAACAGACAACATTTTATAATAGTAACAGTCATTCCAATCATCAATATCATAAACAGTTAAACATCATATAGCAAATAGGCATATAAACATGTTACCATACAATAGTCATCTAGGCATTTTAGCAAACATAAAGGGTCATGGGAACCATTCGTCTTATGCTACCCCCAAGCCTACATACCCATACTATTCCTTCTCCCTATACTTGGTATGAAGAATTCCCGATAAGCCGACGCAGATCCTAAACTGGTTCCGTCGAACAGATCGACGAACGATCCCAAGCCTTGGCCAACACAAAAAGGTTAACCAATTAGTTCCCAATTCTTGAAACAGAAGAGGAAACAAAAGTGGGAAAGACCATTACCTTTGCTAATTGGCACTAATTTGTGATTATACTCTCTCACTATGAACGGAACGCCAAACAACGATTGGGTTCAAAGGGGAAGAATGAGAGAGGCTGCCGTCATACTTAGGGTTGCCTAAAGTGCCAATTTAGAGGGTTTAACTCGTAACCGTCACTGTTTGCTATCTATATATAGACTCTGCACCGAGCACGGCCATGCACCCCCTTAAGCACGGTCATGCTTACATTAGCGTCACCGAGATGCGTTTACACCTGAGCACGGTCGTGCTCCCTATTAGGCACGACCGTGCTTGTGGCCCAGGCAGCCACAAGACACGTGCATCAAGCATAGGCGTGCTGATACAAGGGCACGACCGTGCTCATGCATCAGGAAGGGATTTTTCAACTTAAAAACCCCACTTAGCCCACTCTAAACCTTCCTAAACAAACAAGGCATAAACAAAAGCACTTATATGAAAAATGGGATATTACAATTCCACCCCTCTTATAAAAATTTCGTCTTCGAAATTTCTACTCACCTCGAACGAAGAGATGCGGGTATGCCTCCATCATCTTTCTCTCAAGCTCCCATATAGCACTCTCCTCGGTCGCCCCGCTCCAAACGATTTTAACCAAAGGAATCTATTTGCCTCTCAGCTGCTTCACCCTCCGATCTTCAACTCGAAGGGGTTGTACCTCGAAAGTCAAGTTTTCTTTTAACTGAATTGTGTCGGGTACTATCACATGGTTCAGATCATGAATATATTTTCTAATTAGGGACACATGGAACACATTATGAAGTTGGGACAAAAACGGTGGCAAGTGAGACACCCCGATGTGCCCCATCGTATTATTACATTAAAACCTCAATATTTATTTACTTATTTGCTCGCTTATCGTTGAAAATACGTAAAAATTAAAACTTAATTAATAATTATATAACTTATGTAGATATAAAACATACCAAAACTATATTACATAAATACACACCTGTTTATTTATTACATTACCAAAACACTGTAGAGGGTATCCTCTCGGTAGGATCCCTCACAGGCATAAACTTCACTACAGACATACTTAGCGGAATTATGAATACTCCTTAGACACACTGGTCATACTGTCTATACTCTAATCACCATGAATCACAGCTCGACCTCCAGCATCTGGTTCGTAAGGAGTTCCATCTAACCCCTCGGCAATTGGTTCCTCCATCAGGTCTTCTCGTACGATCACATCAGAAATAAAACACAACACACAGAAAGGTATAGGGAATAAGAAATAGTTCTATCATCAAAAAGCGGAAAAGAGTAATAGTAAATTATACAGTAATTGTCACAGACACGCATCACTCAAAATCAGCAATCATCCTCAATTAACTATATCATCCTCTACCCTCAGCCCATGCAACTAAAACTTTATACTGATGTGGCCATCTTCACTCCTGTCACATTAGTCAGTAGTCCAGAACGATCCAGTAACAATAACTTTCGAACGCATCAAAGACTAAACAAGTATTAGTCTAAAATGGTCCAGTGCCAATAACATACGAACTCGTCAAGGAACATCCTTCCATAACGGTCCAGTGCCAAGAACATACGAACTCGTCAAGGAATATCCTTCCATAACGGTCCAGTGCCAAGAACATGCGAACTAGTCAAGAACTAAAGAGTATTACGGTAGTCTACCTCGGCATCCACATCCGTAGGGCACTCACCCGCAATATCCGATATCCCCAAAATAGGATATCCTGACCTCATGTGTTCCACTCACACGGCTGTGACTAACAATACCTCGATAAATGAATCTCCCTAAATTACATCAATAACAACCTAGTGCCTCAACCTTCCATCAAAGTCTCAACACCTTTTTCCCCACAGATAAAACCACTTAATTAGGCTAGGCACCTCTAAATCACCTTTATTCTCTCACCCAAACAATTATCTCCCGAACAACACATATCCTTACTTAAATTCAGCTAAGCACAATATTAACAACCAGGCAGATCATGCATAACATAACATCAGAAAATATTCATATATCTCAATATCATATAAAGCAATTTATCACAACCAAATCATAATAATCAAACCAAATAAATAACAAAGTCAGACTCTGTCACGGCCTGGCCGTGATATCCATCACGACCGTGACAGACACTGAACATCCTCAATATCGTAATTATTCAAACACCACAATAATACGTCACATGCAGATGGAATACCTCAACCAGCGTATCACAGTAAATTTGATAACATAAAATCAAACATCCTCAAATACTTAAAATCAACTTAATGTCGATAAACCTACAATCCCCGAATCACCATTGGTTTTACAGAAAAGTTTTCCAATGGGATTTTGGTCTTGTCGATTACTCGACTACTAGTAGGGTTTAGATCGCCCTACAAAATTATCATATAATCTACTACTTATCGATTCTGACGATAGGTTGATTCTTTCCCCCACCTGAGCTAGCACCGAAATCTCGAACTCGACGTTCCTCGCTATCACACCACAACTTAATAGTTTCACCTTGAACCAAACAACATAATTATAATTAATCAAATAACAACCATCTATGACACTTTAGGGCTAGGTTCGGCCAAAACATAGAAAATAGGTTTATGGTTATCTTCTTAATGCCATCTTTTGGATCCTAGTTACTAGAGTCTTAACTAACATAGATTACTTATTACAAGACTAAAATTTGAAACAAAATCCTCTAACCTTTAGGGTTAGGGTTTTGGCCCATATTAGGAAAATAGACTAGGAAATTTAGTTGGATTCAACGTCTTGGATTTAAGCTATATATGTATTATAGAACTTAAGTCAAGTACTAACTTTCAAAACAAACAACAAAACACCAAATCCATTTTCCTACCTAGGTTCGGCCCTTAATGGTTAATAGGGAAGGAAAATGATTTTTATCACATTCTCTTGGATAAATAAAGTAGGGATTATAACTAGATCATAGAAATTGGTTTCACATTTTTATGATTTTTCTACAATTTTCTAGAATTAATTGAAGTTCTAGATCTAAGAAATGAAAATTTATGAAAACTTGATGATCATGGCTTGATCTTACAAAATAAGTGAAGGAGAAGACTTAGATGATTAAGGAGAAAAGCTTTTACCTCTTGAAGATTGACGGAATGAAGAAAATGATCAACCTTCACTAAGTTAAAAACTGGACAGCTTGAGGGTGTGATGGTATTGTGAGTGTATCTCACAATATACTCATCCAAAATCACGAAATTTGTCTTGTTAGAAAGATAAGAAGAAAAGGAACAACTTTGGTGTTGAAGGTTTCATTTGGTTCGGATCATAACGAAAGCAAAATGAAATAGGTAATATTTATTGGAGTTGGATGCACGAAATTGGATAGATGTGGGAGGTTTTCAACCACGTAAAATGAGTGGTTAAGAGTGCGTAGATGCGTCTTGTTAATACCCGCAAAAGCTTGGGGGTATTTTGGTCTTTTTACCTAAATGTCATGATTACTTGCATTTAATGCTCATAAATGCTTGGTGACTCATCCTCCATGAGTCATCATGTATGACTCGTTGTCCCAATCCCTTGACGGGTCTCTGCAGTTCCGTTTTCGACTCCGTCGGCTCCCCGATTAGGGTTTTACGCCCGTATAAAAGCGTAATATTTTGTTTTAGACTGAAAATTTTCAAAATAATCAAACTCGTTGGAAATATGATTTAAATATAAACCATTTCGTTCACAAGTCAAAATTAGGTTTTTTGATCATTAAAATCTTACTGTCAGTGAAAACACCGACTGTTTTCCGCCCGAACTTTTACCAAAATTCGTCCGAATAAACATAATATTTTATTTCTGATCAGAAATTTGGAAAGTAGACTTCCTCACGGACAAAATATAAAAAATCTAAAAATTTCATTTTTCGGGTCAAATTAGGGTTTTCTGTCAGTATAAAATTATACTGTCAGTTAAAAAATGCAGACCGGGCTCCGTCTGAATTTTCAACCCAAAATTTCACCGTAACCTTCTACCATAAGAGAGGCTATGAATATGATTTTAACATATTTAAAATCACTTTCTAACTCTCAGATTAAAATATAATTAATTATATTTTAATCGGTTAAACAGCGTAATTAAAAATCAGGCTGTTACAGCAAGGCTATTTGGTAAGCGACTTCACCGACTCCTTTAAGAATTTGGTAAGGGCCGATGAATTTGGGAGTAAGTTTCTTCACTTTCATCACTCTACCAACCCCAGTTGTTGGAGTAACTCTCAAGAATGCATGATCGCCTTCCTAGAATTCGAGTGCCTTCCTTCTTTTGTCATGGTAGATTTTTTGCCAACTATGTGCCACTCTCATCTTTTCCTGAATCGTCCTCACCTTTTGTGGCTTTTTTCACTATCTCAGGTCCTAGCACCACATTATCACCAGGTTCATTCCAACACAAGGGTGTCCTACATCTCCTCCCATAAAGAGCTTCACAAGGAGCCATCCCAATAGTGGAATGGAAACTTTTGTTGTAGGTGAACACTATCATGGGCAAAAACTTGTCCTAACTACCAGACTGTTCTAGCACACACGCTCTCAACAAGTCCTCTAAGGACTGGATGGTTCTCTCAAACTTCCCATCAGTCTGTGGGTGATAGGCTGAACTTAGCCAAAGATTGGTTCCTAAAGCCTCATGCAAACTATTCTAGAACCTAGAGGAAAATCTAGGTCTCTATCTGATTCTCTGCTAGAGGGTACACCATGAAGCCTAACTATCTCTTTGATGTACAACCTGGTCAACTTTTCCAAAGGGTATTCCAGGTTCATAGGGATGAAGTGGGCAGACTTAGTCAATCTATCCACAACTACCCAGATCGCTTCAAAACAAGTTGGAGTCCTAGGGAGTCCAAACACAAAATCCATCGAGACACTATCCCATTTCAATTCTGGGATACTCAAAGATTGCAACTTCCCTGATGGCTTTTGATGTTCTATCTTAGTCTTTTGGCACACTAAACAGGCATACACTAACTCAGCTACATCCTTTTTCATCCTAGGCCACCAAAACATTCGATTAAGGTCCTCATACAGCTTAGTGGCACCTGGGTGCACACTCAAACCACTCCTATGTCCCTCTTCGAGGATCAACTTCCTAAGCTCAGGAACATCCGGTATACACACTCTATCTTTGAACCTCAAAACTCCATCACTTCCTTCCTTAAAGCTAAGGTCTCTACCCTGGGCAAGAAACTCTCTTTGGTCTAAGAGAAACTTATCTATCTTCTGGCCTTCTCTAACCGGATCCATCAAATAGTTGGTAACCTTCAAGATCCCAAGCCTAATGCTCTGAGGGGTAATTCCCAATCTAAACTCAGATCTCTTAACTCCTCGATCAAATCCATCTCCCGAACCATCAAAGCGGAGACGTGCAAAGTTTTTCTACTTAAGGCATCGGCCACTACATTGGCCTTCCCTGGGTGGTAGGTTAAATCAAACTCATAATCCTTAAGAAACTCCATCCACTTACGTTGCCTCATATTGAGCTCTTTCTGATCAAACAAATATTTCAAACTCTTATGATCACTAAAAACCTCGAACTTAGCTCCATAAAGGTAATGCCTCCAAATCTTTAAGGAAAAAACCACAGCTCCTAGCTCTAGGTCATGGGTAGGGTAGTTCTTCTCATGGGTTTTCAACTACCTAGAAGCATAAGCCACTACCTTACCCTTCTGCATCAACACTCCACCTAAACCTTGCTTTGACGCATCACAATAGACTATGAAAGGTCTACTAGAATCGGGTAAAACTAGAACAGGTGCTGATGTCAACCTATCCTTCAACGTTTGGAAACACTCTTCGCCCTTAGAGTCCCACACAAACAGCTGTCCCTTTTTGGTGAGACATGTTAAGGGTAAAGCTATCTTTGAGAATCCTTCTATGAACCTCCTATAGTACCCTGCTAAACCCAAGAAACTCTTAACCTGGGTCACTGACTTTGGCGCTTACCAGTGGAGCACAGTCTCTACCTTAGCCGGATCCACGACTATTCCACCTTTGGAGATGACGTGACCTAAGAAACTCACCTCCTCTAACCAAAACTCACACTTAGATAACTTAGCATTCAACTGCTTCTCCTTAAGGGTTTGCAAAACAACCCTCAAGTGTTCCTCATGTTCCTCCTTGGCCATGGAGTACACTAAGATATCGTCTATTAAAACCACCACAAACTTATCCAAGTAAGGGTGAAAGGTCTCGTTCATATAATCCATGAACACTGCATGAGCATTGGTCACACCAAAGGGCATAACCATATACTTATAGCTAGTGACCATAACGCGTCTTAAACGCTGTCTTCTGGATGTCCTCAGACTTAACCCGAATCTGGTACATGAAAAACATTATGGAGGTTGCACAAGAAAGGTGGTAAGGCTATTTGGTAGGCGACTTCGCCAACTCTTTTCAGAATTTGGTAAGGACCAATGAATCTAGGAGCAAGTTTCCTTGCTTTCATCACTCTACCAACCACAGTTGTCGGGGTAACTCTCTAGAACAGATGATCACCTACCTGGAATTCGAGCGCCTTCCACCTTTTGTCATGGTAGCTCTTTTTCCTACTTTGTGCCACTTTCATCTTTTCCTGAATCATCCTCACTTTTTCTGTGGTTTCTTGCACTATCTCATGTCCTAGTTCTACATTGTAACCAGGTTCATTCCATCACAAGGGTGTCCTACATCTCCTCCCATAAAGAGCTTCATAAGGTGCCATCCCAATACTGGAATGGAAACTATTGTTGTAGGTGAACTCTATTAGGGGCAAAAACTTTTCCCAACTACCAGACTATTCTAGCACACACGTTCTCAACAAGTCCTCTAAGGAATGGATGGTTCTCTTAGAATGACCATCGGTTTGTGGGTGATTAGCTGAAATAAGTCTAATCTTGGTCGCTAAAGCCTCATGAAAACTATTCCATAACCTAGAGGTAAACCTCGGGTCTCTATCTGATACTAGGCAAGAAGTTACACCATGTAGCCTAACTATCTCTTTGATGTACAACCTGGTCAACTTTTCCAAAGGGTATTCCATGTTCATAGGGATGAAATGGGTAGACTTAGTCAATCTATCCACAACAACCCAGACAGCCTCACAACCAGCTGGAGTCCTAGGGAGTCCAGACACAAAATCCATGGAGATACTATCCCATTTCCATTCTAGGATACTTAAAGGTTGCTACTTTCATGATGGCTTTTGGTGTTCTATCTTAGCCTTTTGGCACACTAAGAAAGCATACACGAACTCAACCACATGCTTTTTCATCTTAGGCCGTCAAAACATGCACTTAAGATCCTGGTACAGTTTTGTGGCACCTGGGTGCACGCTCAGTCCATTCCCCTGTCCTTCCTCAAGGATCAACTTCTTAATATCAGGAACATCTGGTATACAAACTCTATCCTTGAACCTCAAAACTCCATCACTTCCTTCCTTAAAGCTAAGGTCTCTACCCTGGGCAAGCAAGTCCCTCTGGTCTAAGAGAAACTTATCTATCTTCATGCCTTCTCTAACCTGATCCATCAAACTATTGGTAACCTTCAAGATCCCAAGCCTAATGCTTTGAGGGGTAACTTCCCAAGCTAAACTCAGATCTCTTAACTCCTCGATCAAATCCATCTCCCTAAACATCAAAGCGGAGATGTGCAAGGTTTTTCTACTTAAGGCATCGGCTAATACATTGGCCTTCCCTGGGTGGTAGGTTAAATCAAACTCATTATCCTTAGGAAACTCCATCCACCTACGTTGCTTCATATTGAGCTCTTTCTGATCGAACAAATATTTCAAACTCTTATGATCACTAAAAACCACGATCTTAGCTCCATAAAGGTAATGCCTCCAAATCTTTAAGGAAAACACCACAGCTCCTAGCTCTAGGTCATGGGTAGGGTAGTTCTTCTCATGGGTTTTCAACTACCTAGAAGCATTACCACTACCTTGCCATCCTTCACCAACACTCAACCTAAACCTTGCTTCGATGCATCACAATAGACTACTAAAGGTCTACTAGAATCGGTAAAAACTAGAACTGGTGCTGATGTCAACCTATCCTTCAAGGTTTGGAAACACTCTTCGCCCTTAGAGTCCCACACAAACAGGTGTCCCTTTTTGGTGAGACATGTTAAGGGTAAAGCTATCTTTGAGAATCCTTCTATGAACCTCCTATAGTACCCTGCTAAACCCAAGAAACTCTTAACCCGGGTCACTGACTTTGGCACTTACCAGTGGAGCACCGTCTCTACCTTAGCCGGATCCACGACTATTCCACCTTTGGAGATGACGTGACCTAAGAAACTCACATCCTCTAACCAAAACTCACACTTAGATAACTTAGCATTCAATTACTTCTCCTTAAGGGTTTGCAAAATAACCCTAAAGTGTTCCTCATGTTCCTCCTTGGCCTTGGAGTACACTAAGATATCGTCTATTAAAACCACCACAAACTTATCCAAGTAAGGGTGAAAGGTCTTGTTCATATAATCCATGAACACTGCAAGAGCATTGGTCACACCAAAGGGCATAACCATATACTGATAGTGACCATAACGCGTCTTAAACGCTGTCTTCAGGATGTCCTCAGACTTAACCCGAATCTGGTACATGAAAAATATTATGGAGGTTGGATAAGAACGGTGGTAAGGCTATTTGGTAGGCGACTTCGCCAACTCTTTTCAGAATTTGGTAAGGACCAATGAATCTAGGAGTAAGTTTCCTTGCTTTCATCACTCTACATACGCCAGTTGTCGGGGTAACTCTCTAGAACAGATGATCACCTTCCTGGAATTCGAGCACCTTCCTCCTTTTGTCATGGTAGCTCTTTTGCCTACTTTGTGCCACTTTCATCTTTTCCTGAATCATCCTCACTTTTTCTGTGGTTTCTTTCACAATCTCATGTCCTAGCACCACATTGTCACCAGGTTCATTCCATCACAAGGGTGTCCTACATCTCCTCCCGTAAAGAGCTTCATAAGGTGCCATCCCAATACTGGAATGGAAACTACTGTTGTAGGTGAACTCTATCAGGGGCAAAAACTTGTCCCAACTACCAGACTATTCTAGCACACACGTTCTCAACAAGTCCTCTAAGGAATGGATGGTTCTCTTAGAATGACCATCGGTCTGTGGGTGATAAGCTGATCTAAGTCTAAGCTTGGTCCCTAAAGCCTCATGAAAACTATTCCAGAACCTAGAGGTAAACCTCGGGTCTCTATCTGACACTAGGCAAGAAGTTACACCATGTAGCCTAACTATCTCTTTGATGTACAACCTGGTCAACTTTTCCAAAGGGTATTCCTTGTTCATAGGGATGAAATGGGTAGACTTAGTCAATCTATCCACAACAACCCAGATAGCCTCACAACCAGCTGGAGTCCTAGGGAGTCCAGACACAAAATCCATGGAGATACTATCCCATTTCCATTCTGTGATACTTAAAGGTTGCTACTTTCATGAGGGCTTTTGGTGTTCTATCTTAGCCTTTTGGAACACTAAGAAAGCATACACGAACTCAACCACATCCTTTATCATCCTAGGCCGCCAAAACATGCGCTTAAGATCCTGGTACAGTTTTGTGGCACCTGGGTGCACGCTCAGTCCATTCCCTTCTCCTTCCTCAAGGATCAAATTCTTAATATCAGGAACAACTGGTATACAAACTCTATCCTAGAACCTCAACACTCCATCACTTCCTTCCTTAAAGCTAAGGTCTCTACCCTGGGCAAGCAACTCCCTCTGGTCTAAGAGAAACTTATCTATCTTCATGTCTTCTCTAACCTGATCCATCAAACTGTTGGTAACCTTCAAGATCCCAAGCCTAATGCTTCGAGGGGTAACTTCCAAAGCTAAACTCAGATCTCTTAACTCCTCGATCAAATCCATCTCCCTAACCATCAAAGCGGAGATGTGCAAGGTTTTTATACTTAAGACATCGGCCACTACATTGGCCTTCCCTAGGTGGTAGGTTAAATCAAACTCATAATCCTTAGGAAACTCCATCCACATACGTTGCCTCATATTGAGCTCTTTCTGATCGAACAAATATTTCAAACTCTTATGATCACTAAAAACATCGAACTTAGCTCCATAAAGGTAATGCCTCCAAATCTTTAAGGAAAAAACCACAGCTCCTAGCTCTAGGTCATGGGTAGGGTAGTTCTTCTCATGGGTTTTCAAATACCTAGAAGCATTACCACTACCTTGCCATCCTTCATCAACACTCAACCTAAACCTTGCTTCGATGCATTACAATAGACTACTAAAGGTCTACTAGAATCGGGAAAAACTAGAACTGGTGCTGATGTCAACCTATCCTTCAAGGTTTGGAAACATTCTTCGCCCTTAGAGTCCTGCACAAACAGGTGTCCCTTTTTGGTGAGACATGTTAAGGGTAAAGCTATCTTTGAGAATCCTTCTATGAACCACCTATAGTACCCGGCTAAACCCAAGAAACTCTTAACCCGGGTCACTGACTTTGGCGCTTACCAGTGGAGCACCGTCTCTACCTTAGCCGGATCCACGACTATTCCACCTTTGGAGATGACATGACCTAAGAAACTCACCTCCTCTAACCAAAACTCACACTTAGATAACTTAGCATTAAATTGCTTCTCCTTAAGGGTTTGCAAAATAACCTTGAAGTGTTCCTCATGTTCCTCCTTGGCCTTGAAGTATACTAAGATATCGTCTATTAAAACCACCACAAACTTATCCAAGTTTGGGTGAAAGGTCTTGTTCATATAATCCATGAACACTGCAGGAGCATTGGTCACACCAAAGGGAATAACCATATACTCGTAGTGACCATAATGCGTCTTAAACGCTGTCTTCGGGATGTCCTCAGACTTAACCCGAATCTGGTACTTGAAAAACATTATGGAGGTTGGATAAGAACGGTGGTAAGGCTATTTGGTAGGCGACTTCGCCAACTCTTTTCTGAATTTCCTAAGGACCAATGAATGTAGGAGTAAGTTTCCTTGCTTTCATCACTCTACCAACCCCAGTTGTCGGGGTAACTCTCTAGAACAGATGATCACCTTCCTGGAATTCTAGCGCCTTCCTCCTTTTGTCATGGTAGCTCTTTTGCCTACTTTGTGCCACTTTCATCTTTTCCTAAATCATCCTCACTTTTTGTGGTTTCTTGCACTATCTCATGTCCTAGCACCACATTGTCACCAGATTCATTCCATCACAAGGGTGTCCTACATCTCCTCCCATAAAGAGCTTCATAAGGTGCCATCCCAATATTGGAATGGAAACTATTGTTGTAGGTGAAGTCTATCAGGGGCAAAAACTTGTCCCAACTACCAGACTATTCTAGCACACACGCTCTCAACAGGTCCTCTAAGGAATGGATGGTTCTCTTAGAATGACCATCGGTCTGTGGGTTATAAGCTGATCTAAGTCTAAGCTTGGTCCCTATAGCCTCATGAAAACTATTCCAGTACCTAGAGGTAAACCTCGGGTCTCTATCTGACACTATGCAAGAAGTTATACCATGTACCTAACTATCTCTTTGATGTACAACCTGGTCAACTTTTCCAAAGGGTATTCCATGTTCATAGGGATGAAATGGGTAGACTTAGTCAATCTATCTACAACAACCCATACCGCCTCACAACCAGCTGGAGTCCTAGGGAGTCCAGACACAAAATCCATGGAGATACTATCCCATTTCCATTCTGGGATACTTAAAGGTTGCAACTTTAATGATGGCTTTTGGTGTTCTATCTTATCTTTTTGGCACACTAAGAAAGCATACACGAACTCAACCACATCCTTTTTCATCCTAGGCCACCAAAACATGCGCTTAAGATCCTGGTACAGTTTGGTGGCACCTGGGTGCATGCTCAGTCCACTCCTATGTCCTTCCTCAAGGATCAACTTCCTAAGATCAGGAATATCTGCTATACAAACTCTATCCTTGAACCTCAACACTCCATCACTTCCATCCTTAAAGCTACGGTCTCTACCCTGGGCAAGAACCTCCCTCTGGTCTAAGAGAAACTTATCTATCTTCAGGACTTCTCTAACCTGATTGATCAAACTGTTGGTAACCTTCAAGATCCCAAGCCTAATGCTCTGAGGGGTAACTTCCCAATCTAAACTCAGATATCTTAACTCCTTGATCAAATCCATCTCCCTAACCATCAAAGCTGAGACGTGAAAGGTTTTTCTACTTAAGGCATCGACCACTACATTGGCCTTCCCTGGGTGGTAGGTTAAATCAAACTCATAATCCTTAAGAAACTCCATCCACCTACGTTGCCTCATATTGAGCTCTTTCTGATCGAACAAATATTTCAAACTCTTATGATCACTGAAAACCCCGAACTTAGCTCCATAAAGGTAATGCCTCCAAATCTTTAAGGCAAAAACCACAGCTCCTAGCTATAGGTCATGGGTAGGGTAGTTCTTCTCATGGGTTTTCAACTACCTAGAAGCATAAGCCACTACCTTACCATCCTTCATCAACACTCCACCTAAACCTTGCTTCGATGCATCACAATAGACTACTAAAGGTCTACTAGAATCGGGTAAAACTAGAACTGGTGCTGATGTCAACCTATCCTACAAGGTTTGGAAACTCTCTTCGCCCTTAGAGTCCCACACAAACAACTGTCCTTTTTTGATGAGACATGTTAAGGGTAAAGCTATCTTAGAGAATCCTTCGATGAACCTCCTATAGTACCTTGCTAAACCCAAGAAACTCTTAACCTCGGTCACTAACTTTGGTGCTTACCAGTGGAGCACCGTCTCTACTTTAGCCGGATCCACGGCTATTCCACCTTTGAAGATGACGTGACCTAAGAAACTCACCTCCTCTAACCAAAACTCACACTTAGATAACTTAGCATTCAACTGCTTCTCCTTAAGGGTTTGCAAAATAACCCTAAAGTGTTCCTCATGTTCCTCATTTGTCTTGGAGTACACTAAGATATCGTCTATGAAAACCACTGCAAACTTATCCAAGTAAGGGTGAAAGGTCTTCTTCATATAATCCATGAACATAGCTGGAGCATTGGTCACACCAAAGGGCATAACCAAGTACTCATAGTGACCATAACGCATCCTAAACGCTGTCTTCGGGATATCCTCAGACTTAACCCGAATCTAATGGTACCCTGACCTCAAATCTATCTTAGAGATGACACAAGCTCCTATCAACTGGTCCATAAGGTCATCCATCCTAGGAAGAGGATACCAATTCTTAATGGTCACCTTGTTGAGCTTCCGATAGTCGACACACAACCTCATACTGCCATCCTTATTCACCAGCAACATTGGTGCTCCCCATGGGGATACACTAGGCCTAATAAACTGCTTCTATATCAGATCCTCTATCTGTATCTTCAACTCAGCTAGCTCTATATGAGACATTCTATAGGGTTCTATGGATATAGGCCCGGTGCCAGGCACTAATGTTGGAACCAAAGTGGTTATGGTTTATTTAATCTCTAAGTTTTGATGCTAACAAAAGGATTAAATTTACTTGGCAAAGTGTTAGTTGAGATCTAACAAGTGAGTTCAGTTTATGCAGGAATATTCAAAATAATATAAGGTATACAATGCTTAGACTCATGCAAAGAAATACCCATCCAAATGTTATTTAAACTGTTTATAATTTAATTGATAAAGTAGACTAGTTTTCTAAAGTGGACGAGGCTATAAATGAATAACTAAATAACTTGTTAGGTATAGCAAGTCCAAAGACTTGAAAATAAACTCGTCCATTTTGCCATATCAGCAGACGGAAGTAATTAGCTAAAAAAAGAACTAAAACACAAAGTAATCTAGTAGACGAGCTCCTTATGCCACGTCAATGGACAGAGCTTCTCATTAAGGACTTAAAAAGTCCAAAGACTTTTGTAGACGAGTGCTTCTACCATATCAGTAGACGAGCGCTTCTATCACATTAGTAGACGAGTGCTTATACCACTTTAGTGGGCGAGCACCTCTGCCACATAAGTGGACGAGCACCTCTGCCACATAAGTGGACGAGCAGAATTAAACTCTTGTATAGATGCATTCTTAAAACTAAGTAGACGGTGCTATATGTTTTATATGTTTGCTACCTTGAATATGAGATTTAATGCAATCTGGTCCACGATGAATTTATTTCAAATGATTGATATTTATTTCAAATGAATATTTTTTCTTCTCATTTGTCTTTATCCGATTTAATGTCTTATTTCCCTTGAGAAAATTCATAGTACTATCAAGGTAATAGAAAAAGTAAATAGTACAACTGGAATTGCAAAACGATCTGTACGATGACAACTTTATTGCTGAACAAAAGCTGGTTTATACACAAAGGAGGGAAGAAAGGTTTTAAGGTACAATTGCTCAGAATTGTGAGCCTCCATTTATGATTCTCTGATAACCAAGGATACTTTTCAACTCGCCAAATCAAGCTATCAGTCACAACGAATATCAAGCATTAAATGTTATCTCTAAACGGGATTATTCAAAGTAACCGTTGAAGAACTACAAGAGCAGAAGAAGGTCACTATAGAAGTAGAAGACTTCAGTTACTGAAAAAACAACTCTTGCCTACACAATCTTGCCGGCTGAACTTTTGCCATCATCATTCATTCTTTTATTCTTTCAAAAGAAAAAAGTCTGTAATCTTTTAGTTTGAATATTGTTGTAATATTCAACTGATCTTAAACTGTCATACTCTCACACTTAGTGAGTTAAGAAGATGAACCTTTATATCTCTGTGATAGAGTTAGAGCTTAAAGAGACTTGGTAAGAAAGGAATACTTGTAGTCCGAAGAGGTGTTGAATACTTGTTGTGTAATCTATATGGAGAAATAGTGGGAAAATCCTTCAAGTCGAAGGGACTGGACGTAGCTCTTGGTTGGAAGAGAGTGAACCAGGATAAAATATCTTGTGTGAATTTTCTATCCCTAAACTCTTCAGTTTTTATTTGCTTCCACTAACTGTGGGGTTTTGATATTGCTTTTGTTAATCTTTTAAAAAGGATTTCTTGTGTGCTTAATCTTTTTATCTTCTGCTTGTGAAAAAGTTGTTCAAAATGATTTTTGCGAAAATAGTTAACAAACACAATTCAACCCCCCTTCTTGTGTTTGCCTGTGCCAACTTCAGTTGGTATCAGAGCTCAGCCTTGACAGGGTTGAGCATCTAACAAGTTCTTGGGCAGTACAATCCTACAATCATGGATGCAGAAGGACACCCTATCAATAGACCTCCTCTCTTCGATGGAACTAATTATGATTATTTGAAAAAGAGTATGATGGCATTCTTATATGCACAGAATGCTGACATTTGGGAACTAATTGAAAATGGCTACACTGAGCCAAGGGGTGAAGCTGGAGCTGCAGTGCCTAGAGCTGAATGTACTTAAGAGCAAAAAAGCCAACATCAACTAAACTTGAAAGCTAAGCACTATCTCATGTGTGCTATCACCAGATCTGAGCATGACAAGGTTCATAGTTGCAACACAGCTAAAGAAATCTGGGATACTCTTGCACTAGATCATGAAGGCTCTTCACAAGTAAAGGAATCAAAGATAAGCATGCCAGTTCACTAGTATGAGCTATTCAAGATGGCAGATCATGAAACTATAGATCAGATGTTTGGAAGATTCCAAACAATCACCAACAGTCTCAGGTCTCTTGGAAAGGTCTATGAAAATAGAGGTCATGTGAGAAAAATCTTGAGAAGTCTCTCAAAGCAGAGGAGACCTAAGGTAACTGCTATCCAGGAAGCAAACAATCTGAATACTCTTTCTATGGAAGAGCTTCTGGGGTCATTAAAAGTTCATGAACTTGAACTTAATGAAGAGGAAAACTCCAGAAAAGGAAAGTCAATTACCTTAAAGGCCAATAAAGCTAGTTCCTCAAAGATGCCTAAAGTTGTTGAGTCTTCGGATGAAGCTGATTCATCAAATAATGAAGATGACTCAGATGAGGATGAACTATCTTTCATCTCCAGAAAAATACAACACATATGGAGAAAGAAAGGAAGATTCAGAAGGAAGCAGCTCAACAAAAAATTCTCCAAGGAGAAGTCAGATTCCAAGGAGAAAGATCCACCCCTGTGCTTTGAATGTAAGAAACCAGGGTACTTCAAAGCTGACTGCCCAGAGCTGAAGGAGAAAAAGAAATTCTTCAAAAAGAAGAAAGACTTGATGGCAACTTGGGTGGATCTTGACATGTCTTCTTCAGATGAAGAAGATGAAGCAGGAGATGAAGCAAACATTTGCTTCATGGCTGACACTGGATCAGAAAGTGAATTCACTAATGCTGAGGTAATGGAATCTGATCCATCCACTCTTCAAACTGTTTTTGATGAATTGCTGCATGAATCATGCCTACTATCTAAAGAGTATAAGAGTCTCAAAAAGAAGTTTATTAAACTTTCTAGAGACTATGATAAGGTCTGAACAGTAAATCAAAACCTTAGGGATGAGAATGAAACATTAAAATCAAACAATGCTAGTTTGACTGACAAGACTCAGTGTAAGTCTAATAGCTCTTGTGAAGTTGAAAAACCGAAACAAGATGTGACATACTTGACAGACTCTCTGTCAAAAATGATTGGTAGCTCAGATAAATTAAATCTTATATTAAGATATTCTAGATCACCACATTACAAATCTGGCATTGGTTATGATAAAAAGAAGCAAGATGCATCTCTGAATAAATCAAAAGTGCATACACAATATAGGGCTTTTAAAGCCCGTCCACAACACACTAAGTCAAAACCAAGCCCTTCCAATACTTACTGCAAAGTATGTGGAAAAAGTGGGCATGTGTCATCTAAATGCATACATAACAAGCATGCAAAGCATTCACGACCTATGACAAGAAAGGACCTAAGTCAATTTGGGTACCTAAAGATAAGATAATCCGTGTTGCAGATCTGCTTAACAATAGGAAAGAAACAGAAGTCCTGGTACTTGGACAGTGGATGCTCATGACACATGACACGAGAAAGGTATATGTTCCAAGACCTTAGGCCCAAAGACGGTGGCTGGGTCACCTTTGGAGGAAATCAAAAAGGAAAGATCATTGATATTGGTAAAATTGGTAAACATCCTTTTCCCTCCATTGATAATGTTCTGTTAGTAAATGGTCTTAAACACAATCTGCTTAGCATTAGTCAATTATGTGATAGTGGGTTTGCTGTTTCATTTAATAAGAATATGTGTTTTGTCAAGAAAGCAGATGGATCACTCTTATTCACAGCCCAGAGGCAAAACAATCTATATAAGATTGACTTAGAGGACCTCTCAAATCAAAGTGTCTCATGTCTAGTGTCCATTGAGGATGAGCGATGGATTTTGCACAAAAGGTTAGGTCATGCAAGTTTGAGATTAATCTCAAAACTGAAAAAGCATAACCTTGTAAGAGGACTACCAAACCTTAGTTTCAAGTCTGATGCTCTCTGTGATGCATGTCAGAAGGGAAAACAAGTCAAATGTTCCTTTGAATCTAAGAATGTTGTTAGTACCAACTGACCACTAGAATTGCTACACCTTGATCTCTTTGGTCCAACAAGGACCGCCTCTATCAGTGGAAAGAAATATGGTCTTGTCATAGTAGACGACTACACTAGATGGACGTGGGTTATGTTTCTTGCTCACAACGATGAGTCATTCAAGGTCTTTTCTGTATTCTGCAAACGTGTACAGAATGAAAATGGCATGTGTATAGCTTCAATTAGAAGTGACCATGGGGGAGAATTTGTCAATGAGCTATTCCATGAGTTTTGTGAAGAAAGTGGTATTCAACACAACTTCTCAATACCAAGAACACCACAGCAAAATGGTGTGGTAGAGAGAAAGAACAAATATCTTCAAAAGATGTTTAGGACTATGCTCAATGACAATTCTGTCCCTAAGAACTTCTGGGCTGAAGCAGTTAACACTGCCTGCTACATTCAAAACAGAATATATATTAGACCTATTTTGAATAAGACTCCTTATGAATTGTGGAAAGGCAGAAAGCTCAACATTTCATACTTTCACCCCTTCGGATGTAAATGTTATATTTTGAATACAAAAGATCAACTTGGTAAATTTGATGCTAAAGTAGATAATGGAATCCTTCTAGGATTATCTGAAACTTCAAAAGGCTTTAGAGTTTATAATTCTAGAACTTTAGTTGTAGAAGAATGTATTCATGTGCAATTTGATGACAAACAGCCTAATAAGGATCTATCAGAGCTAGATGTAGCTTTTGCAGATCTTGATCTAAACATTTCAGGAGAGAAACCAGAAATTAAGATTGATATCCAAGTAGACGAAACTTCTCAACAACAACCTGAAACATCTACCTCTCAACAGGAAAATGCTCAGAAATCGTGGTATTTCAAAAATTGCCATCCTCAAGACCAAATCATTGGTGACCCCAATGACAAGCAACCTTCAGAGAACAAAGTGATTCTGCTCTTGTCTCTGAATGTGAACCGAAGACAGTGGACGAAGCTCTACTGGACGAAGGATGGATTCTTGCTATGCAGGAAGAGATAAATCAGCTTGAGAGAAGTGAAGTCTGGACGCTTGTACCCCTGCCTGAAGACAAGTCAGTCATTGGAATAAAGTGGGTCTACAGAAACAAGCTTGATGAAGATGGTAAGGTTGTGAGAAACAAGGCAAGACTTGTTGCTCAAGGCTACTCTCAAGAAAAATGTATAGACTATACTAAAACTTTTGCACCAGTTGCTAGACTAGAAGCTGTAAGAATTTTAATGTCATTTGCTGCACATCATAGCTTTATGCTTTTTCAAATGGATGTTAAAAGTGCATTCTTAAATGGTTTTATTAATGAAGAAGTATATGTCATGCAACCTCCTGGATTTGAAAATACAAATCACCCTGAACATGTTTATAAGCTTAAGAAAGCACTATATGGACTTAAGCAAGCTCCTAGAGCTTTGTATGATAGGTTAAGTTCGTTTCTAATGGAAAATGGTTTTAACAGAGGAAAAGTATACACAACTCTATTTAGAAAATGTATTAAGTCAGATTTCATTATAGTACAGATTTATGTTGATGATATCATTTTTGGTTCTACTAATGAATCTATGTGCAAGGAATTCTCTAAGTTAATGTAGAAAGAATTTGAAATGAGCATGATGGGAGAACTCAAATTCTCCCTTGGACTTCAAGTTAAATAGTCTATGGACGAGATGTACATCCATCAGACTAAGTATACAGAGGAACTTCTAAAGAAGTTTAAGATGGATGATTGCAAACCAATGAATACCCCAATGCATCCCACTTCAATACTGAACAAAGATGATAAAGAGAAAAAGGTAGACCAAAAGTTTAGTTGGTTTTTGTGATGCTGACTATGCCGGAGATAGAATTGAAAGAAAAAGCACCAGTGGAGGATATCACTTCATTGGAGCTAACCTAGTATCATGGTCAAGCAAAAGGCAAAGTACCATTGCTCTATCAACTGCTGAAGCAGAATACATATCAGCTGCAAGCTGCTGCTCACAACTTCTGTGGATCAAACACCAATGCGAGGACTACAATGTATTTGTAAGTAGTATTTCACTTATGTGTGATAATACTGCTGTAATCAATTTATCTAAGAATCCAATACTGCACTCTAGAGCTAAAAACATAGAGATTAAACATCATTTTATTAGGGATTATGTGCAAAAAGGTGTGTTTGATGTTCAATTTATAGATACTGACTACCAATGGGCAGATATCTTCACTAAACCTCTTGCTGAGGACAGATTTATCTTTATAATAAAGCATTTGAATATGTTGTATGTGGATTGAGCTGGTATATTTATTGTTATATTGGTCGTCCATTGCATGTTTTCTCTGCACGTCCACTAGTCATGACGTTCAGAGCAATTGGATTCTACGCGTCCACTACCTATGTCTTTGCACGTCCACTCTTAGTCTTGTGTGGACTCGTCTATGCACACATTTATTGCTTATATTAATTTGTTCTTGAACACTTTTATATAAAACTCTTCTCTTTCCTTGCTGAGTCAGCTACCCTCATCATTCCCATCAAGACCTTTTTATGGTCCCAAGTTACCAATGACATTTTATCATTATGACATGTCATATCAAAAGTTTTTTTTAAACCTTTTGATATTCAAGATTCTTTTAAAAGAAATCTTTTCCCTCTGAGAAAGACTTTACGCTTCCATAATCACTCGAGCTATCTCTCTTTACCTCTCTTTGCTCTCCAAATCCTAAGCTCGTTGATCTTCTACAATGGCATCTTCAACCTTCAACGTGGACAAACTCAACCTAGCTATAGAGCACCATTTCAACCTTAATGTGCTAAAAGACTACAATCTTGACATAAGCAAATATGTCAATGCTGCTGGCTGGGAAGGACTCTTCACAGAGAAAGTCTCTATTTTCCCAAATCTTGTCAGGGATTTTTGGAGAAACATCCAACTAACAAAAACTGACTTCTACTCAACCTTATTAAGAAGGAAGATTACAGTCTCGGGGAATGAGACACCCCGATGTGCCCCATCGTATTATTACATTAAAACCTTAATATTTATTTACTTAATCGCGCGCTTACTATTGAAAATACGTAAAAATTAAAACTTATATCATTATCATATAACTTCTTCAAATTTAAAACACACCAAGGTAGTACTATATATACATACACACATGTTTATTTATTACGTTACCAAAACACTGTTGAGGGTATCCTCTCGGTAGGATCCCTCACAGGCATAAACTTCACTACAGACATACTTAGCGGAAAGATAAATACTCCTTAGACACACTGGCCATAATGTCTATACTCTACTCGCCATGAATCACAGCCCGACCTCCAGCATCTGGTTCGTAAGGAGTTCCATCTAACTCCTCAGCAATTGGTTCCTCCATCGGGTCTTCTCGTACGATCACATCAGAAATAAAATACAACACACAGAAAGATATAGGGAATAAGAAACAGTTCTATCATCAAAAAGCAGAAAAGAGTAATAGTAAATGATACAGTAATTGTCACAGATACGCATCACTCAAAATCAACAATCATCCTCAATTCACTATATCATCCTCTACCCTCAGCCCATGCAACTAAAACTTTATACTGATGTGGCCATCTTCACTCCTGTCACATTAGTCAGTAGTCCAGAACTATTTAGGGTCAAAACTCAGTGCGCCACTATTCCCTAATCTCTCATCGGAAATAGTGCATCAGCACAATATGCGTCACTATTGCCCCCATTGGAAATAGCACATAAGCACATAATAAATAATAACTCGGTGCGCCCCTATTCCCTTACCTCTCATAGGAAATAGTGCATAAGCATGATATGCGTCACTATTGCCCCATTGGAAATAGCACATAAGCACATAATAAATAATAACTCGGTGCGCCCCTATTCCCTTACCTCTCATAGGAAATAGTGCATAAGCACGATATGCGTCACTATTGCCCCCATTGGAAATAGCACATAAGCACATAATAAATAATAACTCGGTGCGCCCCTATTCCCTTACCTCTCATAGGGAATAGTGCATCAGCACGATATGCGTCACTATTCCCCCCATTGGAAATAGCACATAAGCACATAATAAATAATAACTCGGTGCGCCCCTATTCCCTTACCTCTCATAGGGAATAGTGCATCAGCACGATATGCGTCACTATTCCCCCCATTGGAAATTGCACATAAGCATAAAAGACCTTATAATTCGGTGCGCCACTATCCCCTATTCTCTAATAGGAAATAGTGCATAAGCACGGTATGATTCTCACTGACTTTTATCAATAGCAACCTAGTGCCTTAAGCTTTTTCTCACAACCTCCACTTACATTTTATATCACATCACTTCATCGCGAGGCACCTCTAATTCATATTCAAAACTCTCACCCAAACAAAACACCTCCGAGCAATTTATATATCTTTCCTTAAAATTATCTAAGCATAGTATTAAACCCAGACAGATCATGCATAACACATTAATCAACAGAATATTCCAACATCTCAATATCATATAAGGCAATTTATCACAACCAAATAATTAACAAAGTCAGACTCTGTCACGGCCTGGCCGTGATAGCCATCACGGCCGTGACAGACAACAAACATCCTCAATGTCATAAATATTCAAGCACCGAAATAATATGTCACATGCAGATGGAATACCTCAACCAGCGTATCACAGTAAATTTGATAACATAAAATCAAACATCCTCAAATACTTAAAATCAACTTAATGTCGATAAACCTACAATCCACGAATCACCATTGGTTTTACAGAAAAGGTTTCCAATGGGATTTTGGTCTTGTCGATTACTCGACTACTAGTAGGGTTTAGGTCGCCCTACACAATTATCATATAATCTACTACTTATCGATTCCGACGATAGGTTGATTCTTTTCCCCACCTGAGCTAGCACCGGAAACACGTACACGACGATCCTCGTTATCCTGCCATGAGTTAACACAACCACCTTCATCCAAACAACATAACTATAATCAATCAACTAACAACCATCTATGACACTTTAGGGTTAGGTTCGGTCAAGACTTAGAAAATAGGTTTAGGGTTATCTTCTTAATGCCATCTTTTGGATCCTAGTTACTAGAGTCTTAACTAACATAGATTACTTATTACAAGAATAAAATTTGAAACAAAATTCTCTAACCTTTAGGGTTAGGGTTTCGGTCAACATAGAGATTTTTAGTAAGGCTTTTCATTTAAATAATCTAACATGGATTAGAGTGTGTAGACATACATGTCATATAGAATACATGATCATACATGACAACACATGAACAAAACTCTACCAAACCTATTCTAATAGATTCAGCCCAGTCCAGAAATCAAGGAAGGAAATTTCTCATGACCATATGCTTCTAGATGATGAAAATAGATATTATTATAAGATCATAGCAATTGGTTTCACGTCAAAAAGATTTTTCTAGAATTAGTTATGAATTTTTGAAGAAAGCTTCAAGAACTTTGACTCATATGAAGAACATGATGAACACAAGCATAAATCCATAAAAGTTGTGAATATAAAAGCTTAAAATATCAAGATTAAGAGAGAGATTCCTCACCTTGAGATAAAAAGATTTATTCAAGAACTTGAAGAACAAAGATGATCTTAGCAAGAACACTAAGGAGTTCTTTGTGTTTTGTGGGGAAAAACTTGAGATGTGAAATAGAAATTGTTTAGATCATCTAGATAAGTGAGAATATGATCTTAGAAGATCAAAACAAGGTTTGGATGGTTATATATGGGTATGGGCCGAATTTGAAGAAAAGAAAAGATGAACTTGAAAGTTCATGGATTCAAGAACAAAATGGATCAAGTGATGGTTATTGATCTAAGGAACAAGTTTCATGAATGAAGAATCATGAGATTATGTTTCTAAGTTAGAGATAAATGATGAATAAGTGAAGAACAAATGAATAACAAATGAAGAACAAGTGAAGAACTTGTGAGAGAAAATGAAGAACATGAAGTTTTGAGAGAGACAAAACGATGAAGTTGGAAAATGAGTGAAAATGATCCAAGTGTGGATGATGGGCACGGTTTAGAGGTGGGTGTGAGGAGAAAATGTGTGGTTTGATGAGATAAAAGAACCATGGTTGAGTTTATTTGGTCAAGGTTAAGTTAGAAAATAATATAATAACTTAGCTATAGTTAATAGTAACCTAACTAGGGTTTATGTATAATCATGGTTAATAAAATACGTGGTCCTAAATTTTGAAGAGATGTGGCTGCCTCCTACACCACATATTATGGAGAAGATATTTTGTGTTGCAAATCATGGTTAATTAAGCTTGGTTTTCTAAGTGTTCTTGAGAAGTTTAGAGAGAAAGATAAAGATGATGAAGATTTAGAGCAGTTTCGGTAATTTGGACATATCTCCCAATATACTTTGTCCGTTTTTGATGATCTTTATGTCGTTGGAAAGAAGAGAGAAATATGAACAACTTTCATGTAGAAAGTTTTCCAAGATTCAGAACAGATAAGAGTCATAATTTCGTGGCAGTTTCGGGATACTGATGAGAGAATGACTTTGCCTTATAACTCATCCACTTAACATAAATGTCATTTATGGCTTAGGCAAAGTGATGTCCAAGTGATTGGAATGGAGGAAGGAGCCGTGAGTTTTGGGTTGGATTTGGTCAAATTTTCCAATGGCATGGCTTGTAATTGTCATAAAAAGACAAGGGTAAAATGGTCATTTCATAGCAAAAATTCACTTTGTCATAAATGCGCCATTATGGCCATTATGACTCGGATAAGCTCGTCATAAATGCTCGTCAAGTCGGTCAAATCCATCATCTCAGCTACATTGCCGACTTCGGGTTTCATCTGGCGCAGGTTTTTCCTAGAGATAATCTCGACGTATACGCCCGCAACAAATATAATATTTTAATTTTTACGCTAAATTTTTCAAAACTTTCAGTATCGTAGTAAATACGATAAAAACATTTTTCATCTCGTTCACGAGTTAAAATTAGGTTTTCTGAGCAGTAAACTTTTACAGTCAGCGAAAACACAGAGAACGGCAGACCGACTTCCGTCTGAATTTTCAACCAAAAACTTCCCCGTAAGTATAACAAGGAAATGACCTTGGTTTATCCAAAATCATTGTCTAAGTCTCGGATAAAAATATATATTTATATATTTAATACCGATATTACAAAGCAGCGAAAATCGGGGTGTTAGAGGGAAGACTATTGCTGAAGCAATCTTCTGTGCTGAGGAAGGACTAGTTTTTATTGAGTCTTGGGAAGAAGACTTGGGTGGCTTTTGAGACAATAGAAGTCTGTCTCGTGAAGGAGGATACGGTCAAGACTCACTCGTGGAAGGCTGTTGAAATGAAGGATATCATTCGTATTCTTCACCAGCTTCTCAACAAAGTGGTGCTTCACAAGGTTGGGTCAAAGGACAACCTTTCATCTATTCACAAGTTCTGTCTCTGCCATCTTCTCACAGAGACAAGAATCAATCTTCCAAGAATCCTTTATGGAAGATTCAGGGATGCAGTGATGAATAAGAAAAGACTCTCTGCACTCCCCTTCTGCCACCTTCTCTCTAAGATTTTCAAGGCTCAAGGAGTATAGGAGTTGCTTGCTGCCAAGACTCCTGAGGAGCAAGCAAGGTTACTAACTGATAAACCAATGTCTGCTGCAGACTTTGGAAAGATGAAGATAGCCAACATGAACCTCAGTACATATGCTGCTGCTGCAATGGCTAAGACTGAGGAATTATTGGTGGCTAAAGAAGAGATGATCGAACAGAACAATGCTGAAGTCCTAGGGGTTAGAAAGGTAACCAGGCAAAAGACAACTGCTGCAAGAAAGCCTGCCCCCAAAAGACCAGCAAGTGGGATTGCTATCAGCTGTTGCCCCTGCTGCAAAAAGTCCAAGGAAAATTATCCTCTCTCATAATGAAGATGAGGAAGCTGATGAGGATAGCATTCCTATCAGCTCTATCCTAAAGAAGCAGAAGACCTCTGTTGCTGTTGCTAAGGCTGTTGTGCCTGATCCTTCAACTATACCAACAAAACCAAGGAGACAACCAGCAAGAAAAGCTAGGTCAACCAAAACTCCTAAGGTAACTATCTCTGCTAATGATCCTGTTCAATTAGCAGTAGATGACCTTGTATCTAGTTTAGAAGCTAGGATAGTTGATATATCTATCCCCTCTTCAAATGAAGTATATATTCCCTCACCACCTTCACCACTACCACATATAGATAACAGTATTACCATTGAAGCTCCCTTTCCAAAACCCTTGAAAACTCTATTTCCACCCCTAATTACCTCTTCCACCCTTTACAATGGCAAATCTGAGGATTGGGCTAAAGTACAGAGAAAATGGAGAATACTATTCCACACCATTCCACATGAACCAGAACCCATCATAAACAGATGGTATCCTCTACCTGAATATAAGGAAGAAGTTAGCCAATCTGTTGAACTGCTTTATCTACCTCACCCAGAGTGTCAACTAATCAAAATTGTACCTTCTCAAATATACAATAATTTAGGGCCTTTAGTCACCCACCTACCTTTAGCCAAATTCCCCCCCAAGAAAATTTATCCAAATCTTATCAAAACTCCTCCATTCATGCCAATTACTGATGGAGTTGAAAGGCACATAATACCCGTCTGGGAGACTAACCCCAAGAGGAAGAATCTTCCTACTATTCTTGAGAAGAGAGCTAGATCATCTAAGCATGTCCCCATGATCATGCCAAGGGACACAAAATGGATGTCCTTTGAGCATCCTAGAGTCTATGGGAGGGCTGCTGATTTGTTCATGGATCAACTCTATTGATATACTGAATTGGGAGTTCAGCCAGCTCAGCTGATAGGGCTGCAAATTTTGTCCTTCCATCCTGGCTGAGGCATAAGGAAACAACCAGGATTGGAATCAAGCCTTACAAAATCTGTCCGAGATTGCCAACGCTGGATCTCAACAAGGACAAGGACTTGAAGAACATAAGGTTCAACGGTGTGATGCCCGTAGCTGAGTCTGCATTGCTTGACCTTGATCAAGAAACTTTTGATTACTCGATGTTGGATTTCCTTCAAAATCATGAATCCATTGAGTTAATCAATGAGCACAAAGCTGTTGATTTTTGGAAGTCACACTTAATTCACTGCACCAGAGAGGCATCTCCCTCTGGATTGACTGATGAAGAAAAGGAAGATATTCCCAAGGTCAGAGGAAAGTGTGGACTTTCACACTTTAGATACATGATATATAAAGACCTCTGGGGACTTCCTATCAGCAGTAGAAATGTGGAATTTTTCTATCCAATTCATTGGGCAAAGGATATCCCCGAGCCAGTTATACAATATGCTTTTGCCACAGCCTCGACCTCTTCCTCCGAGCATGCATCTGAAGAATTAGTTATGGAAGGCCCTGAGCTGAATGTGGAAATCTTTTGAAAACCTGCTTGAGCCGTCCACTTCCTTAGCTGATGCAGTTGCTGTTGAGCCAACTTTGACAGAGCAAGGTGTTGAGTATGCTAAGACATCCTCTCAACTATTAGCTCTTGCTATGATTCATCCTCCAGCCCAAGCTCAAGACACTATCTCAGACTCTGCTGAAAGCTCAAGACAATTATCATTGCCATCCAATCTTGAAGACATCATTGGCAGAATTGTTGATGATAAGGTTGGAAAGATTGTTGAAGAGAGGACTGAGCAGATGACACAACAAAATGAAGAAAGAGTGAAAAATCAAGTGCAAGACACCTTGGCTCCTACAAATGCCATGGTGACTCAAATGTTGGCCTTGCTAATGGAATTTCAAAAGAATCAAAATCCAAACCAACCCCCTCCACCACCTCATTCTTCTTAGAATTTCTTCTTTCTTATTTTATTTTACTGACAATGATGGTCCACTCCCTGTTTACCTTTTTGGTTGGTGACAAAAAGGGGGAGAAAGGAAAATAAAGAAAATTATAAATAAAGCCAGTTTTTGAAAAGCACTTATATGTTTACATTTACATTGATCTGCTTTACTTATATTATTTGCTCTGATACTTGTGTTTATCTATCTGTTAGTCTGCTTTAGTATTTGAATGCTTTGTCTTAGGGGGAGCCTTGCAAGCTCTCTTAGACTTTGCTATTTAAATTTAATCAGTTTTTGTCATCATCAAAAAGGGAGAGATTGTTGGAACCAAAGTGGTTATGGTTTATTTAATCTCTAAGTTTGATGTTAACAAAAGGATTAAATTTACTTGGCAAAGTGTTAGTTGAGATCTAACAAGTGAGTTCAGTTTATGAAGGAATATTCAAAATAATGTAAGGTATACAATGCTTGGACTCGTTCAAAGAATTACTTGTCCAAAAGGTTATTTAAACTGTTTATAATTTAATTGATAAAGTAGACTGGTTTTCTAAAGTGGACGAGGCTATAAATGAATACCTAAATAAATTGTTAGGTATAGCAAGTCCAAAGACTTGAAAATAAGCACGTCCATTTTGCCATGTCAGCAGACTGAAGTAATTAGCCAAGAAAAAGAACTAAAACACAAGGTAATCTAGTAAACGAGCTCCTTATGCCACGTCATTGGACGGAGCTTCTCATTAAGGACTTAGCAAGTCCAAAGACTTTTGTAGACGAGCGCTTCTACCATATTAGTAGACGAGTGCTTCTACCACATTAGTAGACGAGCGCTTCTACCACTTTAGTGGACAAGTGCCCCTGCCACATCAGTGGACGAGCATAATTAAACTCTTGTATAGATGCGTTCTTAAAACTAAGTAGACGGTGCTATATGTTTTATATGTTTGCTACCTTGAATATGAGATTTAATGCAATCTAGTCCACAATGAATTTATTTCAAATGATTGATATTTATTTCAAATGAATATTTGTTCTTCTCATTTGTCTTTATCCGATTTAATGTCTTATTTCCCTTGAGAAAATTCATATTACTATGAAGGTAATACAAAAAGAAAATAGTACAATGGGAATTGCAAAACGATCTGTACGATGACAACTTTATTGCTGAACAAAAGCTGGTTTATACACAAAGGAGGAAAGAAAGGTTTTAAGGTACAATTGCTCAGAATTGTGAGCCTCCATTTTGTGATTCTCTGATAACCAAGGATACTTTTCAACTCGCCAAATCAAGCTATCATTCACAACGGATATCAAGCATTAAATGCTATCTCTAAACGGGATTATTCAAAGTAACCGTTGAAGAACTACAAGAGCAGAAGAAGGTCACTATATAAGTAGAAGACCTCAGTTATTGAAAAAACAACTCTTGCTTACACAATCTTGCCGGCTGAACTTTTGCCATCACCATTCATTGTTTTATTCTTTCAAAAGAAAAAGTCTGTAATCTTTTAGTTTGAATATTGTTGTAATATTCAACTGATCTTAAACTGTCATACTCTCACACTTAGTGAGTTAAGAAGATCAACCTTTAAATCTCCGTGATAGAGTTAGAGCCTGAAGAGGCTTGGTAAGAAAGGAATACTTGTAGCCTGAAGAGGTGTTTAATACTTGTTGTGTAATCTATTTGGAGAAATAGTGAAAAAATCCTTCAAGTCGAAGGGACGGGATGTAGCTCTTGGTTGGAAGAGAGTGAACGTGGATAAAATCTCTTGTGTGAATTTTCTATCCCCAAACTCTTCAGTTTTTATTTGCTTCTACTAACTATGGGTTTTTGATATTGCTTTTGTTAATTTTTAAAAAGGTTTTCTTGTGTGCTTAATCTTTTTATCTTCTGCTTGTGAAAAAGTTGTTCAAAATGGTTTTTACGAAAATAGTTAAGAAACACAATTCAACCCCCCCCCCCCCCCCCTATTGTGTTTGTCTGTGCCAACTTCAACTAAGTCTATGGTGAACTCAACATCTCTCTGAGGGGGCAAGTTATAAACATCCCCCGAAAGCACTTCAGGAAATTCCCGCACAGCAGGAACACTTCCAACATCAGGAGGGCTTTCTACTTCCAGGGAAGATAGAATCATGTACACTTGGGCCTCTTCTTTTATCAAAGCCTTAACTTGGTTGGCAGAGAGAAACCTAGGTTCCTTAGACTCCACAGGAGTGCCAAAAACTAAGGTCTTATCAAAACAATTTCGAAGGACGTGTTGGAAGATAACCAGTCCATGCCAAGAATAATGTGAAGCTATTTTAAAGGTAAGCATACAAGATCGACAGTAAAGGTCCTACCATCAATGGTAATATGGTAATATGATAGTTCTTGCATGCATGAGAAGTGAGAACAAGTTTGTTTGTGGGTGTGGCAACAATCAAATCATATTCAAGAAAGGTAATAGGTAAGTTTAAACTCTTGACGGTATCATGTGATATAAACGAGTGTGTAGCACTCGAATCATACAAGACAGTTAAAGGAGTCCCATCAATTAAGCACATACCTTGGATCAAGTCATCAGACTCGGAGGCCTCAGCTCCACTAAGAGTAAAGACTCTCCCAGTGGTCTTCAGTCGGTTATCCTGAGACTGCTGACTCTTGCTAGCACTTGGAGGTTCTGACTTTTCTCCTCCACACTCCCGACTTATGTGGCCAGGCTTGCCACACCTAATGCAGATGATGTCTGATTCCTTGCACTGGGTAGTGAAGTGATCTGGTGCGCCACACTTCATGGGCCTAGGAGTGGGTTCCTGCCACTCTGTTTGAAATCTCGTCCGGCTGGAGCGAAACGCTGCTTACCCTTATCCTTCTGCTCGGCTTTCTTGTTGCCCTGCCTATCTGAACCCTTGAAACTAGCCACTCTAGACTTGTAGGAATCCTCAAAGATCCTACACTTGTTCACTATGGTTGGGAAGACTCTGATTTCCTGGTAACTGATTTCCTGCTTGATCTCTGGATGAAGACCATCCTCGAACTTTACACACTTAGAACGATCATCAGCCATAATCTGGTACGGTGTGTAATACCTAGCCAACTCCTCAAACTTTGCCGCATACTCTCCCACTGACATATTCCCTTGCTTCAGCGCCAAGAATTCCATTTCTTTCCTATCACGGATATCCGAAAGGAAATATTTCTCCAAGAACCTCTCTCTAAAGGAATTCCAAGTGTCCGTCGTACTCTCAGCCTCCACCCACTAGTGCAATAAGTGCTTTTTACGCCAGTTAAAATTGATTTTTTACATCAGAATACTGACTGACGTAAATACAGCTGACGTTAATAGTTAATATTTTAACGTCAGTTGAGAACTGACGTTAATTTTGTAAAAATTAACGTCAGTTTTTTCAACAACTAACATTAATTTTGTAAAAATTAACGTCAGTTTTTTAAACAACTGATGTTAAACATAAAACTATTAACGTCAGTTCTTTAAGACAACGGGCGTTAATTTTGTTAAAACTAACGTCAGTGGTTATAAAGAACTGACGTTAAAGGTTTAATTTTAACGTCAGTTGTAATAAACAACTGACGTTAATAGTGTACTGTATATTTTATAAAATACTATTAACGTCAGTTGTTTGATACAACTGACGTTAATAGGTTTTTTTTAATTCAGTTTTAAAATATCACTCCCCTCAGCTATCCCTGCATTCAATAAATATCCCAGTAACACATAATATCACACACATTACAGAATTGCAAAGGAAAAATGGAACAATGGGGGGACTTAAAACCAAAACCCATGTATATATATAAATAAATTTTAGTTCCAATGTCTAAAAAACAAAACTACCAATCTAAGGATATATATATATATATACATGTTATTAATTAGTTTCTAAAGTCTAACAAAAAAACTATTTATCTAAGTATTGCGGAGGTATCTTGTCAATTCCTTTTTCAGCCGCATACTTGAAGAAGAATTCAGCGAAGCGCATCCTCAAGTCTCTTAACTCATCTTCTTGAATAGGCGATTGGTCGTTAAATGCCTACACACGTTCAAATAATAACAATAACATCAATGCAAGTCATCTTCAAAACTATAATATATAATTTAACAAGTTGTTTAAATATTACCTTAATCCATCCATCCGTAATAGATGTGGAGACTATGTTCAGCATATGAAGCATCACATAATAGCCGCACGACCACCCGTCAATTTGAAATCGAGACTACCAACAAAATTAATTTCAACGTCAGTTGAATATACATATAAATTAGTAATTATAATATTAATTATTTGATAAATAAACTACAAAACCTTGAGGATGTTCCATGCAGGATTTGCTTTAGCCTTAGAAGCCCTACTTCTCCCGTTGGCGCAACTTATGCTACTCGCCTTTAGCGCGCTATCATAAACAAATAACCATGTCGATCAATTAACAAATTCATATATCATGTGTGTAATAAACTAAAAACAACTGATATTAAAACTTAAATTAAATTTAAGATTAGTTACTTACTTATTTACAGCTTCCACCACCTTCGGTGGCGGATCTTGGTGGAGAGAGCAGAAGAATATGACAGTATGCCTAGACGGGTGAAGTACGAACAACTGCCAATGGTTTTTCATACAGTAGGGAGCCAGATATAATTCTTTCCGATTGTCTCCCAACAAGTTCCCTATGTATTTACTTAATCCATCGCCATCAAAGAATTGGGGCAGAAGGACTGACGGATCTAAGAAGCCGTAAACTGATGCAACGCCCTTATCAAGCTGAAGAAGATTGAGATACCTAAGATATGAAAAGGTGTGGATGTTAATTACATAATATATATATTGAAATTAAAATAAATTATTAAATGGAAAAATACCAAAAATAAATAAGTTATAAAATTAAAATTAACTTACGTGCACCAGAGACTCAAAACATTGTTGTTCATCCAGACGTTATTTCTGCAGGCGTTCCCGAGATCGTCACCACAGAAGGTAAATATCATCCGTTGATCTGGGCGTGCCACCCATCCATCGTGCTCCAATGGACATTCAAAAATATCAAACGCATAATCCTCACCAAGTGAGAACAAACGAGTGATAGGTGACAGCGACACCGACGTCGACTTGGCCTTCAGTTTAGGAAAAATAAATTAGATAAGTTGTTGATAATTAAAAAAAACACAAGTAATTATTTGACTAATTTGGACATTAATAATGAATACATACCTTTGTTAACATTTCGAGATCATGTCGTTTGGAGTCCAACTCAAGCTCACGCCTTTTCATTTCCAACTCATGCTCATGGCGTTGGACTTCGAACTCCCGCTCCCTAGCTGCCAACTCATCGTCCTCCACATGTGCCCTACTAAAACTCTCTTTTGTTCTCACATGTAGAGGTTTGGCATGCCCTGCGGTTTCCTGGGATGTACCGACAGAGGAAAGCTCTTTGTCAATAGCCTGCTTGAATTCCGGGTTGGATATTAAGCCTTGCATCAGATGTGTTGTAATAGCTGGGTTGGACATGAGGTGCTGAGTAATGTCAGCCAAAATTGATGCTTCATTGACCACCCGCTTTTGTGAAGCAGACTTGCCATAATATTCTTTGATGGTCACGTTCCCAGGAACACCGAGAACCCGACCAGGATGGTCTTTCTTGCCTAGAGCAGTCATCAAGACGTCCCGCCGTCCAGAAGGGACGAATGCGCCCTGGGAGGATTGTGCTTTAAGATCCATCTACAATGAAAAAAAAAATGAAAAAACGTGCAAGTGAAAAGTGTTTCAAATATCTATACAAATATCAATTGAAATCAAGTTAATTATTTACTTACAATCTTATCTGCCACTTCGCAAGTGGCATCAACTTTAAAAGATCCCGTCTTTGTCATGCGGCCGGCTAACCAGACATCCTCGCGGTCGATGTCCGACGGAGGACTTAATGGTGTGCCCTCAGGCACCTCTCCTCTTTCAATCCTAGCAGAGTGCTCTTCCTGCTTCGCCCTCAGCCTATCTGCCATCATCTGCTCGATCTGAGTCTGGTACCCACCCTGAGACATGGTGTGGCGGTGGACGTTCTTCGCCTGATTCTTCCGACCCTTATTTGCCTTAGCCTATTCAAACAAAAACACATAATTAAATACAATTAAATGATCTATAATAAGCATACAAAATTAACTTAATCAACCAACCTGAAATTCTCCATCCTGTCGACTCCTGGCAAACATATCCCAAGTATCCTGATCAATCCAGGGATAATCCGAGAACATTTTATCAAGCCGCTTCTTCCCAGATACATAGTACCTGGTAAGATCATGCTTGAACCCATTCCAACGCTTTGATGCCATTTTCATACATTTATGACGATGATCCTCGTCATTTGGCACAGTCCAAGCTACCTACACATTAAATACATAACAACTGGATGGATTATAACTCGGATAATTATCTAATAATGTAAATCAAATGAATGTAAAGGTAAAATACCGTGATAGCCTCCCAAATATGATCCTTAACGTTCTATGGAATGTCATTCCAGTGGTTGTAGTTGATGCTTACGTGCTGCTTTGCTTGTAGAAACACCCACTTATTAAATTCTTTAGCACGGGGTCCCTGGGCATTTAGATTAGCATCGAAGGACACCTCAAGCTTCTCGTCAGTTCTTTTGTCCTTCTCTAGTTTCTTCAACGAGGTGGCTCCTCTACCCCGTTTCCTATGAGCCTGTGATGTCTGTATGGACAAAAAAAATGATAAAATAGAGGGTTGTAACATTATAAACTTACATTAAAAATAAGGACTAAAGATAGTATATAACATGTAAACTTACACTAGAATCAGGTGTAGGCGTGATCGGGTCCTGCGAAGCCCCCACAGTGTCCTCCCGTGCATGCGGGCTATCCGATTGATCCATATGTATAAAATAAATACAGAAGTATAAATAAAAATAACTAGATAGGTCCTGCAGATATACAAAACATCTATCCAATATAAGGACAATACGGGAGATTGAAAACTATAGTTTTTGAAGATTGCCAAGCACTGGTCACGGCCTGGCCGTGATGTCCATCACGACCGTAACGTGCCAACTGAACCAGAACCTCAAGGGCAGAACTGATCACGGCCTAGCCGTGATGAGCATCACGGCCATGACAGATCAACCAGCAGAGCAACATGCATGCACTCAAAACCAAAATAGAGACATTCCAAACAACTCAAACTCACGGTTTCAAGTTTCAACTACTGAGACTACAGTTTCAACATACACTCAAAACCAAAAATAGAGACATTCCAAACAACTCAAACTCACAGTTTCAAGTTTCAACTACTGAGACTACAGTTTCAACATACACTCAAAACCATAAATAAAAAAATGTGCCCTAAAGACTCACCAGAAATAGGCGCTCGCGTGGTGGTGGGTGGGAAGCTCGAGTGGTGGCCAACGTTCGATGTGGTTACTGAGAGCAGAGGGACAAGGATAGTTAGTGCGCGGGAAGGGGAAAGAGCGATGTCAAGTTATTGCAAAGAATGAGCGAGAAAGAGAGAGTTAGGGGTTAAGAGTGTACCTCACGGTGGTGGCGAAGAAGCCCTTGCGGTGGTTGCGGTGGAGATGAGCTCGCGATTAGGGCAGAGTGAGAGTGAGAGTGAGGGTTGAGAGTGAGGGTTGAGCGTGATGAAAAGAGAAAAGAGACGTACAGAGAAGTGCAGAAGCCGCGCGGGTGTAAATGTTATAATCAAAATAAAATAACATTTTACGTCAGTTGTTAGTAAAAACTGACGTTAAAGGTCATATATTTAACGTCAGTTGTCTTAAGAAACTGACGTTAAAAACACTCACACTTCTAACGTCAGTTGTATTACACAACGGACGTTAAAAGTTTATTAGTTTCTGTAAAAACTAATAAACACTCACACTTCTAACGTCAGTTGTCTTAAGAAACTGACGTTAAAAACACTCACACTTCTAACGTCAGTTGTATTACACAACGGGCGTTAAAAGTTTAATAGTTTCTGCAAAAACATTCATTCCTTTGACTACTGTGCTACTTAGCCATTCACCTTGTAACCTAATCCTCTTAATGAGCATTAAGTTTTTAGATAAGTTTTCAAGAAAATCAGAATAGCTTAGTAACTTCATCCCCTGCTCCTATAAATAGCTTCCTTCCATCCTTTTAATTTTCTGCTTCACAATATGTCTCTGCCATGGAGATTAACTTCATCACTCTTTCTTCCTATTCCTAGACTCAAAGATCTTTGTCTTAATGGTCAAACAACTTATGAGGTTGTGTAAATCACATAACATGGATGGTAAGGTTGGGTGAATCACGTAATGTGATTCTCTCACTTTATTTCATCCCCGTCATCCCTTTCACTTTGCTTTGGAAGGAAGTGACTGTGGATTCAAGACGATGCATCAAGGAATTCCAGTGAAGAAGAAAGATGCAAAGATCCATTTCACTTTGCTTTCGCTGCTAGTGACTGAGGATTTACTTTGCATCATGGAATTCAAGGGAGGGAGGTGATGCATCCATTGGAGTTTCTGATGACAGGACTGAGAAGAAAATGATGTTGAAGCAGAAACTTTTTTATATTTTAGGGCTATGTTGCAGAAATTTTTTATCTTTTAATCATGTAATTTTAACTTATGAATCGCTTCAATGAGATACGATTTGATTATACATATAACTTGTTTTATGTTAAGTGTTTATTTATTTTAATTTGCACAAGAATTTGTTTACTAATTCAAGCTAATTAATAAAAATTAAAAATAAACTTGTTTAAAAAAAGGTTTAGAAATAAACTGCACTATATGGAGTGATCTGCGTTAAGAGGGACAACAGGGATATGACAACCAATGAAATGAGTTTCATAATTATTTATGTCAGTTATTTATAGAACTGACGCAAATAGTGATTTAATATTTACAAACTGCCACCACCTCATTTTTAACGTCAACTTAATTTATGACTGCCAAGTTCCCGTATATTAATTACATTATTTCCAATATTCATTCTGCAAGTTTATAATATATAGGATTATTTACGTCAGCTATTTATTTAACTGAAGTAAAAATCACACTTTTAACGTCAGTTGTATAAAAAACTGACGTTAACAATAAATATTTTTTTATTTTAAAAACACATTTAACGTCAGTTTTTTAAACAACTGACGTTAAAAGTGTATAGATATCTGCAAAAACATTCATTCCTTTGACTACTGTGCTACTTACCCATGCACCTTGTAACTTAATCCTCTTAATGAGCATTAAGTTTATAGATAAGTTTTGAAGAAAATCAGAATAGCTTAGTAACTTTATCCCCTGCTCCTATAAATAGCTTCCTTCCATCCTTTTAATTTTCGGCTTCACAATATGGCTCTGCCATGGAGATTAACTTCATCACTCTTTCTTCCTATTCCTAGACTCAAAGATCTTTGTCTTAGTGGTCAAACAACTTCTGAGTTTGTGTAAATCACATTACATGGGTGATAAGCTTGTGTAAACCACATTATGTGATTTCCTCACCTTATCATCCTTCCGGAGAATCAGCTGCTGGAGGGAAAATCAGGTGCTCGGGCGTCACAGTTCCAAAACCTCAGCTTTGGCAGCAAGTGACCGTCATGGAAGTCTCTAGAACCACCGCCTTTGCTTGAAACAGATCTAGTGCACCTGTTTTTGCCTCTCTTGAGCTCTCTCATGCCCCCCAGTTTTCTGAGGTCTTCGGAGTATAGTTTTCCCTTTGGCATATTTCATAAAACTCTCTGATGGGATGTAGCTTTAATGTTTAGGATTTTAAACCCTTTCAATGTAAATTTTTATAGGATTTTAAACCCTTTCAATCTTCTCAGTCGATCAGTATTACACTTCATGAATGAGATCCGGTTTGGGTTATTGATTCAACTTATACTTCGTACATATATTTTAGTTTTCAAAACAGAAACACAAAACATCAAAGCAATTGTGAAACTGAAACTTTGAGGAAGGCAATGCGGAAGGGTACGTATACTAGATAAAAAAATTATTAAAATAACCTTTAACGTCTGTTGATGTAAGGACTGACGTTAAAAGTGAAGTGACTCACTTTTAACGTCAATTCGATAAAGAACTGACGTTAAAACATTCACTGTTAATGTCGGTTGTTTATTGAACTGACGTTAAAAGTGAGTCACTTCACTTTTAACGTCAGTCCTTAAAACAACTAACGTTAAAATTGAATTAATGAAGTCTGATGTTTACAAAACTGCCACCGCCCCCTTTTTAACGTCTAGTTTTTGGTTAACTGACGTAAACCTTTACCGTCTAATGTATATTTTCCACTAGTCACCCTCTGACGACAGTTTTCCCACCAGTGCTCAGCCTCAATGAGCATAAAAGTGGCAAAGATAACTTACTGCTGATCATTGCAATCCATAGCTCGGAAGATATTCTCCGTCTCCCTCATCCACAACAGAGCACCTTCGGGGTCATAAGCTTCTCTGAAATATGGCGGATTGTTTCGCTGGAACTTGTCGAGACCCTGAAACTCAGCTGGTCCTCCGTTGTTGTTGTTCTGAACTTGCCCTATCGCATTGGTAAGGAGTGCCACCTCATCAGCGATAGCTGATAGTGTGATTTTACATCATGTTTCCTGTACACTTTTGCATGCATTTTTCATATAGATTAGGCATTCTTTATTTGATTTTAGTTAGTTTTTCCCTTGGAATGGGTGAAGCGGTTTCTTGGTGTTGTATTGAAGGAATTTAAGGAAAAATGCTCAGAATTAGCCTTGATGGAGCTTGGATGAAGAGAGAGCTTGAAAAGTGAAGAAAATGAGCCAAGCAGAGCCCATCACGGCCTGGCCGTGATGTCCATCACGGCCATGATCAAGAAAATTGAGAAGATTGAAGGCAAAAGTCAGAAGCTGTCACGGCCTAGTCATGATTCCCATCATGACCGTGACAGGACAGGCAGAAGCGATCACGGCCTAGCCGTGATGAGGCTCACGGCTGTGATGCTCCAAATTTGAAAGCGCGCCCATTCCAGAACACGTCACGGCCTGGCCGTGATGGCCATCACGGCCGTGACGCGCGGTCTCTCTATAAATAGAGCGCAGAACAGCTAGGCTTGGGGATTCCAGTGTGGATTATGGGGGTCTCTGACATAGACTTTCAGACCTAAAAATAAAGAGACCTTGGAGGCTGCGGCAAGGGAAAGGATTTCAACCCTAGAAGGGAGCCGCTAAGAGGGGCTGTCGTGACGACCGTGGAAAGCTCTCATGGAGTTTCTTCTCCCCTCTTCTCCTATTTCTCTGGTTTTGGCTTTCTTTGTAATTATGAGTAGCTAATCCCCGTTTGTTGGGATTAGATGTAACTAAGCTAAACTTCATGTATTTATCTTGACTGATTAATCTGTGTTTGTGTTTCTCTGTTAGTGATTGATTTTCCTTCGCTTAATGCTTGTTGTGGCTAGCACCCCCATGACTTGATTAGTGTTTTGATATGCAATTGGAAAATTCATATTAGAACCGGAATTGGAATCTATCACCTAGTAACCCTTGCGTCTAGGAATGGAGTTTGGTTTACTAGTAATCGCGTAATCCCTAATCTTAATGCAAATTCATTAATCTAGGCCACCAAAGGAATTAGGGTCTATTGGTGGATTTAGGCTCTTGCCATCCGAGGAATCGTGGATTGAGTAATCTAGTAGGTTGATTTTAACATTTGAAGCATGAATGGGAGGTATCTAGTCCTGGTAGTACATGAGGCAGAGGTTTAGTAAAATCTGATCCCAACATACCCTTTTCGTATTCCAAGTGCTCAACAAAAATACAAAAAGATTTTGATTGTTTTCTTTTATTTATTTTGAATTCATATTTTAGTCTAGATAGTTGTTGAACTTGTGAACTGGTAATTGACATCCAATCCTCGTGGGAATGATAAACGGTCTCACCACCATATTACTTGCCCGACTGGGTATACTTGCCCAGATCCGTCAACAAGTTTTTGGCGCCGTTGCCGGGGATTGGTTTTGCCAATATCATTAGTAACAAAGGAGGCAACTAATTTAGACATTTTTTTTTCTGTATATATTTGACCTTTTTGTTTTGAGTTTTGTTTGTGCTAGGTGGACGAAATTCATGGACAATTATTATTATCCACCTGATGAGGAAGCCGCAAGTCATACTTGGGAGGACAACTTGTGTTGGGAAGATGATTTCGATTTGGGAAAATTCTTTATGGAGTTTTTTTTTTATCTCATAATATTCCATCACGAGTTGATTGTGTGACTGGCGAGCTTATATATATATATATACTGCAAGGAGGATTGGGAAACCTTTTGCTCGTATCTGCCACCTCCACCACCATGTATGATTCCCATAGAGCCACATGAAGCTGAAATTGAGCAGAATACGGTTGTGGGAATGGATCAAAATGAAGATGAAGTGGTGATGGTGGAAGAGTCACAAGAAGAGGAATTACCTTCCACAAATCCTTGGGAAATTGAGGAATGGGAATGGAAGGAGAAAACACCTTTGAAAGCTGCTCTAGAACAATATTCCCAAGAACTATCCATCTCTGAGGCCAAGGCAAGAGCAGTATCGAAACTATGAAGCAGAAGTTCAAAACGCAAGTTGAGGAGATTTGCAAACAGTTAGTACAAGAGTCAGATGAAGCACAACTTGAGCAAAATCTGGTTTTGGGGATAGTTCAACATGAAGATGAAGTCGTAGTGGACTCCACCATGCTTGCTGAGCAATCTGATTTTGCTGCATTAGACAAATATGTCGGCTTACATGCATGTGTGGACACTGCTAAGTTAGCCCCTTCCACTTGTCTGGCACACTTCCTCGTGAAAACACCATTTGACCCGAGAGGGAGTGAGTTCATAATTAAAGAGGTCAATGGAGTTTTCACACACTGGCTAGGTGGAATTGTGGATAGCGTCATATTGCTTCTGCAATTGCCACTCCATAAACCATGGGATCCGGGTGGAGGATCTTACATCTTGAGCACACCTTGGTCCTTATACCACAAGCTATGGGATCCAGGTGGATGCTTTTCAATAAGTCAAGCTAGTGACGTTAAAGAAGCGCTTATTGGGAGGCAACCCAAGTTTTCTTAACCCTTCTCTTTAGTTACTTTTTGTTTTTGATTTTTAACTCTAGAATAATTTGAGAAGATCAAGAGGAAAAATAATAAATTGAGATTTGCCAAGAGATTTCAGGGAAAGAAGGAAGGGAGAGCAAGAAGACAAGGAAAAGAGCAAAGGCAGCAACCATCACGCCCAGGCCGTGACACTGGTCACGGTCGTGATAAGCAAATCATGATCCCATCACGGGCGTGATGAGAAGACCTTGAAGAGCAGAGAGCATCACGGTCTAGCCGTGATGAAGTTCATGGCCGTGACAGGCCAACACCCATGGATCAGAATTGATCACGGCCTGCCCATGATGAGGCTCACGGCCGTGATGCATTTCCCAACAAGTTTCTGACTGGAATGTGAGCCAACACCCGCTGCCGCCTCGGTAAGTCGTTCCATTTTTCTCCCCTCTCTAACTTGATTGTTTACATTGGGGACAAAGTAAATTCTTAAGCTTGGGGTAGGGGTATTTTGCATTTGCATTTTGCATGTTGCATTCATATAATTTTGCATGATAGTTTTGCATGATCACATGATTCGATTACCCTTGCTTAGATAATGCATCCAATTGTGAGAACTGAGTGCCAAATAAATTGTGATAGTGAATTTTTTAACCCAATTTTTTTTTATTCTTGTGATAAGGCTACAAATGAAAATTCTTGAGATAATCTTTGATAGTTGATAATTTGCATGTGGTTCCGTAGATTTGTGTTTCTCATTGATTCTTGAACTACTATATGTGAGATTTTGAGCCATAAAGGGGTACTCACTAAATCTACCCCATTCTTTGTGTTAGAGTGTTATTCCTCCTGAATTGCATTTCTCTAGAACTTGACTTGAAACCATTTTGAAGCTTAAAAATTTTTGAAAACATTTTTGAAAATGATTGAGGCACTAGGTATTTTTCCGGCCTTCTGAGCTTTGAATGACTAAATGCTACCCCTTAGTTGCCCAATTTTGAGCCTGAAAGAATAAAATACTTTTGTTGGTACCCTGAAATATTTTGATAAATATGCTTGGTAAGGGACCTTCTAGAGTATTACAAAAGGGTAAAAAGGTAGTTGCAAAAAAGTTTGGGATGAGAAAATCAGAAAAATATTTCTCTTGAGCTGAAAATCTCCCATTCTCCAAATAAAAGAAAAAATAAAAGAAAAAGAAAAATCTATGGAGAAGGGGATGGCAAAAGAAAGTGAGAAATGAAATAAAAAGAAAGAAAGAAAGGGGGAAAAAGGAATCAAAACCCAAAAAAGGTATTTTAGAAGGTCATGCTTTGCAATGCTTGATTGTGTTTAGCCCTTTTGAAATTTCCTTTTTCTTGACTTCCCCACCTAAAGATAAATCCCATGGTCCCGTTACAACCAAAGCCAAAGACCTCTTGACTCTTAATTGTTTTCATTAATAAAGTAGAGATTTGGTTGATAGTCAAGCCTATGGTAGAATTCATTCCTTGAGGAAAATGGAGCGAATTGTATTATGTCCCTAACACTTGAGTGAGGTGAGAAAGAGAGCCAAGCAAATGAACAAGCTTGGGGTGATCTTCAGTTGAGAAAGAGTGCCCTAATCGGTGAGAATAAAAGTCTAGGAAACCTAAGCCTCTAATTGGACTTGAAATTGATTGTCTCTTGCTGAATTATTTGAGATGCCTGTTACTTAGATTAGTTACTACTAGGGTTCTTGGTTCACTATCCATGTTCTGATTACTGTATCTTCTGGCCTTAATGATTGCTTGAGGACAAGCAATTGAATAAGCTTGGGGTGATTTGATAGTGTGATTTTACATCATGTTTCCTGTACACTTTTGCATGCATTTTTCATATAGATTAGGCATTCTTTATTTGATTTTAGTTAGTTTTTCCCTTGGAACGGGTGAAGCGGTTTCTTGGTGTTGTTTTGCAGGAATTTAAGGGAAAATGCTCAGAATTAGCCTTGATGGAGCTTGGATGAAGACAGAGCTTGAAAAGTGAAGAAAATGAGCCAAGCAGAGCCCATCACGGCCTGGCCGTGATGCCCATCACGGCCATGATCAAGAAAACTGAGAAGATTGAAGGCAAAAGTCAGAAGCTATCACCGCCTAGCCGTGATTCCCATCACAACCGTGACAGGCCAGGCAGAAGCGATCACGGCCTAGCCGTGATGAGGCTCACGGTCGTGATGGTCCAAATTTGAAAGTGCGCCCATTCCAGAACACGTCAAGGCCAGGCCGTGACGGCCATCACAGCCGTGACGCGCGACCTCTCTATAAATAGAGCGCAGAACAGCTAGGCTTGGGGATTCCGGTGTGGATTTTGGGGGTCTCTGACACAGAATTTCAGACCTAAAAATAAAGAGACCTTGGAGGCTGCGGCAAGGGGAAGGATTTCAACCCTAGAAGGGAGCCGCTGAGAGGGGCTGCTGTGACGACGGTGGAAAGCTCTCATGGAGTTTCTTCTCTCCTCTTCTCCTATTTCTCTGGTTTTGGCTTTCTCTGTAATTATGAGTAGCTAATCCCCGTTTGTTGGGATTATATGTAACTAAGCTAAACTTCATGTATTTATCTTGACTGATTAATCTGTGTTTGTGTTTCTCTGTTAGTGATTGATTTTCCTTCGCTTAATGCCTGTTGTGGCTAGCACCCCCATGACTTGATTAGTGTTTTGATATGCAATTGGAAAATTCGTATTAGAACCGGAATTGGAATCTATCACCTAGTAACCCTTGCGTCTAGGAATGGAGTTTGGTTTACTAGTAATCGCGTAATCCCTAATCCTAATGCATATTCATTAATCTAGGCCACCTAAGGAATTAGGGTCTATTAGTGGATTTAGGCTCTTGCCATCCGAGGAATCGGGGCTTGAGTAATCTAGTGGGTTGATTTTAACATTTGAAGCATGAATGGGAGGTATCTAGTCCTGGTAGTACATGAGGCAGAGGTTTAGTGAAATCTGATCCCAACATACCCTTTTCGCATTCCAAGTGCTCAACAAAAATACAACAAAGATTTTGATTGTTTTCTTTTATTTATTATGAATTCATATTTTAGTCTAGATAGTTGTTGAACTTGTGAACTGGTAATTGACATCCAATCCTCGTGGGAACGATAAATGGTCTCACCACCGTATTACTTGCACGACTGGGTATACTTTCCCAGATCCATCAACAATAGCCTGATCGTTTCTACCTCTACCTGCCATGAGTTCCTAAATGTCCAAAACATTCATTAAATACAGAGAACTTAAGCAGGCAAAAGCTACAAGCTCCTAACTTAAAGCTTCATTGTCTATAACAAGTATAGACAAGTCAAACAAGAGCACACAATATACTCACAACAGACTCGTACCACGACCTGATAGGACAGACCTGCTCTGATACCACTAAATGTGACACCCTCTACCCCGCATGTTATATGAAGCATTTAAAGATAAAGGTAATAAATATAAAACATGCATACTTTCATAAAAAGGTTCATGGGTAGAAAGGTCCCACATGAACTAGTTCAACAAAAGCGGAAAAGAAACAAGTTTTAAAAGAAACACAACGTGAACATAAAAGTAAACATAAACATAACCATAAACATAACCCAACCCCGATGTCACATACAGAGCTGGTATAACCGTTCCGGAAAAATCATCAGAATACAAACTAAACTGAAACTAAAACAACTAACAACCAGGAAATCCTAACTAAAGAGTCGCGACTCTTCAGAGTCACTCCTCCATTGGTTGCTCGACGTCCTCTACATAAAAGATATATGCCAAACAAGAACAAAGAAAACAGGGAGTAAGGAAACATATAAACACATCGGCATGGAGATAGGAAGCAAGATGAACATACATCATTAGCATCACAAAGCAACATACAATATATAACGTCAATATATATATATATATATTCAACATGTTAAGTCAACCAACATATGCTATGCGGTGCAACCCTACTCCGCTACTCCATTATGTATGTGGATCCAAACTATCTCAGGAAGGCAACTTCAGAGTTACATATCCACATTGGCCAAAAAGCACCAACACCGGTAGTTTACCAAACCATGGGTGAACCCCTTGGATAGCCGACACACTATACTCTCGGATGCACCACCACGAGGGCGCACGATTCACCAAACCTTGGGTGAATCACCCGTGGACTTCCAGATCACCGTACTTTAGGACGACCTCCCTTATGTTGATATTCCCCCACTAACAACTCTGATGCGTGAATGTATAGGCACAACAACAAACAAACGGGAAACCGCCACCTTTGCCTGGGCCAATAAGCACCCAAGTTTATCACCATCAACATCAACACCTTAACCCATATGAGTCAAGGCCCTCCTTGGCCAAAAAGCACCAAGGTTCAACTTACCAACACCTCGACTAAAAAGCATCGAGGCCACTTTGGCCAAAAAGCACCAAAGCATATCAACGTGCAGTAACTCATTGGGCACAAACTTAACCAACTTATTATTCTTAATTATCTTAATTAGTCTTTAATTAAGTTATCTAACTTGGATTCATTCGATTGGTGTATTATTTCATCATTGGGGATAATTGGGGGTCAAATACCCTTAAAACCTTTAATCTCAAATTCTGTCCTAGAGGGGGAGCACGGGCGTGCTTACCCTATGCACGGGCGTGCTTCCATTTAAGTGAAGCACGATCGTGCTTCCTGTTATGCACGACTATGTTTAATGCACGACCATCTTCCAGAATTCAAACTGGGAGCATGGACGTGCTCCCTGTTAAGCACGATCGTGCTCCTAGAGCTAGCTGTACTGTCTGGGGAGATTTAACATGTTGTTTTTAGCCAAAACTCCCTAAAACACTCTTAAAACCATTCCCAGAGTCTTTGACTAATCCATTTGGCATAAGCCTCACCTCTCACTATTAAATCCATGTTTTATAACGTATTCAGGGAAATAAATCCTTTAATTGTTATGTTAGTTAAAAGTCCTATTTTAACCTTAGGGTCTTATTTAACATAGCCTTATCATCAACCAAAGGGTATAAACCAACGATACCGAACCAATAAACTTATGGCATAAACAACAATCCACTCAACCAATCTTAACATGTCATAAACACATTAACCGAACTTACATGATTTGGCATACAACATTATGAACAGAAGAGCAAGTATAACAAACAGGCATTCATAACTGGCATACCAAAAACCAAACAACCACATATTCAAACGTATGACAGGCATTAAGAACAGTTAACAACAATGGGGGTCATGGGAACCTCTCATCTTATGCTACCCCCTTGCCCAGTGTTCATACTATTCTTCTCCTCATACCTGTTATGAAGATTCCAACAAAATCCAAACGGCAAACCAAACGCGTTCCCTCAAGTGGCTCAGTTAGCTTTCCAAGCCTTGGTCAAACAAAAGGGTTAACCAATTAGTTCCAGTTTCTAATAAGGAAAAAGGAAACATATAAGGGAAGAACTAGTACCTTCTAAGATTGGCACAGACCAACTAAGCTTTCCCAAAGGCTTCCAAAACTCCAAGAACGTAATGGGTTTAGAGAAAACAAGGAAAAGACAAGATGTAGCCACATTAGGGTGGCTGTGTGTGCCAAAATAGTGTTTCAAAACAAAACCCTTGGTTACTGTGCTGATTTTATAGGCTGCAGACCTGAGCACGGTCGTGCTCCTCGTTGATCACGGGCGTGCTCTACTTAGCATTTATGAGACGCGGTCATCCATTGAGCACGGTCGTGCTCCGTATTGAGCACGTTCGTGCTTATCACTCAGACAGCCACAAGACACGTACCTCAGCACGAGCGTGCTGGACATGAGCAAGGTCGTGCTCATATACCAGAAAGGGATATTAAGCCTAGAAATCCCACTTAGCCCTTCAACAACAATTCTAAGCTAAGTCCTAAGGCTTAATTAAACAAACAAGCATAAGCACGACCGTGATTACTCCAGCATGGTCGTACTATTTCTGGGCAGGAGGGTTGGAGAACCCTTGCTAAGTAGGGCATTCGAAGATCAATCCTATTGGCTTTTTAACTAACCATCAATCATTAGTTTCATTATGATCTCAATTACTCTCCATGTCTTATCATTATTGGGGATTAATCTTTTAATTTCCGTTTCATTATTAATCTCTCTAAAACGCTCATGAGTCATTCCTAGGGTCTTGACTAAACCTTTGAGCAATAACCTTGCCTCTCATTATTACAATTCATGTCTTATGAACAATTGGGAAAACATCCCTTAATTTCATTCATCATTATTAACATCTTTTAATGTCTTATTAACATCATTGTTCATCTCACAACATCAACCAAACAACCAAGTCATTCATTCATGACAATATCATCATCAATAGCATAACATCATCATTATTCACATTAAAACAATTCATAATTGAGCATGCCAATCATATTGGAAACATAACATATACATATAGCAGGCTACATCAATTAGACAAATAGTAAGCAACAGGGTCATGGATTAACCCTTCATCTTACGCTACCCCCAATGCCTACATGTTCATATTATCCCTCCTCCCCATATAGGGTGTGAAGATCCCAACTATTGACAACGAAAGCAGCTCTACTCAGTTTACCTCGAGCGGCTCGACGAACTTTCCACAAGCCTTAAAAAGTCCACTCTGATCACGTTACAAGCCTTGGCCACGTTACAAGCCTTAAAAAGTCCACTCTGATCATTGAATGATTGCTTATTTATCAACCCTAATTTTGAGATAAAATGTTTGTGTTCTTCTGAGTTTTAACTTAATTGCTCATTTTCGAAAAAAAAACAATGAGAAAAAATAATAAAAGAAAGAAATAAGAAAAGAAAAAAACTCGCTAGTCTGAAAACCTGCAAGGGCAGTCTAAGCAAAAGTAAGGGTAAGATTGGCAAAGGTCCTACACTGGGGCAAAACTCTCCTTTCAAAGGCCCTATGTTAGGCATTTTGATTCTCAGATTTCATACTCGGGTGCCATACACTGGGGGCATTTCTATTCTCAAGTTTCATTATCAGGTGCCCAACACTGGGGCAACTCCATTAGCATATGCCCTATATTGGGGCAACCCCATTCTCCAGTTTTGTTTTCGAGGGCCTGACACCGGGGCAGATCCATTCTCAAAGATCCTAATCTGTGACAATTCATTCTAATTTCATTTCCAAATTTCCAAATCTCATACATTAAGGCAAATTTTACCAAGAATGGATGAATCCAAACCGAGGCAACCCCTTTGACTCCTTTTCACTTCTTGTGAGTCTTCGTTTCTTCCTCTGTAAATACCATTTGACCTATCAAACTTCCAACATCAATCAGGTTGTTGTTCTGTCAGTAATTTCTATTATACTTTTTGTATTCATGCATGTTTATTACATGATGCTTCAGGTAAGTTGAACAATGATTCAACAGTAGAATTTAACTGTCTATTGGTGGTCCCTTGATGAACAACTCTGGTTAGAAGAATTATGAACACAAGGAGGAAGCGACATTCTCAATTGGCAATTCAAGCAAGGATTCAAATAAAAGTCTCAGACAAAGTTCACAAGCTTCTGTAAGAGCCATACCCAACAAAAAGTGTAAGCAAAATATATTTGGCAAAGATTTCCCTTGGACCACGGGCTTGTCAAGCATTCCTAGAAACTTCAAGAAGGATTTTGATAAATGTCTGTACGTAAAATGGGTAGCTTCTCATGGGTAGCTTTACATGAAGATATTTATAAATGTCTGTACGTAAAATGGGTACTCCTGGAAACTTCAAGAAGGATTTTGATTACTCAGATGAGTCATCATGAGAAACGGGCTCTAATTCATGTAGGGTCTTATGTTCTAAAATGAAGGTAGTCTCTGAAGAAACTTTGATTGTTGCAAATATGAATGCTGGAGAGCACTTCCTTAACAAAATAATAAATATAAATAAATAAATAAAGACTAAAAAAGAAACAAAAGAGAAAAATAAAGAAAATGACTCGCTGGGCTGAAAACTTGAAAAGACATCTTAGGAAAAAGTCAAAGCGACCTGGTAGGTTGAAAACTCAAATGGAGCGACCTACGCAAAAGTTAGGGTCAAATTCAAAGAAAAGACAATGAAGTCTCCTCAAGTTGACAAACTGTGGTAGTTCAAGAGTGAAAATCATGAAATTTCTCCTATTCATGAAGACTGGGGGAAATCATATCCTTGAAAACTGGTTAAGGCAATGCTTGAAATCATATACATGAGAGACTAGCAAAGATCATCTTACAGATTGAGAACATCTCAAGTGAAATTCTTCTCAAGATTTTAAAAGGTCACAGGACACTATATTGGTCTCTTGATTAAAGGCACTGTTAGGAGGGAAGAACAAAATGACAACCTCATCTATTCGGTAAATCACCGAGAAAGGAGCACTGGGAAGGCTCATCAAGCCCAGAGATTCAAAGCATCAGTCATGCGATCGAATTATAGATCAAGTCAGTGGGCTCATTTTAGTCCGTCCAAAGATTTGGTTGTCGTCCAAACTCCAAGAGGCAAAAGACCAGAGAATGATTTGAAAAGAAAAGAGGGAAGGGGGGGGGTTGGAATCATCCAGATTTTCATCATTTGCATCATGCATAAAAAATCAACAGCATTGCATCACAATTGTCAGCCTTAACGGGCACAAGGCTCATAAGCTGTGTTTCTTTGCGCTTTAGTAGGCAGAGGGCCTCTTAAGCTTTGTTTTGTTTAGCTTTAATAGGGAACAATGTCCATAAGCTACGTTTCTTTTTTCTTTAGCACCATAAGGTCTCTTAAGCTTTGCTTTTTTCAGCTTTAACGGGTAAAGGGCCCATAAGCTGTGTATTTGTTTGCTTTAGTAGGTACATGGACTCTTAAGCTTTGCTTTTTCGGCTTTAACGGGCACAGGGCCCATAAGTTGTGTTTCTATTTGCTTTAGCAGGCAAAAGGCCTCTTAAGCTTTGTTTTTTTGGATTTATCGGGCACATGGCTCATAAGCTGTCTTTCTGTTTGCTTTAGTAGGCACAGGGCCTTTTATGCTTTGTTTTGTTTAGCTTTAACAGGGCACAAGGCCCGTAAGCTGCGTTTCTTTTGGCTTTATCAGGCACAAGGCCTCTTAAGCTTTGTTTTGTTTAGCTTTGACGGGCATAGGGCCCATAAGCTGTGTTTATTTTCGCTTTAGCGGGCAAAGGGCCTTTTAATCTTTGTTTTGTTTACATTCAACTTTAAGGGGCATAGGGCCCAATAACTTGTCTTTGTTAGCTAGATTTAGGGTCCCCATACCATCCTTTTCTAGGGTCATCGTACCCATCTCTATTCAGGTCCCCGCACCTAGAGTCCCCGTACCCATCTCTATTCAGGTCCTCGTACCCATCTCGATTCAAGTCCCCGAACCTAGGGTTCCCATACCCATCTCTTACCCAACTCTTTTCAGGTCCCCGTGCCTAGGGTCCCCATACCCATCTCTTTTTCAGGTCCCCGTACCTAGGGTCCTCGTACCCATCTCTTTTCAGGTCCCCGTACCTAGGGTCCCCGTACCAATCTCTATTCAAGTCCCCGTACCTAGTGTCCCTGTATCCATATGTTTTCGGGTCCCCGTACCCGTCGCTTTTCAGGTCCCCGCACCCGATGATGTTTGCCTCCAGGTCCTCCTAGTCACGAACAAAATTGGGATTCATATCTTTACTCGATATTTACAATGATAATATACAAACTACGGTTATGCCTATTTATCTTGTAAAAAACAAGTAAAGAAGGGAAGCTGTCAATACCCTATTTTGTCCGGACTCTCCTTTTACTTTAATTTTTATTTTTATTTTTCATTTTTCATTTTTAGACCAAAAAATAAAATAAAAATAAAAATATCAAAAGATGAAAAAGGGTGATGTTTTTAGTGTTTTGGGCCTAAACTTGTCCATGACCCATTTCATGCCCCAAACCTGGATCCAACCCAAACCAATTTTCTTCCTCACTATAGAAACCCCTCTCCAAACCCTAGAAGCCATATCTTCCCTCCAACAACAATTTTGAAACTGATTGCACTACACAAGTCCCATGATTCTAGCAAGGGAGGTCCAACACTTTCGATTTCTGTTTCAAATCAAAGCTCTATTTTAATTTTGGCAGATTTTGGGATTAAAAATAATGGAGCAAGTTGAAATATAAATCACAACATACAAGCTCCAAAAAGGGAGGAATGAGAGATAAATTTCTGAGAAAAAAACATGGAAATAGAGGGAAAGAAAACCTTCTGAAATTTCCAGGAAATTTCTAGAAGAACAACATTAGTGAGAGAAAGAAAAAAGGAGAAGTAGGAGCCACTGTCCCTATCCCTTTGCACGCCGCCACTGCATCCACCAGAGACCACCGCATCGCCGCCATTCCGGTCGCACGCCATCACTTCGGGTGGCAACTCTGAGCAAAACAGCTTCCCCGTACGATGTCGCGAAGTCAACCGCAGTTGCCGTCCCCGCTCCACTTAGATCACGATTCGGATCTCTCTCAACCAGGGACACATCCCGACGCCTCAACCTCCTCAACGCCGTCCTGCTCCGTGACCTGCGCCGTCGTCCCTAGACGAAAACGTCACCGCTTCTTCCCTTGGCTGTTCTGCTTCCCCCCTTGTCAAACAGCTCTGTTAGGTTACGTTGTTGTTAGAAAGTTGTGGTTATCTTGTTTTATTCCATTTTGTTTATTTCTTTTTTATTTCTATTTTCTTTTTTTCTTTTTTTCTTTTTTAGTTTGACCTAGTCTTCTCTCTTGTAGTATATGGGCTTGGGTTGAGTGCTTTGGTGGGCAGATTAGCCTAAGTTAACAAAATGCTGAAAATAGTTATTAGAAGTTAGACTTTTAATTTTTTTTAAATTAATTCATAAAATCAAAATAAAAAGAAACACTTAAAAATAATTATTTTGGGACTGCTTTGTGAGAGGTATCACACTCAGTTCCTTAGATTCGGGATAGCTCTATCGACATACGTGCCATGTTCTATCTCGCTTAGGAGTTTACGACATAAAAAATATTAAATAAACAAAAAAGCAAAAATATAAAAAACCCTTTTTAAATAAAAAACCTTTTTAAAAAAAAATTAAAGTAAACCAACAAATAATATATTTTCTACAAGAACTACGTGACTTTGAGTTTCCCATCACAGCAGGGAATACGTAAGAGCGGGAGTTCAAGTCAAAATTAATTTTTCCTTTATTTTTGTTCCCTTTTAATTTGTTTTTATATTTAATTAAAAAAAATACATTTGTGTTATTTAGGGATGACTTGTGTACTTGAGTGCCATGTTCAATCCCTTAGAATTAAGGTTGCTCTATGGACTTGAGTGCCATGTTCAACCTTGTTTAGGGCTTTTCAATTTGTAATAGTTAGAAGCAAAATAAATAAGATATAATGAAATGCAATCTCAGTTTAAGTTCTTATGCTTTATTTTAATTTTAATTTTAATTTTTGTAAATAATTAATTATAATTGAATACAATTTATTTTGAGGTTGGTCTATGAAAAGTGTCGTGCTTAATCCCTTAGGTTTGAGGTTGCCCCGTGGACTTATATGCCATGTTCCACCTCATTTAGTATTTATTAATAAAAATCATAAAAATCGTCACCAAATAAAATTTCTTCTTTTAAACAAAATTTGGGGTAAAAATAAATAATTTAAATTTGTGCAATTAATTTAAGATACCATTAACAGAATGGGCGATGTAGGGTGCTAACACCTTCCCTACTCGTAACCGACTCCCGATCTCAATCTTGTACTTAAAGACCAGTCCTTAAAATAAAAGGTTTTTCCAAAGTTTTCCTAGTTAAATAAATTTTGGTGGCGACTCGTATTTTTTTCGTGGCTCCCGAACAGGACGGTCGCGACATCGAGCATACATCATATCGATATCTCGGGAATTGTTTGATCCGTTTGATTGACTGTGTGATTATGATACTGCTTGTGTGAACCTTGTTGGTGTTTAGTGGCGTGCGAGTGAGGACAAAGCACGTTTGTTTGTGAGCTCATATCCTATTGAGAAATAGGGGATTTCTCACCCCTGCTTTTATGTTTCTCTTCTTTATCTTCTCTCCTCTCTCTTCTTAGACAATCATCATCATGGATACCAGACCGGAAGAACGAGTGGAAGTAACCTTGCTGGCGAGCCAGTGGGAGATAGACTGAGACAATAACGTCTTTACCTTCTGGAGTTTAGTGGATCTTAAAGTTGTAACACCCGGGAGCTGACGAGGGCGGGGGGTGGTAGCAGGTGCAAGAATGCACAAACAAGGAGCAGCTCTTGGCAGGCTTCTATGCAGAGGGACACATGAATGAACTGATTATACATCAGAATGAGAGGGATCCTAAGACTGTGTAGGTGTGGGACTATACAGTTGAGAATGACTTATATGAATTGATTGGAACTACCTATACTAACAATATGCATCTTCTTTTTGGAGGCCCATCACTTAAGAACTCCGCAGTTAAGCATGCTTGACTTGGAGCAATTATGGGATGGGTGACCCCTGGGAAGTTTTCCAAGGAAGCGTGTAAGTGAGGACAAAGCACGCTGAAAAGACCCGTGTCAGTTTGGGGAGACAGTTGTCAATCCATAAAGCAGCCAGGGATGTTCAAATGGTATTAAAGCGGCACCTCTCCTAGTACGGTGTGGTTCAAGGACGAACCAAGAGGAAGCTGGTGGGCATGTAACACTCGGGGACTGACGAGGGCGGGGAGTGGTTGTCGGTGCAAGAAGGTACGGACAAGGTGCGACTCATGGTAGGCTTCTAGGCGGAGGGACACATGAATGAACCGATTACACACCGGAATGAGAGGGTTCCTGAAACTGTGTAGGTATGGGACTATACAGTTGAGAATGACTTATATGAATTGATTGGTACTACCTATACTAACAAGACACATCTTCTTTTTGGAAGCCCATTACTTAAGAACTCCATATTTAAGCAAGCTTGACTTGGAGCAATTCAGGGATGGGTTCCCTCCTGGGAAGTTTTCCCAGGAAGCGTGTGAGTGAGGACAAAGCACACTGACAAAGCACACCGATGAGGAATGGATTCATGCCGTTTAGCCGCTTTCATGTTTTGTATGAGGATCTATTTCCTCAAACTCATTTCTATGTTTTTATTTTGGGGCCGTCATTTCTTTTATAACCTTAAACTGTTAAGGGAGATATGTGGGACCTTATTCTGAACTATTGTCACGTGTATGTTTTTAATCTTCCGCATGTTTTATCTTGTTTATTTATCGATTCCAACTAGTATAATCGCGATAACATAAATAATAACAAAATAATTAAAATATAATGGTTCGGGATTTGGGGGCGCCACAACCGTTACCTTTAATTGACACTACCAAGCGACTCCTCTCCCAAACAACACAAGAACTCCAAGAACTTAATGGGTTCAAAGGAAATAGGGGAAAGAGGGGTTGCAATCGCATTATGATTGCTAAAAGTGTCAATTGTGAGGGTTAACTCGTAACCCTCTCTAAAACCCTCCTTTTTATAAACTCTGATCCCGAGCACGACCGTGCTCCCACTAAACACGATCATGCTTAACGTGAGCATGGGGTCAAGCTCGTTTAAGCACGGGCTCGCTACTTTAACGTCATAAGTGCGCGTCTCTGACACGACCGTGCTCCCCTTGAGCACGGCCAGCACGACCGTGCTCGTGTCTTAAGCATCCACTGAGCACGCTGATCAAGCACGGTCGTGCTAGACATGAGCATTGTCGTGCTCATGTGCCAGAAAGGGATTTTCCACTTTGAAAGTCCCACTTAGCCCCTTTTAAACGTTCCAAAGGTCAAATTTAACAACATGTAACACTTAAACATACTTAAGGGCTTAACATGAAAAAAGGGATGTTTCAGATTTTATTTTATTTTTTGACAAAATTGAAGTTCGAATTTCAATATTATACTTTTTCATAACTGCATTTAGAATGGAAGAAAATATAACTGTCATTGAAAGTAAGATAGGTAACCATTCTAAAGAAGGAAAGAGAAAGTTCTATACTTATTACCTATCTAATGAGTTGCACGCATGTGTTAATTTTAAACTAAATAAATATGGAAAAAAAATATGGGGAAAAAATCTGAAAAAAATTAACAATTTTTTTTCGTTTTAGTTAATAAAATCAAAATAATTTCATTTGAAGAAAAAGTATAATTTAGATATCAAATTTGGTTAGATTTTTCATATTTGCATTTACAGTGGATAAAAATATAACTGTCATTGAAAGTAAGATAGGCAATAATTCTAAAGATGGAAAGAGAAAGTTCTATACTTATTACATATGTAATGAGTTACATGCATGTGTTAACTTTAAACTAAATAAATATGAAAATAAATTTGAAAAAATAACAAATTTTTTCATTTTAGTTAATTTCATTTGAAGAAAAAGAATAATTTAGATATCAAATATGGTTAAATACTTTCTATATTGATATAATTTAATATATTTTTAAAATTATAATTGTTTGTAAATTTTCTCAAATAGGAATGCAGACATTAGTGAATATGAAATATATATTACTAGCAAACCACCCCTACTTAATATAAGGACACTAAGCTATATATACAAGTAATCTTAATCCCAGTCTTTATTCAAAATTTACACAATAATAACATGCGTAGAACCTCTTTGGTTGCACAAAAATCAAAGTTGGATGATAATGAAGAAGGTGATAACAATGCACTAAGAAGAGTATGGAGTCTCACAAATCAAATCAATGAAGCACCAAATTCATAAAAGATGACACCGACAAATCCATTCGATGTGAAGAACAGAAGATTCAAGGGAGTGATGCCTGAAGCAGAATCAGCTATGCTTAATCTTGATCAAGAAACCTTTGACTACTCAATGTTGGATTTCCTTATGAATACTAAATCGATTGAGTTGATCAATGAGCATAGAGCTGCTGAATTCTGGAAGTCTCACATTATCCACTACACCGGAGAGGCATCTTCCACTGGTCTGTCTGAAAAAGAGAAAAAGGATATTCCGAAAGTCGGAGGAAAGTGTGGTCTCTCACACTTTAGATATATGATCTATAAAGACCTCTGGGGACTTCTAATAAATAGTAGAAATATGGAATTTATCTACCCTATTAGTCACTCACCTACCCTTAACCAAGTTCCCCCCCAGAAAAATCTACCACGATCATGTCAAAACTCCTCATTTCATACCACTCACTGATAGAGTTGACAGACATATCATACCCGTCTGGGAGACCGACCCCAAAAGGAAAAATGTTCCTACTATTCCTGAGAAAAGAGCAAGATCTTCTAAGCATGTCCCCATGATCATGCCAAGGTACACCAAATGGGTGTCTTTTGAGCATCCCAGAGTCTATGGGAGGGCTTCCGACTTCTTTCTGGATCAGCTCTACTATGAAATGCTGAAGTGGGAATTCAGTCAAATCATAGCTGATAGAGCCGCACATTTTGTCCTTCCATCCTGGCTGAGGCATTATGATGCAACCAGAATTGGAATCAAGCCCTATAGGATCTGTCCAAGATTACCAATGCAAGATCTTAAAAAGGACAAGGACATGAAGAACAGATGATTCAAGGGAGTGATGCTTGAAGCTGAATCGGCTATGCTTGATCTTGATCAAGAAACCTTTGACTACTCAATGCTGGATTTCCTTCTGAATACTGAATCCATTGATTTGATCAATGAGCATAGAGCTGCTGAATTCTGGAAGTATCACATTATCCACTGCACCAGAGAGGCATCTTCCTCTGGTCTGTCTCAAGAAGAGAAAAAGGATATTCTCAAGGTCAGAGGAAATTGTGGTCTCTCACACTTTAGATATATGATCTATAAAGACCTCTGGTGACTTCCAATAAACAGTAGAAATGTGGAATTTATCTACCCTATTAGATGGGCAAAGGAGGTCTCAAAGAAACCCTCATCTACTCCAAAGCCTATCACAGATGAACCTGTTGCTGAAGAAAATGGTCAATTTGTCATTGCTGATAATTTGGAAGATACAGCTGAATCCTTTCACCAACATAACTCATCAGAAAGCAATCTTCTCAACCTTTAGCACTAGTTGTGATGCACCCTGAAGATCATTCAAGAACTTTAAGAACTTTTCAAGAGTCTGCAGAAAGCTCATGGCAACAAACTCTGCCATCTAATATTGAAGAAGTTCTTGGAAAAGTTGTAGATGAGAAGGTTGAAAAGTTGATTGAGAAGATTAAGAAGGATGTCCATCAGCAAGTTCAAACTTCAATGGCTCCAACCTTAGAGGTTGTAAATAAATTGCTTGAGTTTGTTGACAGATCTGGGCAAGTATACCCAGTCGTGCAATTAATACGATGGTGAGACCGTTTTATCGTTCCCACGTGGACTGCGACAAGTACTAGCGCGTACCACTTCAACTACTATCTAAGCGATTCTTGGATTGAAGAGAGTTCTATACTAATTAACAAGCCCAAAAAAGTAAAAATAGACAAAAGAAGAAAAACAAACTCTTTTTGTAATTTTCTCAAACACTTGGAAGGCAATAAAAGATGGTTTCCAAATATGATAAAAGATGTTGGGATTAGGTTCACTAAACTTCATCCTCATGCAATGACATTACTAATAAACAGTTTCCACCTCAATTATGACAATCAATCCACTAAATTACTCAAGCCCCGATTCCTCGGATGACAAGAGCCTAAATCCACTAATAGACCCTAATTCCTTAGGTGGCCTAGATTAATGAATTTGCATTATGATTAGGGATTACACGATTGCTAATAAACCTAGTTCCATTCCTAGATACAAGGTTTACCAGGTTATCAATTTCAGTTCCGGTTCTAATACGAATTTTCCAATTGCATATCAAAACACTAATCAAGTCATGGGGGTGCTAGCCACAACAAGGATTAAGCATAGAAAATCAATCACTCAATAAAGAAGTAAAAACCATATTACAAGATTCAAGTCATATACATGAGAATTCATAAATAGCTACCCTAACCCCAACAATGGTAGTTTAGCTACACATCATCAATGAGAAAGGGAAAAGAAAAGATACTAAGAAAAAGGAAGGGAAGCACTCCATGGAAGGATGCACCCAGCCACCACAGCAGCAGAAATGGCGTTTCCTAGGGTTTCTTGGCCGCCTCCTTTTCTCCCAATCCAATCTCCTTCAATTCTGCTCTAAAACAGCTTATAACAGGGGTTCTGGGTTTCGCTCGCTCGCGGGGCGAGACGTAGCTCGCGAGGCGAATATTAAAAATCTGGTCTTCAGAGAATTGGTCACTCGCGAGGCGAGAGTGTATCGCGTGGCGAAACCGAAAGGTCCTTCTCAAATACGCCCGTGATGAGTATCAGGGCCTGGGCGTGATGGCTTCTGGTCCTCAGGCTCGCGAGGCGAGACACGGTTCGCGAGGCGACACAGAAATGGTTGCATTCTCTGGCACAGTCAGCTTTCAGGTTCGCGTGACGAGGTATGATTCGTGTGTCGAGACAGAAAGACTAACTGTTGCTGTTTCTGGTTATCTTCAGTATCGCGAGGCGAGTAACCTCTCGCGGGGCGAGAATTCCCAGAATTGCATTCTCCACTGTTTCTTCATTCCCTTGACTCTAAGTTAACCAGATTTTTCATTGATTCCTTCAAAACAACACCAAGAAACTGCTTCACCCGTTCCAAGGGAAAATCTAACAAAAATCAAATAAAGAATGCCTAATCTATATGAAAAATGCATGCAAAAGTATTCAGGAAACATGATGTAAAATCACACTATCAAATCACCCCAAGCTTATTCAATTGCTTGTCCTCAAGCAATCACTAAGGCCAGAAGAAAAAGGTAATCAGAACACAGATAGTGAACCAAGAACCCGAGTAAATACTAATCCAAGTAATAGGCATTTCAAACAATTCAGCAAGAGACAATCAATTCAAGTCCAATTAGAGGGTTAGGTTCCTTAGACTCATATTCTCACAGATTTGGGCACTCTTTCTCACTTGAAGCTCACCCCAAGCTTGTTCATTTGCTTGGCTCTCTTTCTACCTCACTCAAGTGTTTAGGGGTATATGACATTTCACTCAATTTCCTCAAGGAATGAATCCTACCATAGGCTTGACTATCAACCAAATCTCTACTCTATTAATGAAAACATTTAAGAATCAAGAGGTCTTTTACTTTGGGTGTAACGTGGCCATGGGATTAATCGTTAGGTGGGGAAGTCAAGAAAAGGAATTTTCAAAAGGGCTAAACCAAGTATCAAACATTTCAACACATGACACCTTCTAAAATACCCTTTTGGGTTTCGATTCACTTTCGCCACCTTTCTTTCTTTTTTTTTCTTTTTTTTTTCTCATTTCTTTTTGTCATCCCCTTCTCTATATATTTTTATTTTTCTTTTGTTTTTATGTTGCTTGGAGAAGGGGAGATTTTTCAGCTCAAGAGAAATATTTTTCTGATTCTTTCATCCCAAACTTTTTTCAACTACCTTTTTACCCTTTTGTAATACTTTAGAAGGTATCCTACCAAGCATATTTATCAATAAATTTCAAGGTACCAAGAAAAGTATTTCATTCTTTCAAGCTCAAAATTGGGCAATTAAGGGGTAGCATTTCATCAATCAAAGCTCAGAAGGCCAGAAAAATACCTAGTGCCTCAATCATTTTCAAAAATGTTTTCAAAAATTTTTAAGCTTTGAAACGGTTTCAAGTCAAGTTCTAGAGAAATACCATCCAAGAGGAATAACACTCTAACACAAAGAACGGGGTATATTTAGTGAGTACCCCTTTTGGCTCAAAATCTCACATTTTAGTAGTTCAAAAATCGGTGAGAAACACAAATCTACAGAACTATATGCTAATTATCAACTATCCAAGATTATCTCAAACATTTTTATTTGTAGCCATATCACAAGAATGAAAAAATTGGGTTCAAAAATTCACTATCTCAAGTTATTTGGCACTTAGTTCTCACAATTGGATGCAACATCTAAACAAGGGCAATCTAATTATGTGATCATGCAAAACTTATCATGCAAAACTATATGAATGCAACATGAAAAATGCAAATTCAAAATATGCAAAAAATACCCCTACCCCAAGCTTAAAAATTTACATTGTCCCCAATGTAAACAATCAAGTTGGAAAGAGGAGAAAAATGGAACGACTTACCGAAGCGGTCGCGGGTGCTGGCTCACATGTCTAGTCAGAAGGAATTGCATGAAAATTGGGTCACGGCCGTGATGCTTCTCCTTCCTCCTTCCCTGAAAACACTTAACAAACCTATTAATCTATGATATTTTCCTCTTGATCTTCTCAAATTATTCAAGAGGTTAAAATCAAAAACAAAGTCTAACTAAAAAGAAGGGTTAAGAAAATTTGGGTTGCCTCCCAATAAGCGCTTCTTTAACGTCACTAGCTTGACGGGCTTCTTTCAATTAACCGGGGTTGACTGGGCATAGAAGTGCAAGAGAACTTTTCTTCCATGGAACTCCTTTAAAGAGCTGATTTTGCTTATAAGGCCAACAATTGCGCTTCCGCTTTGCCCTTTTCGCTCTGAGCCTCTTGCCCTTTTTCTTACTCCTTCCCGGCGGAGGTTCTGTTTTCACAAGATGAGCAGATCCAACTTCATCACCAATTGATACATCATTTGTCTTGCAGAGCTTTTCCTTCTTCTCAGGAGTAGAGGGACGGTGTTGATGTGCAACGACTTCTTTAGCCACTGTATCCACAATGTCCATGCGGAAACAATCCTCTTCATCGCTCGAGCGATGCATAGCTTCAAATACATTGAAAGTGACTTCTTCGTCTTGCACTCTGAATCGCAGCTGGCCTTTTTGTACATCTATCAAAGCACGACCAGTGGCTAGAAAAGGTCTCCCCAGTATGAGCGGGACTTCTGCATCCTCCTCCTTATCTAAAATCACAAAGTCCGCTGGGAAGATAAACTTATCCACCTTTACCAGAACATCTTCCAAGATACCATAAGGACGCTTGATTGATCTATCATCTAGTTGCAATGCCATCCTTGTTGGTTTCACCTCCCCACCTCCAAGCTTATTCAAAATTGAAAGCGGCATCAAATTGATACTTGCTCCCAAGTCACATAAGGCTTTTCTGATAGCAACACTCCCAATAGTGCAAGGGATTGTAAAACTACCAGGATCTTTCAGCTTCGGAGGTAGCTTCCTTTGAAGTATCGCACTGCACTCTTCAGTTAAGGCAACAGTTTCGCCTTCTTTAAACTTTCTTTTCTTCGTGAGCAGTTCCTTCATGAATTTTTCATAATTGGGCTTCTGCTCTAGTGCTTCAGCAAAGGGTATGTTGATCTGTAGCCTCTTGAAAATGTCAAGGAACTTGGCAAACTTCTCTTCCTTCTCTTTTTTCTTGCTCAAATGAGGATAGGGCAACTTCACATAAGAAGGGATCACTTGAGGCTTGTCTCCATCTTTTAAAATTTGACTTTTAGTCCTCCTCAGAATTGAATTTTCATCCACTATCTTTTCCTTCTTGTCTTTTTCATTGTCTTTTTCCTCTTCCCCAACTACAACCTCCTTGCCTTCTTCATCTTTTTCCTCAGCACTCACTTCTGTTTTTTCATCAACTCTCTGATTCTTTACCAAAGGCTCACCGCCCATATTCTCAAGACTTTTACCACTCCTCAAAACAATAGCATTGCAATGCTGCTTAGGATTAGTTTGAGTGTTACTTGAAAAACTGCTGCTAGATAGCTCCGCTAGGTGCTTTGCAATTTGTCCAACTTGAATCTCCAAGTTTTTTATAGAAGCATCGGTGTTTTTCTGATTCGACATGGTCAATTGCATGAACTGATTGAGAGTGTTCTCCAAGTTAGAAATCCGGTCTTGAGGCGGTTGTGTAGGAAGAGGCTTGCTTGTTTGCCCGGCATCTTGCTTCCAACCAAAATTTGGTTGATTCCTCCACCCTTGGTTGTAGTCGTTAGGGAATTGATTGTTGCCTTGCCGCCCATAGTTCCCCATATAATTAGCTTCATCATGGGAACTAGGCGGCACCTCACATCTTCCATTATCATGATCACCTCCATAGAAATCACATCGCATTACCTGTTGGGGTGGCATGGTTGTCCCTTGAACAGTTTGGAGTTGTTGTGGGAGTTGAGCTAGTTGCTTGGTAAGAGACTCCAATTGTTGTGTCATGAGCTTGTTCTGAGCCAACAGTGCAGTTTGTGAATCTAACTCCAACACTCCCCCTTCTTGATGTGGGACCCCGATCATGATGCATCAAATAGTCATTTGACGCCATAGCTTCTATCAAAACCAATGCTTCCTCTGTTGTCTTTGTATTCATGGAACCTCTAGCTGAGGCATCCAACATGTACCTGGTTGACGGCATCAATCCATTACAGAATGTTTGCATTTGGGTATGATCATCAAACCCATGATTTGGACATCTTCGGAGCAATTCCTTGAACCTTTCCCAGGCGTCATGAAGAGTCTCACCTTCTTGTTGAGCAAAGCTTATGATGTCACCCCTTGCCTTTACAAATCTTGAGGTGGGGAAGAACCTTTCCTGAAATTTTGCCTCTAAGTTGTCCCATGTAGTGAAGCTCCCCCTTGGTTGTGATTGGAGCCAAGACTTGGCTCTATCTCTTAGAGAGAAAGGAAACAATCTCAGGCGAATTGCATCATCGGAGGCACCATTTATCTTCACTGTATTGCACAACTCTAGGAAATTGGAAATATGACTGTTAGTATCTTCCTTCTCCAACCCAGCAAACTGATTTTGTGAAACCATATTGATGAGATTTGGCTTGATTTCAAAATTGTTGCAGTTCACTGGAGGCCTCACTATGCTAGTGACATGCCGATTGACATTTGTATTGGCATAGTCACCAAGTGTCCTCCGTGGTGGTGGAGCATCTTCACCATTCCCTGCCATCCTGAGTTCTTCTTGACAAACTTGAGAGATGGAAGTCTCTTGTTCTTCTCCTTGTTATCCTAACAAATGCTGCTGTCTTGCTTGCCTCCTATTCTTCCTAGCTGTTCTTTCAATTTCTGGATCGTATAGGAGTTGGTCAGCTGGAATAGTACCTCGCATACACAAACAGTCTAGCAAACAAGAGTGTTAGCAGTAAAGGTTAGCACACAACAGCAAATACACCAGAAAAATGACAGCAAAAACAAAACAAAAAAAAATGACAGCAAGCCGTTTATAACAGAAATTTTTATTTTTGTTTTTATTTTTATTTTTTCTTAAATTAGTAACCGAAATAGATATGCTAATATTGAAACACAGTCCCCGGCAACGGCGCCAAAAACTTGTTGACAGATCTGGGCAAGTATACCCAGTCGTGCAAGTAATACGGTGGTGAGACCGTTTTATCGTTCCCACGAGGACTGCGACAAGTACTAGCGCGTACCACTTCAACTACTATCTAAGGGATTCTTGGATTGAAGAGAGTTCTATACTAATTAACAAGCCCAAAAAAGTAAAAATAGACAAAAGAAGAAAAACAAACTCTTTTTGTAATTTTCTCAAACACTTGGAAGGCAATAAAAGATGGTTTTCAAATATGATAAAAGATGTTGGGATTAGGTTCACTAAACTTCATCCTCATGCAATGACATTACTAATAAACAGTTTCCACCTCAACTATGACAATCAATCCACTAAATTACTCAAGCCCCGATTCCTCGGATGACAAGAGCCTAAATCCACTAATAGACCCTAATTCCTTAGGTGGCCTAGATTAATGAATTTGCATTATGATTAGGGATTACACGATTGCTAATAAACCTAGTTCCATTCCTAGATACAGGGTTTACCAGGTGATCAATTTCAGTTCCGGTTCTAATACGAATTTTCCAATTGCATATCAAGACACTAATCAAGTCATGGGGGTGCTAGCCACAACAAGCATTAAGCACAGAAAATCAATCACTCAATAAAGAAGTAAAAACCATATTACAAGATTCAAGTCATATACATGAGAATTCATAAATAGCTACCCTAACCCCAACAATGGGAGTTTAGCTACACATCATCAATGAGAAAGGGAAAAGAAAAGATACTAAGAAAAAGGAAGGGAAGCACTCCATGGAAGGATGCACCCAGCCACCACAGCAGCGGAAATGGCGTTTCCTAGGGTTTCTTGGCCGCCTCCTTTTCTCCCAATCCAATCTCCTTCAATTCTGCTCTAAAACAGCTTATAACAGGGGTTCTGGGTTTCGCTCGCTCGCGGGGCGAGACGTAGCTCGCGAGGCGAATATTAAAAATCTGGTCTTCAGAGAATTGGTCACTCGCGAGGCGAGAGTGTATCGCGTGGAGAAACCGAAAGGTCCTTCTCAAATACGCCCGTGATGAGTATCAGGGCCTGGGCGTGATGGCTTCTGGTCCTCAGGCTCGCGAGGCGAGACACGGTTCGCGAGGCGACACAGAAATGGTTGCATTCTCTGGCACAGTCAGCTTTCAGGTTCGCGTGGCGAGGTATGATTCGTGTGTCGAGACAAAAAGACTGACTGTTGCTGTTTCTGGTTATCTTCAGTATCGCGAGGCGAGTAACCTCTCGCGGGGCGAGAATTCCCAGAATTGCATTCTCCACTGTTTCTTCATTCCCTTGACTCTAAGTTAACCAGATTTTTCATTGATTCCTTCAAAACAACACCAAGAAACCGCTTCACCCGTTCCAAGGGAAAATCTAACAAAAATCAAATAAAGAATGCCTAATCTATATGAAAAATGCATGCAAAAGTATACAGGAAACATGATGTAAAATCACACTATCAGAGTTCATCATGGACTTCAAGAAAAGTCAAGCTCAACTCTCCTCCTCCACCACCTCCTTCTGCTTAGCCTTTAATTTTTTTCTTTCTTTTGTACTGACAATGATGGTCCTCTCCTTTTTACCTTTTTGGCTGATGACAAAAAGGGGGAGAAAGGAAAGAAAAGAGATTTATATATATAAAGTCAGTTGTTTTTGAAAAGCTCTTATTATGTTGCATCTGCATATTCTCTTCTACTTGCTTAACTGCTTTGATAAGTTTGCTTATTTGCTTTGATATCTGCTGCTCTGATACTTATGTTTATTCCCTTATATATACTCTAAGTATGACAAGCTGTTGCAAGCTCTCTTAGACTTTGTTTTTCAAATTTAATTAGTTTTGTCATCATCAAAAAAGGGGGAGATTGTTGGAACCAAAGTGGTTTTGGATTTAATAATCTCTAAGTTTTGATGCTGACAAAAGGATTAAATTTTCTTGGCAAAGTGTTAGTTGAGATCTAACATGTGCTTCTAGTTATGCAAGCCTACTTTAATATAAGTAAAATAAACTTGGGATAAGTTTTCATTGAAAAATACGAGTCCACCCTTGTAGACGGGCTGCTCAAATACTTTGGTAAAATTACTTTGTTATTTAATTAAGTAGACTAGTTTTCTTGAGTAGACGTGGCTCTAAATATTTGCTAGATGAATACCTAAATAACTTGTTAGGTACAACAAGTCCAAATACTTGATAAATAAGCGCTTCCATCTTGCCACGTAAGCAGACGGAAGTAATTAGTAGAATAAAATGAACTGAAACACAAAGTAATCTAGTAGACGAGCTCTAACCGGCACGTCACTAGACAGAGATCTTTATAACTCATTAAGGAATAGCAAGTCCGAAGACTTGATAAACAAGAGGATATGCCACGTCATCAGACGAGCTAAGTAAAATATAGAACAGACTTAGACTCTCATATAAATGAGTAGACGGAGTTTCTTTTTAAACGAGCTCCATCTTTGTTAGAGTTAGATCCTGAAGAGGCTTGGTAAGAAATAAATACTTGTATCCTGGAGATAAAATCTCTTGCGTGAATCTTCTATCCCTAAACTTTTTAGTTTTATTCGCTTATACTAACTGTGGGGTTTTGATATTGCTTTTGTTAAACTCTTTTAAAAAGTATCTTTGTCATTGTGCTTGCTTCTGTTTCTAATCTTCTTGAGTGCAAAAATTTGTTTTAAAGGTTGTTTTCGAAAATTATTAACAAACACAATTCACCCCCCCCCCCCCCCTTCTTGTGTTTGCCTGTGTCAACTTCAGTTGGTATCAGAGCTCAGCCTCGAAAGGGTTGAGCATCTAACAAGTGTTGAGGGAGTACAATCCAATAACCATGTATGCAGAAGGACAAGATATCAACAGACCTCATCTCTTTGATGGTTCTGATTATGACTACTAGAAGAAGAGGATGATGGTCTTTTTGGATGCACAAAATCTAGACATCTGGGAGCTCATAGAAACTGGTTACACCGAACCCAGAAATGAAAATGGATCTGCTGTTGCTAGAGCAGACTGGACAGTAAATCAAAAGGCAAAGCATCAACTCAATCTTAAAGCTAAGCATTATTTGATGTGTGCCATCACCAGATCTGAACATGACAAAGTTCACTGCTGCAATACTGCTAAAGAAATCTAGGATACTCTTGCCCTAGCTCATGAAGGTTCCTCACCAGTTAAGGAATCCAAGATCCGCATGCTGGTTCATCAGTATGAGCTGTTCAAGATGAGTGAACATGAAACAATAGACCAAATGTTTGGAAGATTCCAAACCATCACCAACAGTCTCAGATCTCTTGGAAAAATTTATGAAAATAGAGATCATGTCAGAAAAATCCTAAGAAGTCTATCCAAGCAATGGAGACCCAAAGTAACTGCTGTTCAGGAAGCCAAAAACCTTAATATACTCTCTTTGGAAGAGCTTCTTGGATCTATCAAGGTTCATGAACTTGAACTCAATGAAGAAGAAAATTCCAGAAAAGGAAAATCTATTGCCATAAAGGCAAGGAAAGCAAGTTCATCAAAAGTTCTCAAAGCTACTGAGTCATCAGATGAATCTGAATCTTCTGATAATGATGAAGGATCAGATGAGGATGAATTGTCCTTTATCTACAGGAAGATTCAACATATGTGGAGAAAGAAAGGTGGTTTCAGAAGGAAGCAACCCAACAAAAAGTTTTCCAAGGAGAAGTCAGACTCCAAGGAAAAAGGTCCACCCTTGTGCCTTGAATGCAATAAACCTGGTCATTTCAAAGCTGATTGCCCTGAGCTAAAGGATAGAAAGAAATTCTTCAAAAAGAAGAAAGGCTTAATGGCTACATGGGAGGATCTTGATCTGTCATCATCAGATGAATAAAATGAACCTGAGGAAGGGGCAAATATCTGTCTCATGGCAGACACTGCATCAGAAAGTGAATACACAAATGCTGAGGTAATGGACTCTGACCCGTCCACTCTTCAAAATGCTTTTGATGAATTGTTGCATGAGTCATCTATACTATCACGAGAATATAAGAGTCTCAAAAAGAAGTTTTCTAAACTGTCTAAAGAATATGGTAGGATCTGCACTGAGAAACAAAACCTCAAAAATGAAAACGACACACTAAAATCAGTAAATGTCAGTCTAGCTGACAAAGTGGTGTGTGAATCTGATGTCTCTTGTGAAGTTACAAAACTGAAACAAGATGTAACATATCTAACTGATTCTCTGTCAAAGCTTGTAGGTGGCTCAGATAAGCCGAGTCTCATTTAAAGGTACTCGAGGTCACCTTAAGATAAATCTGGTCTTGGTTATGACAAAGAGAAGCAAAAAGCATCTCAGAAAAAGTCAAAACCACTTAAACGGCATAGAGCTTCAAAATTTCCAAATAAATATACCCAAACTAAATCTAGCTCGTCCAACACCTTTTGTAAAGTGTGTGGAAAAAGTGGTCATATTACATCTAGATGCATACACAATAAACATGCTAAGCATACTCGTCCAGTGTCAACTAACAAGAAAGGACCCAAGTCAGTTTGGGTACCTAAAGATAAGATAATACCTGTTGTAGATTTGCTTAACAACAGGAAGAAAATAGATGTCTTGGTACTTGGACAGTGGCTGCTCACGACACATGACGGGAGAAAGGTCTATGTTCCAAAACCTTAAGCCCAAAGATGGTGGCTGGGTCACATTTGGAAGAAGTCAGAAAGGGAACATCATTGGTATAGGTAAAATTGGTAAACATCATTTTCCCTCCATTGATAATATTCTTTTAGTAAATGACTCGAAGCACAATCTACTGAGCATAAGTTAATTATGTGACAGTGGATATGTAGTGTCTTTTGATAAGAACATGTGTACTGTCAAGAAAGATGATGGATCACTTTTATTCACTGCAAAAAGGCAAAACAATCTCGACTTGGAGGATCTCTCAAATCAAAGTGTCTTATGTCTAGTGTCCATTGAAGATGAGCGATGGATTTGGCACAAAAGTCTAGGTCATGCAGGCTTGAAATTAATTTCAAAGCTAATCAAGCATAACCTCGTGAGAGGACTACCAAACCTTAAGTTCAAATTTGATGCTCTATGTGATACATGTCAAAAGGGAAAACAAGTCAAAGGTTCTTTTGAATCTAAGAATGTTGTTAGTACCAATAGACCACTAGAGTTGCTACATCTTGATCTTTTGGTCCAACAAGGACTGCCTGTCAGTGGTAAGAAATACGGTCTTGTCATAGTAGACGATTACACTAGATGGACATGGGTTATGTTCCTAACTCACAAGGATGAGTCTTGTAAGGTCTTTTTTGTATTCTGCATATGTGTACAGAATGAAAAAGGCATGTGTATCACTTCAATCAGAAGTGACCATTAGGGAGAGTTTGAAAATGAGCTATTTCATAAGTTTTGTGAAGAGATTAGTATCCTTCACAACTTCTCAATACCTAGAACACCACGGTAAAATGGTGTGGTAGAGGGAAAGAACAGATCTCTTCAAGAGATGGCTAGGACTATGCTCAATGACAACTCTGTCCCTAGACACTTCTGGGCTGAAGCTGTTAATACTGCATGAACATTCAGAACATAATATACATTAGACTTATCCTAAATAAGACTCATTATGAACTGTGGAAAGGAAGAAAACCCAACATTATCTTATTTTCACCCCTTTTGTTGTAAATGCTTTATACTGAATACTAAAGATCAACTTGGTAAGTTGGATGCTAAAACAGATAGTGGAATACTATTAGGATATTCTGAAACATCTAAAGGCTTTAGAGTTTATAATTCTAGGACTATGATAGTAGAAGAAAGTATTCATGTCAAGTTTGATGACAAACAACCTGATAAGAAATTATCAGAGCTAGATGAAGCTTTTGCAGATCTTGATCTAAGCACTCTAGGAGACTCACCTAAGATAAAAGTTGATGATCAAGAAGATGACCCCACACAGCATCCAGAAACTTCCACTTCTCAACATGATACAGTTCAAAAATCTTGGTACTTCAAGAATTATCATCCACAAGAACAGATCATTGGAAACTCCAATGACAAGCTAAGAACCAGATCAATCTTCAGAGAACAAGACAATTCTGCACTAGTCTGAGTTAGAACCAAAGATAGTAGACGAGGCTCTGATGGACGATGGTTGGATTCTAGATATGCAAGAAGAACTCAATCAGTTTGAAAGAAGTGATGTTTGGACTCTGGTTCCACTGCCCAAAGACAAATCAGTGATTGGAACAATGTGGGTTTACAGAAACAAACTTGATGAAAATGGTAAGGTAATCAGAAACAAAGCAAGACTTGTTGCTCAAGGTTTCTCTCAAAAAGAAGGTATAGATTATACTGAAACTTTTGCACCTGCTGCTAGATTAGAAGCTATTAGAATCCTACTTTCATTCGCTGCACATCATAGTATTATGCTTTTTGAGATGGATGTTAAAAGTGCTTTTCTAAATGGCTATATTAATGAAGAAATCTATGTTATGCAACCTCCAGGTTTTGAGTGTTTTGGTTGGATTCTAGATATGCAAGAAGAACTCAATCAGTTTGAAAGAAGTGATGTTTGGACTCTGGTTCCACTGCCCAAAGACAAATCAGTGATTGGAACAATGTGGGTTTACAGAAACAAACTTGATGAAAATGGTAAGGTAATCAGAAACAAAGCAAGACTTGTTGCTCAAGGTTTATCTCAAAAAGAAGGTATAGATTATACTGAAACCTTTGCACCTGCTGCTAGATTAGAAGCTATTAGAATCCTACTTTCATTCGCTGCACATCATAGTATTATGCTTTTTGAGATGGATGTTAAAAGTGATTTTCTAAATGGCTATATTAATGAAGAAATCTATGTTATGCAACCTCCAGGTTTTGAGTGTGAAACCCATCCTAAACATGTATATAAGCTTAAGAAAGCTTTGTACGCTCTTAAGCAAGCTCCTAGTGCTTGGTATGACATACTAAGTTCCTTTCTTATGGAAAATGGATTCAATAGAGGAAAGGTTGACACAACCTTATTTAGAAAATTCATTAAATCTAATTTCATAGTTGTACAGATATATGTTGATGATATTATTTTTGGTAGTACTAAAGAGTCTCTATGCAAAGAATTCTCTAAGTTAATGCAGAAAGAGTTTGAAATGAGCATGATGGGAGAACTTAAATTCTTCCTTGGACTTCAAGTAAAACAAACCATGGACGAGGTGCTCATCCACCAAACTAAGTATACAAAAGATTTTCTGAAGAAGTTTAAGATGGATGATTGTAAACCAATGAATACTCCTATGCACCCCACTTCCATACTGAACAAAGATGATAAAGAGAAAATGGTAGATCAAAAGGTATACAGAGGTATGATAGGATCTCTTATATCTTACCGCGTCTAGGCCTGGTATTATGTTTAGTGTATGTTTATGTGCTCGATTTCAATCAAATCCTAGAGAATCTCACTTATCAGTAGTTAAGAGAATCCTTAGATATTTATAAAAGGTACTACTAATCTTGGTTTGTGCTTTAAGAAAAATGAAGATTACAGATTAGTTGGTTTCTGTGATGCTGACTATGCTGGAGATAGAATTGAAAGGAAAAGCGCTAGTGTAGGATGTCACTTCATTGGAGCTAATCTTGTCTCATGGTCAAGCAAAAGACAAAGTACCATTGCTTTATCAACTGCTGAAGCTGAGTATATATCAGCTGCAAATTGCTGCTCACAACTTCTCTGGATCAAACATCAATTGGAGGACTACAATGTATTTGTAAGTAGTATTCTGCTTATGTGTGATAATATTGCTGCAATAAATCCATCTAAGAATCCAATTTTGCATTCTAGAGCTAAGCACATAGAAATTAAACATCATTTTATTAGGGATTATGTGCAAAAAGGTGTGATTGATATTCAATTTGTAGATACTGGCCATCAATGGGCAGATATCTTTACTAAACCTCTTGCAGAGGATAGATTTATCTTTATTAGGAAGCATCTTAATATGATATGTGTGGATTAATTCAGGCGTCCAGCCTCGAGAAAAAAATGTTTTGCTAATCCTGTGTCTATTACCTATTGTCATCTAATACATATTTGAAGTTGAGCGTCTATTGCATATGGTAATTGCACGTCCATATGACGCGCCCACTAATACTGGTTATTGTGTCCATTGAATAGTTTCAAACGAATTAACATCTGCCTACGCTTCAACATTTTTTGTGTGTGTTAATAAATGCATTTAAGTTGTCACAAGACAAATTCATCCTTTATTCTCTTTGCTGAGTCAGTACTTCCATCAATCCCATCAAGACCTTTTTATGGGTCCAAGTTACCAATGCCGCTTCATCATAATGACATGTCATGTCAAAAGTTTTTTTTTTTTAAACTTTTGATATTCAAAATTCCATTAAAAGTAATCTTTTCCCTATGAGAAAAACTTTATGCTTCCATAACCTCTCGAGATATCTCTCTCTTTACATCTCTTTGCTTTCAAACCCTAAGCTCCATGACCACCTAAAATGGCTTCTTCTTCAACCTTTAACGTGGACAAGCTCAACTTAGCATTAGAGCATCATTTCAACCTTGGTGTACTGCAAGACTAAAATCTTGACATAAGCAAATATGTCAATGCAGTTGGGTGGGGAGGACTCTTCGAGGAGAAAGTCTCTGTCTTTCCCAACCTAATCAGGGATTTCTGGAGAAATGTCCAACTGATTTCTACTCAACGGTATTAAGAAATAAGATTATAGTCTCGGAGAAGACTACTGCTGATGCAATCTTCTGTGCTCAGGAAGGTTTAGTCTTTACTGAGTCATGGGAAGGGGACTTGGGTGGCTCGGAGACTATAGAAGTCTATCTCATGAAGGAGGATACAGTCAGAACTCACTCTTGGAAGGCTGTTGAAATGAAGGACGTCGTTCGCATCCTTCATCAGCTTCTCAACAAGGTGGTTCTTCACAAGGTTGGATCCAAGGACAACCTCTCATCTATGCACAAATTCTTTCTCTGCCATATTCTCACTGAAACAAGAATCAATCTTCCAGGAATCCTATATGGAAGATTCAGAGACGCTATAATGAATAAGTAAAGATTCTCTGCACTTCCTTTCTGCCATCTTCTGTCCAAGATTTTCAAGGCTCAAGGAATACATGAGTTTCTTACTGCTAAGACTCCTGAGGAGCAAGCTAGGTTATTGACTGAAAAACCAATGTCTGCTGCAGACTTTGGAAAGATGAATATAGTTGTTGAAGGATTGGCAAGTGTACCAAATCGTACAAGTAATAAAGTGAAAGTAGAGTATCGTTCCCAACGAGGATTGTGTTTCAAGTATCAACTTAGCCTAGGCAATAGCTATTTGAACTAATGAATGTCATATTTGTGAAAGAGTTTTTATGAATTTTTGATTACAAGTTGTCACAAGAATGAATGAAACAATATCAATTAAAGAATGAAGTCAATATAGGTAAAAATGGTTAGGCATCGGAATCCTCCAATTCTTCACTTAATGTAAATTCATTCAGTCCAAATTCCAATTCATTCCACTCAATTGACATTCAAATCACTAACCTAGATTTATCCCTAATTCCTTAGGCGATAATCCTTTTGTACCAATCAAGAAGCCTAATTCCTTAGGTCATTCAAGCATTTGCACAAACATTAAGCACGCGATTCATAAGAATGCATTGAAACATAGTTCTATTCCTAGAATCAACATTCCAATGGTAATCTACTTCAATTCAAACTCAATAACCAATTTTCCAATTGTGAGATTGAATCTAACATCAATCTAAAGTTGATCAATCAATAGAAGCATTAAGCATAGAAGTAAATCACTCTAATTGAATGAAATAGAATTGAAATCAGAATCAAAGTCAATTACATCAAACTCCAAATTGAAATCATCCTAACCTAACCTAAATGATCTAACAACTCGTATTAGAAAGGGAAGAGAAGAAGAAACTTGAGTGGATGTGAGTGGAGGAAGCCATGGAAGCTCCAAATCTTGTTCCCAAGCTTGAATCTCCAATGGATGCAGAGAGAAATGATGAACCTGAGTGTGAGAAGTGTAAAAATGAGCCGAGAGATCCCTTTCAACTGGAGAAACGCCAATTTATACTGGTTCTTCTCGTCTGCCAGCGCTGGGCGCCCCTGGCCTGCGCTGGGCGCCCAAACGCTGCTCTCTGTCTTCTGCTACTGAATCATGGGCGCTGGGCGCCCCATCACCAGCGTTGGGCGCTGGCCATGCCCTGCATCCTGCAGCTTTCTTCCGTTTCTGTCCACGCTGAGCGTCCAATTCCAGGGCTGAGCGCTGGGCTACTCTTCCTGCACATTTTCAACATGTTTTGAGTGTATTTTTCTCACAAATTAAATCTCTAAAGATCAAAACTTTATATCAATGAATGTGTACATTTTCTTATCACTTTTCCTACAAATCCTAAGATTATTTACGAATTCTTTCCTAATCACACTTCCAAACTAACATAAATTGCACATTCATCACAACCCCAAACTTAGAAATTTTGCTTGTCCTCAAGCAAACAATTAGATTCAAATAAGGGTTTGGGAAATGGATTTTCATGTTCAATTCTCTTGTGAAGCAAATTACTCATGCAAGACTTCAATTCCTTGACACTGTTGCAAAATGCACAAGCATCACACAATCATCCATAAATTCCAATTGATCACATGCTTCATGCTTTAGAGCAATCAAGCTTACTACAAAATTAGCTCCATTGAATGCACAAAATATTCTCTTGGAACCTCTCTATTTAAATGTTTCACACATCCTCACTTGGTCGTGTTTGCTCTCAAACCCAATCCACCTGTATTCCTCAATCCTAATCTTGACAAGATGCTAAACACACACATCACAAATGCCAATGCAACACATATCATGAGGTCTTTTATTTGTATGTAACGGGGCTTAGGTGGGGGTGGATGAGAATAAGGATATATATGCTATGCTACTTTGGCTTCAAGGACTATTTGGACTCTTTTGGAATTTTCACTTGCCTAGTCTAGCTACAAGCACATAAGCACACAATTTGTGCTATTTCCCTTTTTATTCAATTCCAACTATTTCTTTTTCTCTTTTTATTTTGTTGCTTCTTGTTTCATTTTCTTTTCTTTCTATTTTGCCTTTTTCTCGCTTTTGTATACTTTCTTTGTCTCTTTTTCTCTTTGGCTTTTTCTATTTTTCTTTTTCTGTTTCAGTTTTTTTTTTCAATTGTTTTTCTAGTAGGCATCTTTAGTGGCCTACTTACCACCCCAAACTTTATTTGCTTGCTTGTCCCTAAGCAAGAGAACAACCCCAAACTTAAGTCCAAACATTCCTCTAAGCCAAAGTAGTGGGACAAAATTGTTTTTTTTTTCGTTTTTTTAGCTTGTAATGTGCTATCATTCCAAGAAAAATAGGCCAAGGCTCAATTGGGCTTAACAATGGTAAATGATAGGTTAGCAATTATGGCACCAAGCTTAAACAAAGAGTTATTGCCTCAATCATTTATGCACATGCAAGACCATTGCAACAATGACAAGCATCCAAGGCAAGAAAAGATAAGAACATGCAAGTGATGGACAATCACACATGAAAGAAATCAAGTCATCTGGATAATGTGCCAGAGCATTTGGGCTCAAAAGCTCACAGTTTATGGTTATGTGCAAGAGAAAATCCATGCATTCAACATTGCATCAATCATAGCAAGAAAATTTGTCACAAACAATTCACAAGGATCAATGGTTTCAATGAAATCATATGCTCAGCAAGTATAAAATGCATCATGCTAGAAATTTCAGCCAAGCAAAAGTTCTATGCTTAATAGAGAATCTACACAAAAAATCCACTCAAAACACAAGTTTGTGCAAAATATGCAAGTTTGGGCAATTTATTCCTACAACTAACTAACAAATTAAGGAGGGTAAAAAAATTAATAAAGAGTTCAGAGCACCCCCTTTCTTCTGCACAATAGATGAGCATGTGCAAAACTTTTTTTTTTTGAAGCCTAGCGCTCAGCGCTCCACATGGGTGCCCAGCGCCTGCAGGTCTGCGAGTCCTGTTGTCTCTGTGCTCTGTGGGCGCCCAGCACTCACAGTAGCGCCCAACGCCTGTGCAGGGCCATTTTCACCATTCTTTTGCATCATTTCTCCCCTTCCGTTGCTCCACTTTCCTTATATGTTCCTGCACAACAATTTAAACCAATTCCACCACATTAAATGGTTTACACATCAAGGAACCACTCAACAACTCAATGAACTACTTATTTTTCATGCTAAGGGAAAAAAAATGAAAGAAATGCAAGAAGAAAATGCTTGGGTTGCCTCCCAAGTAGCGCTTCTTTAACGTCACTAGCTTGACGTATTGTCACCCCATTAGGGTGGATGATATGATAAAAAGAAAATTTCATCCTTCCGCTTCCTTCTTTTAGGTAACAATCCCATATATTTGGCATAGGGACAAGAATGTTCCCATGCTCCAACAATTAAGCATTTGGGATATGTGTTCCCCCATTTTTGAAGCATGTACAACTCATCTTGTGGAAGACTCTTCTCTTCGATCACCAAGGGTTGAGTCTTAGTCATATGAATCTCTTCTTGTATCACCCTTGGTTTCTCTTCAATGTCACTGTTTTTGTTTTTCTGTTTTTCAACTACTTCTAAAACTACACTTTCTTTTTGTTTTTCATCCACCACCTCTCTTGAGTCATGTTCACTTTTCATTTCTACAAATACTTCTTCTTCTTGCTCAACCATTTCCCAAACATGTGACTCTTGCTCTGCTACCAACTCTTTCTTTTTCTGCACAAAACAACCCAATTGCTTAGATAATGTCTCAACTTGAATCTCAAGATTCTTGATTGAAGCTTGTGTGTTTTTAAAATTCTCATGAGTAGCTTCAATGAATTGAATTAAAACATTTTCAAGGTTGGACACTCTATCTAGTGACTCATTGGATTGATGGTGAGGTGGTGCATCTTGCTCCCACATGAGGTTCTCCATGTAATAAACCCCGTCATTTGCATTGAGTTTCGTCTCACACTCTTCAAATTTATGGTATGCACCACAAAAATCACATGTAGGTGGCAGTGGTTTCATTGCCTTCACTTGCATGAATTATAACAATGAAGGATAGTGGATACTTTCCTCACAAAACAAAAATCCAAAGCAAGGAAAAGATGAGAATATCCAATATATCAATTATTCAAACAAAAACAGAAAATAAACACACAAAAAATGTTCAAATTAACAATGCCTTTGCTTCGTTGATATTGAAATCAACAATCCCCGGCAACGGCGCCAAAAACTTGTTGAAGGATTGGCAAGTGTACCAAATCGTACAAGTAATAAAGTGAAAGTAGAGTATCGTTCCCAACGAGGATTGTGTTTCAAGTATCAACTTAGACTAGGCAATAGCTATTTGAACTAATGAATGTCATATTTGTAAAAGAGTTTTTATGAATTTTTGATTACAAGTTGTCACAAGAATGAATGAAACAATATCAATTAAAGAATGAAGTCAATATAGGTAAAAATGGTTAGGCATCGGAATCCTCCAATTCTTCACTTAATGTAAATTCATTCAGTCCAAATTCCAATTCATTCCACTCAATTGACATTCAAATCACTAACCTAGATTTATCCCTAATTCCTTAGGCGATAATCCTTTTGTACCAATCAAGAAGCCTAATTCCTTAGGTCATTCAAGCATTTGCACAAACATTAAGCACGTGATTCATAAGAATGCATTGAAACAGAGTTCTATTCCTAGAATCAACATTCCAATGGTAATCTACTTCAATTCAAACTCTAACCAATTTTCCAATTGTGAGATTGAATCTAACATCAATCTAAAGTTGATCAATCAATAGAAGCATTAAGCATAGAAGTAAATCACTCTAATTGAATGAAATAGAATTGAAATCAGAATCAAAGTCAATTACATCAAACTCCAAATTGAAATCATCCTAACCTAACCTAAATGATCTAACAACTCATATTAGAAAGGGAAGAGAAGAAGAAACATGAGTGGATGTGAGTGGAGGAAGCCATGGAAGCTCCAAATCTTGTTCCCAAGCTTGAATCTCCAATGGATGCAGAGAGAAATGATGAACCTGAGTGTGAGAAGTGTAAAAATGAGCCGAGAGATCCCTTTCAACTGGAGAAACGCCAATTTATACTGGTTCTGCTCGTCTGCCAGCGCTGGGCGCCCAAACGCTGCTCTCTGTCTTCTGCTGCTGAATCATGGGCGCTGGGCGCCCCATCACCAACGCTGGACGCTGGCCATGCCCTGCATCCTGCAGTTTTCTTCCATTTCTGTCCACGCTGAGCGTCCAATTCCAGGGCTGAGCGCTGGGCTACTCTTCCTGCACATTTTCAACATGTTTTGAGTGTATTTTTCTCACAAATCAAATCTCTAAAGATCAAAACTTTATATCAATGAATGTGTACATTTTCTTATCACTTTTCCTACAAATCCTAAGATTATTTACAAATTCTTTCCTAATCACACTTCCAAACTAACATAAATTGCACATTCATCAATAGCCAACATGAACCTCAATACCTATGCTGCTGCTGCAATGGCCAAGACTGAGGAGTTGATGAAGGCTAAAGAAGAGATGGTTAAACAAAATAATGATGAAGTCCTAGGAGTTAAAAGGATAACTAGGCAAAAGACCACTGCTACAAGGAAGCCTGCTCCTAAGAGACCAGCAAGTGGCTTTGTTATCAGGGAGACTTCTGATGCCCCTGCTGTAAAAAGGCCAAGAAAAGTTATCCTCTCTCACAATGAAGATGAGGAAGTTGATGACGATAACATTCCTATCAATTCAATTCTAAAGAAGCAGAAGATCTCAATTGCTGCTGCTGAGGCCGTTGTGCCCGTTCCATCAATTATTCCAACTAAATCGAGGAGGCAACCAGAAGGAAGAAAAGCCATATCGACTAAGACTCCTAAGGTATCCATCTCTGCTAGTGATCCTGTTCAATTAGCAGTAGATGCCCTAGTGTCTAGTTTAGAAACTAGGATGGATGATGTGCCTGTATCGACTCCACATGACGTGTATATTCCCATACCCATTTCACCTCAACCAACACAAATAACCACCTCACAAGCCGATGATCCCTCGTTAAATCAACCAGATGAGGCATTTCCTCTGGTGCACCTTTTCCCAAACCCCTGAGAACCTTATTTCCTCCCTTCACACCAACTGCTGCCCTTTACCCACCTCATCCAAATTGTAAATTAATCAAGAAAGTGCCTTCTCAAATGCACAATGATTTAGGTCCATTAGTCACTCACCTACCCTTAAACAAATCCCCCCCAGAAAAATCTACCCCAATCTTGTCAAAACTCCTCCTTTCATACCACTCACTAATGGAGTTGAGAGACATATCATACCCGTCTGGGAAACCGACCGCAAAAGGAAAAATCTTCCTACTATTCCTTAGAAAAGAGCAAGATCTTCTAAGCATGTCTCCATGATCATGCCTAGGGACACCAAATGGGTGTCTTTTGAGCATCCCAGAATCTATGGGAGGGCTTCTGACTTCTTTTTGGATTAGCTCTACTATGAAATGCTGAAGTGGGAATTCAGTCAAATCAGAGTTGATAGAGCCGCGCATTTTGTCCCTCCATCCTGGCTGAGGCATAATGATGCAACTAGAATTGGAATCAAGTCCTAAAAGATCTGTCCAAGATTGCCAATGCTAGATCTTAATAAATACAAGGACATGAAGAATGGATGATTCAAGGGAGTGATGCCTAAAGCTGAATAGGCTATGCTTGATCTTGATCAAGAAACCTTTGACTACTCAATGCTGGATTTACATCAGAATACTGAATCCATTGAGTTGATCAATGAGCATAGAGCTGCTGAATTCTGGAAGTCTCACATTATCCACTGCACCAGAGAGGCATCTTCCTCTGGTCTGTCTCAAGAAGAGAAAAAGGATATTCCCAAGGTCAGAGGAAATTGTGGTCTCTCACACTTTAGATGTATGATCTATAAAGACCTCTGGTAACTTCCAATAAACAGTAGAAATGTGAAATTTATCTACCCTATTAGATGGGAAAAAGAGGTCTCAAAGAAACCCCGACCTACTCCAAAGCCTATCACAGATGAACCTTTTGCTGAAGAAAATGGTCAAATTGTCATTGCTGATAATTTAGAAGATACAGCTGAATCCTTTCACCAACATAACTCATCAGAGAGACAATCTTCTCAACCTTTAGCACTAGTTGTGATGCACCCTGAAGATCATTCAAGAACTCTAAGCACTTTTCAAGAGTCTGCAGAAAGCTCAAGGCAATAGACTCTGCCATCTAATATTGAAGAAGTTCTTGGAAAAGTTGTAGATGGGAAGGTCGAAAAGTTGATTGAGAAGATTAAGGAGGATGTCCATCAGCAAGTTCAAACTTCAATGGCTCCAACCTTAGAGGTTGTAAATAAAATGCTTGAGTTCCTCATGGACTTCAAGAAAAGTCAAGCTCAGAACCCTCCTCCTCCACCACCTCCTTTTGCTTAGCCTTTAATTTTTTTCTTTCTTTTGTACTGACAATGATGGTCCTCTCCTTTTTACCTTTTTGGCTGATGACAAAAAGGGGGATAAAGGAAAGAAAAGAGATTTATATATATAAAGTCAGTTGTTTTTGAAAATCTCTTATTTTGTTGCATCTGCATGTTCTCTTCTACTTGCTTAACGGCTTTGATACTTATGTTTGCTTATTTGCTTTAGTATCCGCTGCTCTGATACTTATGTTTATTCCCTTATATATACTCTAAGTATGACAAGCTGTTGCAAGCTCTCTTAGACTTTGTTTTTCAAATTTAATTAGTTTTGTCATCATCAAAAAAGGGGGAGATTGTTGGAACCAAAGTGGTTTTGGATTTAATAATCTCTAAGTTTTGATGCTGACAAAAGGATTAAATTTTCTTGGCAAAGTGTTAGTTGACATCTAACATGTGCTTCTAGTTATGCAAGCCTACTTTAAGATAAGTAAAATAAACTTGGGATAAGTTTTCATTGAAAAATACGAGTCCACCCTTGTAGACGGGCTGCTCAAATACTTTGGTAAAATTACTTTGTTATTTAATTAAGTAGATTAGTTTTCTTGAGTAGACGTGGCTCTAAATATTTGCTAGATGAATACCTAAATAACTTGTTAGGTACAACAAGTCCAAATACTTGATAAATAAGCGCTTCCATCTTGCCACGTAAGCAGACGGAAGTAATTAGTAGAATAAAATGAACTGAAACACAAAGTAATCTAGTAGACGAGCTCTAACCGGCACGTCACTAGACAGAGATCTTTATAACTCATTAAGGAATAGCAAGTCCGAAGACTTGATAAACAAGAGGATATGCCACGTCATCAGACGAGCTAAGTAAAATATAGAACAGACTTAGACTCTCATATAAATGAGTAGACGGAGTTTCTTTTTAAACGAGCTCCATCTTTGTTAGAGTTAGATCCTGAAGAGGCTTGGTAAGAAATAAATACTTGTATCCTGGAGAGGAATTGAATACTTGGCTGTAATCTATTTGGAGAAATAGTGGATAAATCCTTCAAGTCAAAGGGACTGGACGTAGCTCTTGGTTGGAAGAGAGTGAACCAGGATAAAATCTCTTGCGTGAATCTTCTATCCCTAAAGTCTTCAGTTTTATTCATTTATACTAACTGTGGGGTATTGATATTACTTTGGTTAAACTCTTTTAAAAAGTATCTTTGTCTTTGTGCTTGCTTTTGTTTCTAATCTTCTTGAGTGCAAAAATAAGTTTTAAAGGTTGTTTTTGAAAATTATTAACAAACATAATTCAAACCCCCTTCTTGTGTTTCCCTGTGTCAACTTCAGTTGGTATCAGAGCTCAGCCTCGAAAGGGTTGAGCATCTAACAAGTGCTGAGAGAGTACGATCCAATAACCATGGATGCAGAAGGACAAGCTATCAACAGACCTCCTCTCTTTCATGGTTCTGATTATGACTACTTGAAGAAGATGATGGTAGCCTTTTTGGATTCACAAAGTCTAGACATCTGGGAGCTCATAGAAACTGGTTACACCGAAACCAGAAATGAAAATGGAGCTGCTGTTGCTAGAGCATACTGGACAATAGATCAAAAGGCAAAGCATCAACTCAATCTTAAAGCTAAGCATTATTTGATGTGTGCCATCACCAGATGTGAACATGACAAAGTTCACAGCTTCAATATTGCTAAAGAAATCAAGGATACTCTTGCCCTAGCTCATGAAGGTTCCTCACAAGTTAAGGAATCCAAGATCAGCATGCTGGTTCACCAGTATGAGCTATTCAAGATGAGTGAACATGAAACAATATACCAAATGTTTGGAAGATTCCAAACCATCACCGACAGTCTCAGATCTCTTGGTAAAATTTATGAAAATAGAGATCATGTCAGAAAAATCCTAAGAAGTCTATCGAAGCAACGGAGACCCAAAGTAACTGCTATTCAGGAAGCCAAAAACCTGAATACACTAACTTTGGAAGAGCTTCTTCGATCTCTCAAGGTTCATGAACTTGAACTCAATGAAGAAGAAAATTCCAGAAAAGGAAAATCTATTGCCCAAAAGGCAAGGAAAGCAATTCATCAAAAGTTCTCAAAGCTGCTGAGTCATCAGATGAATCTGAATCTTCTGATAATGATGAAGGATCAGATGAGGATGAATTGTCCTTTATCTCCAGGAAGATTCAACATATGTGGAGAAAGAAAGGTGGTTTCAGAAGGAAGCAACTCAACAAAAAAATTTCCAAGGAGAAGTCAGACTCCAAGGAAAAAGGTCCACCCTTGTGCCTTGAATGCCAGAAACCTGGTCATTTCAAAGCTGACTGCCTTGAGCTAAAGGATAGAAAGAAATTCTTCAAAAAGAAGAAAGGCTTAATGGCTACATGGGAGGATCTTGATCTATCATCATCAGATGAAGAAAATGAAGCTGAGGAAGAGGCAAATATCTATCTCATGGCAGACACTGTATCAGAAAGTGAATACACAGATGCTGAGGTAATGGACTCTGACCCATCCACTCTTCAAAATGCTTTTGATGAATTGTTGCATGAGTCATCTATACTATCACGAGAATATAAGAGTCTCAAAAAGAAGTTTTCTAAACTATTTAAAAAATTTGGTAGGATCTGCACTGAGAAACAAAACCTCAAAAATGAAAACGACACACTAAAATCAGTAAATGTCAGTCTAGCTGACAAAGTGGTGTGTGAATCTGATGTCTCTTGTGAAGTTACAAAACTGAAACAAGATGTAACATATGTAACTGATTCTCCGTCAAATCTTGCAGGTGGCTCAGATAAGCTGAGTCTCATTTTAAGGTACTCGATGTCACCTTATGATAAATCTGGTCTTGGTTATGACAAAGAGAAGCAAAAAGCATCTCACAAAAAGTCAAAACCACTTAAACAACATAGAGCTTCAAAAGTTCCAAATAAATATACCAAAACTAAATCTAGCTCGTCCAACACCTTTTGTAAAGTGTGTGGAAAAAATGGTCATATTACATCTAGATGCATATACAATAAACATGCTAAGCATACTCGTCCAGTGTCAACTAACAAGAAAGGACCCAAGTCAGTTTGGGTACCTAAAGATAAGATAATACCTGTTGCATATTTGCTTAACAACAGGAAGAAAACGGATGTCTTGGTACTTGGACAGTGGCTGCTCACGACACATGACGGGAGAAAGGTCTATGTTCCAAAACCTTAAGCCCAAAGATGGTGGCTGGGTCACATTTGGAGGAAGTCAGAAAGGGGAAAATCATTGGTATAGGTAATATTGGTAAACATCATATTCCCTCCATTGATAATGTTCTTTTAGTAAATGGCTTGAAGCACAATCTACTAAGCATAAGTTAATTATGTGATAGTGGATATGTAGTGTCTTTTGATAAGAACATGTGTACTGTCAAGAAAATGATGGATCACTTTTATTCACTGCAAAAAGGTAAAACAATCTCTATAATATTGACTTGGAGGATCTCTCAAATCAAAGTGTCTCACGTCTAATGTCCATTGAAGATGAGCGATGGATTTGGCACAAAAGTCTAGGTGATGCAAGCTTGAAATTAATTTCAAAGCTAATCAAGCATAACCTCGTGAGAGGACTACCAAACCTTAAGTTCAAATCTGATGCTCTATGTGATGCATGTAAAAAGGGTAAACAAGTCAAAGGTTCTTTTGAATCTAAGAATGTTGTTAGTACCAATAGACGACTAGAGTTGCTACATCTTGATCTTTTTGGTCCAACAAGGATTGCCGCTGTCCGTGGTAAGAAATATGGTCTTGTCATAGTAGACGATTACACTAGATGGACATGGGTTATGTTCCTAACTCACAAGGATGAGTCTTTTAAGGTCTTTTCTGCATTCTGCAAACGTGTACAGAATGAAAAAGGTATGTGTATCACTTCAATCAAAGTGACCATGGGGGAGTTTGAAAATGAGTAATTTCATAAGTTCTGTGAAGAGAGTAGTATCCTTCACAACTTCTCAATACCTAGAACACCACAGCAAAATGGTGTGGTAGAGGGAAAGAACAGATCTCTTCAAGAGATGGATAGGACTATGCTCAATGACAACTCTGTCCCTAGACACTTCTGGGCTGAAGCTGTCAATACTACTTGTTACATTCAGAACAGAATATACATTAGACCTATCCTGTATAAGACTCCTTATGAACTGTGGAAAGGAAGAAAACCCAACATATCTTATTTTCACCCCTTTGGTTGTAAATGCTTTGTATTGAATACTAAAGATCAACTTGGCAAGTTTGATGCTAAAATATAATGGTTCGGGATTTAGGAGCGCCACAACCGTTACCTTTAATTGACACTACCAAGTGACTCCTCTCCCAAACAACGCAAGAACTCCAAGAACTTCGTGGGTTCAAAGGAAATAGGGGAAAGAGGGGTTGCAGCCGCATTAGGGTTGCTAAAAGTGTCAATTGTGAGGGTTAACTCGTAACCCTCTCAAAAACCCTCTTTTTTATAAACTCTGATCCCGAGCACGGCCGTGCTCCCAATAAACACAGTTGTGCTTAACGTAAGCACGGGGTCAAGCTCGTTTAAGCATGGGCTTGCTACTTTAACGTCATAAGTGCAGGTCTCCGATACGACCGTGATGCCCTTGAGCACGGTCAGCACGGTCGTGCTCGTGGCTTAAGCAGCCACTGAGCACGCTGAACAAGCACGGTCATGCTAGACAAGAGCATTGTCGTGCTCATGTGCCAGAAAGGGATTTTCCACTTTGAAAGTCCCACTTAGCCCCTTTTCTAAGGTCAAACTTAACAACATGTAACACTTAAACATACTTAAGGGCTTAACATGAAAAAATGGATGTTTTAGATTTTATTTTATTTTTGGACAAAATTGAAGTTCGAATTTTGATAGTATACTTTTTCATAATTGCATTTAGAATGGTAGAAAATATAATTGTCATTGAAAGTAAGATAGGTAACCATTCTAAAGATGGAAAGAGAAAGTTCTATACTTATTACCTACCTAATTAGTTGCATGCATGTGCTAATTTTAAACTAAATAAATATGGAAACAAATCTGGCGAAAAAAAATCTGAAAAAATTTAACAATTTTTTTTCATTTTAGTTAATAAAATCAAAATAATTTCATTTGAAGAAAAAGTATAATTTAGATATCAAATTTGGTTAGATTTTTCATATTTGCATTTACAGTGGATAAAAATATAACTGTCATTGAAAGTAAGATAGGTAAAGATGGAAAGAGAAAGTTCTATACTTATTACCTATGTAATGAGTTATATGCATGTGTTAACTTTAAACTAAATAAATATGAAAATAAATTTGAAAAAATAACAAATTTTTTCATTTTAGTTAATTTCATTTGAAGAAAAAGAATAATTTAGATATCAAATATGGTTAAATACTTTCTATATTGATATAATTTAATATATTTTTTAAATTTATAATTGTATGTAAATTTTCTCAAATAGGAATGCAGACATTAGTGAATATGAAATATATATATTACTAGCAAACCACCCCTACTTAATATAAGGACACTAAGCTATATATACAAGTAATCTTAATCCCAGTCTTTGTTCAAAATTTACAAAATAATAACATGCGTAGAACCTCTTTGGTTGCCCAAAAATCAAAGTTGGATGTTAATGAAGAAGGTGATAACAATGCACTAAGAAGATTATGGAGTCTCACAAATCAAATCAATGAAGCACCAAATTCATAAAAGATGACACCGACAAATCCATTCGACGTGAAGAACAGAAGATTCAAGGGAGTGATGCCTGAAGCAGAATCGGCTATGCTTGATCTTGATCAAGAAACCTTTGACTACTCAATGTTGGATTTCCTTCTGAATACTGAATCCATTAAGTTGATCAATGAGCATAGAGCTGCTGATTTCTGGAAGTCTCACATTATCCACTGCACCGGAGAGGCATCTTCCTCTGGTCTATCTGAAAAAGAGAAAAAGGATATTCCCAAGGTCAGAGGAAAGTGTGGTCTCTCACACTTTAGATATATGATCTATAAAGACCTCTGGGGACTTCCAATAAACAGTAGAAATGTGAAATTTATCTACCCTATTAGTCACTCACCTACCCTTAACCAAATTCCCCCGAAGAAAAATCTACCCCAATCTTGTCAAAACTCCTCATTTCATACCACTCACTGATGGAGTTGAGAGACATATCATACCCGTCTTGGAGACCGACCCCAAAAGGAAAAATCTTCCTAATATTCCTATGAAAAGAGCAAGATCTTCTAGGCATGTCCCAATGATCATGCCAAAGGACACCAAATGGGTGTCATTTGAGCATCCCAGAGTCTATGGAAGGGCTTCTGACTTCTTTCTGGATCAGCTCTACTATGAAATGCTGAAGTGGGAATTCAGTCAAATCAAAGTTGATAGAGCCGCTCATTTTGTCCCTCCATCCTGGCTGAGGCATAATGATGCAACCAGAATTGGAATCAAGCCCTATAGGATCTGTCCAATATTGCCAATGCTAGATCTTAATAAGGACAAGGACATGAAGAACAGATGATTCAAGGGAGTGATGCCTGAAGCTGAATCGGCTATGCTTGATCTTGATCAAGAAACCTTTGACTACTCAATGCTGGATTTCCTTCTGAATACTGAATCCATTGAGTTGATCAATGAGCATATAGCTGCTAAATTCTGAAAGTCTCACGTTATCCACTGCACCAGAGAGGCATCTTCCTCTGGTCTGTCTCAAGAAGAGAAAAAGGATATTCCCAAGGTCGGAGGAAATTGTGGTCTCTCTTACTTTAGATATATGATCTATAAAGATCTCTGGGACTTCTAATAAACAGTAGAAATGTGGAATTTATCTACCCTTTTAGATGGGGCAAAGGAGGTCTCAAAGAAACCCCGACCAACTCCAAAGCCTATCACAGATGAACCTTTTGCAGAAGAAAATGGTCAAATTGTCATTGCTGATAATTTAGAAAATACAGCTGAATCCTTTCACCAACAGAACTCATCAGAAATACAATCTTCTCAACCTTTAGCACTAGTTGTGATGCACCCTGAAGATCATTCAAGAACCCTAAGCACTTTTCAAGAGCCTGCAGAAAGCTCAAGGCAACAGACTCTGCCATCCAATATTGAAAAAGTTCTTGGAAAACTAGTTGAAGAAAGGGTTGGCAAGTTAGTAGATGAGAAGGTTGAAAAGTTGACTGAGAAGATTAAGGAGGATGTCCATCAGCAAGTTCAAACTTCAATGGCTCCAACCTTAGAGGTTGTAAATAAAATTCTTGAGTTCCTCATGGACTTCAAGAAAAGTCAAGCTCAGAACCCTCCTCCTCCACTACCTCCTTCTGCCTAGCCTTTATTTTTTTTCTTTTTTTGTACTGACAATGATGGTCCTCTCCTTTTTACCTTTTTGGATGATGACAAAAAGGGGGAGAATGGAAAGAAAAGAGATTTATATATATAAAGTCAGTTGTTTTTGAAAAGCTCTTATTTTGTTGCATCTGCATATTCTCTTCTACTTGCTCAACTGCTTTGATACTTATGTTTGCTTATTTTCTTTGATATCTGCTGCTCTGATACTTATGTTTATTCCCTTATATATACTCTAAGTATGACAAGTTGTTGCACCTATCTGTTAGCTTTTATGTAGTTGTTTTTCATATGCATATTCTGCTTAAATATTTGTATGATATGTCTTAGGGGGAGCCTTGCAAGCTTTCTTAGACTTTGCATTTCAAATTTAATTAGTTTTGTCATCATCAAAAAGGGGGAGATTGTTGGAACCAAATTGGTTTTGGATTTAATAATCTCTAAGTTTTGATGCTGACAAAAGGATTAAATTTGCCTGGCAAAGTGTTAGTTAAGATCTAACATGTGCTTTCAGTTATGCACGAATACTTTAAGATAAGTAAAATAAACTTGGGATAAGTTTTCATTGAAAAATACGCGTCCACCCTACTAGACGGTCTACTCAAATACTTTGGTAAAGTTACTTTGTTATTTAATTAAGTAGACTGGTTTTCTTAAGTAGACGTGGCTCTAAATATTTGCTAGATGAATACCTAAATAACTTGTTAGGTACAGCAAGTTCAAAGACTTGATAAATAAGCGCGTCCATCTTGCCACGTAAGCAGACGGAAGTAATTAGTAGAAGACAATGAACTGAAACACAAAGTAATCTAGTAGACGAGCTCTAACCACCACGTCCCTAGACGGAGATATTTAAAACTCATTAAAGAATACCAAGTCTGAAGACTTGATAGACAAGAAGATATGCCACGTCATCAGACGAGCTAAGTAAAATATAGAACAGACTTAGACTCTCATATAAATGAGTAGATGGAGTTTCTTTTTAGACGAGCTCCATCTTTGAATGAATTAAATGCAATCCGAATCTCTTATATTTATTTCATTAGAATATTTGTTCTTCACATTTGTTTTATCTGCTTTAAATGTTTCACCTTGTTGTAAAAGAAACTTAGCACAATCAAGAAATGCAAAAATCAGAATCGTACAATAAGATACTGAAAAACGATCTGTACGATGACAACTTTATGACTGGAAAAGTTGGATTATACACAAAGGAGGAACAAGAAGTGCTCAAGCTGTAATACTCAGAGGAGTGAACCTCCAATTTTATGATACCTCGATAACCAAGAGTATTATTCAGCATTACCACAATCAAGCTATCAGTCACAACGGATATCATGCATTAAATGCTATCTCTAAACGGGATTATTCAAAGTAACCGTTGAAGAAATACAAGTGAAGAAGAAGGTCATTATAAATTGAAGGCCTTAGATACTGAAGAATAACTCTTTCCTGCACAACCTTGCTAGCTGAAATTTTGCCATTCGATAATCACTCATTCCATTATTCTTTCAAGAGCAAGAGTCTGTATTCTTTAGTTTGAATATTGTTGTAATATACAACTGATCTTAAACTGTCATATCCTCACACATAGTGAGTTAATAAGATCAAACATTAAATCTCTTTGTTAGAGTTAGATCCTGAAGAGGCTTGGTAAGAAAGAAATACTTTTAGACTAGAGAGGTGTTGAATACTTGGCTGTAATCTATTTGGAGAAATAGTGGATAAATCCTTCAAGTCGAAGGGACTGGACGTAGCTCTTGATTGGAAGAGAATGAACCAGGATAAAATCTCTTACATGAATCTTCTATCCCTAAACTCATCAGTTTTATTCGCTTATACTAACTATGGGGTTTTGATATTTCTTTTGTTAAACTCTTTTAAAAAGTATCATTGTCTTTGTGCTTGCTTCTGTTTCTAATCTTCTTGAGTGCAAAATTTTGTTTTAAAGGTTGTTTTCGAAAATTATTAACAAACACAATTCAACCCCCCTTCTTGTGTTTGCCTGTGTCAACTTCATGTTTTGTGTCGCAACATTCTTAAATTGATGAAGCAAACTTTTTGATCTACAGTTAAGATGGTGGCCGAAAGAAGAACCAAAAGGCGGCATGAAAGGAAAGCAATGTCTTTCATTGTGGCTTTTGAAGTTTGGAAGGTCATGGCATATTTTTGTGTACTTGGGTCACCAATGTTGTTCATGTTGTTGGTGTTTATGATGACTCACTCACTATTCATAAACAATCACTGTACACTGCACAACATTGCTCCAATGGGTGGTGGTGGAAAATTCAAGAAGCATGCTGAAGCTGGAAAAGATGGTGACTGAAAGATAAAGTATGTAGGAAGATCTATCAAAGCTAGTCTCCAATTCCCTGTTGAAAGAATTGGTCATTACTTGAAGAAAGGCAAGTACTCTGAACACGTTGGTATCGGTGCCCTATTTACATAGCTGCAGTAGTTGAGTATCTAGCTACCAAGGTGTTGGAGTTAGCTGGAAATGCTACTTGAGATAGCCAGAAGAACAGAATTATATGAGACACATTCTATTAGCTGTGAAGAGTGACAATAAGCTAGGGAAATTGTTTGCTGGAGTAAAAATTGCCAACGGTGGTGTTCCCCCCAACATCCACCCAATCCTATTGCGTAATAAGGCTGCCAAGGAACCCAAGTCTCAGTCCAAGGACACCAAGTCTCCTGAGAAAGCTTGACCACTTTCTCATCCTACTTGGAAATCTTGTGTATAACTTTGCAATTTGTGAATCTTTTCAAGAAATATTCTTCAAGGAATGCTATCTGTCAGGGGGCCTTGTGGATTATCTGGCTAGCTAGGGTTTAAAGTGTTTGATAGCTTTTTTTAACGATTATGCATAAACTTCTTGTCAAATCCTTAGCCTAAATAAGCCTAAATTCTAAGCTGGATCTTTAAGTTCTAGGAGAATTGATGAGATCTCGAGAACTCTAGGCTTTTCTTTTGGCTTTCTTCCTTTCTCCTACATTTGTGTTCCTGTTTCCAAAGGGAAACCTAAATAGCTATACCTTACTACAACATTCAGGATTTAATAATGTTTAATTTTGACATTTTATAGCGCTTTTGGGCGCTATCTATCTTGGTGCTGTCCAAAGTTGTAAACAAGGATAGCGCTTCTAAGGCGCTATCTTAGGTTTAACTATATTAGCTTTTGTCCAATGAAACATTATAGTCTTTCACACTAAAATGCTCATCCAGGAAACGGTGCTGGTGTGGCTTCATAATAAAGGTAGCACCGACTAAAACATGTGCTATCTTAATTATCCAATAACAATTGTGTGATTTCAGTAAAGCGCTTTCTTAGTTTTAACTATGATATCGTTTGTAAACAAACTCTGTCTATTAGCCACCTTTTTTAATTGTAATTGCACATTGCTTTGTGCAGATTCCCTTTCCTTCACCAATCAAAAACAGTATTCAGAAATCAGAAAACAACATTCATCAATCAAAATATAGAATTCAACATTCAATAAACAAAAGATTAATTAACAAAATCGGTCATAATCGAACTTTGGCGCTTAAAAGAAAAGCCTATATACCTCTATCAAACACAAGATTAAAATAAACCTCCATTTGAAAGCACTATTATCATTATGCATTATTGAAACATAAAAAGAAAAATATCTGAAAGGACAATGACAAACCTTCACTTCACTAATGTCTTGTTGTCATCCAGAATAAGCTAGTAACAAGAAGCAAAAAGTTAAAAAATTAATTACCAACAGATGTTTAGGTAAAAGGTTAAAGAGGAAAAATAAAACACATCGAGGGGCTTACATTCTTGAACCTTCTAATTGTAACTTCTCAGGGAGAGGAAATTTTTGAAAAAGTTAAAGAAACCGTGTGACAATCGTCAAGAACCTTCCAAACTCAACCTACAGAATCAACAAATTATTTACCGACACGTGTTCTGTAAAAAGCTTAAAGAAGCAAATTAACCAGATAAAACACATAGGTTGCTAAGGGGAACCTTCCAATAGAAGCTTCCGTAAAACGCGCTGTGAAGAGACTTTAAGTAACTCACGTAACCTTAAGTAGCCATTTAAAAGCAATGAAATTACTAAAAGTTACCATAAGTATTTCAAATGAAAGAGGTGAAGAGACTTACTAGTGAAGACAGAGAGAGTTAGTTGCTAGGTGGGAGAGAGAGAAAGAGAGACACAGAGATAGCGTAATAGTGGGAGATAGTCATAGAGTTTGATTTTGTGTGTGTGTGTGTGTGTGTGTGTGTGTGTGTGAGAGAGAGAGAGAGAGAGAGAGTTTCAGAACGCGTGCAGACTTGAAAGAATGAGAGAGTAACAGTGGTCACGGTCCTTTAATATAGCACTTTTTGGTGACAGAGCACGACTGCATGTCTTCCTTTTCTTCATATCCATTAACGTATTAACTTCTATTAATGGTTTCTCTTTGAAAACGTACGACTGCACATACTTCTTCCTCTTCACCATCTCCACTAACGTTGTAACGTTCTAATTATGGTATCTCATTGAAAACGCATGATTGCTCTTCTTTGCACATCTTCTCTATAGAAAGCTCTCTTTGGTAAAACAAGTGACCATTCTTTTACTTCTTTCTCAGAATAACTTCCCACAATGGCCACCAAATCTTCTGCTCAGAACATCAGGATAATCAAGGAAATTAATCTTGAAAAGCTCAAAAGTTATGGATTTGATGTTACTACAATAGTTGAGGCTCGAGTATGGAAATATTTCTTCAACATTGATCATTCCATCTGTATGACAGAACGTCGGGAGTTCTAGTCCAACAGTGATATCAAAGCTAACGGATCGATCAGCATGGAAATAACTGAAAAAGTAATGACAATTAATGAAGGTTTTATTGATGTCATGACAAGAGCTTCGCAAAGAACTTTGATGAGTTATAGAAGCATGGAGTGGATAAAGGAAGACTCGGGCCTTTCGTGGAAGAAGGTTCATCGGCCCATATTTGGGAACAATGCTGAAAAAAAAGAAGGCTCAAAGACAATATATGACCAACAAGACTTAATTCTTCTTAGAGTGTTGTCACCCTTTCATTGTTCTTGCCACGCTCAGTCCCCTAGATGTTTAAAAAACTTAATTGACCATCGTTTATCACCTCCTCACTTGCTCTCAAATCAATCTTCCATTCCTTGTAATGGAACATTTGAATTAATGTCTCTTTCAAACTATCTTCAGGCATCATTTTGACCACCTACATGATGTGCCTAAAATGAAACCTTCATGCTCACCCCTCACCACCAACTACCTTATTAATCAACAAACTCAACCATGGGAAGGGATGGAAATCCTAATCCTATTATTCTACATTATTCTTCGGAATCTATGTATCCATAACTAGGGTCACCAATGTCTTCAACTGAATCTGCTCTAGGGGAAATATACATCAGGCATTTAGAGACTTAACATATAGGTACATTTTTTCTTTTATATATTTTATTATTACTTTACATTAATATGTTATTTTGAATTACACTAAAATTATATATAATGTATATGATTTTTAATTACATAATTTTAATTAGTAGTTTATGACTCCCCCAAAAATTTAGTCAAGGTCCGCCACTGTTAATATCGATAGCGTTTCGAAAGAGCAATCTTAGGTTGTCATTTTCGATAGCGTCAACATAGATAGCGTCCAAAACCGCTATCAAATGCCAAAAATAGGCGCTATAAAATCTGGAATCTGTTGTAGTGATGACGTGGTAGACATGGAGGACGTAAGAGACTATTTCAGGCTTGAAATGGTTGGTATTCTTCCATGGGATTTCCGGTGGTAGATAGATAAATATGATGGTATTTCACAAGGGATATAGAACAAATATTGATGAAAGGACATTACGACAATTAAAAAAATGTCATTTTAAAAAAATTAGAAAGAACGTTGTACCAGTTCCACGTAGTAACTTTTAGTTGTTGATGAAATTTCCACAACAAAACAACGGTCATGATTGTGGAGTCCAAATCCGCACCCCTTTTGAAGTTCCAATTTTGATATTATACTTTTTGAAATGGCACAAAACAACACTAAAAAGGGGGGTTGAATAGTATTTTCGAAAATCAACGTTTAAGAAGCACAAAACAAAATTAGCAGGGATAAGATGCTTAGATATAGATGCCTTTCACAGTAAACTGATCAACAACTAATTAATATACCCAAGTTAGTTAATAAATAAGTTAAACAAACTGAATAATAAACTAAAAGTATTATTTGCACACCTAGCCTCTTCAGGCTCAACCACAAGTATTGTTTGCATACCTAGCCTCTTCAGGCTCAACAAGTAATCATGAGACAAGCCTCTTCAGGTTCAGAGAGTTTTGAGAATGTTTTGAATCACAGCTTCAAAGTTACAGTAGCAATTCAACCAATCTTAACACTTCAGAGAGTGAATATGAACTTAGAACTTGGTGAGTTGCATTGTCCTTTAAGATATATTTTTTACAGCTTTGAATAAGACGCTTGCACTTAGGCTATTTATTCTTTCATATCCTTTGTTGTCTACACAACTTAAGTAGATGGTTAGAAATAATCAAATGGTTCACTGTAAAATCAATTGCTTAATGTTTGGGTTCATCAAAACACATAAGGGACACTAGAGTGTGAGTCAGACGCATGACCGAGTCAAACGCTTTGTGACTTAACATTTTCCCCATTTTGATGATGACAAACATTCCATATGATTTTCTATTGAACATGTATAAGATATATAGATGCATATAAAAGATTGTCATATTATTCTGTTACCAAGAAAGTTTAGAGACTCCCCCTAAACTTATGCTATACTTATGTGTTTTCCATATGACAACGGATCCTTTACTTTCTTTCTGATAAATTCCTATTATAAAAACATATGCTTACTTTCATTATTTCTCATTCTTTCTCTCTTTCTCCCCCTTTTGGCATTATAAAAATGGTAAGTACTTTGGTACTTTGGGGAGATATATTGGCATAATTAAGAATAAAGCTAATAAGCATCAAGGAAAAAACTATTATCGCAGTCTATTCTACCAAATTGCCATAAACACGAGAGAAACTTAATCATCAAAGATAAAAGATAAATAAGAGTTCTAATATGCTCAAACAAAAACATTTAATCAAAAGTTCAAACAAACCAAAAAGATAAAAATTATCTAAGAAGTATCATTGAAAGACATTGTTAATTAATTCATCTTCTCAAGGATCTTGTGGAGAAGAATCACGACTTGATTCATTTCTTGTCTCATTCCTCACAACTCGGCTCTAGCTACAGGATCACTAACATGTGCAGGATTCTGTTCAGCTCTTTGACCAGCTTCATATTGTTGCTCTTGTTGCGGGATCTCAGATTATTGATTGTTTTGTTCTCTTGGATGCACCAGAGGTAAAGGTACAACTTCAGCCATAGTTTGATCTACATTCATTGCATCATGGTAATTGCCATACCATGGAAGAAAGATACCATTTGCGGATGGTAAGGGTGCAATCATAGCTTCGGGAACAGAGAGGGGTTCTGTGGCACTTCTGGAGAAACTTGTTTCATCATTAGGAGCTTCACCAACTCTGGCTTCTTCCATAACAGCTTCTTCTATGACCGCAACAAACTGTATGGGTTCCTCTACCACAATTTCTTCATCTTCCTCATAAGATTCATCTAAGTCCATCATTTCTCTTCTTTCTTCAATTTCTTCATCAAATTCCATGAAGAAATGATTTGAGATTGGCACTTTAGATCTATCAAAAGATTAAGGTGCAAGAGTTGTTTCAGAGGGGTTAATCAAGGATGGGACAACTAGAGACAAGCTTGCATGGGAGGGTTCTGCTACTTCAGCATTTCCTGAAGGATTTTGATCTTAAAGTTCAGTGAGAACAACATTTGTTGGAGCAGAGGGATTAGAGAGCATAAAGGTTATTTGATTCAAACAGTTTCTTGACAGAGTGACAGTAACGGGAACAGGACAGAACAAATTTTGAAAAGTATTCATAGACATGAACAGAGATAATGAAGGCAAAACTTCAGACAGATTTTCTTCAAACATAGGAGTCTAACACCAACAACTTAATCTGCAGATAATAGAGGGAAAAGTGACAGAGTAAAAGAGACTTTCAATTGACCTGCGAGGAGGGAGAGGTTCTTTTTCATCATCATAGAAGATAGAATCTTCTAGCCAGGTAATGAACTGTCTTGGTCTAGCACAACAGAAATAAAAAGGGTTTCTAAAGAGATAAACTCTTGGACAACGCATGACTATAAGGAGATAGCTTCTACGAAAGAGATACATGGGTAAGGGTTGAGAGAGTCCTTCATACCCAAAGTTCTGTAAAGATACAAACCTGATTCTGTCTCCTTCTGTAGGGGTTTTCCATTTCTAATACTCAGTCAAGCCAGACCTAGAAGTATCAACATCCATTTGCCCTTTCTAGTCATCAAGGTAAACTGCTACATCTCTTGGGGTGCATTTTTTCATTTTTATCTTCCTCAAGATATCTTTCCTCATATGGTCTTCCAATAGAAATCTTCGGATAAGAACATGAGTGTCATTTGCAATGAACTCCCTTTCTTTTGTTTTCTTCTTCTTCAACATAGCTGCTTCAAACTCTTCCTGTGACACTTCACCAATAGTCTTGATAGGTTGTGAAGTAGTGTCCTGGATAGATCTATATCTCATATACCAGCTATACTTGTATTTGTCCTAATTTTGCTCCAACTTTTTCACTCTTCTTTTCCTTTTTCTTTCAATTTCTACCACAACTTCGTCCCTTGGTTCAACACAGTCTTCTTCTTCTTCTTCTCCTTCTTCTTCTTCTTCTTCTTCTACCACAACTCCGTCCCTTGGTTCAACATAGTCTTCTTCTTCTTCTTCTTCTTCATCCCAGCCTTCTTCCATCATTCCTTCCTTTACCACTTCTTCTTGCCTTGGTCCATAAATTTTAATTCCCTTGATCATCCTTCCTTTTTCTTGGTCATCTTTCCTTCTTTTCCTTTTCCTTGTCATTCTTCTCTTTTTGTTGAAATACTGAGATAGTCCAGCAACTAACTCAGGTACAAAATTGGTCACAGAGACAGGGGTTTCCCCAGTCTTTGTTTTCTTTATTCTTTTCTTCTTTTAACTTTCAACAGTAGGCACAACTTTTCTTTTTCTTTTCAATACACAAGCAATTGGCTCGTCATCATCAGAATCCTCAGGGATCCTTTCAGCATTAGCATCAGAGATAGGGTTCTCAACCATCCTAGGGTTAGCAATGAAATCTCTTCCCGCTTCAGTTCTCATTCCTAACTCGATAAGGGTTGCTACATACACAACATGGATCTCATTTAAAATTTCATAGTTCAAAGTAGTGCCTTTGTTTCTGATCATATTAGTTAACAACATAGCATATGGGTAGCAAGTTTTGTTTCCTCCTACTATCCTTAGCATATGGTTAAAGATTAAATCATTTATATCAACTTTTCTGAACTGCAAAAGATGATATAAGGCAAACTTATCTGGTCTAGAGATGATGCCTACTAAGCCTTTTCTGGGGGTGACACACCTAGTCAGAAGCAAGTGTAAAAATCTTGCTTTAGGCATTAGATCATGAACATATTTGCTTTCCATGAGCCGATTCCCAAACAGAGTCAGATTGATATCTTCTTTATCTTCATTTTCTTCCTATTCATCTGAGTAATCGATTCCTTCTTTGGCACAACCAGTTGCCTTTTCAAGGTCGAAGATGTCGAACCGGTGCCTTACTCCATTCACATTTCCTACAACACTAAAAAAATATGCATGCCTTGAAGATGCAGAACTCTTCCAGAATCCTTTGACAGTGTAAGGACAGACGCTTTCTCTGATAGTTAAGAAGTATGTCCACCCAGCATACTCTATTTCAGGGGACACATCTAAACCAGCGTTCTTGATCACTTCAAAATCAACTTCATGCTCGATAGCTATTTTTCTTGCTTCAGATTCTTCCATGTTAGAGATAACAGAAGGGTTTGTTGCTCTTCTATATGCCATTTGGGTAATAAGGTAGAGAGAGACGAGGGCTTGAACAAGAGAGGAAGGTAAAAACTTTAGAGAGAGAGAGAGAGAGAGAGAGAGATGAGTCTGAAGGTGAACGCTTTGAGTGAGGGAGAGGTTTACAAAAAGCACTCAGTCTTTATGACGTGATAGGTGGAGAGAGAAACTAGTCGAGGAAGCGAAACATTTTCTCATTAACTTCCCACTTAATCATTCAAGAAGAGAGTCCACATCATATCAGACGGGTCTTAAACTAACAAACGCATCATACAAACATTCACACATAGACATCTTAAAAACTTTAAATACTTACTTGTATGTGATTTGTCTTAATAAATCGCCGACCTCATTTGTTGCCTATACTTTTCTTTGAAATGTTCTTGCCTAAATTGGAGGCTTTGGAATATACACTCTTTAGTGATTATGGGTAGTAAGAGTCCATTTTCTAACTTCTGTCATGGGAGTCCTCTTTGTTCTACTCAACAAATCTGCAAGAGGAATTATAAGGTGTTTTGATACCCATACCTTTTTGGGTCCTTTCCCATTAGATGTTTTAGTCTGTGAAGACTTGGCTTTTCTCTTGTGAAAGCACATGGACATGATATGTCCAAATTTTCCAAAAAATGTACATATATTTCATAAGAAGATTTAATAGAAATTTTCAAGTTATCCGAGAGTTTATTAGATACTTTATCAGGATTCTCTTTAATGTATCCTATACCAGCTTTGTCAAAGTTAGATATCTGATTTCCAAGAAGTTTCTTCATATTTTTCTTGCCATTGACAAATCTAGCAAGATCATTAGTGAGCTCTTCCACTTTCTGTTGTAGTTTTAAAACTCTTTAGATGGTGATGTTTCAGTAATGATCTCAGCTTTAAGCATTTATGCCTTAAGCTTTTTGTTTTCTTTGATTAGTTCATCAAACTCAAGATTTTTCTATTCATGCTCCTTAGTTAGCTTCACATAATTTTTCTTAAGTTCTTTGAACTTATCAAGAATACAGTTAGATTCACTGAGAAGTTCATAATAGGCATCTTGTAAATCCTCAAATTCAGAATTTACCTCATAATCTGAGTCATTGTCTCCAAGTAGACATTTAAACACATAATCTGATTCATTGTCCAAATCTTCCAAAGTGATCATCTTTTTGAGTGGTGGCATCCAATCACCAGCTGTTCTGATTGCTGCTTTCTTAGCCCTTATTTTGTTCCAGAATCTTCCCATCTTTCTTGCGGCTTTAGAAATTTACTCATCCTCGCCATCATTTTGAGAATGTTGATCTTTTTGTGTACTTGATGATGGGAGCTTGTCAACAATGTTAACTGATCTTTCTTCAAATGTTTCTTTGACAACCGCATCTTCATCATAAAGTTCTTCAAGTCTGTTCCAAATGTCTTTAGTTATTTCACAGCTATTGACTTTGTCGTATTCAGACCTGCTAAGAGAACATACAAGTATATACTTTGCTTTGGCATTAAGTTGAATCATATTTTTGTGATCAGATGTCCATCTGTTTCTAGGGATGACATTTCCACTTTCATCAGTTGGACTGTATGGTCCTTGAGATTTGATTTCCCATAGATCCGAGTCATCAGTTGACTCAATGAACATTTTCATCTTATTTTTCCAGTACTTATAATCCTTTCCACTGAACGTGGGAGGTTTGCTGAGGTATGTACCCTGATTATACATGTTATTGCTTGATCTTGCTTCACTTGCCATTCTTCATAATCTTTTCCTCAACACTGTGAGGTGCTCAACCCAGAGGCTGAGCTCTAATACCAACTGAAATGGCACAAAACAACACTAAAAGGGGGTTGAATAGTGTTTTCGAAAATCAGAGTTCAAGAAGGACTAAACAAAATTAGCAGGGATAAGACACTTAGATACAGACGCCTTTCACAGCAAACTGATCAGCAACTAATTAATATACCCAAGTTAGTTAATAAATCAGTTAAACAAACTGAATAATAAAGTAAAAGTTAGGGAAAGAAAATATTCTTGAGACAAGCCTCTTCAAGCTCAGAGAGTTTTAAGAATGTTTTGAAGCATAGCTTCAAATTTACAGTAGCAACTCAACCAATCTTAACACTACAGAGAGTAAATATGAACTTAGAGCTTGGTGAGTTTCAAATGAGTTCTTCTTCAAATGATTTTCAAAGTGAGAAGAAGATATGTGAGTGATCATTGCTATCAGCTATTGATTTCACTGATGAGTGCTGTTTTTTAGTAGTACAGCTTTTCGCAGATGAGTATATTAGCTTTCTCTTAGTTGTTCATCACTCTATCTTTTGGTCTTCGATTTCTTTTATTTATACTGGACCACGGAGATCCGTTGGATTGAAATCGAAGGTCTTCAGCTTTGTTCTTCAGAAAATAGTTGATCTGACTTGATAATAAATGCTCAATAGAACGTTGGAGATTCTTTGTTGACTTCAGAGTATAGCAGACATGCTTTTCTAGCTTTGGGTAAAGTTCTTTCCTTATTTGTGTAACACTTTAAAAAACTCAGATAAAGTATCTTTTCTCTTACTTGCATAAGGAATGCTTTTCTGTAGCCTTGCCCTTTTGTCTTTTCTCCTTTTTGATTTCGATTGAAGACAAGAAATATATTAATAAACTTCTTTCAAGTTTAATTAACTATATTTCAAATGACATTTGCTTTTGAATCAGAGATTAAGTGAGTTCTCCTTGAGGTGCTTTTCTCGTTAGCGCGTGCCCCAGTGATGCAAAAGATGATTGGTTCATCACACTTTCTAAGCTTGTGGATGTTGAATTTCTTTTGAATCCATCAAGTTATTCTAACAAAAGAGTGGTTCTGACTTTGTCAGAGTCTCAAACACATATTGTAGAAGATAGACGCTTCTTTAAATGTGTCTACTTGTCATGTTCTAGTCTATAAGCTTGATCCATCTTCTGTCAACTTCCTTCAGAAGATGGTGTTTGTATTCTTTGAATATTTGATCACGAATTTGACTGTGTATTTCTTCGGGCTTCTTTTCTTGAATAAGAACAGACAGTCTTCTATCAAATCATTGTTTGTTACTTTTAAGACCTTTCTCTTCAACTTCCAATGAAGATGATAATTATTTAATACCTTGCTTTAGTACTGCTAGCTGCTCTTCATCATAGTTGACGAGTCTGAGAGCGATGTTGATATAGGCTTCAGCTTGAATCAGACTTCAGACGCAATGTCCTTTGAGATATATTTTTGACAGCTTTGAATCAGACGCTTGCACTTAGGCTATTTATTCTTTCATATCCTTTGTTGGATTGATCTACTAAGATAGTGTTCTTTGTCTACACAACTCAAGTAGATGGTTAGCAACATTCAGATGGTTCAATGTAAAATCAATTGCTTAATGTTTGAGTTCATCAAAACACACAAAGGACACTGGAGTGTGAGTCAGACGCATGACCGAGTCAAACACTTTGTTAATTAGCACTTTTTTCATATTTGCATTTACAATTGAAGAAAATAGAATCGTCATTGAAACTAAGATACGCAATCATTCTAAAATGGAAAGCGAAAGTTCTACACTAATTACATATGTAATGAGTTACATGCATGTTTTAATTTTAAACTAAATAACTATGTAAACAAATTTGACCAAAAAAACATTTTTTTTTCATTTTAGTTAATAAAATAAAAATAATTTCATTTGAAGAAAAGGAATAATTTAGATATCAAATGTGGATAAATGCTTTCTATATTGATATAATTTAATATATTTTTAAAACTTATAATTGCTTGTAAATTTTCTCTAATCGGAATGGAGACAGTAGTGAAATGCAATGTATATTACTAGCAAACCACCCCTAATAAATATAAGGACACTAAGCTATATATACAAGTAATCTGAAACTTAGACTTTGTTCAAAATCTACACAATAATAACATGTGTAGAACTAGGGATGTCAATTTTATCCGTACCCGCGAATACCCGCGGATAAGATCCGCAACGGGTACGGGGCGGGTAGTTAAACGGGTACCCGCGGGTAAAATAAACGGGTAATTCCAATACCCGTTTATAAACGGGGCGGAGGCGGGTATCACACTATCCGTGCCCGCGGATACCCGTACCCGTTACTTAATTACTATAATACCCTTTATTATATATATCTACTCTCAAAGTCCTTATATCATTTTCTAGATAATTTTCATCTATTGTGTTGTTTCATGGATATTTTAAGTGTGATGTATTAATTTGTAGGTGCTATTTTGTTCAAATATCGGAAGATATTAATGTGGTGGTTTGTTTAAGTTTTATGTATTTTTTTTAATTAAAAAAAGTTTTTTTTAATTAAAAAAAGAATTTTTTTTTTATAACTACCCACGGATATCCGCGGATACCCGTGAAAACCCGTTAAACGGATATCCGTACGGGTACGGGGCGGATACGGGTAGTTTTTTTATCCAACGGGGCGGGTAGCGGGTAGCCAATATCCGTGCCCGCCCCGCCCCGTTGACATCCCTATGTAGAACCTATAAAGTTGCACAAAAATCAAAGTTGGATGATAATGAAGAAGGTTTTTTTTTAAGCAAATTAAGGAGGCATACAAAGGCATCACAATAGAGACTAACATCTCAACTAGGTTAGCACCTTAGCCACTATCTATCATATGCAGCACACCCCAATTTATTAAAAAAAAGGAAAACAAAAACAATACAAGAGCATGGAGAGACATGAACCTTACCCATGAAATCACCTAAAACGAAAAATAGGGAGTCCTACCCTATTATTATAAAAATCATCCCTAATAAAACTAGGGATTAAATCCCACCAAAAGAATCCATGAATCGAAAGTCCGTGATTGGCAATTTTATCTGCACAGTTATTGCCCTCACGAAAAATATGAGAGTAACCAAAACGCATTTCCTTAGTAATGGCCATGCAATTATTCCATCTATTCCTAAGTTTCCAAGGAACCATGGAGGGAGAACTAATAAGATTGTGGAGTCTCTCGAATCAAATCAATGAAGCACCAAATTCATATAGGGTGTCACTGACAAATCCATCTGACATAAAAGTTTTAAAGGTATAACTTTGATTATTGTTCTTCTACATTTTGATCATTAGTCTTGACAAAATTATAAGATGAATTTAACGAATAATCATTGTTAGTTTTTAATTATTACCTCCAAATTTGTGAAGATTTCCTCCAAGTTTTGTGTCTCAACATTCTTAAATGGGTGAAGCAAGACTTTGGATCTTCAAAGGGTTGTTTTGACTGTGACTTAACAAGGTTGCATGAGAAGATGAACCCAAATGATGCATGAAAGGAAAGCAATGTCTTTCATTGTGGCTTTTGAGTTTTGGAAGGTCATGGTCTACTGCTGTGTTCATGTACCAACCATCTTCGAGCATGGATTTGAAGGAAGGAATGTCATTGTTTCTGTGGTCATCAATGTTGTTTGTGTTTATGATATGACTCACTTGTAACACCCCGTTTTCTCGTTACTTGATCGGTAATTATATTTTATATTATTACCGGGGATCCAGAAAATGATTTTGAGAAAAAAATCATAGTTGGAACCTTCTATATGAAGGAAGTTATGGTTAAATTTTGGGTTTAAAACTCAAATGGAAACCGGTCTGCATTTTTACGGACAGTGCACTTATGTACTGCCCGAAAACCCTAATTTCGGCCCGAAAACGAAAATTTTCAAAATGTTGCCACTTGTTGGGGAAAAAATATATTTCAAGAATTTCTACTCAAAAATAAAATATTCTATTTTATCAGGTGAAATTTTAGCCAAAAACGGGCGGAAAATATTATGGAAAATATTTTTATCTTATTATAATTTGTGACTGGAATGTGACTCAAAGATAGTGGTTGATGCCTTCCCATCCAACTTTCTTGTACCTTGGAAAATAGGTGGAAAAATTGCCTTGCTTTGTGTAATAGGATAAATTTTAGAGTATCTCATATTTTGAGAGAGGGTAATGTTTGTGCAGACAAGCTTGCTAACCATGGTATAGTTAGTAACTCTTTCATTTGGTGGGATAACTTTCCTCCTTTCATTTGGGAGGAGTTTTGTAGAGATAGGATAGGATTGCCTTCCTATAGGTTTAAATAACCTTTGCTTTTAACATGGGTTTTAGTCTATGTCCCCTCATGACCTTTCTCTTTTTAGTATTCTTTTTCATTTTTAATAATATTGTTTAGTATGCTGCAGATGATTGTTAGAGATTGTGGTGCCAACTTAGTTGGGACGTCTCTCTCTATTGTGGTGCCTTAGCATACTAATAGTCTTTTTATCACAAAAAAAATTATAATAGTTTATGGAAAATACTTTACATATTTTATGTTATATTTCAACTATGCATAAAACCATAGTTATTAACTAATTAATAACCAAGACAACTTCAAATTGGCTTCTTCTTTCTCAAGTGAACCACATGGCCTTCTCTCATCCATTCTTTTGCAATGACTCACCTTCATCATAAATACTCATAAATGCAAGGCACAAAAAATATCTAGATATTTTCTTATTAACCTAACCAAGCTTTGGTTATCTTCCACCGTAGTTCTCATTTAATATTAACAAAGACAATTTCTTCTCCTCATTTGACAACACCACACGGTCACCACTTGGAGGAAATCATCTTCATTTACTTGCTTTAATTGATCTAAAAGAGGTAAGGGGGGAGTGAACCACCTCACACCATGCATATTGGTGGGTGTGAAGATGGCTTATGTTTGTTTGTGATTGGAAACCCTAGACCTAGGGTTATCCACTTTGTTCGGTTTGGTCCTCTATGAGGACATGATTGTAATGGTTAATTGTAGTTTGCTTCATGTTTATTGGTGTGATTGCTTGGTTGGAAAATTTATTTCTAGCATGGTAAAAACCATCACTTTGATCATTGGATCAAAGTGAGGATTTTAATACTTGGTTATTGTAAATAAGTTGATTACTGTGATTATTGGATATAACATGATATATTGTTGATTTTTCATAATTGTGAAATTGTTTGATGAAGTGTAATCTTCATTTTGGTTGTGATTGGATTTTGGCCAAGTATGAATGAAAATGGGAGTTTAACTCCAATCCTTAAAACTTAAGCGACTTTAATATCCTTAAGTGAGGAAATGAATATTAAAATCCATAAAAGAAAAAGGATAAGCTTTGAAAAATTATTTTGGAATTTTGATTTTTGGTGAAGGAATTAGAAATGGCTTGATAAATTTTTTGATCTCACTTCATGCTTTGAAGTAACCAAAGGGTGTTTTAAAGACCAAAGGAATAAGTGTATTAAGGATCATTGAAGTAAGGAGGAAAGTGTTGTTTTATGTAACATCCCGATTTTTCGACTTTCTAATATCGGTAATAATTATATAAATGATTATATTTTTATCCGAGACTTAGAAAATGACTTTCGATAAACTAAGGTCATTTCCCTATTATACTTATTTTTATAAGGTTACGGGGAAGTTTTGGGTTGAAAATTCACACGGAACCCAGTCGGCGTTTCTTGCATTTTCACTGACGGTAAAAGTTTACTGATCAGAAGACCTAATCTTGACTCGAGACTGAGACCATTGATGTTTTTATAGCATTGCAAGAATGCTGGCTATTTTAAAAAAAAATTGAAAAAAATAAATAAATAATATTTTATTTTTGTGTGCGGGGACGAAATGTCAAGATTCTCGTGCGGGGACCTGAGATGAGGGAAATACGGAGCAGAATTAGGAGCTGAGATATTTTGTTTGACTAAAGAAACCGATATGACGAGCATTTATGGCAATCCTATCCATGTCATAATGATTTTCAGATATTTGTAAAATTATATTACTATTTTATTCTACTATCAACTTAATCGCAAGTTTGGCACTGTAACATGCGGTGTAGAAGGAAGCCACACCTCCTCACTTATCCACCGCATATTTTGCTTCTACCTAATGATGGCAATTTAAATGGAAATTGCACTTAGGTCCTTAAGCTTTCTTGATTTGCAAATTGGTCCTTAAGTGAATTTGCTACTCGGTTCTTAATTTGCAAAATTTCCTTGCACTTTGGTCCCTATAAACTCACGGTCACACCCTTTTTGCCTCACCCATTCACTTTCATTTCCTCACTTCATCAAAACTCCATTTAACTTAGCAACTTTTCTCTCAAAGTTCATAAACTCCTACAACTAAATTTGTGAAGCAACTACTTGGTCTTTTGCTTTTCTTTCAATTCCAAGAGGTAAACCTTGTTCTCCTTGCTCAATTATGTGTATGTTCTTCAAGTATTTTCATGATCCAATGTCTTGTTCATGCCATGATCATTACTTTTATATTCTTAGATCTAGAAGTTTGAAATTTTCTAGAAAATCATAGAAAAATCCTAAAAATATGAAACTAATTCCTATGTTCTTATTATCACCTCTATAATCATAATCCAAGAGTTTGTTGCAAACAATTTTTCCTCCCTATTTTCCTCTCCAAGGCCGAAACCTTCATGAAGTGGGGGAAGGAGATTTTGTTCATTTTCTTATAAAGTAATCATTGATTTCAACTTTCTATATCATATATATGTTGAATCCAAGATGTTTCATCAAACTAAAATCTCTAGCTTCATTTTTCCTTCATGGCCGAAGCTAGGTACTAGAGGAATTGGAAGGTTTTGATTCAATCATTTATGTTAAACACTTGTCTTAAGACTTAAGTATTAAAGGATCATAAATCCAAAGACTTAAGCATTTTTAGAATTTTTAGTCACAAAACCCTATTGAGGCCGTTACCTATATGTAGTGTTTAGGTGATTGTAGTTGTTTTATTTTGATTGGTTGAGTTGTGATTTGTTGATCAGAAAGTCGTTCGTGAAACCAAAGCTTGAATCTTCAAGAGGTAATGGGAGCTTACCTGAGGGATTTTTCCAAATAACTGTATGTGATAAGTGTGTGGTCTATATTATTTATCTATGGTTGTGGTGTTTTTGCTTAACTTGTTTTATGTTGTGTTTTTTATATCTGTGTTTATTTATCTATGGTTAAGTGTTTAATTGAAGTTATATATTATAATGTTGTGATGCATGATCTGCATGGGAATAATTGCTATGATGTTGTGGGTTGTTATTTGAGAAGCCTGACAGTGGTCAGTGCCCAATCAATTAATCAGATAAAAGCTTTAAGAAGACTTTACGAGGAATATTCAATAGTTAATTGAGAAATATTGTAAGATATTATGATTTAAATAATTATTTGAGAAAATAAAGATTATTTGTAAATATTATTATTTTAACGATTTACTAGTATAAAAGCAATTTATGAGTCACAGTGAGGACGTAACCGTGAAATTTTTTTATACTGCTAATTTTTTACATGAATAATTTTGAAATAATATAAAAAGTTATTACGTGAAATTAATTTTCGAAAATAACTTGATTATGATTTTAGAAAATTAATTACAGAGAAAAGGTCCAATTTTGACTTAAAACGACTTTTAAAACGTTAGACGTCAATTAGTTCTGAAAAAGCGGTTACAAAAAGTATTTTCTTAAAACAACAGTATTTTTGTAGTCTCAAGTGATTCCCTTTTTGAAACATAAAACTTTCAGAAAAAGATTTCAAGTAATTGATGATTTTACAATGGATTTTATGTAAATGAGTTTTACTAAACGGTGTTATTTTCGACAACTTGGATAAGTTGCGGAGGCTTTGTTTTGGATTTGATTTTTACACAACGAAAACAGTGTTAACGTTGAAACGTGAACCTAGTATCCGAGACGTCGCGATACTAGTGTTATTTAATATAAGCACGAAGATCTTTGATCCGTGTTATGTTGTTATGGACTTTGTGTCCTATCCACGTTGTGGGTTACGTTGTTAAAGTTGAATGTTGTTTTTTATCACCACGAACCAGACTTTGATTGCAAGGTCTAAGGTTTTGTGATTGAGCACTCGGACTTCGTGTCATGTGTTAAAGTTGAAAAGTCTAACACGTTGAAATTTACGAATAGCCGTAAGCCATCTTGAGCTTCGACAAAAGAAGAATGATCACAAAGAAAAATGACGAGAACAAATGTTTTATATGCATTCATTGGCAGACGTGCCCACGTTGTTATGTATGGTGCCTTGATAATTAAGGTATTCCATGCCACGTTGTATGTCTAAATACCTTGCAGGGTAAGATATTTCAGGCTACGTCGTTTCATTTGTGCCTTGGTGGACAATGAAAACCCATATACGTTGATCACTGTGCCTAGTGTTAGACAGTGTGCTATGGTAAACACGTTGTTCCTTATTTGGCAATCGAGCTTGATCAGCTCATTTACACGGTGTTGGGATCTCTGGAGATTAAGTGAAAAGTTAGACGTTGAAAGTTGAAGTGTTCATGCATAGTTTTCAAATGATGACGTTTGGGGCGTGAAACCCATTGATAAACTATTTACTTTGATATGGATGCTTATGTTGACATGACATGTATATGTTTATATGTTGTCTTTTGGGTCGTACATGTAGTTATTGTGTTAAATCCATATATTGGTGTCTCACCCTTACAAATATAGCAGGTTTATTCTAAACTACGGTAGTACTTTGGTACACTAGTACGGATGGAGCGAAGGAATTCACTAAGTCATTTGAGGACTTAACTTCTAGATGCTTGGAGAAGTATTCGTTAGTGGAAATGTCACGAGGGTATTTCAAATAATTGTCTTGTAGAGTGACCAGCTTAGGAATTTTGGTTGAGTTGTATAATTAAAAAGGTATTTAACTGTGAGGTTGTAAGTTAGTCTTTGTTATAAGTTTCTCTTTTGAAAATGAGGCTCTTTGAGAAAACATGTATGTCGTGGCAACCTTGTTATGAATGTGTAAAGATAGTCAATATGGCTTCCCTAAGTTAATTTGTGTAGCATGTTCCTAGAGCTTTCTGTTAAAGAAAATTTTTACACCTGAGTTTTCTGCCTTATAATAAACTAATTTTCCCAAAGCAACCAGCAAATTACTTTTGAATTTATTTCCTCAATATGTTAGACATGTAATGCCCAAGGGGGGTGTTACATTTTCCAAAACTGTTTTTACAATGTTTTTAAGTATTTTTTTACAGAGTTTATGGTTTTGATTTTTGTTTAGGTTATAGAGTAATAAAATCATGTTTTAGCGGACTTAAAAACAGAATTTTCACGAAATCGGACACGTAAAATGAATAAAGGTTATAATTTCTACCAAAACTGTTTTGGAAAGTTTGAAACTGCTTTTAAAGTATATCTAAGTGTCCTAAGACTCCAAAATGAGTTTTGGACCATTAGGCTTAAAAATCGTTGAAAAAGGATTTACATGATTTTCAAATTTAACGACATTCGGTCAAGTTTTAGGATTTTTTTTTACAAACTATAGACAGAAGCTCGAAATTTGAATTTTAATACTTTAATATAAGTATTTGAATCTAAGTAAGTGATGTATTTGAGAGAAGCGATTATATTTTCGAAAATATGGAAGTTAAGTTGAAATACTGTAAAAAGCAGCAAAACCATGTTTTAAGTATTTAGATGTTTTTGAGAAACAATTTTGAATATTTGGTATCAGTATACCTATGTGTCAATCTCATTTCCAAATGATTTGGTTTTAGTCAAAGGGTTTTTGATTTTATAAAAAAGTGGTTTTGGTCTCCAAGACTAGTATTTCAAGTTTAATGGAAAAACCTAAGTTGATGACGACTTAGTGAAAATATGAACTTAATGATACATGACTTACGGTGAAGCAAGACCATGTGTCATAAAGTGTGGATAATTCAATATCCACACATCCATAATACTTAATGACAATGAGTATTTTAAGGTTACTTGCTCGACAAGTAATCTCGTTCGAGAATGGATTTAAAGAGGCATAATGAGTTGGTGACGAACGACAAACCTTCATAATATACTAAATCATTGAAACATGGATAGACCAATGAGGGGATCCTAAACTTGTGCAAGGATTCACAGGTTGGTACTATCTTGCCTCTAGAATGGCTTTTGATTCCATCAAAGGAATCCCGAAATTTATCCAGTCGTTAAATACGAACGCACATGCCATGATCGGCTCGATCCAAAGAAAATTTTCAGTAAGGCCTTTGTGCCTAGGAAGTGGGCCTACATGTTCTATGCTCATGTGAATTGTAGGGTGACGATTCTTCAATGATCTTGGGAATGTCGGGGTTGGGATGACTATGGATGACCATTCGGGTGATGGGCCGTGGAGTCCTATGCAAAACACCGATATCTTCTACTTACTGTTGTACAATTCTAGTTATTGATGGCATTTCACAATCAATGGGGTTATTATTATTATTGATGCACAAGTATGCTTAATGTTGGCAGTTGTGAAACATGGGTTCTAACCACTCCTTCCGAACATTCTCTTAACTCGGAGTAGTCAGATCTTCCTTGAGACTGTGTAGGTATGGGACTATGAAGTTTCAATCAGTCATCTCTCAGTTCTTGTGAGGCTGTGTAGGTATGGGACTATGCAGTTTCACTGGGTCATGTTTGTGTATAAGTCGTGTCCTGTAATGCTTTGATATTGTATGCTTTTGATGATATGTATACACTGCATGTTGTTGGTATATTGATTGAATTGTTGATCTGCAATTGGATGATAACATGAGATATGTTAGTAAGAGTATGGATATGCATATGTGCCATGTTTTATCGTGATGTTTTCATATCTGCCATATGTTGTGTGATGTTGGGAATCTCACCTCCTTTGTTTTATATTGTTGTGTCTGGTTTGGCTATGCGCCTTTTGTGTGTTCTTCTAAGAAGGATGAGATGTCGAGATGCCGCTCAACTGATCCACCGGAGGTGTGGAGGTTCAAGAATGAGGACGACATGTGGAAGTCTCTCGAGGACTTGACTTCCAGCTTACGGAGGTTCGAGACGATGGTGTTTGTGTTTCCTGTCGTGCCTGATCTTCCTTTTCTTCTGACAGGCATGATTATCGAGTGTTTGTAGGCTATGACTTTTCCCTTATGAGGGGAAAGGGCCTAGTATGAGAGCTACTTTGTAGTGGCTCTAGTAGGGTCTTTTGTGGCTACATCGGTAGTGGGCTCAAATAGAATTTCCACTAGATTTCTTCAGTTAGTTTGTCCTTCTCACGATGTATGAGAGAGGATCGTCTTTTATATTTTAGTTTGGTAAGCTTGGTATGTCTAGGAGTTCGAGTTATTGTTTATGGAGCCGTGACTCTAAGTATCTTATATTTTAGGAGCTGTATCTCCATATTTTATGTTGGGTCTATATATCTTTATGATTTCTGTTTATGAGTCGGGTTTGGTTTTTATGTAAGTGACTTTCGAACTTATAACCTTAATTATGATTATGAAATATTTTATTGCACATTCACTAATTCCAGTTATTTATATTTATGTCATTGCAAAAGTGAAAAATTACCCTATTATATTACAACGAATTTTAATTAACCTACTTTTCGGCCTTAAATGTCACGGACAATATAACACTCGAGAAGGGTGTTACATCACTCACTACTCGTAGGCATTCACTGAACTTGGAGCAGTGAGTTGGTTGATAACAACCCTGATTTTTTCGAGTTAAAAAACCTAGCTCAACCCAACTCGCGTCGAATCTGTGGGCAGTCGAGTTGCCTCAAGGGTCATAACTCACATTGATGGCTCTAACATATTAAAGAATTTCGATAGAAATTTTTTCAAAGAAGCCTTAGACCTAAAGACTACTAATCATGTGGTTTGTGTAGACCTATGAGAAATTAGATGAGTTACTCGAAAACTAAAGCAAAATAATCCTTTACCCTATTCATGTGCTATAGGGGTAATGTATCTCTAAAAATTTCTCTCGTCCAAGATAAATAAGTTTAAGCCAATTCGGTACACTTTAGAAGAAAGCGTCACAGACAGATATTGACAATGTTGCTTCATTTTTATAAGACTATTCTAGAGCCCCTTGTATTTTCGTATCTTTTGAAGTTACTAATAATCTAGTCTCTATGCTACAAACAATTTGTTTGAATGATATATTTAATGAGCATTAATAACCATTTACAGTTATCGCTTGTTTATATTTTATATTAACAATGCGATTTAGTGCAAAGGTTGATGGCGAATCCACGGTGAATTTAAATGAGCCAATAACAATTGAAAAGGAAATTTTGGTTTTAAGAATGAATTGTCAAGATGCATGGTTTCATTATCGTTTTACGAATCCCACTTCTTAAAAACAAGCATTATTGATTTTCTATTTACTAGGAGGACGTGCTTATAAATGCTAACAAAATACGTTCCTAACCAAGGCCTAGAGTATGTTGATGTTAGACAAGTAAAATATATGTTAGTTTTAGAAATAGAGTCTATCTAAGTAACAGCTAATATGAGTGGAGCAAATGCAAATAAACTATATAGCTTCTGCTTATACTTCGTTAAACTATAATAATGATTGACATTTGCTAGATTTTGAATTCTGGTGTAAGAATTACATTGAGTTTGCTAGGATAAGGATAAATATGTTTCATATGAATTAAAATATAATAAAATATGATTATTGCGACTCATAAAAATAAGGTTTAATTGTACTTTTGGTCCTCCAACTATTGGTCATGTGCAATTTTGGTCTCCCAATTTTTTCAATGTTGCAAATTTGGTCCTTCCATTCAATGTCGTCAATTTTTTCAACGACCGATAGATAGAAACTACTGCTCTGAGTAGAATCTCTGATTAAGCTTCTCCCTCATTTATCTCTCCGTTTCAACATGATTCAATGGTTCTTCTATGATATTTGTTGGTTTTGTCCCTCCTTTACGGGACATCTTTTGGGTTCCATCATAGGGTCCTTTATCACATCAGCTCAATCAGAGGTTCTGTACACTTAAATAAGTTGTTCTTGCCTATTGATCATTGAAAAATTGACGGATATTGGTCAGAATGACTGAATTTGCAACATCGAAAAAATAGAGGGATCAAATGTGCTCGATAAAAACCACATGGACCAAAATCGTACATGGACAATAATTAAAGGACCAAAAGTATAATTAAGCCTAAAAACAATATCAAGTTTATCAAGAGACTACCAATCTCTCTTTAAACCTAACAATTTTCATATTTAAAATTTAAAAATGATATTATTATTTTTTTGCTCATTTTTGAAATGATTGTTACTTGTAGACATCTTAAAAGACAGTAATTTTATACAATTCGGAGAACATTTATGCTAAGAGTTTTCATTAAGCACTTGTAACATAATACTCTTGGATTTTTGTATTACACTAACCTTGAATAGGTTTGACACCATACTCACCATTTCTTTTTTGTGGTCCTAGTAGTTTAGGTTTTACTTTATGGGCCACTTTTTATTGTATCATTAATGGAAGAGTTAAGCTTACCTTAATAAGATAATTAGTGACTGTCTGTGTTTAAGTATGATGACTAATTCCTATATGTCAAGAATTACAATAAATACACACTTTCTTGAAACTGGATTAATAGTTGGTAATTGATCTATAGATTACAATATGTTGCAAAACAATTTTCAATGAATTTATTACACTCTGACCTAAGAATCGATGTCTAAAATATACTTTAGACATCGGTTGAAAAATCGATGTCTAAAACACCCACATACAATATCGTCCGTTTCAACGTCGGTTCAAAAACCGGCTTTAAAGATCAATTTTAATCGACATTAAATCATTTTTCTGCACTAGTGTTTGATCTCTATTTATAGATTCTCAAAGAGATTTATCACCAATTTATAATCTTATTCATTGATTTAAATCACATAAAAACATTACCTAATTTGAAGGTGGTGATACATGATTGGGGTTCGATGTCTTTCAGAGTGAAGAACAACTGGATGCAACATAAGGATTTCTAATAACTAGTGTCAGTGAAGTAGAGCCAGTTAAAGGTGGAAGGGTGGGGGTCCTTTGTAATAAAGGAGAAGCTGAAATTACTAAAGAAAGAGCTAAGGAAGTTGAACAAGAATTCTTCTGGAAATCTTGATGAAAACGTTGGCAAGGTGGTAAAGGAGATCAAACAAGTATATGGCAAGGCTTAAATTGGGGGTTTGTCCGAGGTATAAGTGCTTAACAGAAGAGAGTTGTTAGATTCTTTCTGGAAACTCCCAAGAATGAAAGATTCGTTCTCCCACCAGAGATCAAGAGCTAATTGGCTAGGTTTCAAAATGCGGTCCGCAACCGTTAATGCGGCCGCAATATTGCGGTTGCGGACCGCACCGCAACGGCATCGAGCCGCAATTGCGGTGGGAATCCAAATCACCCATTACGGCCGCAACGTAACGGCGTAACGGCCGCAACGTCACGCCGTAACGGCCGCATCAGTCGCAACGGGTTCCAAACAGAGCCAAAAGCAAACATAGCCAAAAGGAAAAACAGAGCCAAAAGCAAACAGAGCCAAAAGGAAAAAGGCCAAAACAGTGTTCACAGGTTGAATGGAACCAAATTCTCAGAATCAGACAATCATTTCAAAATATATTTGTACAGATTATATTCTCCTAACCTGCTTCTTTTCAGATCAAATGCTTTTGCCTTTATCTCCTTTTGCTTTATGCTTCTGCTTCACTTCACTTCACTCAGACTCTGTCTCATTCTTTCATCTGCTTCACTTCACTCGTATAACCTCTTCGATCATTCCTCGGTCTCACACTCCTCCGGTGGATCTCGCATCTCGCTCATCTGCTCGGGTAAGATCTTCATTTCCTCCTTTGCTCTTGCCGTCGTCCTCCGGGTGTGGGGTTCGGTGGGTGAGTCCTTGAGACCGTGACCGTGAGTCCGTGATCGAGGAGGGCCGTGAGGTGGAGGCCCGAAACCGTGGGTCGTGAGGCGGAGCTGAGGCCCGAGAGAGAGAGAGAGAGGGAGCGAGCCCGAAAAAAGGGGGGAGGGGCCGAGGTGGCCGCGATCCGGGTTTTTGGGTGGGTAGGCGGCGGCGGACTCGGTGGTGGCTGGTCTTTATCACACTAGTGGGAGGGGTGAGTGGTGACTGTCTGTGAGAGTGAGTGAGAGGGTTGCAGATCCATGTTCCAGATCCATGCAGCTAGGGACTAGGGTTGCAGAAAAAGAAAAAAAAAAAAAAAGAAACAGAGGAGGGGAAGAACTGAAGAAGAAGAGCCTGAAGAGGTGAGACCGTGAGAGTGTGAGAGACTGAGACGTGAGAATGAGTGAGAGTCTGAGAGACTGAGACGTGAGATTTGAGCTTGAGACCGTGAGGGACGAGACGAGAGAGGGGAGGAAGACGGAAGACCGAACCGAAGAAGTGGAAGAAGACTGGAAGTGTGGAGTGGACTCTGGAACTGATGTGAAGAAGAAATGGTGAGGACTGAGGAGGACGTGAGGTGAGGGACGCGGACAGACGAGTGACGAGACACGAGAGAGGGGGAAACTGGGAAGTGGGAACTGTGGGAAGGTCAGAAGTAGAACTCAGAAGTCAGTGACCACCTCTTATCTTTTCCACTGTGTGTGTGCCGTGTGTGTGTGGGTTGGGTTGGGTTGGGTTGGGGTGGGGTGGGAGTGGGAGGACCGAATTGGGTGGGGGGAATTTTTTAGGGGGGAATTTTTTTTTAATCAAAAATTTTAGGTGGGAAATTAATTAAGATTTGTGAATAATATAAGGAAAATTTGAGAGAGAAATAAAATATATATCGATATATTAATCTAATTACTGATTTAGTATATGTTTAGCTAGTATTTATTGTTCAAATTATATGCTAATAATTGATTTGTTGTATTAAATAATTTATTGTAATTATTAATTAGATTATCTGTATTTTGGTAATTACTAGTTTATATTAAAGTTTTCTTTTTGAAGGCTAGTTTAGATGGGAATTTTTTTTTAATCAAAAAATTTAGGTGGGAAATTAATTGAGATTTAGCAATTATCATGTAAGTTCAATTTTTATTATATTTGATTCATATATTTGTTAATTATTATTATTATTATTTTAAATTTATTAATTTATTTACTTTTTATCTTCTTCTTTTTTTTTGTAGTGAAGACGTATCTCTAAGTGATGACAATGTGACGTTATTTTAGAATCACAATTGCAGCTGGGTGTATGTATTCCTATATGTGACACTAATATCTTTTTATTTGTGATTCATATATATTTATGCACTATTAAGTTCCTGACCTTCTTACTTCTTTGTAATTTTGTACTTATATATGCTTAAAAGTTTTATTTATAATTTATTTTCACTAAATTAAGTTTAAATTATTCATAAACATAATACAATGTATTAAAAATGAATAGAAATTTGTGCAACATCATTAATAAAAGATATATAAAGAATTACCAAAAAAATTGATTTATTTTCAACTTGTGAATTTTTCAAATCGTTTTACGCCGCAGCATATTACGCATCGCATCGCACGCCGATGAATGACCGCAACCGCGTGATGGCCATGAACCACGGCAAAGAACCGCAATTTAAAACCCTGGACTGGAGTATGGGACTCATAACTCAAAGTATTTTCATGCATGCATTAATAGATGTAGGAAGGTAAATGCGATACATGAGCTTCAGATGGATTGTAATTGGATTGAAGACATTGGTAGTGTAAAGGATGAAGTATATACTTATTTTGAAAAAAATTTCAATGAGAACCAGTGGTGTAAGCCAACATTGGATAAGGTTCATGATGTTCTTCATAATCGTACGACCATTGTTCATCATCAATGGTGCATAGTTTCGATATTGCTAGGAAGACTTCCGATACTACTGAGGATGTTGTACATGTGTCCACCAACAAATGCCTTTTTGTCCAATACTCATCCCGGCCGTGATACCAGAGTGGGGATTTGGGAGAACGCGGACACAGTTTTTCTTTCATGGGTTGTGAAATTCTTTCATAGGCTGAATAAAGAATTACATAAATGTGTTTGATAGCATGTCTTGATCCAAGATAGTCATTGTGGGTAAGCTTTTAGGGTGTGTTTGGGTAAACAACTTAATTAAGAGTTTATCACATAAGATCTTATCACATTAGAGCTTATGCCATAAGCGCTTAAAGAAAGAAAATGAGAGAAAGGAGCATGAGAGGATTTGAATAGTGAAAAATACGGAGAGAGTGTTTAATGCATAAAGTTCTTATGATAATTCCATAAGGTTCTCTCAATGACTTATGAAAATAAGTCAAAAACTTCTTATGAGATGACATAAGTTATTTTTATAAGCTCTGTCAAATATATTGCATAAGAACTTATATCATCAGATAAATCAAAAGAGCTTAAATAAGCTATTCCAAACACCATCTTAATCTTTCAAGTAAGAAGTTAAGGACCAATCCTCTAACATGCTCATGTTTACATGATATTTATTTATTTTTAAGAAAAAAATTAACATCCCAAAAGGCATATCTCTCTACAGCAACCACCCTTTCTCGACCATCCCTCCCATCAAGTAAAAAAGGCGAAGATGAATCACTAACAGAATTTTTCAGCTCTCTTTTACTTGCGTACTCTAGGGTGGGATCAAAACAAAAGGATATGTATAATTTTTCAACTGAGCTGGGACCAACCCATCATTGACTCTCTTTCCACCATCAGGTTCATGCTCTTCAATCTTCCAGCATCTGTTGTTCCTATACAACCGCCGCCGCCCTGTGACAATGGCAGCTTTCCCTTGACGACCGGCGGATCGCGCCACGTGCGGCAGTCGGCGATGGCTTCGATCCGGTCGTGCGGGAGAAGGCGGCGGCGTTGGTGTTGTACTTAGTGGCGATGTCGTATTAGGCGAGATTGAGGTTGTTGTTTCGGACCATTCGTAACCTGTTATCCCGGTTGGTGCTGTGTGTTTGGGAAGAAGAAAAGGAACCTGTTATCCAGGTTGCCTGTGGTTAATCTCATCCGTTAGTAAATTTTAAACATAAATCAATGGTCAAAATTGTTTGGAGATATATCCTACAAAATAAAATTGGATGATTATAGCCATTCCGTTCATTGCATTGCAGCCAGCTTGTGCTTGAAGTCCCGTTGGTCCAAATGTCCACAATTGATGTGGAAAAGTGCAACAGCGCGTTTTATACTGTAACCCAAAACCGAGTTACCAACCACAAACGGATAAGCACATTGAACTGTGCCACTTGACAGCGCCAGATGTAGCACATGCTTTTTGGTTAGGTGAAACTTCTATGTTGTTTGCTCCACTTGCTGTATTGTTGTAGTCCTCTCACTCCTATAAATATCAATGTCACAAACGTTCTCAATCCAAGTTAGCCTAAACTTTCAATTTCCCTTTTGAATTGTAGTTGTCATTGTCAATACCGCTTTAAAAGTTTTAGATCTTGTCTTTTTGTTCAAGTTCCCTTTTCTCGATGGTACTTTTTGGGGAGACATTTGCAAAACTCTTGTCCATACTAGATAATCACCAACCCAACCATGTTCACCCTTTACCTGAGCAATTATCATCTTCCCTTGATGATTTTCAATCCCATGTTTCAAAATTAATTGACCAATTAGCACTTGATTTGAAACCAGGGTCTGAAATCCTGTCCTTGTCATGGATTGAAAGGTGTTTGGGGCTCTTGCCCATCATCCACGAGGCTTTTGCAAAGCTTGTTGTGGATATTGAATACCCAATGGGTAAATGGAAGGCTACTTCCATTGATGGGTATCTCAATTACACCTTGAGGATGCTGGATCTTTCGAATTCCATGACTTATGAACTCTCTCATCTTTGCCATGCTAGGATTTCTCTGGCTCATGGTTTGACCCTGATGGAGAATTCTCCTTCTTTGGCTACAAAGTATCTGAATTCAATTCAACCTAGGTGTTTCAGAATCAACATTGGTGAACAATTCCACACAGAAGCTGATAAAGCATTCAGTTTCACTTGCAAAGATGGGGTCCTTCATGAAGCTATGAAGGAAATCAAGACTATTGGATTCTGGGTATGTGGGGTTCTGTTGTCTGGTTTATACAATGATGCTAAGCCATACATTGAACTAAGGAAAATTGTTGGTGGGTTTGATGGTTCACCAGTTATCACACTTGATTCTATAATCAGTGAACAGATTGTGGAGAAAATCCCAATCTTCAGAGAGGTAAAAGAGATAGATTATGCTGTTGCTGACCTTCTCGTAGCTTCTGATGAAGTGAGACATGATTTGACCAAGGAATTGCAGTCAAAGCTCCGTGATTTCCAGGAGCTATTGGATGATACAAGCAAGAAGGTGGATGATCTGTTTGCTGATGTAATGAAGCGGAGATCAGAATTAATTAACAGCTTTCGACTGTAGAAAAGGCACCAAAAATCCTTTGTTTAATTTCCTATGCAAGGATTAATAAATTGTAATATATTTTTATTTTGTAAAGTTCTAAAACTAATGATTCTTAACGAATCATGTAAATAATAATAAAACAGTTATTTAGAAAATGTTTAATTATTGAGTTGGTCTCTAAATAATTTGAGAATTTTCAATTAGGTTCTTAAACTAAAAAAAATTCTAATTAGGTCCCTGACTTATACAAAATTTTCAATTGAGTTCCCGAACCAAAACGTTTAATTGGGTCTTGAATTTATATAAAATTTTTAGTTGGGTCCCTAGATTAAAAATGTGACTATATAAAATAAAAAGTAATAAAAATGAAAGATGATGAAATTTAGAAAAAAATAATATTGTTTGACATAATAATAAAATGACAAAAGATGAATATGAAATAAAAAAACTAACTATTTAAAATAATAATAATAAAATGAAAAATAAAACTTAGTGAAAAAATTTATTGTTTAGCATAAAAATAGATAAATTTGAGAGGTAAAATTTAGTTTTTGAAATGATAATAACAAAATAATAAAATATGAAATTGTGCTAGAAAATACATGTTCTATAACAAAATATTAAAATATTAAACTGATAAACCTCAATTAAAAAAATATAAATAAATTAAAATAAATCACAATTAACAACAAAGTTATTGTTTGAAATAATAAATAAAATAAAGAATCTAGTTAAGTAAATATCACATCTTAATTTGATTGTCAATTTTATTTTGACTTATTTAATTTATTTTTTATATTTATTATGTTATTTTATATTTTAATTGAGGTTTTTATTAAATTATTTTAATAATTCTTAAATAATATTTTGGCTTGTTAAGTCTATTATTATTGTTATTTTAATGTCATTTCAAATATTAAATATTTGACTCAGTTTAATATCTTAATATTTTGTTATAAAACATGAATTTTCTAACACAAAATCATATTTCACTATTTTGTTATTATCATTTCAAGAACTAAGTTTTCTCTCTCAAATTTATTTATTTGTATATCATTATTATGTTAAACAATAGTTTTTCTCACTAAGTTTTATTTATTATTATTATTATTATTGTAAATAGTGAGTTTTTTCTCTCATATTTATCTTTTGTCAAATATTATTATGTCAAATAATATTATTTTTTAAAAAATTTCATCATCTATCATTTTATTATTTTTTATTTTATATATTCACTTTTTTACTTTATGGACCAAATTGAGAATTTAATATAAGTTCAGGGACCCGATTAGAAAATTTTTAGTTCAAGGACCCAATTGAAAATTTTATATAAGTTAAGGGACCTAATTAAAAAAAATTAGTTTATGAAGCTAATTGAAAATTCACAAATAGTTCAGGGACCAACTCAATAATTAAGCATTTAGATAATTATGATATTCTTGATAGCTCATCAATAATAATATAAATATATAATTACAATTATACATATTGTATTCTTTTTGACTTTTTATAATATCCTCTTATTCTCATAATTTTGTTTGTGGTGATACTTGGTCAAATTAAGACCGAGAAAAAAAATTTCTCTCACACAATAGGTGAGAGATTAATCTTTCATGGTATTTTCAAGTGTTTAAAGAGATACCCTTCACAAAAATGTTTCTTTTATATACATAAATTCATGAATCGAACTTAAATTACATGCTTAAAAGATTCAAGCCCCTTCCACTTAGACAAACACATTAGCATATATATTGTACTTTTATTAAAGAACAACACCATAATGACATAGAAATAGCACCTAAGGATATGGAAGTGAATCCTCTGCCATGTTATTTTCAAGAGCAAAGGTCAAATAGGTCCCTAAAAAAATTCAGGGTATATTTTTGTCCATGAAAAGATAAATTAATTTAGTCATTCAAATTTAAAAATACGAGACATGTTAGTCCCTCAAACTAGTTCCAACGTATGTTTATTTGCTTATGTGTCATGTTAACCATCATGTGTGATCCATTAGTTGTCCTCATGACCTATGATGAATTTTAATCGTTGAAAACAAATAAAAAGTCAAAACATGCTCATGTTTCCATGTAACTTTAAAATTGTGCACGTTTGTTTACTTTTCTTCATTTTCCACAGTGAAAATTCGTCATAGGTCACATGGGACCACCGATGGAGCAGACAGGATGATTAATGGGATACATAGACAATTAAACGGACGTTGAAACTAGAAGGATGGACTAACATGTCCCTCATTTATAAACTTGAGGGACCAAGTGATTAACTTAATTTTTTCAGAGACCAAAAGTGTATTCGTAAATTTTTTGAGGGACTAATGTTTTAAAAGTCAGACCGGCCATTGAATTGGTGAAGGCACTGATTCAATGATCCAATCATAGTCAAAAATAGTCAAATCAATTTTAATTAAATATATATTTTAATTTAATATAATATACATAAAACTAACTTATTAATAAAAGCTGTATAAGAAATGCAAAATATCAAAAAAAGAAACAAATTAATGGATGGAGATATTATAATAAATAAAATCACTTTAATTCAAGCTTTTACAATTAATGGTCAAACAATATTCCTTTTTTAACCAAAGACGCTTCAGGTGAGAGAAAGAAGCCACCTATCGTCGGAAATGGCTAAGTAGCATATTTTACAATAATGACGTAGGGCGACCTAAACACTACTAGTGGGTGAATAATTGACAATGTCAATATCACATTGGTGACTACTTGTTGTACCAATGATGATATGAAGATTGTATGTTTATCGCCGTTAGGTTAAATTTGTGAAATTAGAGGTTGCATGAATTTATCTATTGAGATGCTTGTTGTGTGCTTTTTAGATTAATATGTTAATAGATTAATATATTGGGTTAATTAAGTTTATTTAAATATTTTTTTATTTTTTTATTAATATTAACATGTTGATAGAGATGCAGCCAGCCCATCTAAAGATCCTTTGCATGGAATTGGAGGTCCTATGACTAGGTCCAAGACTAAGAGGATGAAGCAAGCTTTACAAGGCCTAATCATAATGATCAAAGAGAAGGAAGACCAACATGCATTAGAGGCTGCTCCAAATTGGGTCACTTTGCTTCAACTTGATGAGGTTGATTTCAGTCCAACTTGAAGACTGTTTTGGAAGGCCCAATTCAAAAGACAAGAAGCATTCAAGGACTGATTAGTGGACTTTATCAATGGACTGATTAGATAATAATTAAAGCCCAATTTTTACCATTTTTATTTGTAATTTTCGTAGTTATTTTGGGCACAACTTTCTGGTGACTTAGTTTTCCCCTAAGTCCAATAAATGTTTCCCAGTAGTTCCATAAGTCATAATAATGGCTGGTGGGAATTTAATACCTTGATTATGCTTACTTTCTAGGTAGTGTACATGCATTTGTCAATGTATGTGGTACATGCGTGGTAGTGGGAATTTATTTCTTGTATTTCCTAGTTAGGCTATAAATAGGGAACTCTTGTACTACACAAGCAGATTTTGATGATTAATGAAATTTGAGAGTTTCTCTATTGTGAGAGCTTTTCCCTTTGTTCTTGGGTTAAGAACTTTATAGTGTTGGTTCTACCGGCAGGTCGCGACTAGGGTCACGATTCTTTGATAACTTTGGTTCTACCGGCAGGTCGCGGTTAGGGTCAAGTTCCTTGTGTCCTTTGCCTGTTTTCAAGACGGTCCTAAGTGATCTCCTATCACATGTATATTGTGATAATATGCTTTGTCAGCTATGATATGCTTAGTTAGTCCCTAGGCATGGATGTATGATATTTTGGAGCAATGTATGTTGGGGAGCGTATGATGTATGACTTAGTCGTGCCTAACCTAATTAATTAATTAATTAATATTTTATTTATGATGAGATAGATGATATGATATGACTTGAGACATTGTATGAGACGGTGATGAAAGGTCGAGGCACTAGGTTATGACCCAATATGATTCGGCGAGACTCATATAGATGCATTGTGTTGATCACAACCATGTGGGTGGAACACACAAGGTCAGAGTATCGTATTACGGATACCGGAGTCACGGGTGAGTGCCTTGCTGGCGATGAGGTTCGAGAAGACTACCGTGATGTTCCCGTAGTCCTTGCTGAGCCTTCTCGTATTTATATTGTGCAACTATAGTGTCATGCTTTGCATGAGCACCTTAGCGGGGACTGGGGTGTGTAGCGACGTATACTGTGCAGCTATAGTGACATGCCTTGCATGAGCGCCCTAACGGAAATGGGGGTGTGCACGGTGTTTAGGAACGAACAGCTTGGACGATCGACTAATATCCCAGATCAAAAAGAGGATGTGCGCATGTTTTCGAGTTAATTTTCGGAGCTTGAAGATGCATTTTTTTACGTGGTAGCAAGCTTATGAGTAGGGAAGGGTTTGTTTCGTTGCTTCTGAGCTATCCTAAGGCATTTCAGGTGGGAGAAAGAAGCCACATATCGTCCGAAATGACTAAGTAGAATATTTTATAATAATGGCGTAGGGCGACCTAAAACCTACTAGTAGGCGAATAATTGACAAAGTCAATATCATATTGGCAACTACTTGTTGTACCAATGATGATATGGAAATTGTATGTTTATCGTCGTTAGGTTAAATTTGTGATATTAAAGGTTGGATGATTTTGCCTATTAAGATGCTTGTTGCGTGTTGTTTGGATTAATATGTTATATTGGGTTAATTAAGTTTATTTAAATATTTTATTATTATTTTATTAATATTAACATGTTTAGTGTGATAATATGTTTTGTCTGCTATGATATGCTTTTTTTTGGTCCCACGGGCATGAATGTATGATATTTTAGAGCGATGGATGTTGGGGAGCGTATGACGTATGACTTAGTCGTGCCTAACCTAATTAATTAATTAATATTTTATTTATGATGATATTGATGATATGATATGACTTGAGATATTGTATGAGATGGTGATGGAAGATTGAGGCATTAGGTTATGACCTGATACGAGTTGGCGAGACTCACATAGATACATTGTGTTGATCACATCCGTGTGGGTAGAACACACGAGGTCAGAGTATCGGATTGCTGATACCAGAGTCACGGGTGAGTGCCCTGCGGGCGATGATGTTCGAGGAAGAGCTGCCGTGATATTCCCGTAGTCCTTGCTAAACCTTCATGTATTTATATTGAACATCTATAGTGTCATGCTTTGGAAGAGCACCCTAGCGGGGATTGGGGTGTGGTCCGGACGTGTCTTGTGCAGCTATAGTGGCATGCCTTGCATGAGTGCCCTAATGATAATGGAGGTGTGCTTTGGTGTTTAAGGACGAGCCGCTTGACGATCGATCGATATCCCATATCGGACAAGGGATGTGTGACAGGATGGTGGTGGCCACATCACCATACGGAGATCGATTGCATGAACGCGAATGGTAGAGGATGATAATGTGTCTCAAGGATGGTTGTTGTTTGTATGTGATGCATGTCTGTGTTTCTTTATTGCATATATGCTATGCATCCTTTTTTTTGCTTATGATGATAGCAAGTTTCTTATCTCCTTTTTTTTCCATGTATGTCTTATTGTATTGTTTCGTGAAAGAGACTCAGTCATCCAGGATGTCGCGCCTCGATCACCCTGGGATGACCCGCCCTTCAGGGATCCCGCTCATGGATACCCTTGAGTTTGAGTACTTGGATGAAAACGGGTGGTTAGTGGACCTAGTCACTCGCTTTGTGGTTTACACGGGTCCAGTTTCTGTTTATTCCCGGATGGGAGATAGGCCACACTTTGGATTTGTCGGGACCTTTTGTCTCGGTCAGTCTTTTCCATTTACCATCTACTTCCCAGAACCCATGCCACCTATGCCGCCTTTGCCACCTATGCCACCGATGTATCCATTGGCAGCTTAGGGCTCTGATATGATCGTTCCTGATATAGATCCCGTTCTAGAGGTATGTTGGGATGTTGCACGTCACAATGCTCTTTATCGATGAAAATTTAAGTATCGTCCATGAAAGAGTACATCCAGCAGTAGTAAAGGAGTTGAATCAGGACCTTCCAGACCATCATAGCAGAGACCTCGAGGAGCACGTGGGGATAGTCAGGGTAGTACTAGCCATCCACGCTAGATTTGGTCGGTGCGTGCTTTATGTATATAGGTGGTGAGTGTGAGCCTTGTTTTGATGTATTTTGAGAGGGGAGGGGTGTTAGAACTGTCAAATAGGGCTGTGGCCCAAGGGACTAACCCTTAAGCCCTTTATGTGGGCTGTAATTTTTAGTAGCCCAACAAGGAAAGGGCCTTGACTGTCCCTAACCCAAAAACTCCCAAAATTTTAAGGGTTAGGGTTGGGCTATCCCCCTCCCCCCTCTTCCAAACGTAACAAGCCGTATCAGGGAAGAACCGAAGAACACAAACGTTAAGCCACTGCTCGATGCTCACGTTCATGGAGTCAACTAATGTAGGAGCCCCTTGGACTGGCTTAGCGATGCTCGACGCTCGTTTCATGGAGTCAACTAATCACTAGCTATGGCCCTCTCTGCTGAAGATTAACATTCTGGGTATTCTGTGCTCTGAAGATTAACATAACCATCAGAAGCAGAATTTTAAGGTTAAAAAATAATCTCATTCGGGTATTCGATTTTGCACGATTGATTGTTTCAATGGTGTTGAATCTTGATTGTTCTCTGATTCATGGTTTACTAGCATATGTAGTTTGTTTTCTATCTGAACTCTTTCTACTCGAAGGTGTTTAGTGCTTTAATAAACTTCCTAAGTTGATTTTTGGATGCTTGTTTTGTGTTCTTGAAAAATAGGCATGATATCCTCTGCTTTCAGATTATGTGCTCACCAGTTATTTGATGAAATGTCAGTATTGTTAATCATATGTGTAAGAGCTGATTGTTTGTGCCAAGAAAATTGAATGAAGTATGTTTTGCTTTTGATATTCTATCATGGTTAAAACTTTGATGCACTTAGCTGATTGCAAGTTGAGTCATATATGATTCTACCTCATTGTTAATTTGTGTACCAAACACAAATTAGATTCGATTTAAGTAAATTTGTTGATCGTATGGGACAAAATTGGTTAGGCTATGCTGCCATGGCCTAAATTAAAATTAGGATATAGTTACAAAGTCTAAGATTATTTAACAGCAATTATTCAAGATTACAGCTGTAAATCTAACCTCAAACAGAGAGAGAGCATTGCCAAATATGAAATCAACAGAGCCTTCAATATAACAATCCTTGTAGTAATGCCTCCCCACATGATCATAGAGTGTGTCCTGTGCTCCCAAGAATTTGCAACCTAGGAATACTGCTGTATCTACTAAAATTCTTAATGCCATTGCTTGCTTTCCAATTGCTCCTGGTTTTGGAACTGGGGTAGTGTTCTGCATGCACAGTATTTTTTACTTGTAAAAAACACAGGTGGAGAAAAATTTAGATAGAAAAAAGAGGAAGGGGCTTGTTACTTACTTTGAATGTGATGTTCTTGGCAATGAAATAAGGTGAATTCACTGCAAAGGTTGCAGAACCATAGGTTCCTAGTGGCTGGCCTTTTGGCCCTGTTGTTTGAGTTGTGTCACCCAATTGAACAATAGTTTTATCTACTCCTGCTCCTTGTATGGTTATGAAGGATTTAAAAGGAGGAATGTTAACTTTCTCCCTGTACATAAAAAATGTAAAAGCACAAAGGCAAGGAGCAAATTATAGATTTTCAGCCAAATGCAATTCACAATTAGTTACATGAAGAAGAATTAAAAAAAATGCTAACCATTCAGAACTTTTTTGGCAGAATAATTTGATAACATTGTATTTCATTTAATAACCACTCTTTAATTTGACTAAATTCTGTCCAAATCCTAACATTTTTTTGCTGTGTACAATTAAGAAGAAAATTTGCAAAATGTGAAATGAAGATAAAAATAATAACAGAGAGGACACAGCTATGAAGATGATGGTCAACCTATTTGTCAAGAGACTATAGGAGCGGAGTTGAACGTGCATCAAGAAGATCAAATTCAAGATGAAATTGAAGACTTATGTGTTTGAACAGCTGTTCAGAAAACTCATTACATTAGTAACCTATCGTTGTATTGGGTGTTTTTGTTAATTGTTAGAACTCATCGTTGTATTGGGTGTTCATTTATAGTACACCAGTGTAATGCACTATGTTCTTTGTATAAATATGTGCTTTTTATTGAGTTTGAGTTTGAAATCCTTTTTTTACTGTATAAAAAATTTGGCCCAAGGGCTGACCCTAGCCCCACTTGGCCCTAAGGGCTTTTTGGCCCTATGGGCTTTATGTATTTTGGGCCCTGTGGGCCTATGGGCCTTTTGGCCCTAACCCATGTGGGGCTAGGGCTAAATGGGCTAGGGCCGGTCCGTTTGACAGCTCTAAGGGGTGTGATGTAACACCCTGAATTCCACCCTACATTAATAAATGTTAATGTGTGTTAGACTTAGCCTATATATGCTTGTTATGCTAGTTCTTGATTTCTAAGTTCATGTTGGGAAGGTTTAGCCTTAGGAAGGTTCAACTGTCTTGGAAGTCCTAGTAACCTGTTTCACCGTTTTGGCCATTTCTTGAGTTCTAGATGTCCGATCGAGATGATCTTGGTGGAGTTGGAAAGCTAAGAAAATTATCTACAAATTGTATTTCATGCGTTTTGGCCAAACTCGACTGTTTCGGCTGCGGCTCGTGAGCCTTTATTCACCTCGCGAAAACCCAAAATTCAGCTTTGCGCTTTCGGGTTCGCCTCGCAAATCCAACTGACAGAAATTGGTTCTCTGGCTCGTCCTGCGAATGGGATTCACCCCACGAATACGTGCAGAACCATAAAACGTGATTGAGGTTCTTTTTAAGCCCAAAATGCTTTCCAACCCATTTTAACCCCTAAAACACTATCTAAACCCTAGTCTATCATGTCCCAACACTCAGAGCTTCCTACCCTCTCTTTTTCTCTCAATTTCCACCAACCGTCTCTAGAAAAATCTCCCTAGGGAACCCGTTCTTGCACCATTCTTCACCATTCGTTGATAGGAGAACATCGCTGCGAAGACGTGATCATCATATTCGCTGTTTCAACCTTCAAACAAAGTAAGATTCGTACACCTCGTCCCTCTCATTCTTTCCCTATTGATTTCTTGGCCTAAGAGTCTAATTAATATGTTTCCTTGTGGCTCTTGAGGTCGTATATAAGTACTTGTGAGACGAGACCCCAGAGGACCCTCTTTCTTCTTTTGAAACGCGAACCTCATACCAGGTACGGGGAGAAGGGACAATATGAATATGTAGGCATAGGGGGTAGCGTAAGATGAAGGGTTAACCCATGACCCTGTGTTTGATGATGTCTCTTGTTTTATAACATGTCTATATGTTTATATTTATGTGATAATATGAGTTATTTATATGTGTTTATGGTATGATTTCTCAACATGTTTATGATATGATTAATGTTGATATGATTGTTGTTATGAGTTGAATGATGATGCCATAACTGCAGTATGTTACAATGTTTGGTTATTGGTTGATTGGGTTATTCGCTGTGAACCATGATAAAAAGGGAGGTTTTTCCCCTTTTCGGTTAATAAGACATGAATATTAATAATAATTGTGAGGTTTTGTTCAAAGGATTAGAAGGACCCTAGGGAATGATTTTGTGAGAAATTGAGAGAAGCCAATTAAAGGATTAATTCCCCAAATAAGTCTATAAGTCATAAAGATTAAACCAAGTGATAAGACCGTGATGAAAGGACTTAGTAATGCCAATAGGTTGAATCAAGTTTTACTCGAAAGGACTTGGTGAGGGTTTACAACCCTTGCTGCCTGTAACAAAGATCAGTCTGCTCTTGAGCACGACCGTGCTTGGTAAGGAGCATGCCCTTAAATCCCAACTAGGTTCTTACCCCAAATGCTTAAAAGACTAAATAAGATACCAATGAAACATGAAGACAAAAAGACAAGTAAAAATATGTTGTACCTTGGTAGCCTAGTGGCCAAGGGGTCTTGATGCAGGATGGTCAAGGTGGTAATCTCTAGTGCCTAAAGGGCTAGAGTGATAATGATGATGTACCTTGGTAGCCTAGTTTCCAAGGGGACCTCGATAGCCGAATGATCGAGGCGGTAACCTCTAGTGCAAAACGGCCAGAGTGATTAAAAGACTTAACGATGAATGTTAAACAATAATCCTGAATAGCCTAGCGGTCGAGGAGATGATGGTTATAAGACTTGGGTAGCCTATGGGCCCCAAATGGAGGTGGAGGTCATGTTGGTGTGATGTTTGTCATGCATGTAAGGTCAAAGTAACCATCACACAAGAGGGGGGGTGAATTGGGTGATAATAGAAATTTAAAACTTTTACTAAACAACAAAACATAAATCAGAGTTTTTCAAATAAAGAGAGTGTAGATGGATAGAAGAAGATAATTTAAAAACCATCTAACAAAACTAATAACATATTTTTAACCAGTTTGGAAATAAGGAAGATAAAGCATTTCACTTGTCTAATTATCTTAGACTAAACATTAACCGGTTAGACAACATCTAGCGGATAAAAACATTTGAAAATAGCTTAGAACATAAAGCTTAAAATCAGTAAGAAAACTTTGTTGAAAATACATACAACAACAAAGATAAGGAGATAAGGGTAGAGAGAAAATAAACAACAAGATTTATCCTGGTTCACTCATATAAACGATGAGCTACATCCAGTCCCCAACAGTAGCTGAGTTTTTCTCCACTATCACATCAGATAATTACAATAAGTAGTCTTTTCACACCTAGCCTCTCCAAGCTCATTGAGTATTGTTCTTAACCAGCCTCTCCAGACTGTTGCAAGTATTATTTGCACACCTAGCCTCTCCAGGCTCATTGAGTATTGTTCTTAACCAACCTCTCCAGGCTATTGCAAGTATTATTTTCACCTAGCCTCTTCAGGCTCATTGGATTTTGATGAAGGTTACATAGAGAAAATCTCACAACACTCATGGAGTGATTTTACAATGAAGTAGAGAGATGAGTTCTTCCTACACTCACAAGAGTGAATATATTTTTAAGCACTTCAAAACTGATAAAAGAAATCTCTCATAACACTCACTTGAGTGAATATAGAATGTTTACATTGAGGATGATTTCTGTTGAGATGAAGATGGCGATCCTCTCATTTTTCATTAGGGGTGTAAGCGGATCTGATCCGATCCGCGAACCCGGCGGATCTGAACCGATCCAAACCGGTTTTGGTGGATTGGTTCGGATCATCGGATCGGATTCCAAAACGCCGATCCGAACAAGATCGGTTCGGGTCTCGGATCCGAGAAATTTAATCCGATCCGATTCGATCCGAACCCTATAAAATATTTATTTTAAAATTATTTTATATAATATTAATATATTATTATATAGATATTTAATATAATTAATAATTAAATATGTATATTTATTTTATTTTCTAATTTTTTATTAATATTTAAGTGTAAATAAAAAAATATAGGTAACCCGATGATTGAATCGAACCGATCCGATTGTGATCGGTTCGGTTGGATCCGTAGTTGGAAATTTGACAAATCCAAACCGATCAAATTTGATTGGTTCGGATGATGAAACCCCTCAAACCGATCCAAACCGACCCGATTACTGATAGCGTGCGAATGCACGTGCGATTCCGGCAAGTGTACCGGATCGTCGCCAAGTAATAAAAGATATCGATCCCACAGAGACTGTGTTCTCGAATCGCAATCGGTTTTCGAATCGATTAGTTCTGGACAGTTTTAAAGAGGGTTTTGAAAAAGGTTTGAATTGAAATTAAGAGATAGATGAGCAGAGAACAATTAAAACAGAAAACAAATGTTTTTGGGATTTTTTATCTAAACGGATTCCTAGGGATTTGGGTTACCTTTGAAGTTGTTTATGTTGCTAATCTGATTTACCTTTGTTGATTACCGAAATTGCCTTGAAGGCGAGTTTATCCTCTGATAGCTTAAGCTCCCTCTCGGGTTACAAAAGCCGTGCCCAATTGACCCGACCCCTACTCTCGTGGTAGTCGATCCCAGATTGGACCCTTTGCGTTCCGTGACAACTCGTTGCTCCTCGAGGGACGGCTTCTAACTCTCGTGATTTCAGTCCCAAGTCTGACTTCTATAGGTCCGACACCTAGGTTCACCGCTAGGTTCCTCCCTATAATGTCTCAGTTATGCAAATAACCTAAGTTCACCGCTAGGTTCCTCCTTGGATCATTCACATCTCACAAACTAGTGGCTGCCGGGCTTTACGAGTGAATCACCCTAGAAATCCTAAGTTCACCGCTAGGTTCCTCCTTAGAACGTCTATGTCACGTAAATAAACGGTTGTCGAAATTTATGAGTGATTAACACACTAGAAATCAGATCTAAAGCAAATAGTAATTAACAAAGATTTTTACATCAAATCAACATCATTTACAAACCTCGGGCAGAGCCCTAATCCCTAGAAACTAAGCTACTACTCCAGTCTTGCCATGGAGATGACAAGCTGGGTTGACAACATAATGAAAATCAGAAAAGAGAAGAGAGGAGAAGAGGAGAAGAGATCCTAAATCTATGCCTAGAGTAGTAGCCCCTAATGTGTTGTTCATTTCCCATTTTCGATGCCTTGGTCCATATTTATAGAAATTGGGAAGTTAGAGTCCCAAACCAACTCAAAATCCGATCTATTTCGGTTTCTTCAGGTCCAAGTAATGCGCGTCACGGCCGTGATGGCCATCACGGCCAGGCCGTGGCGGTCTCCGCCTCCCCGCAAATCTGGAAAATTCAATTTCTCGCGACGCGAGATGCTGCTTTCGCGACGCGAGCCTTCCTTTCATGGCCCGTGATGAATTTCACTACCGGGCCGTGATGTGCTCTCGACTTGTGGTGGTTTTGGGTCACGGCCGTGATGGCTATCACGGCCAGGCCGTGATGATGACTTCGACTTGACCTTTCTTCTTTTTCAGTTTTGCTCGATCATGGGCGTGATGGGCATCACGGCTAGGCCGTGATGGGCTCTGTTTGGCTCATTTTCTTGATTTTAAAGCTCCATCTTCATCCAAACTTCATCATGGTTGATCTTGAGCAATTTACCCTTGATATCTGCAAAACAACACACGAAAACCGCCTTACCCGTTCCAAAGGAAAATTAACCTAAAATCTAATAAAAATATGCCTAAACTACATGAAAATGCATGCAAAATGATGGACAAAGATGAGGTGGAATCACACTCATCAATTACACCCCTATTTTTCATCAAGTGTAGCAGAAGTAGTAGCTCCAGCAACTCTCACATCTTCATCTTCAATGACTTCTGTATTTATAGTCTTCAAGTATTTAGGATCCGTTAGAGACATTCCCTCAGATGTTGGCTTCAAGCAAAACTTCATTAAATGCAACAGAGTCGTTCTGGGCAGCCATTAATGCAATAGGAACGTTGGTTGTACTCTAACATGAAGGATCATGGCTTTATGCATCGTGATACAGCCATATTAGTGTTGTGCAGAGAGCTTTTTTTACTTTGCTGAGTACACTTCCCTTTTCGTGTAAGGACCAGAGGTACTAGGGAATAAAGCATGTTGTTGGAAGCATTCTTCAACTGGTCTTTGGTTTTGATTATCCAAGGTTGCTTGAGAGAGTAACTTCTGACTTTTCTTGATAATCGTGAAACTGAGTAGGAGAGAAGGCTTCAAGTCTCTTTCTGGTTCTTGAAATATGATTCTGATAATCTTTATAGAATTCGCGTCTATAAGATAAGTGCTTCCATCTTGAAAATAGTCGCGTTTATCTAGCCATTTGAGTTTTCATTCGGGCTAGTAAACGAGCTCCATATTAAGGACTCAGCAAGTCCAAAGACTTGTGTGGACGAGCGCTTCTGTCACCTTTAGTGGACGAGAGCCTCTGTTACTTTAGTGGACGAGAGCCTCTGTTACTTTAGTGGATGAGAGCCTCTGTTACTTTAGTAGACGAGCTCCTCTGTTACTTTAGTAGACGAGAGCCTCTGTTACTTTAGTAGACGAGCTCCTCTGTTACTTTAGTAGACGAGCCATTCTGATACTTTAAGTAGACGTTGGCTTTCATCACTTTAGTGGACGCTGGCTTTCATCACTTTAGTGGACGCTGGCTTTTACTTCAGTGGACGCAAGTTTCTATCTCTTGCGTTTTGGACGTGCGCTTCAATCACTACAATGCTGGACATTTATTTCAATCACTTGTGTTTGGAAGGATGATTCTCTCATTTAATCTGCACACTCGATAGACAGGTTAGCAACCAATATGAAGGTTTATTAAATCATTAACCAATGTTTAGTTTTCATCAAAACTTAGGGAAATGCACATCAGTCATTTTAGAGACTTAACAATGCATTCACGCATTGGAGATGTTGATGGGAGGTTGTGTGACATAGGGGAGTTCGCCCGAGAGTAAGGCGTTCTGGCCGTCCGCGGGACCTGGTACCCCCGTGGTGGCGCATCTGAGAGTAAGGTGCGTTGGCTATCCAAGGGGTCCAACCAAGGTAAGTTGGATTGCCCCGACGTTGGTGCCTAGTGGCCAATGTGGATATTTAACTCCGAATTTGCTCATCCTAAGATAGATTGGATCCAGATGCATAGTAGAGGCGTGGAGTAGGATTGTATTGCATAGAATACATATTATGATGATGATCTTATGATACCGTTGTTGATATAACATGTTTGTTTGTTGTATGCTCGTCTTGCTAACTGCTTCCTTGCCGTTATATTCATATATATGTTTCTTACTCCCTGTTATTATATATGCAGAGGATGACGATTAGCCCGTTGAGGAGTGACTCCGAGGAGCCGCTACCTTCGTTTAGGATTTCCAGTTTTGCTTAGTTATTAGTTAGTTGTTTCGGCTGTATCCGAGGATTTTTTTATTTCGGATTTTTGGTTATACCAGCTCTGTATGTGACATCGGGGTTGGGGTTTATGTCTTTGTTTATGTTTACGTTACGTTATGCCTTTTTAACTTATATTATGTTTATGCTTTCTTTTCGCGTTGTATATGTTGAGATGTGAAACCTTTTCATCCAAGTATTTATTTTATTTAAATAAATGCATGTTTTTATAATCCTTCTTTTAAGTAACTGTTTTATATTAACGTGCGGGGTAGAAGGGTGTCGCATGTGGAGTGTTGGTGAGCTTATCTTTTATTTCAGACCTTAAGTACCTTTTATATACGGTTTGTACCTATATAGGACTCTACTGATAGGGTGCCCCATACAGTTTTTATGTACCTGGATATGTGATGTATCTGTATATATATCTATATATGTGGTGTGATTTTTAAGTTTTGTCCTTTATATATAGAGTTTTATTATTCGTTGTTTTCTGTATATACGATTAATGTTATATCACAATTAAGGTTAGTAAATTAGGTTTTTCTTTAATGGGACGTGAGGGTGTCTGATAACTGCTATGTGCAGTTAGAATAGGAGTATCAGATAAATATAGGGTAGAAGGGATTTGGGAGACATTCAGTTAGTTTGTGGTGGTTTGGGTCTGGGAGAGACTAGGCTCTTGAATCCTAGTAGTCTTCTATCTATTTTTTATATCTATTTCTGTATGATCTCCTTCTCTATAGGAGACTTCTTGCCAGAGAAATATCAATAATATTTTAGTGTCATACAGTAATTTAGTGTAAGTTTTTAACTAGTTCTATCAACTGGTATCAAAGCAATTCTGATCCAGGGAGAAATTCGGCAAGGAGGAAAATGGGTTCAAGAACAATGCCAAGATTTGATGGCAACGGGGACGCCTATTGGTGGCTGATCCAATTCAATAAGTACCTTGAAGCCCTTAGAGTTCTTGAGGAATATTGGTTAGCATGGGTTTGGATGGGCCTTGAGGGAGAAGCTTAAAGTTGGTGACTTTCCTGGAGAGAAACCAATCGGAAGGTTGCTTTCATCACCTTTGAGAAGGCTTTGCTCATACATTTCAAACCATAATTTGGGATTTATCTTCAAGGGAACCAGAACCAGTGACACGGGCAGACATCGATGAAGAAAAAGAATCAAGGATGGCAACCCAAGATGTGGCCAAGAAGGTGGAAGAAATTACAGAATCCCACGGGCTGATGGTAAGGAACGAGAAGAAACAAGATCAGAAAAGGAGTAGTAAGGACAAAAGGGTGAAGGCAGAGCAGGGCAAATCACAAATTTGGTCCAAACAGAATATTGACCTAGCACTGAAGATGAGAGGTATGATGACAAATGAAGGAGGAATAAAAAAGGGAGCGAAGAACAGAAACCAAACAAAGGAGGGGAAGAAAACTCTCCTTTTAGGTCCCTTAATGGTGGAACAGAGGGATCAAGAAATGAGGACAATTAGTGAGATTAGGTTTTCAGCCAACACATATGTTCCGCCAATGCCACCAAAACCGCTGGACTGGAACCCGAATACGACGGAGAGCGGTTCACTTGAGGCGGCGACAAGACAGGCAATGGTGGCAGGCCGACAACCCCAAACCAGCGATACCGATCACAAGGATGGAACGAAGATTGAGGATCCGCTTCCGGTCAGACCACCGCCTAAGCCACCGGACCAGGATGCTCACGTGAAGCCTGATGAGCAGAAAACTGAGATGCCAAAAGAGATGCTATCTGGGATTGCTACAATAACAAATGGGTTGTCATGCTTGAAACAGTGGGACCCAGGGAAAGTTGCTCTTCACCTTGAGGACAAGGTGAATGTAGGGGGATTTGGGGGGGGGGAGTATTTTTAGTCATATGCCTCGAATACAGTGGCAGTAGACATCTAATATTTGAAGGCAGTTTTTATTAACTGTTAGTAACTGCTATATATATTTTTTAGTAACTACTATATACAGTTAGAATAGGAGTATCTGATAAATATAGGGTAGAAGAGATTTGGGAGACATTCGTTTAGTTTGTAGTGGTTTGGGTTAGGGAGAGACCATGCTCTCGAATCCTAGTAGCCTGCCATCTATTTATTATATCTATTTTTTTATGATCTCCTTCTCTGTTGGAGACTTCTTCCCAGAGAAATATCAATAATATTTCAGTGTTATACAATAATATTGTGTAAGTTTGTAACCAATTCAATCATATATCGAACTAGATAAATCATTTCCTATTTACAATTGGCTTTTAGAATACAATTAAACTTCAAACTAACATCATACTGAAAGTCTCCTCATATAATTGATGCAGCATTAATGATGGCCTCCAGATAGTACCTATCATCTTATATGTATGATACTGACATGACAAAATAAGACAAGAATGTCAATAAATTATCTAAAATTGACCATATCATATTGTTTTATTAATTATTCAAAGAAAATGTAAAACTAAGCAGACTTCTAAAACTGCCAATTCTTTTCAGTTTTCTAAATCTACCAAGTATTGCCTGCCACAATTTGGTATCAAATTTAAGTTTACCCATAGAAGATTCAGCAAATGCATTCCTTGTGAGACTGAACTCTTATTTGAAGCAAGTTAATCAAACTCCCAATGATGTTTGAATATTAATTATTATATTACTAGACTTTAAGATCCATAAATTGAAGAGTAACGAAGTCATATATTACTTAAATCAACAAGGAGAGAAGAACTAAAACCTAAATATTTAAATAGCATAAAAACACAAGACAACAAAGGTTTTTTTTTTCTTCAACTATTGTGAGTTCTCTCGAAATATATATATAATGTTCGATTAACAACACAGTCTATGTAATTGGCAGGAAACCAAAAGAGCAGAAGTGCATTTTCTGCAAACAAATTACAATTTTCTATTGACAAGTAATGTCTATTCTTTACAAGTGCAAATGTATTGTGGCTGTAAGAAACAACATTGTGAAAAGAGAAAATGCACTATAAGTTTGGAAAGTCCCCATTCAGCAGCATATAACATGATTCTACTGAAAATTTGAAATAAACTAAAGCATGGAAAAGAAAAAAAAACAAAGCTAATAACTAGAGAATAACATAATTTTATTACATATATGAAAGTGCTCAACATATATATATGTAAAAAAGTGAAACCTTAATGAGCATTAATAGGACAAAAGAGTACAAGAGATTATCCGTGTCTTATGTTCCACTACAAAATTTCCATCTTTGATTCATTAACCGATACCTTGTGGTATTGATTTGCATTGGTCAAAATAATTAATATTATGTTAATTATATAGAGTGACAAATAAAATAAGTCGTTTTTTTTCTTTAACAGATATCATGAAAGGAAGTGAATATATATATATACACACCGTGTTTCAAATCCAAATTTAAAACTTTGGTCCCACTAACTACGGATATACAAAGACCAAAGGTTAATATTTCAAAAACATGTCACATTCTCATAGGTCTGCAGAAATTCCAGTCTACCTTCCTTGAACCAGAAAATGGGAATAGAAGACCATTTTCACGTATTATAGTGTGATCAATATCATTACTTAACCAACCATCAGGTTCACTTCGCGGAGGCCTCAATTACTGTAATTGACTTCACCTTTCCATGAATGCTTCTTGAATGACAACAATAAAACAAAGGCATCACCCATGAAAGGAATTAATAAATGATATATAGAAAATAAGGCCTCATTATATAAAGTAAGAATTGTTACTTGCCTCAGCATTCAACAATTCTTTTGCACAATCTCAGTCTAGGTGTACATTAAAGCTCATTGGTATAGCTGAAAACATGCAAAAGTTAAAAAAAAGGAATCTCAATGAAATGGCTGCTTTTTTTCGCTGCTTAGTTGTGCTTTAATTCTTATTTGCAGCTATCCCGATATAATATTTGGATGCAGATGCAGAGTTCAGTTTGATATTCTACTTAATACTTACAATGAGAGAATATGCATTGATAAATAATTCCGAGAATGTCCTACATTTTTTCTTTCCTTTCCTGAAACAGAACCACTAATAAAGTTACCAGCATCAAAGTTTGTTCATGAAAAATAGGGAACATACTGTTGGAAAAGCAATTAAATTTCCAAATAAATGCAAGTGAGTGGGATTTTAAGAGATTAGTTGGGAAGGTGAAACACTTGACTCTTGGAGTCATATCATAAAGAGAGATTAGTTGGGAAGGTGAAACACTTGACTCTTGGAGTCATATCATAAAGAGAATTAGTTGGGAAGGTGAGACAATTAATGTCCACTAGTCACATTCATGAATGGAAGCCATGTCCCTTCACTATATAAATGGGTCATGTGAGGAAGAGTAGAATAATCCCAACCAAAGCAAGAGAGAGCAAGTGTGTGAGTGATCACTTGTAGAGAAAGTCTCTTGTGTGAGTGAGTGTTATCATTTCTTGTAACTTGAGTGTGGTACTTGAGTTTGTAGAGTGATACACAAAAAGTGGGGTGGGTTACAAATATTGTAATCACATATTTGAGATAGTGAATACACTTTATTGGAGTGTTTCCGTGGACGTAGGCAAGAGGTGCCGAACCACGTTAAATTCTTGTGTTCTCTATATTTTTTCTGTAGTGTATTTTTCTTGTGTTCTTACGATCCTTTATCTGTGTGAGAGATACCCAACACATACTCCCTACAAATATTTTTCTCGAGCTCTCTTCTAGTGGATTCTATGATGATCTTTTCTTTTGTGATCTGCTTCTTGACCAGTCACAGATGCATGCAACTGCAATAAGTAAAACGTTTATTATTACGCTCATCTACCACATGAGGTCATGATTCATGAGCACTTTCAGCCACCAATCTGAAAATAAGACAAGGCCACATTCGTGATCATGGGGTGATTACTGGTTAGTAATTTAGTAATGTTGTCTTATTTTGCATTATTCAACTTTGCATTGAGGGATAACCTTTTTTTCATGTTATGATCGTTTCCTTAAAATAATTTTTTTTTAAAAAATGTTTGGAATTATAGTTATAGCATGCATAATAATGCTATATCCATGGTAACATAAATTACTGAAGCATCAACAGCTATCCCAAATATGATCTTACTAGGATAAGCAGTGTTTGAAATAGCAGTTTTCAAAAGCCTGTGTCCTTCCTTGTTTTCCTGAGCAAAGCCACCTTCAGTACCACCAAAGGTAGCATCTCGTCCATACTTGTTTTTAAGCAATGCCATCCGATGAGGGTATACTATGACAACCATCTTCATAGCTTCTTTGAAAGGAGCTGCCCCAACAAGGAAAATCATAAATTCCTGCATTGCCAACTTAGGGGTTAATTGAATTGGGATTTTAGAAGATTTTAATGGATTTTTTTATGATAAAAAAGTCTTGTGGTATAAATCAAGACTTTTAAGTAATCTAAATAAGTCTGGTGGTATTCAATCAAGATTATCAGGATTTTTTAAAGAGAGAATCTAAATCTAGCGGTATTCAATCATGATTTTTTACAAGTAATAAAAAGTCTCGTAATATTAAAAAACTTCTTGATTTCGATGGATTGTTTTCTAAGGAGGATTTCGTGAGACTTTGTGTGATTTTTTAGTAAAAAAAATGTCTTACCTTAACACATGAGATTTCTCAGGATTATTCATTCTTATTTCTCTTCACCTTATGCCTCCCTCCATCTCGATCCTTTCTCCCTCCCTCCCCCCCCTCCCTCCATCTCTCTCCATTCTCCCTCCCTCTCACCATCTCTCTCCATTCTCCCTCCCTCTCTCTCCTCCCTCCCTCCATCTCCATCGAGAAGATATTTGAGATTTTTAAATCGCGGTTCATAATTTTTAAGTCAGCGTCTCTATTTTATTTAAGACACAAGCTTGTGTTAGCATGTGTAGCACTACATAACTTCCTTTGTAAAGAATGTCGTTTTGATGAATTTCCAATTGAACCAATAGACGAATTTTCATCTTTAATATCACCAGCTAATGTAGACAATAATTTTGAACTTATTGTTCAAACCCAAGAGCAGGAACGAGAAGATGCTAATGCTTGGAGGGCTAGCATAACTTTAGATATGTGGAGAAATGCAACTTAGAAGGACATGAAACTACATCAATTTGACTATTAATTAAAAGATTAGAAAAATTGTTTTGGGTTTTACTTTATTTTATTTTATATTATATTATATTATATTATTCATTTCTTTGTTACTTTTTTCATTGGCTCTTGTAACTTTGAATGTTTGCTAAAAATTCATGTTTTCCTTTCAAATCTTATAAATCCATATAGTTAATTCAAATCTTATAAAGACTTATGATATAAATCCTTTAAAATCCACACATGAGAATCTTGATTATAACAATCTTTTAAAAAAATTTCTTTTAAAATCTTATAAGTCATTACATTCCTACATAGTCTTTTAAAATCTGCAAGACTTACCAAAATAATCTTTTAAAATCGCAATCCAATATACCCCTGTTATTTCTTGCTTTTGAGCATCCATTGATAACAAGGAATGAGCCTCCATGGAAGTACAACAACAGCTTCTGGAGGCCCCCTAGCTTTTGCAGTTATCAAAAGTTCCATTGATGCGTTGATTTGCTGGATGTTCTCCGGACAATCCATACGGGTTTTGAGGGTCATTTAAACGAACAGGCGGTGGGAAGAAAAAACTCATGAGCAGCCATTGAGTCATCTCGCAATGTGGTCATCAATTTGGGAGCAATTGAAATTGAGGAGAATTGGAAATTGAAGAAGTCAAGAGGGATATGTATCGTGGTTGGAGGTCTAAAACTATCTAAAATTGCCCATATCATATTGCTTTATTAATCATTCAAAGAATGTAAAACTACCAATTCTTTCCAGTTTTCAGGATCTCAAATCTCTAAATCTAAATATGAAGCACCAAATATGGCTTGCCCCAATTTGGTATCAAATTTAAGTTTACCCATAAAAGATTCATCAAATGCTTTCCTTGTGAGACCGAACTCTTATTTGAAGCAAGTTAAATAGTTAATCAACTCCTAGTTGTTATGCTTTGCTTAACAATTAATTAGTCTTCTTTTTCTATGATAATTTAACGTTTTTGCATACACATTAAGAAATCATTAATTTGTTTACATTTGTATCAAAATATCCTTATTTATAATATCATTAATTATTTACAAATTTTAACCACGGGGAAGCTGCATATTTTATTTGGTCAAATACAAGATGCATTGATATATGCCATTTTTATTTGGAAACATGCATCATTTATGACTAAATTTAAGTAAAAAAGATTTAGTATATTTTCAAGACATTTCAATTTAATTATATGATAAAAGTATATATAAAAAAATTATCAAATATATCTTATATTTATAAAAGATAAGTTATTTTAAAATAAAAACAAATAACTAAAATTACTCTAAAAAAAATTAGCGGAAGCAGTGACACTTAACACGCTTGTACTCAATTTCGTGGAAAAGGAGGCTCATGCGTGTGACCCGCCACATTCATTGCAGCGTGCAACAGTGTGGGCTTCAAGTCCCGGCCAAGTGGACACACTTAAGTGTGAAAAAGTGTAACAGCATACTCAAACTTTAATGCAAAAACCGAGTTACCAACCCCAAATGGATAAGCACATTGGACTACATTTGACCGCCGCCAAATGTCGCACATGTTTTTTAGTTAGGTGAAACTTCTGTTATTTGCTCCACTTGTTGTATTACTGTAGTCCTCTCATTCTTATAAATACCAATTCCACAAACAATCTGAGTCTATAACTTAGCCTTGTTGCACAACCAAACTTTCAATCCATTCCCTTTGAATTGTAGTTGTCATTGTCAACACCTTTCTAAAAGTTTTAGATCTTCTTTTTGTTCAAGTTCCCTTTCACAATGGTACCTTTGTCAGAGGAATTTGCAAAACTCTTCTCCATGCTAGATAATCGCCAACCCCACCATGTTCACCCTTTACCTGAGAAATTATCATCTTCCCTGCATGATTTTCAATCCCATGTTTCAAAATTAATTGACCAATTAGCATTAGATTTGAAACCAGATCCAGAAATCCTTTCCTTGACATGGATTGAAAAGTGTTTTGGGCTCTTACCCATCATCAACAAAGCTTTTGAAAAGCTTTTTGTGGATATAGAATACCCAATGAGTAAATGGAAGTCTGGTTCCATTGATGGGTATCTCAATTACACCTCGAGTATGCTGGATCTTTTGAATTCCATGACTTCTTCACTCGGCCATCTTTGCCATACTAGGATTTCTCTGGCTCATGGTTTGACCCTAATGGAGAATTCACCTTCTTTGGCTACAAATTATCTGAAAGCAATTCAACCAGGGTGTTTCAGAATTAACTTTGGTGAACGATTCCACACAAAAGAAGACAAAGCAATCAGTTTCACTTGCAAAGATGGTGTTCTTCGTGAAGCTATGAAGGAAATGAAGATTATTGGATTCTGGGTATGTGGGGTTCTTTTGTCTGGTTTATACAGTGATGCTAAGCCATACATGGAGCTAAGAAAAATTGTTGGTGGGTTTGATGGTTCACCGGTTATGGCACTTGATTCCATAATCAGTGAACAGATAGTGGAGAAAATCCCAATCTTCATGGAGGTAAAAGAGATTAATTATGCTGTTGCTGACCTTCTTGTAGCTTCTGCTGAAGTGAGACATGATTTAATCGAGGAATTGCTGACAAAGCTGCATGTTTTCTCGAAGCTATTGGATGACATAAGCAAGAAGGTTGATGATCTGTTTGCAAATGTATTGACGCAGAGATCAGAATTAATTAACTGCTTTCGACTGTAGAAAAAGCATCGAAAATCCTTTGTTTGATTTCCTATGTAAAGATAAATAAATTTTAATTTCTTTTTTAATAATGTTCTATTATGATTCTGAACGAGTCATGTAATGTAAATAATAATAGAACAATTTTTTAGATAGCTATGAGAGATTAATTTTCCATGGTATTCACCGCCTTTAAAGAGAAACCTTCACATTATAATGTTTCTTTTATATACATAAATTTAGGAATCGAACTCGGAGTTCTGAGGCTTAAAAAATTCAAGTCCCTTACACTTAGACTAACACAAGAAATATATATATATATATATATATATATATATATATATATATATATATATATATATATATATATATATATATATATTACTGTTTTCAAAAAACAACGACCTAATGACCTAAAATATGATGTAAGGATATGGAAATGATTCGCCCCTCCCATGTTATTTTCAAGAAAGGTCTAAATTGGTCCCTAAAAAAATTTATGGGCATATTTTTTGTCCTTGAAAAATTAAATTAATTTAGTCCTTCAAATTTACAAAACAAGACATGTTAGTCCCTCGGACCGGCCAAAGATATGTTTACTTACTTATGTGTCATGTTAACCATCATGTCTGGCCTAAATTGTGCACGATTGTTTACTTTTCTTCATTTTCCATTGTAAAAATTTGTCAAAGGTAAATAGGACCACCACCAATGGGCTAGGCATGATGATTAATGAGATATATGGACAATTAAACGGATGTTGAAATTGGAAGCATGAACTAACATGTCCCGTATTTATAAATTTGAGGGATCAAATGGTTAATTTATTTTTTCAAGGACAAAAAGTGTATCTGTGAATTTTTTTTTAGGGAGTAATGTTTTAAACGTCGGACTGATATTTAAACTGGTGAAAGTATTGGTTCGCGGTTCACTGGTCCAATCATGATCAAACCATGATCGAACCGATTTTAATTAAATATATATTTTTAATTTTATATAATATATACAATAATAAAACAAAAAACTAACATAATAATAAAATATAGCTCACATTTATAATCAAAGTTGTATGAGAAATCCAAAATATCAAAAGCAGAAACAAATTAATGGATGGAGATATTATAATAAATAAAATCACTTTAATTCAAGATTTTACAATTAATGGTCAAACAATATTCCTTTTTAACCAAAAACCAAAAGAAACATATAAGCCCAACCTAAAGTGCAAAATGCCAAAACCAGCAAAGCCACAACCCAAAACCAATCCATGATTGGCCCACATGCTTACATTCCTACTCTAGAAAGCCTATTAATTTCATAACATACTTGACAGGAAAATAGAATTTTTACAAACATTTTGATAGAGTCTCACCTACAATTTCAGCATCCCAAAACAAAAAATCACCTGCTAAAATACATGTTATCATTCTAGAAGTTCCAGTCACAGAAATACATCAAGTTTGGTATTTAGACCATTATCACAACTCAAAAGAATATAGTATTAGTTTCTTATAGTTGCAGAGTGAAAAAGAGTTTCAAAATACATCAAAAAGACCTCCAACAGAAAAAGGGGTCCACCAAAAAGAGCGACACTGCCCGAACGATCTGAAACTGTTAGCAGCCAACTACTCAATTGCCTCGGAATCTATATGGTAAAAATAAGAAGGGCGAGTCACATAAACTCAGTGAGGACATAACAACCACCATGAACTAGAAGGGAAACATACTAACACACGCATAGTTATTCTTTCAAATTTAAAGGCAGGCATACTGGAGTATGGATACAATAAAATCAAGTAACTTTAATTAAGCATATATATAAAGATATTAAACTTGCAAATTTAACATGTTACAAATAATAACATTTTAAAACCCAATATTGTTAAAGAAGTAAAAATATAAAGAAATGATTAAAGTGACAAAACACAAGTTTAAAGAAATTTTATTAACAGTGAGGTCACACATGAGAGAACCAACAATATGAGGCAGCTTTATCTCGCTGATAGCCCTTTCCTCCTAAGGGTGAAGTTGACACATGCAAACACATGAAGGGAGGGGCGTTGAATTGTGTTTGTTAATGATTTTCGAAAACAACCTTTAAAAACATTTTTTTGCACAGAAGGAGATTAGAATCAGAAGCAATCACAAATAAATAGATCTTTTAAAAGGGTTTAACAAAAACAATATCAAAACCCCTCAGTTAGAAAGAAACAAATAAAGCTATAAGAGTTTAGGAGTAGAAGATTCATACAAGATGTTTTATTCTGGTTCACTCTCTTCCAACCAAGAGCTACATCCAGTCCCTTCTTTTTGAAGGTTTTTCTCCACTATTTCCCAAATAGATTACAACCAAGTATTCAACACCTCTCCAGGCTACAAGTATTTCTTTCTTACCAAGTCTCTTCAGGTTCTAACTCCAACAAAGAGATTTAACGTTTGATCTTCTTAACTCACTATGTGTGAGGATATGAAAGTTTAAGATCAGATGAATATTTTCACAATATTCAAACTAAAGAATGCAGACTCTTGCTTTTAAAGAAATATGAGTATGAGTGATTGTAGTTTGACAAAAGTTGAGCTAGCAAGGTCGTGCAGGCAAGAGTCATTCTTCAGTATCTCAGGTCTTCTATTTATAGTGACCTTCTTCTTCACTTGTATTTCTTCAACGGTTATTTTGAATGATCCCGTTTAGAGATAGCATTTAATGCATGATATCCGTTGTGACTGATAGCTTGATTGTGACAATGCTGAATAGTACTCTTGGTTATCGAGATAGCATGAAATTGGAGGCTTAATGCTCTGAGTATTGCAGCTTGAGAACTTGTTGTTCCTCCTTTGTGTACAATCCAACTTTTTCAGCCATAAAGTTGTCATCGTCCAGATCGTTTTGCAGTATCTCATTGTACGATTCTGATTTTTGCATTTCTTGATGGTACTATGTTTCTTTTACAACAAGGTAAAACATTAAAACAGATAAAGCAAATGTGAAGAACAAATATTCTATTGAAATAAATATCAATCATTTGAAATAAATTCAAGAGATTTAGATTGCATTTATTTATTCAGAGATGGAGCTCGTCTACTTAAAAAAGAAAACTCCGTCTACTTAGTTATATGTGAGACCAAGTCTGTTTCAACAAATTATTTTGCTTGTCCGATGACGTGGGATATCCTCTCGTCTATCAAGTCTTTGGACTTGCTATACCTCAATGAGTTATAAAGATCTCCGTTTAGTGACGTGTCAGATAGAGCTCGTATATCCGATTACTTTATTTTTCAGTTCATTCAATTTTACCAATTAATTTCGTCTGCTTACATGGCAATCTATACACGTTTACTATTAAGGTGGTATTTGGAAGAGCTTATTTAAACTCCTTTTGACTTGTCTGATGACATAAACTCTTATACAGTGTGTTTGGTAGAGCTTATAAAAATAACTTATGCCATCCCATAAGGAGTTTTTGACTTATTTTCATAAGTCACTGGGAGAAGCTTATGGAATTATCATAAGAGCTTATGCACTAAACATCCTCTCCGTGTTTTTCACTATTCGAATCCTCTCATGCCCCTTTCTTTAAGCGCTTATGGCATAAGCTCTCATGCAATAAGGTCTTATGTGATAAGCTCTTAATTAAGTTGTTTTCCCAAACCCACCCTAAGTCTTTGGACTTGTTGTATCTAAGAAGTTATTTTGATTTCCGTCTAGTAAGCATTTTGAGCCTCGTCTACTTAAGAAACCGGTCTACTCAAATAGATAAATAAATAACTTCTACCAAAACATTGAGCAACCCGTCTACAAGGGTGGATGCGTATTTTTCAATGAAAACTTAACCCAAGTTTCTATACGTATATTTAAATATTCCTGCATAACTGAAAGCACATGTTAGATCTCAACTAACACTTTGCCAAGCAAATTTAATCTTTTTGTTAACATCAAAACGTAGAGATTATTTAGTCCAAAACCACTTTGGTTCCAACAATCTCCCCCTTTTTTATGATGACAAAAACTAATTAAATTTGAAAAGCAAAGTCTAAGAGAACCTGCAGGGCTCCACCTAAGACAAAGCATTCAGATAAATAATCAGTAAAAGCATATGAGACAAACTTCATATAAGCCAATAGATAAGTGCAACAGCTTATCAAACTTATAGTATATATGAAGGAATAAATAAGCATAGTCAACGGATATCAGAGCAAATAGGCAAACATAAGTATCAGAGCAGTTATCAAGTAGAAAACATAATATGCATATGCATATGCAGACAAATATGATCTTTTCAAAAACTGACTTTATATATATATATATATATATATATATATATATATATATATATATATATATAATCTCTTTTCTTTCCTTTCTCCCCTTTTTGTCATCAGCCAAAAAGGTAAAAAGGAGTGGACCATCATTGTCAGTATATATAAAAAAGAAAGATAAAAGGGGTTAAGGTTAGGCAGGATAAGGTGGTGGAGGTGGAGGGTTATGAGTCTGGCTTTTCTTGAAATCCATCAGGAATTCCAGCATTTTGTTGACAACTTATAAGGTTGGATCCAGTGATGTTTGAACTTGTTGTTGGATATCCTCCTTAATTTCTCAGTCATATTCTCAACCTTTTCATCAACTATCTTGCCAACTCTGTCATCAACTATTTTGCCAAGTATCTCTTCAAGGTTCTATGGCAGAGCATGTTGTCTTGAACTCTTAGCAGATTCTTGAAAAGTGCTTAAGGCTCTGGAGTGTTCAGGGTGATCTGAAGGGTGCATCACAATCAAAGCTAGTGGTTGAGAAGAGTGCTTTCCTGATGCGCTTTGTTTGGAGTTGGACTCAACAGTTTCTTCTTCATGACCACCCGAGCCAAAAATAGTGGCATTCATGCCAGGTCCTTAAACTACAATTTCATATTCTAGGAGCTCAGAAGGAGGTGAAGACAAAGTAGGATTAATCACTAGAAGGGGTAGAGAGGTCACTGATACTTCCTTTGCCCATATGATGGGGTAGGAGAATTCCACATCTCGACTTGTTATGGGAAGTCCCCAAAGGTCTTTATAGATTGTGTACCAAAAGTTAGAAAGACTACACTTTCCTCTGGCTTTAAGAATTTCCTTCTTCTCTTCTTGGGTCAGTCCAGAGGAAGATGCTTCTCGTGTGCAGTGAATAATGTGAGATTTCCATAAATTTGCAGCACGTTGTTCATTGATCAACTTGATGGATTCAGAATGCAAATAGAAGTCCAGTATGGAGTAGTCAAAACTTTCTTGATGTAGATCAAGCATTGCCGATTAAGCTTCTGGCATGACTCCTTTAAACCTTTTGTTCTTCTTGTCCTTGTCCTTATTCATATCTACCATTGGCAATCTTGGACAAATTCTGTAAGGCCTGATTCCAACTCTGGTTGCTTCACTATGTCTCAGCCAGGATGGGGGGACAAAATGTGCAACTCTGTCAACTTTGAAATGAATGAATTCCCACTTCAGCATTTCATAGTTGAGTTGATCCAGGAAGAAATCAGAGGCCCTCCCATATACTCTTGGATGCTCAAAGGATACCCATTTTGTATAAATGGTCATGATTATGGGGACATGCTTGGATGATCTTGCTCTTATTTCAGGGATGGTAGGAAGATTCTTTCTTAGAGGGTCTGTCTCCCATACAGGTATTATGTGTCTCTCAACTCCATCAGTGAGGGGTAAGAGAGGTGGAGTTTTGACAAGGTTAGGATAGATTTTTCTGGGATGGAATTTGTTTAGGGGCAGGTGAGTGACTAAGGGTCATGTTGTTGTGCATTTGTGAAGGCACTATTTTGATTAAGTTGCAGTCAGGATGGGGTAAGTGAAAGGGTTCAACAGGTGGGCTTATTTCTTCCTCATACTCTGGTAGGGGGTACCACCTGTTAGGAATATGTTCAGGTTCAGGTTGGTGAGTGAGAAACAGAACTCTCCATTCCCTTTTTACTTTGGCCCAATCCTCAGATTTGCTATCGTAAATAACAGAAATTGGGGTGAAAGGAAATAAGGTTCTAAAGGGTTTTGGGAAAGGAGCACCAGGGGAAGTGCCATCATTTGGTTGATTGAACCAGGGATCATTGACAGGGATAATTGGTTGAAATTGTGGTCTGGATGAGGTGGCTATTTGTGAGTGAGAAGGTGAAGATGTAGGCAAGTTTGTGGTTTGGTCAATTTGTGTTGGTTGGGGTGAGAGGGGTGTGAGAATGTATACATCATCTGGAGTGGAGACAGCAATGTTATCATCAGAGGTAACAGCAACAGGAACAATATCAACTCTAGTTTCTAGACTAGACACTAAGGCATCTACTGCTATTTGAACAGGATCACTAGCAAAGATGGTTACCTTAGAGGTCTTAGTTGTTCTGTCTTTCTTGCTGGTTGCCTTCTGGGTTTTGTTGAGACAGGCACAACGGCCTCAACAGCAGCAACAACAGTTTTTTGCTTCTTCAAGATGATACTGATAGGAACTCTGCCCTCATCAGCTTCCTCGTCCTCATTGTGTGAGAAGATAACTCTTCTTTGTTTCTTCACAACATGAGCATCAGAAGGTTCCCTGATAACAATGCTACCAGCTGGTCTCTTGGGGGTAGGCTTCCTTGCTGCAGTGGTCTTTTTCTTGATATTCTTCTTTGGCTCCATAGCCCCAGCGGTGTTTTGTTCCACCATTTCCTTTTTCATTTTCATTAGCTCCTCAATTTTGGCCATTGCAGCAGCAGCATAGGTACTGAGGTTCATGTTAGATATATTCATTTTATCGAAGTCTGCAGCCGACATTGGTTTTTCAGTTAAGATCCTAGCTCGCTCTTCAGGAGTCCTTGCAGCAAGAATTTCATGAATTCCTTGATCCTTGTAAATCTTAGAAAGAAAATGGCAATAGGGAAATTCTGAGAGTCTTTTCTTGTTCATCACAGCATCTCTAAATTTTCCATATAGAATTCTTGGAAGATTGATCTTCGTTTCGGTGAGAAGATGGTAGAGGCAGAATTTGTGCTGGGGGGAGAGGTTGTCTTTGGATCCAACCTTATGAAGAACCACCTTATTAAGAAGCTGATGAAGGATGCGAACAATGTCCTTCATTTCAACAGCTTTCCAAGTATGAGTTCTGACTGTGTCTTCTTTCATGAGACAGACTTCAATGGTCTCAGAGCCACCCAAATCCTCCTCCTATGACTCAGTAAAAACCAAACCCTCCTAAGCACAGAAAATAGCATCAACAATAGTCTTCTCTGAGACTACAATCTTCTTTCTCAACACAGTAGAGAAGAAATCAATATCAGTCACTTGAACATTCCTCCAGAAATCCCTAATCATGTTGGGAAATATAGAGACTTTTTCTGTGAAGAGTCCTCCCCACCCAGCTACATTAACATACTTGCTTATGTCTAAGTTGTAGTCTTGCAGCACTCCAAAGTTGAAATGATGCTCAATTGCCAAGTTGAGCTTGTCCACGTTGAAGGTTGAAGAAGAAGCCATTTTAGGTGATCAGAGAGCTTAGGGTTTGAAAGCAGAGAGAAAGAGAGATAGCTCGAGAGGTTAGAGAAGTGTAAAGTTTTTCTCAGAGGGAAAAAGTTACTTATAAAGGAATTTTGAATCTCAAAGGTTAAAGAAAAACTTTTGACATGACATGTCATTATGATAAAACGGCATTGGTAATTTGGAACTATAAAAAGGTCTTGATGGGATTGATGGAAGTACTAAATCAGCAAAGAGAATAAAGGATGAATTTGTCATTAAGAAAAAATAAATGCATTTAATAAAAAATATGCTTAGATGAAGGCAGATGTCGACTCGTCTGAAACAACACAATGAACCTATTAAACAATACCAGCAGACGCGACATATAGTAGACGTGCAACACAACATACAATAGACGCACAACTTTTAATAGGTATTAGACATGCATAAGTAATAGATGCAAGATTATTATAACAAATTTTTATCAAGGCTGGATGCCCAAATTAATCCACATGTATCATGTTAAGATGCTTCCAAATAAAGATAAATCTGTCATCTGCAAGAGGTTTAGTAAAGATATCTGTCCATTGATGGTCAGTATCAACAAATTGAATATCAAATACACCTTTTTGCACATAATCCCTAATGAAATGATGTTTAATCTCTATGTGCTTAGCTCTAGAATGCAAAATTGGATTCTTAGATAGATTTATTGCAACAGTATTATCACACATAAGTGGAATACTACTTACAAACACATTGTAGTCCTCCAATTGATGTTTGATCCAGAGAAGTTGTGAGCAGCAACTGGCAGCTGATATATAATCAGCTTCAACAGTTGATAAGGCAATGGTACTTTGTCTTTTGCTTGACCATGAGACAAGATTAGCTCCAATGAAGTGACATCTTCCACTAGTGCTTTTTCTTTCAATTCTATCTCCAACATAGTCAGCATCACATAAACCAACTAATCTGTAATCTTCATTTTTCTTAAAGCACAAACCAAGATTACTAGTACCTTTTTAAATATCTAAAAATTCTCTTAACTGCTGATAAGTGAGATTCTGTAGGATCAGATTGAAATTGAGCACATAAACATACACTAAACATAATATCAGGCCTAGAAGCAGTAAGATATAAAAGAGATCCTATCATACCTCTGTATACCTTTTGATCTACCTTTTTCTCTTTATCATCTTTGTTCAGTATGGAAGTGGGGTGCATAGGAGTATTCATTGGCTTACAATCATCCATCTTAAACTTCTTCAGAAGCTCTTTTGTATACTTAGTTTGGTGGATGAGCACCTCGTCCAAGGTTTGTTTTACTTGAAGTCCAAGGAAGAATTTGAGTTCTCCCATCATGCTCATTTCAAACTCCTTCTGCATTAACTTAGAGAATTCTTTGCATAGAGACTCATTAGTACCACCAAAAATAATATCATCAACATATATTTGTACAACTATGAAAATAGACTTAATGGATTTTCTAAATAAGGTGTGTCAACCTTTCCTTTATTGAATCCATTATCCATAAGAAAGGAACTTAGTCTGTCATACCAAGCTCTAGGAGCTTGCTTAAGACCGTACAAAGCTTTCTTAAGCTTATATACATGTTTAGGATGGGTTTCACACTCAAAACCCGGAGGTTGCATAACTTAAACTTCTTCATTAATAAAGCCATTTAGAAAACCACTTTTAACATCCATCTGAAAAAATATAATACTATGATGTGCTTAAAATGAAAGTAGAATTCTAATAGCTTCTAGTCTAGCAACAGGTTCAAAAGTTTCAGTATAATCTATACCTTCTTCTTGAGAGAAACCTTGAGCAACAAGTCTTGCTTTGTTTCTTATTACCTTACCATTTTCATCAAGTTTGTTTCCGTAAACCCACTTTGTTCCAATCACTGATTTGTCTTTGGGAAGGGGAAACAGAGTCCAAACATCACTTCTTTCAAACTGGTTGAGTTCTTCTTGCATAGCTAGAATCCAACCATCGTCCAGCAGAGCCTCGTCTACTGTCTTTGGTTCCAACTGAGACTAGTGCAGAAATATCTTGTTCTCTGAAGGTTGATCTGGTTCTTAGCTTGTCATTGGGGTTTCCAATGATCTGATCTTGTGGATGATAATTCTTGAAGTACCAAGATTTTTGAACTGTATCATGTTGAGACGTGAAAGTTTCTGGTTGTTGAGTGGGGTCATCTGCGTGATCATCAAATTTTATCTCTGGTGAGTCTTCTGGAATGTTAAGATCAAGATCTGCAAAAGCTTCATCTAGCTCTGATAATTTCTTATCAGGCTGTTTGTCATCAAATTTGACATGACTACTTTCCTCTATTATCAGAGTCCTAGAATTATAAACTCTAAAGCCTTTAGATGTTTCAGAATATCCTAATAGTATTCCATTATCTGTTTTAGCATCAAACTTATCAAGTTGATCTTTAGCATTCAGTATATAACATTTACAACCAAAAGGGTGAAAATAAGATATGTTGGGTTTTCGTCCATTCCTCAATTCATAAGGAGTCTTATTCAGGAAAGGTCTAATGTATATTCTGTTCTGAATGTAGCAGGCAGTATTAACAGCTTCAGCCCAGAAGTGTCTAGGGACAGAGTTGTCATTGAGCATAGTCTTAGCCATCTCTTGAAGAGATCTGTTCTTTCTCTCTACCACACCATTTTGCTGTGGTGTTCTAGGTATTGAGAAGTTGTGAAGGATACCACTTTCTTCATAGAACTTATTAAATAGCTCATTTTCAAACTCCCCCATGGTCACTTCTGATTGAAGTGATACACATGTCTTTTTCATTCTGTACATGTTTGCACAATACAGAAAAGACCTTAAAAGACTCATCATTGTGAGGTAGGAACATAACCCATGTCCATCTAGTGTAATCGTCTACTATGACAATACCATATTTCTTACCACTGATAGAGGCTGCCCTTGTTGGACCAAAAAGATCAAGATGTAGCAACTCTAGTGGTCTATTGGTACTAACAATATTCTTAGATTCAAAAGAACCTTTGACTTGTTTTCCCTTTTGACATGCATCACAGAGAGCATCAAATTTGAACTTAATGTTTGGTAGTCCTCTCACGAGGTTATGCTTGTTTAGCTTTGAATTTAATTTCAAGCTTGCATGACCTAGCCTTTTGTGCCAAATCCATCGTTCATCTTCAATGGACACTAGAAATGAGACACTTTGATTTGAGAGGTCCTCCAAGTCAATCTTATAGAGATTGTTTTACCTTTTGGCAGTGAATAAAAGTGTTCCGTCATCTTTCTTGACAGTACACATGTTCTTATCAAAAGAAATTGCATATCCACTATCACATAATTGACTTATGCTCAGTAGATTGTGGTTTAAGCCATTTACTAAAAGAACATTATCAATGGAGGGAAAATGGTGTTTACCAATTTTACCTATACCAATGATTTTCCCTTTCTGATTTCCTCCAAATGTGACCCAGCCACCATCTTTGGGCTTAAGGTTTTGGAACATAGACCTTTCTCCCGTCATGTGTCGTGAGCAGCCACTATCCAAGTACCAAGACATCTGTTTTGTTACCGTTGTTAAGCAAATCTGCAACAAGTATTATCTGGTCTTTAGGTACTGATGGGTGTGCTCTGACAAGTGTACCGGATTCGTCATCAAGTAATAAAAAGATCGATCCCACAGAGACCATGATCTCAAATAACAATTAATTATTAAATCAATTAAACTGGACTATATAAAAAAGTATTTGGAAAAGATTTGATTTTTGTAATAAGAATTAACTAGAAAATCAGATATTTAAGAATGAATCAATTAAAATAGGAAAGTAAATCAATTGGGGGTTTTTCAAATCAAAAGAGATTCCTAGGAATTGGGTTACCAACAAGATTGTTCATGTTACCAAATTAACTACCCCTTGTTAATTATCAATATTGCTTTGAAGGCGAATTTATCCTTAATAAGTTAATGCTCCCTCTCGGGTTACAAAAACCATGCTCAATTAAACCAACCCCTACTTTCGTGGTAATTGAATTTAAATTGAACCCTTTAAGTTTTGTGACAATTCGTGAACCCTCGAAGGACTGCTTCTAACTCTCGTGATTTAAGTCCTAAGTTTGATTCCTATAGATCTGATACCGAAGTTCACCACTAGGTTCCTCCTTAGAGTATCTACGACAAGCAAATAAGTGGCCACCGAATTTACGAGTAATTAAAGCAATAGGAATCAAATCGAAAGCAAAATCAAAATTAACAAGAGACCAAACGTCAATTCGTCACCATAAACAAATCTTGGGCATAGCCCCAATCCCTAGAAATAAGACTACTACTCAAGCATTGCCATGTTCATAGCAAGCTTGATTAACAAAAGCATAAAAGAAAACCTAAGAGAAGAGAAGAAGAAGAAGAGAAATCCTAATTTTGCCTAAGGTAGCAGCCCAAAAAGTCCCCTAATTTCGAGCCTCTAGGACCTATTTATAAGGTGGGGTAACTGGAATCCCAAGCCAATACAAAAATAAGATCAAATCAGTTTCTGTGGATCCATATATTGCGCGTCACGGTTGTGATGGATATCACGGCCAGGCCGTGACGGATTCTGCCTTGGAGGTTGCTTCACTGGTTGGTCTGTCACAACCGTGACCACCATCACAGCCTGGCCGTGATCAGTTCTGCCTGTGAGGGTCTGTTTTAGTTGGCATGTCACGGCCGTGATGGACATCACGGCCTGGCCGTGACCAGCTCTGACTTTTCCATTCTCTCTTTTCAGCTCTACTCGATCATGGCCGTGATAGGCTCTGTTTGGCTCATTTTCCTTACTTTTCAAGCTGTCTTCATGCAAGCTCCATCATGGTTAATCTTAAGCATTTTAATCCTCAATTCCTGCACATAAACACCACAAAACCGCCTTACCTGTTCCAAGGTAAAAACTAACAAAAATCAAATTAAAAATGCCTAAACTACATGAAAATGCATGCAATATGATAAAGAAATATGAGGTGTAATCACAGTCATCAAACCACACCAAGCTTAAGATTTTACTTGTCCTCAAGCAATAACTAAGGTCAGAAAAGATAATTAATCAGAGCATGGATAATAAATCTAGAACCCGAGTAATAAATCCTAGTAGCAGGTATATTCAATAAGAAACCAAGAGACAATCAATTTTAAGTCCAATTAGAAGCTTAGGTTCCCTAAATTCATACCTCTCACTAATTCGGGCACTCTTCTCACCTCACTCAAGTGTTTAGGGACATTTGACAATTCACTCAATTTCCTCAAGGAAGGAATTCTACCATAAGCCTGACTATTAACCAAATCTCTACTTTATTAATGAAAACACATAAGAATCAAGAGGTATTTTATTTTGGTTGTAATGGGGTCATGGGATTAATTGTTAGGTGGGGAAATCAAGAAAGGGAAATTTCAAGAGGGTTAAGCAAAATATCAAACAATGCAAAGCATGACAACCTTCTAAAATACCATTTTGGGCTTTAATTCAATTTTCCACCTTTCCTTCTTTCTTCCTTTTTTTTTTATTTTTTTTATTTCTCAATTTCTTTTTCTCATCCCCTTCTCCATTTTTTGTTTATTTTGTTTTATTTATTTGGAGAAGGGGAGATTTTCAACTTAAGAGAACTATTTTTCTACTTTCTCATCCCACAATTTATTTTCCAAACTACCTTTTTACCCTTTTTGCAATACTTTAAAAGGTGTCATACAAAGCATCATTCATCAAAATAAATCTAGGTACCAAGAAAAGTATTTTATTTTATTAGGCTCAAAATTGGGCAACTAAGGAATAGCATTTAATCAATAAAAGCTCAGAAGACCAGAAAAATACCTAGTGCCTCAATCATTTTCAAATATGTTTTCAAAATTTTTTTAAGTTTCAAAACGGTTTCAAGTCAAGTTCTAGAGAACACAATCCAGGAGGAATAAAACACTCAATCACAAGGAATGGGGTTGATTTAGTGAGTACCCTTTTTTGGCTCAAAAAATCTCACATTTAGTAGTTTAAAATCAATGAGAAACACAAATCTAAGGAACCACATGCTAAGTATCAACTATCAAAAGATCATCTCAAGCATTTTTATTTTTAGCCTATCACAAGAAAGCAGAAATTGGGTTCAAAAATTCACTGTGTCAATTTATTTGGCACAAAGTTTTCACAATTGGATGCATACTCTAAGAAAGGGGCAATCTAATCATGTGATTATGCAAAACTATGCCTATATGAATGCAAATGCAAAAGTGCAAAAAAAAAAAAGAAGCAAAAATACCCCTACCCCAAGCTTAAAAACTTACATTGTCTCAAATGTAAATAATCAAGTCGGAGAGAGGAGAAAAATGGAATAACTCACCGAGGTGGTGGAGGGTGCTGGCTCAAATGCTAGTCAAAGAGCTGCTGGAAGATATGTCACGGCCTTGACGTTCATCACGGGCAGGCCGTGATCAGTTCGGGTCTATAGGAGCTGGCCTCTCACGGTCGTGAATTCCATCACGACTAGGTCATGATACATTCTGATCTTCTGGGTCCTCCTCATCACGCTTGTGAGGGCTGTCACGACTGGGTCGTATTCCTTTCTGATCTTAAGCTATTGGCTAATCACGGCCGTGACCCCCGTCACGGCCTGGGCGTGATCAATTCTAACTTTATTTTTCCATGCCTTTTTGCTCTTCCTGCCTTCATAACCTACAAATACTTGGCAAAACCATCAATTAGTGATATTTCTTCTCTTAATCTTCTCAAATTATTCAAAGACAAAATTCAAAAACAAATTGAAAAGGGAAAGAAAACTTGGGTTGCCTCCCAAGAAGCGCTTATTTACGGTCTTAAGCTTGACCATACTCCCTTGGATCAACCGGGATCAGCTGGGCTTGGATGTGTAAGAACACCCCTCTTCCATGGAAGTCCTTCAAAGTGCCTATTTTGTTCATATGGCCAATTGCGCTTTTGCTTTGCTCTTTTCACTATGAGTTTCATGGCCTTACTTCCTTCCGGGGGAAGTTTAAACTCCACATGATGAGCAACTCCCATTTCATCATTATTTGGTGCATCATTCGTCATGCAAAGTTTGGGAGTTACTTCCATATTAGGCTCTTCCTTCACCTCTGGAGGCATTATCTCAATTCTGCATACATGACTCTCAAAAGGAGGGTTGTTATATGAGTTAGTCAAATCAAAATCCACCCTACCTTCCTCTACATTTAGAGAGAGCTTGCCATTTTTTACGTCTATTATCGCTCCAGCTATGGCCAAGAATGGCCTTCCAAGAATGATAGGGAATTTAGAATTCTCGTTCATATCCAACACCATGAAATCGGTAGGAATGAAAAATTTCCCTACCTTTACGGGAACACTCTCTAGTATGCCTAGAGGAGCTTTAGTTGATCCATCCGTAAATTGTAAAGAGGACTTGGATGGACTCAATTCCTTGGTTCCTAACCTCTCAAAGATAGTAAGTGGCATCGAACTCGCACTAGCCCCTAAGTCACATAAGGCTTGGTCTATTTTTAATTATCCAATGGAGCAAGCAATAGAGAAACTTCCTGGATCTTTTAGTTTAGGAGGTATATTAGTTTTTATCACGGCATCACGCTCCTCAATTAAGCTCTTAGTTTCTTTTTCTACTTGCATTTTCTTGACCAACCTTTGTGGGAAAGGTATTGGGGGTTGCTAAGGTGGTGGAGGGACATACTTTGGCTCTATCTCTTCATGTTCACTCATGTCCTCCTCACATTCCACATCCTTTTCAATTACCCCAAGCTTATCATCCCTTAAGTATATAGCATTACAGTGCTCATTGGGATTAACTTCGGGTTATCCTGGAAACGTACCCTTAGTTCTAGAATATGTACTAGCTTGTTGGGCAATCTGAGTTTCTAACATCTTATTATGGATGGCTAAGTTATCTACCTTAGATGCTAACTCTTTTATTGCCTCATTGACTGCCCTACCTTGTTGCCTAAACTCTTCATTTTGCTTTGTTTGAGTTTCAACAAAATTTTCCAAAAGAGACTCAAGTTTAGACTTTTGTACCTGAGGATACCCCGATGCGGGTTTCCTATTACCTTGGCCTTCCTGGAATTCGTGGTTCAACGTGTTGTTATAGTTCCCATGGGAGAGATAAGGGCTATTCTTCCTTCCTTGGTTGTAAGGATTTGGGGGAGCATAATTTGGTAACTTCGGGTTCGTGTCATAGAAGTTGTGACAATAGTTCACTTGATCCCCCGAAGCACCGGATCCAGGAGCAATACCACGTGGGCACTCCATTATGTCATGTCCCTGTATTCCACTAATCTCACAAACAACATTTGTAGCACCTATTGAACTCACATTAGCCTTTTCAAGCTTATCAAAGCGTTTATTCAGTGAGTCAATTTAAGACATAATTAGATCGGTGCTATTCATTTCAAACTTACCCCCCGAAATCTTTTTCGAGTTATTACCTCTTTCCGAACCCCATTGGTGATAGTTGGTGGCCACGTTTTCAATGATATTGAACGCTTCTGTTAGTGGTCTATTCATAAAGGCTCCACCAGCTGCGGAGTCAAGTGACACCTTCGAAGAGTAATCCAATCCATTGTAGAAGGTATGCACTAACAACCACCTTTCGAGTCCATGATGTGGGAAAGACTCTAGCAATCCTTTGTAACGATCCCAAGCTTCGGATAAGCATTCTCCGTCCTTTTGGAAGAAGCCGGTGATCTGAGTTTGTAGGTAAGTAGTCTTGGATGGAGGGAAGAATTTTTCCAAGAATGCCTGCTCCAGTTGGTCCCAAGTTAACAAGGTATTAGCGGGCACTTGCTTCAACCAAGCTTTTGCCTTTCTAGTCAGAGAGTAGGGGAATAACCTCGAGCGAATAGCATCAATCGGGGCACCATGAATTCTTATTGCATCGGTGAACTCCAAGAATGTCTCCACATGATCAGTCGAGTCCTCCGAGGGTAATCCTCCAAATTGATGTTGCCTAATCATGACAATTAACATAGGCGGGATGGTGTAGTTCTCTGCCTCAATTTCTGGCCTAGCAATCCCAGTTCGCAAAACCCTAGCATTTGGGGTTGCGTAGTCCTTCAGTGGTTTGGTATCCGATAGATTCACCATGAGTGGAATGGGAATCAACCTCTCTCTCTCTCCTAGTCTTTGTAGTCTCCTACGTCTATGAAAGGTCCTTTCGATCTCGGGGTCAACTTCAATAAGGTTTCCAAGACTTAGGGATCTTTGCATAAAAGAGAAAAATACCTATGGTAGAGAGATAGATACTCTAGAAAAAGAAAAAGAAAAAATAAAAAAAATGTCCATAAAAATCAATTAATAAAATTAAATTGAAATTCAAGAAGACACAGTCCCCGGCAATGGCGTCAAAAACTTGATGTGTGTGCTCCGGCAAGTGTACCGGATTCGTCGTCAAGTAATAAAAAGATCGATCCCATAGAGACCGTGATCTCAAATAACAATTAATTATTAAATCAATTAAACTGGACTATATAAAAAAGGATTTGGAAAAGATTTTATTTTTGTAATAAGAATTAACTAGAAAATCAGATATTTAAGAACGCAATCAATTAAAATAGGAAAGTAAATCAATTAGGGGGTTTTCAAATAAAAAGAGATTCCTAGGAATTGGGTTACCAACAAGATTGTTCATGTTACCAAATTGACTACCCCTTGTTAATTATCAATATTACTTTGAAGGCGAATTTATCCTTAATAAGTTAATGCTCCCTCTCGGGTTACAAAAGCCATGCCCAATTAAACCAACCCCTATTTTCGTGGTAATTGAATTTAAATTGAACCCTTTAAGTTTTGTGACAATTCGTGAACCCTCGAATGACCGCTTCTAACTCTCGTGATTTAAGTCCTAAGTTTGATTCCTATAGATCCGATACCTAAGTTCACCGCTAGGTTCCTCCTTAGAGTATCTACGACAAGCAAATAAGTGGCTACCGAATTTACGAGTAATTAAAGCAATAGGAATCAAATCGAAATCAAAATCAAAATTAACAAGAGACCAAACGCCAATTCGTCACCATAAACAAATATTGGGCATAGCCCCAATCCCTAGAAATAAGACTACTACTCAAGCATTGCCATGTTCATAGCAAGCTTGATTAACAAAAGCATAAAAGAAAACCTAAGAGAAGAGAAGAAGAAGAAGAAGAAGAGAAATCCTAATTTTGTCTAAGGTAACAGCCCAAAAAGTCCCCTAATTTCGAGCCTCTAGGTCCTATTTATAAGGTAGGGTAACTTGAATCCCAAGCCAATACAAAAATCAGATCAAATCAGTTTCTGTGGATCCATATATTGCGTGTCACGGCCGTGATGGCTATCACGGCCAGGCCGAGACGGATTCTGCCTTGGAGGTTGCTTCCCTGGTTGGTCTGTCACGGTCGTGACCACCATCACGGCCTGGCCGTGATCAGTTCTGCCTGTGAGGGTCTGATTTAGTTGGCATGTCACGGCCGTGATGGACATCACGACCTGGTCGTGACCCGCTCTGAATTTTCCATTCTTTCTTTTCAGCTCTACTCGATCATGGCCGTGATGGCTGTCACGGCTAGGCCATGATGGGCTCTGTTTGGCTCATTTTCCTTAATTTTCAAGCTCCGTCTTCATGCAAGCTCCATCATGGTTAATCTTGAGCATTTTAATCCTCAATTCCTGCACATGAACACCACAAAACCGCCTTACCCGTTCCAAGGTAAAAACTAACAAAAATCAAATTAAAAATGCCTAAACTACATGAAAATGCATGCAATATGATAAAGAAATATGAGGTGTAATCACACTCATCAGGTACCCAAACTGACTTGGGTCCTTTCTTGTGAGTTGTCACTGGACGAGTAAGCTTAGCATGTTTTTTTGTGTATGCATCTAGATGTAATATGCCCACTTTTTCCACACACTTTGCAAAAGGTGTTGGATGAGCTAGACTTAGCTTTAGTATATTCATTTGGAACTTTTGAAGCTCTATGTTGTGTAAGTGGTTTTGACTTTTTGTGAGATACATCTTGCTTCTCATTGTCATAACCAAGACCAGATTTATCATGAGGTGACCTAGAGTACCTTAAAATGAGACTAAGCTTATCTGAGCCACCTACAAGCTTTGATAGAGATTCTGTCAGATATGTTACATCTTGTTTCAGTTTTGCAACTTCACAAGAAACATTAGGTTCACACACCATTTTATCAGTTAGACTGACATTCACTGATTTTAGTATGTCATTTTCATCCTTAAGGTTTTGTTTCTCAGTGCAGACCCTATCTTATTCTCTAGTCAGTTTAGAAAATTTCTTTTTGAGACTCTTATATTCTCGTGATAGTATAGATGATTCATGCAACAATTCATCAAAAGCATTTTGAAGAGTGGACGGGTCAAAGTCCATTACCTCAGCATCAGTGCATTTGCTTTCTGGTGTAGTGTCTGCCATGAGACAGATATTTGCCTCTTCCTCAGCTTCATTTTCTTCATCTGATGAAGACAGATCAAGATCCTCCCATGTAGCCATTAAGCCTTTCTTCTTTTTGAAGAATTTCTTTTTATCCTTTAGCTCAGGGCAGTCAGCTTTGAAATGACCAGGTTTCTTGCATTCAAAGCACAAGGGTGGACCTTTTTCCTTGGAGTCTAACTTCTCCTTGGAAAACTTTTTGTTGAGTTGCTTCCTTATGAAACCACCTTTACTTCTTCACATATGTTGAATCTTCCTGGAGATGAAGGACAATTCATCCTCATCCGATCCTTCATCGCTATCAGAAGATTCAGACTCATCTGATTACTTAGCAGCTTTGAGAACTTTTGATGAACTTAATTTCTTTGCCTTTAGGGCAATATATTTTCCTTTTCTGGAATTTTCTTCTTCAATAAGTTCAAGTTCATGAACCTTGAGAGATCTAAGAAGCTCTTCCATAGAGAATATATTCAAGTTTTTGGCTTCCTGAATAACAGTTACTTTGGGTCTCCATTGCTTGGATAGACTTCTCAGGATTTTTCTGACATGATCTCTATTTTCATAAACTTTTCCAAGAGATCTAAGATTGTTGGTGATGGTTTGGAATCTTACAAATATTTGGTCTATTGTTTCATGTTCACCCATCTTGAGCAGCTCATACTGATGAACCGGCATGCTGATATTTGATTACTTAACTTGTGAGGAACCCTCATGAGCTAGGGCAAGAGTATCCTAGATTTCTTTAGCAGTATTTCAGCTGTGAACTTTGTCATGTTCAGATCTGGTTATAGCATACATGAGATAGTGCTTAGCCTTCAGATTCATCTGATGTTGGTTTTTCTGCTCTTGAGTCCATTGGGCTTTAGGAACAGCAGCCCCAACTTCATCTCTTGGTTCAGTATAGACGGTTTCAATCAGCTCCCAAATATCTAAATTCTGTGCATCTAAGAAGGCCATCATTCTCTTCTTCCAGTAGTAATAATCTGTTCCATCAAAGAGAGGAGGTCTGTTGATAGCTTGTCCTTCTGTATCCATGGTTGTTGGATCGTACTCCCTCAACACTTGTTAGATGCTCAACCCTTTCGAGGCTGAGCTCTGATACCAACCGAAGTTGTCACAGGCAAACATAGGGGGGGGGGGGTTGAATTGTGTTTGTTAATGAATTTCGAAAACAACCTTTAAAAACAATTTTTGCACACAAGGAGATTAGAATCAGAAGCAAGAACAAAGAAATAGATCTTTTAAAAGGCTTTAACAAAAGCAATATAAAAACCCCTAAGTTAGAAAGAAACAAATAAAGCTATAAGATTCTAGGAGTAGAAGATTCACACAAGATGCTTTATCCTGGTTCACTCTCTTCCAACCAAGAGCTACATCCAGTCCCTTCTACTTGAAGGTTTTTCCCCACTATTTCCTAAATATATCACAACCGAGTATTCAACACCTCTCCAGGCTACAAGTATTTCTTTCTTACCAAGCCTCTTCAGGCTCTAACTCTAACAAAGAGATTTAACGTTTGATCTTCTTAACTCACTATGTGTGAGGATATGAAAGTTTAAGATCAAATGAATATTTTCACAATATTCAAACTAAAGAATACAGACTCTTGCTTTTAAAGAAATATAAGTATGAGTTATTGTAGTTTGACAAAAGTTGAGCTAGCAAGGTTGTGCAGGCAAGAGTCATTCTTTAGTATCTCAGGTCTTCTATTTATAGTGACCTTCTTCTTCACTTGTATTTTGATGAGTGTGATTTCACCTCATATTTCATGTACATTTTGCGTGCATTTTTCATATAGTTTAGGCAATTTTAATTCGATTTTTGTTAGTTTTTACCTTGGAATGGGTAAGGCGGTTTTGTGGTGTTGTTTTGCAGAAATTAAAGATAAAATGCTCAGGATCAACCATGATGGAGCTTGGATGAAGATAGAGCTTGAAAAGTGAAGAAAATGAGCCAAACAGAGCCCATCACGGCCTAGCCGTGATGACCATCATGGCCATGATCAAGCAGAGCTGAAAAGAGAGAAGGCAAAAGTCAGAACCCGTCAAGGCCTAACCGTGATGCCCATCACGGCCGTGATAATCCAAAAATTGAAAGTGCGCCCATGGCAGAACCCGTCACGGCCTGGCCGTGATGGCCATCTTGCCCGTGACGCGCATTATTCCTAATCTATAAATGAGGCATTTGGGCAGAATAGAAGGGGACCGGACTTTTACCCTAAAAACACATCTTCTCTGAGCCAGGGGGCTGCTGTGGAAAGCCTCCATGGAGTTCCTTCTTTCCTTTGTCTCTATTCCTTTTATTTTGGCTTTCTCTATTATCATGAGTAGCTAAATTCCATTTTTGTTGGGATTAGATGTAACTGAACCGAATATCATGTATTTGCCTTGATGTATTAATCTATGTTTATGCCTTCTTATTAGTGTTTGATTCCTGTGCTTAATGCTTTTTGTGGTCTGATCATCCATGAATTGATTTTGAGATTTGATTTGCAATGGGGACGTTCTTATCAATTCTTGATCTGGCACTAGTGCAATAAGTGCTTTTTACGTCAGTTAAAATTGATTTTTTACGTCAGAATACTGACTGACGTAAATACAGCTGACGTTAAAAGTTAAAATTTTAACGTCCGTTGAGAACCGACGTTAAATATAACACTATTAACGTCGGTTCTTTAACAAAACTGACGTTAATTTTGTTAAAACTAACGTCAATTGTTATAAAGAACTGACGTTAAAGGTCTTAATTTTAACGTCAGTTGTAATAAACAACTGACGTTAATAGTGTACTGTATATTTTATAAAATACTATTAACGTCAGTTATATGATACAACTGACGTTAATAGTATTTTTTTTAAAATTCAGTTTTAAAATATCACTCCCCTCAGCTATCCCTGCATCCAGTAAATATCCTAGTAACACAGAATATCACACACATTACAGAATTGCAAAGGAAAAATGGAACAATGATCCATATGTATGCCTGTTCAGAAACAATATATATTTATTAACATAGGTTATAACTCAAAATAAATACAGAAATATAAATAAAAATAAACGTATACTAAGTTTAAACTACCTATATCAATATCCCTTCGTGATGATCATCACCAGTGTCATGTACATCGTCCACCTGTGTCTCCTCGATTATAGTAGGCATGTTTGTTGAAAAAGAAGGAGTCTTAGGATTATCAAGATTTGAATCTTCATTTTCATCACTACCATTATACATGCTTTTTCCTTGGAGAACCACGGACAACCTTTTGTTAGAAGGATCAGTGATGTAGAACACTTGTTTTGCTTGGGAAGCCATTATGAAAGGCTCATTTATATGACCTAACTTGTTGAGGTCTACCAACGTGAACCCCAATTCGTCGGTTTGTACACCACCATTACTATAAACCCACTTACATTTAAATACCGGCACCGTAAGCTTAGTGTAATCGAGCACCCAAATATCTTCAATATATCCAAAGTAAGGTCTCGGTGCTTTAACGGGTTTTGTGTCCTTTGCACTAGAGAAGTGCATTGCTTCGGCCACGATCATAACCCCACTATTTTGCATAGTACTCTTGTTATCTTGTTCCTTTGTATAAAAGGAAAAGTTATTTATGTCGTATCTGCTCCAACATATGACGTTGAAGCTAGGCTCACGTGCTAGCCATCTTACGTCATCAGAAGCAGTACTACCATCCTTAAGCATTTCTTCCTTGAACCATGGTAAGAAAGTCTTGTTATGCTTGTTCAACAACCACCTTTCGCTCATTCGAGGGTTTTCTTGATTGACTTTTATTTTATGTTCAAATAAGAAAGGCTGAACACATTCGACGTTGTTCAATACATACAAATGTGCTTGAAGCACTTCCTCCCGATCCTTCCTATTAATTCTTAAGCCATGTGTACCCTTACCTTGACATCTAATCTCATCATGCCGAGGCTTAGGAACCCCTATAGGATCCGTGTTATGAAGGTAGTCCGAACAAAACTCAGTAGCTTCTTCTGCAACATACCTTTGAACAATAGATGCTTCCGGACGATGAGGATTCTTCACGTACCCTTTCAAGATCTTCATGTAGCGCTCAACTGGGTACATCCATCTCAGAAAAATCGGCCCACATAATCTAATCTCCCTCACAAAATGAACAATTAAGTGAACCATTATGTCGAAAAAGGAAGGAGGAAAATACATCTCCAATTGGCACAAGATTGTATCAGCCTCAACTTCCAAGTCATCCAACATACGAGGGTCAATGACTTTGCTACATATAGAATTGAAGAATGAGCACAACCGAGTAATGGCATGTCTCACATTTTTTGGAGCAATACCACGAATAGCAACGGGCAGAAGTTGTTGCATCAAGATGTGACAATCATGAAACTTTAAGCCAACCAATTTAAGATCACTAGAGACAAGCCTCTTCATATTTGAAGAGTAACCATGTGGAACTTTGATGCCCTGAAGACACCCGCAGAAACTTTGTCTCTCTTTTTTTGACAAAGTATGACATGCTGGCGGCAAATAAGTCCGCTTACGATCCTCAACAACTGGAGCTAACTGCTCTCGTATACCCATAGCAACGAGGTCAAGACGAGCATTCACACCATCCTTTGTCTTGCCTTGAATGTTGAGAAGCGTCCCGATCACACTATCACACACATTTTTCTCCACATGCATCAAATCAATGCAGTGTCTGACATCAAGCTTGCGCCAGTATGGAAGATCAAAGAATATCGACCTCTTCTTCCATATGTTTTTCTCAGCACCTTTACCTTTCTTTTTGGACTTGCCGAATATAACATTGATGCCCTTTACCCTCTGATAAACCTGCTCTCCAATTAAGGCCGCCGACGCTTCTTCTGTCTCTTGGCATCCATTAAAAGCTTTTTTCATCTTACGATATGGGTGATCACGTCTAAGAAATCTCCGATGCCCAAGGTAAACCGTCTTCTTTACATGATGCAACTGAGTGTAGCATGTGCCTTCTTCACATATAGGGCATGCTTTATGCCCCTTGACACTGTACCCAGACAAGTTACCGTATGCTGGAAAGTCGTTGATGGTGCAAAATAACATGGCACGAAGCTTGAAAGTCTCATGAGAATACCCATCAACTACATCAACACCTTCCACCCACAGCGTTTTCAAGTCTTCAATCAAGGGACCTAGATAAACATCTAAGTCATTTCCCGGTTGCTTTGGGCCCGAAATCATCGTAGACAACATCATGTATTTGCGCTTCATGCACAACCAAGAGGGCATGTTGTAAATTACCAACAGAACAGGCCATGAACTATGAATACTACTCATGTTACCATAAGGATTCATTCCATCCGTAGCAAGTCCAAGCCTTAGGTTTCTTGGCTCATCGGTGAAATCCGGAAACATAGTATCGATATTCTTCCATTGAATAGAATCAGCAGGATGACGAACCTTTCCATCACGTTTCCTCTCATCGTTATGCCATCTAAGATTCTTCGCATCTTTCGCATTGGCAAACAATCACTTGAACCTTGGAATTATTGGAAGATACCACAACACCTTCGCAGGAGGACCCTCTTTTCTCACATCATCAAGATCATCATCATCATCACCACCCTTCACTTTATATCGTGATAACCCACATTTGGGGCAATCGTGATTGTCTTCACGAACACCGGTGTACAATATGCAATCATTGGGGCGTGCGTGTATCTTCTTATACTCCATACCCATAGGACACAATACCTTCTTGACCTCGTAGTTACGGTCAGGTAATGTGTTGTCCTCCGGAAGCAAGTCTTTCAACACTTCAAGCAATTCCATGAAACTTTTATCGGTCCAACCATTTCTCGCCTTCACACAAACCAATTTTAGCACCGCCGACAACCGTGTATGAGTAGTACACCCTGGATATAAAGGCTTATCCGCATCATCGCACAACCTATCATACATATGAGCTCGATGAAAATATTCTTGTCCAATATCATGGATCATGTCCTCTCCTCGATCATCCTCCATATCTACGTCAACGTCCTCACTTTGGGAGACACTCGCCATACTACTCAACAACACATCACCATGCCATATCCATCTTGTATAACTCAAGAAAATCCCTTCACAAATGAAATGAGTACGTATATCCTTCACCGTACATTTCCTCGTATTCAAACACTTGACACAAGGACAACAGAACATTCCATTACTATTAGGAACATTCCTTTGAGCAAATTCTATAAATTCTCCCACCCCCTTCAAATACTCAGCACTAGTACGCTTACAAACCATCCAACTACGATCCATAACTAGATAGGTCATGTAGATATACAAAACATATATCCAATATAAGGACAATACGGGAGATTGAAAACTATAGTTTTTGAAGATTGCCAAGCACTGGTCACGGCCTGGCAGTGATGTCCATCACGGCCGTAACGTGCCAACTGAACCAGACCCTGCCATCACAGGCAGAACTGATCACGGTCTAGCCGTGATGAGTATCACCGCCGTGACAGATCAACCAGCAGAGCTACATGCACTCAAAACCAAAAATAGAGACGTACATTCCAAACAACTCAAACTCACGGTTTCAAGTTTCAACTACTGAGACTACAGTTTCAACATACACTCAAAACCAAAAATACAAAAATGTGCCCTAAATACTCACCAGAAATAGGTGCTCGCGTGGTGGTGGGGAGGGGAGCTCGAGTGGTGGCCAACGTTCGATGTGGTTACTGAGAGCAGAGGGACAAGGAGAGTTAGTGCGCGGGAAGGGGAAAGAGAGATGTCAAGTTATTGCAAAGAATGAATGGAAAGACAGAGTTAGGGTTAATAGTGTACCTCACGGTGGTGGCGAAGAAGTCCTGACGGTGGTTGCGGTGGAGATGAGCTCGCGATTAGGGTTCTGTGCTGGGTGAGAGTGAGGGTTGAGAGTGATCTAGGGTTGAGCGTGATGAAAAGAGAAAAGAGACGTACGTACAGAGCGAAGTGCAGAAGGCGCGCGGGTGTAAACGTTATAATCAAAAACCAAAAATAAAACAACATTTAACGTCAGTTGTATTAAACAACTGACGTTAAAAGTAATTGTTTAACGTCAGTTGTATTAAAAAACTGACGTTAAATATTATTATTTATTTTTTAAAAACACTTTTAACGTCAGTTGTTGAATACAACTGACGTTAAAAGTGTTGTGTAAAAATCATTCTCTATATAAAGTACCATTCTTCTGTATCAGTCTGTAATACTGCCTCTTCTTTTCCTCTATATTTCTATTCCTTCACAAAATGGCTCTGAGACCTTTGTTATTTCTTCCTATACCTAGACTTAAAGGTCTCTGTCTTAATGGTCAAAAATCTTCTGAGGTTGTGTAAATCACATTACATGGATGGTAAAGTTGAGTAAATCACGTAATGTGATTCCCTCACTTTATTTCATCCCAGTCATCCCTTTCACTCTGCTTTGGCTGCAAGTGACTGTGGATTCGAGATGATGCATCAAGGAATTCCAGTGAAGGAGGTGATGCAAAGATCCCTTTCACTTTGATTAATCACGATGCATCATGGAATTCAAGTGAGGGAGGAGATGCATCCATTTGAATTTCTGAGGACAGGACTGAGAAGAAAATGATGTTGAAGCATAAACTTTTTTATATTTTAGGGCTATGTTGCCGAATTATTTTATCTTTTAATCATGTAATTAATTGTAACTTATGAACGCTTCAATGAGATACATATATAACTTGTTTTATGTTAAGTGTTTATTTATCTTAATTTGCACAAGAATTTGTTTACTAATTCAAGCTAATTAATTAAGATTAAAAATAAACTTGTTTAAACAAAAAAGTTTAGAAATAGACTGCACTATAGATGTGGATTGACCTGTGTTAAGAGTGACAACAGGGCATTTCAGATAGGGATATAGGATTATTTACATCAGCTATTTATTTAACTGAAGTAAAAATCACACTTTTAACGTCAATTGTATAAACAACAGACGTTAAAAATAAATATTTTTTATTTTAAAAACACTTTTAACTTCAGTTTTATTCAACAACTGACGTTAAAAGTGTATAAGTTTCTGAAAAAACATTCATTCCTTTGACTACTCTGCTACTTACCCATTGACCTGTGTTAAGAGTGACAACAGGGCATTTCAGATAGGGATATAGGATTATTTACGTTAGCTGTTTATTTAACTGAAGTAAAAATCACACTTTTAACGTCAGTTGTATAAACAACTAACGTTAAAAATAAATATTTTTTATTTTAAAAACACTTTTAACGTCAGTTTTATTCAACAACTGACGTTAAAAGTGTATAAGTTTCTGCAAAAGCATTCATTCCTTTGACTACTCTGCTACTTAATTACCCATTACTGCTGTGCTACTTACCCATGCACATTGTAACCTATAATCCTCTTTATGAGGATTAAGTTTATACCTAGACTTAAAGGTCTATTTCTTCCTATTCCTTCGGGCGTTTTCTTTTCTGCACGTTTATAATATATGACTGCCAACTCCCAATGCGCCTTGGAACCTAATGCTCTTAATGATCAATTTAATTTTTTAGCAAATTACGACGCCTAGTAACTTCATCCCCTACTCCTATAAATAGCTTCCTTCCTTCCTTTAATTTTTCTGCTTCACAAAATGGCTCTGCCATGGAGATTAACTTCATCACTCTTTATTCCTATACCTAGACTTAAAGGTCTCTGTCTTAATGGTCAAACAACTTCTGAGGTTGTGTAAATCACATTACATGGTTGATAAGGGTGTGTAAATCACATTATGTGAATTGCACACATTATCATCCTTCCGGAGAATCAGCAGCTACAGTTCCAAAACCTCAGCTTTGGAACCCAGTGACTGTTCTAAGAATATTGCTGAAACAGATCGAGTGCACCCTTCACTCTGCTTTGGCTCCAAAGTGACTGTGGATTCACATGGAGCATCAAGGACTTCAAGTAAGGGAGGAGATGCATCCATTGGAGTTTCTGAGGACAAGACTGAGAAGAAAATGATGTTGAAGCAGAAACTTTTTTATATTTTAGTGCTATCTTGCTGAAATTTTTTATCTTTTAATCATGTAATTGTAACTTATGAATCGCTTCAATGAGATACGATTTGATTATACATATAACTTGTTTTATGTTAAGTGTTTATTTATTTTAATTTGCACAAGAATTTGTTTACTAATTCAAGCTAATTAATTAAGATTAAAAATAAACTTTTTTAAAAAAAAAGATTAGAAATAAACTGCACTATATATGGAGTGATCTGCGTTAAGAGTGACAACAGGGAGATGACAACGAAAGAAAGATAGGAATGAGTTGATTATTTACGTCAGTTATTTATTTAACTGAAGTAAAAATCACACTTTTAACGTCTGTTGTATAAACAACTGACGTTAAAAGTGTTAATAATCACTTTTAATGTCAGTTCATGAAACAACTGACGGAAATAGTGATTTAATATTTACAAAACTGCCACTGCCTCATTTTTAACGTCAAACATATGGTCAAATGACGTAAAACGTTCCCGTATATTACATTATTTCCACTAGTGTGGAATTAATCATCTAGTAAACCTTGCATCTAGGAATGGATTTTGGTTTATTAGTAATCGTGTAATCCCTACTCTTAATGCAAATTCACTAATTAGGCCACCTAAGGAATTAGGGTTTAATTAGGGGATTTAGGCTCTTGTCATCTAAGGAATTAGGACTTGAGTAATCTTGTGGGTTGATTTTAATATTTGAAGCATAAACTGGATTGGTGGTCTTGGTATTGCATGAGGCTAAGGTTTAGTGAAGTTTAATCCCAACATCTTTCATATTTGAAGAATCTCTTTTTATGCATTCCAAGTGTTCGATAAAAATACAAAAAGAACTTTTTCCTTTTATTTTGTTTATTTTAACTCTTGTTGGGCTTGGTAGTTAGTATTGAGCTCCCTTCCATCCAAAGATTCGCTTAGATAGTAGTTGATTTGTTACGTGCTAGTAATTGTCTCAGTCCTCGTGGGAACGATATCCCTCTTACCTCTTTATTACTTGTACGATTGGGTATACTTGCCTAGATTCGTCCAACAAGTTTTTGGCGTCGTTGTCGGGAGCTGAGTTTCAATATTAGCATACCCATTTTGATTACTAATTTAAGCACAATTTTATGTTTTTACTTTAGACATTTTTTATATTCATTTTTTTGTATATATTTGATTTTTTCTTTTGAGGGTTGTTTGTGCAAGGTGGATGCAACATATGGAGATTTATTATTTTCCAACCTTGGACGGTGTTACAAAATATCACTTTGGGCCTAATGTAGTCATGGGAGACTACAGGCTCTGGGGATATCGATGCCCTCACACACAAGCTTATAGTGTAATAATGAAGCACGAGGAGGAATGGGAATGGAATGAGCAAACACCTTTGAAAGTTGCTCTAGAACAATATTCCCAAGAGCTATCCATCTCTGAGGCCAAAGCAAGAGCCAATTGTGATTGTATCGAAGCTCTGATGCAAAACTTCAAAAGGCAAGTTGAGGAAATTTGCAAACATTTAGTACAAGACCCACATGAAGCATTATCTGAGCAAAATATGGTTGTGGGGATGGATCAAAGTATAGATGAAGTGGTAGTGGAAGATGAGTCACAAGAAAAAGAACATGGGGTGGAGGGCAAAGAGGATCTATATTTCACCATGCTTGCCAAGAAACCTGATATTGCTGTATTGAATAAATATATTGGTTTGCATGCATGTGTGGATCCTACAAAATTGGCTCCAGAAGTAAAACCTCATGTGCTTCAAGGAGCAATTATGCCTGAAGAGGTCAAAAAAGGAGTTTATCACTTGCCATTTGACCCAGGAGGAACCGAGGGTAGATTCATATTGCTTCTGCAATTGCCACTCCACAAGCCATGGGATCCGGGAGGAGGATCCTAGGCCTGTCAAGCTTAAGACGTTAAAGAAACACTTATTGGGAGGCAACCCAAGTTTTATTTTCCTTTTCCCTTTGTTTTTGATTTTAACTCTTGAATAATTTGAGAAGATCAAGAGGAAAAAGATCATAAATTAATAGATTTGTTAAGTGTTTTCAGGGTAAGAAGGAAGGAGAAGCAAAAAGGGCAAGGACAAGCAAAGTCAGCAACCATCACGCCCAGGCCGTGACAGTGGTCACGGCCGTGATGAGCTAACCATGAAGACCAGAAAGGATCATGGCCCAGCCGTGATACCCATCACGGGCGTGATGAAAGGACCCTGAAGATCAGAGAGCATCACGCCCTAGCCGGATACAGGTCACGGCCGTGACAGGCCAGCCTATGGACCAGAATTGATCACGGCCTGCCCGTGATGAGCATCACGGCCGTGACACACTTTTCAACCTCCCCTTGCCTAAGCATGTGAGCCAACACCCGCTACCACCTCGGTAAGTTGTTCCATTTTTCTCCTCTCTCCGACTTGATTATTTACATTGGGGACAATCTAAGTTTTTAAGCTTGGGGTAGGGGTATTTTTGCAAATTTTTGAATTTTTTTGAATTTTTCATGTTGCATTCATATAGGCATAGTTTTGCATGATCACGCGATTAGATTGCCCCTTGCTTAGATTATGCATCCAATTGTGAAGAACTGAGTGCCAATTAACTTGAGATAGTGAATTTTTTAACCCAATTTTTTTTTATTCTTGTGATAAGGTTACAAATAAAAAAATTCTTGAGATGATCTTTGATAGTTGATAACTAGCATGTGGTTCCGTAGATTTGTGTTTCTTATTGATTTTTGAACTACTAAATGTGATACTTTTGAGCCAAAAAGGGGGAACTCACTAAATCTACCCCATTCTTTGTGATAGAGTGTTTTAATTCCTCTTGGATTGTATTCTCTAGAACTTGACTTGAAACCGTTTTGAAGCTTAAAAATTTTTGAAAACGATTGAGGCACTAGGTATTTTTCCGGCCTTCTGAGCTTTGATTGACTAAATGCTACCCCTTAGTTGCCCAATTTTGAGCGTAAAAGAATAAAATACTTTTCTTGGTACCTTGAATTACTTTGATGAATGATGCTTGATATGAAACCTTTTAAAGTATTACAAAAAGGGTAAAAAGGTAGTTGAGAGAGTATGGGATGGGAAAGTTAGAAAAACATTTCTCTTGAATTGAAAATCTCCCCTTCTCCATATATATATATATATATATATATATATATATAAGGGGATGACAAAAAAAAAGTGAGAAATAAAATAAGAAGAAAGAGAGAAAGGTGGAAAAATGAATAAAAACCCAAAAAGGTATTTTAGAAGGTGTCATGCTTTGCAATACTTGATATTTTGTTTAGCCTTCTTGAAATGTCCTTTTCTTGATTTCCCCACCTAATGATTAATCCCATGGCCCCATTACAACCAAAGTAAAAGACCTCTTGATTCTTATGTGTTTTCATTAATAAAGTAGAGATTTGGTTAATAGTCAAGCTTATGGTAGAATTCATTCCTTGAGGAAATTGAGCGAAATGTCATATATCCTTAAACACCTGGGTGAGGTGAGAAAGAGTGCCCGAATCAGTGAGAATATGAGTCTAGGAAACCTAAGCTTCTAATTGGACTTGAAATTGACTGTCTCTTGGTGAATTATTTGAAAATTCCTGTTACTTGGATTAGTTACTCGGGTTCTTGGTTCACTATCCATGCTCTGATTATTTATATCTTCTGGCTTAGTGATTGCTTGAGGACAAGCAAATGAACAAGCTTGGGGTGATTTGATGAGTGTGATTTCACCTCATATTTCATGTACATTTTGCATGCATTTTTCATATAGTTTAGGTAATTTTAATTCGATTTTTGTTAGTTTTTACCTTGGAACGGGTAAGGCGGTTTTGTGGTGTTGTTTTGCAGAAATTAAAGATAAAATGCTCAGGATCAACCATGATGGTGCTTGGATGAAGATAGATCTTGAAAAGTGAAGAAAATGAGCCAAACAGAGCCCATCACGGCCTAGCCGTGATGACCATCATGGCCATGATCAAGCAGAGCTGAAAAGAGAGAAGGCAAAAGTCAGAACCCATCACGGCCTAGCCGTGATGCCCATCACGGTCGTGATAGGTCAGCTGAGCCAGACCTTCAACAGGTAGAACTGATCACGGCCTAGCCATGATGCCCATCACGGCCGTGATAATCCAAAAATTGAAAGTGCGCCCATGGCAGAACCCGTCACGGCCTGGCCGTGATGGCCATCACGGCCGTGACGCGCATTATTCCTAATCTATAAATGAGGCATTTGGGCAGAATAGAAGGGGACCAGACTTTTACCCTAAAAACACATCTTCTCTGAGCCAGGGGGATGCTTTGGTTGCTGTGGAAAGCCTCCATGGAGTTCCTTCTCTCCTTTGTCTCTATTCCTTTTATTTTGGCTTTCTCTATTATCATGAGTAGCTAAATTCCCTTTTTGTTGGGATTAGATGTAACTGAACCAAATAACATGTATTTGGCTTGATGTATTAATCTATGTTGATGCCTTCTTATTAGTGTTTGATTCCTGTGCTTAATGCTTTTTGTGGTCTGATCATCCATGAATTGATTTTGAGATTTGATTTGCAATGGGGACGTTCTTATCAATTCTTGATCTGGAATTAATCATCTAGTAAACCTTGCATCTAGGAATGGATTTTGGTTTATTAGTAATCGTGTAATCCCTACTCTTAATGCAAATTCACTAATTAGGCCACCTAAGGAATTAGGGTTTAATTAGGGGATTTAGGCTCTTGTCATCTAAGGAATTAGGACTTGAGTAATCTTGTGGGTTGATTTTAATATTTGAAGCATAAACTGGATTAGTGGTCTTGGTATTGCATGAGGCTAAGGTTTAGTGAAGTTTAATCCCAACATCTTTCATATTTGAAGAATCTCTTTTTATGCATTCCAAGTGTTCGATAAAAATACAAAAAGAACTTTTTCCTTTTATTTTGTTTATTTTAACTCTTGTTGGGCTTGGTAGTTAGTATTGAGCTCCCTTCCATCCAAAGATTCGCTTAGATAGTAGTTGATTTGGTACGTGCTAGTAATTGTCTCAGTCCTCGTGGGAACGATATCCCTCTTACCTCTTTATTACTTGTACGCCTGGGTATACTTGCCTAGATTCGTCTAACATATTTCTTCAACGGTTATTTTGAATGATCCAGTTTAAAGATATCATTTAATGCATGATATCCGTTGTGACTGATAGCTTGATTGTGGCAATGCTGAATAGTACTCTTGGTTATTGAGATAGCATGGAATTGGAGGCTTACTGCTATGAGTATTGCAGCTTGAGAACTTGTTGTTCCTCCTTTGTGTACAATCCAGCTTTTTCGGCCATAAAGTTGTCATCGTATATATCGTTTTGTAATATCTCATTGTTCGATTCTGCTTTTTGCATTTCTTGATGGTACTATGTTTCTTTTACAACAAGGTAAAACATTAAAGCAGATAAAACAAATTTGAAGAACAAATATTCTATTGAAATAAATATCAATCATTTGAAATAAATCAAGAGATTCAGATTGCATTTATTTATTCAGAGATGGAGCTCGTCTACTTAAAAATGAAAACTCCGTCTACTTAGTTATATGTGAGACCAAGTCTGTTTCAACAAATCATTTTGCTCGTTCGATGACGTGGCATATCGTCTTGTCTATCAAGTCTTTGGACTTGTTATACCTCAATGAGTTATAAAGATCTTCGTCTAGTGACGTGTCAGATAGAGCTCGTCTACCTTATTACTTTATTTTTCAGTTCATTCAACTTTACCAATTACTTTCGTCCTCTTACGTGGCAATCTAGACACATTTACTATCAAGTCTTTGGACTTTCTGTATCTAAGAAGTTATTTTGATTTCCATATAGTAATCATTTAGAGCCTCGTCTACTTAAGAAAACCAGTCTACTCAAATAGATAAATAAATAACTTTTACCAAAACATTGAGCAGCCCATCTACAAGGGTGGACGCGTAGTTTTCAATGAAAACTTATCCCAAGTTTCTATTATGTATATTTAAATATTCCTGCATAAGTGAAAGCACATGTTAGATCTCAACTAACACTTTGCCAAGCTCCTCTCCGGCCTCTAGGGCGGCTCTATCTCGTCGATAGCCCTCTCTATGCACTGGCGGCTCCATCTAACAGATAGCTCTATCCTCCCGGAATCATATAACTGGCTACATCTAGACCGTTATCCTCGCTAACTCTACGGGACTTAATATGGATCACCCAAATCACAGCACTCAAATAATTTTCAATTTGTAAGAATAAACTTGATAGGAGATCACTTAGGACCGTCTTGAAAACAGGTAAAGGACACAAGGAACTTGACCCTAACCGTGACCTGCCAATAGAACCAGCGTTATCAAAGAATCGTGACCCTAACCGCGACCTGCCGGTAGAACCAACACCATAAAGTTCTTAACCCAAGAACAAAGGGAAAAGCTCTCACAATAGACAAACTCTCAAATTTCATTAATCATCAAATTCTGAATTGTGTAGTACAAGAGTTCCCTATTTATAGCCTAACTAGGAAATGCAAGAAATAAATTCCCACTACCATGCATTTACCACATACATTGACAAATGCACGTACACTACCTAGAAAGTAAGCATAATCAAGGTGTTAAATTCCCACCAGCTATTATTATGACTTATGGAACTACTAGGAAGCATTTATTGGACTTAGGGGAAAACTAAAAGTCACCAGAAAATTGTGCCCAAAATAATTACTAAAATTACAAATAAAAATGGTGAAAATTGGGCTTTAATTATTATCTAATCAGTCCATTGATAAAGTCCACTGATCAGCCCTTGAATGCTTCTTGTCTTTTGAATTGGGCCTTCCAAAACAGTCTTCACGTTGGACTGAAATCAACCTCATCAAGTTGGAGCAAAGTGACCCAATTTGGAGCAGCCTCTAATGCATGTTGGTCTTCCTTCTCTTTGATCATTATGATTAGGCCTTGTAAAGCTTGCTTCATCCTCTTAGTCTTGGACCCAGTCATAGGACCTCCAATTCTATGCAAAGGATCTTTAGATGGGTTGGCTGCATCTCTATCATTCCCTCCCTTTTCGAAAGGATTCGTCCTCGAATCTGATCCATCACCTACATCAAACAAAGATAGATCAGCCACATTAAAAGTAGCACTCATATTACCATATTCACTTGGCAAATCCAGCTAGTAGGCATTGTCATTTATCTTTTCTAGGACTTGAAAAGGCCCATCTCCTCTTGGAAGCAATTTGGATTTCCTTTGAGTAGGAAACCTTTCCTTCCTCATGTGAACCCATACCCAATCTCCAGGTGCAAAAATAACCTCAACACGCCCCTTATTTGCTTTCTTTGCATATTGTTCATTCTTCTTCTCAATGTTGGCTCGAACTTTTGCATACAACTCCTTAATAGCTTCTGCCTTTTTCTTACCGTCCAAATTAGCATACTCATTAGTAGGCAAAGGTAAGATATCCAAAGGAGTCAAAGGATTAAAGCCATATACAATTTCAAAAGGAGAATAGGAAGTTGTAGAATGAACACTCCTATTATAAGCAAATTCCACATGTGGCAGGCATTTCTCCCAATTTTTCAAATTCTTTTGAATGATAGCACGCAACAAGGTAGTAAGTGTCCTATTTACCACTTCAGTTTGTCCATCCGTTTGAGGATGTGCAACGGTTGAAAACAAGAGTTTTGTTCCTAGCTTATTCCACAAAGTTCTCCAAAAATGGCTTAGGAACTTTACATCTCTATCACTCACTATTGTCCTTGGCAATCCATGCAAGCGCACCACTTCTCTAAAGAAGAGATCAGCAATATGTGTTACATCATTTGTTTTAGAACATGCAATGAAATGTGCCATTTTGCTAAACCTATCAACAACAACAAATAAACTGTCTTTGCCACCTTGAGATCGTGGCAGCCATGTTATTCACTTATTACAAAACAGATTGCACATCATGCTTCATGCTAGGCCAATAAAAATGTTCATGCAGAATTTCCAAGGTCTTTTTTACTCCAAAATGTCCCATCAACCCTCCACCATGACTTTCCCTAACTAACATCTCACCCAAAGAACAAACAGGCACACACAATTTATTTTTCTTAAACAAGAACCCATCATGTCTATAATAGTCCCCAAAATCATGTTTAGAGCAAGAATCCCATACTTTAACAAAGTCAGAATCATTAGCATACAAGTCCTTTATAAGATCAAAGCCAAGTAAATTAGTTTGCAAGGAAGTAAGCACTGCGTACCTTCGGGACAATGCATAAGCAACTATGTTTTCCTTACCATTCTTGTACTTTATCACATAAGGAAACATCTCAATGAATTCCAACCACTTAGCGTGTCTCTTTTGAAGCTTACCTTGAGATCTTAGAAACTTCAAGCTTTGATGGTCAGAATGAATTATGAATTCTCTTGGCCACAAGTAGTGTTGCCATGTTTGCAAGGCCCTCACCAATGCGTACAACTCCTTGTCATATGTGGAATAATTCAATACTGCCCCATTCAGCTTTTCACTAAAGTATGCAATTGATTTAGAGTCCTGCATCAATACAACCCCTATCCCAACACCAGAAGCGTCACATTCAATTTCAAAAGCTTTATCAAAATTAGGCAAACAAAGCACAGGTGCATTAGTCAACTTATCTTTCAACAATTTAAAAGTTTTTTCATGCACTTCAGTCCACTTGAACACAACATTCTTTTTTACAAGTTCATTTAAAGGGGCAGCAATTGAACTAAAGTTCTTCACAAACCTTCTATAGAAACTTGTTAAACCATGAAAACTTCTTACCTCATTGGCATTCTTAGGAACTGGCCATTCCTTAATTGCCCTTACCTTTTCTTGATCCACACTTACTCCTTTGGAACTTATAACAAATTCCAAAAACACAACAGATTTTAGGCAAAATGATCACTTTTTCAGATTGGCATACAATTTATTTTCTCTCAAGACATTAAGAACATCATGCAAATGATCAACATGTTCATCCAAGGTTTTGCTCTAAACCAAAATATCATCAAAGTACACTACCACAAATTTTCCAATGAAAGAACGTAAAACATGATTCATTAACCTCATGAAGGTGCTTGATCAGCCTCTGGCTAACTAGTTTTATAACTAGTAAGACCACGGCTTTTGCACTAATTATTCGAGTTTCAATCTCGTCTTAGCCCAGATTTGGATTTAACTGTCCTAAGCAACATTTTGAGTTTCTTAAGTAGTTTAGGACATTTTAGTTAGTTTTTGAGTCAGATAAAGCCTTCACTGCTAGTTCATGTTTTCAGGTTAATAAAAAGAGCAAAAAGGGAAGGACACCTGAAGCAGAAGCCATCACGCCCAGGCCGTGATACTGGTCACGGCCGTGATGAGAAGATCATGAAAGTCAGAAAGCATCATGGCCCAGCCGTGAGACACATCACGGGCGTGATGAGAGGAACCTGAAAGTCAGAATTGGTCACGGCCTTGCCGTGATAGAAGTCACGGCCGTGACAGATCAGCACCCAAAGTCAGAAGCGATCACGGCGTGGCCGTGATAGGCATCACGGCCGTGACGGACCATAATTTGAATGCGCGCCCTTGACAGAAGCGGTCACGTCTTGGTCGTGACGGCCATCACGACCGTGACGTGCGACCTCTTTATAAATACAAGCGCAACAGACACAAATAATCCATATTTTCACTGTTTACATAATTTTTCTAGGTTTTTGTTATGTCTCTGATGGAGAACTAATTCCCAGAGATTAGTCTGCTGTAATCGGGTTCCGCCGACACTTGAGGTTCTGTAATTCCCGGATTGATTTGCTTTTCTCTTTCACTACTTAATCTATATTCTCTGTTTGCTTAATTCAGTTTGTATCAAATGAGTATTGATTCGTTTCGATGATTTTATGTTCCTATACTTAATCGCGTTTGCTTAATTCGCGTGCGTTCAATCGTGTTTCCTTAATTCACGAGGGCTTCATCCATTTGCTTAATTCGGAATTAGGAACATATGTCTCGTAGCGTCAATTTCACTTGTTAATTGATGCTACAATCGAAAAGGGATTAGAATCCGCTTAGGGCTTGGAATTACATGAACCAATGATAGTGGGAGACCGAACAACAGATTAATCGTCTTTAGCTTATTTGATAATCACTTAAATTGCTCTGCTTTTCTGCTCTGTTTTTGTTCTGTTTTTCTTAATTTAATTTCAAATCCAAACCCCCCAAAACTGATTTCTCTGTTAACAACAATCCAAGAGTCCTTGTGAGACGATACTCGAGTTGTCGCTCCCTAACTACATATTTTTCCAACCACTCACTTTTTGACGCGTGCGCGACAGCGTGTCAAAATTGGCGCCGTTGCCGGGGACTCTTGTTGTTATTAACAGAAAAAAAATAAAATTGCATTGATGAATTAGTTACGGCTGCTTTGTCTGGCTGTGAATCTTAGTACTTCCCATGGATAATTACATGCATGGTTATATGCCTGATGTTGATTATGAGCCACCACCATGCATATATTATCCTAACTTTGCTGGAGGTTATGAGTTTAGTAGTGATTTTGGCATGTTTGGAGTGAATGATTATTCTAGCCAACATGGTGGAGATCAAGGCAGCCTGGATGAGTTAGCTTCTCTGATACAACAAATGGCAGAAAACAATCAACGGATGGCAGAACAAAATCTTGAATCCCAACAGAGGATAGAAGCTGGTTTTCAGAAGTTGCCCATTCAAATTGATCACATTGTCTCCACCTCGGCTACACTGCAAACCCAACATCTCCTTGAAGAACATACAGATTCGCAAATAGTTGTTCTTGACAATACTTCCTCTGAGGATAATTTTGATAATGATGTCAAGAATACTTCTATTGATGATCTGTGTGTTGAATCTCCAGATATTCACACCTTTCCTGATTTTGTCTATTATACTTCATGTGCTGATTGTAATGAATTTGCTTCGTGTGTAGCATGTTTTGAAAGCTCATCCTTCTTAGGGCATGAGGAGCAAAACGTCCATATGGAACATGAGACATATGAGGTTGAGGGCCCTGTTCAGCCAAGAAACATAGAAAATGAGGATCAGGAGGACATCTGCTTCACCATGCTTGAGGATGACGAAGAACCTTTGGAATTAGATGATTCTATTAATTCATATGCATGTGTTAAATGTGATGGGATGGATGAACTGTGTGTTGAATTTCCATACATTCAAGCCTTTTCTGATTTAGTTTGTTGTACTATATGTACTGACTGTACTAACACTAACCTTTGTGTGGTGTGTGCTGAGATTTCTGCATGTATAACAGGTGATGGATTGGATAATCCAGTGAATGAAGAACGTGCAGAAGTTGAAGCAACACCGGAGACCCTCTCTACCTGTTTGCCACCTCCCACTGTGGAACAACCAGCGATGGAGTTCAAGCCTCTGCTAGAAAAATTGGATTTTGAATCCTTAGCTTTGAAGGCACCATGACCAGTCCAAGAGGTTGAATCCAAATTTTATTGGGAGGACTTTGTTGACCAGGAGGTCACCCAAGAGGGAGTGAGAAGTCCGCCGCACTAGGCGAGGTCACCATAAATGTCAAGCGCTCACTTCCATATTCATGCTGGATGCCATAGGATCCGGGAGGATCATATTGCACTTTGGGTATTCCGTGGCCGCTATACCACAGGCAGTGGGATCCCGGTGGAACCGCCTTCATGATTTTTTCTAAACCCTTTCCTTTTTAATTATCCTTGCTTTGTTTTTGTTTTGTTTTCTTTTAGCTCTTGAATAATTTGAGAAGATCAAGAGTATGTGTGTGAGTCTTGTGTCGGCAAGCGTGCTAGAATTTGATTGAATTTTGCATAGATTGATTGCATGATATTTGTTGACCATTGATGATTTTCCCCCTTAGTCTTGAAATTTGAAAATTGATCCCCATTTGGAAAATTGAAAATTAAACTTTGAGATATTTCATTGTGATTGCATGATTTATGATAAGTTTGGGGTGAAGGGATGCACACACTAGGGATAGAATCTCGGTCAAACAATTTGAAAAATTGTCCGGGTGAGGATTTGAGCCTCCAACATGTTTTTAACTGTGTGAATCACTTTTGAGCTGCACTTTCCCGAATTTGCTTGAATCTCTTCATGGTTTGCATGTTTATGTGCTTGCATCAGATGATTTAGGCAATTTTCTTTGAATTAGCTACTTGGCCTAAATTGAACCAGTCCCTAATGTATGTTCCCTAGTTAGCCCCGTTGAGCCTAATTAGCCTGTTGTTTCTTGATGACCTCATGTTATAAGCCAAAATCTGGAAAAACCATGTTAACCCAATCTTAGGATTAGGAGAGCATGGATCCTTAGCAAGACAAGGTTTGTAAGAAACTAAGTTTGGGGTGGCTACAAGGATATGATGTGTTGTTTGGGATTGAGAAAAAGAAAAAAATAATGGTTGGAGCCAAAGGCAAAAAAAGAAGAAGAGAAAAGTACAAAAATGTCAAAAAGGGGTATTAGAAGAAAAAGGCTGTAGTCACCCAAAATCATAAAGAAAAATGGAAAAAGGAACTTGAGTGGGAATTCAATATGTAAAATTGCTCATGCTCTCTTAGTTCCTAGGGACTTAAGCCTAGTACCTTCGAATATCCCACCTTTAGCTAGGCCCCATTAAAACCTTTAAAAGACCTTTTGATGTTGCATGCATGTTTTCGTGGGAATCCTGTTTGAGATGAAAATCAAATTTATGGGAAGTTCTCTTAAAATGTGAAATTGAGTGAAAAGTTGGTAGCCTAGACAAAAATTGAGCGAATGAGTGAAACATTAAATACCCTTGTGAGGAAGGCGATTGTTTGAATTTGGTGATCTCTCTTTTGTGTGTAACTTGGATCCCTTGCTTAGATTACTAATTGCATGAATGATGGAATTCTCAATTGTTTAAAGTAGATGAATGTGGGGATTACATTGTTGCAAGGGGGGAAGCATTGAAGAAAAAAATTGTTTTGATTGCATGAAATCTGTGCGAAATTGATTGAGTCCTCTAAGCTTGCCAAGTTTGAGTCCTTTTTGAGTTTTAGTTTGCTTGGGGACAAGCAAAGTTTAAGTTTGGGGTATTTTGATCAGCCTCTGGCTAATTAGTTTTATAACTAGTAAGACCATGGCTCTTGCACTAATTATTCGAGTTTCAATCTCGTCTTAGCCCAGATTTGGATTTAACTGTCCTAAGCAACATTTTGAGTTTCTTAAGTAGTTTAGGACATTTTAGTTAGTTTTTGAGTCAAATAAAGCCTTCACTGCTAGTTCATGTTTTCAGGTTAATAAAAAGAGCAAAAAGGGAAGGACACCTGAAGCAGAAGCCATCACGCCCAGGCCGTGATACTGGTCACGGCCGTGATGAGAAGATCATGAAAGTCAGAAAGCATCACGGCCCAGCCGTGAGACACATCACGGGCGTGATGAGAGGAACCTGAAAGTCAGAATTGGTCACGGCCTTGCCGTGATAGAAGTCACGGCCGTGACAGATCAGCACCCAAAGTCAGAAGCGATCACGGTCTGGACGTGATAGGCATCACGGCCGTGACGGACCATAATTTGAATGCGCGCCCTTGACAGAAGCGGTCACGTCTTGGTCGTGACGGCCATCACGACCATGACGTGCGACCTCTTTATAAATACAAGCACAACAGACACAAATAATCCATATTTTCACTGTTTACATAATTTTTCTAGGTTTTTGTTATGTCTCTGATGGAGAACTAATTCCCAGAGATTAGTCTGCTGTAATCGGGTTCCGCCGACACTTGAGGTTCTGTAATTCCCGGATTGATTTGCTTTTCTCTTTCACTACTTAATCTATATTCTCTGTTTGCTTAATTCAGTTTGTATCGAATGAGTATTGATTCGTTTCGATGATTTTATGTTCCTATACTTAATCGCGTTTGCTTAATTCGCGTGCGTTCAATCGTGTTTCCTTAATTCACGAGGGCTTCATCCGTTTGCTTAATTCGGAATTAGGAACATATGTCTCGTAGCGTCAATTTCACTTGTTAATTGATGCTACAATCGAAAAGGGATTAGAATCCACTTAGGGCTTGGAATTACATGAACCAATGATAGTGGGAGACCGAACAACAGATTAATCGTCTTTAGCTTATTTGATAATCACTTAAATTGCTCTGCTTTTCTGCTCTGTTTTTGTTCTGTTTTCCTTAATTTATTTCAAATCCAAACCCCCCAAAACTGATTTCTATGTTAACAACAATCCAAGAGTCCTTGTGAGACGATACTCGAGTTGTCGCTTCCTAACTACATATTTTCCCAACCACTCGCTTTTTGACGCGTGCGCGACAGCGTGTCAGTGCTGGGTGCATTAGTTAAGCCAAATGGCATCACTAACCACTCATACAAACCATATTTTGTTTTAAAAGTTGTTTTCCATTCATCACATTCTTTCATGCGAATTTGATAGTATCCACTCTTCAAATCAATTTTAGAAAACTCACAAGAACCATGCAACTCATCAAGCATATCATCCAATCTAGGGATAGGATATCTATACTTTATAGTGATTTTGTTTATGGCTCGACAGTCCTTACACATGCTCCATGTTACATCTTTCTTCGGAACTAAGATCACAGGAACAGAACATGGGCTAAGACTCTCCCTCACAAATCCCATTTGCAAGAATTCATCCACTTGCCCTTGAATCTCCTTTGCTTCCTCGGGACTTGATCTATAGGCTGGTCTTTTTGGAAGTGAAGCACCTGGGACGAAGTCAATTTGATGTTCAATACCTCTTAAAGGAGGTAATCCATGGGGAACCTCTTCTGGAAAAACATCAACAAATTCCTGCAATAAGGAAACAAACTCACTAGGCAAAGAAGAATTAAGGTCGTTAGTGAGAAAAACATCCTTGTACAGGAGTACAAGTAGCTGCTCTCTAGCTATCAAAGCACTCTCAATCTCTCTTTTCTTTGCAAATGCACTCACTCTCTTATTTTTCTCTTCTTTGTTTTATGACTTTTTTTCTCACTCTCATTTTTCTTATCTTTCCTCTCTTTTTCTTTTAAGCTCATTTGCTCTTCTCTCAACTTACACTCTCTTGAAGTTCTGATTTGGTCAGCATAAGCCTCCGCAGGTTGGAGAGGCGGTAAAACAATGGTGCGATTGTCAATAACAAGACTGTATCTATTTTTGTACCCATCATGAGTAACTCTTCTATCAAATTGCCATGGACGCCCAAGAAGTAAATGTCCAGCATGCATAGGAGCCACATCACAAAGAACTTCATCCTTGTACTTCCCAATAGAGAATAAAATTAACACTTGCTTAGTCACCCTTATGTCTCCACAATCATTCAACCACTGGAGTGTATATGGATTTGGATGCTTTAAAGTGGGCAAACTCAGTTTCTCAACCAACAAGGCGCTAGCAACATTTGTGCAACTACCACTATCAATGATTAAACTGCATACCTTATTATTTGCATGGCATCTTGTATGAAATATATGCTCACGATGCTCATAATCACCATTTAATTTAGGTTGCATGTTAAGAGCACGCCTAGTAACAAGTACATCTCCATTTACAGGTTCAGCAACCTCAACATCACTACAATCCTCCAAAGATGGCATATCATCATCACTTGAGCTCACACTCTATATATCTCCATTGTCCAACAGTATCATGGCGCTTTTATTTGGGCATTGAGAAGCAATATACCCAATTCCTTGACACCTGTAACATTTGACATCACGAGATCTAGAAGATGAATTAGTCTCCATTTTACCTTGGGGCACAACAATTGAATTTTTGTCCTTTGCATCTTCTTTTGTCTTTGGCACAGATTTTTGGTTTTGCCAATTTGATTTCCATGAAGAATTAGAAGGAAATTTGGAAGTGCTCTTAGCTTTTAGTTACCTTTCCACTTGAATAGCTTTGTGCAGCAAATCCTCCATCTCCACATAATGTTGCAATTCTACCACATCAGCTATCTCCTTCTTTAATCCTCCAATGAATCTAGCCATAGTTGCCTCTCGGTCTTCTTCAACATTTGCTCTAATCATGGCTATTTCCATCTCCTTGTAGTAATCTTCCACACTCATAGAACCTTGAGTTAGGCTTTGCAATCTCCGGTACAAATCCCTATGGTAGTGGCTAGGGACAAATCTTTTCCTCATGGCAGCCTTCATCTCTTCCCATGTACGAACAGGCCTCTCCCCATTTCTCCTCCTACTAATAACAAATTGATCCCACCAAATACTAGCATAATCGGTGAATTCAACAACTGCTAGTTTAATCTTCTTCTCCTCCGAATAATTGTGACAGTCAAACACATGTTCAACCTTTCTCTCCCACTCCAAGTACAATTCAGGATCATTCTTTTCTTGAAATGAAGGAATTGTCTCTTAATACTTCCCAAATTTGTGTCTCTTGTTTCACCTCTTCTCCTCCTATTAACTCTCCCATTCGAATGCTCCTCTTCCTCTTCTTCAGAACTGGATTGTGGCGGTGTTCTAGAACTGGATGCAGGTTGTAGATTGTCTAATCTTGTGTTTAGAGCTTGGAATTGTTCTTGAACAGCCTTCACAAACAGCCTAAGATCAAACTCTCCTTCTTGTCCTCCACTCATGATGAAAATGCTGCAAAATTTATGTTAGAAATGATAACAAATGAATAATAATCCAACACTAGGGAAATCCTCACACAAACACTCTCTTATGTATTTCACACTTTTGGATTTTTCCCTCTGATGTTCTCGCCACTCTTGCCTTTTACCACTCAGCTTTTACCTTATGAGTTCTTAAGTAAGAACCTTTAGATGGTTCTACACAACAAGAAACAACAAGGAATTGATGATAACTTTGGTGAACCAAAAACTAGCAAGGAACAACTGAATAGGAACAAGGAATTCAAGAAAAGTACTGTAATGAGGGCAAGATCAATGAATGAATTATAGAATAACCAAGAAATAAGTCAAAGAAACTCAATTTTTTTTTGTGGCTTGTATTAGAAGCAAATCTGCCCAGGAATTTTTTTTTCCACTTTTGTTTGCAAATTCTTCTTTTTCTTTCAATCTGGAATTCCTTCTCTTTTTTTTGCACGATTTTTGTTTTTAAAAGCAGAACAGAAACAAACAAAGGAAGATGACATAGAATAAAGAGAGAAACAACAACGGATTATTTTTTTTTGAAAACAAAGGATAGATAACACCTGATTTCAAGAGTCGAAGTTCTGATGCCAAATGATAGGAGATCACTTAGGACCGTCTTGAAAACAGGCAAAGGACACAAGGAACTTGACCCTAACCGCGACCTACCGGTAGAACCAGAGTTATCAAAGAAACGTGACCCTAACCGCGACCTGCCGGTAGAACCAACACCATAAAGTTCTTAACCCAAGAACAAAGGGAAAAGCTCTCATAATAGAAAAACTCTCAAATTTCATTAATCATCAAATTCTGAATCGTGTAGTACAAGAGTTCCCTATTTATAGCCTAACTAGGAAATGCAAGAAATAAATTCCCACTACCATGCATTTACCACATACATTGACAAATGCACGTACACTACCTAGAAAGTAAGCATAATCAAGGTGTTAAATTCCCACCAGCTATTATTATGACTTATGGAACTACTAGGAAGCATTTATTGGACTCAGGGAAAAACTAAAAGTCACCAGAAAATTGTGCCCAAAATAATTACGAAAATTACAAATAAAAATGGTAAAAATTGGGCTTTAATTATTATCTAATCAGTCCATTGATAAAGTCCACTGATCAGCCCTTGCATGCTTCTTGTCTTTTGAATTGGGCCTTCCAAAACAATCTTCACGTTGGACTGAAATCAACCTCATCAAGTTGGAGCAAAGTGACCCAATTTGGAGCAGTCTCTAATGCATGTTGGTCTTCCTTCTCTTTGATCATTATGATTAGGCCTTGTAAAGCTTGCTTCATCCTCTTTTAGTCTTGGACCTAGTCATAGGACCTCTAATTCCATGCAAAGGAACTTTAGATGGGCTGGCTGCATCTCTATCAAAATTTCTCAATCTCATATATCAAGCTCAACCGCTATCAAATAAGCGCTATATACAAATATCAGATATAATTAAAATCATTTAATAAAAACTCTCAACCTTAAATATTCAGGAATGATTAAAATAAGTACCAAAGGCATGTCCCCCCAAAAATAATTGCAAAAACAATTTTAACATAACAAGATAATTAGAAATAATAATTATAATTACAAAAATATTACTTATCACTTTTTTTTTTCTATTTTCAATTTTTTGAATAATGAAATCACAAAAGTTTAAAATTGAAAAATATATATAATATTTTATATTTATTAATTTCATGTTACATCTGCCTCTCAAAAAGAGAAAAATAGTAAAATCTCAATTATGAACCACTGAGAGTAAAACCATGGCATAACAGGTTGAACATAATTAAGTAGAGAGCTTCGTCTGATTTCTGTTTTTATTTTTAGTACTTTTATGAATAATTAAAAAAATATTATTTATTTTCACTTTCTTTTTTTTTTTTTTTAATTTTCAAACTTCGTAAAAGAAATAATGAAATCACAAAAGTTGAAAAAAAAAAGAAAAAAATTTAAAAATATAATATTTTTAAAATTATTAATAAATGATATCGAAAGAAAAAAAACCAAACTCACTCCAAATGTGAATTCGTTCTATGCTTTAGCATATTAATAGTATTTTATAAAAAAAATTAAATTCGTTCTCATTCACAAAGTTGGAACATGTAGAAACTGCTGCAAGAGCATTAGTTACGATTTCTTCTTTTATTTATACTACAGAATCAAACCTGAAGTAGGAAGAGGAAAGAGAAATGAAAATTGGGCGAGCATTTTACCTCACACATAGTATTCTGATGCAAAGAGTACCATTCCCCTTAAATAAGGTCTTATGTCTGAGTTTTGCAAATGGATAAAATAGGTGTTCGGAAAGTTTTATCCCCTTAAATCGATATTTTGGACTCGACTTGGATTAGTCAAGGTTCAAAGTGACTTTCAGGTATCAAGGGTCTCATACCAAAAGGAAGAACAAGGTTCTTAATTTTACACTTTCCACACTTCATTACGCCCAGATTTGATAAAAATTGTAAATCCGAATTTTCCCAATATCCTAAAAGAGCCAAATCTAAATTTATGACTTATGGTTATGCTTTGGTGCTACCTTTCCACTGTAATATAAACTTACACTATTTAACAATAACATCACTAAATTGTGCTGAAGTTCTACTTTCCCGATTGATAAACAACCATTTGACTCTCTTAGTCATCCATAGAGGTTTCTATCTTGGGTGCCTTCCCCTTGTGATTGACATCAGTCGGAAACCTGCAGAACAACAAGCAAATATGAGACTATAGAAAACTCCAGTGAGTGAACATAAAATATAAGGAAGCTCTGTCAAATATTTTTCATGTATGAACCAATGTTAAGGGTGAAAGAACCGAGTGGGAAAGACACCTAAGAATGGAAGAACAAATGCAAGAAATGATGCAGAATTCAAATATGGATTCAAGTGCAACAACATAGTCCTCTTCAGTTTTCAAGCAAGGCAAATGAGTTAATACAAGCTGAAAGGAAAACCATAATAATAATACTAATTAAGTCTGGCTTGAGATTGTTTTTAACAATGAGCAATGCTATCAACATACTATTTTCAACATTATCCAACACACTCTTTGTTATTAGATAGATGAATTTCATGTGGGGCCATGAATTTTATGTTGGATCCAATCTATTTCGTGAGACTGAGACCCATATGAAATTCACCCAATAATCAAGAGTGTTGGAGAGAGTGTTAAAAAGAGTGTGTTTCCAATTTAACACATAACATAGAGAAGGTCTTTTATCCATGATAATAAAGCAAAATATTAACTTTTCACACGGCAAAATATAGGCTATCTAGGTCTTATGTAATTTATTTTAATGTTTGGTAATTGAAAAGCATATTACCCCAATTGCATATAACATGATTCTGCTGAAAATTTGAAATAAACTAAAGCATGAAAAAAAGCTAATAAACTAGAGAATAACATAATTTTATTACATATATGAAAATGCTCAACAAATATGTAAAAAAGTGAAACCTTAATGAGCATTATTAGGACAAAAGAGTACAAGAGATTACATGTGTCTTATGTTCCATATAGCAGCAACTTCTACAGAATCAAGGTATTCGTTGTAACTTGAAATTGTATGCGGCATTCTTCAAGAAGGAATTGTAAGTATACAAAATAGGAATAGTTTCTTTGTAGGAAAATTCATACCATAAGCTCTTCCATTTGAGGATTCCAATTTAGCGCTTTCAAGCAATCGGTCCATAAGGTAAATGAAAATTTTCAATGGTAAAATCACCACAAAAATAGTTAGACAACATAGAAGTGCACACAAATTTGATGAGGTTTGCCAAATGCTTACACACATGGCTTGGAGTTCATAATCCACTAACCTCCAATTGAGATTATAGGATTAGCATCAGGGGAGCAGCCAAAAGCTACACGTAACTAACTACTATTCCTATATCCTTACCAGTTTTCTGAGGGTCTACCAACCCAATAGAAGACTATAGATGCTCTTTCACCTATTATATGTCTCATATTTCAAAACCTTTTCAAAGTAAAAGACTTGATTGGTTTATAAAAAGCAACTACCAAAATCAAATATAGCACAATTTCAAATAGGAAATTACTGCATCTTTCGTAAATAGGACCTTGGATCAAACCTCAAGCCGTTTGCTTACCTACAATAGTAAAATATCCTGAAATATTAATAGTTTTCTCATGCCTATGATTCTTTGTTGATTCCTGTGTATTTAATTCTCGCTGGTGTCATGTTTCCTATCCAAAAAACGGTAACTATCAAACAAACATACAATGTATATTGCTTTGAGACTACTAGCTTGCATTTCACCAGGTTGAATCAATGGTGAGGATAGAATTTACCAGCAATAATCTAATGACCTTGTTAGACCAAAAAAAAAAAAAAATTGCTTAGGATGTCTTTCATTTATTTATGCAGTTACATTAATATTAGAAAACTTTCTTCTATGTTATACGTCGGCCTCAATTGCGGTTCTGGACCTTGATTTAAAACCGACATAAACATATCAGTAACAACAACAATCAAGCGTTATCCCACTATGTGTGGTCTGCTATATGGATCAAATGACGCCGTAATGTTCTATCATGAATCATGTTTATAGTTAAACCATTGGCCGCTAAATCTTTCTTGATAGTTTCTCCTAAAGTTTTTCTTGGCCTACTTCTGCCTCTAGCTATTGGATTGCCCAACATCTGGTCTACTCTCCTTACTACATAATCTACAGGTCAACTCCATACATGCCCAAACCACCTAAGTCGAGATTCAATCATCTTTTCTACAATAGGTGATGTCCCAACTCTCTCTCTAATGCTATCATTCATAATTCTATCTTGTATAATTTTTTCACCCATCCAACGTAACATTCTCAGACATAAACATTTCAGTAACATACTTAAAATCAAGTCATTTCTTTAACTTCCTGTTATTAATATATTGAAATAAGGAATTAATACTTTCATAAGAAATGTCCAATAAAGTTCCTTTCATGACAACAACCATAGTTCAAAGAACTGAATTTAGATAACCTGAATAATATTTACTAAACTTCAGCATTTTAATTTAAATTAGCTCTATTACCTGAGGTGCCAACCTAGTTGACTTGTATTATAGTGAAGTATTTGCATACTAATTTTACTTAAAAAAAATTAAATTAGCTCTACAAAATATGAAAGAACCTTGAAACTTTGAACTACTTATTTTCATAAATCGAATTCGTAAAAAAGAAAACCAAGTAGAGATACAGCACAGGGAATGCCACATTAATGCAAGTTCAATCGTCAATTAAGTTGTTTATATATAGAAACACAGATATTTCAGATTGGCCATCAATGAACTCACACAATTACAAACCAAATGAAAAAACTTCAACTTTACATAACTGAAATTCACTTCAAAACCATAACTCACACCACAATACACTTAACAAGCTTGCACTTCATTTCGTGGAAAATGAGGTTCATGAGCGTGACCTGCCACATTCATTGCAGCCTGCAGCTTGTGCTTGAATCCTGTCCAAGTGTACACAACCGTGTGTGCAAAAGTGCAACAGCGTGTTCAAACTTGAACGCAAAAGGATAAGCTCATTCGACTGCCATTTGATCGCCACCAAATGTCCCACATATGTTTTTTAATAAGTTGAAATTCTATGTTGTTTGCTCCACATGCTGTATTGCTCTAGTACTCTCACTCTTATAAATATCAATTCCACAAACAACCTTAATCTATAACTTAGCCTAGTCTCACAACCAAACTTTCAAACTTTTCCCTTTGAATTGTAGTTGTCATTGTCAACACCTTTTTAAAAGTTTTAGATCTTCTCTTTGTGTTCAAGTTCCCTTTATCAATGATACTTTTGTCAGAGGAATTTGCAAAACTCTTATCCATGCTAGATTATCACCAACCCCAACATGCTCACACTTTACCTGAGAAATTATCATCTTCCTTGAATGATTTTCAATCACATGATTTGAAACCAGGGTCAGAAATCATGTCCTTATCATGGATTTAAAGGTGTTTCGGGCTCTTGCCCATCTTCCACAAGGCTTTTGAAAAGCTTGTTATGGATATTGAATACTCAATGAGTAAATGGAAGGCTGATTCCATTGATGGGTATCTCAACTACACCTTGAGTATTGTGGACATTTTTGAATTCCACGACTTCTGCACTCTCTCATCTTTGTCATGCTAGGATTTATCTGGTTCATGGTTTGACCCTGATGGAGAATTCACCTTTTTTGGCTACAAAGCATCTGAAAGCAATTCAACCAGGGTGTTTCAGAATCAACTTTGGTGTACAATTCTACACAGGAGATGATAAAGCAATCACTTTCACTGCCAAAGAAGGGGTTCTTCGTGAAGCTATATGAAGGAAATGAAGATTATTGGATTCTGGGTATGTGGGGTTCTGTTGGCTGGTTTATACAGTGATCCTAAGTCATACATGGAGCTAAGGAAAATTGTTGGTGGGTTTGATGGTTCGCCAGTTATGACACTTGATTCCATAATCAGTAAACAATTGGTGGAGAAATTAAATCCAAATCTCCAGAGAGGTAAAAGAGATAAACTATGCTGTTGCTGACCTTCTTGTAGCTTCTGATGAAGTGAGAGATGATTTAACCAAGGAATTGCAGACAAAGCTGGATGATTTCCAGAAGCTATTGGATGATATAAGCAAGGAGGTGTATGATCTGTTTGCTAATGTAATGACACAGGTATCAAAATTAATTAACTGCTTTCCACTGTAGATAAAACACCAAAAACCTTGGTTTTATTTCCTATGTAAGGATTAATAAATTGTAATATATTTTTTTTAATTTCTTTTGTAATAATATTCTAAAACTTATGATTCTTAAAGAATCATGTAAATAATAATAATAGAAGTGTTATTTAGATAACTATGATGTTATAAATAGCTCATCAATAAAAATATAAAATGATTGTTATAAATATTGCATTCTTTTTGGCTTTTAAGAATATCCTCGTACCTTCACAATTTTGTTTGTGGTGATACTTGATCAAAGACCAAAAATAAACATCTCCCATATAATAGGTGAGAGACTAATCTTCCATAGCAATGTCAAGTGTTTAAAAATGAATTTTTTGGTCATTGTAAAGTAGAGGTGTTTTGAAATCAATCCCTGTAAACTTTTTGGTTGGGTTTTCAGTCCTATAATTTGAACTTTTTTGGTTCTGGTCCCCACCGTTAAGTTGTTCCGTTAACCTGCTGACATGGTTGACGCTGTGCCACGTCAGCTCTACCACCTGTACTGACAGTGCACACCTGTCTGCCACATCAGATGCCACGTAATTTTTTAAAAATGTTTTAATTTGATTTTTTAAAAAAAATTTGGCATACTATTATTTTTATTTAAAAAATAAAAAATAAAAAAAATAAACCTCAATAAAATTGAAAAAAGTTTTTGTTTCCAAAAACCCTTACCTTTACCTTCGTCCCCTATGTGACACCCTGCTACCCCGCATGTTATAAAGCATAAAAGAGATGGACAATCAAACTGAAATCATGCATCAACATTTAATAAAACGTTTGTCCATGGGTAGAAAGGTCCCACATGAATTAGTTCTCAAAATCGCGGAAAATAAAACAAGTTAAAAATAATTAAACATAACAAGGAAATAAACTTAACCCAACCCCGATGTCATATAAAGAGTTGGTATAACCGTTCCGTAAAAAATCCACGGAATTACAACTAAAGACTAATAAACTAACTGAACATAAGACAAGCCCTAACTATGAGTGGCGGATCCTCAGAGTCACTCCTCTCCGGGCTGCTCATCATCCTCTGCAAGGTGCCAATCATGTCAAACAAACAAACAAATAATGGGGAGTAAGAATCATGTAAACACAATAGCAAGGAGGTAGGAAGTAAAGTAAAACATACAAGCATGGTACCAACGTAAGCATACATCAACAACATGTATAAACATACATCAACATCATCAACATCGAGCATGCTATGCAGTGCAATGCAGTCCTACTCCACTAAACCAACAATGCATGTGGATCCACTAAAATCGGGATGGACGACTTCGGAGTTAAATATCCACATTGAGAATCGACTCAACGCCGGAGAATCTACTCCTTGGATAGCCAACGTATCAAGCCAACGAATGCCTCGTCACGGGGGCGCAAGGAGAATCTACTCCAACCGTGGATGGCCAGATCGCCGTCCTTTAGGACGACCTCCCCTATGTCGAACATTCCTCAACAACAACAACAACTTCGATTCAATGCTTATGCAACACAACAAACAACGGGCAACCGCCACCTCCTTTGCTTCAACGAAATCAACCGAAGACTTTAGCAGAATCGACCGCAGCGGAATCTACCGCAAAACCTTTAATCAATGGAATCTACCATGACACCTTTAATCAGTGGAATCTACCACAACACCTTTAATCAGTGGAATCTATCACAACACCTTTAACCCAACTGGGTCAAGGCTCCCTTGGGGCAAACTCTCGGCCACCAAACTACAACATCAACAACTTCTCGACCAATAAGCATCGAGGGCACTTTGGTCAATAAGAACCAAAGTTACTAACATGCCGTGACCCAACGGATACCGGCTTGACTAACTCAACATCTCACCATCTCATCTTATTGATCATCTTGTTAGCCATTAACCGAGTTATCGAATCCATCACATTAATTGATTGTGTTATCTCATCATCGTTGGGGAATTGGGGTTAGAAAACCCTTAAAAGCTCTTAATTCCATTTATGATCTATAGGGGAGCACGGGCGTGCTGACACGGACTCGGCAAGTGTACCGGTTCGTTGCAAGTAATAAAACGGTAAGACCGGATATCGTTCTCAGGGATCGTGGACAATTACCACTTCGCAAATTAGACTACTATCTAGGCGATCAAATTTTGGAGTGAAGGTAGCTCTATCATCTAACAAGCAAACAAGAATAAAATGTTTTTGTTCTTTTTGGAATTTTATCAAACAGTTAGAATGTAGACAGAAATGTGAATAACAATTAGATAGAATTGTTAGGGTTAGACTAAGCTAATCCTCCCTTGATTGTTATGAAATGATAACTAACACAGTTCCTACTTCAATTATGACAATCGAATCTTTTCTAATATACTCAAACCCTAATGTCTTAGGTGGAATGAGCCTAAAATCCCAAATTAAACCCTAATGTCTTAGGTGGATTAATCAGAGAAATTGCATTAAGAATAAAGATTCATAAGATTGCAAGTAGCCAACACCTATGTCTAGATTCTTGGACTACTTGGCATATGATTCATGAGCATGCTTTAACATCAACCTTTCAATTGTCTATTAAAGCAACTAATCATTCCTAAGATGATCAAGCCTAGGAAAGCATTAAGCATGGAATCATACACTCATAAAGAAGAAGGAAACTGAATTATAATCAAGTCATTTTACAACCAAGTTCAGATAAGCAATAATCTAACCCCAACAAAGGGGAGTTTAGCTACACATAATTGAAGATAGAATAAAAGAAAGAGTTACAGAGATGAACAAAGGAGAGAGCTCCATAGAATGTTGCACAGCAGCCACAGCAGCAAAGGTCTTATTTTTAGGTTTTTCTGGATGTGTCTTCTGTTCTGCCCAGAGGTTCTTTTATAACTCGTGGCCCGTCACGGCCGTGACATCCATCACGGCCAGGCCGTGACGGGTTCTGCCTCTTGCAGATTTTGTGACTTCAGGACTCTCGCGTGGCGAGCTAACATTCGCGTCGCGAACCCTCTTTTTCATGCCCGTGATCTCCATCACGGCCAAGCCGTGATGGATTCTGACTTGTGGTGGTTTTTGGGTCACGGACGTGATGTACATCACGGCTAGGCCGTGATCGATTCTGACTTTTGGAGGTCTGCCACAATCAGTCTCTCGCGTGGCGAGACTTACTTCACGTCGCGAACCATTTTTTCACGCCCGTGATCTCCATCACGGCCAAGCCGTGATGGATTCTGACTTGTGGTAATTTTGGGTCACGGCCGTGATAGCCATCACGGCCAGGCCGTGATAGCCATCACGGCCAGGCCGTGATAGCCATCACGGCCAGGCCGTGACAGCTTCTGACTTTTGGCCCCCTTTTTCTTCAGTTTTCAGGCTTTCTCTTCATCTCAGCTTCCTCATGGCTAAATCTTGGGCATTTAATCATAAATCCCTGCAAAACAACACACAATACCACCTTATCCGTTCCAAAGGAAAAACTAAACAAAATCCAACTAAATTGGCCTAACTATATGCAAATGCATGCAGAAATGTACATGGAAAATGAGGTGAAATCACACTCATCAAATCACCCCAAGCTTAAGACTTTGCTTGTCCTCAAGCAAAAACCAAGGCCATAAGATCAAAATAAACAAAGCATGGATAGTGAATCAAGAACCCGAGTAAAATGATCCAAGTAACGGGCATTCAATTATTTCAGCAAGAGACAATCAATTCAAGGCCAATTAGGGGCTTAGGTTTCCTAGACTCACATTCTCACTGATTCGGGCACTCTATCTCACTTGAAGTTCACCCCAAGCTTGTTCATTTGCTTGGCTCTCATTCTTGCCTCACTCACTCAAGTGTTCAAGTATATATAACATTTCACTCCATTTTCCTCAAGGAATGATTCCTACCATATGCTTGACTATCAACCAAATCTTTACTTTATTAATAAAAACATCTAAGAATCAAGAGGTCTTATTCTTTGGTTGTAATGGGGCCATGGGATCAATTTTCAGGTGGGAATTTCAAGAACAGGAAATTTTAAAAGGCTATACAAACAATCAAGCATTGCAAAGCACGACCTTCTAAAATACCTTTCTTTGGGTTTTGATTTCATTTTTCTACCATTATTTTCTTTCTTCTCTGTTATTTCTCACTTCTCTTGTTTTTGTCATTCCCTTCTCTATATATCTTTCTTTTTCTCTTTTTCTTTTCATTTTTATTTTGCTTGGAGAAGGGGAGATTTTTTATTTATTTATTTATTTTTTTCAACTCAAGAGAAATATTTTTTTTTTCTTTTTCGTCCCAAACTTTCAACTACATTTTTCACCCTTTTTTCAATACTTTAGAAGGTCCCTCATAAGCTTAATTAACAAAACATTTCAGGGTACCAAGAAAAGCATGTTATTCATTCAGGCTCAAAATGGGGCAACTAAGGGTAGCATTATTCATTCAAAGCTCAGAAGGCCAGAAAAAAATACCTATTGCCTCAATCCTTTTCAAAAATGTTTTCAAAAATTTTCACGCTTTGAAATGGTTTCAAGTCAAGTTCTAGAGAAAAACAATCCAAGAGGAACAACACTCTAACACAAAGAACGGGGGCAGATTTAGTGAGTACCCCCTAATGGCTCAAAAGCTCACATTTATCAGTTCAAGAACCAGTGAGAAACACAAATCTATAGAAACACATGCTAATCATCAACTATCCAAGACCATCTCAAGAATATTTAATGAAGCCATATCACAAGAATAGAAAATCAGGGTCCAAAAATTCACTATCACAAAAAAAAAAATTGGCACTTAGCTCTCACAATCATAAGCTCAATCTAAGCAGGGGTAACCGAATCATGCGATCATGCAAACTTAAGCCTATATGAATGCAATATTTACAATGCAAGCAAAAAGATTACCCCTACCCCAAGCTTAAAGACTTACATTGTCCTCAATGTAAATAATGAAGCTTAGAGAGGGGAGAAAACTGGAACAACTCACCCAGGTGGTAGTGGTGCTGCATCACATGCTTTCTGGTTTTGTTTCCTCCTGCACTTCTTCTCCTCCTTCCTTCAAAATCTGAAAGCACTCAACAAACTACTAACAAACCTCTTGAGCTTCTCAAATTATTCAAGAGGAGAAATCAAAAACAAAAGAGAAGATGAAAATAAAATTTGGGTTGCCTCCCAATAAGCGCTTCTTTAACGTCACTAGCTTGACGGATGATTTTTTTTTTCATTTTTTTTTGTTCTTTTAAGATGGTGCCTGAAGAGTGACGGAGGCCGCCTGACGATCAAAGTTGCCTCCAAGGTAGTGCTTTAGCCTTTGTCCATTAACAGTGAAGGTATCACCGGATGATGGATCTTCCAATTTAACTGAACCAAATGGAGAGACAGACTTGACATAGAATGGGCCTGACCATCTTGATCTCAATTTGCCCGGAAAGAGCTTGAGTCTTGAGTTAAACAAAGAAACCGATCGGCCTTCTTCAAATTTCTTGGGAAGAATGTACTTATCATGCCAGAACTTTGTTCTTTCCTTGTATATCCTAGCACTCTCATAAGCCAAGAGTCGGAACTCATCCAACTCATTCAATTGAAGCATCCTCTTGTCCATGGCCAGCCTTGTATCAAAGTTCAGGGCCTTCACTGCCCAAAAAGCACGGTGTTGTAGCTCTCTAGGAAGGTGACATGATTTCCGAACACTAATTGGTAAGGTGACATACCAATAGGTGTCTTATAAGCAGTCCGATAGGCCCAAAGTGCATCATCCAATTTCTTCGCCCAATCCTTCCTTGCATTGTTCCACGCTTTTTTCCAAAATTCTCTTCAACTCCCGGTTGGACAATTCCACTTGCCCACTGGTTTGGGGATGGTATGGTGTGGTAACTTTGTGGTTCACCCCAAACTTGGCAAGCACTGCATTGAACTCCTTATTGCAAAAGTGAGTACCCCCATCACTAATGATAGCCCTAGGGGTCCCAAACCGGGTAAAAATATTCTTCCTCACAAAACTAATCACAGTTCTTGCATCATCTTTCAGAGTTGGCACGGCTTCCACCCACTTGCTCACATAATCAACCGCCACCAGAATGTACTTGTTGTTGTAAGATGACGGGAAAGGACCCATGAAGTCGATCCCCCACACATCGAAGAGCTCCACCTCTAATATACCCTTTAAGGGCATCTCATTTCTCTTGGAAATACTGCCGGTCCTCTGGCATTTATCACATTTCATCACCCAAGCTCTGGAGTCCTTGAAAATAGTGGGCCAAAATAGCCCGCTTTGCAAAATCTTCATGGCGGTCCTTTCACCACCAAAGTGTCCTCCATATGGTGAGTTGTGGCAGTGAGTCAACACCCCATTAATCTCTTCTTCCGGAATGCACCTTCTCAGAATTCCATCCGAACCTCTTTTGAAAAGATACGGCTCATCCCATATATAGAATTTGGCATCATGAATGAGCTTCTTCCTCTGTTGTGCATTGAAGTCCTTCGGAATCTTATTGGCGGCCTTGTAATTTGCAATATCCGCAAACCAAGGTGCCACTTGCACCACAAACAACTGTTCATCTGGGAATTCCTCTTGAATTGGCAACTTTGCTTCTGCTTGAACATCTGCTTGTGGAAGCCTAGACAAATGGTCGGCTACCACATTCTCCACTCCTTTCTTGTCCTTTATTTCCAAATCAAACTCTTGGAGTAGTAGTATCCACCTAATAAGCCTTGGCTTGGCATCCTGTTTAGTCATAAGATATCTCAAAGCAGAATGATCAGTGTAGACAGTAGTTTTACAGCCAATCAAGTAGGATCTAAATTTATCAAATGCAAATACCACAGCAAGCAATTCTTTTTCAGTCGTGGTATAATTCAATTGGGCATCATTAAGCACACGACTGGCATAGTAAATGACATGCAACACTTTATTTTTTCTTTGGCCCAAAATGGCTCCCACCGCATAGTCACTTGCATCACACATTAGCTCAAATGGTAAACTCCAATCTGGAGGTGCAATGACCGGTGCGGTGGTGAGTTTTTCTTTCAAAACTTGGAAGGCATGCATGCAATCATCATCAAATATAAAAGGAGTATCAACTACCAAAAGCTTGCATAGGGGTTTCACAATCTTTGAAAAATCTTTTATAAACCTCCTATAAAAACCTGCATGCCCTAGGAAGCTTCTAACACCTTTCACATTCAAGGGAGGGGGAAGTTTTTCAATCACTTCAATTTTGGCTCTATCAACCTCCATTCCCCGTGATGAAATTTTATGCCCAAGAACTATACCTTCCCTAACCATGAAGTGACATTTTTCCCAATTTAAAACAAGGTTAGTTTCTTGGCATCTTTTTAGAACACAGGCAAGATTATTCAAACAGTTATCAAAAGAATCACCAAACACAAAAATCGTCCATAAATACCTCAATAAATTTTTCATTCATATCAGAAAATATGGATAGCATGCACCTTTGAAAAGTGGCGGGTGCATTACACAACCCGAATGGCATCCTCCGGTATGCGTAGACACCATATGGACAAGTGAAGGCGGTCTTCTCTTGGTCCTCTGGGTCAACCACAATCTGGTTATAACCAGAGTATCCATCAAGGAAACAATAGAAAGCATGGCCCGCCAACCTCTCTAACATCTGATCAATGAAGGGCAATGGAAAGTGATCTTTTCTGGTGGCCTCATTCAGTCTTCTGTAATCAATGCATACCCTCCATCCAGACACGGTCCTAGAGGGAATAAGTTCATTCTTTTCATTTGCTACCACTGTCATCCCCCCTTTCTTCGGCACAACTTGGACCGGACTCACCCATGGACTATCGGAGATGGGATAGATAATGCCCGCATCCAACAACTTCACAATCTCCTTCCTCACAACTTCTTTCATATTCGGGTTGAGTTTTCTTTGGGGTTGTCTAACCGGCTTGAAATTTTCCTCCACACGGATTTTGTGCATGCAAAAGGAGGGGCTTATCCCTTTCAAATCGGACATAGACCACCCGATTGCAGATTTGTGCTCCCTAAGCACCCTCAACAGCTTCTCTTCTTCCAAGGAATTCAACCCACTACTGATGATAACTGGGAATGAAGAGTTCATCCCAAGGAAAGCATAACGGAGATGGGATGGCAATTCTTTCAACTCTAGCACCGGTGGGTCACCCTTGTCTTCAATTCTCACATCTTCCACCACTTTGTCTTCATCAGTATTCACAACCAGACAAGCCTCCAGAGATTTAATCATGAGATCAACTTCTTCTGCACATACTTCTTCTTCTACATCCTCTACCATTAGAGCTGCTTCTAACGAATCTTCAAACTTCTAGTGCAAACTCTTGTCAGATAATGAATCAATGAGGTCCACTATCATACATGTGTCCTTGTCGCTTGGGTGTTTCATTGCCTCAAACACATTAAAGGTGACCTTTTCGTCTTGTACCCGAAGCACCAATTCCCCTTGATTGACATCGATCAAGGCTCTACCTGTTGCTAGGAATGGTCTCCCAAGAATCAGAGGAGTATCACCATCTTCAGCCATATCTAACACCACAAAATCTGCTGGAAAAATGAATTTATCTACCTTCACCAACAAATCCTCCACAACACCATAGGGATATGTAATGGAGCGGTCTGCCAGTTGAAGAGAAATCCCTGTTGGTTTTACCTCACCAATCCCCAGCTTCTTGAAAATGGAGAGCGGCATCAGATTAATACTTGCCCCTAAATCGCACAATGCTCTCCCTATGTTCAGATGAACAATCGTGCATGGGATAGTGAAGCTGCCCGGGTCCTTCATCTTTACTGGCAGCTTCCTTTGAAGTATAACACTGCACTCTTCAGTAAGCATCACTGTCTCCTCCTTCCACCTTCTTTTGTTTGTAAGAATCTCTTTCATGAATTTTGTGTAGGAAGGCATCTGCTGTAGAGCTTCAGCAAACGGGATGTTGATTTGTAGCTTTTTGAATACATCCAGAAACTTAGAAAACTGCTGATCTTTTGCCTCCTTCTTCAACCGTTGGGGGTACGGGATTTTGAAATATGGGGGCAGCTCTTTGGGATTATCAACCTCTTCCAGAATCTGTCTTTTAGTCTTCTTCTTTGCAAATTCTTCATCAACCAATTTCTCCCTCTGCGGTTTTTCAGCTTCTACACCAGTAGGAATAGAGGTAGTATCTTGGGAATTTCCGGGTTCTTCATTGTTTACCTCTTCAAACTGTACCTTATCATCTCTAGCTCCTCTTGCCTCTTCTTCTCTTTCTTTTTCTTGTGGGGTTAACACTCTCCCACTTCTTGTGATAATTGCCTTACAATCTTCCTTCGGATTTTTCTCTGTATCTCCTGGCAATTGTCCTTGAGGTCTCTCTGCCATCTGCCTTGCCAGTTGGCCTATTTGATGCTCCAAGTTCTTGATTGAGGCATTTTGATTCTTCATAGTCTCTTGAGTCGCTTGCATGAACTGGCCTAGAATGTTCTCCAATTTGCTTGAACTCTCTTGAGGAGGCTTTGCTTGAGAACTTGAACTTTGCCCTTGTCTCCAACCAAAGTTAGGATGGCTGCGCCACCCCGGATTGTAGGTGTTGGAGTAAGGATCATTTCTAGGCCCTTGGTTGCCCATATAATTTACCTCTTCTTGTCCAGAACTTCCAACCACATTGATCTCACAATTTCCATTTGCATGGTTGCCTCCACAGAAATCACACACTGAGGTACCTTGAACTTGGACAGCTTGTAGTTGAGAATTCTGCAGTTGAACCGACCCCAATTGCTTGGTAAGAATAGCCATTTGTGCCTTGAGAGCGCCAATTTCATCCAGCTCTAGAACACCCCTCTTGACCATTGATCGAGAACTAGGCATTTGATAGTCATTGTTAGCCATGTTCTCAATCAAGTCCTTTGCTTCTTCGGGCGTCTTCTGACTCAATGTCCCTCCTGCAGCCGCTTCAATCATACTTCTTGAATTCCTGTTGAGCCCATTAACAAATGTTGCAACCTGTTGCCATGTCTCTAGTTCATGATTGGGACAAGCTGTGAGTAAGGACTTGAATCTCTCCCAGGCTTCATAGAGTGACTCACCATCCCTCTGTGCAAAGGCATTGATCTCTGATCTCAGCTTGATCATTCTTGATGGAGGAAAGAATCGAGACAGAAACTTGCTCACCAAATCATTCCAAGTGATGATGCTTCCATGAGGATGAGATTGAAGCCATGACTTAGCTCTATCCCTCAAAGAGAAAGGGAAAAGCCTTAACCGAATGGCCTCATCAGAAGCTCCATTTAGCTTGATGGTGTCACACAGCTCAATAAAAGTACCAATGTGAGCATGAGGGTCTTCACTCTCCAAACCTCCAAACTGATTTTGCTGCACAAGATGGAGAAGTGATGCCTTGATTTCGAAATTATTGCAAGCCACTGCGGGTCTCACAATCGGAGTTCCACATCTATCAACTCTAGGGGAAGTGTAGTCCCCCATTGTCCTTCTTGGTGCATTATCTTCACCATGGTGACAATTTGGTAATTCAACTAACAGTTCTTGCACCGCGAGAGGATGTCCTTCTTCTGCTCTGTCTGCCTTGGCTTCCTTCCTATTCCTTCTACAAAGTCTCTCGATCTCAGGTTCGAATTGGAGTTCACCTGGGTCGATTGTACCTCGCATACAATGAACAAACAGAGTAGCGCAGAACAAACAGCAAAACAGAAAAACAGCACACAACAGAAATTTACAGCAGAGAAACAGAAAATAAGAAAGAAAAAACACAGTAGGAACACAGTAAAAATGCCTAAATTAGGAGTCCCCTTTGGTACTCGTGATATTGGCACACCGATCCCCGGCAACGGCACCAAAAACTTGACACGGACTCGGCAAGTGTACCGGTTCGTTGCAAGTAATAAAACGGTAAGACCGGATATCGTTCTCAGGGATCGTGGACAATTACCACTTCGCAAATTAGACTACTATCCAGGCGATCAAATTTTGGAGTGAAGGTAACTCTATCATCTAACAAGCAAACAAGAATAAAATGTTTTTGTTCTTTTTGAATTTTATCAAACAGTTAGAATGCAGACAGAAATGTGAATAACAATTAGATAGAATTGTTAGGGTTAGACTAAGCTAATCCTCCCTTGATTGTTATGAAATGATAACTAACACAGTTCCTACTTCAATTATGACAATCGAATCTTTTCTAATATACTCAAACCCTAATGTCTTAGGTGGAATGAGCCTAAAATCCCAAATTAAACCCTAATGTCTTAGGTGGATTAATCAGAGAAATTGCATTAAGAATAAAGATTCATAAGATTGCAAGCAGCCAACACCTATGTCTAGATTCTTGGACTACTTGGCATATGATTCATGAGCATGCTTTAACATCAACCTTTCAATTGTCTATTAAAGCAACTAATCATTCCTAAGATGATCAAGCCTAGGAAAGCATTAAGCATGGAATCATACACTCATAAAGAAGAAGGAAACTGAATTATAATCAAGTCATTTTACAACCAAGTTCAGATAAGCAATAATCTAACCCCAACAAAGGGGAGTTTAGCTACACATAATTAAAGATAGAATAAAAGAAAGAGTTACAGAGATGAACAAAGGAGAGAGCTCCATAGAATTTTGCACAGCAGCCACAGCAGCAAAGGTCTTATTTTTAGGTTTTTCTGGATGTGTCTTCTGTTCTGCCCAGAGGTTCTTTTACAACTCGTGGCCCGTCACAGCCGTGACATCCATCACGGCCAGGCCGTGACGGGTTCTGCCTCTTGCAGATTTTGTGACTTCAGGACTCTCGCGTGGCGAGCTAACATTCGCGTCGCGAACCCTCTTTTTCATGCCCGTGATCTCCATCATTGCCAAGCCGTGATGGATTCTGACTTGTGGTGGTTTTTGGGTCACGGCCGTGATGTACATCACGGCTAGGCCGTGATCGATTCTGACTTTTGGAGGTCTGGCACAATCAGTCTCTCGCGTGGCGAGACTTACTTCACGTCGCGAGCCATTTTTTTTACGCCAGTGATCTCCATCACGGCCAAGCCGTGATGGATTCTGACTTGTGGTAATTTTGGGTCACGGCCGTGATAGCCATCACGGCCGGCCGTGATGACGACTCGACTTTTGGCCCCCTTTTTCTTCAGTTTTCAGGCTTTCTCTTCATCTCAGCTTCCTCATGGCTAAATCTTGGGCATTTAATCATAAATCCCTGCAAAACAACACACAATACCACCTTATCCGTTCCAAAGGAAAAACTAAACAAAATCCAACTAAATTGGCCTAACTATATGCAAATGCATGCAGAAATGTACATGGAAAATGAGGTGAAATCACACTCATCACGTGCTGATCCCCTGCACGGTCGTGCTGCCACTTAAGTGGAGCACAGTCGTGCTTCCTATTGGGCACAGCCATGATCAGCAGCACGGTCATGCTCTTTGTCTTGCACGGTCGTGCTAAATGCACGACCACTTTCCAGAATTCAACTTGGAGCACGAGCGTGCTCCCTGTTCAGCATGGCCGTGCTCAATGCACGATAGTACTGTTCTGGGCAGAGTTAAAACACAATTCTTACAATTATTTCAATGATTAAGTCCATTAATCCTAATCCGTTTTATCAACATATTTTTCCAGATCGCACATCCTTATCAACTCAATCATAACATTAGCACAGTCATGGCATCAACCATTCAACCAATCATAATCAACAACATCAGGATTTAACCAGTATTCAACTGTCATATCTCAACAATCATCCAACATAATCATCATGTTCATATAACCAACATAAACATCAAGAACGTAGTATGAACATAGGCATTTAAACAACATATTAACAACCAAGATCATGTTATCAAAATAACTAACAAATCAACATATAAATCATATACTCATGCAAACAAACCGGGGCTATGGGAACCTATTTACTACTCTAACCCCAAGCCTATGAGTACACTACCCTTCTCCCCATACCTGGTTTGAAGGTCGCTCCAACGTAAGCTCCTAACAGCAAACTGCCCTCGGTTCCCAAAGCGGCTCAACACAAACTCAACCTTAGCCAAACCAACCACAAACCCATTAGTTTCCTATTCAAAAATTATGAAAGGAAACCACAAGGGAAATGAACCTTACCTCTAAAATGAAACATATCAAACAAGCTTCCCAAATGAAGAACCAACACGTTTCCCTTAAGCAGCTTGACTAGCTTTCCAAGCCTTGGTCAAACAAGAGGTTAACTATTAATCCCTAATTCAAGGAGAAGAAAGGAGATTAACACAAAGGGATGACAATATGCACGAATTTTACCTTGTTTAGAGATCCAAACAACAAACACAATGAGCATGTGTTCGCAACGGTGTTCCCCAATTGAAGAATGGGGGGGAAACGATGAACATAATGGTCCCTAGAGAGATAGTTTTTAGAGAAAAGAGATGAGACCTCAAAGAGAAAGGTGGGAGGCAGTTTCTGAGTGTTAGAGTCGTGTAAACTAGGGTTTAGGGCGTGACTTAGAGGTTTAAAATGAATTAGGGTGAAACTGGGCCGAAACAGAAGCCCCAAAATGCTATCAGCGTCGTTAGGCCGGGGTCAGAAAATTTAGGCCGGGAGCAGACGCTTAGGCCGGGCTCAAAAAACGTAGGCTGGGCGGATTCTGTAGAAAACCAGAATGTGAGTTTTTCTGCATTTTAGACCGGGCTCATAAACTTAGGCCCGGGCGGATTCTGTAGAAAACCAGAATATGATTTTTTTTTTGCATTTTAGGTCGGGCTCATAAACTTAGGCCGTACGGATCTCAGGAATCTAGAATTCACTATTAAGACCCTTCCAAAGGCTAAACTACCTCTAATATACACATATGCATAAATATCAAACATATAACAACATATATATGCCAAAACTAACACATATAAACATAAGGGTGAATCTTGGGGTGTTACACCCTACCCTCGACCCCCCATCTTCTTCGTCCTTCTTAAGCGTCGCTGCCGCGATGCACCCACCACTTCATCCCGACACCACCACGAAACCAATTTAGTTGCCGCCCTTGTTCCTCCGCCGCACACAAATCGAATGGGTCCACTTCCCCAACACCCTCTCTTCATCCCCGCTGCACACGACAGCTCTTCCCCCTTCTATTCTGCCGTCGCTAGAAACCTATCAACCGGGGATGGAGTCCCTCGTCTTTATTTTTGGGATTCCAACAACAACTGCCTCCATCGCATCTCCCTCTGCCTCGGTGACCCCGACCTCACTTCCCTTCTCGCCGCTTCCCCTTCTAAGGCCCTCGCGTTAGTTTCCGGTGGCAATGTTGTAATAGGTGTTGCAATCAATACAGTGATGTCCAGAAAAATCTCCAAAGTTTCATCTTTTGACCCTTCCCTTTAAAATCTCCAGCATCTAGAATCAAAATCTCTCTCAATTTCGCAACCCTCTTTCTAAAGTTCCCTCATTTGAACCTCCTTTGTAAAATCACCAAAATCCAGAATCAAAAGCTCCTCAAATTTTCAACCCTCTTCCCAAAGTTTCATCTTTTGACCCTCCTCTGCAAAATCTCCAACACCCAGAATCAAAATCTTCTCAATTTTTCAACCCTCATCCCAAAGTTCCCTCATTTGCCACCATAACAATGACATCAGTGTTTCTCTTTCTGGGTTTTTGTCAAAACGGGTTCATCAACAAGACAACAACAACAAAACTGTCCCCAATGGTTTCTATTCAAACATTGGATGAGAAGACCAACCTTGAAGAGTTTATGGAGTGCAAATCAGATAGTGTGCAAACGGTTTTGCACTTGAAGCTCAAGGAAAAAATCCCCAATTGTGCACACTTTCAATTTTATTTAGGTATAATTTTTTCTTTATTTTTTAAATAAAAATAATAATATACCAAACTTTTAAAAAAATGGAATTAATTTTTTTTTTTAAATTTTTACGCGGCATCTGACGTGGCTAGCAGGTGTGCATTGTCAGTCCTAGTGGCAGTGCTGACGTGGCACACCGTCAGCCACGTCAGCAGATTAACGGAGCAACCTAACGGTGGGGACTAGGACCAAAAAAGTTCAAATTATAGGGACGAAAACCCAACAAAAAATTTTATGAGGACTGATTTCAAAACACCTTTACTTTACAAGGACCAAAAAGTTCATTAAACCTTCTTTTATACACATAAATTCAAGAATCGAACTCATATCAGATGCTTAAAAGATTTAATCCCCTTTCACTTGGACTAACACATTAGTATATATATTGTACTTTTATTAAAGAACAACACCATAATGACCTAAAAATGACCCCTAAGGATATGGAAGCTAGGTCCAAATTGGTCCATAAAAAAATTCATAGGTATATTTTTGGTAAAAATAAATTAATTTAGTCCTTCAAATTTACAAATACGAGACTTATTAGTCCCTCAGACTAGTTTCAACATCAGTTTACTTGCTTATGTGTCTGTGAGCTATCATGTCTGGCCTATCAGTCGTCGTGCATGGCCCATCATGAATTTTCATTGTCGAATACGAATGAAAAGAAAAAAAAATATATGCTCAATTTTCCATGTATCTTTGAAATTGTGCATTTTGTTTACCTTTCTTCAATTTCTAAGGTGAGTATTCATCATAGTGGGCCAGGCAGGATGATCAACGTGACGTGAAGTACCTCATAGATTAGACTCTCTTCCATACTTGTACTTTATTAGCGAGACTACACGAGAAGGATAATCAAGGCAAATACTTTTTGATTCTCAAGACTCGAAATACATTCCGATAATTCGATCATTCAATAGAATCAAGTATATAGATATCAGATATATTATGACACCTGAACGATACAGAGCTCTGACTCTATCCTTGGTGGCAGTTCTAACACACCAATGATAAAACAAGAACTTAAAATTTGCACCAGAAATTTTCAGAGTCAGGAAAAAAATAAATCTCTAGGATTTGTTCTCACAAGAAAGAATAGAGTAGCATGAATAGAAAGACGGAGGGTATTCTATATTAAAAAGACTCCTTAATAGATTCCTGAATGTAAAGTACCCGATCGGTACAGATTTACAAACATGACTCTAATAAGGTTCCTCTTCCCATGAGAATTTCCTTCGAAAGAAAAATCTTTGAAGACAATGATTTTAACTCTTTCCAAGAGTCTAGGATTAAAGTCAAACTTACTCTTGGTCTTTTAAACGATAACAATAAAATTTTACGAGTTTCCTCACTTGGAGTAACTCTGACTCACCTCGCATAAAAAAGTTTGTCGTGAAATGTCAAAATTTTAATCTGTTGGGGAATTTACAACTTTTTGCCTACGAAGCCTAACAAGATTTGATCTGTCAGAGATCACACCATTTCTCAATTGTACTCATTTAAGAAAAAAACAAATGGTCAAGTTTACAAATCTTGACATTAAGGGAATATCCAAACATATTTCCCCAACAAGGATGAGTTAGCGAAACTGTAAAGACAACCATATCAAGAAATAACAAAGGAATACAACTTCCGATTGTTTCGCATACAATTTAGAAAATAAAAGATGCGATGATGAAACTAAACCAACTCAAAAAACAGGTTGGCAACAAACATAGGCAGTACATAGATAAATACACAGAGTATTTTACACATCCATAGGAAATCACAAATGATTTTCCATGTGAATTTTCTATATAGTCAAATGTCTACTTTCTATGACACACTTCACTTAAATGTACTCATCTGATTTGTGATGCTTCACTCCAACTAGTTGTGAAAGTTACACCTGTTAACAACTAGCTGCGGATTCACACTTTAAACATTGGTGAACTACCTCCTCCTGAACAATGTTCTTTAATCGGATCTTCGTCTGTGGCCTCCCGGCCTATATGTTTTTTTTTCCAAAGGTACATCCTTAGGATTTCTGCATACCCTCACGACATGCCTAGGCTGTCCACATTTAAAACAAATAACTCCCTTAATCTTGCAGTCCCTCGTAGCATGACCCATGCCACACTTCATGCACTTTTGTGGAGAATTCCTAGACGATCCATAACCTTTACTGCTACCACCAAACAACTTCCCTTTTGGCGGTGTCCACATTGGCCTTGAGTATGGTTTCTCCTGTAACAGTTTGTTGTCTTTGAACCTTAAGGGTCCAAAATTCCCTTTTTCGATTTGACCCGAATCCTGATCTTGAGGAGATAGACACTTATCCCTCAAAGCTGGAAACTGAAGGAGTTTTCATGACAAGATTGATTTCCTCATTTTGAACTTTAGATCCTCCTCTATCTTTTTATATTTCAGTTCATCACCAGAATCCTTCCAATATAACTCCTTAAACTTAATCAGTTCTTCAAACTCATCATCATATGCGCTGACTTTCATGTCACCTTGTCCTTGCTGCAGGAGCTCAGTCTCCTCTACATGACTCACTTTAGTGGGAACATATTTCTCTAGAAATCTGCTCTGAAACGCAATCCAGGTGATCGCTTCATGTTCTGGTACTATCAGCTGACAAGTTTCTCCCCACCAGACTCCAGCATCTCCTACCAACATGAACATTGCACTAGCCACTTTTCAATTATCAGGGTATTCCATAGTTCTAAAGATCTTCTCTAGTTCCTTTATCCAAAGCTTAGCCTCCTCCGGGTCATGTCCACCATCAAGTTGAGGTGGATTTCGGAAATGAACAGAAATAAAACACTAGAAGGGAGGTTGAACTGTGTTTTAAATAATTTTTGAAAAACGTTGCAGTTTGACCTATAAGACAGAAAGATGCGTCTAATAATAAAAAGGAGATTCACTTTCCAACCCAGTTAGCATAGTTAAAGTAACTGAAAAGATTAAGCTAAGAAAAGGAGACACATAGATTTATACTGGTTCACCCCAAACCTTGGGCTACATCCAGTCCTTGGCTTCACCAAGTATTTGCACTATAACTGACCAAGTTACAGAAGGTATTGTTTGCACACCTAGCCTCCGCAGGCTCAACTAACAAGTATTGTTTGCACACCTAGACTCTCCTGGCTCAAACAAGTATTCTTTCAGCAAGCCTCTTCAGGCTATACAAACAGTAAGAGTTTGAATGAAGCAACAGTTTCACGGATTACAACTTTGCAGATCTACTGAGTAACACTCACGGAGTGAATAAGTATTTGAGGTAGGTCAGATCGCAATAAAAACTTCTCAATAAATACAAATGATTTGAGTAGAGAAGTTTTCTATGAAGAACTTAAGAGAGCTTTGAATGCTTGAGAGTATTGAATGCGTGAGTTAATGTATTCAGGTGTGTGTGCATGTCTTCCATGGTCTTCAAAGTCTTCTATTTATACTCAAGAGAGATAAGTCTGTTGAGGAGAGTTCTTCAGTGAGTATTCTTTTGTTCTTCATTCATAAATGCCAAAGAGTCGTTCTGGTCTTGTATTTAATGTTTATGATCGTTGGTGAGCTTCAAGACAAATTGAACCTATAGGTTGGCATAGCTTTATCACAGTGTAGTTTGATTCAGAGCAGCATTTGTTGCTTTTCAGACTTGGGCAGTGCGACTTTCCTTATTTGTGCTAAGTGTTTCTGCGTTCAAGTAAAGTTTACTTTACTTTTTGCAAGAAAAAGATTCTTCAGACGCGGAATGTTGCTTTGGGCCTTCTGATATCGAATTTCTTTATTAGAAATAATCAGGGAATATTCTTTGTGTTTGAATATTGTTGAAGCTAGGGACTTTCAGTCGCTTGATCAGAATTTGGTAGAGACTGAGTCATTTTTCAGATGCATCATACTACAGACGCATCATTAAGACTTTGTTTCTTTGTCATAAGACTCTTGTATACTGATCTGCACACTTAATACACATATTAGTAGATTTCACAGGGTTCACTTAAAATCATTCTTTGTTTGGATTCATCAAAATCAGAGATGTCTAAAGATGTAGTCTTAACAATATCCCCCTTTTTTATGATGACAAACATTATCTTATGATTTTAATGAACTAAGAATAAAAACAGATTTAAGCACAGAGAATCATATGAAGTATGACTATATTCAAGCTCATAAGAATATTCAAGTTAATTAAGCTCCTTAAGCTCCCCATGAACTAATGCATCCATAAAGAAATCAGACGCATCAATAAATAGTGTCTTCTCTTGAGAGTTTCATTACTTAGTTCAGATATACGAATATATTCTCCCCCTTTGTCATCAGTAATAAGATAAAGTAACAAAATAATTTGCATCTGAAAACAACATTGATTGATTTAATCATCATTGACATATTACATTGCTGACAAAGGTAACGAAAACTAAAGTTTCTATTTTTTAACAATCTTGGTGAGAAGCACCACAACAGTTTGCATGGTCTCACGAAGACCACTGAATTCTGCATGAGCTACTGGATCCATTCCTATGATGGTGGATGCCGGTGCAGCAGGATCATCACGCGGAGAGAATAGGAGAGGCCAGGGTCAGAGGGGGTGGCAGTCATGGGTGGTTCATATGGAACAATTTCCAGACAGTGCCAGGGAAGAGAATGACCAGAGGAGAAAATAAAAGTGAGATCAAGAACAATGGGGAATAGAGAAAGAGTTAAGGGAAAAACTGAGTGCAATGAACCAAATGGTTGCAAACAGGGAATTTTAAAAGAGGGGATTTCTAAAGTATAGAAGGAAATGAAAAGAGGGGAAAGATAATTGAAAAACCAAGTCAAATTTTCATTAGAAATTGGTAAATCAAAAGAGTAAACAAAAAAATGGTTTTCATAAAAAGACAAAGGTAAAGTGAAAAGAAAAGGAGTTAAGATAAGAGTTGGTTGAAAGGGGTAGAGTTGCCTTGATTCTGCTCTATCTTCATCTGGATATTCGATCCAGGGAACCTGGTAAGAATTGAGTCGGGCACTATCTGTAGGCGTCTTGAGTTTGTCAATCAGAGATATGCCACAGTGATGAGTTGGGTCTTGAAGAACATGAGGTTCAGGGTGACTCATGAACAAAGTAGACCATCTAGGGAACTTCAGTTTCTTATGCTTCCTTTTCAGCCAGACAAAAGGCTTCTTGGATTTTGGATTCAACTTTGGCTATGGACAGTCAGATCCTCTGTCACGACAGATCTTCAATACAATATTTGCCTTCATGCAAGCAGTAGGGTTGAGTCTGTGTTTACAAGAGGCTTAATTTAGCCTCACTACAGCCTACTCAACAACAAGATTGTTGATTGCTTTTAAATCATCTGGGCTAAGAAGGTCAAGATTGATTTGATTTAAAGGTAAGGGCTCAGAAGGATTGAAAGTAGTAGGTAGAGGTCTCTGTGGTGAGATTTGAGGGGCAGATGAAAGGTGAGAGAGAGGTGATAGAATGGAATAAAAAATTCTTGAAACAAGAATAAGATTTTGAATTTAGTGAGTTGGTGAGGGAGAAAGTGATGAAGGATTGGATAGATCAGGCAAGGTATAAAGAATATGTTGTCGTGATGGGTGATCTGGAGTGAGATTCAAATTAAAATCTCGAACTGATAAAGCAAGCAGATTTTCAGCAATTGAAATCTGATTGTGAAGAGGGGAGTTATGGGAGGAAGAGGATGATGAATCAAAGGGTGAGGATAACACAATGGGTGAAGAGGGTGAGGTTTCAGATGACCTAAGAGGTGATGCAGCAGGTTGCAAAGAAACTTGCATAGGTTCATCTATCTTCAGCCTTGTAGATCTTCTAACTAGTATAGTTGCAACATCAGCTTTCCTCTTAAGTTCCTTTCGAGAGGCAACAATAGGTTTTTGAACCATTTCCTTCTTCAGAACCTTGGAAATTGGTTGGTCATCATCATCATCAAATGCTTCTGAGATGACAAGCTTCCTCTTTACTTGAAATTTTGATTTGACCTTGGGATCTAAAGGTGCAGACACTTCTGTTGCTTATGAGTCATCAGACTCATCAGTTCCTTCTTCAAATTCTCCTGAAGATTTCTTTTTCTAATCGTCTTCATCAGAATCAGGAATCCTTCATGGTGGTCTCAGCTTCATCTGAGAGAGGGTTCTTTCATCAATGGAAGTAGCCATATCAACCTTTCCGGTGAGGGGTATGCCTTTGATGTTTTACAGTTTGGTAATCAGCATCCCATATGTGTAGGAGGTCCTGATTTGGGGCTTTACCATTCTCAGCATATACTTGAAAATTAAGTCATTGATGTCAATCTTCATCACATTCAGGAGATATAATAAGGCAAATCTATCCATCTTGTTGACATTATCACGAGCACTTGTTCTTGGCATCACACAATTGATTAGAAATACATGCAAGAACCTTCCTTTTGGAGTCAGTTTGGAGGCAACTTTGCTTGTAGGGTTGGATATCCCATAGAGAACTTGATGAACAGTTTCTTCACCATACTCAGTTTCCCAATCATCTGTAAAAGCAGCGCCTTGCCTAGGGCAGCCGGTTGCTTTCTGAATACTGTTGAGAGTGAACGAATAAGGTTTTAAGTTACACTTGGTTCGAATGGAAATTTGAGTCTGAGACATCCATTATTCAGCATTTTCCCAGAATTCTTGTAGTAGCAGAGGATAAGCAGGTTCATGCAGGGAGAACAAGTTGACCCATTGTGAAGTTTCCAATTCTGCCATTATATTCATGCCTCCTTTGTTGATTTTGTTCATGATGACAAATCGTCCGGGGACGATCATAGATAAGTCTTCCACACTCATCCCTAACCGAGCAGCAGCACGGGTAATTTTGAGAGGGTTCTTTGGGTGCCATGGATTTGGGTTGAAAGAGAGAGAAGACAAAAGGGTTTCAAAAAGATTCGTTCACAAAAGCTTTTTGAAACAGTAAAGTGTTTCGGAGAGAGGAATTTAGGTTTTAAATAAAGAGGTTTCAAAAAAGAGTAGTTGAGAAATAATAAAGACAAAACGTTTTGAATTCAATAACATTTTAGATAACTGCAATGTAAAGTCTTAGTAAATAATCCACGTTAGCAGACGCTCCATCGAAGTGCAGACGCATCATTCATTTATGAAATGCATGTTCAGATTATCTCTAATATAAGTGAATCTATCTTCAGCTAAAGGTTTTGTTAATATATCAATCCACTGATTTTCAATTTTAACAAACTTAATATCAAAAACACCTTTTTGAACACAGTCTCTTATTAAATGATGTTTAATTTCTATGTGCTTAGCTTTAGAATGCTGAATGGAATTCATAGATAAACATATAGCACTAGAATTATCACACCAAATAGAAATATTATGTTCAAAGATAGAATAATCTTCAAGTTGATGTTTTACCCATAAGAGCTGTGAACAACAGCTTGCAGCTGAAATGTATTATGCTGCTGCAGTGGATAAGGCAATTGTAGTTTGTCTTTTGCTTGTCCAAGAGACTAAGCTTGCTCCAATGAATTGACATCCTCCACTTGTGAGTTTTCTTTCTACTCTATATCCAGCATAATCAGCATCACAAAATCATACTAATCTGTATTCTTGTGTTCTTAAATACATCAAACCAAGATTAGTGGTTCCAAGCAAGTATCTAAATATTCTTTTGACAGCCTTGAGATATGATTCTCTAGGATCTGATTGGAATCTCGCACACATACAGACACTTAATTGAATATCAGGTCTACTTGAAGTTAAGTACAAGAGAGAACCAATCATACCTCAGTAAGTAGTTTGATCTACTTTTTACCTTCCTCATTTTACCTAATTTTGAATTTGCTTCCATGGGAGTTTTCATAGGTTTAGTTGTATCCAGCTTGTATTTCATTAAGATCTCCTTGGTATATTTTTGTTGATGAATGTAAATTCCATCATATGTCTGTTTGATTTGTAGACCTAGGAAGAACTTTAATTCTCCCATCATGCTCATCTCAAATTCATTATGCATAAGCTTGGAGAACTCTTTTCATAGCTTTTCATTAGTAGCACCAAATATAATATCATCAACATAGATTTGTACTATAATGAAATCCTTTTTAGAACTTTTTCTAAAAGAATGAAATCAGTTTTCATAAGAAAAGAACTTAGTATGTCATACCAACCTCTAGGTGCTTGTTTTAATCCATAGAGAGCTTTCTTAAGCTTATAGATATGATTTGGTTTATCACTATCCTCAAATCCAGGTGGTTGCTTAACATATACCTCTTCTTCAATAATTCCATTTAGAAATGCACTTTTAGCATCCATTTTAAATAAGGTGATTTGATGATGTGCTGCATATGACATAAATATACGAATTGTTTCTATCCTAGCTACTGGTGCAAAAGTTTCAGTGTAGTCAATACCTTCTTGTTGATTATAGCCTTGAGCTACTAAACTTGCTTTGTTTCTGGCTACCTTTCCATCTTCATCAAGCTTGTTTCTGAATACCTATCTCGTTCCAATAATTGACTTTCCTTTTTCATTAGGAACTAAGAACCAAACATCATTTCTTTTGAACTGATTTAGTTCTTCCTGCATAGCTAAAATCCAGTTTTCATCTTCAAGAGCTTCTTTGATGTTCTTTGGTTCAATTTCAGATAGGAATTCCATGTTGTTTGAATCTTTATATGTTGATCTAGTTCTAACTCCTTGAGAAGGATTGCGAATGATCAATTTTTCAGGGTGATGAGTTTTGAACTTCCAATCTCGTCTGGGTTCAGTTTCTGATGATTGTTGAGCAGGTGGATTAGACGCTTGAATATGAGTTTCTGGATCCTCATGTTTCAAGCTATCGTCAGTCTAATTGTTTTGTCTTCCAAGATATAATCCTGCAATATCATCTTCAAGAACTGATAGTTTCCTATCAGTCTTTAAATCATTATTAAATTAAACATGAATAGATTCCTCAACAACTTCTGTTCTAGAGTTGTAAACTCTAAAAACTTTAGAAGTGTCTGAATATCCTAGAAATATAGCCTTACCTACTTTTGGATCAAACTTTCCAAGTTGATCTCTAGTATTCAAGATAAAGTATTCACATCCAAAAGCATAGAAACAAGAAATGTTGGGTTTTCTACCTTTCCACAATTTATAGGGAGTTTTATTCAAGAAGGGTCTTATCAATATTCTGTTATGCATATAACAAGCAGTGTTTACTGCCTCAGCCCATAAGTACTTTGGGAGTTTTCTTTCATTGAGCATTGTTCGAGCCATCTCTTGTAGAGATATGTTCTTCCTTTCTACAACTCCATTCTGCCGAGGAGTTCTAGGAGCAGAAAAGTTATGAGAGTTACCATTCTCTTCACAGAATGTATTGAAGTGCTTATTTTCAAACTCTCCCCCATGGTCACTTCTGATAGCTGGGATACAGAATCCCTGCTCATTCTGAACTTTCTTACAGAATATAGAGAACATCTTGAATGACTCATCTTTGTGGGTTAAGAAGAGTACCCATGTATATCTAGAATAATCATCGACGAAGATAAAACCATATTTCTTTCCTGCCTTACTAGCTACTCTAACCGGACCAAATAGATCCATATGCAACAACTGTAAAGGTCTAGAGGAAGATACCAGATTCTTGGGTTTAAAGCTAGTTTTAACTTGCTTTCCACATTGGCAAGAATCACATAAGACATCATTTTTGAAACTTATATCTGGTAGACCTTTCATAAGTCTATACTTCTGAAGCTTGGTTATCTGTTTCATACTTGTATGTCCTAGCTTCTTATGCCATACCCATCTTTCATCTTCTCTTGACACAAAACAAGTCACATTTTGATTAGTCAGTTCATTTAGATCAATCTTATAAAGATTTTGTTGCCTGTTTACTGAAAAGAGAACATTGCCATTAGTGTCTTTGACTATGCATGCATTCTTAGTAAAGGAAACATTATATCCATTATCACATAGTTGACTTATGCTTAGCAGATTATGTCTTAATCCTTCAACTAAAATAACATTAGAGATAGATGATAGAGGTGATTTCCCACCAATTTTACATATCCCGATGACCTTTCCTCGTTGATTTCCACCTAAGGTAACATGTCCACCTTCTTTAGGTAGGTCTAGGAACATAAACTTTTCTCCTGTCATGTGTCATGAACAGCCACTGTCCAGGTACCTTGATAGGTGTGCGTTTTGTCCTATTAAGGATATTTGCAATAGGAATAATCAAAGCTTTAGGTACCCATATTGTTTTGGGTCCTTTCTTGTTAGTTCTTGAATTTTGTGACAACTTCTTTCTTGTGTGAATACACTTAGACGTGATATGTCCAGTTTTTCCATAGTTTTTATAACTACTTTTGTAAGCAATGACCTTATCATAAAGAATTTTAGGTCTTTGTCCTAAGACTTTGTTAGATACTTCCTATTTTCCCGAGACAGTTTGTCACACTCTTGAGTGTTATGTTCATGCTCTTATAGGGGTTTCACATATTGCCTTTTAAGTGTTCTAAAAGCCTTTGTTAAACAGTTAGATTCCTCAATCAAATCATCATAGGCATCTTACAATCCTTAAAATCAGAAATTACCTCAGAGTCTAAGTTAGCATTTGCCATGAGACTTAGATTTGCCTCTTCGCCTTATGCATCTTCATCAAATGAGATGCCATCAATATCTTCCCAAGTTGCCATCATCCCTTTCCTTTTATTTTTATAGAACTTTTTGAAGAGTTGCTTTTGCAACTAAGGGCATTCAGATTTGAAGTGTCCTGGCTTCTTACATTCATATCCTACAATAGAGCTTTTGTCAGAACTATTATTCTCTTTGAAGAATTTTCCTTTATTGAACTTCTTGAAAGGTTTATCCTTTTTGAAATTCTTCCTCTTCTATAACTTCCTCATTTTTCTAGTCAGTAATGACATTTCATCATGATTGTCTGAGTCTTCTTCCGAGGGGTCTAACTCTTGATCTGATTCTTCAACCTTTAGAGCTTTTGACGATCCTTTCTCTGCCTTAAGAGCAATAGTCTTTCCTTTCTTTTTTGAGCCGTCTTCATTCAGCACTTGCTCATGTACTTGTAAAGTTCCAAGAAAATCACTCATTTGAAGGGTTATGAGATCTTTGGCTTGAGTTATTGTTGTAACCAGAGGTCTCCACTGTTTGGGTAGACTTCTTAGAATTTTTCCAACTTCTCAACATTGGTGTAGATTTTTCCCAATGACTTCAGATTATTTGTGATAGTCTGAAATCTTCCTATCATCTGAGCAATGCTTTCTTCTTCTTCCATAGTAAATAACTCATACTTTCGTACAAGCATGTTTATCTTTGTTTCTTTCACTTTTGTTGTTCCTTCATGAGTGACTTCTAGAGTATCCAAGATTTGTTTAGCAGATCCACATGCATGGACCTTTTCAAATTCTTCCTGACTGAGAGCACACATCAAGGAATACCTTGCTTTATAATTTAGCCCCCACTTAGTCTTTTCTGCAGCAGTCCACTGAGCTTTAGGTTTATCAGTGTTATCATCATTCTTTGGAATGTAGGGACCATCAGTAATAATATCCCATAAATCAAAGTTTGTTGACATGATGAACCATTGAAATCTTTCTTTCCAATAGATGTAGTTTTCACCATCAAAGAAGGGAGGTCTAGCCATAGATGCTCCTTCTTATGCGTTGCTTCCGCTTGTGCTAGCTCCAGCCGCCATGATGTCTGTTCAATAGGATCTTCCTCAACACTGTTAAATGCTCAACCTAGAAGTGAAGCTCTGATACCAACTGAAATGAATAGATATAAAACCTAGAAGGGGGGTTGAACTGTGTTTTAAATACTTTTTGAAAAACGTTGCAGTTTGACTTATAAGACACAAAGTTGCGTCTTATAATAAAAAAAGAGATTCATTTTCCAACCCATTTAGCACAGTTAAAGTAAAGCAAACTAAAAAGATTAAGCTAAGAAAAGGAGACACATATTTATACTGGCTCACCCTAAACCTTGGGCTACGTCCAGTCCTTGGCTTCACCAAGAATTTGCAGTATAAATAACCAGGTTATAGAAGGTATTATTTGCACACCTAGCCTCCGTAGGCTCAACTAACAAGTATTGTTTGCACACCTAGCCTCTCCAGGCTCAAACAAGTATTCTTTCAGCAAGCCTCTTCAGGCTCTACAAACAGTAAGAGTTTGAATGAAGTAGCAGCTTCACGGATTACAACTTTGCAGATCTACCGAGTAACACTCACATAGTGAGTAAGTATTTGAGGTAGGTGAGATCACAATAAAGACTTTTCAATAAATACAAATGATTTGAGCAGAGAAGTTTTCTATGAAGAACTTAAGAGAGCTTTGAATGCTTGAGAGTATTGAATGCATGAGTTAATGTATTCAGGTGTATGTGTCTTCAATGGTCTTCAAAATCTTCTATTTATACTCAAGAGAGATAAGTCCCTCGAGGAGAGTTCTTCAGCTGAGTATTATTTTGTTCTTCATCCATAAATGCCAAAGAGTCATTCTGGTCTTGCATTTAATGTTTATGATCGTTGTTGAGATTCAAGACAAATTGAACGTATAGGTTGGCATAGCTTTATCAGAGTGCATTTTGATTAAGAGCAGTGTTTGTTGCTTCTCAGACTTGGGCAGTTCGACTTTCCTTATTTGTGCTAGGCATTTCTGCGTTCAATTAAAGTTTACTTTGCTTTTTGCAACAAAAAGATTCTTCAGGTGCGGAATGGTGCTTTGAGCTTTCTGATATCGAATTTCTTTATTCGAAATAATCAGGGAATATTATTTGTGTTTGAATATTGTTGAAGCAAGGGACTTTCAGTCGCTTGATCAGAATTTGGTAGAGACCGAGTCATTGTTCAGACGCGTCATACTACAGATGCATCATTAAGACTTTGTTTCTTTTTCATGAGACTCTTGTATATTGATCTGCACACTTAATACACATATTTGTAGATTTCACAGGGTTAACTTAAAATCGTTATTTGTTTGGATTCATCAAAATCAGAGATGTCTAAAGATGTAGTCTTAACAATTTCTACGATAGAACTCAGCTAGTTCTGGTCTCTCTGCCATTTCCTCATTATGACATGCCACAATTGTTGTTAGCACCCTCAAGGCTTGTACAGCTACAACAATATCTTCAAGACATACCAAGCTGGCCAAACTAAAACATAAAAAGAAAAACTATCCTTTCTTGCACAACGCGAGAAGGATGAACCAACTGACGAGGTCTAGTCAAAGCTTTATTTGAGACCACTACAAATGTCGCCATAGATGATACTCTTGTAGCCACTATAGGTGTAGCTTTCTCAAGCTAAGCCCATTTTCCTATCCGAAGGAAAAGTAAGGACCCGTGAACTACCGATAGTCATACCCGACACAAGGAGAGGAAAACTTGGGCATGACCAAGGCACAACTCCATTATCTCGATCTACTTGATTGTCTATAGGCGATTCATAAGCTCCCACAAAATCTTGACTTTATAGTCTTCCGTTCCTCCGTTTCTAAGGATGTGTCCACGTAAGCGGACTGTCTCATACTCAAATTGGGTTTCGATGGTTCGACGGTGCTACTATTGCCTTCGCATAATATAAGATAGAGCCATAGCCAGAGAAACAGAAAATGGGGTGAGATCCCCATTCATCATGCAACATAAGGCAGACATACAGTGGTACGACACACATACATATGACAATATACATATCACAATATAATTAATAGCAATCCCACACATACCCGAAGGTAAACAATATCTCTCTAATAGCAAGCTTAACAAAACATGACAAACACTATGAATTCATGGAGACACGGGAATGGAGGTAACTGATTGAAACTGCATAGTCCCATACCTACACAGCCTCAAGGAAGATCTGGCCCTAACTCCGGAGCTAAGAGAACATTCGGAAGGGGTGGTTAGAGATAATGTATCACAACTGCCAATATTAGGCATCTTGTGCGAATCAATAATAACATCCATAAGTGGAATTACAACTGATTGTGAAACACTCTCAAGCGCATAGACATGTAAGCCCGGTTCCTAGGGACAAAGGCCTTACTGACAATTTCATTTGGATCAAGCCGATAACGGCATGTGCATTCATATTTATCCCACTGATAAATTTCGGGGTTCCTTGTAGAAACCAAAAGCCATTCTAGAGGCAAAGTAGATAGTACCAACTTATTGGGAATCACCCCCTCGTTGGACTATCCATGTTTCAACGATTTAGTATATTATGAAGGTTGGTCGTTCGTCACTGACTCATTGTACCTCTTTAAGTCCATTCTCGAACGGGTTTACTTGTCGAGCAAGAAACCTTAAAATACTCTTTGTCATTAAGTATTATGGATGTGTGGTTATTGAATTATCCACACTTTATGACAAATGGTCTTGCTTCACCATAAGTCAAAAATTATTAAGTTTGTATTTTCATTAAGTCATTTAAGACTTAGATTTTGCATTTTACTATAAATCCTAGTCTGAGGACTAAAATTATTTTTTGGTTTAAAACAAAAACCTTTAACTAAAACCAAATCATTTTGAAAGAAAATTTAACCATAAGTACCAAATTCCTCAAAACTGTTTCCCAAAAACATCTAAATACTTAAAACACAGTTTTCCGGTTTTTACTGTATTTCAACTTAACTTCTGTATTTTTGAAAATATGATCGTTTTTCTCAAATCCTTCACTTTATTAGATTCACATACTTATGTTAAAGTATTAAAATGATAATTTCGAGCTTCACTCTATAGTTTTTATACAAATCCTAAAACTTGATCGAACATCACTAAATTTGAAAATCGCATAAATATTTTTTCAACGATTTTTAAGCCTAATGGTCCAAAACTCATTTTGGAGTCTTAGGACACTTAAATAGACTTTAAAAGCATTTTCAAACTGTCGAAAATAGTTTTGGTTGAAATTAGAATCTTTGTTCATTTTACATGTCTGGTTTCGTTATATGATTTTTGTTCTCTTAAGTCCTAAAATCAAATTAAAACTATTTTGGAGCCATTAACCCCTCAAAAGTCAGATTTAAATACTATGAAAATAGTTTTGTAAAAAATTATTTTCTTCTTGGTTTTATTCATTTTTAAACCTTTAAACAAGGTTAGAGTTACATAGATTGATGAAATTAAAGTTGTCATGCCATTTCTTCTAGCCTTGGCCGAAACCAAGCATCAACAAAGTGAAGGTTCTCACTTCACTAAACAAGCTGACAATCACATATACATAAACACATAACCCCACACTTAGGGTTTCAAGACAACGTAAACATACTTTAAATCACACACACACCCATAATAAGGTAGATGGTGGTTAATCTCCCCCATACCTCTTGTAGTCAAGTAAGCTCTTTGTCATAGATCCTTCAATCTTCTTTCCTCTCTACCCACAAAGTCACACCAACAACAACCAATATACAACCTTCATCAGTCATACAAAATACCAAGTTAAATCAAACAAAACCAAGGCTAATTAAAATCCTAGGGGAAGCTCACTGCCAAGGAATTGTTCATAGGGCTAGGATGAGGTGTTTTTAAATTCCTTTTGTAGACATGTAGATAAAGGTATTTCTAAGGTGTAAAAATTGTCATGAGTCCAAAAATCCATTCATGTAAATTTCTAGGAATTAAACCTTAAATTTTCAAGAAAAGGAAACTTGAACAAATCATCATAAATGAAAGGAAAACTATGAGGAGAGTTGAAGGAATGATCATGGGTCATAGAAATATACCTCAAATGATGAGAAATGGATGAAGAAATGGAAGATCAAAGCAAAACTCCCAAGAACACTTGAACTTTCTCTTGTTTTCTAACACTCAGAAGGTGGTAGAATATGAAAGAAAGAAATGGTTTAGTGAATAAGAGGGAGCAGCACAAAAATTTGGAGGGCAAAATGGTCCAAAACATTGTGGGTCTCATTTGGAATTTTCAAGAAAAGCTAAGGGTATTTTGGTCTTTTTGCAAGGAAATTAAGATATTTTCTAAGATTGTATCATGACATGGCGACTCATGGTGTGACTCACCCATGTGAGTTGTCATGGTGACTCATCGATCTGATCCTTATGACCTATCTCTGCAGTTCAGTATCCTGCTCCGTCGTTTTCCCGATATAGGTTTTTGTGCGTTTCCTGTCAAAATTCACCTGAATAAAATATAATATTTTATTTTTGTTCGAAAATTTTAGAGGTAACTTAATTTACTTCAAGCAGAACTTTCAGAGATAGAAAGAATAGTAGAGAGAGAGAGAGAGTGGTGGAACTTCCGACCTTGTTTCCGATCAATCCGTTCGTCAAACCGAAATTCCAACTATATCGATGCGATCATCGCGATGTCTACTTTATTACCCTGTCTTTCTTTTCTCATCTAGGCTAAGGTAAACCTATGTCCTTATTATGCCGAAATGTTGTTGACGATGATATTGAGGTTATCTTTCAATTCGTTTATCGGTTTTCAATCCCGCTTTCATATTAGGGTTACACATAACATGAGACACCCCGATGTCCCACTAAAGAAAAACCTAAATTTAACTAAAACTTAATCGTGAAATTAGAGTTAAGCATATAAATCAGAAAATCATAAATATTAAAACTTTAAACATAAAGAACGGAAACGTAGCCATCACACATATATATACATATACATAAAGGTACAAAGTACTGTATAGGGTACCACATCAGAGTAGGCCCCCAAAAGTACAATCTAACAAAATAATTGAAGATACAATAACCCGCAAAAAGATGCACTGGCCACAAACTCTCTACTCAACGACTTGAGTCCACTGCTCGTCCCCTAACATCTGCCTCATAAGGGGTTCCATCTAGCTCCTCCATAGCAGGCTCCTCCACAGAGTCTTCTCATAGCGATCACATAAATAAAACATATAAAGAAAGAAATAGGGAGATAAGAAACATGCTATCATCATAGGTGGAAGAGGTTCCATAACATATATACAGTAATAGCAGACAGACATGCGTTACCAAATAAACACAGATAAATAGAACATTCATCCTCGAAGTATATTATCATCCTCTACCCTTCACACTCATGCAACCGATCATGTATGCTGACATGGCCACCACCTAATCCTGTCACACATCCCTCACCTGATTAGGGATATAAGTCTATTGTACAGGCGAAGTGTCTGTATATATTTGCATCGTTGCACACCCCCATTCCCGTTAGGGCACTTATTCAAAGAATGACACTATTCCCCCATTCCCGTTATGGAATAGCTGCACAATACAAACTATCCTCATTCCCGTTAGGATACGGGACGACTCAGCTAGAACTATAAGGGTATCATGGTAGTTCCCCCCATTCCCGTTAGGGAACTGACCCGTGACATCCAATATCTATAATCGGATGCTTTGACCTAGTGTGTTCCACTCACACGACTATGAACAATACCATGCAAACTATATGAGTCTCACTGACTCGTGCTGTATCAATCCTAGTGCCTCAACCTCCCGTAATGATCTTATATCACATCAAATCTCAAGTCTTATCGTATCATCAATTTCATCATCCATAAAATATTAATAAATTAATAAGGTTAGGCACAACTTAGTCACATATCATACTCTCCCCCAACATGCATCACTTATATATCATATATCATATATCATCACCTAGATGCCAACTAAGCATCGCATATAAAACATATTATCACTCAAGACATGTTATCATCCATAATCAAAATAAATTAAAATAATAATAACATCATAATTGTAATAAAATAATAATAATCACATCATAATAATAAAAATAAAATAATAATAACATATTCAAATAAACATAATAACTATAATTAACATGTTAATCCAAACAACACACAACAAGCAGCTCAAATATGATAAAATCAAACAACCTCAAATATCGTAAAATTAACCTAACGGTGATAAACCTACAATCTCCATATGATCATTAGTACCACTAAGTAGTCGCCAATGTGATATTGACATTGTCAATTATTCACCCACTAGTAGGGTTTAGGTCTCCCTACGCCATTAATGTAAAATATGCTACTTAGCCATTTCCAATGATAGGAGGCTTCTTTCTCCCACCTTAGATGTCGTAGGCTAGCTTAGGAGCAATGAAACGAACCCACTCCAATACTCCTCAAATCTGCCACGTGAGGTTCTCCTACCTCCGGGGCTCCAAAAATTCACCTGAATACATATTCATGAAGCACGTATTACGTATATCCTAAATCTGAACACGGAATTGAAAACTGATAAACGGATTGAAAGATAACCTCAATACCGTAACTGACGACATTTTTGAATAATAAGAACATAGGCTTACCTTAGCCTAATCAAGAAAAGAAAGATAGGATGATGAAGTAGACGTCGCGAGGTTACAACGGTATAATCGGTTTCTCAATAGGACAATCGGATTGCTCGAAAACTCCTCCAGAATTTTCTCTCTCTCGCTTCTCTCTTCCCTCTCTCTATCACTTTCTGGTTCTCCAGCTTCTTCTGCCAACTTCCACGAAAAATGACTCATTTAAAACTTTTTTTGGGTTTAATTACTGGCTCTCAACGCCCATAAGCCAGTGCTCAGCGTTGGCTGGGCTGCCCCACCATCCTCCACCAATGGCTGAGTGACACCTGTCATTGTTCCCAGTGCTTAGCACCCCAAAATCTGCCCTCAACACCCTATACTGACCAACATTACTGATTCATACATTTTATCGCGTTCTGAGCTAGTTTGAGTCCGATTGGCCTGATATTTGAAACATAGACTCTTCTATACCTAAGGAATCAGATCAAGTCCTCAAACATACCTAATCTCTTCCTCAAAGATAAAATTTCTATTGGGCAGTCTTTCGTTTTCCAAACAGTATAAAGAAAACTCTAGAATACGTTCTTGTTCGATTCAACACCGGTTAATCTCGTACTTTCCATGCAAGGTTCCCTTTGCTTAAACTAGCATATTAGACATTAAATTAAGGTCTTAAACATGGTCATTAAAAGTATCCCCCATTCCGTAAAAACACGGATGTTACATTACTATCCCCCCTTAAAAGAAATTTCGTCCTCAGAATTTTCGTACCTCAAAACAGATGGGGATACTGCTGCTGTATATATGCCTCACGCTCCTAAGTAGCATCTCCTGTAGTATCATCCCATATGACCTTAACCAGTTGAATCTGTCCACTACGAAGTTTCTTCATCCTTCTATTTACAATCCTAACTGGTATAGCCTCATACTCTAAATTCTCTCAAAGTTATGGACTCACTCTCAACTTCGTCCCTAAAGCACAATGCAATTGGCTCCAAAATCTAGATTTGAATCTAGGATCTCGATCAGAGACAATACTCAATGACACACCATCTAACCTAACAACTTCCTTGATATAAATCTGGGTCAACTCTAAACTATAACTCTCACCAATAGGTAAGAAGTGAGCACACTTCGTCAACCTATCGATGTTAACCCAAATCGCATCATACCTCTTCGGAGTCCGTGGCAATCCAACCACAAAATCCATAGCTATGCTATCCCACTTCCACTCTGGGATATCTAAGGACTATAGCAAACCAACAGGCTTCTAATGCTCAATCTTAGCCTTCTGACAAACTTGACAAGATAAAACATATTCTGCTACTTCCTTCTTCATCCTCGGCCACCAAACATATTCTTTAAATCCTGATACATAATCGTGGCTCCGGGGGTAAAAACTCAACTTACTCTTATGCGTCTCTTCCAAAATCATCTTCCTAAGCTCTAAGTCCTCTGGCACACATATCCTGTCTCTAAATCTCAACTCGCCATCTGGCACTATACTAAGCTCTGAAATCTTACCCTCATCTATGTCTTTACTCACCTCTTACAGATATTGACCTTGAACCTGTTTATCCATAAGATCTCTCAGAAATTCACTACTAATAGTGATCATACCTAAGCATATTCTGTCCTCAACCAACTCCATACCTAAGTTCAAATCTCTAAATTGCTCAATCAATTCCATCTCTTTTACCATCATCACGGACACATATAAAGATTTCCAACTTAAAGCATCTGCTACAACATTCGCCTTCCCAGGATGGTATTGGAGATCACGCTCATAATCCTTGATAAACTCCATCCATCTATGTTGTCTCATATTCAGCTCTTTCTGATCAAATAGATACTTCAAGCTCTTATGATCGCTGTACATATTGAACTTGGCTCTATACAAATAGTGTCACCATATCTTGAGTGAGAACACTATAACTGCCAACTCCAGATCATGGTTAGGATAGTTCTTCCCACGAATTCTCAAATGTCGGGATGCGTAAGCTACAACTCTTCCCTCTTGCATCAACACACAACCCAACCCTTGATATGACACATCACAATACAGGTCAAAATTTCCTAAATGATCTGGTAAAGTTAGCACTGGTGATGTGGTAAACTTTTCCTTCAATTTCTAAAATGTTTCCTCACATTTCTCCGTCTAAACAAACGTTGTACCTTTTCTCATTAACTGTGACAAAGGCAACACAATCTTCGAGAAACCCTCGATGAACCTCCGATAATATCCAGCCAATCCCAAGAAACTTTCACTTCACTAACTGACTTAGGTCGTTCCCACCTAAGCACTACTTCCACTTTAGAAGGATCCACTACTATTCCTTCCTTGTTAATCACATGACCTAAGAACTGAACCTCCTCCAACCAAAACTTGCACTTACAAAGCTTGGCATACAGTTGTCTATACTTCAACACCTACAACACTATTCTCAGATGGTCCTCATATTCTTACCGTGTACGGAAATAGATAAGGATATCATCTATAAACACCAGAACAAACTTATCGAGGAACGATATAAAGAACTTGTTCATATAATCCATAAACACTACTTGAGCATTAGTCACACTAAAAGGAATAACTAAATACTCGTAGTGTCCGTACCTAGTTCTAAAAGATGTCTTGGGTATATCATCCTTCTTCACTCTAATCTGATGATACCCGGACCTCAGATCAATCTTGGAAAATACCGAAGCTCCCTTTAATTGATCCATCAGATCATCTATCCTAGGCAACAAATACTTATTCTTGATCGTTACCTTGTTTAATTGTCTATAGTCCGTACATAACCTAGCACTTCCATCATTCTTCTTTATAAACAACATCGGAGCTCCCCACGGTGAAACAATAGGTCTGATAAACTCTTTCTTCAACATATCATCCAATTGTTTATTTAACTCAGCTAACTCTATGGGTGACATCCGATAGGGTGCTATAGATATAGGTCCTATCACTAGTATGAGATCTATGGTGAACTCCACTTCCCTCTCTGGTGGCCAACCTGGAACATCGGGAGGGAAAACCTCAGGAAATTCTCTCACGATAGGCATAGAATCTATACTCGGAGTATCCTTAGCTTATGTTGAGTGTGATTATGTAAAACTACGCCTATATGAATGCAACATGCAAAAATGCAAAAATAAAACAAAAATAATACCCCTACCCCAAGCTTAAGATCTTACATTGTCCCCAATGTAAATAATCAAGTCTGAGGGAGGATAAAAATAAAAAATGGAACAACTCACTGAGGTGGTGGTAGGTGCTGGCTCAGATGCCAGTCATAGAGCTGCTGGATCATGGCTCTCTGCTCGCGCTGCTCCTCCATGATGCGCTCCTGGTTCGTTAGAATAGTATCAAAGGTGGACGAGAACCGCACATAAGGATCTTCAGATGATGTTCCTGTAGAGGAAGAAAAAGATGGACGCCCAGATGGCCTAGCCAGCGGTGGCGTACGTAACGGCCTTTGTATCTCAATAGGCTCAGGCTCCTCTCCCACTGGCACTTTCCAATTTGCCAGATTTTTTATATCCAAGAGTGCGGGGTTAGCGAGAGGAATTGGGCGTCTGTGCTCTGGTTGAGTCAGGAAGCATATGTCATCCTCCTGGACGATTATCCCCATAGCCTCATAGGCCTGGAAGGTAATACGTGTCCACCCCGGGACGGGCTCAAAACCATCCAAATTAAACTGGAAATGGTGGCATATGGTGGTGATCAAGCCACCAATGACAATAGTACAACTTGAGCACTTGGCAACCTTTAAAAAGTGCCTATCCGAATACGACCCTGTGTCCACATTACTCTCAGGGTGGAGCATGGCTCAAAGTATAAGGACCTCGTCCTAGCGGACGGATCCGTCACTCTCCCCACTGCCAAACAAGGTGTTGGCTATGACCCTATGCATATACCTTAAGCTCGGGTTAACAAGGCCTGTGGACTTGGACGTCCTAGCATCAAATATTTTCCCCTCATAATTAACTCTCGTCCAAAAATCATTTACATTAAAATCGGAGGAGTATCTCCTGTCACCCCTACAGGTAGACCAAAAATTTCATTGAACTCTACGAGTTTTAGCACAAAATCCTGGTTAAAGAGCCGGAATGTAATCCGACCCTCAGTGCAATGTGGCCCTTGTAGAATTTTTGCATTTAGAAGCTCAAGAACTCTAGAGTAGAGCCAGCAAATGCAGGGTATCGGGTGCAAGCAAACTCGCTCCATCCTTATGTTTTCCAACATCCAGTTAATTTCAACAATCAGGCCTAGAGTGTCTATGCAGGCATTATCAATATACTTTGTTTGGACTATTTTACTATTTTTCAAAATGTTAAGCCTATCTTGTTGAGCAGTATTCTTGAAAACAATTCCATATCCATGTTCATCGGTGTCAAAGTCAGAAGAGTTAGAAGAGTTACCTAAGTTCCTGTTTCCCCTTGTACGAGGGCGTGAGGCTTCACCCTCCCTTTGGCACTTGTTTGCCATGATTGCTCCAATGAATCCCAAAGCACCAGAATGCACAATCCCCTCTGTTGATTTCTTCAATTTCGGATTTATGGTTCTAGGGTTCCAAAATTGGGGCTTTTTGATTTTGCCCAAAATTGAGGGATTTGACTTGATTGGGTTGATGGGTTAGGTGTAGGAAGGAAGGAAACAGTGTTGGTTTGGCATGGGTTTCATGGAGGAGGTGAGTTTTGAAGCTTTTTGGTGAAAAAGAATGGTGGAGAGAGTGAGAGGAAGAAGAAGATGAGAAGGAGAAGAGGGGTGATGATGGTTGTGTTTGGGAGTGATTTTTGTTGAAGCTTGGGCGAAATAGTGGTGGAGGAATGGAGTTTGGTAGTTGGCTATGGAGGTAGAAGAAAATAAGGTTGAAGAAGGGAGTAGGGTTTGGCGTGTGAACTTATTTGAACAGGGAAATGGTTGAATTCGTGTTTTTAAAACCAGTGTAGGGATGCGCATCACGGCCGTGACCGTGTTGACGGGGAGCCCATGATCCATTTGGGTCTGTGTTGAAAATCGTGTCACACCCATGACACTGGTCACGGATAGGCCGTGATTAATTCTCTCCTGGTGATGCTGACTTTTCACGCTCGTGACAAACATCACGGCTATGCCGTGACCAACTCTAGTCTGCTTGCTTCTTCTCATCACACCCGTGATGGCTATCACGGCTTGGGCGTGATCAATTCTGCCCCACACCTCTTTTTTTTTATCATGGCCATGATGGCCATCAGGGCTAGGCCATGATCTCCTCTGACTTCATTTTTCCCATGCCTTTTTGCTCTTCATTCCTTCCTAACCTGAAAATACTTGGCAAATCCATTAATTTGTGATCTTTCTCCTCTAATCTTCTCAATTCATTCAAAAACAAAATTGAAAAACAAACTAAAAAGGGAAAGAAAGCTTGGGTTTCCTCCCAAGAAGCCCTTATTTACGGTATTAAGCTTGACGGTACTCCCTTGAATCCTTTAATGATGGATCGAGAAGGGAAAGTGCAACCTCCTTTTCAAGTGGATACTCTCCAAGGTAGTGCTTCAACCTCTGTCCATTGACTTTGGAAGTTCCACATTCCTGGTTCCAAACCTCGACAGCACCATATGGTAATACTTTCATAACTTTGTATGGTCCGGACCATCTAGACTTGAGCTTTCATGGAAATAACCGCAACCTTGAGTTGTAGAGTAGCACCAGTTCTCCCTCATGGAATTCTCTACGAAGGATATGATTATCATGCCATTTCTTTGTTCTCTCCTTGTAAGATCTCGAGGACTCATAAGCATCCAATCTTAGCTCATTAAGTTCATGAAGTTGAAGGACTCTTTTTTCTCCGGCGGCCTTTACATCAATATTTAGCATCTATATATGCCACAAGGCCTTATGCTCAAGCTCGACTGGTAAGTGACATGGCTTCCCGTAAATAAGTCTAAAGGGTGTCATCCCAATAGGAGTCTTATAAGCCATACGGTAAGCCCAAAAAGCATCATCAAGCTTTAAGGACAAATCCTTTCTAGAACTTGAAACAGTCTTCTTTAGGATACTTTTTATCTCTCGTTTGGAAACTTCGACTTTGCCACTTGTTTTGAAGATGGTAAGGTGTAGCAACCTTATGAGTGACTCCATATTTGAGTAGGAGTTTTTCAAATTGTTTTTCAATGAAGTATGATCCTCTATCACTAATAACTGCCCTTGGAATTCCAAACCTTGGAAAAATAACCTTCTTGAATAGCTTGATCACGGTTTTTGCATCACTTGTTGGGGATGGAATGGCTTCCACCCATTTAGAGACGTAATCAATGGCTACAAGAATGAACTTATTGTTACAAGAGGAAGGAAAAGGTCCCATGTAGTCAACTCCCCAAACATCAAATATCTCCACTTTTAGCATCGTGTTGAGTGGCATTTCACGCCTCTTGGAGATGTTTCCCATTCTTTGACATGGACCACAAGCAAGCACAATCATTCGGGCATCTCTAAAAGTATGAGGCCACTAGAAACCGGCTTGAAGCACCTTGGCTGCAATCTTTGAGGCACTAGCATGTCCTCCATAAGATGAGGAATGACAACAACTCAAGATACTTGGAACCTCGACCTCTGGAATACACCTCCTATAAATGCTATCCGCACACTTGCGAAAAATATAAGGCTCATCCCACACGTAATTCTTAAGATCGGAAAAGAATTTTTCTTCTATTGATAATTGAACTCCGGTGGTAGAATCCCACATACAAAATAATTCACGAAATCCGCATACCATGGAGCACTCTCTCCCGAGATGGCGAATAGTTGCTCATCGGGAAAATAATCATCTATAGGCAGGTTGTCTTTCTCATGTTCCAATGGCTTAAGTCTAGATAGGTGGTCCGCAACTATGTTCTCTGTCCCTTTCCGATCCCGAATCTCCAAGTCCAATTCTTACAAGAGAAGGATCCATCGGATGAGCCTAGGCTTTGCTTCCTTCTTGCTCATGAGATACTTTAGTGCGGAGTGGTCAGTGTAAACAATGACCTTAGACCCCACAAGGTATGGTCTGAACTTCTCAAATGCAAAGACTACCGCGAGCAACTCTTTCTTAGTGGTGGCATAATTGGCTTGATCTCGATCTTGAGTTTTGCTTGCATAGTAAATTGCATGAACTTTCTTGTCTATCCTTTGTCCCAACACCGCTCCCACGGCATAGTCACTGGCATCACACATAATCTCAAATGACGCATTCCAATCTGGTGTTTGCAAAATGGGAGCAGTGGTCAAGGCTTCCTTCAACCTACAAAAGGCACTCAAACATTCCTCATTAAAATCAAATGGAACATCTTTCATCAATTAGTTAGATAAAGGTTTAGAAATTTTTGAAAAATCTTTGATGAAACACCAGTAAAACCCGGTATGTCCCAAGAAACTTCTAACTCCTTTCAAATTTACCGGTGGGGGCAATTTTTCAATAACATCAATTTTTGCCCTATCCACCTCAATACCTCTTCCAGAAATCAAGTGCCCAAGCACTATACCCTCTTTTATCATAAAATGTCACTTTTCCCAATACAATACCAAATTAGTTTCTTCACAACGCTGTAAAATCTTAGACAAATTTGTTAAACAATCATCAAAGGTAGTTCTATAAACAGAAAAATCATCCATAAAAATCTCCATGATGTTTTCAATAAATTCAAAAAAAATTGCAATCATGCATCTTTGAAATGTAGCCGGTGCATTACGTATACCAAAAGGCATTCTCCTATAGGCAAAAGTTCCATAGGGACAAGTAAACGTTGTCTTTTCTTGATCATTAGGATGTATAATAATTTGATGAAAACCGGAATAACCATCCAAGTAACAAAAGTATGAATGCCTTGCTAACCTTTCAAGCATTTGATAATTAAATGGGAGAGGGAAGTGATATTTTCTTGTTCCCTTATTTAACTTCCTATAATCAATGCACATTCTCCAACCGGTTACCATCCTAGTAGGGATTAGTTAATTATTTTCATTTTGAATAATAGTCATCGCCCCTTTCTTAGGAACCACATGCACTGGACTAACCCACTCGCTATCGGAGATTGGATAAATAACCCCCACATCTAACAACTTTAGCACTTCTTTCTTAACCACCTCTTTCATATTTGGGTTCAACCTATGTTGATGCTCAATGGATGGTTTATGCTCATCTTCCATTAAAATGCAATGCATGAAAAAGGAAGGATTTATGCCTTTAATGTCATCAATTGTGTATTCTATCTCCTTTCTATGCATTCTAAGCTCTCTAAGCAATTTCTCAGTTTCCAACTCATTCAAGCTAGCATTCACAATTACCGGATAGGAAGAGTTAGGACCAAGAAATTCATACCTCAATGTGGAAGGAAGGGGTTTTAGTTCTACCTTAGGAGCTCTTTCATCTTTCAAATCTTCATTCTTTGGTTTCGACTCAAGTTTTTCTTTCTTTGCTTTACGAGGAGAAATCTCCGGACTAGCCTCCAAGAGGCGCGCATAATCCCTTTCTTCTCCTCCATGAGCACTTAAGTCTCCACCAATAAAGCACATCTCCAATGGATCACCAATACAAGCTTGAGTGAATTCTTCTTTCACTGCTTGGTGCATTTAGTCAACCCTGCAACAAGAATCCTCAAAAGAAAGGTGTTTAATAGATTTAGCTAAATCAAATTCAACTTTATCATCACCCACAGTTAAAGTCAATTTTCCATTTTTAACATCAATAATTGCTCCCGCGGTAGCCAAGAAAGGCCTCCCAAGAATAATGGGTGTAACAACCCGATTTTCAGATACGCTGTATTAACGGTAGAGATATATTTATTTATATTTTTATCTGAGACCTAGTAAATGATTTTGGAGAAAAAAATCATATCTAGAACCTACTATATGGTAGGAAGCTCTGGTTAAAATTTGGGTTTAAAAATCAGACGGAAACCGGTCTGCTTTTTTAACTGACAGTATAATTTTATACCGGCAGAAAACCCTAATTTGACCCGAAACTGAAATTTGTTGATTTTTTATATTTTGTCCGTGAGGAATTATACTTTCCAAATTTCTGATCAGAAATAAAATATTATTTTTATTGGGACGAATTTTGGTAAAAGTTCGGACGGAAAATAGTCGGTGTTTTCACTGACAGTAAGATTTTAATGATTAGAAAACATAATTTTGACTCGTGAACGAAATGGTTTATATTTAAATCATATTTATAATGATTTTGGTTGTTTTGAAAATTTTCAATCGAAAACGAAATATTACGCTTTTACGCGGGCGTAAAACCCTAATCGGGAAACCAACGGAGTCGAAAACGGAATTGCAGAGATCCGTCAAGAGGTCGGGACAACGAGTCATACATGATGACTCATGGAGGATGAGTCACCAAGCATTTATGAGCATTAAATGCTAGTAATCATGACTTTTTGGTAAAATGACCAAAATACCCCCAAGCTTTCGCGGTTATAAACAAGACATATCTACGCACTCTTAACCACTCATTTTACATGGTTGCAAAACTCCCACATCTCCTCAATTTCGTGCAGCCATATATACTAAACCATACCTATTTCATTTTGCTTTTGTTTCATCATTTTCCTCTCAAAAACCGAAATCGGGTAACTGACGGAGCTGCGTACGGGATTTCCATTAACCACTAATAGATGGGATCAATAAGTCATGGATGACTCATTAGATGTGGACCAAAATCAGTCACACCTACATGAATTGTGAGCCATATACTTTTTAACCCTAGTTAAGTTAACTATTAACTATGGTTAAGCTTATATTAATTAAATATTCCGAAGACCCATTAAACCAATTACTTATAACCAAACAAAGCCTAAATCTAGCCTATAAATACTCCTCAAAACCGTGGCCTCCCTCCCCCTTCACTCACTTCTTCATCTCTTCCATTTCTTCTTCATTGGTTCTTCAAAAACTGCATTGTTGTTCTTGCACAACTTGATCATTCTTTCACATTCTTTTATTATCTAGAGGTAAACCCTCACTTCTATGATCTTAGTTATCTTCCTAATCTTCTTAACTCTCTTTATCTCCCACTACTTCGGATTATAGGAGAAGAATTGAGAGAGAGACCTCAATAGTTACAAGAAGCCTTTGTTGGAAGCTTTGAAACCTAGTTTGAGCAGTCTCAGTGAGAGAGTCGCAAACACTCTTCAACCGTTGGATCATTATCCAATTTTAAAAGAAGGTTAAATATGTGTGGTTGTTCATATCCAACGATCATAATTTGGAAAAAATCTCCATATAATGAGATATGGAGCTCAGACAGTGGACCTAGGAGGTGAGAAACTCAACCCGGGTACCACGAAACCTGTCACAATAGAATTACGATCTGAGATTCGTTCACCGTTGGATCAAGCTGAAACTGTGTGTGAATGTCTACGAAGTATAGTAACTCAGTTTTACCGTTCAGTTTTCTAAATAAAGCTATGTGTCCAGAGGAATGGAGCTTGAACAGTAGCCCTGTTTTGGTAGCTTTTCCCTAGGATTCATGAGCTTATTTTGAATCCGATTTCCCCTAAGTCCAGCCATTGTTCCCATAAATTTTTCCATCGATTTTGTCTCTTGATTCAAATAGATTTATTTATTTGAAACCCTATTGTTGATTCGGTTGGTATTTGGTGTTTCTGGCGAATTGTGTTACTCGTACGTGTAAGCGGGACGGAAAGTGGAATGGTGGATGTGTAAGGATGGATGGTGGCAGATTTGTGGATGTTGTTGGACAGCGTGCTGAGGTTCTTGGCAATAGCGTGGATGCATTCGGAGCTTGTACGGGAAAGCGTTCACGTCAATTAGGTGGGGGAAAGAACCATTCCATCGTCGGAAACGATAAGTAGTATATTATATAATGATTGTGTAGGGAGACCTAAACCCTACTAGTAGTCGAGTAATCGACAAGACCAAAATCATAGTGGAAACCTTTTCTGTAAAACCAATGGTGATTTGGGGATTGTAGGTTTATCGGCATTAGGTTGATTATATGATATTGAGGATGTATGGCTTTATGTTGTTGAATTTACCGTGATACGCTGGTTGAGGTATTCCATCTGCATGTGACGTATTATTTTGGTGTTTGAATATTTATGATATTGAGGATGTTTGTTGTCTGTCACGGCCGTGATGGTTGTCATGGCCAGGGCGTGACATGTTTTGTTTTTTAGAATTCTTGTATTTGATATCTGTCACGGCCGTGATGGCTATCACGTCTAGGCCGTGATAGAGTCTGACTTTGTTATTTATTTGATTTGATTATTATGGGTTGGTTGTGATAAATTGCTTTATATGATATTGAGATATTTGAATATTCTGTTGATTAATGTGTTATGCATGATCTGCCTGGTTTTAATACTATGCTTAGATGATTTTAAGCAAAGATATATGTTGTTCGGGAGATAATTGTTTGGGTGAGAGAATGAATTGACTTAGAGGTGCCTAGCTTAATTAAATTATCTAATGGATGAAATGTGACATAGAGTGCAAATGGAGGCAATGATGAAATCTTGAGGCACTAGGTTGTTATTGATGCGAGGTAGTGAGATTCATATAGATGCATTGATAAATATAATCTTTTAGTTCTGGATGTGTTGTTATGATTATCCCATCGGAGATAGAGTAAAAATGTCTTCTATGCTATGTACTATTTTAAGAGGAAATAGTGACGCATACCGTGCTTATGCACTATTTCCTATTAGAGATTAGGGAATAATGGCGCACCGAATTATAAGGTCTTTTATGCTTATGTCCTATTTCCAATGGGGGAAATAGTGACACATGTCATGCTTTTGCATTATTTCCTATTAGATATTAGGGAATAATGGCGCATTGAATTACTATATGTTTTGTGCTTATGTACTATTTTCAATGAAGGAAATAGTGACGCATACTTGTGCTTATGCAGTAATCCCTACGAGAGGTAAGGGAATAGGGGCCCACCGAGTTATTATTTATTTTTGCTTATGTGCTATTTCCAATAGCGGAAATCGTGACGCATACTTGTTCTTATGCGCTAATCCCTATGAGAGGTAAAGGAATAGGAGCACACCGAGTTATTATTTATTATGTGCTTATGTGCTATTTCCAATGGGTTAAATAGTGACGCATACTGTGCCAATGCACTACTTCCTACGAGCGATAAAGGAATAGGGGCGCACCGAGTTTCGACCCCAAATAGTTCTAGACTACTGACTAGTGTGACAAGAGTATAGATGGCCATATTAGTATAAAGGTTGAATTACATGAGTTGAGCGTAGGTGGTGATATCGTAATTTGAGGATGATTGCTAGTTATGTGTGATGTGTGTGGTTGACAGTTATTATATTTTATTCTATGATTCTTTTCCTCTTTTTGATGATAGAACTATTTCTTATCCCCTATATGTTGTCTGTTGTATTGTATTTTTGATGTGATCGTACGAGAAGGCCCAACAGAGGAACCAGTTGCGGAGGAGTTAGATGGAACTCTGTATGAACCGGATGCGGGAGGAAGAGCTACGGATTCCGGCAATGTAGTTTAGTGTTTTAGGGCCAGTGAGTCTTATAAGACGTTTTATATTTTCCGCTATTAATTTTTGTTTCCCACAAAATCCGCAGGAATGACAAATTTACCCACTCTAATAGGAACATCCTCCAAGATGCCTACTAGGAATTTGATGGACCGATTTGCCAATTGAAGGGAGATTGTTGTGGGTTTTAGTTCACCCATCTCCAACTTCTTACAAACAGATAGGGGCATAAGACTAACACTAGCCCCCAAATCATAAAGAGCTTTATCAAAACTAGTGTTACCAATTAAGCAAGGAATAGAGAAACTACCAGGATTTTTCAATTTTGGAGGCAATTTATTTTGAATTAAAGCGCTGCACTCCTCAATTAAAGCTATTGTTTCACAATCCTCTAGCTTTCTCTTATTTGACAAAATATCCTTAAGAAATTTAGCATATGTGGGCATTTGTTGTAACGCCTCAGTGAAGGGTACATTAATGTACAATTTCTTAAGGACCTCTAGAAATTTCCCAAATTGCTTATCTAACTTGGCCTTAGCCAACCTTTGAGGGAAATGTATTGGGGGTTGGTAAGGTGGTGGAGGGACATACTTAGACACTTTTTCACTAGGTTCTTCCTCTTCTAAGGGTTGTGTCTTAGTAGGATCCTCCTCCTTATCTACACTCTTGTTATCACTCTCCCCTTTAGCCTTGGGATCCTCAAATTTCTTACCACTCCTCAAACTCACAGTTTGACATTGTTCATTACTTGGATTCACTTCAGGTTGTCCAGGAAATTTGCTCGGTTGCCTATTTGAATTGCTCGCTTGTTGGGAAATTTGAGTTTCTAACATCTTGTTATGGATGGCTAAGTTATCTACCTTAGATGTTAACTCTTTTATTGCTTCATTGACTGCCCTACCTTGTTGCCTAAATTCTTCATTTTGCTTTGTTTGAGTAGCAACAAAATTTTCCATAAGAGACTCAAGTTTAGACTTTTGTACTTGAGGATACCCCGATGCGGGTTTCCTATTACCTTGACCTTCTTGGAATTCGTGGTTCGATGTGTTGTTATAGTTCCCGTAGGAGAGATAAGGGCTATTCTTCCTTCCTTGGTTGTAAGAATTTGGGGGAACATAGTTTGGCAACTTTGGGTTCGTATCATAAAAATTGTGACAAGAGTTCACTTGTTCCTCCGAAGCACTGGATCTAGGAGAAATACCATGCGGGAACTCCATTATGCCATGTCCTTGCACAAATCTCACAAACAACATTAGTATCACCTATTGAACTCACATTAGCCTTTTCAAGCTTATCAAAGCGTTTACTCAATGAGTCAACTTTCGACATAATTAAATCATTACCATTCATTTCAAACTTACCCCTCGAAATATTTTTTGGGATATTACATCTTTATGAACCCCATTGGTGATAGTTGGTGGCAACGTTTTCAATGATCTCAAATGCTTGAGTCAGTGGTCTATTCATCAATGCTCCACCAGCAACAGAGTCAAGTGACACCTTCGAAGAATAATCCAATCCATTGTAGAAGGTATGCACCAATAGCCACTTCTCAAGCTTGTGATGTGGGCAAGATTCTAGCAATCCCTTGTAACGATCCCAAGCTTTGAATAAGCATTCTCTGTCCTTTTGGAAGAAGCCGGTGATCCGAGTTCATAGGTAAGCGGTCTTGGATGGTGGGAATAATTTTTCCAAGAATGCCTGCTCCAATTGGTCCCATGTTGATAAAGTATTAGTAGGCACTGACTTCAACCAAGCTCTTGCCTTTCCAGTCAGAGAGGAGGGGAATTACCTCAAGTGGATAGCATCGACTGGAGCTCCTTGAATCCTAGTTGTATCACAAAATTCCAGGAATGTCTCCACATGATCAGTTGGGTCCTCTGAGGGGAATCCTCCAAACTAATGTTGTCTAATCATGCCAATTAACTGAGGCAGTATAGTAAAGTTTTCCGCCTCAATTTCTGGCCTAGCAATCCCTGTCCGCAAACCCCTAGCATTTGGGGTTGCGTAGTCCCTCAGTGGCTTGGTATCCGGTAGATTAGCCATGAGTGGAATGGGAATCAACCTCTCTCTCGCTCCTTGTCTTTTTAGTCTCATACATCTATGAAAAGTCCTTTCAATCTCGAGGTCAACTTCAATAAGATTTCCAAGACTTTGGGATCTTCGCATAAAAGAGAAAAATACCTACAAAGAGAGAGATAGATACACTAGAAAAAGAAAGAAAAAAAAATAAAAAAAAATCCAGAAAAATCAATTTAAAAATTAAATTGAAATTCAAGAAAGCACAGTCCCCGACAACAGCGCCAAAAACTTGATAGCGTGAATTCGCAAGTTTACGGTTTCGTCGTCAAGTAATAAAAAGATCGAACCCAGAGAGACTGATCTCAAACAACAATTAGTTATTAAATTAATTAAACTAAACAAGAAAAAGATTTGTTTTTTGAAATAAGAATTAACTAACAAATCAAGTCTTTAAAACGCAATCAAAGAGAATCACAAAGCAAATCAAATATGGAGTTTTTCAAAATAAAAGAGATTTCCAGGAATTGGGTTACCAACAAGACTGCTTATATTACTTAATTGACTACCCCTCTTTTTAATTATCAAAATTGCTTTGAAGGTGAATTTATCCTAATAAAGTTAATGTTCCTTCTCGAGATACAAGAACCGTGCCCAATTAAACCAACCCTTACTCTCGTGGTAATTGAATTTAAATTGAACCCATTAATATTTGTGACAATTCAATGAACCCTCGAAGGACCGCTTCTAACTCTAGAGATTTAAGTCTTAATTTCAAGTCCTATAGATCCGATACCTAAGTTCACCGCTAAGTTCGACCTTAGAGTATCTACGACATGCAAACAAGTGGCCACCGAATTTACAAGTAATTCAAGCAATATGAATTAAATCGAAAGCAAATTGAAATTAACAAGAAAGGAAAAACGTCAATTCATCACATAAAACGAGTCTTGGGCATAGCCCCAATCCCTAGAAATAAAACGACTACTCAAGCATTTCCAGGTTCATAGCAATCTTGATTACCAAAAGCATAAAAATCCTAAGAGAAGAAATTGAGAAGAAGAGAAATCCTAATTTTTGCCAATTGGTAGCAGCCAAAAGATGCCTATTTTTTAGCCTAATTTCCCTATTTATAGTGTAGGTTAACTTGGATTTGAAGCTATTACAAAATCAGATCAAATCAGCAAATCTTTTTTTCCAAATTTTATGCGTCGCGGTCGTGATGCCTATCACGGCCAGGCCGTAACCAATTCTGACTTGGAGAGCTTGGGCTGGTTTGCCTGTCACGGCTGTGATGGCTATTACGGTCTGGCCGTGACAGATTCTGACTTTTGCAATCTTCATTTTCTTCATCCCTACGCGATCATGGTCATGATGCTTGTCATCTCCAGGTCGTGATGGGCTCTACTTGGCTCATTTTTCTTGTTTTTCAAGCAAGTCTTCATGGAAACTCCAACATAGCTGGTGTTGAGCAATTTAATCTTCAATTCCTGCACACAAATACCACAAAACCACCTTACCCGTTCCTGGGTAACAACTAACAAATGTCAATTAAAAATGCCTAAACTACATGAAAATGGATGCAAAATGACAAGGAAATATGAGGTGAAATCAGACTCATCAGCTTCCACTGAACAAAGCATCACGTACAACCGAGAATCATCACTCCACATAGGTGCTCCTTCATTGGCAGATACTATGCTAGAAGGCTTAAGAAATGACAATGTCTTGCTAGAACAATCTAACACTACATGGTTGGCCGAAAGCCAATCCATTCCAAGGATAACATCTATCTGCTGCATAGGCAAACAAACAAGATCCACAAGGAATGTCCTATTTTCAACAACTATAGGACACTATAAACAAACAGAAATGGTAGTCAAGGAATCATTGGTCGGGGTAGATACTGTAAGGGTATAAGGTAACTGAGAAACAGGTAACTATAAACGATCCACACACACATGCAAAATAAATGAATGTGTAGAACCTGAGTCAAACAACACAAACGAGAGTCTACCAGATATCAAGAACATACCCTGGATAAGATCTGCAGATTGAGAGGATTTGGCTCCCCTCCCAGCTTCACCTCTCTGAATAGTGGCTCATCTACCATCAGTTACTGGCTGCTGCATAGCTCGCTGTCTATAATCACGAGCCAAGTGACCTAGTTTGCCACAGATATAACAAACAGGTATCTCTCTACAATCTCTCACATATTCCGATCCCCCACATCTGAAACAAACTAGACCTCTCTGTTACTGGCCCGCTCCACCAACTGGTGCTGAAGAAACAGGTAATGGTTTAGATGTCTGAATAGTCTGCACAAGTCTAGTATATGGTCTTGCCTCCCTTGGGAACCACTGCCTCCTCTCCGCTGAGTACCTAATCTACTAGGGCCTCCTTAGACATCCCGTTGTGCCCCTTTGTGTCATTAGATTAAATACTTATTACTTAATTTCTTAATCGCATGCTTATTGTGAAAATACGTAAAAATTAATAACTTAACTTATAAAGTATAAAACTTCATATAGAATAACATATCACAATATAAGTATATTATGCATATTACAAAACATTGTTGAGGATATCCTATCAGTAGGATCCCTCACAAGCATATACTTAGAGAAAAAATTAAACAACGGAAAACATAATAAAAATACGCCTCACGAGACGCACTGGCCATAACTAACTAGACCCTAATCACCATGGATCACAGCTCGCCCTTCGGCTTCCGGGTCATAGGGAGTTCCATCCAACTCCTCTTTGATCAGCTCATTCACAGGGTCTTCACGCACGATCCCATCAAAGATAAAATAAAACATATAGAAAAATACAGGGGATAAGAAACAGTTCTATCATCAAAAGCGGAAAAGAGTCATAGTAAATTATACAGTAATTGTCACAGACAATCAATACACCTAACTAACAAATCATCCTCAAATTAATATATCATCCTCTACCCTCAATCTCGTTCTACTTAAGGACACCATAGTTGCACACCAATTCCCTAAGGTGGAAGTGGTCTCGCAAGAACTCTTGATTTTACGTGTATTATATTACCAATACACAGAAGTGTTTTAAGTGTATTATATTACCAATACACGGTGTATTATATTACCAATACACAAAGGTGTTTTATGTGTATTATATTATCAATACACGGTGTATTAAATTACCACTACACAGATATCCTTGTGTATTATATTACCAATACACTTTTGTATTTGTGTATTATATTACCAATACACTTTTGTCCTTGTGTATTATATTACCAATACACGGTTGTGAAGAACAACACCTATAGTTGAATCTCACCAACCCATTTTAACAACATCCTAGTGACTTAACCGTCCATTAGAACTTGATACATATTCTATGCCATAACACCTCTTTAACATACATCATCTAGGTTAGGCACTTCTAAATCATCATTATCCTCACACCCAAAACAATCATCTCTTAGACAACATATATATCTTTGCTTAAAATCCACTAAGCATAATAATAAAAATCAGGCAGATCATGCATAACACAATATCAATCAAAATATTCCAATATCACCAACATAGCACAAAATCAATTCAATAAAGATAATAAAATCAAATCAACCATTAATAATATAAAATCAATCTAATGTCGATAAACCTACAATCCCCGAATCGCCATTGGTTTCTTAGAAAAGGTTTCCAATGTGATTTTGGTCTTGTCGATTACTCAACTACTAGTAGGGTTTAGGTCGCCCTACACAATTATTATATAATCCAAGGTTTACAAAACCGGACCGGCCATTGAACCAGTGAAGGCAGCGGTTCAAGGTTCAATGGTTCAACCGAGGTTGAACCATGATTTAACTTGTTATAATTAAATAATATTATTTTAATTTTTGGTGAATTAATATATATATATATATATATATATATATATATATATATATATATATATAATATACTAATAAAATGGTCTATTTTAATTTGTTAGCACATTTTCGAAAATTGCCAACATAAATACACATGCCCAATGATAGCCCAGTGTCATCAATACTATTAAATATATATACACAACATAAATACTAATAAGTAATATTAAATAAACACATCATAAATGGCCAATCTTAAATACACAAGCCTAATGGCCCAAATAAAAAGAGGCTGAATATCCAATATCAGCCCAATTTTAACAATACTAACCTGCCCCTTGTGATTCAGTAATAACCCTAGTGCTATATAGTATGAGCCTCCATCATCTTCCCTTTGAAAATACTGTCGCTGAAGTTCGATTAAGGATTAAGTATAACAATATCCCCGAAGTTTGACCCCTCATCGTCGTTTTGCAGCAGCAGTCGTGGAGGAGGCGGAGCGCACGGTCTTTATTGCAGCAGCAACTCGTCGCCATTTTTCAGCTGCAGTCATGGAGGAGTTAGTAGCAGTGTCGACCGTGGAATTGGAACAAGGAGACAATCTAACATCAAAAGGGCAGTGAACCCTTAAACTGGATATGAAACAGACGTCTTTTCATTTCTTTTCAGTTTTTTTTTTTGAAATTTAGAGAACCGGTCCAGATCGATCTCCAACCGGTTCTGATCAGTTCTACCGGTTTTGGACTGGTTCAACGGTTCTATGCAAGGCTGGTTCCAGGGGCTAACCGAACCGTCCTAGTTCCCGGGTCCCGATTAAACCGGTCGAACCGGCCGGTCCGATCCGGTTTTGTAAACCTTGATATAATTTACTACTTATCCATTCCAAAGATAGGTTGGTTCTTCCCCCACCTGGGTTATCACTGAACTCCCAAACTCGAAGCTCCTCGTTGTCACACCACAAAGTACTAACTCCACCTTCAACCAATCAACATAATAACCAATAAATCAAACAAACTCATCTATGTTCTCTTTAGGCTAGGTTTGGCCATTTAATTCAAATTAGAGTTAGGATTCTTTTCTCAACATAAGCCTTTGGATACTCATCACTTAGGTTCTAGGTAACTTAGATAAATTGCTATAACTTGAAAATATGGAATAAAAATCATCCAACCACTTAGGGTAGGTTTCGGCCTTGTTTTACAAAATAGGCTAGGGTTTTCAAAACAACACAATTTATTAGATCAATGATCTTAGAGTATTAAAGAGTATGAATCAATCATTAGATCTCAAAAATCAATCAAAAACCTTTCACCCCTTTTATGTTAGGGTTTCGGCTTCTTTAGTATAAGCAGGCTAGAAATTTCCAACTTTCCAATCTCTTAGACTTAGCATCCAAATGTATTAAGGAGCTCAAGTCCATGATCATATTGGAAAATGAAAACAAACAATCCTAGGTTCACAACCATCATAGGTTCGATCATCATAAGAGAAATAGGCTAGAATTCTTTAAACTTTCCAATCTCATAGACTTAGCATCCAAATATATTAAGGATCTTAAGTCCATGATCATATTGGAAAATGAAAACAAAACATCCTAGGTTCACAACCATCATAGGTTCGGCCATCATAGGATAAATAGGCTAGAAATCTTTAAACTTTCCAATCTCTTAGACTTAGCATCCAAATGTATTAAGGAGCTCAAGTCCATGATCATATTGGAACATGAAAACAAAACATCCTAGGTTCACAACCATCATAGGTTCGACCATCATAGGAGAAATAGGCTAGAAATCTTTAAACTTTCCAATACTTTAGATTTGAGATCAAGAGGTATCTAGAAGCTCAAATACATGCCCATCTTTCAAAAAGTTGAAACAAAACTTCCTAGGCCACTAATACATAGTTTCAGCCATCCTTGGAAAAATAGGTTAGAGATGTTTGTTTGATACAAGATCTTAGATTATGAAAGTAGAGATTAATAGAAGTCCATAGAAATTGGTTTCAACTCAAACGGAGTTTTCTACCATTTTCTAGAGATTTTAGAAGTTGAAAGAGCTTTAAGAACATTTTAAGAAGACATAAAGTAAACTCATGAAATAAGCGTAAAACTTGAAATATAAGAGTATGAGATGGTTACCCTTGAAACTAGAAAGAAAAAGTATGAAGAAGCTTGAAACTAAGTAAATATGGAAACTTTAAGTTTAGAAACTTAAAAATGAGAAAGTGAAGTAGGAAAGTGATGAAGAGAAAATGAAATGGGCATTTATAGAGGGAGAGGTGAGATGGGCATGAGAGAGAAGGAAGGAGCAAGTCTTGATGGCCAAGTTTTGACTTATGCCTTGTTTTGTTGAAGAAGAGAGAGAAAAATGGGTTTTTAGAATATAATATAATATAATTTGAAAAGTGTGATGATTACACTTTTGGAGTGTGTCATAACCCATGTCCATCACATCCCATCTAGTCACTTCACTTCTTTTGGGCTCCCTTTTCTACTCCATTGCGAATCCGGTTGAAGTTTCCGATCGTATTTCGCCCGGAATAAATATTATATTTTATTTCTGAACTCAAATTTTCGAAAATTTCCAATATCATCACAAAAACCCTAACCATTTCGTTGACGGTTCAAAATTAGGTTTTCTGCTCAGTAAACTTGAACTGTCAGTGAAAACGCAGACCGGGTTTCGTCTGAATTTTCAACCCAAAATTTTACCGTAACCTTCTACCATAGAGTAGACTATGAATATGATTTTATTTTATCCAAAAATCATTTTCTTGGTCTCAGATTAAAATATAAATCGGTTAAACAGTGTAAATAAAAACAGGCTATTACACATCCACTCCTTTGCTGCCTCTGCTCAGCAGCTTGCCTCCGATCAACAGCTTGCCTTCGATCTATACCCTCTATGGCACTGCATCTCTCAACCAACTCTGGAAAAATCTGAATATCAAGCGGCACCATAACTCTTTGTAACTCATGCCGTAGTCCCTCCTCAAACCGTCTGCACTGCCAATCCGTATCTGGGAACCTCTGATAAAACTCTAAAAACTGAATCAGAGCATCAAACCGTGCTGCATAATCTCTGACAGACATGTTACCCTGTCGAAGACTCATAAACTCTCTTTCCTTCTCGTGTCGAACCAAACGCGAAAAGTATTTCTCCAGGAAGCACTCTTGGAATAACTGCCAACTAATCAATCTGCCCTCTGCCTCGAATAATCTCTTCTTCCCTCTCCACTAGGCCTCTGCTCCACTAGTCAACATGAAAGCTGTATAAGTCACTCTCCTATCCTCTCTACAATGCATAGTATCAAAAATCTTATCTAGATCCTATATCCACTACTCCGCCGTCTTAGGATCGTAGTCACCTCGAAACTGTAGTGGCTTCCCTTTCAGAAAGGTAGCCATCCCCGCATCCTCAGCCTCTGCAGCTCTCCTCTGATTCTGCTGCTCTCTAGTCATCTGTAGCATCTGAGCATTATGTTGAGTCTGCTGTAACATATCAGTAGCAAGCTCACGGATAATGATCCTATAAAAGAAATCATTATCTCCCACTTATATGACATATAATACTACATAAAGCTTATATTTAAATACTATATGCCATACAAATGTTAATTATTCCGCCTAGACTCACTACCTAACTTCTAAGCATAGTCGTCATCCGATGTGGATTCAACTAAAATGGCCAGTACACCATAACCTGACAGTCTGAACAGAATCAAACTGCTCTGATGCCACCAAATGAGACACCCCGATGTCCCATTAAAGTAAAACCTAAATTTAACTAAAACTTAATCGTGAAATTAGAGTTAAGCATATAAAGCAAAAAATCATAAATATTAAAACTTTAAACATAAAGAAAGGAAACATAGCCATCACACATATATATACATATACATAAAGGTACAAAGTACTGTATAGGTTACCACATTAGAGTAGGGCCCCTAAAGTAGAAACTGACAAAATAGCTGAAGATACAATAACCCGCAAAAGACGCACTGGCCTCAAACTCTTTACTCAACTACTCGAGCCCTCTACTCGTCCCCCATCATCTGTCTCGTAAGGGATTCCATCTAGCTCCTCCATAGCTGGCTCCTCCACAGAGTCTTCTCATAGCGATCACATAAATAAACATATACAGAAAGAAATAGGGAGATACGAAACATACTACCATCATAGGTGGAAAAGGTTACATATAATATATACAGTAATAGCACACAGACATGCATCACCAAATAAACACAGATAAATAGAACATTCATCCTCGAAGTATATTATCATCTTCTACCTTTCGCACTCATGCAACTGATCCTGTATGCTGATATGGCCACCACCTAATCCTGTCACACATCCCTCACCTGATTAGGGATATAAGTCAATCGTACAAGCGGAGTGTTCATATATATTTGCATCGGTTCACACCCCATTCCTGTTAGGGTGTTCATTCGGTGAATGAGACACACCCCCATTCCCGTTAGGGCACTTATTCAAAGAATGACACTATTCCCCCATTCCTGTTAGGGAATAGCTGCATAATACAAAGTATCCTCATTCCCGCTAGGATAAGGGATGACTCAGCTAGAACTATAAGGGTATCACAGTAGTTTCCCTCATTCCCGTTAGGGAACTGACCCGTGACATCCAGTATCTGTAATCGGATACTCTGACCTAGTGTGTTCCACTCACACGACTATGAATAATACCATGCAAACTATATGAGTCTCACTGACTCGTGCTTTATCAATCCTAGTACCTCAACCTCCCGTAATGATCTTATATCACATCATATCTCAAGTCTCATCGTATCATCAATTTCATCATCCATAAAATATTAATAAATTAATTAGGTTAGGCACGACTAAGTCACATATCATACTCTCCCCCAACATGCATCACTTATATATCATATATCATCACCTAGATGCCAACTAAGCATCGCATATAAAACATATTATCACTCAAGACATGTGATCATCCATAATCAAAACAAATTAAAATAATAATAACAACACACAACAAGCAGCTCAAATATGATAAAATCAAACAACCTCAAATATCGTAAAATTAACCTAACGGTGATATAAACCTACAATCTTCATATCACCATTGGTATCACTAAGTAGTCACCAATGTGATATTGACATTATCAATTATTCACCCACTAGTAGGGTTTAGGTCACCCTATGCCATTAATGTAAAATATGCTACTTAGCCATTTCCGATGATAGGAAGCTTCTTTCGCCCACTTGATATGTCGTAGGCTAGCTTAGGAGCAACGAAACGAACCCACTCCAATACTCCTCAAATCTGCACGTGAGGTTCTCCTACCTCCGGGGCTCCAAAAATTCACCTGAATACATATTCATGAAGCACGTGTTACGTGTATCCCAAATCTGAAGACGAAATTGAAAAACGATAAATGGATTGAAAGATAACATCAATACTGTCGCTGACGACATTTTGGCATAATAAGGACATAGGCTTACCTTAGCCTAATCAAGAAAAAAAAAAGATAGGATGATGAAGTAGACGTCACGAGGATCACAACGGTATAATCGGTTTCTCGATATGAGGAACGGATTGCTCTGAAACTCCTCCGGATTTTTATCTCTCTCACTTCTCTCTTCCTTCTCTCTCTATCACTTTCTGGTTCTCCAGCTTATTCTGCCAACTTCCACGAAAAAAGACTCATTTAATTTTTTTTGTTTAATTACTAGCTCTCAGCGCCCATAAGCCAGCGCTGGCTGGGCTGCACCGCCATCCTCCACCAATGGCTGAGTGACATGTGTCACTGTTCCCAGCACTCAGCGCCCCAAAAGTTGCGCTTAATACCTTATACTGACCAACACTACTGATTCATACGTTTTATCGCGTTTTGAGCTCGTTTGAAGTCCGATTGACATGAAATTTGAAACCTAGACTCTTCTATACCTAAGGAATAAGATCAAGTCCTCAAACATACTAATCTCTTCCTAAAAGATAAATTTCCTATTGGGCACTCTTTAGCGTTCCAAACAGTATAAAGAAAACTCTAGAATACGTTCTCGTTCGATTCAACGCCGGTTTATCTTGTACTTTCCATGCAAGGTTTCCTACACTTAAACAAGCATACTAGACCTTAAATTAAGGTCTTAAAATGGTCATTAAAAGTATCCCCCATTGCGTAAAAATATGAATGTTACATAACACACGCTTCATGAATATGTATTTAGGTGAATTTTTGGAGCACAGGAGGTGCCTGTACCAAGCGTGACTGATTTGTGAGGGGTAGAGGAGTGTTCGTTTCACTGTCCTAGAGCTAGCTATACTCACTTCAGGTGGGACAAAGGAACCCCCTACCGTCGGAAATGGCTATGTAGCGTATTTTACAATAATGGCGTAGGGCGACCTAAACCCTACTAGTGGGCGAATAATTGACAATGTCAATATCACATTGGCGACTAATTAGTGGTACCAATGATGATATGGAGATTGTAGGTTTATCGCCGTTAGGTTAATTTTACGATATTTGAGGTTGTCTGATTTTATTGTATTTGAGTTGCTTGTGGTGTGATGTTTGGATTAATATGTTATATGTGGTTAATTATGTTTATTTTAAATATTTTATTTTTATTTTATTTTATTATTATAATATAATTATGGTTGATAACATGCATTGGGTGATAAAATATTTTATCTGCTATAACATGCTTAGTTGTTTCCTAGGCATTGATATATGATATTCTGGAGTGATACATGTTGGGGAGTGTATGATGTATGATTTAGACGTGCCTAACCTAATTAATTATTATTTTATTATGATGAGTTTGATGACGTGATATTACATGAGATATTTTATGAGATAATGATGAGAGGCTAAGGCACTAATGTATGATTCGATATACGTCGGCGAGACCCATTTAGATGCATGATGTTGATCACAACCGTGTGAGTGGAATGCATGAGGTCATAGTATCAGCAGATATATCCGTAGTCCTTACAGAGCGGCTCCGTGTAGCTTTGGGCTACTGTGGCTTCGAGCTAATGTGGTTTTGGATCATTTATATACATATACACATGGATATATATATATATATATATATATATATATATATATATATATATATATATATTATAGAGAGGAGTGCTTGCTTGGACGACAGACTAACATCCCGATTATGATGGAGGATGTGTGACAGGATTCTGGTGGCCACGTCAGTATACAAGATCAGTTGCAAGAGTGCAAATGGTAGAGGATGATAACGTGTCTCGAGGATGGTTGATGTTTATCTGTGATGCATGTCTGTGTGCTATTATTGTATATATGTTATGAATCCTTTTCTGTATATGATGATAGCTAGTTTCTTATCTCCCTATTTATTTTTGTATATGTTTTATTTATATGATCATTATGAGAAGACCCTGCAAAGAAGCCAGCTATGGAGGAACTTGATGGAACCCCTTACGAGCCAGATGCTGGAGGACAAGCAGTGGACCCGAGTAGTTGAGTATAGAGTATGTGGCTAGTGTGTCTTTTGAGATGTTTTATCTTTCGTTGCTTATGGCAGTTTGTACCTGTATGTATATTGTGGTACCCTACTGATGGGGTGCCCTAAACAGTTTTTATACCTTTATGGTTACATATGTATATATGTGTGGTGTACTGCTTATATTTATCTCGATTATGCTTAATATTTTTAATGTCTCCGTCTTTCGTTATATATATACGTTTAACGTTTATATCACAATTAATGTTAGTTAATTTGTTTTTTTTTCTTTAATGGGACATCGGGGTGTCTAATTTGGTGGTATCAAAGAAGTTTGATTCTAATTAGACTGTGAGGTCAGGGTGTACTGGCCATGTTAGTTGAATCCACGTCGGATAACGACTATATTTGGAAGCTGGGTTGTGATTCCGGAAGCGATAATTAACATTGGTATGGCATAGAGTACTTATATACTAGTTTCATGTAGTATTATATGTCATATAAATGTGAGTTGATGATTTCTTGTAACGGGATCATGGCTCGAGGTAGAGCTTCAAAGTGAGTTACCGGAGGTGCCAACAGAGAGGCTTCTCATATTGGAGGAGGAGCAGGAGGTGGAGGGGAGTCATCTGAGACTCACCAGACTATACGTGAGCTTGCTACTGGTATGTTACAGCAGACTTAGCAGAATGCTCAGATGCTGCAGATGACCAGAGAGCAGCAGGAGCAACAGAACTAGCTGAGAGTTGCAGAGGCAGAGGATGCAGGGATGGCTACTTTCCTGAAAGGGAAGCCACTACAGTTTCGAGGTGATGATGACCCTAAGAGGGCAGAGTAGTGGATTCAGGAGCTGGAGAAGATCTTTGATACTATGCACTATAGCAAGGATCAGAAGGTGACTTGTGTTGCCTTCATATTGACTGGAGGAGCAAAGGCTTGTTGGAGAGGCAAGATGAGATTATTGGAGACCGAGGGCAGACTTATTAGCTGGCAGTTGTTTTGTGAGTTGTTTCTCGAGCTGTACTTCCCGTGGTTGGTCCGACGCGAGAAGGAGAATGAGTTTATGAGCCTTAGATAAGGCAACATGACTGTTGGTGATTATGCAGCACAATTTGAGGCTCTGATTCAGTTCTTAGTTTTATCAGAGACTTCTAGATGATGATTGACAATGTCGATGGTTTGAGGAGGGTTTGCGACATGAGCTACAGAGAGCTATAGTGCCGCTTGATATTCAGAGTTTTCCAGAGCTGGTTGAGAGATGCAGTGCCATTGAGAGCATTGATCAGAGACGGGAGGCTAAGCAGAGGAACAAGAGGAGTGGAGGCTCTTTCAGATCAGGTACACAGAGGAGAATGGGCAGTGGTTCCCAGTGGAGACGGGGACCGTATACCAGATCGGTGCATGCCGATCAGACATCTGTACCAGCACCAGTTACTACAGTACCAGTTGGTGGAGCGGGACCACAGCAGCGAGACCTGGTTTGTTACAGATGCGGAGGTTCACATCATATTAGATATTGCAGAGAAAGATCGGGTTACTTTGTTTGTGGTAAACAAGTCATCTGGCTCGTGATTGCAGGTAGAGAGGCATGCAACAGCAGGTAACTGCTGGTAGAGGAGCTGGTGGTTACCGAGGAGGAGCTGGGAGAGGAGTTCCAGTAGCCGGACAATAGATGGCCAGACCTCAGGCCACAGGAAGAGTGTTTACCGTGAGGGGAACTGAATCCTCTCAATCTGCAGATCTTATATAGGGTATGTGTTTGATATCTGGTAGATCAGTTATAGCTACCTATATCTTGTATGAGTGTGTAGATCATTTACAACTACCTATATCCATTTTACCATATACTTTTACCGTGTCTACCCCTACCAGTGATTCCTTGACTATGATGTATGTCTGTTTACAGTGTCCTATAGTTGTTGAGAATAGGACATTTCTTGTAGACCTTATCTGTTTGCCTTTGCAGCAGATCGACTTTATTCTTGGCATGGATTGGCTTTCGGCTAACCATGTGGTGTTAGACTGTTTCGGAAATACCTTATCATTTCTTGAGCCTTCTAGCGTATTATCTTCCAATGAAGCAATATCCATGAGGAGTGATGATTCTCGGAAGTACGTGATGCTTTTCTCCGTGGAAACTAAGGAGACTTCGAGTATAGATTCTATGTATATCGTGAGAGAGTTTCCTGAAGTTTTCCCTCCTGATGTTCCGGGTTTGCCACTAGAGAGGGAAGTTGAGTTCACCATAGATCTCATACCGGGAATAGGACCTATATCCATAGCACCATATCGGATGTCATATGTAGAGTTGGCTTAGTTAAAGAAATAGTTGGATAATATGTTGAAGAAAGAGTTTACCAGACCGAGTGCGTCGCTGTGGGGAGCACCAGTATTATTTGTTAAGAAGAATGATAGAAGTTCTTGGTTGTGCACAGATTACAGACAACTGAAGAAGGTGACGATTAAGAATAAGTATTCGTTGCCTAGGATAGATGATATGATGGATCAGTTGAAAGGAGGTTCAGATACCATCAGATTAGGGTGAAGAAGGAGGTTGTACCCAAGACAACTTTCAAAACGAGGTAGGGCACTAAGAGTACTTAGTTATGCCTTTTGGTGTGACTAATGCTCCATCAGTGTTCATGGATTACTGAACATGATCTTTAGACCATTCCTCGATAAGTTTGTGGTTGTGTTTATTGATGATATCCTTATCTATTCCCGTTCACGGGAAGAGCATGAGTAACATCTAAGGATAGTATTGTAAGTGTTGAAGGGTCAACAGTTGTACGCTAAGCTATCCAAGTGTGAGTTTTGGATGGAGGAAGTTCAATTCTTAGGACATGTGATTAATAAGGAATGAATATCAGTAGATCTGGTTAAAGTTGAGGCTGTGCTTAAGTGGGAGCGACCTAAGTCAGCGAGTGAGGTGAGGAGTTTCCTAGGGTTAATTGGTTACTACAGGAGGTTCAGAGGGTTTCTTGAAGGTTACGTTGCCTATGACGCAGGTGATGAGGAAAGGAACAACCTATGTTTGGATAGGTGAGTGTGAGAAGAGTTTTCAGGAGCTGAAGAATAGGTTAACCACATCACCAGTGCTGACTTTGTCAGATCCTTTAGGACAGTTTAATGTATATTGTGATGTGTCATTCCAAGGTTTGGGTTGTGTTCTGATGCACGAGGGAAAAGTTGTCGCTTATGCTTCCCGACAGTTAAGAATTCATGAGAGGAACTATCCGACCCATGATTTGGAGTTGGAAGCTATAGCGTTCACACTGAAGATATGGCGACACTATCTTTATGGAGCTAAGTTAAATGTTTATAGTGATCATAAGAGCTTGAAGTATCTATTTGATCAGAAGGAGCTAAATATGAGACAACATAGATTGATGGAGTTTATCAAGGATTATGAATTTGATCTAGAATACCATCATCGGAAGGCGAATGTTGTAACAGATGCACTGAGTAGGAAATATTTGCACGTGTCGGCAATGATGGTAAATGAGGTGGAGTTGATTGAGCAATTCAGAGATCTGAATCTAGGTGTGGAATTGGTTGAGGATAGAATATGCTTAGGCATGATTACCATCAGTAGTGAGTTTTTGAGAGAGCTTAAGAATAAGCAAGTACTGGATCAGTACCATCAGGAGTTGTATAGAGGGATAGATTAAGGTAAAGTTTCAAAGTTTAGTAGAGGGTCAGATGGTGTGTTGAGGTTTAGATGATCTTAGGAAGATGATCTTAGAGGAGGCACATAAGAGTAAGCTGAGTTTTCACCCCAGAGCCACGAAGATGTATCAGGATCTGAAGAAGATGTTTTGGTGGCCGAGGGTGAAGAAGGAAGTGGCAGAGTATGTTTTATCTTGTCTGGTTTGTCAGAATTCTAAGATAGAGCATCAGAAGTCTAATGGATTGTTGCAATCATTGGATATTCCATAGTGGAAGTAGGATATGATAGCTATGGATTTTGTGGTTGGATTACCACGAACTCCTAAGAGGCATGATGTGATTTGGGTTATCATAGATAGGTTGACGAAGTGTGCTTACTTCTTACCTATTGGTGAGAGTTACAGTTTAGAGAAGTTGCTCCAGATCTATATCAAGGAAGTTGTCAGGTTACACGGTGTACCATCGAGCAGTCTCTAATCGAGATCCTAAATTCACATCTAGATTTTGGAGACAGTTGCATAGTTCTTGGGAACAAAGTTGAGGATGAGTTTTACTTATCATCCCCAAACAGATGGACAATCAGAGAGGACGATCCAGTCGTTGGAAGTCCTTTTGAGAGCCTGTGTTTTGGAACATATTGGCATTTGGGATGAGTTTTTGCCATTGATTGAGTTTACATACAATAACAGTTTCCACAACAGTATTGGGATGACACTGTACGAGGCTTTGAATGGCAGTAAGTGTAGGACCCCTTTATGTTGGTATGAGACTGGTGAGAACCAAGTATTGGGGCCTGATGTGGTACAACACACGATGGAACATGTTAGGAAGATAAAGGAAAAGATGAAGGAAGCGCAGGATAGGCAAAGGAGCTACAGTAACTAGAGGATGAGACCCTTAGAGTTCCAAGAAGGCGATCATGTGTTTCTAAGAGTCACTTCAAAGACTGGAATTGGCAGAGCTATAAAGTCTAGAAAGCTTACTCCTAGATTCATTGGACCTTTTCCAGATTCTTCGACGAGTTGGTCATCTAGCTTACCATATTGCCCTACCTTCTAACCTTTCTAATCCTCATGACATCTTTCACATCTCATAGTTGAAGAAATATTACCCTGATCCTTGTCATGTACTTGAGCCTGAGTCTGTACAACTCCGAGAGAATCTAGAGTTGGAGGCTTTACCGGTTAGGATTGCAGATAGAAGGATTAAGGAGCATCACGGTGATAGTGTGATTTTACATCATAATTCATGTACACTTTTGCATGCATTTTTCATATAGTTTAGGCATGATTAAATTGATTTTAGTTAGTTTTTTCCTTGGAACGGGTAAGGTGGTTTCGTGGTGTTGTTTTGCAGGAATTTAAGGAAAAATGCTCAAGATTAGCCATGATGGAGCTTGGATGAAGACAGAGCTTGAAAAGTGAAGAAAATGACCCAAGCAGAGCCCCTCACGGCCGTGATCGAGCAATAATTGAGAATAAAGAAGGCAAAAGTCAAAAGCTGTCATGGCCTAGCCGTGATGCCCATCACGGCCGTGACAGGTTAATTGAGTCAGAACCCTCCTAGGCAGAATCTGTCACGACCTAGCCATGATTCCCATCACGACCGTGACAGACCAATTGGTGGAGGCAGAAGCTATCACGGCCTAGCCGTGATGAGTGTCACGGCCGTGACAAACATATTTTGAAAGCACGCCCAAGGCAGAAAGCATCACGGCCTGGCCGTGACGGCCATCACGGCTGTGAAGCGAATCCTGATCTATAAAGAGGCACGAGCAGAGCAGCAGAAAACAGTTTTGAAACCCTCAAACACTCTCTCTGAACCAGGGGCAGCTGCACAAGGATTCCATGGAGTCTCTTCTCCTCTTCATCTCTATTTCTTTGATTTTGGCTATGATCATGAGTAGCTAAACTCCCATTGTTGGGGTTAGGTGCAGCTATTTCTGAATTATCCATGTATTTGACTTGATCTTGTAATACAGTTTTTGCTTCCTTATGAGTGATTGATTTCCATGCTTAATGCTTGTTGTGGCGTGATCCCCCATAACTTGATCATTGTTTTGGTATGCAATTGGAAAATTCGTATTAGAACTAGAACTGAAATCAACCACCTAGTAAACCTTGTATCTATGAATGGATTTAGGTTTTATTAGCAATCGTGTAATCCCTAATCATCATGCAAATTCATTAATCTAGGTCACCTAAGGAATTAGGGTCTATTAGTGGATTTAGGCTCTTGTCATCTGAGGAATCAGGGCTTGAGTAATCTAGTGGATTGATTGTCATATTTGAAGTAGAAACAGTTTATTAGTCGTTTCATTGCATGGGGATGAAGTTTAGTGAACCTAATCCCAACATCTTTTATATATTTGAAGAATCCTTTTAATTGCCTTCCAAGTGTTCGACATAAATTCTTCAAGAACTTTTCCCTTGATTTTGTTTGTTTCGGGCTTGATAATTAGTATAGAACTCCTTCAATCCAAATATCCGGTTAGATAGTAATTGATTCGGTACGTGCTAGTACTTGTCACAGTCCTCGTGGGATCGATAAACGGTCTCACCACCGTATTACTTGTACGACTAGGTATACTTGCCTAGATTTCGTCTCAACAAGTTTTTGGCGCCGTTGTCGGGGACTGTGTTTCAATATTAGCATACCCATTTCGATTACTAATTTAAGCAAAAAAAAATTCTGTTATCTGTTTCTGTTTGCTGTCATTTTTTTTTGTTTTAGTTGCTGTTTGTGTGCTGTCATTTACTGCTAACACTCTTGGTTGCTAGACTGTTTGTGCATGCGAGGTACTGTCCCGACTGACCAACTCCTCTACGATCCTGAAATAGAAAGAACAACTAGGGAGAATCGGAGGCAAGCAAGAGAGCAGAAACTGTTAGAACAACAAGAAGAAGAACAAGAGACTTCCACCTCTCAAGTTCATCAAGAAAGACTCAAGATGACAGGCAATGGTGAAAATGCTCCACCACGGAGGACACTTGGTGACTATGCCAATACAAATGTCAATCGGCATGTCACTAGCATAGTGAGGCCTCCAGTGAACTGCACAAATTTTGAAATCAAGCCAGCTTTCATCAATATGGTTTCACAAAATCAATTTGCCGGGTTGGAGAAAGAAGATCCTAATAGTCATGTCTCCAACTTCCTGGAGTTGTGTGATACGGTGAAGATAAATGGTGCTTCCGATGATGCAATTCGCCTAAGGTTGTTTCCTTTCTCTCTAAGAGATAGAGCCAAGTCTTGGCTCCAATCTCACCCAAGGGGGAGCATCACTACATGGGATGACTTAGAGGCAAATTTTTTGGCAAGATTCTTCCCCACCTTAAGATTTATGAAGACAAGGGGTGATATCATAAGCTTTGCTCAACAAGAAGGTGAGACTCTTCATGACACATGGGACAGGTTCAAAGGCTTACTCCAAAGATGTCCAAATCATGGGTTTGATGATCTTACTCAAATGCAAACATTTTGCTATGGATTGAGGCCGTCAACCAGGTATATGTTGGATGCCTCAGCTGGAGGTTTCATGAACACAAAGACAGCGGAGGAAGCATTGATTTTGATAGAGGCTATGGCATCTAATGACTATTTGATGCATCATGATCGGGGTCCCACATCAAGGAGGGGAGTGTTGAAGTTAGACTCGCAAACTGCACTTTTGGCTCAAAATAAGATTATGACACAACAACTTGAGTCCATCACCAAGCAACTAGCTCAACTTCCACAACAACTCCAAACTGTTCAAGGGACAACCATGCCACCTCAACAAGTAATGAGATGTGATTTTTGGGGAGGAGATCATGATAATGGAAGATGTGAGGCACCACCTAGTTCCCATGAGGAAGCTAATTATATGGGGAACTATGGGCGGCAAGGCAACAACCAATACCCTAACAACTACAACCAAGGGTGGAGGAATCAAGCAAATTTTGGTTGGAAACAAGATACCGGACAAGCAAACAAGCCTCTTCCTACACAACCACCTCAAGACCGGACTTATACCTTGGAGAACACCCTTAATCAGTTCATGCAAATGTCCATGTCAAACCAGAAAAACACCGATGCTTCTATAAAGAACTTGGAGGTTTAAGTTGGACAGATTGCAAAGCAACTAGCAGAGCAATCTAGCAGCAGTTTTTCAGGTAATACTCAAACTAATCTTAAAGAGCATTGTAAGGCTATTGTTTTGAGGAGTGGTAAAAGTCTTGAGGAAGAGAGTGGTGAGCCTTTGTTGAAAAATGAGAGAGTTACTGAAAAAACAGAGGTGATTGCTGGAAAAACTGATTTGAATAAGGAAAAAGGCAAAGAGATTGTAGTTGAGGAGGAAGAAAAAGACAGTGAAAAAGACAAGAGGGAGAAGCTAGTGGATGAGAATTCAATTTTGAGGAGGAGTAAAAGTCAGATTTTGAAAGATGGAGACAAGCCTCAAGAGACCCCCTCTTATGTGAAGTTGTCGTATCCTCATTTGAGCAAGAAAAAGGAGAAGGAAGAACAATTTACCAAATTTCTTAACATCTTCAAGAGGTTACAGATTAACATACCCTTTGCTGAAGCACTAGAGCAGATGCCCACTTATTCAAAGTTCATGAAGGAGTTGCTCTCGAAGAAAAGAAAGTTCAAAGAAGGTGAGACTGTTGCCTTGACAGAAGAGTGTAGTGCAATACTTCAAAGGAAACTACCTCCAAAGCTGAAAGATCCTAGTAGTTTTACAATCCCTTGCACTATTGGGAGTGTTGCTATTGGGAAGGCCTTGTGTGACTTAGGAGCGAGTATCAATTTGATGCCGCTTTCAATTTTGAACAAGCTTGGAGGTGGTGAGGTGAAACCAACAAGGATGGCGTTGCAACTAGAAGACAGATCAATCAAGTGTCCTTATGGTATTCTGGAAGATGTTTTGGTGAAAGTGGATAAGTTTATCTTCCCAGCGGATTTTGTGATATTAGACATGGAGGAAGATGCAGAAGTTCCACTTATATTGGGGAGACCTTTTCTAGCAACTGGTCGTGCTTTGATAGATGTACAAAAGGGCCAACTCCGACTCAGTGCAAGATGAAGAGGTTACTTTCAACGTGTTTGAAGCTATGCATCGCCCGAGTGATGAAGAGAATTGTTTCCGCATGGACCTTGTGGAAGTAGTGGCTAATGAAGCCTTTGCACAGTAGCACCATTCCTCTACTCTTGAGAAGGTAATTGTGAATTCTATTGAAAATCTTGATGAGGAAGAGGAGAAGGAAATAGAAGACTGTTTGTGTGATCTGGAAGCTCAACCCAAGCAACTTGTTGTCAACACTAAGAAAGAAGAGCTCAAAAAGGATGAAGTCCAAGAGAAGCTCGAGTTAGAGCTTAAGCCTCTACCTCCCCACTTGAAGTATGTATTTCTTGGTGAGAATGATGAAGACCCTGTCATAGTGAGCAATGTATTGTCCAAATTGGAAGAGGATAAACTTGTAAGGGTGCTTCGAGAGTATAAAACAGCTATTGGATGGTCCATCTCATATTTGAAAGGTATTAGCCCCACGTTTTGTATGCACAAGATCATGATGGAGGCTGAATTTAAATCGGTGGTCCAACCGCAAAGGAGGCTCAATCCTACAATGAAAGAAGTGGTAAGGAAAGAGGTGCTGAAACTCCTTGAAGCTGGAATGATCTACCCGATTTCCGATAGTGCTTGGGTGAGTCCGGTACAAGTGGTTACAAAGAAAGGTGGCTTGACCGTCGTGAACAATGAAAAGAATGAGTTGATCCCAACTAGAACGGTCACCGGTTGGCGAATGTGTATAGATTACCGGAAGCTAAACCAAGGTACTAGGAAGGATCACTTCCTACTTCCATTCATGGACCAGATGTTGGAGAGGTTGGCCGGGCAAGCTTATTATTGTTTCTTGGATGGTTATTCGGGTTATAACCAAATTGCCGTTAACCTGGAAGACCAAGAGAAGACTGCCTTCACATGCCCTTTTGGAGTTTTTGCCTATCGGAAGATGCCTTTCGGTCTTTGTAATGCACCCGCGACATTTCAAAGGTGCATGCTTTCCATTTTCTCTGATATGGTAGAAAAATACATTGAAGTTTTCGTGGATGATTTTTCTGTTTTCTGTTCCTCTTATGATAATTGTTTGTCTAACCTTGCTGTTGTGTTAAAGAGGTGCGTGGACACCCATTTAGTTTTAAATTGGGAGAAGTGTCATTTTATGGTGCAGGAAGGCATTGTGCTTGGGCACAAAATTTCAGCTAAGGGGATCGAAGTGGATAAATCCAAGATTGATGTGATTGAGAAACTGCCTCCGCTAGTGAATGTCAAGGGTGTGAGGAGTTTTTTTGGGCATGCAGGCTTTTACCGGCGGTTCATCAAGGACTTCTCAAAGATAGCCAAGCCGTCGTGTGGCCTTTTGAACAAGGACACTCCATTTGTGTTTGATACTGCTTGTCTTACCTCTTTTCAAATTTTGAAAGACAAGTCGATCACTGCTCCCATTCTTGTTGCACCCAACTGGGAGTCACCATTTGAATTAATGTGTGATGGCAGTGACTACGTAGTTGGGGTAGTCTTGGGACAGCGGAGGGAAAAAATTTTCCATGTTATTCACTATGCTAGCAAGGTTCACAATGAGAACCAAATAAATTATGCAACAACTGAAAAAGAGTTTCTAGCCATAGTGTTTGCATTGGAAAAATTTTGTTCCTACTTGATTGGGTCACAAGTCACTATTTTTGCTGATCATGCTGCAATTAAATATTTGTTGACTAAGTTAGATTCTAAACCAAGACTCATAAGGTGGATTCTATTGTTGCAGGAGTTTGACTTAGTCATCAAGGACAAAAAGGGCAACGAGAATGTGGTGGCTAACCACTTGTCCCGGTTGGTGAATGAAGAGGTGGCTGCAAAAGAAAAGGACATACGGGATGAGTTCCCGGATGAGGCCTTATTTCTAGTACATGAAAGACCATGGTTTGCCGACATGGCAAATTTCAAGGCAGCCAATATTGTTCCAGAGCACCTCACTTGGCAACAAAAGAAGAAATTCTTCTGGGATGCCAACCATTTCATGTGGGATGACCCATTTCTGTTCAAGGTTGGACCGGATGGCTTATGGAGGAGGTGTGTTAGTCAAGAGGAAGCAAGGAAAATTTTGTGGCATTGCCATAACTCTCCATATGGTGGACATTACAATGGGGATAGGACAGCTGCAAAGGTCCTCCAATTTAGGCTCTTTTGGCCCTCAATCTTCAAGGACTCTTACAATCATGTGAAGAGTTGTGACAAGTGCCAAAGGACCGGGAACATTTCAAAAAAGGATGAGATGCCACTGCAGAACATATTGGAGGTTGAAGTATTTGATTGCTGGGGCATATACTTTATGGGTCCACTTCCACCTTCATTCTCCAATCAATATATCTTGGTGGCGGTGGACTATGTTTCCAAATGGGTGGAGGCCATTGCAACACTGAGGAATGATGCCTAGATAGTGATTAAATTCATCAAGAAGAACATTTTTGCCCGGTTCGGTGTCCCAAGGGTTCTTATAAGTGATGGGGGATCTCACTTTTGCAAATCACAACTGAGAAATGTGTTGACCAAATGTGATGTGAGGCATAAGGTGGCATCCCCATATCATCCGCAAACAAATGGTCAAGCGGAGGTCTCTAACCGAGAGATTAAGCGGATTCTGGAAAAAACTGTGGCCACCTCAAGAAGAGATTGGGCAAGGAAGCTTGATGATGCCTTGTGGGCTTACCGAACTGCACTGAAAACTGCTGTGGGGTTATCTCCGTTTCAGATGGTCTATGGGAAGGCATGTCATCTACCTGTAGAGTTGGAGCATCGAGCTTTTTGGGCATTGAAGTTCTTGAATTTTGATGCCACTCTGGCGGGTGAGAAAAGGGTCAACCAGCTGCATGAATTAGAGGAGATGCGCCTTAATGCATATGAGAATGCGGCCATTTACAAGCAGCGAGTCAAGACTTGTCACGACAAGAGGATCGTGATTAAAACATTTCAGCTGGGACAACAAGTTTTATTATTAAATTCCCGACTGAGATTGTTTCCGGGCAAGTTGAAGTCTAAGTGGTCGAGACCGTTCATTGTCAAAGAAGTCTCACCTCATGGAGCTGTAGAAGTGGAGGATCCTACTTCAAAAAGGACCTTCAAAGTCAATGGCCAAAGGCTCAAGGCCTACTTGGGTGGTGACATCGAGAGATTGATCTCAGCTGTGCGCCTTCATGATCCTTGAGATCACCTACCCATCAAGCTATTGACGTTAAAGAAGCGCTTCTTGGGAGGCAACCCAAGTTCTCTTTCCCTTTTCTTTTCATTTTTGAATTTGACTCTTGAATAATTTGAGAAGATCAAGAGGAAAAATATCATAGATTAATAGATTTGTTAAGTGTTTTCAGAGTAAGAAGGAAGGAGATGCAAAAAGGGGCAAAGACAAGCACAGTCAGCAGCCATCACGCCCAGTCTGTGACACTGGTCACGGCCATGATGAGCCTAACGTGAAGACCAGAAAGGATCACGACCCAGTCGTGATCCCGATCACGGGCGTGATGAGGGAGCCCTGAAGATCAGAGAGCATCACGGCCTGGCCGTGATGGAGCTCATGGCCGTGACAGGCTACCCCTGTGGACCATAATTGATCACGGCCTGCCCGTGATGAGGCTCACGGCCGTGATGCATTTCCCAACAAGTTTCTGACTGGAATGTAAGCCAACACCCGTTGCTGCCTTGGTAAGTCGTTCCATTTTTCTCCTCTCTCCGACTTGATTGTTTACATTGGGGACAATGTCAATTTTTAAGCTTAGGGTACGGGTACTTTTGCATACTTGTGCATTTTGCATGTTGCATTCATATAGGCATAACTTTGCATGATCACATGATTCGATTGCCCCTTGCTTAGATTATGCATCCAATTATGAGAACTTAGTGCCAATTAAATTGAGATAGTGAATTTTTGAACCCAATTTTTTTATTCTTGTGATAAGGCTACAAATAAAAAAAATTTGAGATGATCTTTGATAGTTGATAATTAGCATATGGTGCCTTAGATTTCTGTTTCTCACTGATTTTTGAACTACTAAAATGTGAGATTTTGAGCCATAAAGGGGTACTCACTACATCTTCCCCATTCTTTGTGATAGAGTGTTATTCCTCTTGGATTGTATTTCTCTAGAACTTGACTTGAAACCATTTTGAAGCTTAAAGATTTTTGAAAACATTTTTGAAAATGATTGAGGCACTAGGTATTTTTCTGGCCTTCCGAGCTTTGAATGACTAAATGTTACCCTTTAGTTGCCCAATTTTGAGCCTACAAGAATAAAATACTTTTCTTGGTACCTTGAAATATTTTGATGAATGATGCTTGATAGGAGACCTTCTAAAGTATTGCACAAAAGGGTAAAAAAAAAAAAAGGTAGTTGAAAAAGTATGGGATGAAAAAGTTAGAAAAATATTTCTCTTGGATTGAAAATCTCCCCTTCTCCAAATGAAAAGAAAAAAAAGGAGAAAAATTCGAAAAGGAAAAAGAAATAGAGAAGGGGATGAAAAAAAGAAAAGTGAGAAATAAAAGAAAAATAAAGAAGGAAAGGTGGAAAAATAAATCAAAACCCAAAAGGGTATTTTAGAAGGTGTCATGATTTGCAATGTTTGATGTTTTATGTAGCCTTTTGAAATATCCTTTTCTTGATTTCCCCACCTAGGGATTAATCCCATGGCCCCATTACAACCAAATCAAAAGACCTCTTGATTCTTAATTGTTTTCATTAATAAAGTAGAGATTTGGTTGATAGTCAAGCCTATGGTAGAATTCATTCCTTGAGGAAAATGGAGCGAATTGTCATAAATCCCTAAACACTTGAGTGAAGTGAGAAAGAGTACCAAGCAAATGAACAAGCTTGGGGTGAGTTTCAGGTGAGAAAGAGTACCCAAATCAGTGAGAATATGAGTCTAAGAAACCTGAGCTTCTAATTGGACTTGAATTGATTATCTCTCGCTGAATTATTTGGAATGCATGTTACTTGGATTAGTTACTACTCGGGCTCTTGGTTCACTATCCATGCTTTAATTATTTATCTCTTCTGGCCTTAGTGATTGCTTGAGGACAAGCAATTGAATAAGCTTGGGGTGATTTGATAGTGTGATTTTACATCATAATTCATGTACACTTTTGCATGCATTTTTCATATAGTTTAGGCATGATTAAATTGATTTTAGTTAGTTTTTACCTTGGAACGGGTAAGGTGGTTTCGTGGTGTTTTTTTTGCAGGAATTTAAGGAAAAATGCTCAAGATTAGCCATGATGGAGCTTGGATGAAGACAGAGCTTGAAAAGTAAAGAAAATGACCCAAGCAGAGCCCATCACGGCCGTGATCGAGCAATAATTGAGAAGAAAGAAGGCAAAAGTCAGAAGCTGTCACGGCCTAGCCGTGATGCCCATCACGGCTGTGACAGGTTAATTGAGTCAGAACCCTCCTAGGCAGAATCTGTCACGACCTAGCCGTGATTCCCATCACGGCCGTGACAGACCAATTGGTGGAGGCAGAAGCTATCACAGCCTAGACATGATGAGTGTCACGGCCGTGACAAACATATTTTGAAAGCGCGCCCAAGGCAGAAAGCGTCACGAGCAGAACAGCAGAAAATAGTTTTGAAACCCTCACACACACTCTCTGAACCAGGGGCAGCTGCACAAGGATTCCATGGAGTCTCTTCTCCTCTTCATCTCTATTTCTTTGATTTTGGCTATAATCATGAGTAGCTAAACTCCCATTGTTGGGGTTAGGTGTAGCTATTTCTGAATTATCCATGTATTTGACTTGATCTTCTAATACAATTTTTGCTTCCTTATGAGTGATTGATTTCCATGCTTAATTCTTGTTGTGGCGTGATCCCCCATAACTTGATCATTGTTTTGGCATGCAATTGGAAAATTCGTATTAGAACTAGAACTGAAATCAACCACCTATTAAACCTTGTATCTAGGAATGGATTTAGGTTTATTATCAATCGTGTAATCCCTAATCATTATGCAAATTCATTAATCTAGGCCACCTAAGGAATTAGGGTCTATTAGTGGATTTAGGCTCTTGTCATCTGAGGAATCAGGGCTTGAGTAATCTAGTGGAATGATTGTCATATTTGAAGTAGAAACTGTTTATTAGTCATTTCATTGCATGGGGATGAAGTTTAGTGAACCTAATCCCAACATCTGTTATATATTTGAAGAATCCTTTTAACTTCCTTCCAAGTGTTCGATAGAAATTCTCAAAGAAATTTTCCCTTGATTTTGTTTGTTTTGGGCTTGATAATTAGTATAGAACTCCCTTCAATCCAAATATCCGCTTAGATAGTAATTGATTCGGTACGTGCTAGTACTTGTCACAGTCCTCGTGGTAACGGTAAACGGTCTCACCACCGTATTACTTGTACGACTAGGTATACTTGCCTAGATTTCGTCTCAACACACGGTAGACAGATTCCTTTGGTCAATGTTATTTGTGATGAGACTAAAAGAGATGCTACTTGGGAGAGTGAGGCAAATATGCAGCAGCAGTATCCACATCTTTTATAAGGTACGTGTTGCCATAAAAACAGATGTCTTTAAGCTTGTGCAAGTATACACAATTGCCTCAAGTAATATAGAAACTAAGTTCATATATCGTTCCCACAGGGATTATAAGGGTGAAGCAAATTCCAAATCAGATTATATTTTCTATGAGTTAGGAATTGTGACCAAAAATTATGGTGTGCGTGCAAATAAATAAAACTTCGAAGTAAAGAATGAAAATGAGCTGCAAATAGTGAAGAAACTATTTTGTCAAATATGGAGAAAAATAGCTCTATGTATGCTGCAACATTAATCCTGCTTAGCCTATATCTTGCTCTGAATATGCTCTAGCATCCAATCCCAGGAAATATAAGTGTGTTTTCCAACACTTAAGGGTTAGGTTCATTAACGGTTTTCTATTCCTAGATTCAGATTAATTACACCTCCCTCTTAATTAGCATGTTCCTGCAAGTTTAGAGGCTTGAATAACTATTCCTAGTCTATCCAACATCATTTAATTTTCCAATTAATGATTTAACCTCTATCCTTTATCAATTTCAACTTATTTAATTCTTCCAAACTAACCAATCTAAATATCTAATTAAGTTGATCACTCTTAATCAAATAACATTAAACACATAATAAAAGAAGATGAAGAACATATTCATTGCATAACTTGGCTAAGCATTCATCACATTTGCATACCTAAAGCTTAAAGGTGTTTAACTCATAATGAGCTTACAAGGAACAAAATATAAAAATGAAAAGGAAGTCATTAAAATGGTTGAAAATAAAAACGCAGCAGCTGGATGGAGAAGAAGAACAACACAGCCTCCAAGAAAGGACAAGGTATTGTGTAATAAAATCAAAGTGTCTCCTACTAGGGTTTCCCTAAATGCTTATATAGTACCCCCATTCTCTTTCATTCCATTTTGGTCCAGCAACAAAAGTAATAATAAAATAAACCCTGGCCCAATTCCTAAAAAATGGGAAATCAGATCCCTAGGCGAGTGTGATTCCTTAAAATGGCAGTGCCAGCGCCTATGAGGAGAGAGGAAAGGTGTCCTTGTCAGATTTGTCCTTTAGTGTAGAGCCACTGGGAAGTAATCCCTGCTGCAGCAACCAATAACTTATTCACCCATGCATCATCCATGCTCCAACAAGTTCACTGCATAAGCAAAAACAAATTTTTGAGACAACGATGGAGCATTCAAGAGCAAAAGACTGATATTAACAATGCTTCACACACATATTTACAAAACAACATTTCCTACCAAAATAAAGACTCAACCTCAAAGATAGCAACAATTAAGAGAGAAAAGGAGCTAAATAACTCTTCATTAAAAGAGTTATCACACCCCTAAACTTAAACCATTGCTTGTCCTCAAGTAATGCAAAAAAAAAAAAATACATGAAAAACAAAAGGACTCAAATATAAGTGTGTTTTCCAACACTTAAGGGTTATGTTCATTAACTGATTTCTATTCCTAGATTCAGATTAATTACACCTCCCTCTTAATAAGCATGTTCCAGCTAGTTTAGAGGCTTGAATAACTATTCCTAGTCTATCCAACATCATTTAATTTTCCAATTTATGATTTAACCTCTATCCTTTATCAATTTCCACTTACTTAATTCTTCCAAACTAAGCACGCTAAATATCTAATTAAGTTGATCACTCTTAATCAAATAACATTAAACACAATAAAAGAAGATGAAGAACATATTCATTGCATAACTCGGCTAAGCATTCATCACATTTGCATACCTAAAGCTTAAAGGTGTTTAGCTCATAATGAGCTTACAAGGAACAAAATATAAAATTGAAAAGGAAGTCATTACAATGGTTGAAAATAAAAATGCAGTAGCTGGATGGAGAAGAAGAACAACACAGTGTCCAAGAAAGGACAAGGTATTGTGTAATAAAATCAAAGTGTCTCCTACCAGGGTTTCCCTAAATGCTAATATAGTACCCTATTCTCTTTTATTCCATTTTGGGCCAGCAACAAAAGTAATAATAAAATAAACTCTGGCCCAATTCCTAAAAAGTGGGAAATCAGATCCCTAGGCAAGTGTGGTTCCTTAAAATGGCAGTGCCAGCGCCTATGAGAATAGAGGAAATGTGTCCTTGTCAGATTTGTCCTTTAGTGCAGAGCCACTGGGAAGTAATCCCTGCTGCAGCAACCAATAGCTTATTCACCCATGCATCAGCCATGCTTCAACAAGTTCACTGCATAAGCAGACACAAATTTTTGAGACAACGATGGAGCATTCAAGAGCAAAAGACTGACATTAACAATGCTTCACACAAATATTTACAAAACAACATTTCCTACCAAAATCAAGACTCAAAACCTCAAAGATAGCAATAATTAAGAGAGAAAATGAGCTAAATAACTCTTCATTAAAAGAGTTATCAGTACGTAAATTCTGAGGATGGAATTTCTTTTAACGGGGTAGTAATGTAACATCTTTGTTTTACGGCATTGTTTATACATTTAATGACCATGTTTAAGGCTTTGATTAGATGTCTAATATGCATGTTTAAGCATTGGAAATATTGCATGGAAAGCACGCGATTAAACGGCTTTGAATCAAGCGAGAATATACACTAAGGTTTTTATCTAGCTTAGAACGCTCAAGAGTGAACATTATTAAATTTATGTTTGAGGAAGAGATTAGGCATATTTGGGGAGAAGCTTTGACTCTGTATCCACGCTGAGCGTGGAACCATGGCACTGATTGTGGAACCATGGCACTGAGCGCCAGGTGCTGAAAAATGAAAAAAAAAAGATTTTAAAATAGGTAACTTAAGTTACCTCCAGTAGAATGATGGGACTCGAGCAAGTGTGCCGGATCGAATCAAGTACTAAAGAAAACACGGTAACTATTACCGAGGTCGAACTCAGGGATAGAAAGACCAATTATTCCAAAATTCAAGGGAATTCAAAGCAGTTTCACCAAGTCAACTATCAAGGTTGTTAGGATAAAAATATTTAACATGCAATTAACAATTATCAAGTAATTAAAGCAAAAGCTAACAAGATTCAATTAAGGATTGGAATCTAAGGTCACGAATCCACCTACCCAATCATGCATACTACCCAAGTGATTATCTTTTTATCCCTAAGTTCAATTTCTTTGCCAATCAGGAACACTTAATTATCCTAATGTCTTTCTCGAGCACTAAAAGAAATACCTAATCATTCAAATTACCTATCTCTTGATCCGACAACACACAAGTTAGATTCATTAAGCCCTTGGTTCCCTATAACGATTGCACCAATCTCCTACTCTATCTCTAGCAATGCTCAATTGGTGTTCCTAACTCAAGTCCTAAAGGGTGAAACTCCTCTCGGACTCATCGCACTTGACTAGTTAAACACGGGCCCTTGTGATTAACTCGATAAAAACATAATTAGGAAACAAGAAATCAAGAGAAGGGAATAAGAAATCACCACTTGAATTAATTGTGCCGTGATGAGCGGCTTCATCGTTTCCTCAGAAAAGAAGATTAGTTCCTCATAGCAATTGAAATCAAATCAAAAGAGAAGAAGAAATTCATTACAACTGAAATAATCCTAATAAAACTAGGGGAGACGCAGCTCCAAGAGAAACAAGAAAAATAGGTCAAAATTCAGATCCTTAATCTGCTCTAAAAAAATATAATTATAATTTTCTGAATCAGTGCCCACTCGCGGGGAGAACAGGTGATGCGAGGTAAGCACTTGGTTTTGGCTCCATCTGTGTTTTGAATACTCGCGAAGCGAGAACTGTCTCGTAGGGCGAGATAGAGAAGTTGCAGATTTCCTGTGTCTGGTTCCCGAGGCAAACCCTTGCTTGCGGGGCGAGCTTGAATGTGTGTAATTCCTGCTCAGTCTGTAGATCTGGCTCGCGAGGCGAGCATTGTCTCGCGGGGCGAGACACTCTTCTTGGCCTTTAGCTTGTTTTCTTCAAGTTTTCTTGCTCCCTTAAGATTCACTTTTAACCTGAAACATAAAAGTAGCATTTTAATACTTTATTGACTCAAAAATAACCAAAATATCCTAAAACTTGAAGTTGACCCAGGGAAACACAAGATGGGGAGTTGAATTGTGTTTCTTAACAGTTTTTCGAAAATGCATTTTCTCAAACCTTTTATAAGCAAAAAAATAAATGCAACACACAAACAGGAAAACCTTTTTAAAGAGTTAACAAAGTCGTATCCAAAACCCCTCAGTTAGTATAATCAAAAACTGTAAAAGATAAGGGTTAGAAGATTCACAGAAGTGTTTTATCCTGGTTCACTCTCTTTGAACCAAGAGCTACGTCCAGTCCCTTCTACCTGAAGGTTTTTCTCCACTATTCTCTAAAATAGATTACAAGTATTCAACACCTCTTCAGGCTACAAGTATTCTTTATCTACCAAGCCTCTTCAGGCTCTAACTCTAACAAGAGATTAACAGATTTGATCTAAGAACTCATTATGTGTGAGAATATGAAAGTTTAAGATCAGTAAGGTTTACAAGTAAACTTGTTTAACAATTTTAGCAGAGGTTTTGCACTTTGATATCAGAGCTTGTGTTACTTTCTACTGAGGTTCTTCCAGTATTTATAGAATGAGTGCTTGGCTCTCTTGAACTTCTTCAACGGTCTTCAAATTGTATCAATTTAGACATAGCATTAAATGCTAGGATCCGTTGAGACTGATAACTTGATACGCTTCATGGAGAAGTGCTCTTGTTTATCAAAGGAATACTCAAAGTAGAGGTGTCACTTCCCGGTTGTACCGAAGGTTGCTTTCTGACTTTCTGTAACACCCCGATTTTTACTGTTCTTTAATATCGGTAAATATATACATATATTTGTTTATATTTTTATCCGAGACCTAGAAATTGATTTTGAATAAAACAGAATCTTATTTATACTCTACTTTATCGTAGAGAGGTACGGTGAAATTTTAGGTTTAGAATTCAGGTGGAACTCGGTCTGTGTTTTTCACTGACCGTAAAAGTTTACTGATAAGAAAACTTAATTTGGACTTGTGAACGAAATGTTTTAGGTTTATATTATTTTCCCAATGATATTGGTTATTTTGATAATTTTCAAAATAAATAAGTTACTATACTTCATTCGGCGCATCATCAACAAACGGCTAATCGACGGAGTCGAGAACGGATGTGCAGAGACAAAATCGGGCACTTGATGATGGGACATCTTGCCACCTAGGGTGGTGAGTCACATGGGTGACTCACCTAGCATTTATGAAGCATAATGATGACACCAAAATATCGTGATATTCATTCAAGTGAAAATACCAAAATGCCATTGATCTTTAAGTGAAACTCCAAGAGCGTCCCTAAGTGAATTTTGACCAAACTACCCTCTAAAACTACACAATTTAGTGCAGCACCTCCGCTAAACCAAACTCAATTCATTTTGATTTCATTTCATCATCTTTCTCTCAAAAACCCTAATTGAGTAAACAACGGAACCTGACACGAATGTGCAGAGATATATCGGGGGACAGAACGACGAGTCATCCATGATGACTCAAGAGGAATGAATCACCATGGTGAGTCATGGTGGTGATTCACCCTAGCCATCATGACAACAAAGAAATATCTAGATATTTAGAGCTTTAACCTAACCTACGCCTAGTGAACTCCAACTAAGGTTAGTCAACCATGATTTACAACAAAATATCTTCTTCCTCACATGTGGTCACAAATCAACCACATACTCCTACTCACCATTACCCCTCATTTTCATGATGATTTCAAGTGAAATGGCCAATTTACCCCTAAGCTAACCTAACCTATGCTTGGTTAATTCAACCATGGTTCACAAGACAATTTCAAATTGACTTCTCCTGCTCACATGTGGTTCATAACTCAGCCACACCACCCTAAGAGTACCTCCACCACATATTCATTTCATAGCCTAATGATTCCTAAGCCTAGCTATGTTAAAACATATTATTTCCTAACCTAACCTAACCAAACTGTGGTTATCTTCCACCATGGTTGTCATTAATGATAATAAATACAATTCTTCTCCTCACTTGCTCCAAAATTCGGCAGCTCCATTAATAAACCCTTAATTACTTCATTTTGTCCATTTACTCACAAAAACCTCAAAACTCTCTTAGAAACTTCAAGGTGTTCTTGAGAGTTGTTGGCTATTCCATCTTTTTCTTCATCTTTTCTCCTATTTGGCAAGACTACACGGCCGAGACTTCATTATCAACCATCTTCATTTCATTTTATTTCATAATCTTAAGTCATTTCTCTAAAACAACAAAGTTCTTCCTTTCCTTTTCCTTCCTCCATAGATTCGGCCTCCACCTCCAAACCACCATCCAAGAGTTTGTTTCACAAATCCATCATAGATCCTTTCTCCTCTAATCATTCTAAGACTATATCCTATCTCACAAAAAAACTCCATTTAGAGCACTCCTTGAAAATCGGTTCCTTCTAGGTTGTGACATCCATTCTTGATCATCATCATCCTTACTTCTAGTAAGTGATTCAAGCCATGATTTCTTTTCCTTGGATTATGTCTAGTTGATGTGTGTAATCTTTTTGGATTTATTGTTGATTTTTGACTAGGTTTTGGACACAAAACCGTGGGCTATCCTTGGTGTTTCAGCATATTTTATTCTTGCTTTAAAGTGATCTACAAGAGGTAAGGGGGGAGATTACTACTATCCTACCTTAATATAGATATGTATGTGGTTTATATTGTTTGTGTTGTCTTGAAACCCTAAAAGTTAAGGTTATGTCTTTGTGTGTTTGTGAGCCTCTAAGAGGACTTGGTGTAATAATTATTTGGTGTATGTTGTGTAATGAAAATTTATGGATGATATGCTTAATTGATGCATGATGGTTAAAAGAAAATTGGTTGTATGCTTACTTGATCATTGAAAGATAATATGCGGAATATGCTAAATAATCATGCCATGATTTAGTGTTTGAATACATGAATATGTATGATGTTTTGAGATTGATTGATGAAGAGAAACTCTTCATCTGTGTTGTTCATGGTTCGGCCATGATGTGAAACAAAAAAGGTTATGAAAATCTTAAGGATTAAAATCATGGAATCTTATGAGTATTTTAAGATTTTAAAAAATAACAAAACCATGAATAATCACTAAGTTGCAAAACTGTCTTTAGGTCAGTATAAACTGTTTTGTCCTATTTTTAAGGACTGCCTTATTCAATTTTAAATGATCCAAAATTGGTTTTGAATTGAATTGGTTGATTATATTGAAAGTTATGAATTTTAAAAGATATAAGGACTAATATGCAAATACTGAGAATTTCAGGGACTGTTCTGAAAATTATATTTTTATTTGTTGTGATTATATTCCTTGATGAGATAAAACCATAGAAATTGGTTTGGTGTTAATTGGACCAATACATAAAAAGAAATAAGCTTTTTAGTAAACAAGGACTTTTTTGCAAATATTGTAAAATATGGGACAGAAATGTAATTTCTGGAAAGTTTATGAGGACTGGAAAAATATTTCTATAGAAGTTGGTTTGGTTTGATTTGAAGTTATAAATAAAAAATTATAAGGTTTTCAGTGAATAAGGACCTTTTTGTAATTAATGAAAGTTTAGGGACTAAACTGCAAATTTTAAAAATTTATGTAATTAGACAGTTAGAAACTGTTTTTCATACCTATTAAACTGCTCTAAAACTCCAAAATGAGTTTTGGACTATTAGAGTGTAAAATTGTTGAAAAAGGATTTACGCGATTTACAAAATCAACGACGTTCGGTCAAATCCTTAGAAATTTTGTATAAATGGAGTTTTGGATGTAAAATCAGTGTTTCTACATTTTTATATGAGTAATATAACCTATGAGAGTAATACATTTGAGGTGAAGAATCATGTTTTCAAAAATATGGCTTTTGGGCCTAAATTCAGTAAAAAGCAACGAAAATGTCGCTAAACGTTTTTAAGGATTTTCGAGAAAATATTATAAGAAACTGATACCTATGTATCTTTGATGGAAATTATTCTTGAAAATTGATTTGATTTTATCTAAAGGTTTTGGTTTTAAGCCAAAAGGATTTTAGTCTTCAAAGACGAGTTTTTACAGTAAAATGTAAAAACCTAAGTCAAGAACGACTTAGTGAAAATACGAACGTAATAATTTATGATGTGGGGTTGAACACGACCTTATGTCATAAAGTATGGATAATTAATTATCCATATTTCATAAAATTTAATGGATTCAGAATGATTTGTTTTCCTGGAAGCCAAAGAAAAAGGCTCAATTACAAAAGTAAAGAGAAATAAATAATTGGACTTGTGTTCCAATCCCATAGTGCGTTAGGATTTTAATTAAGTGTTTTAAGATATCTTTACACAAAGATGAAAGGTTACTTGAGAATTTCAGCTCGATGTTACGTACCGTAATTCAGACTTCAGCGTGAAAGAATTCCGATGGAAAGACACGAAGAACGTATTTTCCGGCAAATTTGCCCAAACACATAGTGACACTATGTTCTGTAAGGCCGTTGTGCCTAGAAGAAGATCTAACACTTTAATGCGGGTGCGAATTCCGTAGTGACGAATCTTGCTTAATATAGGGGGTGTCGGGGAACGAAATACTCACATAGGCCCAGTTGGTAGCTTCTCTGTGGTATGGTGATCTTGCAATGCACCGACATACTCGACTAGACACTATGCGTTTTCTGGTAGTGTAGGATGTTCTTGAAAAATCCTATGATGTGCACGCCCTCTACTATTGATGCATTCTTTATTACCCAAGGCAGGTACCTCCAGAACAATCCTCCGAACCACTCTCTCCGACTGTTCGTAAAACCATGGTATAGGAATTCAAAGGTCATTCCTCAAGTCTTAGATATCTTCTATCTAGGAAAACGTGGTGATGTGGTCATGTTTCTGTGAAACATTATTGTTTTGTTATGAGTGTAGATATGATTGATAATTGTTAATTGTACGTACCTGAGAGTCGTACCACTGCATATCTGCCTTATGTGTAAGATAAATGGAAATCTCACCTCCTTATTTTTATATTGCCTATGTCGGTTGGCTATGTGTCTTCTGTATTCTTTTGAGAAGATTGAGACATCAAGATGTCACTTGACTGACACATCATAGAGATTGAGGTTCGAGCTTGCGGATGCTATGGTGGAGTTTCTAGTGGACTTCTTCCAAACTGTCGATGGTACGTAGACCATGTTTTTCCTCTTGGAAGAGGAAAGGGCTTGGTTTGAGGGTTACTATTGTAGTAGCTCTATTAGTGTCTTTTGTGACGATGTCGGTAGTTGACTCAAATAGAGTTTCCATTAGATCTCGTTAATTGGGTTTGTCTTTCTCACAATGTATGAGAAAGGATTGTTTTTTCTATTTTAGTTTGCCCAGCTAGGCATGTTTGGAAGTTAATGTGACTGTCTATGGAGCTGCGACTCCAAGTATCTTATATTATAGGAGCTGCATCTTCACATCTTTATGTTGAGTCTGTACATTCTATGATTTCTGTTTATGAGTCGGGTTGGGTATTATGTAAATGATTTTCGAACTCATGAACCTAATTTTTATAATGGAATATTTGATTGTCCATTCATTTAAAACAAAGTAGTTATATTTACGACTTACGAAAAAGAAAAAAAATTACCCCATTCTTTTATAGCCAATTTTAATTAACCTACTTTTCGGCCTTAAAATGTCACTTACGATGTAGCGCCCGAGAAGGGTGTTACACTTTCCTTCTTTATACTTGGTTTGAACTTTACAGCAATGTAGATGACAAAGTACAAAGATTTATGTTCTCGATGGTACTATGTTTCTATTCTCAAGAAACAATGAGTTTAACAAATGCAGCAGCAAGGGGAAAGAGACATATATTCTCTTAAATTAAATATTTAATCATTTGAAATAAATACGTTTAAGCTTAGACGGGTTCACTTTTAATAGCTAGTAGACGCGCAGGTCTTTGGATGTGCAATATTAACTTATCCATAAGACGGGCTCAGCACTGATACTGCGTCTTTAGATGCTTATCTAGCTCCAAGTCTTTGGACTCTCTTTACTCAATAGCTCATCTACCGACGTGGCGTTTAGTGAGACTACTCGTCTATTATCAAGTCTTTGGACTTGGTATTTTTTTGAAGATTATTTTATTGGCTCGTCTAATTAACTTTTCTTAGACTTAGATACTCGTCTACAAAATATTACCTTAGCCAATTTTTTAAGACCTCGTCTAGCGATAACTTTAACAGACTCAAAATTTTATCAAAGGAGAAGACACATCTAGAGGATCAAAAAAAATTTGAATCCGATATGATTCCATTAGCAAAGCGAAGATACTTTTTCCAAGTTTCCTTATTTAGTATTATTCTAACAGTCCTGCAATCTACAATAAACAAGTTAGATCTTTAACAATACTTTGGCATACAAATTTAACCTTTTTGTTGACATCAAAACTTAAGAGATTATTTAATCCAAAAACACTTTGGTTCTAACAATCTCCCCCTTTATGATGATGACAAAAACTAATTAAATTTGAGTGAGCAAAGTCTAAGAGAGCTACAGAGCTCCCCCTAAGACAAAGGATTCAAACTTAAAATAGATAAAACAGATAAGCAGCAGCACATGTCATATATATCTTATCAAATCAGTTATGCATTGACTCAGTCATACTCAAGACATAATATCAGAGCTAAAAGATCCTTTAAGATAAAAGCTATAAAAGCATAGAGATATATCAAAAACAGCAAACATAGTATCAGAGCATATTAAACAGAGATATGCAACAAGACAATATAAGAATATGCATATGCAAACAGATACTTATAATCCTAAAACTGACTTTTGTATATATATCTTTGTAAATTTAATTCTCAATCCTTTCTCCCCCTTTTTTGTCATCAGACAAAAAGGAAACATGAGTGGACCATCATTGTTAGTTAAAAAGAGAAGAGAAAACTAAGAAGATGGTGGAGGTGGGTGAAGAGGGTCTTGATTTGGAGGAGGTGGAGGAGGTTGAACAAGATTATGACTCTGGTTGAAAACTTGTGAGGATTCTTAGCATCTGGTTAATCAGAACATTTGTTGGAGCCAAGGATTCTGCAACTTGTTCCTTTACTTGCTCCTTGACCTCTACCTTCACCTTCTCCTCTACTATTCTGCCTATTATTTCTTCAAGATTTGATGGTAGTGAAGGTCTTGAGCTTTCAGCTGAATCATGCAGATATTATTGACATTGCAGAGTACTGAGAGCTTGAGATTGTTGAGGCTGGTCATGTGGATGCACTACTGCCAGAGCCAGTGGTTGTGAAGAGTGCTTCTCAGAAGTTTCTTGTCTGCTTGCACACTCAGCAACTTCTTCTCCCAAAGGTTTAGACTGGACAACTTCTGTGTTCAAATCAGAACCTTCAACAATTATCTTTTCCTCAGTGTGCTCAGTAGAAGAAGGAGAAGCTTCAAAAATTTGTGGGGATGGTGCAGGGGTAAGCAGGGGGTAGTCAAATCCGAAGCCCAGTGAACAGGGTCTTCTTCATAGATAGGACTAATCAAAGGAATTCCAAGAGTGTCCTCATAAATATAAAATATAACATGAGAGAGACCATACTTTCCTCTAATTGTTAGAGTGTTTCTTTTGTCTTGTTCGCTAAGTCCAGAGGATGATGCTTGCCTACTGCATACTTTAATATGACAAGCCCAGAAGCCTCTTGCATCCTCATTGGTCCTTTTATCTTCATCTTCATTCTCTTCAAGCAAGAACTGCAGCATTTCCTGAGCAATCAAAGGATCATCAGTGGGTTCAAGCATACAGGATTTTTTAGCAGGAAACTTATACTTGTTTCTTCTGTACTTGGCATCCTTGTCAGGGTTCAGATCAATCATATGAAGCCTAGGACAGATCATGGGAGGTCTCACTCCAATCTTGGTTTCTTTAGAATAGTGGAATAGCCAGGTGGATGGAACAAAATTGGCAGCCATGATATACATTGGCAGTTCAATCTCAGCCTTCAGGTGTGCATACATGATGTGATCCACAACATCAGTAGCTTTGCCATACTCCCTTGGATGTACAAAGTTCTTCCATTTTGTATTTCTGTCCATGATGAACTTTTCCTTGCCATAAGTCCTTGTTCTTCTGCATTCAATGTACTTGGATGCAACCTTGAGTGGATTTGACCACCAGACAGGAATGATATGCCTGTCTACACCATTAGTGTGTGGTTTGAAGGGTGGGAATTTTATGAGGTTTGGATATATTTTTCTAGGTGGGAATTTCTGTAGTGGAAGGTGAGTGAGGGCAGGTCCAATTTCATTGTATAAGAGAGATGGAAGTGGACCAGTCTACTCATATGGAATAAGTGCATGCCATGGGGTGTATGTGGGTTCAGGCTCATATTCATACTCTGGTAGGGGTAGAATGGTCTGGTTGATTCTGGTTCTGGTTGGTGTATGTGATAGAGGATTCTCCAATTTCTTTTCACTTTGGCCCAGCTTTCAGCTTTGTCATCATATAAGATTGAAGGGTCTGTGTAGGGAAAGGTGACTATGGGAATTTTAGGAAATGGGGCACCAGGGTTGATCCCTAATCATCTAGTTGATTAAACCAGGGATCATCTGCAGGTATGATTGGTTGAAAATGTGGTGTAGTTGGTGAGGTTTGGACAGGTGAGATTATTTGTGGTGTAACTTGTGGTTCAGTCTCAAGTTGTGGTGGTAGTGTAGGTATGTACACATCAGTGTGAGGTGGTGGAAGTGATGGTGGTAGTACAAAATGTGCAGGTGTACTATCATTTCTATTCTTTTCAAAAATTTCTACCATAGAATCTACTGTTAATTGAATAGGATCATTAGCAGGGATCTTACCTTAGGAGCCACAATAGACTTGACCTTCTTAGAGGGTTGCCTTCTGGTTTGAGTTGAGGCAGTAGCAACAGCAGCAGATAGCTTCTACTTTTTCAGCACAGTTCCAATAGGAACATTGTCTTCATCATCTTCCACTTCATTATGAGACAACAATCTTTCTTGTTTTTTTGTGTTGGGGCAGCTTGAGGTGCTTCAGCAACTTGCTCCCTGATTTCAATGCCAGCAACAGGTTTCCTGGAAGCAGGTTTCCTTCCCATAGTGGTTTTTCTTCCCACTGTTTTCTGTCTCAGCCCTAGAGTCTCAGCATTGCTGAGCTCTACTTGCTCTTCCTTTATCTTGAACTTTTCTTCTTCCTTAGCCAACTCAACTTGAGCAACAATGCTCAGTTTCATGTTGGTGAGGTTCTCCTTGCCAAAGAATAATGCTGACATGCCTTTCTCCCTAAGAATCACTGCTTGTTCTTCAGGGGTTTTAGCCTCCAGAAAGGCAAAAAGTTGTTGAGCTTTGAAGATATTTGACAGCAAATGGCGAAAAGGAATTGCATTTGATTTCTCCTTGTTGTTGACATAGTCCCTAAATCTTCCAAAGAGGATGTGTGGAAGATTAACCTTGGTTTGTTACAAGATGGCACAAACAAAACTTGTGCAACACAGATAGGTTGTCCTTTGACCCAGTTTTGTGAAGAACCATCTTGTTCAACATCTGATGGAGGATTATAATCTCATCCTTCATCTCCACGACCTTCCGTGAATGAGTTCTAACCTTGTCAGACCTCATCATAAGAGAAGCAATGACCTGTGGTCCACCTAGGTCTTGCTCCCAAGTATCAGAAATCATTAACCCCTCCTAGGCACAATTGATAGCTTCGGAGATGGTTTTCTTAGACACCGCCACTCTCCTACCAAGAACATCAGCATACACATCATTGTCTGTCACCTAAGGGTTTCTCCAGAAGGCCCTAATAATGTCAGGGTAGACAGAAACTTTCTCAAGTAAAAGACCATCCCAGCCAGCAGCGTTGACGTACTTGCTTACATCCACATTGTATTCTTTCAAAATCCCAAATTCAAAGTGGTATTCGATACCAATGTTCAGTTTAGTGACATCATAAGTTGGCATAGCAGAAAAAGAAGCCATTGTTGAAGATTGAGAGTTAGGGTTAGGAGACAGAGGAAACAGAGAACTCGAAGATTCAAATAGAAGAGGTTGTGAAAATTTTTTCAGAGGGAAATGATATTACTTAAAATGGTTTAGAATGTGAAGAGTTTTCTATAAGAAAATAATTAAAAAAGAAAATAAAAAGAAAACGTGTGAATAGACAAGTAATGAGTGTTGATGTGGCACAGGTTTCTTGAAACTGTAAAAAGGCTATTGATAGGATTGATGGAAATAACTGACTCAGCAAGAGAATATAATTAAATATGTCTTGGTCATAAATTAAAGCAAATTTAATTATAGATAGCATAGACGATCCAGATAAGAGCATGCAAACAGTCAAAGGACGCGATGCCTATTGGACACACGTTTAACATACATTGGACTCACTTTGAGCAATAGACGTGCATGCAGTGGACACAATAAATAATAGACGCACAATCAATCCACACAAATCATGTTAAGATGTTTTCTAATAAAGATAAATCTGTCCTCAGAAAGAGGTTTAGTTAAGATATATGCCCATTGATGGTCAGTATCTACAAATTGTATATCAATAATACCTTTTTGCACATAATCTCTAATAAAGTGATGTTTAATTTCTATATGCTTAGCCCTTGAATCCAATATTGGATTCTTAGATAGATTTATTGCAGTAGTATTGTCACACATAAGTGGAATACTACTTATAATCACATTGTAGTCCTCCAATTGATGTTTGATCCATAGAAGTTGTGAGCAGCAACTAGCAGCTAAAATGTACTCAGCTTCAGCAGTTGATAAGGCAATAGTACTTTGTCTTTTTCTCGACCATGAGACTAGATTTGCTCCAATGAGGTGGCATCCTCCACTGGTACTTTTTCATTCAATTCTATCTCCAGCATAATCAGTATCCCAAAAACCAACTAATATGTAATCATCATTTTTCTTAAAGCACAAACCCAGATTAGTAGTTCCTTTCAAATATCTAAATATTCTTTTAACTGCTGATAAGTGAGATTCTATAGGATCAGATTGAAATCGACAACATAAGCATACACTGAACATAATATTAGGTCTAGACACAGTAAGATATACCTGAGATCCTATCATATCTCTATATACCTTTTGGTCTACCTTTTTATCTTTATCATCTTTGTTCAGTATGGACGTGGGATGCATATGAGTGTTCATAGGTTTGTAATCATCCATCTTGAATTTCGTTAACAGTTCCTTTGTGTACTTAGTCTGATGGATGTACACCTCGTCCACTGTTTGTTTAACTTGAAGTCCAAGGAAGAACTTGAGTTCTCCCATCATGCTCATTTCAAATTCTTTCTGTATTAGGTTAGAAAATTCTTTGCATAGAGATTCATTAGTAGCACCAAATATTATGTCACCAACATATATTTGAACAATAATAAAACTGGACTCATTGGATTTTCTAAACAAGGTTGTATCAACCTTTCCTCTATTGAATCCATTGTCCATTAAGAATGAACTTAGCCTTTCATACCAAGCTCTAGGAGCTTCTTTAAGGCCATATAAAGCCTTCTTTAGCTTATATACATGTCCAGGTTGGGTTTCACTTTCAAAACCCGGAGGTTGCACAACATACACTTCCTCTCTAATAACACCATTTAGAAAATCACTTTTTACATCCATTTGATATAGCATGATATTATGGTGTGCAGCAAATGATAATAAGATGCGAATAGCTTCTAGTCTAGCAACTAGTGCAAAAGTTTTAGTATAGTCTATACCTTCTTCCTGTGAATAACCTTGTGCAACAAGTCTAGCTTTATTTCTTATCACCTTACCATTTTCATCAAGCTTGTTTCTATAAACCCATTTGGTTCCAATAACTGACTTTTCTTTTGGTAAAGGCACAAGAGTCCATACTTCACTTCTTTAAACCTGGTTCAGTTCTTCCGGCATTGCTAGAATCCAACCCTCGTCCAGTAGAGCCTCGTCTATTGTCTTTGGTTCTAACTCAAAGACTAATGCAAAATCATCTTGCTCTCTGAATGTAGATCTGGTTCTTATCCTGTCATTAGGATTCCCAATGATTTGATCTTGTGGATAATAATTCTCGAAGTACCAAGATCTCTAAACATTTTCATGTTGGGAAGTTGAAGTTTCTAACTCATGTTGTTGAGGGTCATCCACTTGATGATCAGGTTTGGCATTTGCTTGATTTTCAGAATCTTTGAGATTCGAATCTGCAATAGCTTCATCAAGCTCTGATAATTCCTTTTCAGTCTGCTTACCATCAAACTTAACATGTATACATTCTTCTACTACTAAGGTTCTAGAATTGTAAACTCTAAACCCTTTGGATGACTCAGAATATCCTAATAGAAATCCATTATCTACTTTAGCATCAAACTTACCAAGTTGATCTTTAGTATTTAATATATAACATTTACAACCAAAGGATGAAAGTAAGATATGTTGGGTTTTCTTACTTTCCACAATTCATAAGGAGTCTTATTCAAGATTGGTCTTATGTATATTCTGTTCTGAATGTAGCAGGTAGTATTAACAGCTGCAGCCCAGAAGTATCTAGGGATAGAGTTGTCATTAAGCATTGTTCTAGCCATCTCTTGAAGAGATCTGTTCTTTCTCTCTACCACACCATTTTGCCGTGGTGTTCTAGGTTTTGAGAAGTTGTGAAGTATACCACTTTCTTCATAGAACTTTTGGAATAGCTCATTTTCAAACTCTCCCCTATGGTCACTTCTAATTGAAGTGATACACATGCCTTTTTCATTATGTACACGTTGGCGGAATACAAAAAAGACTTTGAATGAGTCATCCTTGTGAGCTAGGAACATAACCTGTAACATCCATTATTTTATGTTTTTTTTTAAGTAAGAGGATTAGGTTTAAGGCTTGGATTAAATATTTAAGATGTTGTTTGAGGTCTAGGAACCTTTGCTTGGAAAGTACGCAGGCATCTCGAGTGAGTTTGAACGTAAGAACAACTTAGGGTTTCCCCCGATTATCGTCTTTAAGACGTAATGAGTGTGAAACAATAAATTTGGAGTTAGGGTTGAGATTAGGCAGTTTTTATTGTTTGAGGTTGTTTATTAGGTCTTTATGAGCCTGTATCTCAAACTTGAGGTCAATCGGACATCAAACGAGCTCTGAACGCAAAGAAATGCACGAGGTCAACATTGCTGACCAAAGGCCACGCTGAGCGTGGGGAAGTGGTTCCATGCACAAGCACACATGGCGGGTGACGTGGCACGCATGAAAGCATGCTGGTGGACGCTCCCACACTGAGCGTGGGTAAACTCACGCTGAGCGTGAGCGCCAGGAATTTGATAAAAATTAAGAAAGTCCAAGAGGTAACCTAAGTTACCTCAGATGAAAACAGAAGCAGCAAAAGACAAAGTTTAGAAAACAGAGGGTGAATTTAGAGAGAGAGGGAGAGAAAAACCTAGAGAGAGAAAACTTCTAGTGTGAGTTATGAGAGTTTAGCTCGTCCCGTCACGATTTCGATTACAACGTTGCATTCGTGGCGACGATATATCCGCTTTACTCTTATTCCTTCTTCGAAAAAGTGAAGGTAAATATCACTCTCTTTAAATCTAAATGTTGTCCATTACGTTTCTTGAAGTATCTTTTGTTTCGATTAACATATTTCAATTCCGTCTTCGATTTTGAACTCGTGGTAACGTGTACTTCGTAATGTGGTATCTAGGTGATTTTTTCGGTGGCTCGGAGGCCTTAGACTTGTTCAGGGAAGAACCAAGAGCTTGGGGGATTTCTTCGTTTCGTTACATTTCGGTCAGCGTACGACTTTCCAGGTGGGGGAAAGAAATCATTTAACATCGGAAATGGCACAGTGATGTTTAATTCGATAATGGCGTAGGGCGACCTAAACACTACGAGAGAGCGAGTAACGAACAATGTCCATATCACATTGGGGACTACTCCGTGATACCAATGGTGATATTGAGATTGTAGATTATCGTCGTAATTTATAAAATATATTATTTTATTTTATTATTACCGATTGCCTGCTTTGACTGATTGGACTGTTTGGTCTGCTATTGATAAATGATGGATGATAGTATGAGTATTGAAATTATTTTGAATATATTTATATTTATATTATATTATATTATATTATATTATATTATTATTATTATTATTATTATTATTATTATTATTATTATTATTAGTTTATTATATTTTGAAATGATGATAATGATGATATGATGACATGAGGGTATGATTGCATGAGCGTAATGATTAGGTTGAGATATTGATTAGTGATGAGACATGAAGATTCATGGAGATGTATGTGGGAAATTCATAATACATGAGATAGTAGTGCCTAACCGAGATAATTATTGTGATATGGTGATGAGATTTATGAGATGTAACTAGGATTGAGGTTATCTATAAAATACTGATGAGAGGATATGGCACTAGGGGGCAACCTGAAACAGTCTGCGATATGGTGACCGAAACCGAGTTTGTGATCTAGTGTTGGGGTACGGGGTTTGATTCCTCGAAGGGTGTTCCCGGGATTTCAGACTATCGGTAGGACCGTCCTAGAGAGTATTTTATTATAGTCGTAGCTATAGTTCATGCGTTGCATGAGCAGCCTGGCTGAGGGATCAGGATGTGCACCAAGGTTATTTGTGCAACTATAGTTCCATTGCTTTGCCTAGGCATCCTCCCTCCACGGACGAGTATGTACGCTGAGGGATCTGGAGACGGGGTGTTGTGGATATCCGGATATGCGTCAGAATTTGGTGATTCATACAACATATGCCTTGCATCATGATGAAGGGTAGAGGAAAAATCTTAGACGTGGATTGAGGATGGTTGTGTTATATATATATATATATATATTGAGATGGATGTTTTGTGTGCTGTTATAGAATTAAATGTTGCTAAATCCTTCCACACTTGACGTTACATTGTTTCTTATCCCCTTTTCTTTTGCTATGTGTTTGTTTATTTATGTTTGTACCTTAGACCCTGACCGAACTGATGGCATATTGGTATCATCTCTGGATGACCCAGGATGCAGGGTTCCCCCTCACGGGGAAGTTTGAGTTTGAGTTCGTGGACCTTAACTGGTGGCTCGTGGACCTGGTCACTCGTTTTACTGTATATACGGGTCCAGCATCAGTTACGTACGGATTAGGACAGGGAGCCCCACTAGGCTTAGTGGTTACTATCAGAGCAGGCACTACACTTCCCTTCCCCATCGGACATCCAGACGGGCAGATACCTCTGATGCCGTCGATGTTGGGCATGGCCCCAGTTCCCTTTATGTTACCATTTGAGGCACTTGTCCCAAGATTTGGACCTGCACCTGTACCCGTACCTGCACCAGAGCCAGAGCTTGCACGTGTACTGGAGGAGGACCCAGTTGCTCTAGTTCCTGACCCGGTGCCTGTTCCCGAGGTACCTGCTCTTCCAGAGGTTCGAGCTATAGTTTCGGAGTCTTCTCATATATCATCCAGATTACATCCCAGAGATAACAGACTGTATCGATAGATGTTCCAGTGGCAGTTGGATATGATCTCTTCCAGTGGTAGCGGAGGAGTGTCTGGACCATCAGGACAACGGGATGCTAGTGAGGGTGGTAGTTTATGATAGCTCAAGCCAGTGCTATCTACTTAGGTGTGCGTGTGAGGTTTTTCATGTATTTTTGAGATGGGACTGAGTGTGGAGGGTCAGTGAAGCATCTTTTATTTTGTATCTTGATGTATTTTGTTATCCCACCGGTTTGTACATATTGGGATCCTACTGATGGGATTCCCTTTTACAGTACTGTATCAGCATGTATGTATATGTATGTTTTATATATGTTGTTTTGTATTTTAAGGTTTACACTTCTCCTCCTTTTTAATAATCGCTTAACGCTAATAACATGCTTAGGTGTTAAATTTTGGGTTTTTCTTTAATGGGACGTCGAGGCGTCTCATTTGGTGGTATCAGAGCAGTTCGGTTCTAGGATGGACTATGAGGACTGTGAGATAGGGTGTACTCGCCATTTAGTTGAATCCACACCAGATAACGACTATGCTTAGAAGTTGGGTAGTGAATCTGAATGCAACATTTCTATGACATATAGTGTTTATATTCCAGTTTATGTAGTATTATATGTCATATTAATGTGGGCTAATGATTTCTTTTAACAGGATCATGGCTCAAGGTAGAGGACGAGGACATGGCAGACTTGGTGGTGGTAGAGCTATAGAGGGTATTGAGGATGAGCATCAGCCAGCGGCAGGAGTTGGAGGGGGAGGTGTAACACCCTAGTTTTTACACCTATGATTATTATTTTATTTGGATGTTTATGTTTATTTTGTTATGTGGTTTAGTTGAGTAATTAAATTACTCTCGTCAAATTATTTTATTAGGTGCGTTGGCACGGACTTATTTCAGTGAATGCACGCTTATTAGACAATAATTTACGTTATTGTCACTATTATACCAGTACAGAAAAATATTTTAAATAATATGTTTAAGAGAAAAGCATTTTCATATTTTCATTCTACTTAATTTTTGAGTTGAAAATAAACTGGTTTGACCTTAATCGGAGATTAAATTTTAGACCGAGTATTTTCTTAGTTGATCAATCCAACTATTAATCTTCACTCTAATTTGAATTTCGAAATTATATATTTATCAATCTTTATTTTTAGATTCCAAAAAGTAAAAACATGTTTATTTTAGGCTTAATATTTTATCACTCATTTGTGTACCTATCACTAAATGTTAAGTTAAAACCTAAAAACTCTCTCTTCCTTTCTCTCATTAGACCGTAACTCTCTCTTTCTCTCAGTTTCTCTTTCTTTCTTTTCTTCTTTTTCTCTTTCTTCTTTTCTCCTTTTCTCTTTCTTTCTTTTTCTTCTTCTTTCTTTTCTCGTTCTTTCTTTCTCTGCTGCTGCTTTCTTCTTCTCTCTTTCTTCTTCCTCAGCATAACACCTTTTTTTTTTCTCTTCTACTCTCCACAACTTCAAAAACCAAAGTCTCGTCTCCTCCACTCTGCACAACAACCGCCGTCAGCCGAGCTCCGAACGCGCGATCTGGCCGAGCTCCGCCGTGCGATTTCGTGTCTCCACCGCGTGAGAACCGTGAACCGCCGCTCTCCATGGTGGTTTCCACCATGTGAGTTACCTTAAGCTCTTCCTTCTCCTTCTTCTTGGTCTTACTCTCTCTCACTCTTTTTGGTGTTCACAGAAAATGAACCGCCGCCACGGCCACCGTCCGCCGCCGCGTCAACCACCACAGCACCACCATAAGCTTGCCTTCTTCCTTGGGTAAGTGGTTTCCTCACTTCCTTTGCTCAGATTCAAAACCCCAAATTGATTTTTTTTAAACCCTAACCCTAGGTTATGATTTTAATTCTCAAAATCTGAAATTAATTGGTGTTTTCTGAAATTGGGAGCATGATTAAGTGTCTCCCTAAATCAATTTTGTCAAACTCTTGTTAAACTGATTTTTCTCAGTTTTCATCTTAAGCATAAAAATCTCAAATCTGTTGTAATTTTAAATGATTGCTGTTTTTGGGAAATTAAATATATTATTGAATTATATTTATATTTTGATTGTTGAGAAATTAATTTAGTGTTGTTGTCTGGTTGTTTCAATGCTTGGATCGTCTCTCTGGGATGCTTTTTATGTTCTTGCTTGCTTTGGAGAAGTATGAATTCCCTTTTTGGGAACTCATTGGAGCTGATTGCATGGCTGTGAAGTTCCAGAAAAACCTCCGAACGCATTAAAAGGTGGGGGAAAGAACCATTCCATCGTCGGAACCGATAATTAGTATATAATTTATAATAATGGTGTAGGGCGACCTAAACCCTACTAGTGGTCGAGTAATCGACAATACCAAAATCGTATTGGAAACTTTTCCGTAAAACCAATGACGATTTGGGAATTGTAGGTTTATCGCCTTAGGTTGATTATTCATATTTGAGGATGTTTGAATTATTTACTTTTGACTGTTTGTGATATGCTGGTTGAGGTATTCCATCTGCATGTGACGTATTGTGTCGGTGTTTGAATATTATGATATTGAGGATGTTTGAATATTCTGTTGATTAATGTGTTATGCATGATCTGCCTGGGTTTAATTCTATGTTTAGATAATTTTAAGGAAAGATATATATTTCTTGGAGGTATTTTGTTTGGGTGAGAATTTTGAATATGAATTAGAAGTGCCTCGCTATTATTTTATAGAAGTGATGTGATATAAAGTGTAAATGGAGGTTAAGAGGAAAAGCTTGAGGTACTAGGTTGTTATTGATAAAAGTCAGTGAGAATCATGTGTTGCATTGTTATTCATAACCGTGTATTTGAGATACACGAGGTCCGAAGTTCTTGTAGACCGTTCCAAATTAGAATTTAAGTTGTGCAACTATAGTGTCATTGCTTTGCATGAGCACCCTTGATAGAGTTGAGAGAGAGAACCAGGGTGTGCACCGACGGTACTGTGCAGCTATAGTGTCATTGCTTTGCATGAGCATTCTCACCATGGATGTACACCATGGATGTGAATGTGCACCGGCGTGGGGAACGTGTCACTTGGACGACTGACTGGCATCCCTAACGAGGGATGTGTGACAGGAGTAGTAGTGGCCACGTCAGCATAAAGGTCTAGTTGCATGAGTTGAAGGGTAGAGGATGAGGTTATAAAGTATGGATGATTGCAAATTGTGAGTGATGCATGTCTGTGACTGTTATTGTATTATATGCTATGAATCTTTTCCATTTTTGATGATAGAACTGTTTCTTATCCCCTGCATCTTTCTGCATGTTGTATTTTGTTTTATTATGAAATCGTACTAGAAGACCTGGTGGACAAACTTAATGATGAGGGATTGGACGGGATTCACTATGAGCCGGATGCCGAAGCTCGAGTCTTGACCCATGGTGATTAGGGTCCAGGTAGTATATGGCCAGTGTGTCTTGTGAGACGTTTTAGATGTTTTCAGTGGTTTAGTATTTTTGTCTAAGTCTATGCCTGTGAGGGCTCCTACCGAGAGGATTCCCTCAACAGTGTTTTGGTAATGTAATAGATAAACTTGTGGTATTTATATATTATAATCTTGCGAATATTTTATGTTATTAATGAAAACTGCTTATGTGCATGAAAACCAATTTGGGATTACTGTATCTAATTATCTCCCAAGTCTTTATCACGACTGGAGTTTGTATATTTATTTTTCCGCTCTTGGCAGTTGATGTAAGACCAGAGACCATTTATGGTTGGATTAAATTTTGAAGTTATAAAACTGTCTATCAGGTGTTTTTCCGACGTCATACAAATCTCCGATTTTTAAAGGGGACATTTCGAAAATGATTTGTGAAAATCTTTAATGCTAAACGCGCGCTTAAGGAACTAATAATTGTGGTTTTAAACTAAATGTCACAAAGGGGCACAGCGGGGTGTCTCATTTTGGTATCAGAGCAGTTTGATTCTGATCGGACTGCTAAAAGTTAGGGTGTTGTTACTGGCCGTGTCTAGTTGAATCCACCTCGGATATTGACTATGCTTAGAAATTGGGTAGAAAGTTCGTAGCTTCGTCGTTTTAAGTTTCCTAAGTAGAGTAGGGAACCGAAATGATTAATATTCTTACTCATGATAAACACGATATTTTTGGGATAAGTTACTTGGGTAAGTTGTTGTATAAAAGAGAGTATTGTGGTTGATTGTGTCTTGAAAGTTAGAAAGTTAAGATTTGAATTAAGTGTTAGATCATGAGTTTATTGGAAGAATTAATTCTTGTTCATAAGGTATAGTGAGCAATTAGTGGTAGAAAGAAATTGTTATTACGGGAATTTATTTTAAGTACTAGATATATTTGGTTAATGTGGGTACTTGTTGAAGATGATAAAGAGACAACAAAATGTGTTGGGTCTTAATTAGTATAGGATTGAATTAGTTGAAGCCTTGTAGCTTTTTTTTTTTGGCTGAGATGATGGTTATAGTTGTGGATTTGATTGGAAATCTAGGCTTATAAGTTGGATACTTGGTCCCGAATCTAGTGTTTAACGATGAGAAAGGAATTAGACTTAAGTTTATGAAATTAATACTTGGATGTGAAGATGAACTTGTTTTCTAATGATGTTTTCTAATGATGATAGATTTGTTTAAAGAAAAGGATGTTTAAGCATATGGTGTTTATAAGAGGTGTTGATTTGGGTGTGGCTTGTACATGATTAGTATTTAAGTCATTTTGTTGAGAATAGAATTAGTTTCTAATCACTTTGATGTTATTGGAGTTTATTAAGATAAAGTGTAAACCTTAACTTATAATGAGATTTTTTTTTAAAGTGAGATTTGATCTATGAAAATAGTATTAACTCGAACTTGGTTTGAGACACAAGGTTATAAGGTAAATTTAGGGGATTTGATTAGGCTGTGATTTTGTTTAAAATTCAGATTTGGTAAGAAGTCTAAGATTCTAAGTTATTTTGAATGGACTTTAGAGCGTACTAAGATGAAATGAATGAGTTCAATTGTGCGGTATATGAGTAAGTGTAAAAGGTCATGTTGTAAAGGTTAATATGAGTTTTAGATGTTTAGTGATGATAAAACTAGTAGTTTGAAATATTTGTTTGTTAAGTATTTAATTACTAATTATTATTTTGATCGAGGAATAATAAAATATTTTATGTTCCTTATATTTGTTTTTGTTGTTGTTTATCTTTCTATCTTGATTTTAGTTTTGCACTTTGAGTGCGATGCAAAATGCATTATTCTATATCGCCTTTCAACATCAATTCTTCCTTTCTCTATATCGTTCTTGCTTCCCGTTATCACCTTTGAGGAAGCTGTAGATTTACCAAGAAGTGATGGAAGTTAACTTCTCCTTCAAGTATCTTACTCTGAAAGATTGTCGAAGTTCAATTGAGTAAGGCTTTTTGCCATAAATTGATAGTGTCTCCATTATGCTAATTCATGAGTTTCCAGTTATACACTTCTTTGTTTGTGAGAAGTCGTACTCACACTTCTAAATAATCCTCGATGTATTAGACATTTGAGTGAATTGGTTTAACGGAATCCATTGGTCTGGATACTTTCACATTTTGTTGAGAGAAGTGGTTATCACTATTTCTTGAGTTATAACCCAGATAATTTCGTGATCGCAGAAGTTTCTTGGTGAAACTTAGTTTTGTCACTTCTATTTTTGGTAGAGGTGAAAGTCATCATTTTGTAAATTCTTTGTACTAAGAATAAGAATTAATCATCTTTGGATTAGACATTATTCACCCCTTGATTCTTTGAATCCGTTGGAAGATTCTTGTGGAAGAATGAACTTTATTAGATTCATGTTTGTAAATGTGTATTGATCATGCATTTTTACACCCACGAACCTGATGGAATGATCTTTTTCCATACTGGATGTTCCGATATCCTTCAAATTAATAAAATTCTTTTCTATGCTTATGTGAAAGTGAAATCAAGAAAAATTTTCTTTTCTTGAGAAATTCTTTTATGATCACCAAGGTCTTGTCTTATTGCAGTTCGAACATACTTTTCGTCTTCGATCATTGTAGTTCTACGTATTTTCCCAATGTTGTTGATGTGTGACCTATCTCATCAGTCGTGAGTTGGATATCTCCACATCAAGATGTACAATTGAGACCTTCCTTGTTGAGATGTTGACATTCCTTCAATCTTTGTTATAAGTTTTCTGAAGACCTGTATGAGTTTTGATTGAATTCAAGTGATCGTTGATCGACTGGTGAAGTCTACATCTTCTTACGAGTTAAGATCCACAAGCAGAGTTAGTGAACCGAATAATGTATCAGAGGATTGTTCAGACTTCATGGAGTATCTTCAAGTGTTGTTTCAGATGAAAAACGGAAGTTTATCAACGTGTGTCGGTTGAATTTACTTTAAGTGTTGAGGACTAAGCTGAGACTAAGCCCAATTGATCATCCTCAGTGGGATGGATAAGGAATGAGGTGACCTATCTTTAGCAGGTTAGTTGGGAGATAGTGGGGTACTTAATTTTTATCATCTCTATGGTAGGACGAACCAGAGTTGATAGGAGTTTCGTTAGTGTATAGATGTGAATGGTACTATGAGGACCCTTAAGTTCAACGTCATTGAGTGAGATGATTACGATGGATTTTATCATGATCGAGGCAGATATATCATTGAAGGAAATTAGAATAGTGATCAAATTTTATGGTTAATGTTGACTTAGTGAGTTCGAGGATTAACGAAAAAATATATGGTAGTTTTCCTTAAGCTGAACGGACGTAGTAAAGAGGAGTTCTTGAGTGAAACTAAGTTGTTAGAAAAGTTTAAGAATTACGATTTCGGATAATTCAAGTTGAAGTAATTCCTTTTGATGGTAGTTGCATGGAGAAATGTAATCGTATTCTTTAAGATTGAAATGAATGACTATGATATAATTTGGAGTGGTGAAATATATTCAAAGAAAACTAAGACTATAATTGTGTGCGTTGGGTGGAAAGTTGATATATGTGAATGAGTTAAGGTTGAACTTGATGTTCGTTGTGAGGATATGGTGTTGAAGAAGTTTTGCTAGTAGACAAATTTTGAGGCAAGAAGTGATTAAGTTTTGATTGTGTCTTTCGAGTGTGATAAGCTATGGTGAAATGTTTATAATCTTTGAAGTCTTAATTTGGTAAAAATGTGGTTGATGATCCATAGTGGAAACTAGATATTTTAAATCCAAGATTGCCATTGGGGAGTGTCCACCTGGATTTCTTGGTTTTGCTTTGGTGCAGCTCCTAGGGGTAATGGCCTTAGAGAAACTCTGTTTTATAATATCTTTTCTCGGCTATGAATATATAAGATTAGCGTTTGGGAAAATTCAGTTTATGAAGAAGTTCGAAGTTGATGAGTTAGATAATCCTAGCAGCTTACCTTCAGGAATGTTATGATGTTTTGATTGGAGACTTGAAAAGTGTGAATTCGATATGACTAGAAGAGTAGACTAAGCCCAAATGGACTAAGACTATGATTGCATCTCTTGAGTAGAAGGTTAATTGATGTTGTGGTAAAGTTAGTGTTGGTTTTGATGGTAGCTGTGCAAGTTAGATATTGAAGAAAGTTTTCTAATGGATCTATATTGAGAAGTGAAGAGATTAAGCGTTGACTTTGTTCTTTAAAGTGTAATAGACTAAGGTGAAATATAGAAGGTAGGGGGGGATAATGCGGTAGTGAAAGGTCTCGAGGATAAATAGAATGGCATAAGAACCGATCCTGTTATAGAGTTATCGTTGAGAGGAATGAAGTGATGAGAATACAAAGTAAAATTTTAGGGTCAAGGTGTGATTACAACATTCTGTTTTAGTTTTGAGCTACGAAATTTCGAGGACGAAATTTTTTTTAAGAGGGGTAGTAATGTAACACCCTAGTTTTTACACCTATTATTATTATTTTATTTGGATGTTTATGTTTATTTTGTTATGTGGTTTAGTTGAGTAATTAAATTACTCTCGTCAAATTATTTTATTAGGTGCGTTGGCACTGACTTATTTCAGTGAATGCACGCTTATTAGACAATAATTTACGTTATTGTCACTATTATACCAGTACAGAAAAATATTTTAAATAATATGTTTAAGAGAAAAGCATTTTCATATTTTCATTCTACTTAATTTTTGAGTTGAAAATAAACTGGTTTGACCTTAATCGGAGATTAAATTTTAGACCGAGTATTTTCTTAGTTGATCAATCCAACTATTAATCTTCACTCTAATTTGAATTTCGAAATTATATATTTATCAATCTTTATTTTTAGATTCCAAAAAAGTAAAAACATGTTTATTTTAGGCTTAATATTTTATCACTCATTTGTGTACCTATCACTAAATGTTAAGTTAAAACATAAAAACTCTCTCTTCCTTTCTCTCATTAGACCGTAACTCTCTCTTTCTCTCAGTTTATCTTTCTTTCTTTTCTTCTTTTTCTCTTTCTTCTTTTCTCCTTTTCTCTTTCTTTCTTTTTCTTCTTCTTTCTTTTCTCGTTCTTTCTTTCTCTGTTGCTGCTTTCTTCTTCTCTCTTTCTTCTTCCTCAGCATAACACCTTTTTTTTTCTCTTCTACTCTCCACAACTTCAAAAACCAAAGTCTCGTCTCCTCCACTCTGCACAACAACCGCCGTCAGCCGAGCTCCGAACGCGCGATCTGGCCGAGCTCCGCCGTGCGATTTCGTGTCTCCACCGCGTGAGAACCGTGAACCGCCGCTCTCCATGGTGGTTTCCACCATGTGAGTTACCTTAAGCTCTTCCTTCTCCTTCTTCTTCGTCTTACTCTCTCTCTCTCTTTTTGGTGTTCACAGAAAATGAACCGCCGCCACGGCCACCGTCCGCCGCCGCGTCAACCACCACAGCACCACCATAAGCTTGCCTTCTTCCTTGGGTAAGTGGTTTCCTCACTTCCTTTGCTCAGATTCAAAACCCCAAATTGATTTTTTTAAACCCTAACCCTAGGTTTTGATTTTAATTCTCAAAATCTGAAATTAATTGGTGTTTTCTGAAATTGGGAGCATGATTAAGTGTCTCCCTAAATCAATTTTGTCAAACTCTTGTTAAACTGATTTTTCTCAGTTTTCATCTTAAGCATAAAAATCTCAAATCTGTTGTAATTTTAAATGATTGATGTTTTTGGGAAATTAAATATATTATTGAATTATATTTATATTTTGATTGTTGAGAAATTAATTTAGTGTTGTTGTCTGGTTGTTTCAATGCTTGGATCGTCTCTCTGGGATGCTTTTTATGTTCTTGCTTGCTTTGGAGAAGTATGAATTCCCTTTTTGGGAACTCATTGGAGCTGATTGCATGGCTGTGAAGTTCCAGAAAAACCTCTGAACGCATTAAAAGGTGGGGGAAAGAACCATTCCATCGTCGGAACCGATAAGTAGTATATAATTTATAATAATGGTGTAGGGCGACCTAAACCCTACTAGTGGTCGAGTAATCGACAATACCAAAATCGTATTGGAAACTTTTCCGTAAAACCAATGACGATTTGGGAATTGTAGGTTTATCGCCTTAGGTTGATTATTCATATTTGAGGATGTTTGAATTATTTACTTTTGACTGTTTGTGATACGCTGGTTGAGGTATTCCATCTGCATGTGACGTATTGTTTCGGTGTTTGAATATTATGATATTGAGGATGTTTGAATATTCTGTTGATTAATGTGTTATGCATGATCTGCCTGGGTTTAATTCTATGTTTAGATAATTTTAAGGAAAGATATATATTGCTTGGAGGTATTTTGTTTGGGTGAGAATTTTGAATATGAATTAGAAGTGCCTCGCTATTATTTTATAGAAGTGATGTGATATAAAGTGTAAATGGAGGTTATGAGGAAAAGCTTGAGGTACTAGGTTGTTATTGATAAAAGTCAGTGAGAATCATGTGTTGCATTGTTATTCATAACCGTGTATTTGAGATACACGAGGTCCGAAGTTCTTGTAGACCGTTCCAAATTAGAATTTAAGTTGTGCAACTATAGTGTCATTGCTTTGCATGAGCACCCTTGATAGAGTTGAGAGAGAGAACTAGGGTGTGCACCGACGGTACTGTGCAGCTATAGTGTCATTGCTTTGCATGAGCATTCTCACCATGGATGTACACCATGGATGTGAATGTGCACCGGCGTGGGGAACGTGTCACTTGGACGACTGACTGGCATCCCTAACGAGGGATGTGTGACAAGAGTAGTAGTGGCCACGTCAGCATAAAGGTCTAGTTGCATGAGTTGAAGGGTAGAGGATGAGGTTATAAAGTATGGATGATTGCCAATTGTGAGTGATGCATGTCTGTGACTGTTATTGTATTATATGCTATGAATCTTTTCCGTTTTTGATGATAGAACTGTTTCTTATCCCCTGCATCTTTCTGCATGTTGTATTTTGTTTTATTATGAAATCGTACTAGAAGACCTGGTGGACAAACTTAATGATGAGGGATTGGACGGGATTCACTATGAGCCGGATGCCGAAGCTCGAGTCTTGACCGACGGTGATTAGGGTCCAGGTAGTATATGGCCAGTGTGTCTTGTGAGACGTTTTAGATGTTTTCAGTGGTTTAGTATTTTTGTCTAAGTCTATGCCTGTGAGGGCTCCTACCGAGAGGATTCCCTCAACAGTGTTTTGGTAATGTAATAGATAAACTTGGGGTATTTATATATTATAATCTTGCGAATATTTTATGTTATTAATGAAAACTGCTTATGTGCATGAAAACCAATTTGGGATTACTGTATCTAATTATCTCCCAAGTCTTTATCACGACTGGAGTTTGTATATTTATTTTTCCGCTCCTGGCAATTGATGTAAGACCAGAGACCATTTATGGTTGGATTAAATTTTGAAGTTATAAAACTGTCTATCGGGTGTTTTTCCGACGTCATGCAAATCTCCGATTTTTAAAGGGGACATTTCGAAAATGATTTGTGAAAATCTTTAATGCTAAACGCGCGCTTAAGGAACTAATAATTGTGGTTTTAAACTAAATGTCACAAAGGGGCACAGCGGGGTGTCTCAGGAGGGGAGTCATCCGAGACTCTCCAGACTATCCGTGAGTTAGCATCCGTTCTGTTGCAGCAGAATTCTCAGAGGATGCAGAGAGATGCAGAGTTATAGGAGCATCAGGATAGGAGGAGAGCTGTTGAGGCTGAGGGTGCGGGATTGGCTACCTTTCAGAAAGGTAATACACCACAGTTCGGAGGAGAGTATGACCCAGAGCGAGAAGATTGGTGGATACAAGAGCTTGAGAAGATCTTTGACGCCATGAGATGCAGAGATGACAGGAAGATGTGACTTATGATGCCCTCATGCTGACCGGAGGGGCAGAGTCATGGTGGAGAGGCAAGAGGAGGTTGCTTGAGGCAGAGGGCAGGTTGATCAGACGGGAGCTGTTTCGAGAGTGTTTCTTTGAGAAATGCTTCCCGCGGTAAGTTAGACGCGAGAAGGAGAGAGAGTTCATGAGTCTCCAGTAGGGAGACAGGTATGTTGGTGACTATACGGCCATATTCAAGGCCCTGATTCAGTTTTGAGTTCTACCAGAGGTTTCCAGACGAGGACTGGATTTTACAGAGATTTGAGGAGGGTTTACGGCATGAGCTGAGGAGGGCTATAGTGACCGTGGATATTTTTAGTTTCCCAGAGATGGTGGAGAGGTCTAGTCCCATTTAGAGTATGGACCAGAGACAAGTCGCAGAGCTGAGGCAGCAGTGGAGTGGGGGTCCTACCAGAGCAGGTCATCAGAGTCTGACCGAGGTTCTTAGCAAAGGAAAGGGCCATACACTAGACCAAGGCAGAGCACTCAGACATCTGCACCACCAGTACCAGCTACAGCATCAGCACCGGTTAGCAGAGAGGGCCAGCAGCAGAGAGTCCCGGTTTGTTTTAGATGCGGAAGTTTGCATTATCTGAGGGAGTGTCTGGATGGATCTGGTTGTTTCATCTAAGGGAAACCAGGTCACTTTGCTAGGGAGTGAAGGCAGAGAGGGTGACAACAGCAGCCAACTGCCGACAGTGGTGTCAGTACTCACAGAGGTGGAGCTGGGATAGGAGTTCCAGTGGTTGGACGACAGACGGCCAGACCTCAGACCACGAGGAGGGTGTTTACTATGAGAGGATCTGAATCCTCTCAGTCTCCAGATCTTATTCAAGGTATGTGTTTATTATCTAGCAGACTCTCGCGTGTGTTGTTTGACTCAGGGGCTACACATTTGTTTGTCTCGCATGAGTGTGTAGATCATTTACATTTACCCGTTTCCCAGTTACCATATACTCTTACAGTATCTACCCCTACCAGTGATCCTTTGATCACTATGTCTGTTTGCCTACAGTGTCCTATAGTTATTGAAAATAGGACATTCCTTGTGGATCTCATATGTTTGCCTATGAAACAAATCGATGTTATTGTTGGCATGGATTCGCTTTCGGCTAACCATACAGTGTTAGACTGTGCCCGAAAGACCCTATCTTTTCTTGAGCCTTCTAGCATAGTATCTGCCAATGAAGGAACAACTATGAGGAGTGATGATTCTCAGCAATACGTGATGCTTTTCTCTTTGGACACTAAGGAGACTCCGAGTATAGATTCTATGCCTATCGTGAGAGAGTTTCCTGAAGTTTTCCCTCCTGATGTTCCAGGTTTGCCACTAGAGAGGGAAGTTGAATTCGCTATAGATCTCATACCAGGGACATGACCTATATCAATAGCTCCTTATCGGATGTCACCCGTGGAGTTATAAGAGTTAAAGAAGCAATTGGATGATATGATGAAGAAGGAATTCATTAGACCGAGTGTTTCACCGTGGGGAGCACCGGTGTTGTTTGTTAAGGAAAAGGATGGGAGTTCTAGGTTGTGTACGAATTACAAGCAATTAAATAAGGTTACAATCAAGAACAAATATCCGTTGCCTAGGATAGATGATCTGATGGATCAGTTGAAGGGAGCTACAGTGTTTTCTAAGATAGATTTAAGATCAGGATACCATCAAATTAGGGTGAAGAAGGATGACATACCTAAGACAGTTTCATGACGAGGTATGGACACTATGGATACCTAGTTATGCCTTTTGGTGTAACTAATGCTCCAGCTATGTTCATGGATTACATGAACAGGATCTTTCGATCGTTCCTTGACAAGTTTGTAGTGGTTTTTATAGATGATATTCTTATCTACTCCCATAGCCGGGAAGAACACGAGGAGCACCTGAGGGTTGTGTTGCTAGTGCTAAAATATAGGCAGTTGTATACGATGCTATCCAAGTGGGAATTTTGGTTAGAGAAAGTGCAGTTCTTAGGTCATATAATCAACACGGAAGGGGTAGCTATTGATCCAGTTAAGGTAGAGGCAGTGATTAAATGGGAGAGGCCTAAATCTATGAATTAGGTGAGAAGTTTCCTAGGATTAGCAGGTATTACAGGAGTTTCATTGAAGGTTTCTCGAAGATTGCGTTGCCTATGATGTAGTTAATGAGGAAAGGTACGTACCGCGTTTTTATGGACTGAGAAGTGTGAAGAGAGCTTTTAGAAGTTAAAGGAGAAGTTGACTACATCTCTCGTGCTGACATTACCAAATCCACTAGGATAGTTTGACGTGTACTGTGGTGTGTCATACCAAGGTTTGGGTTGTGTTTTGATACAAGAGGGAAGAGTTGGTGCTTATGCTTCCCGACGGTTGAGGGTTCATGAAAGGAATTACCCAACCCATGATTTGAAGTTGGCATCCATAGTGTTCGCATTGAAGATATGGCGACACTATCTTTATAGGGCTAAGTTCAATGTGTTTAGCGATCATAAGAGTTTAAAATATTTGTTTGATCAGAAGGAGCTGAACATGAGGCAGTGTAGATGGATCGAATTCATAAAGGATTATGAGTTTTATCTTCAATATCATCCTGGAAAAGCGAATGTAGTGGCAGATGCACTAAGTAGGAAATCTTTGCACGTGTCCACAATGATGGTGAAAGAGATGGAGCTGCCTGAACATTTTAGAGATATGAACCTAGGTATGGATTTTATTGAGGATAGAATATGCTTAGGTATGATCACCATCAGTAGTGAGTTTTTAAGAGACCTTAGATGGAAGCAGAGTAAGGATGAATATCTGCAGGAGGTGAGTCGAGGAACAGATGATGGTAGGGTTTCAGAGTTTAAGAAAGGATCTGATGGAGTGTTAAGGTTTAGATATCAGATATGCGTGCCAGAGGACTTAGAGATTAGGAAGATGATTTTAGAGGAGGCACATAAGAGTAAGTTGAGTTTTCACCTAGGAGCCACCAAGATGTATCAAGATTTGAAAAAGATGTTTTGGTGGCCAAGGATTAAGAAAGAAGTGGCGGAGTATGTTCTATCATGTTTGGTTTGTCAGAAAGCTAAGATAGAGCATCAGAAGCCAGCAGGTTTGTTGCAGTCTTTGGATATCCCAGAATGGAAATGGGATAGTATAGCTATGGATTTTGTGGTTAGATTACCACGAATGCCTAGTGAGGGTGGTAGTTTATGATTGCTCATGCCAGTGCGATCTACTTAGGAGTGTGTGTGTGTGTGAGGTTTTTCATGTATTTTTGAGACAGGACTGAGTGTGGAGGGTCAGTGAGGCATCTTTTATTTTGTATCTTGATGTATTTTGTTATCCCACCGATTTGTACATATTGGGATCCTATAGATGGGATTGCCTTTACAGTACTGTATCAGCATGTATGTATATGTTTGGTTTATATATGTTGTTTTGTATTTTAAGTTTTAAACTTCTCCGCCATTTTACCAACCGCTTAACGCTAATAACACGCTTAGGTTTTAATAATTTCGGGTTTATCTTTAATGGGATGTCGGGGCATCTCATAACACATGTCTATCTAGTGTAGTCGTCTACTATAACTAGACCATATTTCTTCCCACTGACATAGGCAATCCTAGTTGGTCCAAATAGATTAAGGTGTAGCAACTCTAGTGGTCTATTGGTACTAACAATATTCTTAGATTCAAAGGAACCTTTGACTTGTTTTCCCTTTTGACATGCATCACAGAGAGCCTCAGATTTGAACTTAAGGTTTGTTAATCCTCTCACCAGGTTATGCTTATTTAGCTTTGAAATTAATTTCAAGCTTGCATGACCTAGCCTTTTGTGCCAAATCCATCGCTCATCTTCAATGGACACTAGACATGAGAGACTTTGATTTGTGTGGTCCTCCAAGTCAATCTTATACAGATTGTTTTGCCTCTTGGCAGTGAATAAGAGTGATCCATCAGTCTTCTTGATATTAAACATGTTCTTATCCAAAGAAACAGCAAACCCACTATCACATAATTGGCTTATGCTTAGCAGATTGTGTTTTAAACCATTAACTAAAAGCACATTATCAATGGAGGGAAAATGATGTTTAATAATTTTACCTATTCCAATGATTTTTCCTTTCTGATTACCTCCAAAGGTAACTCAGACACCATCCTTATGTTTAAGGTCTTGGAACATACACCTTTTTCCCGTCATATGACGTGAGCAACCACTGTCCAAGTACCAAGATGTGTGTTTCTTTCCTGTTTTTAAGCAAATCTGCAACAGGTATAATCTTATCTTTAGGTACCCAGATTGACTTGGGTCCTTTTGTGTTAGTAGTCACTGGACGAGCATGTTTCGTATGATTTTGATGTATGCATCTAGATGTTACATGACCATCTTTTCCACATGTTTTACAATAAGTGTTGGACGAGCTCAATTTAGTTTTAACATGTTGTGTTTGAGCTTTTGAACCTCTATTATACATATGTGGTTTTGACTTTTTATAAGATGCTTCATGCTTCTCTTTGTCATAACCAAGGCCAGACTTATCATGAGGTGAACTAGAGTACCTTAAAATTAAACTTAGTTTATCTGAGCCACCTACAAATTTAGACAGTGTCTGTCAGGTATGTCACATCTCGTTTCAGTTTTGTAACATCACAATAAACATTGGGCTCACACTTGAGTTTGTCAGTTAGACTGACATTCTCATATTTAAGGTTATTATTTTCATTTACAAGACTTAGTTTTTCATGCAAACCCTATCATATTCTTTAGATAGTTTTGAAACTCTCTTTTTTTGACTTATATACTCATAAGACATAATTGATGAGTTGTGAAATAATTCATCAAATGTATCTTGAATGATGGATGGGTCAGAATCCATTACCTCGGCATCAGTGTATTCACTCTCTGATGATTTATCATCCATGAGACAAATATTTCCCTCTTCCTCAGCTTCATTTTCTTCATCAGATGAAGAAAGATCCAGATCCTCCCAAGTAGCCATAAAACTCTTCTTTTTGAAGAACTTCTTTTTGTCCTTCAGATCTGGGCAGTCAGCTTTGAAATGACCAGGCTTCTTGCATTCAAATCACAGAGGTGGACCTTTTTCTTTGGAGTCTGATTTCTCCTTAAGGAACTTTTTATTGAAATGCTTCCTTCTGAAACGACCTTTCTTTCTCCATATATGTTCAATCTTTCTGCAGATGAAGGATAGTTCATCCTCATCAGATCCTCCATCACTGCCACAAGGGTCTGCTTCATCTGAGGATTCTTCAGCTTTAAGATGAGCTAGCCTTCTTTGCCTTTAGGGCAACAAACTTTCCTTTTATGGAACTATCTTCTTCATTAAGCTCAAGCTCGTGAACTTTCAGAGATCCAAGAAGTTCCTCCAAAGTGAGAGTATTGAGGTTCTTTGCCTCCTGAATAGCAGTGACCTTAGGTCTCCACTGTTTATGTAAGCTCCTCAAAATTTTTCTGACATGGTCTCTAATCTCATATGTTTTTCCTAGAGATCTAAGACTGTTGGTGATGGATTGGAATCTTCCGAACATTTGATCTATGGTTTCGTGTTCAGACATTTTAAATAGTTCATACTGGTGAAGCAATACACTTATCTTTGACTCCTTTACTTGGGATGATCCTTCATGAGCTAGTGCAAGAGTATCCCATATTTCCTCAGCAGTGTTACAGCTATGGACTTTACCATGCTCAGATCTAGTGATAGCACACATCAAATAGTGCTTAGCTTTCATATTGAGTTGATGTTGAGTTTTCTGCTCTGGAGTCCATTGAGTTCTAGGAATAGCAGCTCTAGCATCACCTCTTGACTCAGTATAGCCAGTTTCAATCAGCTCCCAGATATCCACATTTTGTGCATCAAGAAAAGTCATCATTCACCTTTTCCAGTAGTCATAATCACGACCATCAAAGAGAGGATGTCTGTTGATTGCTTGTCCCTCTGTATACATGCCTATTGGATCGTACTCCCTCAGCACTTGTTAGATGCTCAACCTTTCAAGGCTGAGCTCTGATACCAACTGAAGTTGACACAGGGAAACACAAGAAGGGGGGTTGGATTGTGTTTCGTAACATTTTTTCGAAAATGCCTTTTCTCAAACCTTTTACAAGCAAAACAATAAAAGCAACACACAAACAAGAAAACCTTTTTAAAGAGTTAACAAACTCAGATCCAAAACCCCTCAATTAGTATAACCAAAAACTGTAAAAGATAAGGGTTAGAAGATTCACACAAGTGTTTTATCCTGGTTCACACTCTTCCAACCAAGAGCTACGTCCAGTCCCTTCTACCTGGAGGTTTTTCTCCACTATTCTCCAAAATAGATTACAAGTATTTAACACCTCTTCAGGCTACAAGTATTCTTTCTCTACCAAGCCTCTTCAGGCTCTAACTCTAATAAGAGATTAACAGATTTGATTTAAGAACTCACTATGTGTGAGAATATGAAAGTTTAAGATCAGCAAGGTTTACAAGTAAACTTGTTTAACAATTTCAGCAGAATTTTTGCACTTTGATATTAGAGTTTGTGTTACTTTCTACTAAGGTTCTTCCAGTATTTATAGAATGAGTGCTTGGCTGTCTTAAACTTCTTCAACGGTCTTCAAATTGTATCTGTCTAGACATAGCATTAAATGCTAGGATCCGTTGAGACTGTTAACTTAATATGCTTCATGGAGAAGTGCTCTTGTTTATCAGAGGAATGCTCAAAGTAGAGCTATCACTTCCCTGTTGTACCGAAGGTTGCTTTCTGACTTTCCTTCTTTGTATTGGTTTGAACTTTACTGCAATATAAATGACAAAGTAAAAAAAAATTATGTTCTCGATGGTACTATGTTTCTATTCTTAAGAAACAATGAGTTTAACAAATGAAGCAGCAAGGGGAAAGAGACATATATTCTCTTGAATTAAATATTCAATCATTTGAAATAAATATGTTTAAGCTTAGACTGGTTCACTTTTAATAGCTAGTAGACGCGCATGTCTTTGGACGTGCAATATTAACTTATCAATAAGATGGGCTCGTCTACTGATACTGCGTCTATAGACTCTTGTCTAGCTCCAAGTCTTTGCACTCGCTATACTCAATAGCTCGTCTACTGACGTGGCGTTTAGTGAGACTACTCGTCTATTATCAAGTCTTTGGACTTGGTATTTTTCTGAAGATTATTTTATTGGCTCGTCTACTTAACTTTTTTTAGACTTAGATACTCGTCTACATAATATTACCTTAGTAAATTTTTTAAGACCTCCTCTAGCGATAACTTTAACAGACTCAAAATTTTAGCAAAGGAGAAGACTCGTCTAGAGGTTCAAAAAAAATTGAATCGGATATGATTCCATTAGCAAAGCGAATATACTTTTTCCAATTTTCCTTATCTAGTGTCATTCAAACAGTCTTGCAATCTAGAATAAACAAGTTAGATCTAACAAAACTTACCTAAGAGACTCAAAATGTTGCTTAGGGACAAAAGAATCCAAATGTGGGTGATTAGCAAGGTTAAATCCCTCAATTGTAATAAAAACCTAAGCCTTTCTATCTATAAAACTAGATAACCTAGAGGCTTATCAAAATACCCCCAAAAAAATTATTCATTATAGTCACCCGCATATGCATCTACTTTTGAGCAAAAGAGAAATTCATTATCAATGCCATCATTACACTAAGCAAGGGATCCAACATACATACAAAAGGAAGATCACAAATTCAAACAATTTCCTTCCTGACAAAGTACATTTAGTAAATAATTCACTCTTCCACTCAATTTGTCTAGGTTATAGAATTTTTCACTCTTTACACAGTTAAGTGCATTTTCCTTAGATTTGATTTTCATCTTAGCATAGTTCCCACAAAAACATGTATGCAACATCAAAAGGTCTTTCCAAGGTTGTAATGTGGCCTGGCTCAAGGTAAGGTATGAAAAGTAACAAGGCTAAGTCCCTAAGATTCATGAGAGCATGAAATGTGTAATTTGTACTTTTTTGCTCTTGCTCTCAATTGTTTTTCTGTTTTTCTCTTTTTCTTACTTTGGGTGGCTACTACCCTTTTCCTTTTTCACATCTTTTTCACTTTGCCCTTTTTGGTATTTTTGCAAGTATTTTATTTATTAAGCCTTTGCCTTCAACCTTTTTGCTTTTTCTTTTTCTCAAAATCACATGATAAACCTTGTAGCCACCCCAAACTTAGTTTCCAAACAACACTTACATTTCTAAAAATTCCATGCTCTCCTAAATCCTAAGATTGTGATATCATGGTTTTTCCGGATTAATGGCTTGTATTGTAAGGTCATTAAGAACAATAGGCTTTAAGGCTTAATGTGGCTAACTAGGGAACATGCATCAAGGTTGGTTCATTTAGGCTAAGTAGCTAATTGAAAGAAAAATATCCTAAATCATTTGATGCAACATATAAATATGCAAACAATGAAGAGATTCAAGTAAATTCGGGAAAATGTGACTTAACATGATTCACTCAATTAAAACAATGAAGGAGGCTCAAATTCTCACCGAGTTATTTTCGTAAATTGTTTGACAGAGATACAATTCCTAGAATATGCACCCCTTCAACCCAAACTTATTACAAATCATGCAATCATAACAAAAATCCTCTAAGTTCTTATTTTCAATTTTCACATGGGGATTTGAACATTCAAAACATCGAAGGGGGTTCACCAAAGTGGTTTTCACAAAAACACATGCATTCAACCAAATTGCATTCCATTCAATCCACAAACTTACCAACTAGACTCGATGACACTATGGTTTTTCTTATAGACCAATTATTAACAAGCAAACAAGAATTGATAGAGTATGGGAGAGAAAGGGAAGAAAGAAAAGAAAAAGAAAAAGAAAAAGAGAGGAGATGAGTTTAAGAAATATTAGCTCACGGAGTTCGAGGGGACTCCTCTTTTTCCTCCGCTTTTGATTCTTCTTCCGGATTTCCTTCCAATTCTAGTTTAGCAAGCCTAGCCACTTCCATCTTTAGCCATGCATAGTCATTCACGCTCTTGAGAGTTTCCAACCAAGTCCAATCCCATCTTTCCGCTTCCTCCTCGGTATAGCTCTCTACTTCTGGAAACGGGATCACATTTGGCTTCCTTATTTTCTTTTCGATCAACTCTTCATTCCATTTATGCCCATCACTAATGCAAGGTAGAAATTCTCTTTCTCTCCTTTCTACATCTCTATGAATCTCAATCCAGGAATATTCATTCGCACCCCGACCAAACTCCAAACGAGATGAATTCAATTTGGGACAGGAATCCATTAAAATTTTCCCCTCTTGTTCATGAGTTAAGTTTTCAATTTCCGGGAATGGGATTTGGCTATCTCGGATCGCATCTTCGATGTTTTGGAATTCGGGGTGGTCTGGAGAGATTGTGAATTGCATCTAATTATCCACAAGTAAAACAATGGTCAATAATATAATAAAGAAATTTAAAAATTTAAAGGAAAAACTAACTAAACATGCACCACAAGATAAATATATGTCTAAAATCAGTGCAGAAAAGTAACGCAATCAAAGTATGAGTTTCTAGCTATCAATCAATATACAACAATATCGAATCAAAAATATAGTAGCTAGAACTCGGAGAATTTGAGGAATAAAACCAAAGAACTAGTAATGATGGGGCCCAGATCACTACTCAAAGTCAATATTATCCACCAGGTCACCCTGCTGAGCTGCTGCCTCATCCTCTGTTGGTACCTCGGGCACCCTTGTAACAACTTGATTTTAATTATGTTATTCAACCAGTAAAAATATAATTAATTATATTTTAATTTGAGAGTTAGAAAGTGTTTTTGATTAGAATAAAATCATAGTCATAGTCTACTTTATGGTAGAGGGTTACGGTAAAATCTTCGATTGAAAATTCAAACGAAAGTCGATCTGCGTTTTTACTGCCGGTACAAGTTTACTAAGCAGAAAACCTAATTTTGAGCCCTGAACGAAACGGTTAGTGTTTTTCTGATGTTTTGTTTGATATTGGAAATTTTCGAAAATTTGAGTTCAGAAATAAAATATAATATTTATTCTGGGCGAAATACGATCGGAAACTTGAACCGGGTACGAAATGGAGCAAATTAGGGAGCACAAAAGAAGTGAAGTGACTTGATGGGACATGATGGGAAAGGTTTATAACACACTCCAAAAGTGTAATCATCACACTTTTCAAATTATATCATATTATATTCTAATAACCTATTTTTCTCTTTCCTCTTCAACCAAACAAGTCTTAAAGACAAAAGTTGTTCTCCAAGCTCATCCTCTCTCCAAAATTTTATGCTCCCCTCTCCCACCACTATATAATCATCACTCATCTTCATTCTCTCATTTTCTTCCTCCATCTTCATACTTCTTCAACTTCTTCCATTTCTTCTTTTTTTCAAACACTTAAAGCTTCCATTTTTTTTAGTCTTTTCAACTTGAGTTCTTCATTAAAGTTCTTCCTTATACTAAGGGTAATGCTCTCATATGAATCTTTCTGCAAGTTTCATCTTTTATTTCTTAGTTTGATTTATGTGTTCTTTATATGCTTCAAACTTCTAAAATCTCTCTAAAATGGTAGAAAACTCCTTTTGAGTTGAAACCACTTTCTATAGTCTTGTATTATTTTCACATAATAAGAGGTTGTGTAAAACAAAATTCTCTACCTATCTCTTCCTATGAAGGCCGAATGCTAAGCATATGTGGCCTAGGAGGTTTTTGCTTCAACTTTTGGAATATGATCATGTGTTTGAGTTTCTAACTATTCCTTGATCTTAAATCTATAAATCTTGAAAGGTTTAATAGCTTGTTTTGCTATGATGGCCGAAAATATGTATAAGTAAGCCTAGGATACTATGTTTCAACTTTCCAAGTATGATCATGGATTTAGAACTCTTAATACCTTGTGATTCTAAACCTAAGAGTTGTTATCAAACAAAGAATATTTTTCCTTATTATCCTATGTAGGCTGAAACTTAAATGTTTTGGAGCAAGGATGTTTGAGTTTCATTTCCCAAAATGATCATGGACTAAGGCTCCTTAATATAGAAGGATGCTAATTCTAAGAGATTGGAAAGTTTAAGGATTTCTAACTTGTTTATTCTATGTTATTGAACCTAGGATGTGTTATTTCTTATTTTCTTTCAAAATGATCATGGACTTGAGCTCCATAAGATATTTGGATGCTAAGTCTAAGATATTGGAATGTTTAAGTTTCCATTGTTTTCCAAAATAATCATGGACTTGAGCTCTATAAGATATTTGGTTGCTAAGTCTAAGAGATTGGAAAGTTTAAAGATTTCTAGCCTATTTATCCTATGATGGCCGAACCTATGATGGTTGTGGACCTAGGATGTTTGGTTTTCATTTTCCAATATGCTCATGGACTTGAGCTCCTTAATACATTTGGATGCTAAGTCTAAGAGGTTGGAAAGTTTAAAGATTTCTAGCCTATTTATCCTATGATGGCCGAACCTATGATGGATGTGAACCTAGGATTTTTTTTTTTTTTCATTTTCCAATATGATCATAGACTTGAGCTCCTTAATACATTTGGATTCTAAGTCTAAGAGATTGGAAAGTTTAAAGATTTCTATCCTATTTTGTAATACAAGGCTGAAACCTACCCTAAGTGGTTGGATGATTTTTATTCCATATTTTCAAGTTATAGCAATTTATCTAAGCTACCTAGAAACTAAGTGATAAGTATCCAAAGGCTTGTGTTGAGAAAAGAATCCTAACTCTAATTTGAATTAAATGGCCAAACCTAGCCTAAAGAGAACATAGATGAGTTTGTTTGATTTATTGGTTATTATGTTGATTGGTTGAAGGTGGAGTTAGCACTTTGTGGTGTGACAATGAGGAGCTTCGAGTTCTGGAGTTTGGTGATAACCCAGGTGGAGGAAAGAACCAACCTATCATCGGAATGGATAAGTAGTAGATTATATAATAATTGTGTAAGGTGACCTAAACCCTACTAGTAGTCGAGTAATCGACAAGACCAAAATAACATTGGAAACCTTTTTTGAAAAACCATTGGTGATTTGGGGATTGTAGGTTTATCGATATTAGGTTGATTTTATATTGTTGATGGTTGATTTGATTTTATTACTTTTATTGAATTGATTTTGTGCTATGTTGGTGATATGGGAATATTTTGATTGATATTGTGTTTTGCATGATCTTCCTGGTTTTTATTATTATGGTTAGTGGTTTTTAAGCAAAGATATATATGTTGTCTAAGAGATGATTGTTTGGGGTGTGAGGATAATAATGATTAGAAATGCCTAACCTGGATGATGTATGTTAAAGAGGTGTTATGGCATAGAATATGTGTCAGGTTCTAATGGAAGGTTAAGGCACTAGGATGTTGTTAAAACGGGTTGGTGAGATTCGAGTATAGGTGTTATTGTCCACAACTATGTATTGGTAATATAATACACAAGGACAAAAGTTTATTGGTAATATAATACACAAAGACAAAACTGTATTGGTAATATAATACGCAAGGACATTTGTGTATTGGTAATATAATACACCGTGTATTGGTAATATAATACACGTAAAACATTTGTGTATTGGTAATATAATACACGTAAAATCAAGAGTTCTCGTGAGACCAGTTCCACCTTAGGGAATGGGGGTGGAACACCTTAACGGGAATGGAGGTGTGCACAAGGTGGAACATCCTAACGGGAATAAGGGTGTGCCTCTGAGTGGTAGTGGCCACGATAACCTATAGACGTGGTGACAGGATTAGAGAGGTGACGTTAAAATAAAGTGTTACATTGCCTAAGAGTAAGGGTAGAGGATGATATATATTAACCTGAGGATGATTCATTAGTTATCTGTGTTGATTGTCTGTGGCAATTACTGTTTAATTTACTATGACTCTTTTCCGCCTTTTGATGATAGAACTGTTTCTTATCCCCTGTATATTTCTATATGTTGTATTTTATCTCCTTGTGGAATCATATTAGAAGACCCTGTGAATGAGCGTAACCAGGAGGAGTTGGATGGAACTTCTACGAACCAGAGCCTGGAGGACGAGCTGTGACCCATGGCGATTAGGGTCTAGTTAGGTATGGCCAGTGCGTCTCGTGAGGCCTATTTTTATTATGTTTTCTGGTGTTTAACTTTTTGTCTAAGTATATACTTGTGAGGGATCCTACTGATAGGATATCCTCAACAGTGTTTTGTAATATGCATAATATATTTATATTGTGATATGCCATTCTATATGAAGTTGTATACTTTATAAGTTAAGTTTTAATTTTTACGTATTTTCACGTTAAGTGTGCGATTAAGTAATTAAATAATGAGGTTTTAATCTAATGACACAAAAAGGCATAGCGGGGTGTCTCATTTTGGTATCAGAGCAGTTTGGTTCTAAAACGGACTGTGGGTTATGTCCGATCAGGATTATGGACGATGCTTAGAAGTTGGGTAGTGTGTCCGAATATGATGTGAGAGGTTAATACTAGTATGGCATATGGTATTTATATACTGGTCTATGTAGTATTATATGTCATACTAATGAGAGCGGGTGATTTCTTTTAATAGAATCATGACTCGCGGAAGAGGACGTCCAACTAACAGTGGTGACGGAACTCTAGAAAGGATTATTAGAGCTATCAATGGTAATGCTGACAATACTGAGAATGGAGGAGGATCATCTTTGACTCCAAATGCAATGGAAACCCTAGCTGCTGCTATGCTATTGCAAACCCAGTAGAATGCTGAGAAGCTGCGGATGAACAAAGAGCAGCTAGAAATTAAGAATCAAAGAAGGGCGGTAGCAGCTGAAGATGCCGAATTGACTAATTTTATGAACGGAAAGCCACCTCAATTCCGAGGAGAGTATGACCCAGAAAAGGCGGAATGGTGGATACAAGAGATCAAAAAGATATTTACAACTATGCACTGCAGTGAGGAGAAAAAAGTGACCTATGCTGCCTTCATGTTAACCGAAGGAGCAAAATTCTGGTGGAAGGGAAAGAAAAGACTGTTGGAAGCTGAGGATAGGAGCATTAACTGGAAGTTATTCACTAATTTCTTTTTCGAAAAATATTTTCCGTGTCTAGTCCGACACGAGAAGGAAAAGGAATTCACAAACCTCAAACAAGGTAACATGTCTATTGGTGAGTATGGATCACGTTTTGAGGCTCTGATCAAGTTCTCGGAATTCTATCAAAGGTTTCCGAGTGAAGACTGGCAGTGTAGAAGATTTGAGGAAGGACTTAGGGACGAGCTGCAGAAGGCTGTAGTGTTTCTCGACATTCAATATTTCCCGGAACTAGTCGAGAGATGCAGCGCCATTGAAAGTATAGATCTGAGGATGGCCAATGAGCATAAACAAGTAAGGAGTGGAGCCCTATTCGATCGGATACTCAAAGGAGAGTAGATAGTGGTTCTCAGAGGAGACGAGAACCATATACTAGACCAGTGCAGACAGTTGCACCAGTATCAGTTCCTACAGCACCAGTGGGTGGAGCAGGTCAATAGCAGCAGAAGGGCTTATCTTGTTTCAGATGCGGGGGGACCGCATTATGTGAGAGATTGTCGAGAGATGCGTGTTTGTTACATCTGTGATGAACCAGATCACTTGGCTCGTGATTGTAGGCAGCGGGATATGCAACAGCCTGTAGTTGCTGACAGAGGAACTAGTGTGCCAAGAGGTGGAACTGGAAGAGGAGTCTCGGCAGCGGGACCATAGGTGGCTAGACCTCAGGCCACTGGAAGAGTGTTCACCGTGAGGGGAGCTGAGTCCCCTCACCCTGTGAATCTTATACAAGGTATGTATTGGATATCTGGTAGCCTTGTTTGTTTATCTACGTAGCATGTTAGACAAGAAGCTTACTAGAAGGATTAGTTCTTGGGGATGAGGTGTAGTGAGCAATTGGTTATTGAAAGAATGGGTTATTAAGAGAATTCATTTTAAGTACTTGATATAATCTGGAATTGTGGAATACACTCTAAGGAACTAAGATTGTGATTGGGTATATGGAGTAGGCAGTCATAGTGGCATTGATCTTGGTGCCAAATGTAAGAGTCAGATGTTGTAATCGAGTTTTCTAGTGGACCAGTATTAAGAAGAGAGAAAGGAGTAAGTTTGGAGTATGCCCTTCAAGGCGATAGATTTAAATCAAAAAGTTAAAGGACAATGAACAGAAAGTAGTGGTGGATAAGTTCCAATATAAATAGCATGTTATAAGAATAAATTCTGTTACGAAGTTACCACTGTTAATTAAGGGAAGACAGCAATGAAAAATACAAGGAATATATGATCTTTAGATTAAGAAGCATTGGTAAGATATTACCCATTTTTGAGTTAATAAATTCTGAGGACAGAATTTTCTTTTAAGAGGGGTAGTAATGTAACAACCTGATTTTAATTATGCTATTCAACCGGTTAAAATATAATTAATTATATTTTAATTTGAGAGTTAGAAAGTGTCTTTGATTAAAATAAAATCATATTCATATTCTACTTTATGGTAGAGGGTTACGGTAAAATTTTCGGTTGAAAATTCAGACGAAGCCGGTCTGCATTTTCACTGCCGGTGCAAGTTTACTGAGCAGAAAAATTAATTTTGAACCATGAACGAAACGGTTAGTGTTTTTATGATGTTTTGTTTGATATTGGAAATTTTCGAAAATTTGAGTTTGTAAATAAAATATAATATTTATTCCAGGAAAAATACGATCGGAAACTTGAACCGGGTATGAAATGGAGCAAATTAGGGAGCACAAAAGAAGTGAAGTGACTTGATGGGACATGATGAGAAAGGTTTATGACACACTCCAAAAGTGTAATCATCACACTTTTCAAATTATATCATATTATATTCTAAAAACCTATTTTTCTCTTTCCTCTTCAACCAAACAAGTCTTAAAGACAAAATTTTCTCTCCAAGCTCATACTCTCTCCAAAATTTCGTGCTCCCCTCTCCCTCTTCTATATAATCATAACTCAACTTCATTCTCTCATTTTCTTCCTCCATCTTCATACTTGTTCAACTTCTTCCATTTCTTCTTTTTTTTCAAACACTTAAAGCTTCTATTTTTATTAGTATACTCCACTTGAGTTCTTCATTAAAGTTCTTCCTTATACTAAGGGTAATGCTCTCATATGAATCTTTTTGCAAGTTTCATCTTTTATTTCTTAGTTTGCTATATGTGTTTTTTATAAGCTTTAAACTTCTAAAATCTCTCTAAAATGGTAGAAAACTCCTTCTGAGTTGAAACCACTTTCTATAGTCTTGTATTAACTTATATTTTCACATGCTAAGAGGTTTGTAAAACAAAAATCTCTACCTATCTCTTCCTATGAAGGCCGAATGCTAAGCATATGTGGCCTATGAGGTTTTTGCTTCAACTTGGGGAATGTGATCATGTGTTTGAGTTTCTAACTATTCCTTGATAGTAAATCTATAAATCTTGAAAGGTTTGATAGCTTGTTTTCCTATGATGGCCAAAAATATGTATAAGCCTATGATACTATGTTTCAAATTTCCAAGTATGATCATGGATTTAGAACTCTTAATACCTTGTGATTCTAAACCTAAGAGTTGTTATCAAAGAAAGAATAGTTTTCCTCATTATCCTATGTAGGCCAAAACTTAAATGTTTTAGAGCAAGGATGTTTGAGTTTTATTTTCGAAAATGACCATGGACTAAGGCTCCTTAATATAGAAGGATGCTAAGTCTAAGAGATTGGAAAGTTTAAGGATTTCTAACTTGTTTATTCTATGTTATTGAACCTAGGATGTTGTATTTCTTATTTTCTTTCAAAATGATCATGGACTTGAGCTCCATAAGATATTTGGATGCTAAGTCTGAGAGATTGAAATGTTTAAGTTTCCATTGTTTTCCAAAATGATCATGGACTTGAGCTCCATAAGATATTTGGATGCTAAGTCTAAGAGATTGGAAAGTTTAAAGATTTCTAGCCTATTTATCCTATGATGGCCGAACCTATGATGGTTGTGGACCGAGGATGTTTTGTTTCCATTTTCCAATATGATCATGGACTTGATCTCCTTAATAAATTTGGATGCTAAGTCTAAGAGAATGGAAAGTTTAAAGATTTCCAGCCTATTTATCATATGATGGTCGAACTTATGATGGTTGTGAACCTAGGATGTTTTGTTTTCATTTTCCAATATGATCATAGACTTGAGCTCCTTAATACATTTGGAAGCTAAGTCTAAGAGATTGGAAAGTTCAAAGATTTATATCCTATTTTGTAATACAAGGCCGAAAACTACCCTAAGTGGTTGGATGATTTTTATTCCATATTTTCAAGTTATAGCAATTTATCTAAGATACCTAGAACCTAAGTGATCAGTATCCAAAGGCTTATGTTGAGAAAAGAATCCTAACTCTAATTTGAATTAAATTGCCAAACCTAGCCTAAAGAGAACATAGATGAGTTTGTTTGATTTATTGGTTATTATGTTGATTGATTGAAGGTGGAGTTAGCACTTTGTGGTGTGACAACGAGGAGCTTCGAGTTCGGGAGTTTGGTGATAACCCAGGTGGGGGAAAGAACCACCCTATCATCGAAATGGATAAGTAATAGATTATATAATAATTGTGTAGGATGACCTAAACCCTACTAGTAGTCGAGTAATCGACAAGACCAAAATCACATTGGAAACCTTTTCTGAAAAACCAATGGCGATTCGGGGATTGTAGGTTTATCGATATTAGGTTGATTTTATATTGTTGATGGTTGATTTGATTTTATTACCTTTATTGAATTGATTTTGTGCTATGTTGGTGATATGGGAATATTTTGATTGATATTGTGTTATGCATGATCTGCCTGCTTTGTATTATTATGCTTAGTGGTTTTAAGCAAAGATATATATGTTGTCTAAGAGATGATTGTTTTGGGTGTGAGGATAATAATGATTTAGAAGTGCCTAACCTAGATGATATAAGTGAAAGAGGTGTTACGGCATAGAATATTTGTCAAGTTCTAATGGAAGGTTAAGGCACTAGGATGTTGTTAAAACGGGTTGGTGAGATTCAAGTATAGGTGTTGTTGTCCACAACCGTGTATTGGTAATATAATACACAAGGACAAAAGTGTATTGGTAATATAATACACAAAAACAAAAGTGTATTGGTAATATAATACGCAAGGACATCTATGTATTGGTAATATAATACACCGTGTATTGGTAATATAATACATGTAAAACACTTTCGTGTATTGGTAATATAACACACCGTGTATTGATAATATAATACACGTAAAACACTTCTGTGTATTGGTAATATAATACACCATGTATTGGTAATATAATACACGTAAAATCAAGAGTTTTCGCGAGACCACTTCCACCTTAGGGAATGGGGGTGGAACACCTTAACGGGAATGGAGGTGTGCACAAGGTGGAACATCCTAACAGGAATAGGGGTGTGCCCCGATGCAAATGAGGGATGGTGACAAGAGTGGTAGTGGCCACGATAACGTGAAGACATGGTGACAGGATTAGAGAGGTGACGTTAAAATAAAGTGTTAGATTGCCTGAGAGTAAGGGTAGAGGATGATATATATTAACCTGATGATGATTCGTTAGTTATGTGTGTTGAATGTCTGTGACAATTGTATAATTTACTATGACTCTTTTCCGCCTTTTGATGATAGAACTGTTTCTTATCCCCTGTATATTTCTGTATGTTGTATTTTATCTCCTTGTAGAATCGTACGAGAAGACCCTATGGATGAGCGTAACCAGGAGGAGTTGGATGGAACTCCTACGAACCGGAGGCTGGAGGACGAGTTGTGACCCATGGTGATTAGGGTCTAGTTGGTTGTGGCCAGTGCGTCTCGTGAGGCGTATTTTTATTATGTTTTCTACTGTGTAACATTTTGTCTAAGTATATGCCTGTGAGGGATCTTACTGATAGGATATCCTCAACTGTGTTTTGTAATATGCGTAATATACTTATATTGTGATTATGTCATTCTATGTGAAGTTGTATACTTTATAAGTTAAGTTTTAATTTTTACATATTTTCACGTTAAGCGTGCGATTAAGTAATTAAATAACAAGATTTTAATCTAATGACACAAAGAGGCACAGCGGGGTGTCTCAACCCCACTGTGGCATAGCATCATGGTCCCCGGGATAATCCTGCCACCCAAGTCGAGGTGCCAAATCCTCCTCGGAAGGACAAAGGGGTACCCGTCCCTCCTACTAAGCAAATGATAACTCTCTGAAGAACTCCATCAGCACCTCATGTGACCTCCTCTCCGCCTGTTGGTTTTACAAGAGCAAAACCATATCCGCTGAACGTGGCCTCTGTGGGGGTTGTCCTAATGGTTTCCTAGGGGGTGCAGGCTCAGTAAAGCAGTGGGAGCGTATGTACTCTCTATCAATCGGCTAACCAGGAATATTTTCTACCCCATCGGTAAATGGCACACCCGCCCTGCGGATTATCTCGGTGATCAGGAATCCGTGGGCTAAAACCTCCTTCAACGTCCTCGAGTTAACCTTCATCTGAATGTCATGTGCAATGACAGCCCCTACATCATTGGTCTTCTCCTTCATGATCACATAAATGAAGTGGGCTCGGGCTGCAGTAATTGTAGACTCGTGAGAGCTAACCATCAGGTTGGCATGTACAAACACCGACCACACCGGGGTCACAGGTATCAGATCCTGCCACCTCAGTCGCAGTAGGTTCCCAGAGGTCCCTACCTCACACTAGGCCCCTGGCCTACAGCAGGTCTCCAAAATCTCAGTAGCCAAGCTCTGCACAGCCTGCATTAGCTGATGCTCACTCTTATCCTCCCAAATGATGGGGATACCCAAGCACATGTTAATCTCCTCCGCCGTGAAAGTCACGGGCACGCCTCTGGCCATGGATATGCACCCGGGTTCATCAATCTCGGGGTTGAGAACGTTGGCATAAAATTCCTGAACTAGTTTGATATCAAACCGGCAAGGAATATTAGCCAACATACCCAGATCCCTGGTGTTAATTTGTCCAGAGATTGACGCATAGTTGTTCCCATCAAGGACCACCCTCCTCTCCAGGACTATCTCCTTCTGCATCACCAACTCCCAATGCTTCGCATGAAGGGAAAATCGGAAGCTGGGAGCAGAGGAAACAGTCCTAAAAGAGGAACCAGGTCCTTCAGTGAACAACTCGTCATCCTCCTAAATAGATTGGCGCTTCTTGTGCTTAACCGGCTGTTTTTCAGCATTTTTCGGGGGAGCCATAACCTGAAAACCAGAAAAGTCCCAATACATTTTATAACAATACGAACAAATAACTAAGAATACAGAAAACCATTCCTGGATTTTGACAGTTATGTATCAGGAAATCTTGTTATTAGACAAGAACACGGAAATTAATTCTTGAAATTTTTCAGAAAAATCATTCCAAGACCCCTAAGCATGCATCATATATAACTACAACCCCGGAAATACCCCAAACTTAGGTTTCTAATCACAGTAGTTCAATTCAGTTCATTCCACAACAGAGGCAACATCATACATCAACATCATACATGTTCAACAAAATCCAAAAAAAATCTCATAAACTCATGTATACCATTTATTGCGCACACTCATCAAAACACATTAATGTTCTTGCATCATTTATGCACAATAACAAAATAAATAAAAAGAACATGCAAAACATAACATGACCACTCAAAAATCAGTGATGGCGACATTGTTATTTTCTTAACAATATTGTTTCCAAAAGTCTCGGAAAGGATGGGAGTTCTTGAACCCAAAATCAAAAGAAATAGAGTTGGACAGATTGAAACTTAACTTGTGAGTGTGATTGAGAGTGTGAGAGTGAGAATGTGATGAATTTGAGTGAGAAAATTATCCCTTTGGTCGCGCCCCCGAGAGAGAGTGAAGAGAGAGTTTGCAAATTTTTTGAAAGATTGACTTCTCCTATTCTCGCGAGGCGCTTAAGTTTTCTCTCGTTCACGAGGCGAACGTGGTTTCGCGAGGAGAACTTTAAAAACCCCCAAATCAGAAACCCTAATTTTGGGTGCTTGATGCTCGCAACACGAGGGAAAGAGGTGAGAACCTCTGTGATTCTGTCCTTCAGGCTCGCAGGGCGATCCCGCTTGTAGTGCCTACCCAGGTTTCCCAGGTCCCGCGGGGCGAGGCCTGGTTTGCGAGGTGAGCAAGAGACGGGGAATTTGACATCCCTCTGGCTCGCGGGGCGAGCCAGAGACAATTTCCACCCTTTATTTTCTAAATGCAACTAAGTCCTATATGCTTTCCTAATGCAATTTTCTAACTAAGGACCCTATATGAAGAAAATTTTTAAGTTTTTAAGACTCTATAAATGCATAAAAAGGATATAAAGCTTGGGTTACCTCCCAAGTAGTGCTTGTTTAACGTCCCGAGCCTGACGGAAATGGCCCCCTAAGGGCTAGTCAAGCTTGAAAACCTGTTGATCCTCTTGAAATGTTTCCCCCTTGTATTGCTTAAGCCTCAAGCCATTCACATTGAAGATATCTCCAGGGTCATTGCCTTCTAATTCCACCGATCCATGAGGAAAAACTTTATGGATCTTGAAAGGTCCGGACCATCGAGATTTCAGCTTTCTCGAAAATAGTCTCAACCTCGAGTTATAGAGAAGTACCCACTGCCCCACTTCAAATTGTCTATGCAAGATGTGCTTGTCATGCCATGCCTTAGTCCGCTCCTTATAAATCCTAGCATTGTCACACGCTTCCATGTGGATTTCTAACAATTCATTCAAATCAAGTAGCATCTTTTCATCGGCCTTCTTTAAATCATAATTGAGCTCCTTGATTGCCCAATAGGACTTATGTTCCAACTCAACCAGCAAGTGACACGCCTTCCCAAACACTAAGTTGTAAGGAGATCTTCCAATTGGTGTTTTGAAATCGGTCCTATATGCCCAAAGAGAATCATCCACTTTCCTTGACCAATCATTCCATGAAGAATTGACTGTTCTCTCAAGATTTCGCTTCAATTCACGAATGGATATTTCAACTTGCCCGCTTGTTTATGGATGGTAAGGAGTTGCTACCTTGTGCTTGACCCATATCTCTCAAGTAAGTGACTCATTTATTTGTTACAAAAATGAGAACCACCATCACTAATCAAGACCCTCAGAACACCAAACCTTGAGAAGATGTTGCGCCTTAAGAAATCCATGACTACCCGCACATCATCTGTTGTTGTTGGTATTGCTTCCACCCATTTTGACACATAATCACCGGTACCAAAATGTATTGGTAAGAGAAGGAAGGTGGGAATTGTCCTATGAAATCTATCCCCAAACATCAAAAATCTTTACTTATAGCATGATTTTGAGAGGGATTTCATGCCGCCTTGAGATGTTTCCAACCCGTTGGCAACGATCGCACCTTTCCACAAAAGTGCATGCATCTTTGAAGAGAGTAGGCCAATAGTGTCGGCTTTGGAGGACTTTTTCCATGGTCTTCTTTCCACCAAAGTGTCCACCATATTCCGAGTTATGGCAATGCCACAACATAATTCCAATTTGCTCATGGGGAATGCATCTCCGTAACAAGCCATCCGAACATTGCTTGAAAAGATACGAATCCTCCCAAATGTAGTACTTTGCATCCAAGAAGAACTTCTTCTTTTGTTGCATTGTCAAACCTTGCGGGACCACCTTTGAAGATTTGAAGTTAGCCATATCCGCAAACCAAGGAGAAACTTTTTCAAAAATTGCAAACAATCTCTCATCAGGAAATTCTCCCTTGATGTCTAGCAATTTCTCCTCAGTGTCGGGATTAACCAACCTCGAAAAGTGGTCTGCCACTCCATTTTCCGATCCCTTTCGGTCCTTGATTTCAAGATCAAACTCCTGCAAAAGAATAATCCACCGAATTACTCTAGGTTTGGCCTCTTGTTTTGTCATCAAGTGTTTTGTGGCTGCATGATCGGTGAAAACTATAATTTTAGACCCTACTACATAAGATCTAAATTTATCTAATGCAAATACCACTGCGAGGAGTTCTTTAACAGTGGTGGAATAGTAAGCTTGTGCCTCATTTAAAACTTTACTTGCATAATAAATCAAATGAGCCAACTTTTCCACCCTCTATCCTAAAATCGTCGCCATCGCATAATCACTTGCATCACACATGATTTCAAAAGGTGGTTCCCTATTGGGCGCAATGATTATGGGTGCGGTAACGCATATATTTTCAAAGTATTGAAGGAATTTAAACAAGAAGCATTAAACTCAAAGGATACATCCTTCACAAGAGGGTCAGATAGCGGTTTCGCTATTTTGGAGAAGTCTCGGATGAATCTTCAGTAGAAGCCGGCATGTCCTAAGAAATTCTCACCCCCTTCACATTGGTTGGTGGGGGTAATTTCTCGATCAAATCTATCTTTGATCTATCCACTTCAATCCCTTTTCGAGAGATTTTGTGCCCCAAAACTATACTTTCTCGAACCATGAAATGACATTTTTCCCAATTAAGCACAAGGTTGGTTTCTTGACACCTTTCTAGCACGCAAGCCAGGTTCTTCAAACAATTATCAAAGGATGTCCCAAAAACCGAGAAGTCGTCCATAAATACCTCAATGAATTTCTCCACCATGTCTGAAAAGATAGAAAGCATGCACCTCTAGAAAGTCGTCAGAGCGTTGCATAATCCAAAAGGCATCCTCCTATAAGCAAAGACTCCATAGGGACATGTGAAGGACGTCTTCTCTTGGTCCTTTGGATCCCCATAATTTGGGTATAACTGGAATATCCATCTAAGAAGCAATAGTACTCATTTTTGGCCAACCTCTCTACCATTTGATCAATGAAGGGAAGAAGGAAGTGGTCCTTTCTTGTTGCATCATTTAACTTCCTATAATCCACACAAACTCTCCACCCCATGATGGTCCTTGTTGGTATCATCTCATTGTGCTCATTGAACACCATGGTAGTGCCACCTTTCTTCGGGACCACATGAATTGGACTAACCCAATTACTATCCGAGATTGGATAGATGATTTCGGCATCCAAAATCTTAATCACCTCCTTATGCACCGCTTCTTTCCTGATGGGATTTAATCGTATTTGTGGTTGAACCACGGGTTTGTAATCATCCTCCATCAAAATTTTGCGCATGCACAAAGAAGGACTTATACCTTTCAAAATTGAAATCTTCCACCCAATGGCGGATTTGTGTTCCCTAAGAACCCTTAAGAGTTTGTTTTCCTCATCCCTTTTCAAGGCATTGCTAATGATGACCGGGTGATGTTCCCCCCTGACGAAAAAATGCATACCATAGGTGAGTTAGGAGTTGCTTCAACTCCGGTGTCTTGTTGTCATCTTCCGCTCCTTCCTTATCAATATCTTCTTTTTGGCATTCTTCCTTTGAGAGATTCGATAATGCTTCTATATGCTTCAAGCACTCAAGATAATCTTCATCTTCCAAGAGGTCTTCTTCTTCATCTTCAATATGGGATTTTACCAACACTTTTGCAAGTGAATAACCATGGGCTTGGCTTCTTGTCTGGCTATAGATTTCACAATTGGTTCTACCACATCAACACTGTATACACATTGCTCAACGTGTTGCTTCATTGCTTCAAAGACATTGAACACCACATTCTCGTCTTGCACCCTAAGTGTGAGCTTTCCTTGTTGCACATCAATCAAAGCACGTCCGGTGGCAAAGAAAGGCCTACCCAACATGAGAGGGATCTCGTCATCTTCATCCATGTCTAGCACCACGAAGTCCGTTGGAAAAATGAGCTTGTCTGAGACACCCCGTCGTGCCCCGGTGTTTTATTAGATTAAAAACCTTACTTGTTAATTACTTAATTGCGTGCTTAACGTTAAAATATGTAAAAATTAAAAGTTAAGTTAATTAAACGTACAACTTCTTATAGTTTAACACATCATAACATAAATATATCATACATACACACATATGTCTGATACACTTAATACAAAACACTGTTGAGGGTATCCTCTCAGTAGAATCCCTCACAGGCATAAACTTAAATAAAAGTTATACTTAGCGGAAAAAATATAAAAACTTTCATAAGACACATTGGCCATACTATCTAAATCTTAATCACCATGGATCACAGCTCGTCCTCCAGCCTCCGGTTCATAAGGAGTTCCATCCAACTCCTCATTCAGCTCAACCACAGGGTCTTCTTGTACGATCCCATAGTAAAATAAAATACCACACACAGAAAGAATACATGGGATAAGAAACATTTATATCATCATAAAACGGAAAAGAGTCATAGTATATCATACAATAAATGCCACAGACAATCAACACACATAATTAGCAATCATCCTCAAATTACGATATCATCCTCTAATTATGATATTATCCTTTACCCTCAACTCATTCAATCTAAATCCTTATGCTAACATAATTGTCTCTATTCCTTTCACATTCATCAGTAGTCCATGGTAGTCCGATGCAAAGAACTCAGTGTAGTACACTTCTATCTTTTGATAGAATAAGACACGACATAGTGCACTTCTATCTTTCGATAAGATAAGATTCGGTTTAGTGCTCTTCTATCTTTTGATAGGTTGGAACTCAATATAGTACACTTCTATCTTTTGATACGATAAATTCGATAAACTCGTCTTGGACTAAAAAAGTATATGCATCAAAGCCTCTATATGAATCTCACTATCTCGCATCAATAATAACCTAGTGCCTCAAGCTCCCATCATAGCCTCAACTCACATTTTATGTCACATCTCATCCATTAGATAACTTAATTAAGCTAGGCACCTCTAAATCACAATCATTCTCTCACCCACAAGAACATCTCCCGAACAACATATATCTTTACTCAAAATCCACTAAGCACAATATTAAAACCAGGCAGATCATGCATAACACAATAATCATAAAATATTCAAAAATAATACGTCACATGGAAGGAATACCTCGACCAGTGTATCACAATCAAATCAATAAATAATAAATTCCAACATAATCAATATCGTAAAATCAATTTAATGTCGATCAAACTACAATCCCTGAATCACCATTGGTTTTACAGAAAAGGTTTCTAATGTGATTTTGGTCTTGTCGATTACTTGACTACTAGTAGGGTTTAGGTCGCCCTACACAATTGTCATATAATATACTACTATTTATCGATTCCGACGACAGAGTGAACCTTTCCCCCACCTGAGTTATCACCGGAATCCCGAATCTGACATTCCTCGTTATCACACCACAATTTAACAGTTTCTCCTTCAACCAAACAACATAACTATAATTAATCAAACAAATCCACTTTGACACATTAATGCTTGGTTTTGGCCATCAATTCAAAAATAGGCTAGGGTCATTTTCTCATTCTAATATTTTGGATAATAATTACTTAGATCTTAGCTAGTTAGGATAAATTGCTATCCTTTGGAAATATGAACAAAATTATTTAATCCCTTTCTCTTAAGGTTTCGGCCTACAATGGCTAAATAGGTTAGAATTTTCAAGTCAACTTAATCTCTTAGATAAACAATCTTAGAGTATCAGTGAGCACGAATCAAGCATTTGATTTCACAAATTAAACAAAAACACCAAACTTCTTTTCCCTCACAATTTCGACCCTAATTAGAAATTAAGCGAGGAATTTGTGTTGAATTTAAGCTCTTGGATATAAGCTATACAAGTATTATATAACTCAAATCGAGTACTAACTTTCAAAAATAGAAACAAAACACCAAACCCATTTTCTCACATAAGTTCAGCCAACAATGGTTATTAGGGAAGGAAAATGTTTTTGATTCCATGCTCTTGGATAATGGAAGTAAAGATCATAACTAGATCATAGAAATTGGTTTCACATTTTTATGATTTTTCTACAATTTTCTAGTAGAATTATTCAAAGTTCTAGATCTAAGAATATAAATTCATGAAATATGAAGATTTAGATCTTAAGAATGGAAGAGATGATCTTGTTACCTCAAGTTAGGAAGATGAATGAAGAATAGATTATGATCTTGGCAAGCTTTGTAATGGAATCACTTGGAGCTCTTGAAGAATGAAAATGGAGTTTAAGTGTTTTTGGTGAAGAAATGAAGAAGATGAAGAGAGAAATGTAAGAGATGAAGTGAGAAATGTGGGGAGTGGGCTGCAGACTTGGGGAGTATTTGTAGGGCATGTCTTAGGCTTTGTTTGGTTCTTATGCTCTAAATTAATGGGTTTTGTGATTATTTAATTAGTATATGATTAACCATAGTTAATAATTAACTTAAATAAGGTTTCTTTGCTAACTATGATTGACATTTATGTGGCTCACAATCAAAGAAGGTGTGGCTGATTCTTGGCCATAACAACTAACCTTGGTTCCTTAACCATGGTTAAAATCTAACTAAACATTGGTTAGGTTAAGCTTAGGGGTATTTTGGTCATTTCACTTTAAAATTCATGATTACCCAAATTTAATGCTTGACTCCTTATCCTCTCTGCTACATTAACTATTCCTAATACCTCAACTCCATAATCGACTCTGTCGTTTACCCGACTTATCCCCCGACTTAGGTTTTACGTGTTTCCTTAAAGATCACACCCGAATAAAATAATGTTAATTTCATTCCTAACGAAATTTTTTCGAAACTTGAAAAATACTCTGGAACAAAATATAAAACCTAATGGTTTCTTTCATGAGTTGAAATTAGGGTTTCTGCTCAGTAAAATCTTACTATTAGTGAAAACGCAAACCAGGTTCCATCTGAATTTTCAACCCAAATTTTTAAGAGAAACTATAAATATGATTTTATTTTATTAAAAAATTACTTTCTAACTCTCAGATTAAAGCATAATTAATTATATTTTAACCTCTTAAACATCGTAATTAAAAATCAGGCTGTTACATTGTCTACCTTTACCAACAAATCCTCCACCACCCCATATGGGTATTTAATCGAACGAACTGCTAGTTGGAGTGACATCATAGTACCCTTGACCTCTTGAATGCCAAGCTTCCTCATCACAGATAGGGGAATTAAGTTGATGCTTGCCCTTAAATCACATAATGCTTTCCCAATAGTCATCTCTCCAGTGGTGTATGGTATGCTAAAAGAACCCAGATCCTTCAACTTAGGAGGTAGTTTCCTTTGAAGAATTGCACTACACTCCTCGGTCAAAGCCACTGTTTTCTCATCCACTAACTTCTGCTTATTGGAGAGAAGCTCCTTCATGAACCGGGCATATGATAGCATTTGTTCCAAGGCCTCTGCAAATGGAATGTTGATTTGATGCTTACGGAAAACATCAAGCAATTTGTTGAACCTTTTATCTTGCAACAACTTCTTCAGTATCTCTGGAAGAATCTCATTCAACTACTTTTCAAGTTGTGCTACCTGAGTCTCAAGGTTCTGGATCGCTGCTCCGATATGAGTTGCTAGCTTGTCAATGGTTGTGTCTGTATGAACTATCAACTTCTTAATGGCAGCAATAGTCTTCTCAATAGACAATTCCCATGGTTGTCTCCCACCATCTGTAATCTGTAACTGATTAGGCCTAGGGAGAGCTTGCTGAGTATTGTTCTGCTAAATTCCATAGTTTTGCCTCTGATTCTGTTGTTGTTACCCGGCTAGTCCACCACTAGTGTTACTCCAATAAAAATCTGGATGGTCTCTCCTGATGTTCCTGTTTCGTCCATTGTGGTAGTCATTCTGTCTGTTCCTATGATAATCATTGCGATGTGGCACCATGTCATAGAAATTGTAACACGAGTCCACATGCTCCTGAGAAAAGTTACCCGAACAACACTCACTGTCATGATCACCATTGCAAAAATCACAGCCTGGTGGCAATCTTTCCCACACTGCGTTACCTTCATCTTGCTATTAAGTGCCTCATTCTGCATCTACAAGAGTGCGTTCTATTCAAGAATGGCTTCAATAGATGTTGTAATGAGTCAAGAAGAATTTTGAAGATATGCACTAGCAGATTGACTCATATTATGGTTGTACTCATTCCTTGACATCTTCTCCAATAAAGCCCATGCATCTTCCGCTGATTTGTAAGAGAAAGAACCTCCAGTTGTGGCATCACAATTCATCTGATAGGGACCTCTCAAGTCATTGAAAAACTGTTGAACCTCTCCCAAGCTTCATTATAAGTTTCATCCTCATGTTGCCCGAAAGAAGTAACGTCTATTTTCATCTATGCCGCCTTTTGAGGAGGAAAGAATCTAGTGATGAATTTCTTAGCCATATCCTCCCATGTAGTGATGCTTCCACGATCCAAATTTAAATCCAACGCGTGCTCTATCTTGAAGAGAGAATAGGAATCGTCGTAAACGAAAGGCATCATCTGAAACTCCTAGAGTCTTCATAATATCGCATATCTCCAAAAGGTGAGCGATATGCCTGTGAGGATCTTGGTGTGCACTCCCATCAAATTGATCTCTTTGCAACTGTTTAAGAACTGATGTCTTAATTTCAAATGAATTTGTCGTGATGGGGGAGGCCTAACAACAATAGAAGCACAATCGTCCAAGTTAGGAAGATTGTACTCATAAAGAGTCTTGTTAGCCCGAGGATTTTCTTCTGCCATCCCTTCAAGATTGATGGGTTGGATTGCTTCAAGTCTCCTTTTCTCTCTTAGTTCCTCCCTCAATCTCTTCTCAATCCTACGAATCTTAGGGTCGTATAGCAAGTCTTCCGATGAAACAGTACCTCGCATACAACAAAAACATGGCAAGACCAAGTGATATCAAAGAAGTTTAAAAGAGATAAAAATTCAGAAAATTAAAAAAAAAATCTCTTGTTCAAAAAGAATCGATTTTCCTAAAATTTAGGAAAACCGGTTGTGCCAATCCCCGACAACGGTGCCAAAAACTTGATGGGAGTCCGGCAAGTGTACCGGATCGAAGCAAGTAATAAAGAAAACACAGTAAGTATTATCGAGGTCGAACTCAGGGATTGAAATACCAATTATTCCAAAATTCAATTGAATTCAAAGTAGTTTGACCAAGTCAACTATCAAGGATGTTAGGATAAAAATATTTATCAAGCAATTAACAATTATCAAGTAATTAAAGCAACAGCAAACAAGATTCAATTAAGGATTGGAGTATAAGGTCATGAATCCACCTACCCAATCATGCATACTACCCAATTGATTACCTTCTTATCCCTAAGTTCAATTTCTTTGCCAACCAGGAACCCATAATTATCCTAATGTCTCTCTCGAGCACAAAAATAAATACCTAAGCATACAAATTGTCTATCTCTCGATCTGACAACCCACAAGTTAGATTCATTAAGCCCTTGGTTCCCTATAACTATTGCACCATTCTCCTACTCTATCTCTAGCAATGCTCAATTGGTGTTGCTAACTCAAGTCCTAAAGGTCGAATCTCCTCTCGGACTCATCACGCTTGACTAGTTAAACATGGGCCCTTGTGATTAACTCAATAAAAACAGAATTAGGAAACAAGAAATCAAGATAAGGGATTAAGAAATCACCACCTGAATTAACTATAATGGCATTAGCGACGGCATCGTTTCCTCAGAAAAGAGGATTAGTTCCTCATAGCAATTCAAATAATATCAAAAGAGAAGAAGAAATTCATTACAACTGAAATAATCCTAATAAAACTAGGGGAGACACAGCTCCAAGAGAAACACGAAAAATAGGTCAAAATTTGGATCCTTAATCTACTCCAAAACAAGCTATTTATAATTTTTTGAATCAGCGCCCGCTCGCGGGGTGAACAGGTGCTCGCGAGTCGAGGACTGTCTCTCGGGGAAAGACGGAGAAGTTATAGAATCCCTGTGTCTAGTTCACGAGGCAAACCCTTGCTGGTGGGGCGAGCTTGGATATGTGCAATTCCTGCTCAGTCTATAGCTATGGCTCGCGAGGCGAGCATTATCTCGCAGGGCGAGACACTCTTCTTGGCCTTTTGATAGGCTTCGGCAAACGTACCAGATCGAAGCAAGTAATAATAAAACGGTGAGAAACTGAGTATCGAACTCAGGGATTGGGAAACCTAGTGTCCCTTCACAAATAAAACAACTATTTAGACTGAGAAATAGGTGTGAAAATATTTCAAGAAAATAAAAGAAACAATAAAATCAAATCACATATTTTTGGGATTTTAAATTAAAAGAGAATTACAGGGATTGGGTTACCAACAAGACTGCTCATGCTACTTAATTGACTACCCTTCTTGTTAATTATCAAAATTGCTTTGAAGGTGAATTTATCCTAAATAAGTTAATGTTCCCTCTCGAGATACAAGAACCGTGCCTAATTAAATCAACCCCTACTCTCGTGGTAATTGTATTTAAATTGAACCCATTAAGATTCGTGACAATTCAATGAACCCTCGAAGGACCGCTTCTAACTCTCGTGATTTAAGTCCTAAGTTCAATCCCTATAGATCCGATACCTAAGTTCACCGCTAGGTTCGTCCTTAGATCATCTATGACATGCAAATAAGTGCGCACCAAATTCACAAGTAATTCATGCAATAGGAATTAAATCAAAAGCGAAATTGGAACTAACAAAGGGAAAACATCAATTCATAACATAAAACAAGTCTTGGGCATAGCCCCAATTCCTAGAAATAAAAAGACTACTCAAGCATTGCCATGGTCGTGGCAACCTTGAATAACTAAAGCATAAAAATCCTAAGAGAAAAGAAGAAATCGAGAAGAAGAGAAATCCTAATTGTTGCCTAAGGTAGCAGCCCTCAGATTCCTATTTTCAATCCTAATTTCCCTATTTATAGTGTAGGTCAACTTGGGATTAAAGCAATTACAAATCAAATCAAATCAGCAAATCAAAATTCCTGATTTTGGGCACCACGGTCGTGATGCCAGGCCGTGACAGATTCTGTCCTGAAGAACTTGACACTGGTTGGCCTGTCACGGCCGTGATGGCCATCACAGCCTGGCCGTGACAGGTTTTGACTTTGTGTTCTTCTTTCTTTTTAAGCCCTGCTCGATCATGGCCGTGATGCCTGTCACGGCCAGGCCGTCATGGGCTCTGTTTGGCTCATTTTTCTTGTATTTCAAGCTCCGCCTTCATGCAAACTCCAACATAACTGGTCCTGAGCATTTTAATCTTCGTATTTAATTGCCAAATCAATATCTCCAAATTAATTGCCAAATCTTATCATATCCTTTATTATTGTGATAGGCAATTATTATCAAAGTCCAAATTGATTTAGATCCAATCTTTTATCTCAATGCCAATTGAATTATCTTTTAATCATAATAATTCAAATCCAAATTGATTTGGATTCAAATCCATCATGTGGGCCCTTGCAATTTACTTGGCAATCTTCAGTTTAATTGATTTCCATTGTTTTCTTCTTGATACTTTCCTAAAAATAAAAAATAAGAATAATCTCAGAAAATTAATCAAAATCTAATTTAAATTAATTAAATACACACATTGACTCTAAAATAACCAAACTAGGAAAACAAAGTCTAACTTGGGCTAAATCAAGCATTCAACAAAAATTAATTGATGAAATCCGCTCTAAAATGATAGATAAAACATGATAAGACAGTGGATTATCACCTTTAGCTTGTTTTCTTCAAGTCTTCTTGCTCCCTTAAGCTTCACTTTTAACATGAAACATAAAAGTACCATTTTAATGCTTTATTGACTCAAAAATAACCAAAACATCCTAAAACTTACCTAAGAGACTCAAAATGTTGCTTAGGGACAAAAGAAGCCAAATTTGGGTGATTAGCTAGGTTAAATCGCTCAATTGGCATAAAACATTAGCCTTTCTAGCTATAAAACTAGATAAGCTAGAGTCTTATCACAGAACTTTCAAAGACAAAGAATAGTAGAGAGAGAGAGAAGAAGTCAAAGAGAGTGGTGGAACTTCCGACCTTGTTTCCGATTAATCCGTTCGTCCTACCGAAATTTCAACTATACCGTTGTGATCCTTGCGACGTCTACTTCATTACCCTATCTTTCTTTTCTCATCTAGGCTAAGGTAAACCTATGTCCTTATTATGCCAAAATGTCATTGGCGACGGTATTGAGGTTATCTTTCAATTCATTTATCGGTTTTCAATTCCGCTTTTATATTAGGGTTACACGTAACACGCACTTTATGAATATTTATTCAGGTGAATTTTCGGAGCATCGGAGGTGCTTGTACCAAGGGTGGCAGATTTGTGAGGGGTATAGGAGTGTTCGTTTCGTTGTCCCATAGCAAGCTATACTCACTTCAAGTGGGAGAAAGGAACCCCCTATTGTCGGAAATTGCTAAGTAGCGTATTTTACAATAATGGCATAGGGTGACCTAAACCCTACTAGTGGGCGAATAATTGACAATGTCAATATCACATTGGTGACTACTTAGTGGTACCAATGAAGATATGGAGATTGTAGGTTTATCGTCGTTAGGTTTATTTTACGATATTTTAGGTTGTCTGATTTTATTGTAGTTGAGCTGCTTGTGGTGTGCTGTTTGAATTAATATGTTATATGTTGTTAATTATGTTTATTTTAAATATTTTATTATATGTGGCGAAGTCGCCTACCAAATAGCTTTACCACCATTCTTGTCCAATCTTCATAGTGTCTTTCATGTGTCTCAACTCAAAAAGTACATTCATGACCCTAGTCATGTGATAGTACCCGATACCATACAGTTAAAAGAGAACTTGACTTTTGATATACTACTCCTTCGAGTCGAGGATTGGGGGGTGAAGCTGTGATGCCCTCTACCCAGCATACATATAAAGCATTAAAAGATAAGATAATTAAAATAGCACATCATTTATTGAAATCAACACAAGGTAAAAGGTAACACATTGTATCAACCGTGGAAATAAAAACATACCATATCATAAAATAAAAAAAAACCCAACCCTGATGTCACATTACAGAGCTAGTATAACCAATCCGGAAAACATCCTCGAATACAAACTGAAAACAACTAACTAAACAACTACTGGAAACTGGAAATCCTAACTACAGAGTCACGACTCCTCAGAGTCACTCCTCAACTAGCTGATCGCCGTCCTCTGCAAAAAAAGATACATGACACAACAAGAAACATAGAAATAGGGAGTAAGAAACATGAATATGAATATTATAACAAGGAAGCAGTTAGCAAGACGGGCATACATCAAACAATCATGTTATAGCAAACAACAGTATAACATATCAACATCATAATATAACATGTATGCTATGCAATGCAACTATGCCCCACTACTTCGTTATGCACTTGGATCCATCTATCTCAGGAAGTCAACTTCGGGGTTACATTTCTATATTGGCCAATAAGCACCAATGCCGGGGCAATCCACCTTACCTTGGTTGGAACCCTAGGATAGCCAATGCACCTTACTCACGGATGCGTCACCGCAGAGGTACCAGGTCCAACGGACGACGAGATCGTCTTACTCACGGACAACCCCCCTATGTTGAACAACCTCCACTAAAATTCTGATGCGTGAATGCATGTTCAACAAAGCACACAAGCACAACCACCACCTCCGCTTGGGCCCATAGTCTACCCAAGTTTTAACACCATCAACACCTCGGCTAACGATGATTAACATTATCTTTCGTATTTTTTAATTAAACACTCTAGTCGTTCTGCACTAGAGATTACCACATTGACCATCAAGCATCAAGGTCCCCCTTGGCCACTAGGCTACCAAGGTACCACATCATCATTAACACTCTAGCCATTAAGCATTAGAGATTACCACCTTAACCATCATGTATCAAGGCCCCCTTGGCCACTAGGCTACCAAGGTACAGTAGTCTTATCACTTGTATTTGATCTTCATGTTTCATTGGTACTTTATTAAGTCTTTTATAGCATATGGGGTGAAACCCCTGCTTCTGCACTATTCTGGTTTCTGTTCTGCATACCGTGCTCACCTTTGAGCACGGTCGTGCTGAACTCACAGTCAAGCACGGCTGTGCTGACTGTTGAGCACGGGCGTGCTTAGGCAACACGCCCAGTCCTAGTTTTGAATAGGAACACGGGCGTGCTCTCTGTTGAGCACGGGCGTGCTCAAGTGCGTGCCCTACTGTTCTGGACAGAAGGGTTACGGACCCTATTGCCACTTGTTTGGGACAATCTCATATTCAATCCTAAGGTTCTTCTTATCCATAACTCATCAGTCTCGTTAATATTGAATTAATTTTCATGTCTTACAAATTAAAGGGGAATTAATCCTTTAGTCTCAACCACTTAGTTGTCCCTAATCACTCAAAAATCAATCCCTAGTGTTCTTGACTAAACCATTGGCATAATCCTCACTCATCACTATCGTTCAGTCTCATGAACAAGGGGATAACCTACCTTAACATTGTTAAAAGATTAAACGTTTTACCCTTAATGCATCACAATGTCAATCAACAATGATTACATCACAATAACATAATCATGTTAAAAGCATTCAATCATTGTATCATCACATCAATATGAACATAACAGACAATATTCATTAACAATAACAACATACCAATATCATCATTGCAAACAATTAAACATCAAATAATCAATTAAGAATATAGGCATACAACATCTTATCAAACATAAAGGGTTATGGGAACCCTTCGTCTTACGCTACCCCCAAGCCTACATACTCATACTATTCCTTCTCCCCATACCTGGTATGTGGTTCAGGTTTCAAAAGAAGAAAGAGGGTCCTCTAGGGTCTCGTCTCACGAGCACTTATATACGACCTCAAGAACAACAAGGAAACACCTTAATTAGACTCTTAGGCCAAGAAATCAAAAAGGAAGAACGAGAGGGACGAGGTGTACGAATCTTACCTTGTTTGAAGGTTTAATCAACGAATACGATGATCACATCTTCGCAACGATGTTCTCCTATCAAAGAATGGTGAAGAATGGTACAATGATGGATTACTTTGAGTGAGTTTTCTGGATACAGTTGATGGAAATTGAGAGAAAAAGAGAAGGGAGGCAGCTCTGAGTGTTGGGACGTGATAGACTAGGATTTAGATCGTGTTTTAGGGGTTAAAAACGGGTTGGAATACGATTTGGAATTAAAAATAACCTAACACGCGTTTTCTGGTTCTGTACGTATTCCCGGGGCGAACTCCCACTCGTGTGGTGAGCCAGAGAACCAATTTCTGTCAGCTGGATTCGCGGGACGAACCCGAAAGCGCAAAGCTGAATTTTATATTTTTGCGGGCCGACACCAAAACTGTCGTATTTGGCCAAAACACATGAAATAACACTTGATATAATTCTCTTAGATTTCCAACGCCACAAAGATCACCTCGATCGGACATCTAGAACTCAAGATATGGCCAAAACGGTGAAACAGGCTACTAGGACTCTAAAACAATTGACCTTCCTAAGGTTAAACCTTCCCAACATGAACTTAGACATCAAGAACAAGCATAAAAAGTATATATAAACTAAGTCTAACACATTAACATTTATTAACGTAGGGTGGAATTCAGGGTGTCACAATTCCACCCCCGTTACAAAAATTTCGTCCTTGAAATTTCTACTCACCTCGATTGAAAAGGTGCGGGTATGCTCCCATCATCTTGCTCTCAAGCTCTCATGTAGCACTTTCCTCATTTGCCCTACTCCAAACGCCTTTAACCAAGGGAATCTCCTTTCCTCTCAGCTGCTTCACCCTCCGATCCTCAACTCAAAGGGATTGTACCTCAAAAGTCAATTTCTCTTTTAACTGAATTCTGTCGGGGACTATCACATGGTTTGGGTCATGAATGTACTTACGAAGTTGTGACACATGAAAGACTTTGTGAATTTTGGACAAGAAAGGTGGCAAAGCTATTTGGTAAGCGACTTCACCGACTCTTTTAAGAATTTGGTAAGGACCGATGAATTTGGGAGTAAGTTTCTTCGCTTTCATCAATATACCGACCCCAGTTGTTGGAGTAACTCTCAAGAATACGTGATCTCCTTCCTGGAATTCTAGTGCCTTCCTCCTTTTGTCATGGTAGCTTTTCTGCCTACTATGTGCCATCCTCATCTTTTCCTGAATCATCCTTACCTTTTCTGTGGTTTCTTGCACTATATCAGGTCCTAACACAACACTATCACCAGGTTCACTCCAACACAAAGGTGTCCTACATCTCCTCCCATACAGAGCCTCATAAGGTGCCATCCCAATACTGGAATGGTAGTTATTGTTGTAGGTGAACTCTATTAGGGGCAAAAACTTGTCCGAACTACCAGGTTGTTCTAGTACACAAGCTCTAAGCAAGTCTTCTATGGACTGGATGGTTCTCTCAAACTGGCCATCCGTCTGCGGGTGGTAAGCTGAACTTAACCTAAGCTTGGTATCTAAGGCCTCATGTAAACTAGTCCAAAACCTAGAGGTAAACCTCGGGTTTCTATCTGACACTGTGCTAGAAGGTACACCATGTAACCTGACTATTTCCTTGATGTACAACCTGGTCAACTTTTCCAAAGGGTATTACATGTTCATAAGGATGAAATGGGAAGACTTAGTCAATCTATCCACAACAACCCATATACCCTCAAAACCCGTTGGAGTCCTAGGGAGTCCAGACACAAAATCCATGGAAATATTGTCCAATTTCCACTCTGGGATACTCAAAGGTTGCAACTTTCCCGATGACTTCTGGTGTTCTATCTTAGCCTTTTGGCACACTAAACAAGTATACACAAACTCAGACACATCTTTCTTCATCCTAGGCCACCAAAACATCCGTTTAAGGTCCTGATACATCTTAGTGGCACCTGGGTGCACACTTAGTCCACTCCTATGTCCTTCTTCAAGGATTAACTTCCTAAGCTCCGGGACATCTAGAATACAAACTTTATCTTTGAACCTGAAAACCCCATCACTTATGTCCTCAAAACTAAGGTGACCTTGAGTAAGCAACTCCCTCTGGTCTAAGAGAAACTTATCTAACTTCTGGCCTTCTCTAATCTCATCCATCAAACTATTGGTAGCCTTCAAGGTTCCAAGCCTAATGCTCTTAGGGGTAACTTCCCAAGCTAGAATTAGGTCTCTAAACTCCTCGATCAGATCCATCTCCATAACCATCAAAGCAGAGACGTGCAAGGTTTTTCTACTCAAAGCATCGGCCATTACATTGGCCTTTCCTGGGTGGTAGGTCAGATCAAATTCATAATCCTTTAAGAACTCCATCCACCTAAATTGCCTCATGTTCAACTCCTTCTGATCAAAGAGATACTTCAAACTCTTATGATCACTAAAAACCTCAAACTTAGCTCCATACGTGTAATGCCTCCAAATCTTTAAGGCAAACACCATAGCTCCTAACTCTAGATCATGTGTAGGGTAGTTCTTCTCGTGGGTTTTCAACTGCCTAGAGGCGTAAGCTAACCTTACCATCTTGCATCAACATTCCACCTAAACCTTGCTTAGGACCAGGTAAAACTAAAACTGGTGCTAAGGTTAACCTGTCCTTCAGGGTTTGGAACTCTCCTCACACTTAGAGTCCCACATAAACAACTGCCCCTTCTTGGTGAGATGGGTTAAGGGTAAAGCTATCTTAGAAAAGCCTTCTATATACCTCCTATAGTACCCTGCTAAACCCAAGAAACTTCTAATCTCCGTCACTGACTTTGCCGCTTCCCACTGGAGCACCGTCTCTACTTTAGCCGGGTCCACGGCTACCCCGCCTTTAGAGATCACGTGACCTAAGAAACTCACCTCCTCTAACCAAAACTCGCACTTTAACAACTTAGCATACAACTGCTTCTCCTTAAGGGTCTGCAAGACAACCCTCAAGTGCCCCTCATGTTCCTCGTTAGTCTTGGAGTATACTAAGATGACATCTATGAAAACGACCACAAACTTATCCACGTAAGGGTGAAAGGTCTTATTAATGTAATCCATGAACACAACAGGAGAATTAATCACACCAAAGGGCATCACTAAATACTCATAGTGACTATATCGCATTCTAAATGCTGTCTTCGAGATGTCCTCAGACTTAACCCAAATCTAATGTTATCCTAACCTCAAATCTATCTTCGAGAAAATGTAAGCCCAGATCAACTTATCCATAAGATCATCAATCCTAGGGAGGGGATACCTATTCTTAACGGCCACTTTGTTGAGCTGTCGATAGTCGACACACAACCTCATACTGCCATCTTTCTTCTTCACCAACAACATTGACGCTCCCCATAGGGATACGCTAGGTCTGATGAACTGTTTCTGCATCAGATCCTCTAACTGTTCTTTTAACTTAGCTAGCTCTAGAGGAGACATTCTATAGGGTTCTATGGATATAGGCCCAGTGTCAGGCACTAAGTCTATGGCAAACTCCACATCTCTCTCTGGGGGTAGTTCCTAAACATCCCCCAGAAACACTTCAGAAATTTCTCCCACAACAGGCACGCTGTAGACATCAGGAGGGCTCTCGACTTCCAGGGAAGATAACATCATGTACACTTGGGCTCCTTCGTTCATTGAAGCTTTAACTTGGTTGGCAGAGAGAAAGCTAGGATCCCTAGACTCCACTGGAGTTCCAAAAACTATGGTTTTATCAAAACAATTCAGAAGGACGTGATTGGAAGATAACCAGTCCATGCCAAGAATAACATCAAGGTCTTTTAGAGATAAGCATACAAGACCAACAATGAAGTTTCTACCATCTATGGTAATAAGAATATTCTTGCATGCATAAGAAGTGAGAACAAGCTTATTCGTGGATGTGGCAACAATCAAATCACACTCAAGAAGTGTCACGGGTAACTTAAGACTCTTAGCACATTCATATGACATAAACGAGTGGGTCGCAGCCGAATCAAACAATACAGTTAAACGAACTTTATTAATGAGGCACATACCTTGGATCAATTCTTCGGATTCGGAGGCCTCAGCTCCACTGAGAGTAAAGACTCTCCCCGTGGTCTTCAGTCGGTTGGCTTGAGGTTTCTGACCTTTGCTTGCACTCTGTGGTTCTGACTTTCCTCCCTCGCAGTTCCGGCTGATGTGGCCATGCTTGCCACATTTGAAGCAGATGATGTCCGTCTCCTTGCACTGGGTAGTGAAGTGGTTCTGTCCACACTTGCCGCAACGAAGAGGTCTAGAATATGAAGATTCCCATCTCCTAGACATGTTTGAAGAAAACTGAGACTTCCTGCCATCCCGCTTGAAGTCCTTGCCAGCTGGAGCGAGATGTGACTTCCAATTGTTTCCCCGATTGTTCCTCTTGTTGCTCTGGTAGTCTGATCCCTTGGAGGCTGACCCTCCAGACCTGCAAGCATATTCATAGATCCTGCACTTGTTCACTAAGACTGGGAAAACTCTGATCTCCTGGTAGCTGATAGCCTTCTTGATCTCTGGACACATACCATCCTCAAACTTCACCCATTTGAAGTGATCGTCCGCCACATACTGATACAATGTATAGTAACGGGCGAGCTCCTCAAACTTGGCCTTATACTCTCCTACCGACATGTTGCCCTGCTTTAGCTCCAGAAATTCCATCTCCTTCTTGTCCTTGATATCTTCCGGGAAGTACTTCTCGAGGAATCTATCCTTCAATACATTCCATGTTATCATAGTACCCTCCACCTGCAAGTGCTAACGACTGTTCTCCCACCAATGCTCAGCCTCCTCAGTCAGCATGAAAGTCCCAAAGATGACCTGCTACTGATCATTGCATCCCATAGCTAGGAAGATCTTCTCAGTCCCCCTTATCCACAATAGGGCACCCTCTGGATCATAAGCTCCCTTGAAAGACGATGGATTGTTCCACTGGAACTTGTCGAGACCCTGGAACTCAGCTGGTTCCTCGTTGTTGTTGGTGTTTTGGTTTTGGCCTATCGCGTTGGAAAGGAGTGCCAAAGCATCAGCGATAGCTTGGTCGTTCATGCCTCCTCTTCCTGTCATAAGTTCCTGTAAACGTCCAAGACAACTTGTTAAATACAGGGAACCTTAAGCAGGAAAAGCTATGGCTTCTAACATATAGCGTCATTGTCTATAACGAGTATAGACAATTCAAACAAGAGCACACAACAGACTCATACCACGTCCGGACAGGGCCGAACTACTCTGATACCACTAAATAAGACACCTTCTAACCTGCATACATATAAATCATTAAAAGATAAGATAATCAAAATAACACATCGTTTATTGAAATCAACACAAGGTATAACCATAACATATCATAAAAGAAAACCCCAACCCCGATGTCACATTACAGAGTTGGTATAACCAATCCGGAAAACATCCTCGGATACAAACTGAAAACAACTAACTAAACAACTACTGGAAATTGGAAATACTAACTAAGGAGTTGCGGCTCCTCGGAGTCACTCCTCAACTAGCCGCTTGCCATCCTCTGCATAAAAGATATATGCCATAACAAGAAACATAGAAATAGGGAGTAAGAAACATGAATATGAATATAATGGCAAGGAAGCAGTTAGTAAGACGAGCATACATCAAACAGTCATGTTATAGCAAACAACATTATAACATATCAACATCATAATATAATGTGTATGCTATGCAATGCAACTCTGCCCCACTACTTCATTATGCACTTGGATCCATCTATCTCAGGAAGTCAACTTTGGGGTTACATTTCCACATTGGCCAATTAGCACCAACATCGGCTCAATCCAACTTACCTTGGTTGGACCCCTAGGATAGCCGACGCACCTTACTCACATATGCGCCATCGTAGGGGTACCAGGTCCCACGGACGGCCAGATCGTCTTACGCATGGACAATTCCCCCCTGCCCTCGCCCCCCATGTTGAACAACCTCCACTAACATCTCCGATGCGTGAATGCATGTTCAACAAAGCACACAAGCACAGCCACCACCTCCGCTTGGCCACTAGGCTACCAAGGTATAGTAGTCTTATCACTTGTATTTGATCTTCATGTTTCGTTGGTATTTTATTAAGTCTTTTATAGCATATGGGGTGAAACCCCTACTTCTGTACTACTCTGGTTTTTGTTCTGCACAGGTGAGCACGATCGTGCTCACCTCTCAGCACGGGCGTGCTCCTTGTTGAGCATGAGCGTGCTCAAGTGCGTGCCCTGCTGTTCTGGGCAGAAGGGTTACGGACCCTATTGCCACTTATTTTGGGACATTCTCAGATTCAATCCTAAGGTTCTTCTGATCCTTAACTCGTCAGTCTCATTAATATTGAATTAATGTTCATGTCTTACAAATTAAAGGGGAATTAATCCTTTAGTCTCAACCACTTAATTATCGCCAATCACTCATAAATTAATCCCTAGTGTTCTTGACTAAACCACTGGCATAATCCTCACTCATCACTATCGTTCAGTCTCATGACCAAGGGGGACAACCTCCCTTAACATTGTTAATAGATTAAACGTTTTAACCTTAACGCATCACAACGTCAATCAGCAGCCAATACATCACAATAACATAATCATGTTAAAAGTATTCAATCATCGCATCATCACATCAATATGAACATAACAGACAATATTGATTAACAATAACAACATACCAATATCATCATTGCAAATAGTTAAACATCAAATAATCAATTAAGCATATAGGCATACAACATGTTATCAAACATAAAGGGTTATGGGAACCCTTCGTCTTACGCTACCCCCAATCCTACATACTCATACTATTCCTTCTCCCCATACATGGTATGCGGTTCGCGTTTCAAAAGAAGAAAGAGGGTCCTCTAGGGTCTAGTCTCACTAGCACTTATCTATGACCTCAAGAACAACAAGGAAACACCTTAAATAGACTCTTAGGCCAAGAAATCAAAAGGGAAAGAACGGGAGGGATGAGGTGTACGAATCTTACCTTGTTTGAAGGTTTAAACAGCAAATACGATGATCACGTCTTCGCAGCGATGTTCTCCTATCAAAGAATACTGAAGAACGGTGCAATGACGGATTACTTTGAGAGAGTTTTCTAGAGGAGGATGATGGAAATTGAGAGAAAAGGTGATGGAAGACAGCTCTGAGTGTTGGGACGTGATAGACTAGGGTTTAGATCGTACTTTAGGGGTTAAAAATGGGTTGGAATACTATTTGGGGTTAAAAAGAACCGAAAACGCATTTTCTGGTTCTTCATGTATTCAAGGGTTGAACTCCCTCTCGTGGGACGAACCAGAGAACCAATTTATGTCAGCTGGATTCGCAGGGCGAACCCGAAAGCGGAAAGCTAACTTTTAGATTTTTGCGGGGCGAATAAATGCTCGTGGGGCGATGGCGAAACAGTCGAATTTGGCCAAAACAGATTCAACAAGACATGTAGATGATTCTTTTAGCTTTCCAACGTCATAAAGATCACCTCGATCGGACATCTAGAACTCAAGATATGGCCAAAACTGTGAAACAGGTTACTAGGACTCTAAAACAATTGAACCTTCCTAAGGCTAAACCTTGCCAACCTGAACATAGACATCAAGAACAAGTATAACAAGCATATATAAGCTAAGTCTAACACATTAACATTTATTAACATAGGGTGGAATTCAGGGTGTTACAGAAGCAGCTGAGAGGCAAGGAGATTCCTTTGGTCAAAGTTGTTTGGAGTGGGGCTATTGAGGAAAGTACGACATGGGAGCTGGAAAGCAATATGATAGGAGCGTATCCGCACCTTTTCAATAAAGGTGAGTAGAAATTTCGAGGATGGAATCTTTATAAGGGGGTGGAATTGTAACACCCTGAATTTCACCCTACATTAATAAATATTAACATGTGTTAGACTTAGCTTATATATTCTTGTTATGCTTGTTCTTGATGTCTAAGTTCATATTTGGGGAAGTTTAGCCTTAGAAATGTTCAATCATTTTAGAGTCCTAGTAACCTATTTCACCGTTTTGGCCATATCTTGAGTTATAGATGTCCAATTGAAGTAAGAGAATTATCTACAATTCATATTGTATGTGATTTGGACAATTAGGCTGTTTATAAGGCCTCGTGCATCAATATTTTTTCACCCAGTGAATTGTGTAGATCCATAAATGTGTTTTGGGCTATAATTAAGCCCAATTGTGCATAAACCATCCTTAACCTCCAAAGCCATGACCTTAACCTAATGTTATATATCTAAACCACTCTAGTTCAGCCTCCATTCACTCCTCTTTGAATTCCTAATCCTTTTCTCTCTAAAACTCTCTCAAAGGAACCCGTTTTTGCACCGTTTTTCACCATTCTTGATAAGAGAACATCGCTACAAATAAGGGTTCGTTGCGCTTGCTGTTTGGGATTTTAGAAAAGGTAAAATTCGTTCACATTGTCCCTTGTGTTTCTTTCTTTCAAGTTCTTGGTATTTTCCTTTTGATTTCTTGATCTTAGAGTTGAATCGAGGTGTTTCTTGTCGTTCTTGAAGTAGTAGACAAGCGTTGGTGAGACGGGACCCTAGGGGACTTTCTTCCTTTCCTTTTGAATTTCAATCTTCATACCTAGTATAGGGAGAAGGATAGTATGAACATTAGGCAATGGGGTAGCGCAAGATGAAAGGTTCCCATGACCCTATTGTTTGTTAAACTGTTAATTGATGCCTATCACATGTTTGATTATATATTTAATTGATTATAGGTATGCCACTTATGAATGTCTAATTTCTATAACTGTTTTATGGTCATGATGATGTATGCCAACTTATATGTTTGATGATATGTATTATGTCATGATTAATGGGTTAAATTGGTATGTTAAATGCGTCATGAATGTTGTTAGTTTGGTGGTGTTGATTATGCCATGGTTGAATGTATGGTGATTTATGATGAACACATTAATAAAAATCTAATTGGTTAAAATAGGGATCTTTATTAACATGGTAATTAAAGGTATAATTTCCTCAAAATCATTATAAAACATGAATTTAGTAGTTAGAGGCGAGGTTAATGTTTGATGGTCCTTGATTAGACTCTAGGACTGATTTAATAGTGTTTAGGGAGTTTTTCGCTAAAGAACATAACCAAACCTGCCCAGTCAGTATGGCCACGCTCCAAGAAGCACAGCTGTGTTTAACAGGGAGCACGCCCGTGCTTTCCCAATTAGAACAATGATGTGAACTAAAGGATTAAAGGGTAGTTATACCCAAATGTCCCCAAATGATGAAATAATATACCAAGCGAATGATAACAAGTTGGATAACTTAATTAAAGATTATTTAAGATGATCAACAACAATAAGTTGGTTAAGCCGGTGCCCAATAGGTTACCGCACGTTGATATGCTTTTGTGCATTTTGGCCAAAGTGGCCTCGATGCTTTTTGGTCGAGGTGTTATTGAAGTTGAACCTTGGTGCTTTTTGGCCAAGGGTTAGGGTGTTGATGTTGATGATGTTGAGACTTGGGTGCTTATTGGCCCAAGTGAAGGCGGTGGTTGCCCTTGTTTGCTGTTGTGCTCATGCATTCACGCATTCGAGTTGTTAGTGGGGGAAGATCAATATAGGGGAGGTCGTCTTAGAGTATAGTGATCTGGTCGTCCGCGGGTGGTTCACCCAAGGTTTGGTGGACCGTACGCCCTTGTGGTGGCGCATCCGAGAGTATGGTGCATCGGCTATCCAAGGGGTTCACCCATGGTTTGGTGAACTGCCAGCGTTGGTGCTTTTTGGTCAATGTGGATATGTAACTTCGAAGTTGCCTTCCTAAGATAGTTTGGATCCACATGCATAATGGAGTGGCGGAGTAGTGTTACACCGCATAGCATATGTTGGATGATTTAATATGTTGATACTATAGATGAAAATGCTATGTATATGATGTATGTTCATCTTGATTACTATCTCCAAGCCGATGTGTTTATATGTTTTCTTACTCCATGTTTTCTCTGTTTCTGTTGTTGGCATGTATCTCTTTATGCAGAGGATGGTGATCAGTCAGTGGAGGAGTGACTCTGAGGAGCCGTGACTCTAGTTAGGATTTATCAGTAGTTATAGTTGTTTTTAGCTTCAGTTTCAATTGTATTCCGAGGATTTTTTTTTCCGAAACGGTTATACCAGCTCTGTATGTGACATCGGGGTTGTGTTATGTTTTATGCTTTTGATGTTCATGTTTATGTTTTATCTTTTTACAAGTAGTTATGTTTTTCCAAGTTGAGACTTTACAATGTGGTTCTTTATATCCGTTTTTTATTTTATAAAATAAATGCATGTTTTAATTTTATATCTTTACATTTTAACGCTTGTATAACATGCGGGGTAGAGGGTGTCACATTTAGTGGTATCAGGGCAGGTCTGTCCTATCAGGCCGTGGTATGAGTCTGTTGTGAGTCTGTTTGTCTATACTTGTTATAGACAATGATGCTTAAAGTTTTGAGCCTATCACTTTACCTGCTTAAGTTCTTTGTATTTAATGGTTGTTTTGGACATGTACAGGAACTCATGGCAGGAAGATGCAGAAACGATCAAGAAATCGCTGACGTGTTGGCACTCATTGTCAATTCGATAGGTCAAGTTCAGAACAACAACAACGGAGGACCGACTGAGTTTCACGGTCTTGACAAGTTCCAACGGAATAATCCGCCAGCTCTCAGAGGAGCTTATGACCCCGAAGGTGTTTTGTTGTGGATGAGGGAGATAAAGAAGATCTTCCGAGCCATGGATTGTAATGATCAACAGAGGGTTATATTTGCTACTTTCATGCTCACTGAGGAGGCTGAGCACTGGTGGGAGAACTGCCGTCAGAGGATGGTGGCTGAGGGCACGATGATCACGTGGGCTGTTTTCAAAGAGAGGTTCTTGGAAAAGTATTTTCCTGCGGATGTCCATGACAAGAAAGAGATGGAATTCTTGGCACTAAAGCAGGGAAATGTGTCAGTGGGAGAGTATGTGGCAAAGTTCGAGGAGTTGGCTAGGTATTACGCACCATATCAGGTCATGGTTGATGATCGGTCAAAGTGTGTAAAGTTTGAGGATGGCCTTCGTCCGGAGATCAAGCAGGTGACCAGTTACCAGTACATCAGAGTTTTCCCGACCTTTGTGAACAAGTGTAGGATCTTTGAGGATACCTACAAGTCCAGAGTGGCCAGTTTCAGGAATTCAGATAGTCAGGGCAGTAAGAAGACTGAGTAGAAGGACAAGGGGAAGTAGTGTTACGATCCAGCCAACAGGATTTCAAACAGAGCGGCAGAAAGCCACAGTTTTCTTATGATAGGTCAAGGGGCGATAACTCTAATGCCCCTAGGCCCATGAAGTGCGGCACACCAGATCACTTCACTATCCAGTGCAAGGAATCAAACGTCATCTGCTTTAGGTGTGGCAAGCCTGGCCACATCAGTCGGGATTGTGAAGGAGTGACGTCAGAGCCTCCAAGTGCTGGCAAGAGTCAGTAGTCTCAAGCTAATCGACTGAAGACCACTGGAAGAGTCTTTACTCTTAGTGGAGCTGAGGCCTCCGAGTCTGATGACTTGATTCAAGGTATGTGCTTAATTGATGGAACTCCTTTAACTGTATTGTATGATTCGGGTGCTACGCATTCGTTTATATCGTATGATAGGGTCAAGAGTCTTAAACTGCCTGTTACCTTTCTTGAGTATGATTTGATTGTTTCCACGCCTACAAACAAGTCTGTTCTTACTTCTCATGCATGCAAGAACTGTCACATTACCATTAATGGTAGACCTTTTATTGTAAATCTTGTATGCTTACCATTAAAACAGCTTGATGTTATAGTTGGCGTGGACTGGTTATCTTCCAACCATGCCCAAGTGTACATGATGCAGTCTTCCCTGGAATTAGAGAGCCCTCCTGATGTCGAAAGTGTGCATGTTGTGCGGGAATTTCCTGAAGTGTTCCTAGGGGATTTTATAACTTTCCCCCTGAGAGAGATGTTGAGTTCACCATAGATTTAGTGTCTGGCACCGCACCGATATCCATAGCGCCCTATAGAATGTCTCCTCTAGAGCTAGATGAGTTGAAGAAACAGATAGAGGATTTGATCCAGAAGCAGTTTATTAGGCCTAGCATATCGCCATGGGGAGCGCCAGTGTTGCTAGTAAAGAAGAATGATGGCAGTATGAGGTTGTGTATCGATTATCGACAGCTCAACAAGGTGACCATTAAGAATTGGTATCCCCTCCCTAGGATTGATGATCTTATGGACCAGCTGATAGACGCATGGGTCTTCTCGAAGATAGATTTGAGGTCAAGTTACCATCAGATTTGGGTTAAGTCTGAGGACATCCCGAAGACAGCGTTTAGGACGCGTTATGGTCACTATGAGTACTTGGTTATGCCCTTTGGTGTGACCAATGCTCCTGCTGTGTTCATGGACTACAAGAACAAGACCTTTCACCCTTACTTGGATAAGTTTGTGGGGGTTTTCATAGATGACTTCTTAGTGTACACCAAGACCAGGGAGGAACGTGAGGAACACTTGAGGGTTGTTGTAACACCCCGTTTTCTCACGTCTTGACCGGTAATTATATTTTATATTATTACCAGGGATCTAGAAAATGATTTTGAAGAAAACAAAATCATACTTGAGACCTTCTATATCGAAGGAAGGTACGGTGAAATTTTAGTTTTAGAATTCAGGTGGAACCCGGTCTGTGTTTTTCACTGACAGGAAAAGTTTGCTGATCATAAAACCTAATTTGGACTTGTGTACGAAACGGTTTAGGTTTATATTATTTTTCCAACGATATTGGTTATTTTGAAATTTCTCAAAATAAATAAGTTATTATACTTTATTCGGGTGCATCATCAACAAACGGGTAATCGATGAAGTCGAGAACGGATGTACAGAGACAAAACCTGACATCGGATGATGGGACATCTTGGCACCTAGGGCGGTGAGTCATATGGGTGACTCACCTAGAATTTATGAAGCATAATGATGACACCAAAATATCATGATATTTATTCTAGTGAAAAGACCAAAATGCCCTTGGTCTTTAAGTGAAATTTCAAGAGTATCCCTAAGTGAGTTTTGACCAAAATATCCTCCCACCTACTCAATTTTGTGCAACCCTTCCACTAAACCAAGCTCATTTCATTTTGATTTCATTTCATCATCTTCCTCTCAAAAACCCTAATCGGGTAAACAATGGAACCAGACACAAATGTGTAGAGATATACTCGGGGGGATAAAATGGCGAGTCATCCATGATGGCTCAAGAGGAATGAGTCACCATGGTGATTCATGGTGGTGACTCACCCTAGCCATCATGAAAACAAAGAAATATCTAGATATTTTGAGCTTTAACCTAACCTATGTTTGGTTAATTCAACCATGGTTCACAAGGAAATTTCATCATGACTTCTCCTCCTCATTTGTGGTGCCAACCATGGCCACATCACCCTAGACACACCACCACCACACATTCTTTTCCTAGCTTCATGATTCATCAACTAGCTAGGTTATTATACTATATTTTATAACCAAGCTTTGGTTAATATTCACCATAGTTACCATTTACCATTGGGCCCTTGAAGCTCACGGTCACACCCCTATAAATACACATAATCATTTCATTTTTTTTTTTTGCTCTTCACAAGTGTTTCACTTCACTTCATCTTCATTCTTCATTTTCCTACACAAAACTCTAAGTTCTTTCTCTTGATTTACAAAGGAAATCTAAGATATTGATCATTTCTTGAAATTCCAAAGGTATAGCCTTATGATCCATGATCATACCTTCACTTCTCTTCACAAAATTTCTTCCAATGTCAAAGTTTTTTTCAACTTCAAATTCCTAGATCTAGTTTTTCAAATAATTCTAGAAAATAATAGAAAAATCATTTTAATGTGAGATCGGTTTCTATGATCTCCATATGACTTCTACATTCATCATCCAAGAGCTTGAAAAATTCAGAGATCCCTAGCTATTTCTTTCTAACTTGGCAGAACCCTATCTCAAATGGGTTAGGATGATTTTCTTTATTCTTTAACTTATTTTCATGTTGGTTGTTCATGGCTAGGTTTTGTTGGTTCAAATCTTGAGGCTTTAGGTGAATAACATCCTTCTATTACTTGACTTTCCCAAGTGATCTACAAGAGGTATGGGAGAGATTACCACTATCCTACCTTAATATAGATATGTTGATGGTTTATTTAGTGTCTATATAGTCTTGTAATTTCTAAGTATGAAAATTGTATATTTATTTGCATATGTGTGTGATCCTCTTAGAGGATTTGGTTGATGCTTGGTTGTGATATATGTTGGTTTTGATCCTAATGATCTCTAATTGGAATCTTGGTTGTTGTTTGATTGATTTGTGAAAAAAAATGCCTACCATGATTAATTTAGGCCATTCGGCCATAACTGCGTAATGGGGTTCCATGTTGATTTAATTTGTTTGGATAATTTTTATAGGGATTGCATGAATAAATAAGAGGATAGAAATTGGTTTGGATTGATTTGGATATGTATATTGAAAGATATGAATTTATGAGTCCTTAGGGACTAAAATGCAATTTCTGAGAATTTCAGTGGCTGTACTGAAATTCATAGTCATGTGTGTTAGGATTTTAGTCCTTGATGAGATAAAACCATGGATATTGGTTTGGTGTTAATTGGATTAATACATAAAAAGATATAAGCTTTTTAGTAAACAAGGACCTTTTTGCAAATATTGTAAAATATGTGGACAGAAATGTAATTTCTGGAAATTTGATGGCAACTGAGAAATATTTCTAAAGAAGTTAGTTTGGTGTGTTTTGAAGTTATAGATAAAAATTTACAAGGTTTTAAGTGAACAATGACCTTTTTGTAATTAATGAAAGTTTAGGGACTAAACTGCAATTTTAAAAAAATTATGTAACTGGACAGTTAGAAACTTTTTTTTATACCTATCTAACTATTCTGAAACTCCAAAATGAGTTTTGGACTATTAGAGTTTAAAATCATTGAAAAAAGGATTTACGTGATTACAAACTTAACGACGTTCGGTCACATTTTTAGGAATTTCGTATAAATGGAGAGTAAGATGTGAAATCAGTGTTTCAACATTTTCATATGAGTATTATAACATAGGATAGTAATATATTTGAGGTTAAGAGCCATATTTTCAAAAGTATGGCATTTGGGCCTAAATTCAGTAAAAAGCTTTTAAGGCGAGAAGTTCTTTTGAGAAACTGATACCTATGTATCTTTGATGGAAATTATTCTTCAAAATTGATTTGATTTTATCTAAAGGTTTTGGTTTTAATCCAAAAGGATTTTAGTCTTCAAAAACGAGCTTTTACGGTAAAATGCAAAAACCTAAGTCAATAACGACTTAGTGAAAATACGAACGTAATTATTTATGACGTGGGGTGGAACATGACTTTATGTCATAAAGTATGGATAAGTCATTGTCCATATTCGATAAAATTTAATGGACTCGGAATGATTTGTTTTCTTGAAATCCAAAGAAAAAGGCTCAATTAGAAAAGTACAAAGAAATAAATAATTGGAATTGTGTTCCAATCTCATAATGCGTTAGGACTTTTAATCAAGTGTTTTAAGATATCTTTACACAAAGATGAAAGGTTACTTGATAACTTAAACCCGATGTTAAGCACCATAATTCAGACTTAAGAACATCTAGCATCTGAGAAAGCATGTTGAGAGAATTCTGATGGAATCAAGATGTCATCCGATGGATAAACAAAAAGAACGCATTTCCGGTAAATTTTTCCTAAACACATAGTGACTATGTTCTGTAAGGCCGTTGTGCCTAGGAGATTGAGCTAACACTTTAATGCGGGTGCTAATTCCGTAGGGCCGATCTGTTTGATGCTTGGGGATGTCTTGGCTATGAAATACTCACATAGGCCTAGTGGGTTGCTCCTCTATGGGGTGGTGATCTGGCAATACACCGACATACTTGAATAGATGCTACATGCTTTCTGGTAGTGTAGGATGTTCCCGAAAAATCCTATGGCATGCATGTTGCCTATTGTTAACGCATTTTTTTATTACCCTAGGCTGGTACCTCCGGAACAATCCTCCGAACTACTCTCCCCGACTGTTCGTAAAACCATGGTATAGTAATTCAGAGGTCATTCCTCAAGTCTTAGATGTCTTCCATCTAGGAAAACGTTGTGTTGTGGTCATGTTTCTGTGAAACATAATTGTTCTGATATGAGTGTAGATATGATTGAATATTGATAATTGTACGTACCTGAGAGTCGTACCACTGCATGTCTGCCTTATGCGTAAGATAAATGGAAATCTCACCTCTTTATTTTATACTGCCTATGTCGGCTGGCTGTGTGTTGTATGTATTCTTGTGAGAAGATTGAGACGTCATGATGTCAGTTGACTGATGCATCGTAGAGGTTGAGGTTCGAGCATGCGGACGATATGTTGGGGTTTTCTAGTGGACATCTTCCAGCCTTCAGACAGTCCAAGACGATAGTGTTTGTTTTCTGGCATGCCTGACTTTTCTTTTTTTGAGATGGGCATGACCGTCGATGGTTAGTAGACCATGTATTTCCTCTTGGAATGGGAAAGGGCTTAATCCGAGAGTTACTATTGTAGTAACTCCAGTAGTGTCTTTTGTGACGACGACGGTAGTGGACTCAAATAGAGTTTCTACTATATCTCATCAGGTGGGTTTGTCCTCCTCACTATGTACGAGAGAGGATTGTCTTTTATAATTTAGTTTGTCCAGTTTGGTATGTTTGGGAGTTAATGTTATTGTTTATGGAGCTGCGACTCCAAATATTTTACATTTTAGGAGCTGCGTCTCCATATCTTTATACTAGATCTGTATACTATTATGATTTATGTTTATGAGTCGGGTTGGGTTGGGTATTATGTAGATGATTTTTTAATTATGATCTTAATTGTGATAATGGAAAATTTTATTGTCCAATCATTTAAATCAAAGTAGTTATATTTACGACTTACGAAAAAGAAAAAAATTACTCCTTTCTTTTATAGACAATTTTAATTAACCTACTTTTTGGCCTTAAAATGTCACTTACGATGTAGCGCCCAAGAAGGGTGTTACAGTTGTCTTGCAGACCCTTAAGGAAAAGCAGTTGTATGCTAAGTTGTCTAAGTGTGAGTTCTGGCTAGGAGAGAGTGAGTTTCTTAGGACATGTCATCTCTAAAGGTGTCATAGCCGTGGATCCGGCTAAGGTTGAGATGGTGCTCCAGTGGGAAGCGCCGAAGTCAGTGACTGAGAGCTTTACCCTTAACCCGTCTGACCAAGGAGCAACTTTTTGTGTGGGACTCTAAGGGTGAGTAAAGTTTCCAAACCCTTAAGTATAGGTTAACATCACCACCAGTGTTAGTTTTGCCAGATCCTAGTAAACCTTTCTTAGTGTACTGTGATGCACCGAAGCAAGGTTTAGGTGGAGTGTTAATGCAAGATGGTAAGGTAGTAGCTTATGCCTCTAGGCAGTTGAAAACCCATGAGAAGAACTATCCTACCCATGACCTAGAGTTAGGGGTTGTGGTATTTACCTTAAAGATCTGGAGGCATTACCTTTATGGAGCAAAAATTGAGGTCTTTAGTGATCATAAGAGTTTGAAGTATCTGTTTGATCAGAAGGAGTTGAATATGAGGCAGCGTAGGTGGATGGAGTTTTTAAAGGATTATGAGTTTGATCTAACATACCACCCAGGAAAGGCCAATGTGGTGGCAGATGCCTTAAGTAGGAAAACCTTGCACGTCTCCGCTTTGATGGTTAGGGAGACGGATCTGATTGAGGATTTTAGAGACCTTAGTTTAGCTTGGGAAGTTACCCCGAAGAGCATTAGGCTTGGAACCTTGAAGGTCTCCAACAGTTTGATAGATCAGGTTAGAGAGGGTCAGAAGATATACCAGTTTCTCTTAGACAAGAGAGAGTTGCTCGCTCAGGGCAGAAACCTTTGCTTTAAGGAAGGAAGTGATGGAGTTTTGAGGTTCAAAGATAGAGTCTGTATACCGGATGTTCCTGAGCTTTGGAAGTTGATCCTTGAAGAAGGACATATAAGTGGAATGAGTATGCACCTAGGTGCCACCAAGATGTATCAGGATCTTAAGTGCATGTTTTGGTGGCCTAGGATGAAGAAAGATGTGGCTGATTTTGTGTATGCTTGTTTAGTGTGCCAAAAGGCTAAGATAGAACACTAGAAGCAGTCGGGTAAGGTGCAGCCGTTAAGTATTCCATAATGGAAGTGAGATAGTATCTCCATGGATTTTGTGTCTGGACTCCATATGGTTTTGAGGCTATATGGGTTGTTGTGGATAGACTGACTAAGTCCGCCCATTTCATCCCTATGAACATGGAGTATCCCTTAGAAAAGTTGGCGAAGTTGTGTATCAAAGAGATAGTTAGGCTACATGGTTTACCCTCTAGCATAGTATCTGATAGAGACTCGAGGTTTACCTCTAGGTTTTGGAATAGTTAGCAAGAGGACTTAGGAACGAAGCTTAGGCTTAGTTCATCTTATCACCCACGGACTGATGGTCAGTCTGAGAGAACCATCCAGTCCTTAGAGGACTTGCTTAGAGCTTGTGTGCTAGAACAGTCTGGTAGTTGGGACAAGTTATTGCTCCTGATAGAGTTCACCTACAATAATAGTTTCCATTCCAATATTGGGATGGCACCTTATGAAGCTCTTTATGGGAGGAGATGTAGGACACCCTTGTGTTGGAGTGAACCTGGTGACAATGTGGTGCTAGGACCTGAGATTGTGCAAGAAACCACAGAAAAAGTGAGGATGGTTCAAGAAAATATGAAAGTGGCACAAAGTAGGGAAAAGAGCTACCATGACAAAAGGAGTAAGGCGCTCGAACTCCAGGAAGGTGACCATGTGTTCTTGAGAGTTACCCCGACAACTGGGGTTGGTAGAGTGATGAAAGCGAAGAAACTAACTCCTAGATTCATTGGTCCTTACCATATTCTAAAAAGAGTCAGTGAAGTCGCCTACCAAATAGCTTTTCCACTACTCTTTTCCAATCTTCATAGTGTCTTTCATGTGTCTCAACTCAAAGTACATTCATGACCCTAGTCAGGTGATAGTACCCGATACCATACAGTTAAAAGAGAACTTGACTTTTGAGGTACTACCCCTTCGAGTCGAGGATCGGAGGGTGAAGCAGCTGAGAGGCAAGGATATTCCTTTGGTCAAAGTTGTTTAGAGTGGGGCTACTAAGGAAAGTGTTACATGGGAGCTGGAAAGCAAGATGATAGGAGCGTATCCGTACCTTTTCAATCGAGGTGAGAAAAAATTTCGAGGACGAAATTTTTATAAGGGGTGGAATTGTAACATCCTGAATTTCACCCTACATTAATAAATGTTAATATGTGTTAGACTTAGCTTATATATGCTTGTTATGCTTATTCTTGATGTCTAAGTTCATGTTTGGGGAAGTTTAGCCTTAGAAAGGTTCCATCCTTTTAGAATCCTAGTAATTTGTTTCACCATTTTGGACATATCTTGAGTTCTAGGTGTCCGATTGAGGTGATCTTTGATGAGTTGGAAAGATACGAGAATTTTCTACAAGTATTATATTATGTGTTTTGGCCAGTTAGGTTTTTTATTAGGCCTCGCGCCTCAATCTTTGTTTGCCCCATGAACTGTGTAGATCCAAAAACTTGTTATGGGCTATAATTAAGCCCAATTGTGCATAAACCGTCCTTAACCTCCAAAACCACAACCTTAACCCAATGTTATATATCTAAAACACTCTAGATCAGCCTCCATTCACCCCTCTTTGAATTCCTAACCCTTTTCTCTCTAAAACTCTCTCAAAGGAACCCGTTCTTGCACCGTTCTTCACCACTTCTTGATAGGAGAACATCACTACGAATAGGGGTTTGTTGTGCTTGTTGTTTGGGACATTAGGAAAGGTAAAATTCGTTCACCTTGTCCCTTGTGTTTCTTTCTTTCAAGTTCTTGATCTTTTCCTTTTGATTTCTTGATCTTAGAGTTGAATCAAGGTGTTTCTTGTCGTTCTTGAGGTAGTAGACAAGCGTTGGTGAGACGGGAACCTAGCAGACTATATTCCTTTCCTTTTGAATTTCAATCTTCATTCCAAGTATGGGGAGAAGGATAGTATGAACATTAGGCAATGGGGTAGCGTAAGCTGAAGGGTTCCCATGACCCTATTGTTTGTTAAACTGTTAATTGATGCCTATCACATGTTTGATTATATATTTAATTGATTATAGGTATGCCACTTATGAATGTCTAATTGCTATAATTGTTTTATGGTTATGATGATGTATGCCAATTTATATGTTTGATGATATGTGTTATGTTATGATTAATTGGTTAAATTGGTATGTTAAATGCGCCATGAATGTTGCTAGTTTGATGATGTTGATTATGCCATGGTTGAATGTATGGTGATTTATGATGAACACGTTAATAAAAATCTAATTGGTTAAAATAGGGCTCTTTATTAACATAGTAATTAAAGGAATAATTTCCCCAAAAGTATTATAAAACATGAATTTGGTAGTGAGAGATGAGGTTAATGTTTGATGGTCCTTGACTAGACCCTAGGACTGATTTAAGAGTATTTAGGGAGTTTTTCACTAAAGAACATAACCAAACCTGCCCAGTCAGTACGGCCACGCTCCAAGAAGCATGACTGTGTTTAACAGGGAGCATGCTCATGCTCTCCCAATTAGAACAATGACATGAACTAAAGGATTAAAGGGTAGTTATACACCCAAATGTCCCGAAATGGTTAATGTGACACCCCGTTGTGTCCCGTTGTTTTATTAGATTAAAACCTCATTAATTAGTTTCTTAATCGTGCTCTTAACCTTAAATGTGTATTCCGAAACACGTGAAAATTAAAACTTAACTTATAAACACATAGTGGAAGAAAATTCAAGGCAACACACCATACCATATGCTTATGCATCAGTTTATTTAAAACACTGTCTAGGGTATCCCAGTTGTAGGATCCCTTACAGGTACATACTTAAACAAACTATCATAAGCGGAAAATAAACGTCTTATAAGACTCACTAGCCATAGAAACTAAACTACCTTGTCGAAATCCACAACTCGTCCTCTCGCATCAGGTTCATACGGAGTTGCATCCAACTCCACAGCAATAGGCTCCTCCATCGGGTCTTTTCATGGAATAAGATAAACATATACAAACTATAGAAATAGAGAGATAAGAAACAATTCTATCATCAAAGGTGGAAAGGAATACATAGCACATAATATAATAACAGTCAAAGACACACATCACACATAACTAGCAATCATCCTCCAATTACGATATCATCCTCTACCCTTACTCTTATGCCATCTAAACCTTCATGCTGACTTGACCTTCTCTAATATTGTCACCATCCCTCATCTGATTAGGGTTATCCGTCAATCGTCCAAGCGAAGAGTCCATATACATTTGCATCGATGCACACCCCCATTCCGGTTAGGATGCTCACTCAAAGAATGATACTATTCCCCCATTCCCGTTAGGGAATAGCTGCACAATGCAAAAGTATCTGTCCACACACCTCTATGCACACCCGCCTTAACCTTGATCACTATCTCAACATTTATACCAAGTTATCTCACGTCATTGATCTCATCGTAATAAAATATCATTTAATTAGGTTAGGCACATCTAAATCCCAATCATCCTTTCACCCACAATAACATCTCCCGAACAACATATATCTTTACTTAAAAGATAACTAAGTATAGTAATAAACTAGGCAGATCATGCATAACACAGACAATCATAAATATTCAAATACCACAAAATATCATATAAGCAATTCAATAATAACAATAAATTCAATCAACCTCAGATAAGATAAAATCATCCTCATGTCGATAAACCTACAATCCCTAAATCATCATTGATTTTTTAGAAAAGCATTCAACGTGATTTTGGTCTTGTCGATTACTCGACCTCTAGTAGGGTTTAGGTCACCCTACACCATTATTATAAATTATATACTACTTATTCACCCCGATGATGCAATGGTTATTTCCCCCACCTGATTGACATACGTGCTTTCCTGTACACATCCACAAATCTGCCACCATCCATCCTTACACATCCACCGTTGCATTTTCCGTCCTGGTTACACGTACGAGTATCACAATTCGCCAGAAACACCAAATACCAACCGAATCAACAATAGGGTTTCAAATGAATTAATTTATTTGAATCAAGAGACAAAATCGATGGAAAAACTTACGAGAACAACGGCTGGACTTAGGAAAATCGGATTCAAAATAAGCTCAAGAATCCTAGGGAAAAGCTACCAAAACAAAGCTACTGTTCGAGCTCCATTCCTCTGGCCACAGATCTTTATTAAGAGAAATGAACAGTAATAATGAATAACTATCCTTCCTAAACCTTCTCACAAAGTTTCAGCCCAATCCAACGGTTAACGAATCTTAGATCGTAATTCTATTGTGACAGGTTTGGTGGTACTCGGGTTGAGTTTCTCACCTCCTAGGCCCACTGTCCGAGCTCAATATATCATTCTATGGAGGTTGTTCACAATTTTGACCGTTGGCTATGAAGAACCACAAGGCTTGAACCTGCTTCTAAAATTTGAGAAAGATCCAACTGTTGAAGAGTGTTTATGGACTATCTCACTGCGACTGCTCCAGTTATTGTTCAAAGCTTCCAACAATGGCTTTCTTGTAACAATTGATGATTCTCTCTCAATTCTTCTCCTTTGCTCCAAAATAGGGGATGATAAAGAAAGTTAAGGTGATGAGGAAGATAACTAAGATCATAGAAGTGAGGGTTTACCTCTAGATAATGAAAGGAAGTGAAAGAATGATCAAGTTGTGCAAGAATAACAACGGAGTTTTAGGATTTTCTTTTGTGTTTTCTTGGTGAAAGATGAAGAGAAAATGGTGAATTGTGGGGAAAGGAGCAGCCTTGGGTTAATGGATATAAATAGGAGTAGCTTTAGGCAATGTTTGGATCAATTGGAAACAAATAATAGGTTTTTGGAATATAATAATATATAATAGTTAACTATGGTTAATATTTTTGCGGCTCACAATTAAAGGAGGGTGTGGCTGCTTCTTGTCCACATAAATTAACCTTGGTTCCTTAACCATGGTTAAAATTTAACTCAACGTCGGTTAGGTTAAGCTTAGGGGTATTTTGGTCATTTCACTTGAAAATTCAAGATTACTAGCATTTGATGCTTGACTCCTTGTCCTCTCAGCTACAATAATTTCTCCTAATACCTCAGCTCCATAATCGACTCTGTAGTTTACCCGACATATCCCCCGACTTAGGTTTTACGCGTTTTCTTCAGAATTAAGTCGGAATAAAATAATATTATTTCATTCCTAACGAATTTTTCCAAAATGCAGAAAATCATTGGGAGCGAAATATAAATCATTTTTGTTTCGTTCCTGATTCGAAATTAGGGTTTCTGCTCAGTAAAATCTTACTGTCAGTGAAAACGCAGACCGGGTTTTGTTTGAATTTTCAACCCAAACTTTCACCGTAACCTTCTACCGTAAGAGAGACTATGAATATGATTTTATTTTATTTAAAATCATCTTCTTGATCTCAGATTAAAATATAAATAATTATATTTTAACCGGTTTTACAACGTAATTAAAAATCAGGCTGTTACAGTTAAGCCGGTGCCCAATGGGTTACCGCACGTTGATATGCTTTGGTGCTTTTTGGCCAAAGTGGCCTCGATGCTTTTTGGTCGAGGTGTTGTTGAAGTTGAACCTTGGTGCTTTTTGGCCAAGGGGACCTTGACTCATAAGGGTCACGGTCTTGATGTTGATGATGATGAGACTTGGGTGCTTATTGGCCCAAGCGAAGGAAGTGGTTACCCTTTTTTGATGTTGTGCTCTTGCATTCATGCATTTGAGTTGTTAGTAAGGGAAGATCAACATAGGGGAGGTCGTCCTAGAGTACGGCGATCTGGCCGTCTGCGGGTGGTTCACCCATGGTTTGGTGGACCATGCGCCCCCGTGGTGGCGCATCCGAGAGTATGGTGCGTCGGCTATCCAAGGGGTTCACCCATGGTTTTGTGAACTGCCAGTGTTGGTGCTTTTTGACCAATGTGGATATGTAACTCCGAAGTTGCCTTCCTGAGATAGTTTGGATCCACATGCATAATGGAGTAGCGGAGTAGTGTTGCACCTCATAGCATGTGTTGGTTGATTTAATGTGTTGATATAATTATATGTTGATGCTAAATGGTGAAAATGTTATGTATATGATGTATCTTCATCTTGCTTACTATCTCCATGCCGATGTGTTTATATGTTTTCTTACTCTCTGTTTTCTCTATTTCTATTGTTGGCATGTATCTCTTTATGCAGAGGACGATTATCTGCCAGTAGAGGAGTGACTCTGAGGAGCCGCGACTCTAGTTAGGATTTATCAATAGTTATAGTTGTTTTTAGTTTCAATTTCAGTTTCCATTGTATTCCAAGGATTTTATTCCGGAACGGTTATACCAGCTCTGTATGTGACATCGGGGTTGGGTTATGTTTTATGCTTTTGATGTTCATGTTTATGTTTTATCTTTTTACAACTTGTTATGTTTTTCCGTGTTGAGATGTTACAATGTGGTGCTTTCTATCCGGTTTTTATTTTATGAAATAAATGCATGTTTTACTTTTATATATTTACCTTTTAATGATTTGTATAACATGCGGGGTAGAGGGTGTCACAAAGAGCACCTTCATGGTCCTAATCTCCCTTGAAAGAGGGTGGGTTGTTCCGCTGGAACTTATCCAGACCTTGAAATTCAGCTGGTCCTCCATTGTTGTTGTTCTGGTTCTGTCCTATAGCATTGGCAAGCAGTGTCAAAGATCAACGATAGTTTGATCATTCCTACCTCTTCCTCCCATAGGTTCCTGTAAGGTCCAAGACAACTATTAAATATTACAGAGCTGGTATAACCAAAGTCCGAAAACATCTCGGATAAACTAACTAAAACCAAGGAAATCCTAAACTATGAGTAGCGGCTCCTCAGAGTCACTCCTCAACAGGCTGCTCACCGTCCTCTGCATAACCAAAAAGATACACGCATAGAAAACAACAGAAAGCGGGGAGTAAGAAACAAGTATAAAACACAACGGCAAAGGAAGCAATTAGCAAGATGAGCATACATTACAATCAAGCATGTTATAACCTAATAACATACATAACACATTCATATCATTTTCATCATATCAACAATGTATGATATGCGGTGCAGCACTACTCCACTACTCCATTATGCATGTGGATCCAATCAACCTCAGGAAGTCAACTTCGGAGTTATATATCCACATTGGCCAATAAGCACCAACGCCGGCAGTTCTCCAAACCATGGTTGAACCCCTTGGATAGCTGATGCACCTTACTCTCGGATGCACCACCACGAGGGGCAAGATTCACCTAACTCTAAGATGAATCACCGCGGATGTCTAGATCGCCTTACTCTCAGATGACCTCCCCTATGTTGAACATCCCCCACTAATATCTTCAATATGTGAATGCATGAGCAACAACAACACACTATCAAACAATCCCCACCTCCGCTTTGGCCATTAAGCACCAAAGTTTTATCACCATCAACACATCGACCAATAAGCATCGAGGCCACCTTGGCCAATCAACACCAAGGTTCAACATCAACAACACCTTGACCAATAAGCATCAAGGTGCCCTTGGCCAATAAGCACCAAGGTACAACACGTGCGGTGACACATCGTCACTGTCTTAATCATCTTAATGTTTGTATTTACTTATCTTTGTTAAGTCTTCATAGAATTATCTATCTTGTCTTTACTTCGATTGGTGTCTTATTATCATTAGGAACAATTTGGGTGAAACCACCCTTGTTCTTGTTTTAGCATCTGTTCTGTTTAGGGGAGCACGGTCGTGTTGTCCCCAGCACGGACGTGCTGACTTTTAAGTCAGGCACAGTCGTGCAGTCTATTGAGCACAACCGTCCTTACTTGAGCATGGCCATACTGTTTTGAGCGAAAAGGGTTGGGAACCCTTGCTAAGCTTCCTAGGGCATTCATAGATCAATCATATTGGTCTTTAACTACACCATCAAATATTAGTCTCATTGTAACACCCTCCTTGGGCATTACTTCTTAATATGTGAGGAAATAAATTAAAAAGTAATTTGCTGGTTGCTTTCGGAAAATTTATTTATTTTAAGCCAGAAAACTCGGGTGTAAAAATTTTCTTCTGCAGAAAACTCTGGAACACCATGATACATATACTAAAACAGTAAAATCATATTCATAACGAGGTCACAACGGCATACAATTTTTCTCAAAAAGCTTCAATTTTCAAAAAGAGAAAATTAAACCAAAGACTAATTACAACACCACAGTTACCGACCTTTTCAAACTAATAACCCAACCAAGACTCTAAGCTGGTCATTCTACAAGACATTTATTTGGAAAGACCCCCGTGGTCATTCCCACGAACAAATGCTTCTTCAAGCATCTAGAGATTAAGTCCTCGAGTGACTTAGTGAACTCTTTTGCACCATTTGCACTAGTGTACCAAGGTACTACAGTAGAACCAGAATAAACCTGATATATTGTAAGGGTGAGACACCAATATATGGATATAATCACAATAACTACATGCGTGACACACAACATAAAATGGCATATAAGCATATATAGTCACAACAACATAAAGTTCTCAGAAATAACAAGTAATTCACCAATGGGTTTAATACCCGAACAGTCATTGTCCTTTATAAAAATATTAATGGCACTTCACAGTTCAACATCTAAATCTTTATACCTAATCTCCGGAGATCCCAAAACTGTGTAAAATGAGATGATCAAGCTCTTGAATGGCACATTATCAACAAACAAACAATGGTCAACATCAAAATAGCACATTGTCCAAACTCTTGGTACAATGGTCAACATCATAATGGCACATTATCCGAAATCCCAGCACAATGGTCAACAAAACAAATGGCACATCGGTCAAAACTCTCAGCACTATGGTCAACAGAACAAATGGCACATCGTCCATTAAGGTACAATGGTCAACAAAGACATGACTATAACCATGATACCATGATTAACAAATACATCGAGACATGAATATCATAAAGATACCATGATTAACAAATACATCGAGACATGAATATCATCAAGATATACAAATACATTGTGAGATGAATATCGTCAAGATATCATGATTAACAAATACATTGTTAAATAAAACTCGTTTACAGAAAATCCTTTCTGTTATAACTCTCTTATAAAACGTCAAATCATATTGAAATTCATTTTCTTTCGGAAACTCCTTTTCCAGAAATAACGTAAAATCTTCGTAAAATCATTTCTAATATAAATTCCTTTATAAAATAACTAATTAAGATCACCTCTCTTATAAAATGATTACTACTAGAGTTCAAGAAAATCTCTAGTAGTAATCATTTTCTTCTGAAAATCTTTCTCCGAGAAACTCTAGTTCTTGAAAAAGAGGTGATCTTAAACTAAATCCATGTGTGAATGATTACTACTATTTTTAAGAATGCTTTCCGTAAATATTTTCGAAATTAACCGTCGTTAGCATTTTAAAAACGTTTAAGTTGAAATTTGACTTTTCCTCTTAAAATAATTTTCTAAGATAGAAATTAAGTTATTTTTGAAGATCATTTTCTCAAAATAACTTTTAATAATATTTTGGAATTTCACACGTAAAAATTAGCAGTGCAAAAATAATTTCACGGTTACGTCCTCACGGTGACTCATAGATCACTCTTATATCGTTAAATCATTAAAATAATAGTATTTCAGCTATTTCTCATTTTTATCAAATCAAATATTTAAATAATATTATATCCCAATGTTTCTCAATTAAATATTGAATATTCTTCATGAAACTTTTATCTGATTACTTAAATGAGCATTGACCACTGTCAGGCTTCTCAATCAACAATCCACATCATCAAATATTTCACATCAATACTATATCGGATAATACAGTTCATATCATGTATTAAAAACATATTATAACACACAACCGTTGATAACCAAACACAGATAAAATAACAGCTTAACACAGAATTAAACAACCACCACGAATCTCAACCAAATATTACAAATCATACAATCAATCACACATATAATTATCGGAAAAAATCCCTCAGGTAAGCTCCCCTTACCTCTCGAAGAACTTAACTTCCGATTAAAAACTTTGCCGCGAATCCGGAAATCGTTGACACACGTACAAGGTACAATTCTTTATCCTTCAACAAACCACAATTCAACCAATCAAAAATAAGCAAATAAAATCACATATTCCTCTTTGATAGGTCACGGACTTTGTGGCTAAAAATTTCTAAAATTGCTTAAGTCTTTGGGTTAGTGATCCTTAGTACTTAAGACAACAGATTAGTGACTAATCATAAAAGATTGAATCAACAACTTCCAATCCTCCAAAAACCTAGGTTCGGCCATGATGAATAAATGGAAAAAGAGATTTTAGTTTGATACAAGGATTTGGATTCAACATAGTTACATACTAGAAGGATGACATACAAGATCATTTTCAAAAGAAATGAACAAAAGCTCCTCCACCCTCACATGCATAGTTTCAGCCTTAGAGAGAAAAATAGGGAGGAAAACTTTGTTTGCAACAAACTCTTGGATTATGATTATAGAGGTGATAATAAGAACATAGAAATTGGTTTCTTATTTTTAGGATTTTTCTATGATTTTCTAGAAAATTTCAAAGTTTCTAGATCTAGAAATTGAAAATGATGAACAAGGCATTGAATCATGAAAATAATTGAAGAGCATAATCATGATTGAGTAAGGAGAACAAGGTTTACCTCTTGAAGATCAAAAACAAGTGAAGAATCAAGGACTTGCTTCACAAATCAAGGCTGTGGAGCTTATGAGTTTTTAAGAGAGAATGAACAAAGTTTGATGGAGAAGATTATCATGCCTTTTATAGAAGTGAAATGGGCTCTCAAATGGGTGTTTGGGCCGCGGGATTAGGGGGCAATTGTGTCCAAGGCATAAAATTCTAGGGACAAAATGGTAATCTTGTACAATGGCAAATTTGTGATTAAAACCAACATTAAGGACATATTAGTAAATTCCCTAAAAAAACTATCATTACTAAGGTGAGTCATCTATATGACTCACCCCTTATGAGTCATCACTTGTCTGCACATCCATTCTCGACTCCGTCGATTACCCGATTTAGGTTTTCACGCCCGAATCGAGTATAATAACCTATTTATTTTGAAAATTTTCAACATAACCTATATCATTGGAAACTTCATAGAAACCCTAAGTATTTCTTTCACAATTCAAAATTAGGTCTTCTGATCAGTATAAATATACTGTCAGTGAAATTCACAGACCGGGTTTCGCCTGACTTTTCAACCTAAATTTTAATCGTAACTCTCTACCGTTAAGTAGAGCGTAAATAAGGTTTCGGTTGAATTAAAATATATTTTTTAAGTCTCATATAAAAATATAAACGTAATTATATAAATTTATGATATTAGAAAACAGAAAAACTTGGGGCGTTACACTCATTATTCTTGTTTATTCTTCATATCTTATAAACAATTGGGACTTAATCCTTTAATTCATGTTTCATTATTAATGTCCCTAAAATGCTCATGAACCAATCCTAGGGTATTAAATATACCATTAAGCAATGACTTTGCCTCTCATTACTATAATTCAAGTCTTATGAACACTGGGAATTCATCCCTTAATTTCTTTCATCTTTATTTATATTCTTTAATGTCTTATTAACATTAACGTTGTTATTAACAATTTCAAAAACCATTCAAAAATTCATGGCATGGCAACATCATCATCAAGCATTCATTCACGGCATAACATCATCATCATCAATTATTCATAATTAACATGTCAATCATATATAGAACATAGATAATTATATAGAAATACAAGATATTTAGGCAAATAGCAAACAATAGGGTTATGGGTTAACCCTTCATCTTACATGTTCATACTATCCCTTCCCCGCATACCTGGTATGAAGATTCCAACTACGACAACGCAAGCAAACTATTATCGTTCCCTCGAGCGGCTCGACGAGTTCCTCAAGACTTCGCCAACATAAAAAGAATAACCAATTAATCTTTACTCCAAGAAATAGGAAAAATAGATTAATAGAGGGATAACTGTTACCTTTAATGGCACTAGCACACGTCACTTCTCTCTGAAAACGAACTCAAGAACACCAAGAACTTTGAAAGGTTCAAGGGAAGGGAAAGGGTAGGTTTCTGTCACACTAGGGTTGCCCCAAGTGCCAATTTGAGGGTTAACACTCGAAATCCTCACAAACGCTTCTATTTATAACGTCTGACCCCCGAGCACTGGGTATTGCTTAATGAAGCACGGGCTTGTAACTTTCATGTCACAAGGCCCCGTTTTTTGACACGACCGTGCTCCCCTTGAGCACAATCGTGCTCGTGGCCCAAGTAGCCAATGAGCATGATGTTTAGCACGGGCGAGCTGATACATTAGCACGGTCAAGTTCATGCACCAGAAAAGGATTTTCCACTATAAAATCCCACTTTGCCCCTTTTTTAACATTCCTAAGGCCAAACCTAACATACATAGCACACATATAAACACTTAGAGGCTTCATACGAAAAACGGGGTGTTACATCCCCAGTTATAGCACTTGATTCCATAATCAATGAACACATAGTGGCGAAAATCCCAATCTCCAGGGGGTAGAGGAGCTAAAATATGATGTTGCTGACCTTCTTGTAGCTTCTGCTGAAGTGAGACATGATTTAAACAAGGAATTTCAGACAAAGCTGCATGTTTTTTCGAAGCTATTGAATGAAATAAGCAAGAAGATTGATGATTTGTTTGCTAATGTAATGACGCAGAGATCAGAATTAATCAACTGCTCTCAACTGTAGAAAAAGCACTGAAACTCCTTTGTTTGATTTCCTATGTAAGGATAAATAAATTGTAATTTCTTTTATTTCTTTGTGATAATGTTCTATTGTTATTCTGAATGAGTCATGTAATATAAATAATAATAGAACAGTTTTTTAGATAACTATGACTCATCAATAAAAATATAAAATATATAATGATGGTTATACATATTGTATTCTTTTTGGCTTTTTAGAATATTTTCATGTTCTCACAATTTTTTTTGTGGTGATACTTGGGCAAAAATCCAAAAAAACAATATCCTCTCACACAATAGGTGAGAGATTAATCTTCCATGGTATTGTCAAGCGTTTCAAGATAAACCTTCACAATAATGTTTCTTTTATATACATAAATTTAAGAATCGAACTCAGATTGCAGGCTTAAAAGATTTAAGCCCCTTTTACTTAGACTAACACACTAATATATATATATATATATATATATATATATATATTGGTCAAAAATCGAAAAAAAAATCCTCTCACACAATAGGTGAGAGATTAATCTTCCATGATATTGTCAAGCGTTTCAAGAGAAACCTTCACAATAATGTTTCTTTTATATACATAAATTAAGGAATCGAACTCTGATTGCAGGTTTAAAAGATTCAAGCCCCTTTCACTTAGACTAACACACTAATATATATGTGTGTGTGTGTGTGTGTGTGTGTGTGTGTGTGTGTGTGTGTGTGGTACTTTTATTAAAGAACAACACCATAATGACCTAAAATATAACGTAAGGATATGGAAGTGACTCCCCTCCCATGTTATTTTCAAGAGTATGGGTCCAAATTGGTCCCTAAAAAAATTAATGGGAATATTTTTGGTCCCTTAAAAAATAAATTAATTTAGTCCTTCAAATTTACAAAACAAGACATGTTAGTCCCTCAAACCAGTTCCAATGTCTACTTGCTTATGTGTCTTGTTAACCATCATATCTGGCCCATCAACCATACTAGATGGCCCATGATGAATGTCCATTGTTGAAAACAAATAAAAAGTGAAAATATGCTCAATTTGTCCATGTATCTTTATAATTGTGCACGTTTGTTTACTTTTCTTCATTTTCCATCGTAAAAATTCGTCATAAGCCACACAAGACCATCAATGGGCTAGGCAGGATGATTAACGGGATATATAGACAATTAAACGGACGTTAAAACTGGAAGGAGGGACTAACATGTCCTGTATTTATAAATTTGAGGGACAAAGTGGTTAATTTATTTTTTTTTAGGGACCAAAAGGGTATCCATGAATTTTTTTAGGGACAAATGTTTTAAAAGTCAGACCGGTGATTGAACTTGTGAAAGCACTGGTTCACGGTTCAATGGTCAAATCATGATCAAACCATGGTCGAACCGATTTTAAATAAATATATATTTTTAATTTTATACAATATATTCAATAACAAAACAAAAAACTAACATATTAATAAAATATAGCTCACATTTATAATCAAAGTTGTATAAGAAAATCAAGATATCAAAAACAAAAACAAATTATTGGATGGAGATATTATAATAAATAAAATCATTTTAATCCAAGCTTTTACAATTAATGGTCAAAAAATATTCCTTTTTAACCAAAAGAAACAGATAAGCCCAACCCAAAATACAAAATGCCAAAATCAGAAAACTTGTCACAACCCAAAACCCAAGCCATGATCGGTGCTCATGTTTACATTCCTACCCTGGCAAGTGTAACATCCGTTATTTTATGCATGGTTAATGTATGGGGTTAGGATTAGGACTTGAATTATATAGATGGGATGTGGTTTGAGGCATAGAGACCCTTGCTTGGCAAGCACACAACCTTTTCGAGTGAGTTTGAACATAGAAACAAAATTAGGGTTTCCCGGTTAGCATCTTTGAGACATATGAGTGTGAAATAAGAAATTTGGAGTTAGGAATGAGATTAGACCTTTTTGATGGTTTGAAGCTGTTTATTAGGTCTTGATGAGCCTATATCTCAAATTTGAGGTCAATTGGACGTCGAACGGGTCAAGAACGCAAAGAAACACAAACCAAGCGTTTTGTGATCGATTAATTAATTGAAAGTCGGAATATTAATTTAGGTCGGTCCTGAGTACAATAGGCCTTATGATTAACCTAAAATAATTACAGAAAAATATTCCAGTAGTAGGTTACACAGGAAGATACGAAAGAAAACACCTAGTTGTGCCGACGGAACAACACATAGTGATACGTGTCGTTACCAGGAGGAAGGTGGCCATGGTGATGCCACCTCACATTCCACCTAACACTTTTGCATGTAAGACACCTAACCCTTTTGCATGTGTGACACCTAACCCTTTTTGCATGTGTGACACCTAAACCTTTTGCATGTGTGACACCTAACCCCTTTGCATGAATGACACCTATCTGCACTACCCTTTTTGCATGCATGACCCTTGTTTTCCCACTAACTTATCAAAACCTAAATAAATTCATCTATCAAAGTAAAATCACAAAAGTGACTTCATTTTTCCTCCTCCAGCCTCATTTCACTCATCCTTCCATAGCCAATTTCATTCCCTCACCTCTGCATGTGTTGGCTAAATAGTTAAGTGAAGGAAAGAACAAGTTGCATACTCATTCACACCCAAAAACTCATCTTATCCTGTTTCTGTAAAACCATCCCCTCACCTTCTTCCGCCGTTGGATCGTGTTGACATTTCATGGAGAGGTTCTAGGCTAGTAATTCTTCACATCCAACGGTTAAAAGTTCTGTTCTTTCCCCAGAGTGAGAGTTATTCAACTCAGAAAAAGGAGATAAGCTCAACTCGTGTAGCTCCTGACCAGTTACCTTGGGAGGTTCATCCTAGGCTCATCCACCGTTGGATCGAGCTGAAATTTTTGGAGAAGGTAAGGAAAAGGTGCACCGTTCACTTTTGTAAATAAATGTTTGGGTTGTGAGATATAGAGCCAAAACAGTGGCGGATTTTTGGGTGTTTGTTGCAGATTCTAAGTTCCTTTCAAGGTGTTGTTCACAATGTGGTTTCTTAGGTCGACTTTCGGAGACTCAGGGGCCTAGGTCCGTGTGAGGCAGAATCGTGAGGAGTAGAGGATGAGTAATTTAGTTGTGTCTAGGTCATCGTACGACTCTCCAGGTGGGGGAAAGAAATTATTTAACGTCGGAAATGGCATGGTACATTTAATTCGATAATGGCGTAGGGCAACCCAAACCCTACATGTTTGCGAGTAACGGACAATGTCCATATCACGCTGGGTACTACTTAGTAGTACTCGTGATGATATTGAGATTGTGCGTTTATCACCGTTATGTTTATTATGTATTATTTTATTATTTTATGATTGTCTGCTTGGATGATTTGATTGGTTAAATTGATGTTGGTAACTGCTGGATGATGATATTATGAGTTGCGATTATTTTATAAGCATGATATCTTATTATTTTAATGAGATTTTGATAATGATTATTAGTTTGGAAATGATGATTTTATGACATGTTAGTAATGATGATGCTATGACATGATGATATTATGGTATGATGTGTTGAGTGTTATAATTGTGATTAGAGTTTGAGTAAATGATAAGTTATATCGAGACATGAGGATGTATTGGGGAATTCATGTTGTATGTGTTAGTAGTGCCTAACTGAGATGATTCCTGAGATATGATGATGATGAGATTGATGAGATAAGATTTTATTGAGGTTACTATGAGATTATGATGAGCGGTTAGGGCACTAGGGGGTGACCTGAAACATGGTCTGTGATATGGTGGATGATAAGCCTCTGGCTTATCTAGTTTTATGACTAGATGAACTAAGGTTTATGTGCCAATTAGTCGAGTTCACTCTCGTTTTCGCCCAAATTTGCCTTGTTTTGTTCCTAAGTTGGACTTTGACTCGTTTTGCATCTTTTGTGTAGTTTTTAGCTTATTTTGGATAGAATTATGCTTTTGGTTGCTTTTGGTGTTTTCAGGTCAATAAGTGAAGCTCCGGGAGTCAAGGAAAGCCAAGAAATAGTGGAAATTGCAATTCTGGAGACACTCGCCCCGCGAGTGTATGCTCGCCTCGCGAGACTGAAGGTCAACAAAGCAGCAAAAGTCATCATTTCTGGATCGCCACGCGAAAATCTTCTCGCCCCGCGAGAGTCTGAAGACCTGCAAGACAGAGACTATCACGGCATAGCCGTGATTAAGGTCACGGCTGTGACAAATTTAGGTTTGAAGTCTCGCCTCGCGAGAGCCTGAAGACCCTGGAAGACAGAGACCATCACGGCCCAGCCGTGATGAATGTCACGGCTGTGACAGATTGAAGATGGAAGACTCGCCCCGCGAACACACCCTCGCCTCGCGAAAATCCAAACTTGAATGCGCGCCAAAACTAAAATTTGCGTCGCGAGAGTAAGCTCGCCCCACGAGCTGGCGAGAAACAGAATCCTTATTTAAAGGCTGTCTCAGATCAGAATTGGGTATCAAGTTGTTAGTCACTTGTTTAGATCAGTAGTGCGAATCCTTGTTTCTGGAGCTGCATCTCCCTTTTCTTTTCTTTTCTTTTTATTTTATGATGGTGATTATGTCCGATTGATTGTCTATGAGCATGAGGAACTAATCCCCTCGTCCGAGGGATCAATGAAGCCACCCATGGCGGTGTAGTGTTCTTGTGATGTATGTGTTTCTCCCCTTCTCTTATGATTGTTTTCCAATTCTGTTTTGATTGCGTTGATCATATGTGTTGCGTGATTGACTAGTTAACGTGTTTGAGGCCGACCGGCGAGTCGCGTTTTAGAACTTGGATTGGAATCACTAATTGAATGATAAACACGACAGTGGATTTAGGAGATTAGTGCAACCTTATAGGGAACAAGAATTAACCAAATTCGAGATTAGGATTATGAGACCTAGTAAGTAATTAATCCAATCGTCGAATACGTCCTATTGAGCACGACGGTGGATATAGGAGAAATTAGGGGTCCCGGTTGACATTGTAATTGAACCTAGGGAGGAATTCATCATCACTTGGGTACTATACATGATTGGATAGGTGGATTTGAGACCTAGGATATTTTAATTTCAGATTTTTCGTTAATTGTTTCATTAGATTTGATAATTTGAATTCAATCTAATCTCTCTCTCTCAACCACTTTCCTCACTTGACCAAACGCATCGGATTTCCCGCGGATTAGTTGAATTGGTAGCCCAATCCCTGAGTTCGACCTCGGTAATTACTTACCGTGTTTCTTTTATTACTTGCGACGACCCGGTACACTTGCCGGCGTCACAACAGTGGACCTGAAACATGGTCGTGTGGGGTCTATGCCTCGGAGGGAGAATTCTTAGGGATAGGCTAACGGCGGACCGTCCCAGACATGATTTCATTTTAGTTACAGCTATAGTTCATGCGTTGCATGAGCACCCTGATCGGGTTTCAGAGGTGTGCACCGGATTGTGCAGCTATAGTGCCATTGCTTTGCATGGGCATCCTCCATCCGTGGACGAGGATATGCGCCGGGGACTTTGGGATGTGTCGATTTATTGATGTGATATCAGGATATGGCCGATACCTGATGAGATTATTCATACAGCATTTGCATTGCATCATGATGGAGGGTAGAGGAAAGATCCTAGATGTGGATTGAGGATTATTGTGTTTTATTTATGTATACTCTTGGAGATGGATGTTTAGTGTGCCGTTATTTAATTAAATGTTGCTAAACCCTTTCCACGTTTGACGTTATATTGTTTCTTATCCCTTTTCTTCTTGTTGTTGGGTATGTTTTATTTATGTGATCGCTATAAGAAGACTCGGTGGAGAAGCTAGCTATGGAGGAACTAGATGGAACCCCTTATGAGCCAGATGCTGGAGGACGAGCAGTGGACCCGAGTAGTTGAGTAGAGAGACTACGGTCAGTGCGTCTTTTTTAGGCATTTTATCTTTTGTTGTTTATATTAGTTTGTACCTATTGGGATCCTACTGAAGGGATTCCCTCTACTGTACTGCATCAGGATATGATGTGTATATGTTATGCATGTGTGTACATATGTTGTTTATATTTTAAGTTCAAATTTTTCCGCCGTTTTAATATATACGCTTAACGATAATAACACAATTAGGTCCTAATATTATGGGTTTTCTTTAATGGGACGTCGGGGCGTCTCATTTGGTGGTATCAGAGCAGTTCGTTTCTGAAAGGACTGTGATTAGGGTGAACTGGTCATTTAGTTGAATCCACATCGGATAACTGCTATGCTTAGAAGTTGGGTAGTGAGTCCGACACGACATCTTTATGGCATATAGTATTTATATTCCAGTTTTATGTAGTATTATATGTCATATTGATGTGGGCTAATGATTTATTCTAACAGAATCATGGGTCGAGGTAGAGGACGCGGATGTGGTAGACGTGGTGGTAGAGCTATTGAGGGTGTTGAGAATGAGGCTTATCAGCCAGAGGCAGGGATTGGAGATGGAGGAGAGTCCACCGAGACTCTTCGCACTATCTGCGAGTTAACATCCGTTGTGTTGCAGTAGGCACAACAGAATGCTCAGAGGGTACAGAGAAGGAGAGCCGTGGAGGCTGAGGATGCAGGACTGGCTACCTTTCTCAAAGGTAAGCCACCACAGTTTGGAGGAGTGTATGATCCCGAGCGGGCAGAGTGGTGGATACAGGAGCTCGAGAAGATCTTTGACACCATGTGATGCAGAGATGACAAGAAGGTGACTTGTGCCGCTTTCATGCTGACAGGAGGAGTCGAGTCATGGTGGAGAGGCAAGATGAGATTGCTTGAGGCTGAGGGCAGATTGGCCAATTGGGAGTTATTCAGAGAGTATTTCTTCAAGAAGTACATCCCTCGGTTAGTCAGACGCGAGAAGGAGAGAGAGTTCATGAGTCTCCAGTAGGGAGATAGGTCTGTTGGTGATTATGCGGCCAGATTTGAAGCCCTGATTCAGTTTTCGGAGTTCTATCAGAGGTTCCCAGATGAGGATTGGATGTGCCGAAGGTTTGAGGAGGGTTTACGACACGAGCTGAGGAGGGTTATAGCGCCCTTGGATATTTTGAGCTATCCAAAGATGGTGGAGAAGGCCAGTGCTATTGAGAGCATGAACAGGAGGCAGGCTGCAGAGCAGAGACAGTAGCGTAGTGGGGGTCCTACCCAAGCAGATCATCAAAAGAGAGGTGATTGGGGTTCTCAGTGGAGGAGAGGACCATATACTAGACCTGGGCAGAGCGCTCAGACATCTGCATCACCAGCACCAGTTGCTAGAGAGGGCCAACAGCAGAGGGGCCCAATATGTTTCAGATGCGGAGGTTCCATTATCTCAGAGACTGTACAGATAGATATAGTTGCTACATCTGTGGCAAACCAGGACATTTTTCTAGAGATTGCCGACAGAGAGCAGGACAGCAGCAGCCAGCTGCCTGCAAAGGAGCCAGTGGTTCTAGAGGTGGAGCTGGGAGAGGAGTTCCAGCGGCAGGGCGATAGACGGCCATACCTCAGGCCACGGGGAGAGTGTTTACAGTAAGAGGATCCGAGTCTTCTCAATCTGCAGATCGTATTCAAGGTATGTGTTTACTATCTGGCAGACTCTCGCGTGTGTTGTTTGACTCAGGTGCTACACATTCATTTGTTTCGCTTGAGTGTGTGGATCATTTACATATGCCCGTTTCTCAACTACCATATACTTTGATAGTATCTACCTCTACTAGTGATCCTTTGATCACTATGTCTGTTTGCTTACAGTGACCTATAGTTGTTGAAAATAGGATATTTCTGGTAGATCTCACCTGTTTGCCTATGCAGTAGATAGACGTTATCCTTGGCATGGATTGGCTTTTGGCTAACTATGTAGTGTTAGACTATGCCTGAAAGACCTTATCATTTCTTGAGCCTTCTAGCATAGTACCTGCCATTGAAGGAACCGCTATGAGGAGTGACAAGTCTCAGCAGTATATGATGCTTTTCTCTTTGGAAGCTAAGGAGACTCCGAGTATGGATTCTTTGCCTATCGTGAGAGAGTTTCCTGAGGTTTTCACTCCAGATGTTCCAGGTTTGCCACCAGAGAGAGAAGCGGAGTTCGCTATAGATCTCATACCAGGGACCGGACCTATATCAGTAGCTCCTTATCGGATGTTACCAGTGGAGTTGGTATACTTGAAGAAACAGCTGGATGACATGATGAAGAAGGAATTCATCAGACCGAGTGTTTCGCCTTGGGGAGCACCGGTATTGTTTGTCAAGAAAAAGGACGGAAGTTCTAGGTTGTGAACGGATTATAGGCTGTTGAATAAAGTTACAATCAAGAACAAATATCCATTGCCTAGGATAGATGATCTGATGGATCAGTTGAAGGGAGCTTCGGTGTTTTCCAAGATAAATTTAAGATCAGGATACCATCAGATTAGGGTGAAGAAGGAGGATATACCTAAGACCGCTTTCAGGACGAGGTATGGACACTATGAGTACCTAGTTATGCCTTTTGGTGTAACTAATGCTCCAGCGGTGTTCATGGATTACATGAACAGAATATTTAGACCGTTCCTTGATAAGTTTGTGGTGGTGTTTATAGATTATATTCTCATCTATTCTCGTAGAAGGGAAGAGAACGAGGAACATCTGAGAGTGGTGTTACAGGTGTTGAGAAATAGGCAGTTGTATGCTAAGCTATCCAAGTGTGAATTTTGGTTAGAAGAAGTACAGTTTCTAGGGCATATAATCGACAAGGAAGGGATAGTTGTTGATCCAGCTAAGGTAGAGGCAGTGATTAAGTGGGAGAGGCCTAAGTCAGTGAGTTAGGTGAGAAGTTTTCTAGGATTAGCCGGTATTACAGGGGGTTTATCGAGGGTTTCTCGAAGATTGTGTTGCCTGTGACGTAGTTAACGAGAAAGGGTACGACGTTTGTCTGGACAAAGAAGTGTGAGGAGAGTTTTCAGAAGCTCAAGGAGAAGTTGACTACATCTCCAGTGCTGACGTTACTAGATCCATTGGGACAATTTGACGTGTACTGTGACGCATCTTATCAAGATTTGGGGTGCATTTTGATGCAAGAGGGAAGAGTTGTGGCTTATGCTTCCCGTCAGTTGAGGGTTCATGAAAGGAATTATCCGACCCATGATCTGGAGTTAACAGCCATAGTGTTCGCATTAAAGATATGGTGACACTATCTTTATGGGGCTAAGTTCAATGTGTTCAGCGATCATAAGAGTTTAAAGTATTTGTTTGATTAGAAGTAACTGAACATGAGGCAACGTAGATGGATGGAATTCATTAAGGACTATGAGTTTGATCTTCAATACCATCCAGGGAAGGCTAATGTTGTGGCGGATGCACTAAGTTGGAAATCCTTGCACGTATCCGCAATGATGGTGAAAGAGATGGAGTTTCTTGAATAGTTTAGATATTGAACCTAGGTATGGATTTGACTGAGGATAGAATATGCTTAGGTATGATCACCGTCAGTAGTGAGTTTTTGAGAGATCTTAAGGTTAAACAGGTTCAGGATGAATACTTGGTAGAGGTCAGTCGAGGCATAGATGAGGGCAAGGTGTCAGTTTAGGAGAGGATCAGATGGGGTGTTAAGGTTGAGAGATCGGATATGTGTGCCAGAGGACTTAGAGATTAGGAAGATGATCTTAGAGGAGGCACATAAAAGTAAGCTGAGTTTCCACCCAGGAGCCACCAAGATGTACCAAGACATGAAGATGTTTTGGTGGCCAAAGATGAAGAAAGAAGTGGCGGAGTATGTTCTATCATGTTTGGTGTGTCAGAAAGATAAGATAGAGCATCAAAAGTCCGCAGGGTTGTTGCAGTCCTTGGATATCCCAGAGTGGAAGTGGGATAGCATAGTGATGGACTTTGTGGTTGGATTGCCACGAACTCCGAAGAGGTTTGATGCGATTTGGGTTTTCATTGATAGGTTGACGAAGTGTGCTCACTTCTTACCTATTGGTGAGAGTTAAAGTCTTGAAAGGTTGACCCAGATCTACATCAAGGAAGTAGTGAGGTTGCATGGTGTGCCGTCGAGTATTGTCTCCGACCGAGATCCTAGATTTACATCTAGATTTTGGAGGCAGTTACACAATGCTTTGGGGGAAAAGTTGAGGATGAGTTCTACTTATCATCCTCAGACGGATGGACAATCAGAGAGAACGATTCAGTCTTTGGAGGATCTTTTAAGAGCTGATGTGTTGGAACATGTGGGAAGTTGGGATGAGTTCCTACCTTTGATTGAGTTCACATACAATAACAGTTTCCACAGCAGCATCGGGATGGCACCGTATGAGGCTCTGTATGGGAGAAAGTGTAGGACTCCGTTGTGTTGGTATGAGACTGGCGAGAGCCAAGTGTTGGGTCCTGATATGGTACAGCAAACAAACGAACAAGTTAGGAAGATAAGAGAGAAAATGAAGGAAGCTCGTGATCGGTAAAGAAGCTACATTAACAAGAGGAGGAGACCCTTAGAGTTCCAAGAAGGTGATCACGTGTTCTTGAGAGTCACCCCAAAGACCGGAATTGGCAGGGCTATAAAGTCTAGAAAGCTCACCCCCCCCGATTCATTGGACCATTTCAGATTCTTCGACGAATTGGTCCAGTAGCTTACTAGATAGCCTTACCGCCTTACCTTTCCAACCTTCATGATGTCTTCCATGTTTCCCAGTTGAGAAAATATTACCCAAATCCTTCTCATGTCATTGAGCCTGAGTCCATACAACTCCGAGAGAATATAGAATATGAGGCTTTACCGTCTAACATTGCAGATAGAAGGATTAAAGAACTCCGTGGTAAACAGATTCCCCTGGTCAAGGTCATATGGGATAGTGTCATAGGAGATGCTACTTAGGAGCGTGAGGCAGACATTCAGCAGCAGTACCCCCCATTTGTTTTCAAGTATGTAAATTCCGAGGACATAATTTCTTTTAAGAGGGGTAGTGATGTCGTGCGAGTGCACGTGCGATTCCGGCAAGTATACCGGATTCGTTGCCAAGTAATAAAAAGATATCGATCCCACAGAGACCGTGATCTCAAATCGCAGTTAATTATCAAATCGATAAAACTTGACTGTAAAACAAAAAAAAGATTTTGTTTTGGTTTTGATTTTTGAAATAAGAGATAACTTGGATAAGGAATGCACTCAAGTAAAACAAAGTAAATCAGTTTATGGTTTTTCATATCTAAATTGATTCCTAGGAATTGGGTTACCAACAAGATTGTTTACGTTACTAAATTGATTACCCCTTGTTAATTACCTAAATTACTTTGAAGGCAAATTTATCCTCAAATAGTTAATGCTCCCTCTCGGGTTACAAAAACCGTGCCCAATTAAACCAACCCCTACTCTCGTGGTAGTCGAATTTAGATTGAACCCTTTACGTTTCGTGACAATTCGTTAATCCTCGAAGGACCTCTCGTGATTTAAGTCCTAAGTCTGATTCTATAGATCCGATACCTAAGTTCACCGCTAGGTTCCTCCTTAGAATATCTACGTCACGCAAATAATCGGCCGCCGAATTTACGAGTAATTAAAACACTAGAAATCATATCTAAAGCAAAATCGCAATTAACAAAGATATAACATCAATTCATTACCATAAACAAACCTTGGGCATAGCCCCAATCCCTAGAACTAAAGCTACTACTCAAGCATTGCCATGGTGATGACAAGCTTGGTTAACAACAACATAAAATAAAATAAGAGAAGAGGAGAAGAAGAAGAAGAAGAGAGATCCTAAATTATTGCCTAAGTGTAGCAGCCCAAAAAGTCTTTTTTTTTTTAGTCTCTGCTCAGATGCCTTATTTATAGATTTGGGAAGTTTGAATCCCAATCTAACTCAAATTAGATCCAAATCAGTTGCTTCTGATCCAAGTAATGCGCGTCACGGCCGTGATGGATTCTGCCTGTTGAGGGTATGGTTCAGCTGACAGGTCACGGCTGTGATGGACATCACGGCTAGGCCATGACCCGTTCTGACTTTTGCCTTCTTTCTTTTCAGTTTTGCTCGATCATGGCCGTGATGGTCATCACGGCTAGGCCGTGATGGGCTCTGCTTGTCTCATTTTCTTCACTTTTCAAGCTCTATCTTCATCCAAGCTCCATCATGGTTGATCCTGAGCATTTAATCCATAATTTCTGTAAAACAACACCATAAAACCGCCTTACCCGTTCCAATGTAAAAACTAACAAAAATCAAATTAAAAATGCCTAAACTATATGAAAATGCATGCAAAATGATAAACAAATATGAGGTGTAATCACACTCATCAAATCACCCCAAGCTTAAGATTTTGCTTGTCCTCAAGCAACCACCAAGGCCAGACGATATAAATAATTAGAACGTGGATAGTGAACCAAGAACCCGAGTAGCTAATCCAAGTAATAGGCTTATTCAAATAAGAAACCTAGAGACAATCAATTTCAAGTCCAATTAGAAGCTTAGGTTTCCTAAATCCATATTCTCATTGATTTGGGCACTCTTCTCACCTCACTCAAGTGTTTAAGTGTATATGACAATTCGCTCAATTTCCTCAAGGAAGGTATTCTACCATAAGCTTGACTATTAACCAAATATCCACTTTATTAATATAAACACAAAAGAATCAATAGGTCTTTTACTTTGGTTGTAATGGGGCCATGGGATTAATCGTTAGGTGGGGAAATCAAGAAAAGGAAATTCAAGAGGGTTAAACAAAATATCAAACATTGCAAAGCATGAAACCTTCTAAAATACCCTTTTTGGTCTTTGATTCATCTTTCCACCTTTCTTTCCTTCTTTTTATTTTATTTCTCACTTTCTTTTTGTCATCCCCTTCTCTATATATATATATATATATATATATATATATATATATATATATATATATATATATATATATATATATATATATATATATATTATTTTATTTATTTGGAAAAGGGGAGATTTTCAACTCAAGAGAAATAGTTTTCTATCTTTCTCATCCCAAACTTTATCAAACTACCTTTTTACCCCTTTTTTTTGTAATACTTTAAAATGTGCCATACCAAGCATTATTCATCAAAGTAATTCAAGGTACCAAGAAAAGTATTTTATTTTTTTAGGCTCAAAATTGGGCAACTAAGGGGTAGCATTTAGTCAATCAAAGCTCAGAAGGCCGAAAAAAATACCTAGTGCCTCAATCATTTTCAAAAATGTTTTCAAAAATTTCTAAGTTTCAAAACGGTTTCAAGTCAAGTTCTAGAGAATACAATCCAAGAGGAATAAAACACTCTATCACAAAGAATGGGGTAAATTTAGTGAGTACCCCTTTTTGGCTCAAAAATCTCACATTTAGTAGTTTAACATCAATGAGAAACACAAATCTAGAGAACCACATGCTAATTATCAACTATCAAAAGATCATCTCAAGATTTTTTATTTTTAGCCTTATCACAAGAATAAAAAATTGGGTTAAAAATTCACTATCTCAATTTATTTGGCACCAAGTTCTCACAATTGGATGCATACTCTAAGCAAAGGGCAATCTAATCATGAGATCATGCAAAACTATGCCTATATGAGTGTAACATGAAAAATGCAAAAATGCAAAAATGCACAAATACCCCTACCCTAAGCTTAAAAACTTACATTGTCCCCAATGTAAATAATCAAGTCGTAGAGAGGAGAAAAATGGAACAACTCACCGAGGTGGTAGCGGGTGTTGGCTCACATGCCTAGTCAAAGATTGTTGGAAATTGTATCACGGCCGTGATGGGTATCACGGGCAGGCCATGATCAATTCTAGTCTTCAGGAGCTGGCATGTCACGACCGTGACCTGTATCATGGCTTGGCCGTGATACTCTCTGATCTTTAGGGTCCTTCCCATCACGCCCGTGATGCTTATCACGGCTGGGCCGTGATCCTATCTGGTCTTCTTGGTTAGCTCATCACGACCGTGACCACTGTCACGGCCTGGGCGTGATGACTTCTGACTTTGTTTGTCCCTGCCCTTTTTGCTCTTCCTTCCTTCTTAGCCTGATAACAGTTGACAAATCTATTAATTTATGATTTTTTCCTCTTGATCTTCTCAAATTATTCAAGAGCTAAATTCAAAAACAAATGGAAAAGGGAAAGAAAACTTGGGTTGCCTCCCAAGCAGTGCTTATTTACGGTCTTAAGCTTGACCATACTTCCTTAAGTCAACCGGGGTCGGCTGGGCGTAGAAGTGCAGGAACACTTCTCTTCCATGGGAGTCCTTTAAAGAACCGATTATGCTCATATGGCCAATTGTGCTTCCTCTTCGCTCTTTTCACTCTAAGCTTCATGGCCTTACTCCTTCCCGGTGGAAGTTTTGTTATCGCATGATGAGCAACTCCAACTTCATCACTACTGGGTGCATCATTTGCCATGCAAATCTTCGGAGTTGCTTCCATGTTGAGCTCTTCCTTTACCACTAGAGACGTTATATCGATCCTACACATATGACTCACAAAATGAGGGTTGTTATATGAGTTAGTCAATTTAAAATCTACCCTACCTTCCTCTATATTCAGAGAGAGTTTGTCATTCCTTACGTCTATTATTGCTCCAGCTGTGGCCAAGAATGGCCTTCCTAAAATGATGGGTAATTCAGAATTCCCTCTCATATCCAATACCTGGAAATCGGTAAGGATGAAAAATTTCCCTACCTTTACGGGAACATTCTCTAGTATGCCTAGAGGAGTTCTAGTTGAGCCATCCGCAAATTGTAAGGAGAATTTGAATGGACTCAACTCTTTGGTTCCCAAACTTTCCAAGATAGTGAGCGGCATCAAGCTCGCACTAGCTCCTAAGTCACATAAGGCTTGGTCTATTTGTACCTTTTCAATTGAGCAAGCGATAGAAAAACTACATGGGTCTTTCAGTTTAGGAGGCATATTAGCTTCTATATCTACTTGCTTTCTCTTGACCAACCTTTGTGGGAAAGGTATCGGGGGTTGGTACGGTGGTGGAGGGACATACTTTGGTTCTGGCTCTTCACCCTCGCTCATGTCCTCCTCACATTCCACATCCTTTTCAACCACCCCAAGCTTATCATCCCTCAAGTATATGGCATTACAATGTTCATTGGGATTAGCTTCGGGTTGGCCCGGGAACGTACCCTTTGGTCTAGAATACGTGCTGGCTTGTTGGGCAATCTAAGTTTCTAGCATCTTGTTGTGGATGGCTAAGTTATCTACCTTAGATGCTAGCTCCTTTATTGCCTCGTTTACTGCCCTACCTTGTTGTCTAAACTCTTCATTTTGTTTTGTTTGAGTTTCCACAAAACTTTCCAATAAAGACTCGAGTTTAGACTTCTGTACCTGAGGATACCCCGCTACGAGTTTCCTATTACCTTGGCCTTCTTCGAACTCGTGGTTCAGCGTGTTGTTGTAGTTCCCGTAGGAGAGGTAAGGGATGTTCTTCCTTCCTTGGTTGTAAGGATTTGGGGGAGCATAATCGGGTAACTTCGGGTTCGTGTCATAGAAGTTGTGACAAGAGTTCACTTGTTCCCCCGAAGCGCCGGATCCATGAGCAATACCATGTGGGCACTCCATTATGTCATGTCCCAGCATTCCACAAATCTCACAAACAATGTTAGTAGCACCTATTGAACTCACGTTAGCCCTTTCAAGCTGATCAAACCGTTTATTCAGTGAGTCTAGTTTAGACATAATAAGATCAGTGCTATTCATTTCAAACTTACCCCCCAAAATCTTTTTTGGGTTATTACCTCTTTCTGAACCCCATTGGTGGTAGTTGGTGGCCACGTTTTCAATGATGTTGAATGCCTCAGTCAGAGGCCTATTCATAAAGGCTCCACCAGCTGTGGAATCAAGTGACACCTTCGAAGAGTAATCCAATCCGTTGTAGAAGGTGTGCACTAATAACCACCTCTCGAGTCCATGATGTGGGCAAGACTCCAGCAATCCCTTGTAGCGATCCCAAGCTTCGAATAAGGATTCTCCGTCCTTTTGGAAGAAGCCGGTGATCTGGGTTCGTATGTAGGTCGTCTTGGATGGAGGGAAGAATTTCTCCAAGAACGCCTGCTCCAGTTGGTCCCAAGTCGACAAGGTGTTAGCGGGCACTTGTTTCAGCCAAGCTTTTGCTTTTCCAGTCAGAGATGAGGGGAACAACCTCAAACGAATAGCATCAACCGGGGCGCCTTGAATTCTAACTGCATCGGTGAACTCCAAGAATGTCTCCACGTGATTAGTCGGGTCCTCCGAGGGCAATCCTCCGAATTGATGTTGCCTAATCATGTTGATTAGCATAGGCGATATAGTGTAGTTCTCCGCCTCAATCTCTGGCCTAGCAATCCCAGTTCGCAAACCCCTAGCATTTGGGGCTGCGTAGTCCTTCAATGGTTTCGTATCCGGTAGATTCGCCATGAGTGGAATGGGAATCGACTTTTCTCTCTCTCTTTGTAGTCTCCTACGTCTATGAAAGTTTCTCTCGATTTCGTGGTCAACCTCAATAAGGCTTCCAAGACTTAGGGATCCTTGCATAAAAGAGAAAAACACAGAGAGATATAGATACTCTAGAAGGAAAAGAGATAAATGAGAAATTTTTTTTAAATAAAAAATTAAGTAAAAAGAAAAAGGTTCATAAAAATCAATTTAAAAATTAAGTTGAGATTCGAGGAAGCACAGTCCCCGGCAACGGCGCCAAAAACTTGATGTCGTGCGAGTGCACGTGCGATTCCGGCAACTGTACCGGATTCGTCGCCAAGTAATAAAAAGATATCGATCTCACAGAGACCGTGATCTCAAATCGCAGTTAATTATCAAATCGATAAAACTGGACTGTAAAACAAAAAAAAAAGATTTTGTTTTGGTTTTAATTTTTGAAATAAGAGATAACTTGGATAAGGAATGCACTCAAATAAAACAAAAAGTAAATCAGTTTATGGTTTTTCATATCTAAATGGATTCCTAGGAATTTGGTTACCAACAAGATTGTTTACGTTACTCAATTGATTACCCCTTGTTAATTACCGAAATTGCTTTGAAGGCGAATTTATCCTCAAATAGTTAATGCTCCCTCTCGGGTTACAAAAACCGTGCCCAATTAAACCAACCCCTACTCTCGTGGTGGTCGAATTTAGATTGAACCCGTTACGTTTCGTGACAATTCGTTAATCCTCGAAGGGCCGCTCCTAACTCTCGTGATTTAAGCTCTAAGTCAGATTCTATAGATCTGATACCTAAGTTCACCCCTAGGTTCCTCCTTAGAATATCTACGTCACGCAAATAAGCGACCGTCGAATTTACGAGTAATTAAAACACTAGAAATCAGATCTAAAGCAAAATCGCAATTGTATGTGTGACACCTCACATTCCACCTAACCCTTTTGCATGCGTGACACCTAACCCTTTTGTATGTGTGACACCTAACCCTTTTTGCATGTGTGACACCTAAACCTTTTGCATGTGTGACACCTAACCCCTTTGCATGAATGACACCTATCTCCACTACCCTTTTTGCATGCATGACACTTGTCTTCCCACTAAATTATCAAAACCTACATAAATTCATCTATAAAAGCAAAATCAAAAAAGTGACTTCATTTTTCCTCCTCCAGTCTCAATTCACTCATCCTTCCATAGCCAATTTCGTTCCCTCACCTCTGCATGTGTTGGCTGAATAGTTAAGTGAAGGAAAGAACAAGTTGCAAACTCATTCACACCCAAAAACTCATCTTATCCTGTTTCTGTAAAATCATCCCCTCGCCTTCTTCCACTGTTGGATCGTGTTGACATTTCATGGAGAGGTTCATCCTAGGCTCATCCACCGTTGGATTGAGCTGACATTTTTGGAGTAGGTAAGGAAAAGGTAACTCTTTATTCTCACCGTTCACTTTTGTAAATAAATGTCTGGGTTGTGAGATATAGAGCCAAAACAGTGGCGGATTTTAGGGTGTTTGTTGCAGATTCTAAGTTCCTTACAAGGTGTTGTTCACAATGTGGTTTCTTAGATGGACTTTTGGAGACTCAGGAGCCTAGGTCCGCGTGAGGCAGAATCATAAGGAGTAGAGGACGAGTAATTTCGTTGCGTCTAGGTCATCGTACGACTCTCCTGGTGGGGGAAAGAAATTATTTAACGTCGGAAACGGCACGGTGATGTTTAATTCGATAATGGCGTAGGGCGACCCAAACCCTACATGTTTGCGAGTAACGGACAATGTCCATATCACGCTGGGGACTACTTAGTAGTACTCGTGATGATATTGAGATTGTGCGTTTATCACCGTTATGCTTATTATATATATTATTTTATTATTTTATGACTGTCTGCTTGGATGATTTGACTGGTTGAATTGATGTTGAAAACTGCTGGATGATGATGTTATGAGTTGCGATTATTTTATAAGCCTGATATCTTATTATTTTAATTAGATTTTGATAATGATTATTAGTTTGGAAATGATGATTTTATGACATGTTAGTAATGATGATGCTATGACATGATGATATTATGGTATGATGTGTTGAGTGTTATAATTGTGATTAGAGTTTGAGTAAATGATAAGTTATATCGAGACATGAGGATGTATTGGGGAATTCATGTTATATGTGTTAGTAGTGCCTAACTGAGATGATTCCTGAGATATGATGATAATGAGATTGATGAGATAAGATTTTATTGAGGTTACCTATGAGATTATGATGAGTAGTTAGGGCACTAGGGGGTGACCTGAAACATGGTCTGTGATATGGTGGACCTGAAACATAGTCGTGTGGGGTCTATGCCTCGGAGGGAGAATTCCTAGGGATAGGCTAACGGCGGACCCTCCCAGACATGATTTCATTTTAGTTGCAGCTATATTTCATGCGTTGCATGAGCACCTTGGCCGGGGTTCAGAGGTGTGCACCGGATTGTGCAGCTATAGTGCCATTGCTTTGCATGGGCATCCTCCATCCATGGACGAGGGTGTGCGCCGGGGACTCTGGGACGTGTCAATTTATTGATGTGATATCCGGATATGGCCGATACCTGATGAGATGATTCATACAGCATTTGCATTGGATCATGATGGAGGGTGGAGGAAAGATCCTAGATGTGGATTGAGGATGATTGTGTTTTATTTATGTATACTCTTGGAGATGGATGTTTAGTGTGCCGTTATTTAATTAAATGTTGTTAAACCCTTTCCATGTTTGACGTTATATTGTTTCTTATCCCTTTTCTTCTTGTTGTTGGGTATGTTTTCTTTATGTGATCGCTATAACAAGACTCGGTGGAGAAGCCAGCTATGGAGGATCTAGATGGAACCCCTTATGAACCAGATGCTGGAAGACGAGTAGTGGACCCGAGTAGTTGAGTAGAGAGACTACGGCCAATGCGTCTTTTTGAGGTGTTTTATCTTTTGTTGTTTATATTAGTTTGTACTTATTGGGATCCTACTGAAGGAATTCCCTATAATGTACTGCATCAGGATATGATGTGTATATGTTATGCATGTGTGTATATATATTGTTTATATTTTAAGTTCAAATTTTTCCTTCGTTTTAATATATATACGCTTAACGATAATAACACGATTAGGTCCTAAATATTATGGGTTTTCTGTAATGGGACGTCGGGGCGTCTCAGCAAGCCTGTTAATTTCATAACATACTTGACAGGAAAATAGAATTTTTACAAAAAAAAAAAAATTGACAGAGTCTCCCCTGTAATTTCAGCATCCCAAAACAAAAATCACCTGCTAAAATACTATCATTCTAGAAGTTCCAGACACTGAAATACATCAATTTTGGTATTCACACCATTAACACAACTCAAAAGAATATAGTACTAGTTTCTTATAGTTGCAGAGTGAAAAAAGTTTCAAAATACATAAAAAAGGCCTCCAACACAAAAAGGGGCCCACCAAAAAAGAGCGACACTGCCTGAACGATCTGAAGTTGTTAGCAGCCAACTACTCAACTGTCTCGGAATCTGTATGGTAAAAAAAGAAGGGTGAGTCACATAGACTCAATGATGACATAACAACCAACATGAACTCGAAGGGAAACATACTAACGCACAAATAGTTATTCTTTCAAACTTAAAGGCAAGCATACTGGAGTATGGATACAATAAAATCAAGTAACTTTAATTAAGCATATATATATATATATATATATATATATATATATATATATATATATATATATATATATATTAAACTTGAAAAATTAACATGTTACAAATAATAACATTTTAAAACCCAATCTTGTCACTTTTTTTCTAATAAAACAAGTGACAAAACACATGTTTAAAGAAATTTTATTAACAGTGAGGTCACACATGAGAGAACCAAAAACCTGATGCAGCTTTATCTCACTGATAGCCCTCTTCTCCTAAGGGTGGCCTCTCCGACCCATAGGGCGGCTCAATCTAACAAAATGCCCTCTCATCTTTAAAGTCACATCAATCATATCTCATCGAGGACGGCTCCATCTCGTCGATAGCCCTCTCTGTGCACTGGTGACTCCATCCAACAGATAGCTCTCTCATCCCGGAATCATATAACTAGTTGCATCTAGACCGTTATCCTTGCTAACTCTATAGGACTTAGGCTATGTTTGGTAAAAACTAGCGGATAGCGGATAAGGTAGCTGATAGCGGATTATATTTCAAGTGTTTGGTAAAACTTGCAGTTGCACTAGCTGATAAATATAAAATGACATAAAATGATATGTTTGCAAATTATATATATTATTTATTTTAAAATAATTATCACTTTTAACACTTTAATTTATTTTAAATTATTTATCATTTAAAAATTAAAATATTAATCATTTTTAATTCAGTTTTAATCATTTTTAATAAATAAAATGGAATAACAAAAATAAAATTATATACTCATATGATTTTTATATAAATTTTATTTTTTGAAGATAAAAATATATATTCTATTTTTTTATCTTAAATATAAATCTAAATAGTGAAATTTATTCTTATTTATATACTATGTTAAATGATTAGTGTTTTAATTTCTTAGCTAAGGATAAGTGAGGAATTTAATTAAGATGATATGATAAAAATGGAAGAAAAAAATTATAAGTATTACGCTATAAGCTCAAAGACTACTTCAAGTAGCGTCTGGAAAAAACGTTATAAGCTAGTAAAAAAAGTTATACGCTAATTTTAAAAATGGTTACCAAACGAGGCTATTTTTCCATCCGCTATAAGTTATCCGCTATATGCTAGCAGATTTGGTAAACCAAACACACTCTTAATATGGATCACCCAAATCACAACACTTAAATAATTTTCAATTTGTATCAATCTCATTAAGAATAAAATTCTCAATCTCATATATCAAACTCAACTGCTATCAAATAAGCGCTATATACAAATCTGATATAGTCAAAATCATTTAATAAAAACTCAAAACCTTAAATTTTCAGGAACGATTAAAATAAGTGCCAAAGGCATGTCGCACAAAAAATAATTGAAAAAAAAAATTCAACGTAACAAGATAATTAGAAATAATAATTATAATTTAAAAAATATTACTTTCTTTTCATTTTTTTCTATTTTCAAAATATTATATAATTAAATCACAAAAGTTAAAAAATGAAAAATTATATATAATATTTTATAATTATTAATTCCATGTTACATCTGCCTCTCAAAAAGAGAAAAATAGTAAAATCTCAATTATGAACCACTGAGAGTAAAACCATGGCACAACATGTTGAACATATAAGTAGGGAGCCTAGTCTGATTTCTGGTTTTTTTTTTAAATACTTTTATGAATAATTATAAAAATATTATTTATTTTCACTTTCTTTTTTATTTTCAAACTTTGTAAAAATAATAATGAAATTACAAAAGTTGAAAAAAAAATAAAAAAACTAAAAAATATAATATTTTTATAATTATTTATAAATCATATCAAAAGAAAAAAAACTCGCTCCAAATGTGAATTCATTCTCATTCACAAAGTTGGAAAACGTAGAAACTGCAGCAAGAGCATTAGTTACGATTCCTTCTTTTATTTACACTACAGAATCAAAACCGAAAGCAGGAAGAGGAAAGGAGAAATGAAATTTGGGTGAGCATTTTACCTTCCTTACACATGATATTCTGATGCAAAGAGTATCATTCCCCTTAAATAAGGTCTTATGTATGAGTTCTGGAAATTGATAAAATATGTGTTCGGAGAGTTTTATCCCCTTAAATCAACATTTTGGACTCGACTTGGATTAGTCAAGGTTGAAAGTGACTTTAAGGTACCAACATTTTGGACTCGACTTGGATTAGTCAAGGTTGAAAGTGACTTTAAGGTACCAAGAGTCTCATACCAAAAGAAAGTAACAAGGTTCTTAATTTTACACTTTCCGCAGTTCATTACCCACAAATTTGATAAAAAATTGTAAATCTGCATGTTACTAATATCCCAAAAGAGCCAAATTCTAAATTTATGACTTATGGTTCAGCTTTGGTGCTACCATTCCACTATAATATAAACATACATTGTTTACAACAATAACTACACTAAATTGGTCTGAAGTTCTATTTTCCCGATTGATAAACAACCATTTGACTCTCTGAGTCATCCATAGAGGTTTCTTTCTCGGGTGCCTTCCCCTTGTGATTGACATCAGATGGAAACCTGCTGAACAACCAGCAAATATGATACTATAGAAAAGTCCAGTGAGTAAACATAAAATATGAGGAAGTTCTGTCAAATATTTTTCATGTATGAACCAATGTTAAGGGAAAAAGAACTGAGTTGGAAAGAGGCTTAAGAATCTGAATGGAAGAATAAATGCAAGAAAAGATACAGAATTGAAGTATGCATATGACAAGTGCAACAACATACTATTTTCAACACTCTCTCCAACACACTCTTTGCTATTAGATGAATTTAATGTGGAGCCACTAATTTTATGTGGGACCCAATCTAAATAGAGCATGTTTGTTTATGTGTTCTGCTGCCCTCCAACACGTGTTAGAAAAAAGGAAGGAGGGAAATGCTTTGGAAAAACGCTCATTGGGATTTGTGTTTTCCGGTTTTCCTTAGAAAGAATTTTAAACAAACATAGGCTTAGTGAGACCCACATGAAATTCACCCAATAATCAAGATTGTGTTGGAGAGTGTAAAAAAGAGTGTGTTGCCAATTTAACCCAAAACAAAGAAGGTATTTTATCCATGGCCATAAATCAAAATATTAACTTTTCACACAGCAAAATATAGGCCAACTAGATCTTATGTAATTTATTTTACTGTTTGGTAAATGAAAAGCATAGTACCCCAATTGCAATGTTGTATCTGAACCTCCTCTTCCACTGCTGCTACCAGCCAAGTTAGGACTTCCGGAATCGGTATTTCCAAATAAATTCACTTTCTCAATAGGGTGATAATGAAGATATGATGGAACCACATGTTCTTTTGAGGGAAACAGGTTACGAAGATCCTGAACCTGTAATATGATAGAGGCAAAAACCACAAAGTAATTATTGACATATCATTCATAGATAAGAGATGCTGGAAGAACATTGCAATAAGAAGAATAAGTGAACAATATTTGCCTGTTTCCTCAAAGTTTCATTCTCCAAACTAGTCCTTTGCTCCTGGAAAGAATAAATCAAACAAATTACTACAACAAAAAGAGTCATCTTCAGTTTTCGCTTACTTTTTCAAAGTGATATTAAATCCCCAGATTCAGATACATTTCAATTTTATCCATAAATTTCTAAGTACTAAAATCAAGTTCTTCAGTCATTAACATGAGGACCATATTGATCAACTGCATATGCACATGAATGTGAAAGGGCTAAGGTGCTGATCTGATGCGTTTCATAAATATCAAATATGAAACTTCATGTTTCTTCTTGACATTCTGATGTGCATACTTAGAAATCATATCACCCAACAAATCAAACACTAAGCTATAAAAATTATATCTGATTTACCATACATAGGATTACCATTCAATAATTAAATAAACATAATTTTAACATTGTTATCACCCATCAGTTAAGCAACTTCCAATCTTTAATTCCTATTTCATATTAATTGCATTTAACCAAGATGTAGTGACCGATAGTGAAATGAACCCAGTAACAAAATGATTCACTAACACAAAATCACATAGCAATTCTCGCACATAATCTCAATTATCAGAAACTTTCTTGCACATGAGGTTCATTGTTCTTTTTTCTTAAAACCTTTCAAGCAACTTCTGATTAAATATACCTGTAGTCTAGATAGCTGCAGTTGCTCCATTAGTATTTCCTCCTAAAAGATCAAATGCTAAGAGTTATAGGACTGATAAATTGTTCTGAATATAAAAGTAGAAGAAGGAAAAAGTATAATATAAAAAGTCAAGGACCTTTCTCTCCTTGACAGACAATAACCCTTCATTAAGTTGCTTCTCTAGATTTTGCAATTCCACTAAGCTCAATCCTGTCAGGTCCTTACCTAACAACCGTCTATAATCACAAAGGCAAGTATTCATAAGTAGTGATGCAGACAGCAAAAAGAGAAAAGAGGTAATGCTCAATACCAATAATATAATAAGAAATAAATCAGACAAACTGAAATAAGACATACAGGTTCTTTGTTTCTAATTTTGCAAGTTCATCTCTTAGAATCTCCACCATGTCAGAATCATCTTTCTGAAGGGAAAATATATTATTAGACATAACAATCCCATGACAAATCTAAGGAGAAATGACAACAAAGAAGTAGCTAACTAATGGAAGAAAATTTAAAACAATATTGATGCAGCAAAAAAAAATTACAATTGGCTAAAAGAAAACAAAATTATCTTTGGTATCATCAACGCATGTTGAATTTAAAGAATGAAACCAATTTGTATTTTCATTTATTAGATAAAATAATACTAGAGATTTCAAAAAATGTTCAATAATAGTTTCAAGAATTTATCATACATGGGTTGTTGGCATAACAATAAGGTTGCTTCCTTGTGACCTTCAGGTCACAGGTTCAAATCTTTGGAAACAATTTCTTTTCTTGCAGGTATAAGACTGCGTACATCTACCCTCCCTAGACCCTACTACTAAGTAGAAGCCTTGTGCATTGGGCTGCCCTTTTATGGATGGTTGGGTACACAAGGACAAACAACTCAATGGAAAGCCAAACTTCATTAAAATTTTGAAAGTGCCACATCTTACTTATGCTTCCAAACAACAACTTATCTTCAGGGATCTGAAATAATGTTTAAGTTCATCATGATCACTAACCGCAAAGTTTCAGTTGACAAATATACTTGAACTAGATAAATCATTTCCTTTTTACTATTGGAATTTAGAATACAATTAAACTTCAAACTAGCATCATACTGAATGCCGCCACATGAAGTTAATACAGTATAAATGATGACGTCCAGATAGTACCAATCATCTTTTATGTATGATATTTATTGACATGACAAAACAACACAAGAATGTCAAGAAATTATCTAAAATTTTCACAATCATATTTCTTTATCAATTATTCAAAGAGAATGTAAAACTCAGTGGACTACTAAAACTGCCAATTATTTTCAGTTTTCTAAAACTACCAAGTACGGCCTGCCACAATTTGGTATCAAATTTAAGCTGGCCCATAAAAGATTCATCAAAGCATTCAAATGCATTCATTGTGAGATTGAACTCTTATGTGAAGCAAGTTAATCAAACTCCCAATGATGTTTGTAGATAATCATTATATTATTAGACTTTAAGTTCCATAATTTGAAGAATAACAAAGTCATGTATTACTTAAATCAGGAAGGAGAGAAGAACAAGACCTAAATATAGCAGAAAAACACAAGAAAAAACTGCTTTTTTCTACCGCTATAGTGAGTTCTCTGGAAATATGTTGATCGATTAACAACACGGTTTATGTTATTAGCAGGAAACCAAACGAGCAGAAGTGCATTTTCTGCAAATAAATTACAATTTTCTGTTGACAAGTAATGTTTATTCTCTACAAGTGCAAATGTATCGTGGTTGTAAGAAACAACATTGTGAAAAGAGAAAATGCACTATAAGTTTGAAAACTCCCCACAGCAGCATATAACATGATTCTGCTGAAAATTTGAAATAAACTAAAGCATGGGAAAAGAAAAACAAAGCTAATAAACTAAAGAATAACATAATTTTATTACATATATGAAAATGCTCAACATATATATAAAAAAGTTAAACCTTAACTTAATGAGAATTAATAGGACAAAGGAGTACAACAGATTACCTGTGTCTTGTGTTCTACTTCCACTTCAGCAACACCTTCTGCAGAATCAAGGTATTCGTTGTATCTTGAAATTAAATACTGCATTCTGCAAGAAGAAATTATAAGTATACAAAAAAGGAATAGTTTCTTTGTAGGAAATAAGTCATACCATAAGCTCTCCCATGCGAGGATTTCAATTTAGTGCTTTCAAGCAATCGGTCGATAAGGTAAATGAAAATTTTCAATGGTAAAATCACCACAAAAATAGTTAGACAATATAATAGTGCACACAAATTTAATGAGGTTTGTCAATTGCTTACACACAGGGCTGAGAGTTCATAATCCACTAACTTCCAATGGAGATTAGAGGATTAGTATCAAGGGAGCAGCCAAAAGCTACAAGTAGCTTATTACTATTGCTGTATCCTTACCGGTTTTCTAAGGGTCTACCAACCCAATAGAAAACTCCGTATGCTCTGTCACATATTATGCCTCATACTTCAAAACCTTTTCAAAGCAAAAGACCTTATTGCTCTTTTATAATTAAATTACCTCTACAAAATGTGGCAAAATAAGAAAGAAATTTGAAGCTTTTAACTGCTTATAATTTTTGTAAAACAAATTCGTAAGAAAGAAAAACATGTATAGATATAGCACAAGGAATGCCTCAAGCCACATTAATGATGGACACAAGTTCAGTCGTCATTTAAGATTATATATAGAAACACATATATTTCAGCATTAACCATCAATGAACTCACATACAATTACAAACACAATGAAACAACTTCAACTTTACATAATTGAAGTTCACTTCAAAACGATAACTCATACCACAATATGTTGATAAGGCAAAACAGACCACCCTCACACAAAAAAGATAAATAAATTACAACTAGAAGTAAAATCGAAACTTCCTTCAAATACATACACAAGAAAAAAAAAAGCAACTTAATTCTGGCAAAAACAAATTAGATTGATTAACTCCCATGCCCTCAAAATTCCTTTTTTTTTATGAAATCCTCGATATCCAAAAATATCTTTGTACTCTGGCTTATCAGAGTCGACCCAGATCTAAAGGTCTTTTACCAGTATTTTCCAAGACTTGAACTTTCAACTCCTGGACCTTACTTGTTGACTAAGATTTTAAAATAAAATAGTTGGACACAAAAAGAACTAATATACTAAAAGAGAAGTGCGAAATCAAGGGGAAATTTGTAAATTAAATTGAGTGGATCTTCTGAAAATTCACAAACAAGTATCATTTAAATAATGAAAGGTATAATCAAAATTAAAATGCAATCCATATCAGAAAATTCAGAGACATACTCTTTACTGGAAAACTCAAACATCCTCCCAGTGTTGGAGAAAACGATAACAGCAACCTCAGCATCACAGAGAATGGAAAGTTCCATAGCCTTCTTGAGCAACCCATTTCTCCTCTTGGTGAACGTGACTTGCCTGCTACTTGGATTCTCAATCCTTTTGATCTCAATCTTTCCACGACCCATTTCAGCTAATTGGCTACCACATACCACAGACACATTAAATCATCAGAAACTAAAAAACCAGGAAAAAAAAAACATAAACCCAGTTGTAGCTTGAGGTTGTTTGTATGAGTAAAAAACAAGAACCTTTGTGGGTTGATACAGCTTGATAGAGTTGGGAGAGAGATAGAGAGAGGGAGAGAGATAGAGTTGGAAGAGAAGATAAAGGGGTTGTGAGGCTTTACTCAAGGAAGCGTTACCCCCAAATGACGAGAGAGTTTGGAATTAAACGGCAACTTTGCATGGCTATGCTGTTCTGTACCTATTTAGTGTTGTGCATGACTTTCTAATTTGTTCACATTGAGAGTGTTTTTGTTACCTCGGGAGTCTCCCTCTGGATCCACTCTCCTCTTTCTTTCCCTTTTAATATATCTTTCAGAAAGATCCTTTTTGTAAAAAAAACAACACACAGATCAAACATCGTATCTCTCACACCATGTATATAAGGAAACTTCATCTTTGTTGAATTGAATGAAATGAGCGAGTGAAACTAGAAGATAAAAGAAAAGGTTATGTTTTCGGTCCCGATGAGTGAATTTTGGTTTTGATCCCTATAAAAAAAAATCTTTGATTTTGGTCCTTGTAAAATGTGAAGTAACAATTTTTGGTCCATAATGTCATGTGACATCTATTAAGTATTTATGTGTATAATAGATGGTCATATGATCATCCTAAGTAACACACAATAACATTTGTGATGTCATGTTAGCATATGATTCTCATAAAATTTTTCTTGAATCCTAAAATGAATTATATCTATCTTTCCTAAATGAATGTTAGGGAAAAACGGTGATATAAATTTTTAGAAGGATTAAAACCAAAGAAAAAAATTAACATGGAGTAAAATCAAAATCTACTCATTTTCTAGGGACTAAAACTATATTTAATCTGAAAAAATATATGTGATATATATTTATAGCTTTTAATTGTTGCCGGTGCAACGATTTTTTTTTAATTGACATTACAAATCATGCTATGTATAACTTTTAAGGTTGATAATGTACAATTTTTTTGACACTGATAATTTATAATAGTGTCAAAATACATACAAAATTTTGACACCGACACGGATTGACAATTGTCCCCACAAACTAACACGGGTCTTTTCAGCATATTTTGTCCTCACTCACGCACTTTCCAAGAGGTCACCCTTCCCAGAAGGGCTCCAAGTGAAGCACGTTTAACTGTGGAGTTCTTAAGTGATGTGCTCCCGAAAAGAAGATTCATCTTGTTGGTATAGGTAGTACCAATCAATTTATATAAGTCATCCTCAACTGTACAGTCTCATACCTCCGCAGTCAGGATCCCTCTTATTATAGTGTGTAATTGGTTCATGTATCCCTCCGCCTAGAAGCCTGCTAGGAGCCGCTCCTTGTTTATGCCTTCTTACACTAGCGACCACTCCCTGCCCTCGTCAACCTCGATTGTCACATGTATAACTACCATTTTTTAACCGTTAGCCATAATTTTCCCACGATTAAGAGTTAGTTTCAGTTTCTTCTTATTCTAATTAACGGTTAATTAAATAGTTAGTTAATTTTTCTGTTGTTAGTTAGAACTTTCCCTTTATCGTTGCCGAATAAATGGGAAATAACTCAATGATACACTTTTCAATCTCTTCATGTTCCTCTTAATATGGTATCAGTAATAGAGTTGTTAGTTTGACCTTAAGCCCTAGGGCCAGTCTATCTAGCCCACAATAATAGTCCAGCCCATTTAGCTCATAACTAGAGCTGTCAAATGGGCCACCCTAACTCATTTAGCCTTAACCCATGTGGGTCAGGGCCAAATGGGCCACAGGGCCAAAAGGCCCACATTAAAAAAACCCACAGGGCCAAAAAGCACTAAAAAGTCATAGGGGTCAGGGCCAGCCCATGGGTTATAATTTTTTTTTTATAGTCCTATTTATTTTATTTTATTTATAAAACTTGACAAAAAGAACAACAATTATAACAACTCTAACATTATGTAATAATATCATTTAACCTATGAAATTAACTATTCAAATATGTATCAAGTACGCTATAGTTTTCTCTAAAAAAATTGAAGAGAAACCATTGTTTTCTCTCTTTCATCATTGTCTTTATATGAAATGAATTGTTAAAGTAGATAACTGATATCAAATTATTGCAATAGATAATATTCCAGCTAAGGGAAACCATTCACTTAGATTACCTAAGTGGTTGTGCGGTTAGTGAAGGAAAAATTATAGCACATAATACATATATAAATAGATAATTTCATAAGTTAAATGATATTATTACATAATGATAGAGTGATTATAATTATTATTCTTTTTGTTAAGTTTTATAAATAAAATAAAAAAGGTCTATCAAAAAAATTATGGCCCATGGGCTGGCCCTGACCCTTAACGTATTTTAGGGTTTTTTGATCCTGTTGGCTTTTTTTTTAATATGGGCCATGCCGGCCTTGTGGCCAATTTGGCCCTGACCAACATGGGCTAGGGCTAAATGGGATAGGGTCGGCCTATTTGACAGCTCTAATCAGTAGTATAACTGTTTCTATTTTCTCTTTGAATTTTCCCACCTCTTCATCTCGTTCTTGCTTCTACGTTACTTGGCGCAATCCTCCACCATTGATAATTCTTTCGGTCTATATTTCCTTCATCCACTGAATAATTTAAGCCTCATCTAGTTTCTCAATCGCTTGTTGGAGACAACTAAGTACAACTCATGAAGTAAGATTCATGAAGATGGCATTGAATGCGAAGAATAAATTCAATCTTTTGATGGTTCTCTGCTGCCATCAGGTTTGATCGTCAACTTTTGGCTTTCTTGGGTGTGCAACAACAATATCATTAGTTCCTGGCTTCTCAACTCTATGTCTAAAGAATCGATAACAAGCATCATTTATGTTGAATCTGTGGTTGTTGTTTGGAAATATTTGTAAGATAGGTTTCATCAATCGAATGAACCTCGACCATATTAGTTGAAGAAGGATTTGGTCTCTCAGTCAAGGATTTGCTGAATCTATACTTGTGCTTGTGCATTTGCAAGCTCTTTGCTTGATCGTGCACAACAAGAATTTTTCCCTAGATTCTTAACGGGGCTCAATGATTGCTTTTATCAGGTGAAACACAAATTTTGTTAATGGATCCTTTTTTCTCCCATTAGCAAGATGTTAGATATATGCAATATGTTGGCATTAGATGTTGTCAATATGGAAGAAATTAACTTCTTTTTACTAACTCCTGATGAACTCCATGAAAAAAATGAAGAATTTAATTGTGCGTTTAAAGATTTGAAAATCAAGTTTCTACTTTTCAAATTTTAACATTTTTAAGTTTTGTTGTAATATATGCAAAGTACAATGCAATTAGTGTAAATAGATTTTTTTTTTTTTGTAAACAAGGTATGCAAAAGCATCATAACAGACACTGACACCCAACATCAAAATAGAAAAGCATCACAATTAGTGTAATTCAAGCAATATTAAAAAAAATAAAAATAAAAGAAAGCAACAGTTATTCTAAATGAACATGATAAAATCTTTATATCATAAATCACAACCATCAACATGATATTCATAGCCCAAGCAAAAGCAACAATTAACTACAACCCCCTTATACATCACAATTATGATTCTTCATGAAAACCCATTCACAGTGATTCAATGAAATTGGCTTTTTGTGAGGACAACATTCCTTGATTTTCGTAAACTCACATTGGTGGTCCCCCATAGTGGCCCCATGTTGTCAGTCATTTCCATTGGTGGTCCATATTGCGAGTCATCCACCATATGGCCCCACATTGCTCAATTGTCTTTCTTTTTTTTTTCAAGCAAAATAAAAAAAAAAAAAAGTAGCGTACAGTTATTCTAAATGAACATGATAAAATCTTTATATCATAAATCACAACCATGAACACGATATTCATAGCCCAAGCAAAAGCAACAATTAACTACAACCCCTTTATACATCACAATTATGATTCTTCATGAAAACTCATTCATAGTGATTCAATGAAATAGGCTTTTTGTGAGGACAACATTCCTTGATTTTCGTAAACTCACATTGGTGGTCCCCCATAGTGGCCTCATGTTGTCAGTCATTTCCGTTGGTGGTCCATATTGCGAGTCATCCACCATCACTACATGAAATTTGGCAAATTGCGACACACACTTTGCGGCAGTTCAAGCCCAACCGTCGCCGGTGATACTTTGTGGCGGTTACTGCGGCAGTTTTAATGAACCGCCACAAATAGAAAAATATTGCGATGGTTGACTCTATGTTAGCGGCAGTTTTAAAAAACTTCATTTTTTTTACTTTCCCTCTATTTTTTTCACTTTCCCTCTTCCCTCTAATTACTTTTTCCCTTGGTTCATTTTTTACGTTGCCCTCTTGTTGTTGCTGCTCATTTGATCGCTTGTCTGCTTTGCTACGAGACCGCTTCTCGCTTCTTCATCGTTCATCAGCCAGCGACAAAGGTATGGAGAAAGCCTCCATCGTTCCTCCTCCTCCTCCTCCTCCTCCTCCTCTTCCTCTCTTTGTTTACATTGTTCGTTGTGTTTGCTGAACACATGAAATCTGATTTTGTAACTATTCGATTCAAGGTGAACAATCAAGAAATAATTGAAGGAGATTACTGGTCTTGTTCATTGTGAGGCAGTTCACCACTCTCGATTCAAGGTAAATGCTACTTTTACTATTATTAATTTATTTAGGGCAAATTTCTAGGTTTGGATGTTTGTTTCTGGGCATGACTGATAGTTATGATGAACAACAACGTTAATTTTTTTTCTGTTGTTATTTATAAACATCTCTATTGATCTTTAAATGGATATGATAGAAGTAGGCTTTATCCGGGTAAGGGTTTTTCTCCCCTGCTCTAATTGCTGCCTTGCTTGCCAGTTATAACTACTAATGTGATTTAATTCATATTTTTTCCCAATTTAATATATTTACAATGCTTTTGTTCCCTGCAATAATGTCATTCATGAATCATGTAAGTGAATTATGATTCCACACTGTCCTGTTTTTTATTTTATATTATATATTATATGCTTCTTCATCATTCAAGCTAGTATCAATAGAAGGTTTCCCTTGGCTCTTCGCTTAATATCTTCTAAGAAAACAGAATAAAGATCCCAAGTCTTTCTTTCCCTCTATTTTTCACACCACCATCTTGATCTTTCACACTCTTGTTCTACACACATGAGTTTAGAGAATTTCTATTACAATGCTATCTCAATTTCATTCTATCTTCAAAGTCTATAGCCTATGCTAATATATAAATTCAATCAGCTGCAAGATCCTGCACGTGCTCTATTCAGTTTTGCTGCAACAAGTTTGTTTGAGCTATATACCTAACTTCTAAGTTTGTTTGAAGGAGCACTACTGCCCCTGCCTTTAATCGAGAAAGCATGAAGGATAGAGAATTCAGTGATTGAAGATGACATTGAACCCTCACTTAGATTACCGGCAAGGGATGTATTTGTAATAACTAAGTTGATAGCAGCCTTGATATGAATCCCTTTATTTTTAAATCTCAGTTTGTTTCTGCAATGCCACACAACCCAAAACACATTCACAATAGAAGCAACAACTAAGTCCTTCACTTGACTGGACCAATTTACATCACGAGATGGACAAAATGCTAGAGTAGGATGACAAGTCAATTACAGTGTTTAAAACTAATCCCAGCCATGACCAAATTTGTTTTGAAAATATGTAATCTGCACTCACAGAACAAGTGAGTTGTATATTCATATGCAGATTGACAAAGACTACACATGGAGACAAATCCACACCCTTTACTCCATAGGCTTGCATCTGTTGGCAGTTTATCCATTAAACATCTCCAAACTAATAGAGATTTAGATGGAGGAATAATGTTGGACCAAATTAGCTTGCACCAATTCAAAGATTGACCAAAAGTGTTCATTAGGCTTGGTATAAGCAGCATCCGTACCAACAACAGTCATCCTGTGGTTGGCAATTGTAAAGAAAAGTTCTTGATTGAGTGCACTGTTTATGATTTCTCAGCATCCTTAATCCATTCCTGATGCTTGCAGAGCACATATAAGATTGTGAGGGAGATGGATATAAAAAATGTATCATCATTCATTAGCATAGTGAATTAACAGGTTACTTCCCATCCCACCCTTTTCTTACTACTAGTTTATATGGCCTTATCAACAAAGCAACGTTATTGTTGTCTGTTGCTTTGAGTAGGAATGAAGTGATGCTTTCCTAGTATGAACATTGAAACTATTATTCTCACAATCTCATGGTCAATTTCCTTTTTGTTTTTTCTGGCATGACTGATAGTTATGATGAACAGCAACGTTAATTTTTTTCTGTTGTTATTTATAAACATCTCTATTGATCTTTAAATGGATATGATAGAAGTAGGCTTTATCCGGGTAAGGGTTTTTCTCCCCTGCTCTAATTGCTGCCTTTGCCTGTTTATTTGTTTTTTGGTTGAGATTTGAAATCCATCTTGCTTGTGAAGCTAGATATGTATTACAATAAGTACTAAAGCTAGTTTGAAGCAGATTCTGCCATGGATCCTCATTTTAAACATCTACTGTTCAGAGAGTAAAAGTTATATACAGAACAAGATAATTAGAGGAGCAGCAAGCTAAAAGGTATATTTATTTTCACTATATTACTTTTAAATAACAAGCCTTTTCCTTTACAGTTGTTAATGTACATTTAATCATGTGTTTGTGTGAGTTTTGGAAAATACCCAGAATTGTTCTGACTGAAGTGTAAAATACTTGATGGGTGTGAAGTGAGATAGAGGAATAAGAAACAAGAGAGAAATAGATGGACAAAGTAGCAAATTGTATTCTGACCCTTGTATATTATGTTAAATTCACTAATACAATGTGCATTCAGTTTATTATAATTTTCCATTAGAATGCTGCAATATCATTTTTCTTCCCTTTATTTATGCTTTATCCTTCAAACTTGAGTAGATTTATTATAATATCACATGTGGTCAGTTTAGCTAGTTGTGCTGTTTGCTTTCCATTTTCAAAGTATTGTGTTGCACCTTAGTTATTATACTTGAGTTTCTCTCTTAAAATTAATCATTAGCAGTTGGATATTATGAGTTTCTCTCTTGTTTTTATTGCAGCGTGCAGAGGAATTAGGAAAATATATATATGGCTATAGTAGTGCAACTTGAACATAATCTTTATCTAGTTTTGATATGTTTCTATTAGATGGTAGTTTATATATAGTTTAAAAATAGTATATATTTTTCAATTTATGAAGTGGTGTGTTATTTTTATTTCCAGATTTAATATTTTGAAGCAATGGATAAGTCATGGATAATGAAGCCACGAAACTCGGTAGAATATGAGCAAGGGGTTAGGGGATTTATTGATTTTGCCTTTGTACATCAATCAGTAAATGTCAAAACAATATGCCCTTGTAAACGATGTGGTTTCAAAAAATGGCAAAGTAGGCATGTGGTGTATGATCACTTAATCTGTACACCATTTCAAACAGGATACACTTTTTGGTCCTATCAATTTGAATGTCTCGTTATGTTCCATTTTAGTTGGTTAATTATATCAGTTTGATTCTTGATTCTTAGGTAATTTGTGAATGTGTGGTGTTCTTGCTTGTCATATACCTGTTTGATACATTATACTTCTCAGGTATGACCAGTCAAAGAAGTGTTCGTCGGAGGTGTCAATCCACACCAATTCAACCAAATGCATCTTCTGAAGGATATGTAGATGGACATCTACAACAAAGTGATCCTTTACCCAATGTTGAATCATCATTTGATGATGAGGTATACACTGCACCAACTTCTAAATCTGCATCTGATGTGGTTGAAGGTCCCTTGCATGTTCCAAAAAAAGCTCCAACATATTGGACAGTAGATGTTATAAGTATGTCTAATCTATTTTATATTTCTCTTTAATTTTTTTAATTTTATTATATGTTGGGTTAGGAATTGTTTTAATTTGTTTACTTTATGTGTTAGATGCAAGCGGTCAGGTGATGTAAACACGTTTAAGGGTGACAGATGTGTTTGCATCAAGTGGTACAACAAGGGTTATAACTAGGTGGAATTGACATGCACAACTAGTGGGAGAGTCAGCTGGTTTGTTGGTAGGATATTTGGGTGAACTTGCAAGAAACTTTAATAACATTCCCATAATGTTTGAGAATTGGAAAAAAGTACCGGATACTTTGAAAAACAATCTTTATTCTCAAAAAATACAGGTGTTATTTGTAGTTAAGTGAATACGTTCAATTTATTAGGTGTTTTGTTAGCTAACACTATCTTTTATTATGTTTTCTTGAAGAATAAATTTGTTGTCAATGATGGTGAACACAAAAAGTATATTTTAACTAGCCTTGAAAAAAAATGGAGGGACACACGATGCAGATTATTTCATAAATATCATGATTGGGAGCTTTACTTGGCAGAAAATCTTCAGAGGCACCCACCTGATATTGACTCCAACCATTGGACTGTTTATATAAATTATAGGCGGAGCGCTAAACAAATGGTAATCATCATAAGTTGTAGTCTTTGTTACTTCAACTACTATTTACTAACTCTTCATTATGTTATTAATTAATGCAGGAGATAGCTGATCAAAATGCAGCAAATCGTGAAAAGTTAGTGATCCACCATACATTAGGCTCCAAGGGAATTGCAAGGACAAAAGATGAGTTGGTATGGTTCACTCATTTATTTTTTAACAGTATAATTTATTTGTACTAGCACTTATTGTATGGTGCTTAATTTTAGGAATTACTAGAAGGACGAGAATTTAGCAAGGCAGAATTTTATCCTATTTCTCACAAAAGGAAGGATGGATCATTTGTCAGTGAAGAGGCTAGGGAAAAAAATGTAAGTACAATGTATTATTTATAACTTTTTATTGTCATTTGTATTTCATTTCTATTTTTATATTTGGTTAATAGGCTTTATGATGATAAGCAACGTAGTACACACTTAGTAACTATAACCCTTCATTTTCAATTTTGATTTGCTAGAAGTAGACCCATTATTTGTTGGCTTGCAAGTAATAGGTTTATGGTGGCTTTGTTACTATGCTTATTATTTGCTAGAAGTTCGACACTTAGTGTTCACATGTTTTTTCAATTTGCATGTCAAAACTTCCTATATATATAGGCAAAAATAACAACAATGTAATTTTTTATTGTTAGTTGTATTTCATTGTTAATGGTGATCTTTAAGTAATTGTGTATGTCTTCAATATTATATGTAGGAACAATTGCAAAATGAAATTCATGAGGGATTAGCAGAGAATGATGCTTATGTGAAAGTTTTTGGAAAGGACCACCCTGGATATGCCAAAGGAATGGGACTTGGGATAACACCATCTCAACTCACTGGATTTAGGTCTCACTCTGAGAGGTTGGTATCTCCCTATGAGAAGATTGAAAAATTGGAAGCTGAAGTCCTAGCACTTAAGGAACAAGCTGCGAATTATGAAGTCTTGAAGGAACAAATTGCTTTCCTTATGCAGAATGTTAAGGGAAATCAAGTAAAATAATTACTTTTAAATTTAGTTTTTAACTTTTGATAGTTCACTTGTTGAATTAGTGGTTGTTATCTAATTTTTGATTTTTTTGAATTACAGCCGGCTGACTTAGAGTCACCAAGAGATATGAGACGTTCCTCTAAGTCTAGTCATATGCCTGAAGACCACGGAGCATCGTCACGTAGGACCATTTAGATAGTTCTAGTTTTCATTTTATGAACTTGATGGAGTTTAGTTGTATTACTTTATATTTGTGGAATTGTTGAACTCTATTTGGAATATATCTTTTTGGTCGTAGTTTGTACGTAACTCAATATTTTATTTATGAATGAGTTTTACCTTTATTTGTTTTAAGAAAAATATATATATATTTAATAAGCAGGTTTTGTAGACTCAAAATGATTTGCTAAAAAAAATTAATTACAAATTTTATGATATGTTTTGCGACGGTTTTGAAACTGTCGTAAAATTAACTTCAGAAATGAGGAACCAAATAGCGGCGGTTCACTAACCGTCGCTACTTGTATTGCCAATTTTGCGGTACTGATCTGCAGCGGTTACAAACCGTCGCAATAAATTTGCGGCAGTTTGTGCGGCCGTTTTCACAACCGCCGCAAATGATAATTTACGGCAGTTTACACAACCGTCGCAAATGCTAATTTGCGGAAGTTTTCACAACCGCCGCAAATGCTAATTTGCGGCGGTTTGTGCGGAAGTTTTCACAACCGTTGCAAATGCTAATTTGCGGCAGTTTGTGCGGCAGTTTTCACAACCGCCTCAAATGCTGCTCGCGACGGTCGACATTGCGACGATTTTGGAACTGCCGCAAACACGAATCTGCGGCGCATAAAACCGACGCAATTTAACCTAATAACCGTCGCAAAATTGCGCCTTTTTTGTAGTGCATGTGGCCCCACATTTCTCAATTGTCTTTCTTTAGAGTTGGTCCACTTCGCAAATTAATATTGTTGTTGAAGGGAAAAGAATACGATTTTTGGGATTTTTTTTTCTTTTTTTCTAAGGGGATCAATAGTGGTTCCCCACTTCCCCCTGTGACATGACTCGAGCTCGCAACTTATTGCAGCAGGTGAGGTAGCTTTACCAACTGAGCTGCTCTGCTCTTCAGATTTTTGGGCTTTTTATTCCAAAGGCAATTGTAACATTTCATTTATTAAACTAACACTCCAAACATCATCTACAATAGAGGAAGTTAACCTCATTTTCAAAACAAGAAGGGGTGTAACATCCTAAAATTTATAGAGTTGATAAAAATTTAACATAATTAGTTAGATATATTAGGCATAATTAAAATAAAAAATTTGGTCCAAGGTTTGGTTTTTTACTCAGGTTGGGTTCTACTGACAGTATAAAATAGTATTGTCAGGGAAAAAATGGAGAATAAAAATTCGGACTTGAACGGATATGTATGGATATACAGAGATTTTTAGGTTTTGGGTAATATGGCCGAAGTCCAAAAATACGAAGAAAGTCACACTGATAAAATATTAATATTTTAATCAGTGATAACTCCATCTTTTCAAGTCAATGTTGCTTCCGAGTATAATGTCAGATCGCAGCCAGGAACCTAATTCCAACTTCCTAATCTATTCCTATTTTAATTCCTAATTTCGCATTCAAATTAGAAATTTAAATTTCAAAGTTTCCACACACTTTGAAAAATTCTATGTTCAAAATTTGAAATTGGTAGAAATATCCCTATCCTCTCCCACACATCATAGAACCACACTATTATTCCCCAATTTATTTTAGTTTTAATTTTTACAAATTTTACTTTTTCCCTCACCATTGGACGCATGAGAACTCACTGATGTAACATTTTTTTACACTTCGATTAGGCTTTTTCAAGAAGCCTCACAAGATTTTTTCTCACTCCACTCATTCCCGTCTCACATGAGTCCTAGACGCATGCACGTCCACGTGCTCACACACACACATAAACACTCAATTGTGTTCTTCTCACTCACCCTCACTTTCTCTCATTATTACACACATACTTTTACATTCATGAAATTTCTTCTTCCCTTCTCCATCTTATCACCACCGTAGATCACCGTGATCCGCTGTCGCACACGGGTCAAAAACGAGTGATTAGAAAAAAAACTGTAGTTGGGGCACGACAACTCGAGTATCGTATCTCAAGGACTCTTGGATCATTATTAACCTACGAATCGATTTTTTTTTTTTGGGGGGGGGGGGTTAGATTCAATGAGAGAACAATTGATTAAGAAAACAGTGCAACTAAGTGATTATCAATAAGCTGGAACGATTAATCTGCTGTTTCGGTTTCCCAACCATCATTGATTCACATAAATTTCATGCCCTAAGCGGATTCTAATCTCTTTTCGATTGTAGCAGCAATTAGAAAAGCGCAATTGACACTACGAGATATATATTCCTAATTTCCGAATTAAGCAAACGGATTGAAGCTCTCGTGAATTAAGCAAACACGACAAACACACACGAATTAAGCAAACGCGATCAAGGTATAGGAACATAGGTTCATCGAAATTAATCAATACTTATTCTATACAACTTGAATTATGCAAACACGGCATATAGCATAATATTGAAAGAGATAAGCAGTTTGATCGGGAATTATGGAACCTCAAGTGTCAGTGGAAACCTATTACAGCAGACTAATCCCTGGTGATTAGTTCTCCATCACAAACATAACAAAAACCTTTGAAATAGATTGTAAATAGTGAAAATTGTATCTCTTTTGCATCTGCCCTGGTGCCTTTTTATAGATCGGGATTCACATCACGGCCGTGATGGCCATCACGGCCAGGCCGTGACGTATTCTGCCAAGGGCGCGCATTCAAATTCTAGTCTGTCACGACCGTGATGCCCATCACGACCAGGCGGTGATCAATTCTGTCCATGGGTGCTAATCTGTCACGGTCGTGACCTCCATCACGGCCAGGCCATGATCAATTCTGTTCTTCAGGGTTCTCTCATCACGCCCGTGATGGGTATCACGGTTGGGCCGTGATGCTTTCTGGTCTTCACGGGTAACTCATCACGGCCGTGACCAGTGTCACGGCCTGGGCGTGATGGCTTCTGCTTTAAGAGTCCTTCCCTTTTTGCTCTTCTTATTAACCTGAAAATATGAAATAGCAGTAAATGCTTTATTTGACTCAAAATTAACTAAAATGTCCTAAAACTACTTAAGAGACTCAAAATATTGCTTGAGGACAATTAAATCCAAATTTGGGCGAAAACGAGGTTAAACACGAGTAATTAGTACAAAAGTCATGGTCTTACTAGTTATAAAACTAGTCGAGCCAGAGGCTTATCAAAATATCCAAAACTTAAACTTTGCTTGTCCCCAAGCGAACTAAAACTCAAAAAGACTTAAACTTGGCAACCTTAAAGGATTCAACCAATTTCGCACAAATTTCATGCAATTTTATCAAACCAATTTTTCTTCAATGTTTTCCCCCTTTGCAACAATGTAATCCCCACATTCATTTACTTTAAACAATTGAGAATTCCATCATTCATGCAATCAGTAATCTGAGCAAGGGATCCAAGTTACACACAAAAGGGAGATCACCAATTTCAAACAATTGCCTTCCTCACAAGGGCACTTAGTATTTCACTCATTCGCTCAATTTGTCTAGGCTATCAACTTTTCACTCAATTTCACATTTCAAGAGCACTTCCCATGAATTTGATTTTCATCTCAAACAAAGTTCCCACGAAAACATGCATGCAACATCAAAAGGTCTTTTAAAGGTTGTAATGGGGCCTGGGTAAGGGTAAGATTATTCAAAGGCACTAGGCTTTACATCCCTAGGAATTAAGAGAGCATGAAGCCTGTACACCATTATTTTCACTCTAATTCCTTTCTCCATTTTTCTTTTTGATGCTTTGGGTGACTACAACCCTTTTCCTTATAATACCCTTTTTCGACATTTTTGTACTTTTTTTTTCTTTTCTTTTTGCCCTTGGCTCCAACCTTTATTTTTCTTTTTCTCAACCCAGAATGACATATCAAACCTTGTAGCCACCCCAAACTTACTTTCTTGCAACCCTTCTCTTGCTAAGCTTCCATGCTCTCCTAATCCTAAGATTGGGTTAACATGGTTTTTCCAGATTTTTGGCTTATAACATAAGGTCATCAAGAAACAATAGGCTTATTAGGCTCAATGTGGCTAACTAGGGAACATGCATTAGGGGTGGTTCTTTTTAGGCCAAGTAGTTATTTCAAATTAAGAAAATTGCCTAAATCATTTGATGCAACCACATAAGCATGCAAACCATGAAGAGATTCAAGCAAATCCGGGAAAGTGCAACTTAAAAGTGATTCACACAATTAAAAACATGTTGGAGGCTCAAATCCTCACCTGGACATTTTTCGCAAATTGTTTGACCGAGATTCAATCCCTAGTGTATGCATCCCTTCACCCCAAACTTATCATAAATCATGCAATCACAACAGAATATCTCAAAGTCTAATTTTCAATTTTTCACATGGGGGTCAATTTTCAATTTTCAAAACCTAGGGGGGAAATCATCAACAATCAAAAATTATCATGCAATCAATCTATGCTAAATTTAATTAAAATCCATCAAGCTCATTGACACAAGACTCACACACATACGACTCGAAGCAAAGCAAAGCAAATCAAAGCAAAGCAAAGCGAAGATAATTAAAAAGAAAAAGGTTTAGAAAAACTCATGAAGGCGGTTCCACCGGGATCCCACTGCCTGTGATACAGCGGCCAAGGAATGCTCAAAGTGCAATATGATCCTCCCGGATCCCATGGCATGCAGCATAAGTATGAAAGTGAGCGCTTGACAATCATGGTGACCTCGCCAAGTGCGGCGGACTTCTCACTCCCTCTTGGGTCAAAGATGACCTTCTTGTCAACAAAGTCTTCCCAATAAAAATGGGGTTCAACCTCTTGGACTGGCCATAGTGCCTTCATAGTTAAAGACTCAAATTCCAATTTCTCAGGCAGAGGCTTGAACTCTATTGTTGGTTGCTTCACAGTGGGAGGTGGCAAACAAGTAGAGAGGATCACTGGTGCTTCTTTGGCTTATGTACAATCTTCATTCACTGAGTCACCAAATCCATCACCTTCCAAATATGTAGAAATCTCAGCACAAACCACACAAGTATTTTTCCCATCACAATCAACACATGCATAGGAATTAATAGAATCATCTAATTCCAAAAGTTCTTCATCATCCTCAAGCATGGTGAAGTAGATGTCCTCCTGATCCTCATTTTCTATATTTCTTGACTGAACAGGGCCCTCAACCTCATGTGTCTCATGTTCCATATGGACGTTTTGCTCCTAATACCCTGAAAAGGATGAAATTTCAACACAAAGTTCATCAATAATAGTATTCTCGACATCATTATCAAAATTATGCTCAAAAGAAGTATTGTCAAGAATGTCTATTTGTTAATCTGAATGCTCTTCAAGGAGATGTTGTGATTGCAGTGTAGTCAAGGTGGAGGCAATGTGACCAATTTGAGTGGCCAAATTCTAAAGACTTTCTTCTGTCCTCTGTTGGAATTCAAGAGTGTGTTCTACCATTTGTTGCACCAATTCTTCCAGACTGGGTTGGACTGGTGCGGGGTCAGGCTGATATTGATGCTGGCTTATTGTCAATTGATGCACCAAAGAAGCTAACCTATCCAAGCTGCCATGTTCTCCACCATGTTGGACAGAATAGTCATTCACTCCAACCATGCCAAAATCACTACTAAACTCATAACCACCAGTAAAGTCAGGATAATATATGCATGACTGTAGAAGACTGATAGCTGAGGTTTGGAAGAGACGTTTTTGGGGCTGTCCCATGTATGTCCTGTCTCATAAACTTAAATGTCTCAAAGCTGAGCTGAAAGTGTGGAACAAGCAGACCTTTGGCAATGTTCATCTCAAAGTAGAAGAGGCCATGTCAAATTTAGAGTCTATTCAAGCTAAGATTGATTCCCAAGGATACTCAGACTTTTTGCACAATCAGGAAGTGGTTGCCCAAGTTGATCTTAACCAGGCTCTTTCTTATCAAGAAGCCTTTTGGAAGGAAAAAGCCAGATTGAGCTGGTTTGCAGAAGGTGACAGAAACACAACCTTCTTTCATAAGGTCACCAAGATTAGAAACTCTACAAAGCAAATGTCTATTCTCAAGGTGGATAATTCTGTTCTAGATAGGCAATCTGACATAGAAAGTCCCGTTCTAGAATTTTACACAAAGCTATATGCATCCAGCAACTCTTGTGCAGACAATGGCCTAATTGAATCAGTCATCCCCTCTTTAGTATCTTCTCAAGACAATATCATGCTAACAAACATTCCCACCATGGAGGAGGTCAAGGATGCTATTTTTTCTCTTGATAGACACAGTGCTCCTGGCCCATATGGCTTTGGTGGGAGCTTTTTCCATTCTTATTGGTATATCATTGATCATGATGTTCATAATTCTGTAGTTTAGTTCTTCAAGGAGGGATGGATTTACCCAAATCTCAACTCCAATAGATTGGTTCTGATTCCAAAGTTTGAAGGTGCTGACAGAATAGAAAACTACAGGCCAATTGCCCTTGCCAACTTCCAGTTCAAAGTTATTACCAAGGTTCTGGCTGACAGACTTGCAGTAATCATGCCAAAAGTAGTTTCTACTGAACAGCGCGGATTCATTAAGGGAAGACACATTGCTGATTGTGTTTGCATAGCATCTGAAGCAGTCAACATGTTAAGCATCAGAAGCTTTGGAGGGAACATGGCTTTGAAATTAAACTTTAAAAAGGCTTTTGACACCCTTGATTGGGGTTTCCTCTTGAAGGTTCTATATGCTTTTGGCTTTGTCCACAAGTTCTGCTCTTGGATTAATGCCATCCTTCATTCGGCTCATCTGTCTATCTCAGTAAATGGTAACTCTATTGGTTTTTTCACTTGCAAAAGAGGGGTGAGGCAAGGTGACCCCCTCTCCCCCCTCCTGTTTTGCCTTGCTGAAGAAGTCCTAAGTAGTTGAATCACTAAGCTTGTTGAATCTGGCAGATTGCTCCCCATGTCCATCCCAAGAAGCTTTGTGACTCCTAGCAACATTCTCTATGCAGATGACATTATGGTCTTCTTCAAGGGCATAAAAGCTAATATTAGAACCATTATGCAGCTGCTTGAGGATTATGGTCAGGCTTCAGGGCAGATTCTGAGTCTGGATAAGCGTAAATTTTTTGCAGGGTCAATGTCTCCTAGAAGGATAGCTGAGATGAGCTCTTTCCTTGGATTTTCAGCAGGCTCTCTTCCCTTCAACTACCTTGGGGTGCCTCTGTTCAAGGGCAAACCGAAAGCTTCCCACCTCCAACCCATTCTAGACATAATCAAATGCAAGCTTTCCTCTTGGAAAGGCTCCTTTCTCTCAATCATGGGTAGAGTGCAACTAGTTAAGTCTGTTATTCAAGGTATGCTAGTTTACAGTTTTCACATATACATGTGGCCTATTTCACTGCTTAAGAAATTGGATTGTTGGATCAGAAACTTTGTTTGGTCAGGGGATATTCTCAAAAGGAAGCATGTTACTGTGGCCTGGAATTCAGTTTGCACACCTGTTTCTGAGGGTGGCCTGGGCATCAGGTCTTTCAGAGCAATTAATGAAGCTTCTATGCTGAAACTGAGTTGGGATTTGATCAACTCTACTGATCAATGGGCCAGATTTCTTAGAGCCAGGTTTCTCAATAACTTTAAGCCAGTTGGTCACCATGTTAGCTCCTCTATTTGGCCGGCTTTAAGGAAGTGGTTTTCTATTGCTTTAGAGAACTCCTCTTGGTTAATTGGTAACGGGAAATCTATTCACTTCTGGACAGATAAATGGCTGGATGATCCCTTGGTCTCTAAGATGGATATTCCGGATCATTGGCACCCTTCCCTGCTTGCCTTGGTTAAAGACTTCCTGGTGGATGGAGCTTGGAGCATTCCTGATTGTCTGCAGCACCACTTCCCAGATGTGGTGGACAGTATTCTTCAAATTCAGATCCCGGTGGAACCTTGTGAAGACAGACTGGTATGGAACAGTTCACCAAATGGAATGCTCACTCTCAAAGATGCTTTCCTGTTCCTGAACCCTGCTAGAAACTTGGTTCCTGAGTTCAAACAGCTATGGTCCAAGTTTATTCCTCCTGCTAGATCTTTCTTGGTTTGGAGACTTTTTCATCACAAAATGCCAACTGATGACAATATTAGAAGAAGAGGCATTCTAATGGCTTCCAAGTGTAGCCTATGTGGTCTAGAGGAAGAATCAGCTTCCCATCTTTTTCTGTCTTGCTGCTTTGCCCAGTCAATGTGCCACTAGTTGGGGTCTGCACTGTCCTCAGTTATAGATACCTCCTCTTTTGAGTCTCTATTTACTTTCCCTCACCACTGCTATAGTCCTCAACTGAATGATGTGATCATGGCTGCCATCATCAATGCCATTTGGGTGATCTGGTTAGCTAGGAATCAATGTCGATTCATGCACAAAAACATCAGTCTAGCCTATGCCAAAACAATGGTTATCTCTGCTGTCTCACTTTTGGGCAACTTGTCCACTGGCACAATGTTCAACTCAATGGAAGAGTTTGTCATCCTTAAAAACTTCAGGATTGATGGCCATGCTCGTAGGGCTCCTAGAATTAAAGAAGTGGTCTGGTTGTCTCCACTCTGCAATTGGACTAAGTGCAATATTGATGGGGCTGCTCATGGCTACCCGGGAGTTTCAGCTTGTGGAGGTATCTTTAGAGGCCAAAACCTTGTTTGCTGAACTTTTTGGTGCCATTCTTGCCATAGAAATTGCCAACTGTAGAGGCTGGAGGAACCTTTGGTTAGAGACAGACTCAATGCTTGTGGTTTCTGCTTTCAAGAACCTGAAAATTGTACCGTGGAGGCTGCTGACCAGATGGAAAAACCGCTTGCACACAGTCAAAGACTTTTCCTTCCAAGTCACTCACACATATAGGGAAGGTAATGTGTGTGCAGATAAACTTGCAAACTTTGGAATTCATAACCCTGGTTTTAGTTGGTGGGACACCATCCCCCATTTTATTAAGGATGAATTTTGTCGAAATAGGCTAGGTCTTCCTAGTTACAGGTTTTCTTAGTTCTTCTTTCTTCCGTGGGTTTTGGCTTTATGTCCCCCATGCTTCTTTGTTCTTTGATTTATTTTGATTCATCAATAAAAGCTTTGCATGCAGCAAATGATTGTTGATTTGGGTGGTGCCAACCTAGTTGGGATGACCTTCTTCATTGTGATGCTCTAGCATGCTACTTATATAAAAAAAAATTAAGAATAAAATTCTCAATCTCATATATCAAACTCAACCGCTATCAAATAAGCGCTATATACAAATCTGATATAGTCAAAATCATTTAATAAAAACTCACAACCTTAAATTTTCAGGAATGATTAAAATAAGTACCAAAGGCATGTCCCACAAAAAATAATTGAAAAAAAAAAATTCAACGTAACAAGATAATTAGAAATAATAATTATAATTTAAAAAATATTACTTTCTTTTCATTTTTTTTCTATTTTCAAAATATTATATAAATAAATCACAAATGTTTAAAAATGAAAAATTATATATAATATTTTATAATTGTTAATTCCATGTTACATCTGCCTCTCAAAAAGAGAAACATAGTAAAATCTCAATTATGAACCGCTGAGAGTAAAACCATGGCACAACATGTTGAACATATAAGTAGGGAGCCTAGTCTGATTTCTGGGTTTTTTTTCAATACTTTTATGAATAATTATAAAAATATTATTTATTTTCACTTTCTTTTTTATTTTCAAACTTTGTAAAAATAATAATGAAATTACAAAAGTTGAAAAAAAAGAAAAAAAACTAAAAAATATAATATTTTTATAATTATTTATAAATCATATCAAAAGATAAAAAAAAAAAACAAACTCGCTCCAAATGTGAATTCATTCTCATTCACAACGTTGGAAAACGTAGAAACTACAGCAAGAGCATTAGTTACGATTCCTTCTTTTATTTACACTACAGAATCAAAACCGAAAGCAGGAAGAGGAAAGGAGAAATGAAATTTGGTTGAGCATTTTACCTTACACATGATATTCTGATGCAAAGAGTATCATTCCCCTTAAATAAGGTCTGATGTATGAGTTCTGGAAATTGATAAAATAGGTGTTCGGAGAGTTTCATCACCTTAAATCAACATTTTGGACTCAACTTGGATTAGTCAAGATTGAAAGTGACTTTAAGGTACCAAGGGTCTCATACCAAAAGAAAGTAACAAGGTTCTTAATTTTACACTTTCCACAATTCATTACCCACAAATTTGATAAAAATTGTAAATCTGCATGTTACTAATATCCCAAAAGAGCCAAATTCTAAATTTATGACTTATGGTTCAACTTTGGTGCTACCATTCCACTATAATATAAACTTACATTGTTTACAACAATAACTGCACTAAATTGGTCTGAAGTTCTATTTTCCCAATTGATAAACAACCATTTGACTCTCTGAGTCATCCATAGAGGTTTCTTTCTCTGGTGCCTTCCCCTTATGATTGACATCAGTAGGAAACCTGCTGAACGACCAGCAAATATGATACTATAGAAAAGTCCAGTGAGTAAACATAAAATATGAGGAAGTTCTGTCAAATATTTTTCATGTATGAACCAATGTTAAGGGAAAAAGAACTGAGTTGGAAAGAGGCTTAAGAATCTGAATGGAAGAATAAATGCAAGAAAAGATACAGAATTGAAGTATGCATATGACAAGTGCAACAACATAGCTCTCTGAAGTTTTCATGCAAGGTGCATGAGTTAATGCAAGCTGAAAGGGAAAACCATAATTAATTATAGTACTAATTATGCCTGCATTGAGATTGTTTTTAACAATGAGCAAAACTACCAACATACTATTTTCAACACTCTCTCCAACACACACTTTGCTATTAGATGAATTTAATGTGGGGCCATTAATTTTATGTGGGACCCAATCTAAATAGAGCATGTTTGTTTATGTGTTCTGCTGCCCTCCAACGCGTGTTAGAAAAAAGGAAGGAGGGAAATGCTTTGGAAAAACGCTCATTGGGATTTGTGTTTTCCGGTTTTCCTTAGAAAGAATTTTAAACAAACATAGGCTTAGTGAGACCCATATGAAATTCACCCAATAATCAAGATTGTGTTGGAGAGTGTTAAAAAGTGTGTGTTGCCAATTTAACCCAAAACAAAGAAGGTATTTTATCCATGGCCATAAATCAAAATATTAACTTTTCACACAGCAAAATATAGGCCAACTAGATCTTATGTAATTTATTTTACTGTTTGGTAAATGAAAAGCATAGTACCCCAGTTGCAATGTTGTATCTGAACCTCCTCTTCCACTGCTGCTACCAGCCAAGTTAGGACTTCCGGAATCGGTATTTCCAAATAAATTCACTTTCTCAATAGGGTGATAATGAAGATATGATGGAACCACATGTTCTTTTGAGGGAAACAGGTTACGAAGCTCTTGAATCTGTAATATGATAGAGGTAAAAACTACAAAGTAATTATTGACATATCATTCATAGATAAGAGATGCTGGAAGAACATTGCAATAAGAAGAATAAGTGAATAATATTTACCTGTTTCCTCAAAGTTTCATTCTCCAAACTAGTCCTTTGCTCCTGGAAAGAATAAATCAAACAAATTACTACAACAAAAAGAGTCATCTTCAGTTTTCGCTTACTTTTTCAAAGTGACATTAAATCCCCAAATTCAGATACATTTCAATTTTATCCATAAATTTCTAAGTACTAAAATCAGGTTCTTCAGCCATTAACATGAGGACCATATTGATCAACTGCATATGCACATGAATGTGAAAGGGCTAAGGTGCTGATCTGATGCGTTTCATAAATATCAAATATGAAACTTCATGTTTCTTCTTGACATTCTGATGTGCATATTTTAGAAATCATATCTACCAACAAATCAAACACTAAGTTATAAAAATTATATCTGATTTACCATACATAGATTACCATTCAATAATTAAATAAACATAATTTTAACATTGTTACACCATATCACCCATCAGTTAAGCAACTTCCAATCTTTAATTCCTATTTCATATTAATTGCATTTAACCAAAATGTAGTGACCGATAGTGAAATGAACCCAGTAACAAAATGATTCACTAACACAAAATCACATAGCAATTCTCGCACATAATCTCAATTATCAGAAACTTTCTTGCAAATGAGGTTCATTGTTCTTTTTTCTTAAAACCTTTCAAGCAACTTCTGATTAAATATACCTGTAGTCTACATAGCTGCAGTTGCTTCATGAGTATTTCCTCCTAAAAGATCAAATGTTAAGAGTTATAGGACTGATAAATTGTTCTGAATATAAAAGTAGAAGAAGGAAAAAGTATAATATAAAAAGTCAAGGACCTTTCTCTCCTTGACAGACAATAACCCTTCATTAAGTTGCTTCTCTAGATTTTGCAATTCCACTAAGCTCAATCCTGTCAGGTCCTTACCCAACAACCGTCTATAATCACAAAGGCAAGTATTCGTAAGTAGTGATGCAGACAGCAAAAAGAGAAAAGAGGTAATGCTCAATACCAATAATATAATAAGAAATAAATCAGACAAACTGAAATAAGACATACAGGTTCTTTGTTTCTAATTTTGCAAGTTCATCTCTTAGAATCTCCACCATGTCAGAATCATCTTTCTGAAGGGAAAATATATTATTAGACATAACAATCCCATGACAAATCTAAGGAGAAATGATAACAAAGAAGTACCTAATTAATGGAAGAAAATTTAAAACAATATTGATGCAGCAAAAAAAAATTACAATTGGCTAAAAGAAAACAAAATAATCTTTGGTATCATCAACGCATGTTGAATTTAAAGAATGAAACCAATTTGTATTTTCATTTATTAGATAAAATAATACTAGAGATTTCAAAAAATGTTCAATAATAGTTTCAAGAATTTATCATACATGGGTTGTTGGCATAACAATAAGGTTGCTTCCTTGTGACCTTCAGGTCACGGGTTCAAATCTTTGGAAACAATTTCTTTTCTTGCAGGTGTAAGACTGCGTACATCTATCCTCCCTAGACCCCACTACTAAGTAGAAGCCTTGTGCATTGGGCTGCCCTTTTATGGATGGTTGGGTACACAAGGACAAACAACTCAATGGAAAGCCAAACTTCATTAAAATTTTGAAAGTGCCACATCTTACTTATGCTTCCAAACAACAACTTATCTTCACAGTATGAGATCTGAAATAATGTTTAAGTTCATCATGATCACTAACCGCAAAGTTTCAGTTGACAAATATACTTGAACTAGATAAATCATTTCCTTTTTACTATTGGAATTTAGAATACAATTAAACTTCAAACTAGCATCATACTGAATGTCGCCACATGAAGTTAATACAGTATAAATGATGACGTCCAGATAGTACCAATCATCTTTTATGTATGATATTGACATGACAAAAACACAAGAATGTCAAGAAATTATCTAAAATTTCCACAATCATATTTCTTTATCAATTATTCAAAGAGAATGTAAAACTCAGTGGACTACTAAAACTGCCAATTATTTTCAGTTTTCTAAAACTACCAAGTACGGCCTGCCACAATTTGGTATCAAATTTAAGCTGGCCCATAAAAGATTCATCAAATCATTCAAATGCATTCATTGTGAGATTGAACTCTTATTTGAAGCAAGTTAATCAAACTCCCAATGATGTTTGTAGATAATCATTATATTATTAGACTTTAAGTTCCATAATTTGAAGAATAACAAAGTCATGTATTACTTAAATCAGGAAGGAGAGAAGAACAAGACCTAAATATAGCAGAAAAACACAAGAAAAAACTGCTTTTTTTCTACCGCTACAGTGAGTTCTCTGGAAATATATTGATCAATTAACAACACGGTTTATGTTATTAGCAGGAAACCAAACGAGCAGAAGTGCATTTTCTGCAAATAAATTACAATTTTCTGTTGACAAGTAATGTTTATTCTGTACAAGTGCAAATGTATCGTGGTTGTAAGAAACAATATTGTGAAAAGAGAAAATGCACTATAAGTTTGAAAACTCCCCACAGCAGCATATAACATGATTCTGCTGAAAATTTGAAATAAACTAAAGCATGGGAAAAGAAAAACAAAGCTAATAAACTAAAGAATAACATAATTTTATTACATATATGAAAATGCTCAACATATATATAAAAAAGTTAAACCTTAACTTAATGAGAATTAATAGGACAAAGGAGTACAACAGATTACCTGTGTCTTGTGTTCTACTTCCACTTCAGCAACACCTTCTGCAGAATCAAGGTATTCGTTGTATCTTGAAATTAAATACTGCATTCTGCAAGAAGGAATTATAAGTATACAAAAAAGGAATAGTTTCTTTGTAGGAAATAAGTAATACCATAAGCTCTCCCATGTGAGGATTTCAATTTAGTGCTTTCAAGCAATCGGTCGATAAGGTAAATGAAAATTTTCAATGGTAAAATCACCACAAAAATAGTTAGACAATATAATAGTGTTCACAAATTTAATGAGGTTTGTCAATTGCTTACACACAGGGCTGAGAGTTCATAATCCACTAACTTCCAATGGAGATTAGAGGATTAGTATCAAGGGAGCAGCCAAAAGCTACAAGTAGCTTATTACTATTCCTGTATCCTTACCGGTTTTCTTAGGGTCTACCAACCCAATAGAAAACTCCATATGCTCTGTCACATATTATGCCTCATACTTCAAAACCTTTTCAAAGCAAAAGACCTTATTGCTCTTTTATAATTAAATTACCTCTACAAAATGTGGCAAAATAAGAAAGAAATTTGAAGCTTTTAACTGCTTATAATTTTTGTAAAACAAATTCGTAAGAAAGAAAAACAATGTATAGATATAGCACAAGGAATGCCTCAAGCCACATTAATGATGGACACAAGTTCAGTCGTCATTTAAGATTATATATAGAAACACATATATTTCAGCATTGACCATCAATGAACTCACACACAATTACAAACACAATGAAACAACTTCAACTTTACATAATTGAAGTTCACTTCAAAACAATAACTCACACCACAATATGTTGGTAAGGCAAAACAGACCACCCTCACACAAAAAAGATAAATAAATTATAACTAGAAGTAAAATCGAAACTTCCTTGAAATACATACACAAGAAAAAAAAATGCAACTTAATTCTGGCAAAAACAAATTATATTGAATAATTCCCATGCCCTCAAAATTCCTTTTATTTTTATGAAATCCTCGATATCCAAAATTATCTTTGTACTCTCGCTTATCAGAGTCGACCCAGATCTAAAAGTCTTTTACCAATTTTTTCCAAGACTTGAACTTTCAACTCCAGGACCTTACTTATTGACTAAGATTTTAAAATAAAATAGTTGGACACAAAAAGAACTAATATACTAAAAGAGAAGGGGGAAATCAAGGGGAAATTTGTAAATTAAATTGAGTGGATCTTCTGAAAATTCACAAACAAGTATCATTTAAATAATGAAAGGTATAATCAAAATTAAAATGCAATCCATATCAGAAAATTCAGAGACATACTCTTTACTGGAAAACTCAAACATCCTCCCAGTGTTGGAGAAAACGATAACAGCAACCTCAGCATCACAGAGAATGGAAAGTTCCTTGGCCTTCTTGAGCAACCCATTTCTCCTCTTGGTGAACGTGACTTGCCTGCTACTTGGATTCTCAATCCTTTTGATCTCAATCTTTCCACGACCCATTTCAGCTAATTGGCTACCTCATACCACAGACACATTAAATCATCAGAAACTAAAAAACCAGGAAAAAAAAAACATAAACCCAGTTGTAGCTTGAGGTTGTTTGTATCAGTAAAAAACAAGAACCTTTGTGGGTTGATACAGCTTGATAGAGTTAGGAGAGAGATAGAGAAAGGGAGAGAGATAGAGTTGGAAGAGAAGATAAAGGGGTTGTGAGGCTTTACTCAAGGAAGCGTTACCCCCAAATGACGAGAGAGCTTGGAATTAAACGGCAACTTTGCATGGCTATGCTGTTCAGTACCTATTTAGTGTTGTGCATGACTTTCTAATTTGTTCACATTGACAATGTTTTTGTTACCTCGGGAGTCTCCCTCTGGGTCCACTCTCCTCTTTCTTTCCCTTTTAATATATCTTTCATAAAGATCCTTTTTGTAAAAAAAAAACACACAGATCAAACATCGTATCTCTCTCACCATGTATATAAGGAAACTTCATCTTTGTTGAATTGAATGAAATGAGCGAGTGAAACTAAGATAAAAGAAAAGGTTATGTTTCGGTTTCGATGATTGAATTTTGGTTTTGATCCCTATAAATTTTTTTTATTATTTTGGTCCTTGTAAAAGGTGAAGTAACAATTTTTGGTCCATACTGTCATATGACATCTATTAAGTACTTATGTGTATAATAGATGGTCATATGATCATCCTAAGTAACACACAATAACCTTTGTGATGTCATGTTAGCATATGATTCCCATAAAATTTTTCTTGAATCCTAAAATGAATTATATCTTACTTTCCTAAAATGAATGTTAGGGAAAAACGGTGATATAAATTTTTAGAAGGATTAAAACCAAAGAAAAAAATTAACAGGGAGTAAAATCAAAATCTACTCATTTTCTAGGGACTAAAACTATATTTAATCTCAAAAAATATATGTGATATATATTTATAACTTTTAATTGTTGCCGGTGCAACGATTTTTTTTTTAATTGACATTACAAATCATGCTATGTATAACTTTTAAAGTTGATAATGTACAATTTTTTTTACACTGATAATTTATAATAGTGTCAAAATACATACAAAATTTTGACACCGACACGGATTGACAATTGTCCCCACAAACTAACACGGGTCTTTTCAGAATACTTTGTCCTCACTCACGCACTTCCCAAGAGGTCACCCTTCCTAGAAGGGCTCCAAGTGAAGCACGTTTAACTGTGGAGTTCTTAAGTGATGTGCTCCCGAAAAGAAGATTCATCTTGTTGGTATAGGTAGTAACAATCAATTTATATAAGTCATCCTCAACTGTACAGTCTCATACCTCCGCAGTCAGGATCCCTCTTATTCTAGTGTGTAATCGGTTCATGTATCCCTCCGCCTAGAAACCTGCTAGGAGCCGCTCCTTGTTTATGCCTTCTTACACTGGCGACTACTCCCTGCCCTCGCCAACCCCGATTGTCACATGTATAACTACCATTTTTTAACCGTTAACCATAATTTTCCCACGATTAAGAGTTAGTTTCAGTTTCTTCTTATTCTAATTAACGGTTAATTAAATAGTTAGTTAATTTTTCTGTTGTTAATTAGAACTTTACCTTTATCGTTGCCGAATAAATGGGAAATAACTCAATGATACACTTTTAAATCTCTTCATGTTCCTCTTAATATGGTATCAGTAGTAGAGTTGTTAGTTTGACCCTAAGCCCTAGGGCCAGTCTATCTAGCCCACAATAATAGTCCAACCCATTTAGCTCATAACTAGAGCTGTCAAATGGGTCACCCTAACCCATTTAGCCCTAACCCATGTGGGTCAGGGCCAAATGGGTCACAGGGCCAAAAGACCCACATTAAAAGAACCCACATGGCCAAAAAGCACTAAAAAGCCCTACGGGCCAGCTCATGGGTTATAATTTTTTTTGATAGTCCTATTTATTTTATTTTATTTATAAAACTTGACAAAAAGAACAACAATTATAACCACTCTAACATTATGTAATAATATCATTTAACCTATGAAATTAACTATTCAAATATGCATCAAGTACGCTATAGTTTTCTCTAAAAAATTGAAGAGAAACCATTGCTTTCTCTCTTTCACCATTGTTTTATATGAAATGAATTGTTAAAGTAGATAACTGATATCAAATTATTGCAATAGATAATATTTCAGCTAAGGAAAAATTATAGCACTTAATACATATTTAAATACATATTTAAATAGATAATTTCATAAGTTAAATACATATTTAAATACATATTTAAATAGCACTTAATACATACGGTTAGTGAAGGAAAAATTATAGCACTTAATACATATTTAAATAGATAATTTCATAAGTTAAATGATATTATTACATAATGATAGAGTGATTATAATTATTATTCTTTTTGTTAAGTTTTATAAATAAAATAAAAAAAGGTCTATCAAAAAAATTATGGCCCATGGGCTGGCCCCGGCCCTTAACGTATTTTAGGGCTTTTTGATCCTGTTGGCTTTTTTTTTAATATGGGTCATTCCGGCCCTGTGGCCAATTTGGCCCTGACCAACATGGGCTAGGACTAAATGGGATAGGGCCAACCTTTTTCACAGCTCTAATCAGTAGTATAGCTGTTTCTATTTTCTCTCTGAATTTTCCCACCTCTTCATCTCGTTCTTGCTTCTACGTTACTTGGCGCAATTGTCCACCATTGATAATTCTTTCTGTCTATATTTCCTTCATCCACTGAATAATTTAAGCCTCATCTAGTTTCTCAATCGCTTGTTGGAGACAACTAAGTACAACTCATGAAGTAAGATTCATGAAGATGGCATTGAATGCGAAGAATAAATTCAATCTTTTGATGGTTCTCTGCTGCCATCAGGTTTGATCGTCAACTTTTGGCTTTCTTGGGTGTGCAACAACAATATCATTAGTTCCTGGCTTCTCAACTCTATGTCTAAAGAATCGATAACAAGCATCATTTATGTTGAATCTGTGGTTGTTGTTTGGAAATATTTGTAAGATAGGTTTCATCAATCGAATGAACCTCGACCATATTAGTTGAAGAAGGATTTGGTCTCTCAGTCAAGGATTTGCTGAATCTATACTTGTGCTTGTGCATTTGCAAGCTCTTTGCTTGATCGTGCACAACAAGAATTTTTCCCTAGATTCTTAACGGGGCTCAATGATTGCTTTTATCAGGTGAAACACAAATTTTGTTAATGGATCCTTTTTTCTCCCATTAGCAAGATGTTAGATATATGCAATATGTTGGCATTAGATGTTGTCAATATGGAAGAAATTAACTTCTTTTTACTAACTCCTGATGAACTCCATGAAAAAAATGAAGAATTTAATTGTGCGTTTAAAGATTTGAAAATCAAGTTTCTACTTTTCAAATTTTAACATTTTTAAGTTTTGTTGTAATGCAAAGTACAATGCAATTAGTGTAAATAGATATTTTTTTTTTTTGTAAACAAGGTATGCAAAAGCATCATAACAGACACTAACATCCCAACATCAGAATAGAAAAGCATCACAATTAGTGTAATTCAAGCAATATTAAAAAAATAAAAATAAAAGAAAGCAACAGTTATTCTAAATGAACATGATAAAATCTTTATATCATAAATCACAACCATCAACATGATATTCATAGCCCAAGCAAAAGCAACAATTAACTACAACCCCCTTATACATCACAATTATGAGTCTTCATGAAAACCCATTCACAGTGATTCAATGAAATTGGCTTTTTGTGAGGACAACATTCCTTGATTTTCGTAAACTCACATTGGTGGTCCCCCATAGTGGCCCCATGTTGTCAGTCATTTCCATTGGTGGTCCATATTGCGAGTCATCCACCATATGGCCCCACATTGCTCAATTGTCTTTCTTTTTTTTTCAAAGCAAAATTTAAAAAAAAAAAAAGAAAAGAAAAGAAAAGAAAGTAACGTACAGTTATTCTAAATGAACATGATAAAATCTTTATATCAAAAATCACAACCATGAACATGATATTCATAGCCCAAGCAAAAGCAACAATTAACTACAACCCCCTTATACATCACAATTATGATTCTTCATGAAAACTCATTCATAGTGATTCAATGAAATAGGCTTTTTGTGAGGACAACATTCCTTGAATTTCGTAAACTCACATTGGTGGTCCCCCATAGTGGCCCCATGTTGTCAGTCATTTCCGTTGGTGGTCCATATTGCGAGTCATCCACCATGTGGCCCCACATTGCTCAATTGTCTTTCTTTAGAGTTGGTCCACTTCGCAAATTAATATTGTTGTTGAAGGGAAAAGAATACGATTTTTGGGATTTTTTTTTTCTTTTTTTCTAAGGGGATCAATAGTGGTTCCCCACTTCCCCCTATGACATGACTCGAGCTCGCAACTTATTGCAGCAGGTGAGGTAGCTTTACCAACTGAGCTGCTCTGCTCTTCAGATATTTGGGCTTTTTATTCCAAAGGCAATTGTAACATTTCATTTATTAAACTAACACTCCAAACATCATCTACAATAGAGGAAGTTAACCTCATTTTCAAAACAAGAAGGGGTGTAACATCCTAAAATTTATAGAGTTGATAAAAATTTAACATAATTAGTTAGATATATTAGCTAGGCATAATTAAAATAAAAAATTTGGTCCAAGGTTTGGTTTTTTACTCAGGTTGGGTTCTACTGACAGTATAAAATAGTATTGTCAGGGAAAATTGGAGAATAAAAATTCGGACTTGAACGGATATGTATGGATATACAGATTTTTAGGTTTTGGGCAATATGGCTGAAGTCCAAAAATACGAAGAAAGTCACACTGATAAAATATTAATATTTTGATCAGTGATAACTCCATCTTTCCAAGTCAATGTTGCTTCCGAGTATAATGTCATATCGCAGCCAGGAACCTAATTCCAACTTCCTAATCTATTCCTATTTTAATTCCAAATTTCGCATTCAAATTAGAAATTTAAATTTCAAAGTTTCCACACACTTTGAAAAGTTCTATGTTCAAAATTTGAAATTGGAAGAAATATCCCTATCCTCTCCCACACATCATAGAACCACACTATTATTCCCCAATTTATTTTGGTTTTAATTTTTACAAATTTTACTTTTTCCCTCACCATTGGATGCATGAGAACTCACTGATGTAACATTTTTTACCCTTCGATTAGGCTTTTTCAAGAAGCCTCACAAGATTTTTTCACACTTCACTCATTCCCGTCTCACATGAGTCCTAGACGCATGCACGTCCGCGTGCTCACACACACACACATAAACACTCAATTGTGTTCTTCTCACTCACTCTCACTTTCTCTCATTATCTCTCATGATTACACACATACTTTTACATTCACGAAATTTCTTCTTCCCTTCTCCATCTTCTCACCACCGTAGATCACCCTGATCCGCTGTCGCACGCGGGTCAAAAACGAGTGATTAGAAAAAAAACTGTAGTTGGGGCACGACAACTCGAGTATCGTATCTCAAGGACTCTTTGATCATTATTAACCTACGAATCTATTTTTTTTTTTTTTTTGGGGGGGGGGGTTAGATTCAATGAGAGAAGAATTGATTAAGAAAACAGTGCAATTAAGTGATTATCAATAAGCTGGAACGATTAATCTGCTATTTTGGTTTCCCAACCCTCATTGATTCACATAAATTCCATGCCCTAAGCGGATTCTAATCTCTTTTCGATTGTAGCAGCAATTAGACAAGCACAATTGACACTACGAGATATATATTCCTAATTTCCGAATTAAGCAAACGGATTGAAGCTCTCATGAATTAAGCAAACACGACAAATACACGCGAATTAAGCAAACACGATCAAGGTATAGGAACATAGATTCATCGAAATTAATCAATACATATTCTATACAACTTGAATTAAGCAAACAAGGCATATAGCATAATATTGAAAGAGATAAGCAGTTTGATCGGGAATTATGGAACCTCAAGTGTCGGCGGAAAACCGATTACAACAGACTAATCCCTGGTGATTAGTTCTCCATCACAAACATAACAAAAACCTTTGAAATAGATTGTAAATAGTGAAAATTGTATCTCTTTTGCGTCTGCCCTGGTGCCTTTTTATAGATCAGGATTCATGTCACGGCCGTGATGACCGTGACGTATTCTGCCAAGGGCGCGCATTCAAATTCTAGTCTGTCACGGCTGTGATGCCCATCACGGCCAGGCCGTGATCAATTCTGTTCTTCAGGGTTCTCTCATCATGCCCGTGATGGGTATCACGGCTGGGCCGTGATGCTTTCTGGTCTTCACGGGTAGCTCATCACGGCCGTAACCAGTGTCACGGCCTGGGCGTGATGGCTTTTGCTTTAAGAGTCCTTCCCTTTTTGTTCTTCTTATTAACCTGAAAATATGAAATAGCAGTAAATATTTTATTTGACTCAAAATTAACTAAAATGTCCTAAAATTACTTAAGAGACTCAAAATGTTGCTTGAGGACAATTAAATCCAAATTTGGGCGAAAACGAGGTTAAACTCGAGTAATTAGTACAAAAGCCATGGTCTTACTAGTTATAAAACTAGTCGAGCCAGAGGCTTATCAAAATACCCCAAACTTAAACTTTACTTGTCCCCAAGCAAACTAAAACTCAAAAAGACTTAAACTTGGCAAGCTTAAAGGATTCAACCAATTTCGCCCAAATTGCATGCAATTTTATCAAACCAATTTTTCTTCAATGTTTTCCCCCTTTGCAACAATGTAATCCCCACATTCATTTACTTTAAACAATTGAGAATTCCATCATTCATGCAATCAGTAATCTGAGCAAGGGATCCAAGTTACACACAAAAGGGAGATCACCAATTTCAAACAATTGCCTTCCTCACAAGGGCACTTAGTATTTCACTCATTCGCTCAATTTGTCTAGGCTATCAACTTTTCACTCAATTTCACATTTCAAGAGCACTTCCCATGAATTTGATTTTCATCTCAAACAAAGTTCCCACGAAAACATGCATGCAACATCAAAAGGTCTTTTAAAGGTTGTAATGGGGCCTGGGTAAGGGTAAGATTATTCAAAGGCACTAGGCTTTACATCCCTAGGAATTAAGAGAGCATGAAGCCTGTACACCATTATTTTCACTCTAATTCCTTTCTCCATTTTTCTTTTTGATGCTTTGGGTGACTACAACCCTTTTCCTTATAATACCCTTTTTCGACATTTTTGTACTTTTCTTTTCTTTTTTCTTTTCTTTTTGCCCTTGGCTCCAACCTTTATTTTTCTTTTTCTCAACCCAGAATGACATATCAAACCTTGTAGCCACCCCAAACTTACTTTCTTGCAACCCTTCTCTTGCTAAGCTTCCATGCTCTCCTAATCCTAAGATTGGGTTAACATAGTTTTTCTAGATTTTTGGCTTATAACATAAGGTCATCAAGAAACAATAGGCTTATTAGGCTCAATGTGGCTAACTAGGGAACATGCATTAGGGGTGGTTCTTTTTAGGCCAAGTAGTTATTTCAAAGAAAATTTCCTAAATCATTTGATGCAACCACATAAGCATGCAAACCATGAAGAGATTCAAGCAAATCCGGGAAAGTGCAACTTAAAAGTGATTCACACAATTAAAAACATGATGGAGGCTCAAATCCTCACTTGGACATTTTTCGCAAATTGTTTGACCGAGATTCAATCCCTAGTGAATGCATCCCTTCACCCCAAACTTATCATAAATCATGCAATCACAACAGAATATCTCAAAGTCTAATTTTCAATTTTTCACATGGGGATCAATTTTCAATTTTCAAAACCTAGGGGGGAAATCATCAACAGTCAACAATTATCATGCAATCAATCTATGCTAAATTTAATTAAAATCCATCAAGCTCACTAACACAAGACTCACACACATACGACTCGAAGCAAAGCAAAGCAAAGCGAAGATAATTAAAAAGAAAAAGGTTTAGAAAAACTCATGAAGGAGGTTCCACCGGGATCCCACTACCTGTGATACAGTGGCCAAGGAATGCTCAAAGTGCAATATGATCCTCCCGGATCCCATGGCATGCAGCATAAGTATGAAAGTGATGAGCGCTTGACAATCATGATGACCTCGTCAAGTGCGGCGGACTTCTCACTCCCTCTTGGGTCAAAGATGACCTCCTTGTCAACAAAGTCTTCCCAATAAAAATTGGGTTCAACCTCTTGGACTGACCATAGTGCCTTCATAGTTAAAGACTCAAATTCCAATTTCTTGGGCAGAGGCTTGAACTCCATTGTTGGCTGCTTCACAGTGGGAGGTGGCAAACAAGTAGAGAGGATCACTGGTGCTGCTTTGGCTTCTGTACAATCTTCATTCACCGAGTCACCAAATCCATCACCTTCCAAATATGCAGAAATCTCAGCACAAACCACACAAGTATTTTTCCCATCACAATCAACACATGCATAGGAATTAATAGAATCATCTAATTCCAAAAGTTCTTCATCATCCTCAAGCATGGTGAAGTAGATGTCCTCCTGATCCTCATTTTCTATATTTCTTGGCTGAACAGGGCCCTCAACCTCATGTGTCTCATGTTCCATATGGACGTTTTGCTCCTCATACCCTGAAAAGGATGAAATTTCAACATAAAGTTCATCAATAATAGTATTCTCGACATCATTATCAAAATTATGCTCAAAAGAAGTATTGTCAAGAATGTCTATTTGTGAATCTGAATGCTCTTCAAGGAGATGTTGTGATTGCAGTGTAGTCAAGGTGGAGGCAATGTGACCAATTTGAGTAGCCAAATTCTGAAGACCACTACTAGAAAAATTAAATTTTCGGACGGAATTTTCGGACGGAAATGTTTCCGTCCGAAATTTCCCGAAATTTTCGGACGGATTTCGTTAATTATTATATTTTCCATGATCCGTCCGAAATCCGTCCGAAATTTTCGGACGGATTCTTATATTTTCCATTATCCGTCCGAAATCCGTCTGAAAATTTCGGACGGATTTCGTTAATTCTTATATTTTCCTTGATCCGTCCGAAATCCGTCCGAAAATTTCGGACGGATTTCGTTAATTCTTATATTTTCCTTGATCCGTCCGAAATTTTCGGACGGATTACGTTAATTCTTATAATTTCCATTATCCGTCCGAAATCCGTCCGAAATTTTCGGACGGATTTCGAACGGATTTCGTTAATTCATATATTTTCCATTATCCGTATTTTCCATGAACCGTCCGAAATCCGTCCTAAAATTTCGGACGGATTTCGTTAATTCTTATATTTTCCTTGATCCGTCCGAAATTTTCGGACGGATTTCGTTAATTCTTATATTTTCCATGATCCTTCCGAAATCCGTCCGAAATTTTCGGACGGATTTTAGACGGATTTCGTTATTTTGTATATTTTCCTTGATCCGTCCGAAAATTTCGGACGGATTTCGGACGGATTGTGTTATTTTTTATATTTCCTTTATTTATCTTATATTATCCTTGAAAAAATATTAAATAATTTATCTTATAAATATGATTAAAATATTTGATCTTAATAAATTTAAAAGAGAAACCAGATTTATGAAGTGAATTAAATAAGATTTATATTTCTTACAAGATTTACGAAGTAAAGTAAACAAGAAGTACAGTTGTTTGATCCTAATAGAACCTAAATGAACTGGTTTGATCCTAATAGAGCCCAAATTTACTTGTTAGGACCTAATTGGGCCAATTGCCCCGATCGGCCCAATTGAACTTCTATGGTCCTAATGAAGCCTAAATGGACTTGTTTGATCCTAATAGAGCCCAAATCGACTTTTTAGGTCATATACGACCTAACTGGGCCAATTTGTACTTCTTTGACCCTAATGGAGCCCAAATGGACTGGTTTGATCCTAAAAGAGCCCAATTTGACTTGTTAGGACCTAATTGGGCCAATTGCCCCGATCGGCCCAATTGAACTTCTATGGTGCTAATGAAGCCTAAATGGACTTGTTTGATCCTAATAGAGCCCAAATCGACTTTTTAGGTCATATACGACCTAACTGGGCCAATTTGTATTTCTTTGATCCTAATGGAGCCCAAATGGACTGGTTTGATCCTAATAGAGCCCAATTTGACTTGTTAGGACCTAATTGGGCCATTTGCCCCGATCGACCCAATTGAACTTCTATGGTCCTAATGAAGCCTAAATGGAATTGTTTGATCCTAATAGAGCCCAAATCGACTTTTTAGGTCATATACGACCTAACTGGGCCAATTTGTACTTCTTTGATCCTAAAGGAGCCCAAATGGACTGGTTTGATCCTAATAGAGCCCAATTTGACTTGTGAGGACCTAATTGGGCCGATTGCCCCGATCGGCCCAATTGAACTTCTATGGTCCTAATGAAGCCTAAATGGACTTGTTTGATCCTAATAGAGCCCAAATCGACTTTTTAGGTCATATACGACCTAACTGGGCCAATTTGTACTTCTTTGATCCTAATGGAGCCCAAATGGACTGGTTTGATCCTAATAGAGCCCAATTTGACTTGTGAGGACCTAATTGGGCCGATTGCCCCGATCGGCCCAATTGAACTTCTATGGTCCTAATGAAGCCTAAATGGACTTGTTTGATCCTAATAGAGCCCAAATCGACTTTTTAGGTCATATACGACCTAACTGGGCCAATTTGTACTTCTTTGATCCTAATGGAGCCCAAATGGACTGGTTTGATCCTAATAGAGCCCAATTTGACTTTTTAGGCCAACTATTAATCTTTATGTTTATTTTGTTATGTGGTTTAGTTTGAGTAATTAAATTACTCTCTTCAAATTATTTTATTGGGTGCATTAGCACTGACTTATTTCAGCAAATGCACGCTTACTAGACAATAATTTGTTATTGTCACTATTATTACCAGTACAGAAAAATATTTTAAATAATATGATTAAGAGAAAAACATTTTCATATTTTCATCCTATTTAATTTTAGAGTTGAAAATAAATTGATTTGACATTAATCGGATATTAAATTTTGGACCGAGTATTTTCTTAGTTGATCAGTTCAACTATTAATCTTTACTCTAATTTGAATTCTGAAATCATATGTAACAGCCTAGTTTTTACACCTAGGATTAATTATTTTTATTTGGATGTTTATGTTTATTATGTTATGTGGTTTAGTTCGAGTAATTAAATTACACTCTTCAAATTATTTTATTAGGTGCGTTAGCACTGATTTATTTCAGTAAATGCACGTTTACTAGACAATAATAACGTTATTGTCACTATTATATCAGTACAAAAAATATTTTAAATAATATGATTAAGAGAAAAGCATTTTCATATTCCTATTCTATTTAATTTTAGAGTTGAAAATAAACTGGTTTGACATCAATCGGAGATTAAATTTTGGACTGAGTATTTTCTTAGTTGATCGGTTCAACTATTAATCTTTACTCTATTTTGAATTTCGAAATCATATCTTTATCAATCTTTATTTTTAGATTTCAAAAAGTAAAAAAATGTTTATTTTAGGCTTAATATTTTATCACTCATTTTGTACCTATTACTAATTAATTAACTTAAAACCCAACTTTCTCGCTTTTCCCGCTCTCTCTCGACGCCTCTCCCTCACTTTTTCTTTTCTTCTCTGCTTTTTCTTTTTCTCTTTCCTTCTTTCCTTCTTTTTCTCTTTCCTCTTTTTCTCCTTTTCTCTTTCTTTCTTTTTCTTCTTCTTTCTTTTCTCGTTCTTTCTTTCTCTGTTGCTGATTTCTCCCTTTCTCCCTCAACTTCATCTTCCTTCTCCTCTCCACAGCCAGACGCGCACCCTTGGACAGCCGTTGCCACCGCTCGGTGCCGCGCGAAGAGGAGACGGTCGCGTCCCTGCACGCGTCGTCGGAGCAGCGAAGCTGAGCCGCCGTGTCCTACGTCGAACCGCCGTCGCCTCACCATGGTAAGCGCCGTTCATGGTGGTTTCACCACCCTAGAGTGTTAGATCTTCATTTCTCCTTCTCCTCTGATTTCTTTCATCTCTTTTTACCATGGTTGATGTAGAACCACCTCGAACCGCCACTGCCACCTCCCCGGAATCGCGTCCGCCGCCGCGAGGAGCACCACAGCACCACCTTCAAGTTGTCTTCAAGCTTGGGTGAGTCAAAACCCTCTCATCTCTTCTAGATTCAAAACCCCCAAATTTATTTTGAAACCCTAACCCTAACCCTCTGATTTCAGATTTTAATCTTAAGATTAAAGCTTGTTTTATGAAATTAGGACTGTAAATTTGTGTTTCCCTAAACCAATTTCATTATTCTTTAATTAAAATGAGTTTTCCCTACATTGTAATAAGTAGCCCTAAACCCCCAATTTAATTTTATTTGAATTTGGGTATGTTTTTGTGAAATTAATTATGATTTAGTGTAATTAGGACTCTTAATGGATGATTTCCAAGTTCTTTTTCATGATCTTTTAATCAAAACAAAGTTTCCTTAAAGGGTATTGGGAAGCGTGAGCTTCAAACATGATTTTCCTTAAAAATAACCTTGTTGGTAATTAGATTAAGTGTTTAGATAAAGTTAGAATGTGTGTTTGATCATGTGTAATTAATTTCTTGATTTCTGGTTGTTGCGTGTTGTTGGATTTACTCTCTGAGACGTTGGGACACGGCTATGCTTGCTTGATGGAGTAGATATGAGCTAACGTGGGCATTAGGATGAGGATCCTTTACTTGTCTTCAAAGGTAAGGGGAGCTTGCCTGATGGATTTTTCTCAATAACCATTTGCTTGTTGTGTAGTCTGTATAATTTATGTGGTTGTGGTTATCTGTTTATGTGGTTTATGTTGATATCTGGTTGAATTTGGTGTAACTGGAACTCTGGAATGAAAATGTAATTATTTTAGCAGGTGGAATTCGTATGTTAGATCCAAATACCAGTCGAACATTGAGAATATATCCTCTTGAGAACATAACAAGATGTGAAGTAAGTTTGTTAGCTTCCTTATTGACATTTTGACTATTTCTTCAAAATTAATTTTTGTAACTAGTCTCAATATAATATGTTTCTAATTTAATTATGCAGAAATTTGATTCATCTACCTTTGCATTCTGGTCAAGGAGCTCGGTGGATGTGGAGCCAGGACGAATCAGATTGCAATCCAATAGTTACACTACTAACACACTTTTGGATCTTGTGATCTTGCTGCTACTATACAGGTATTCTCGAGAATTTCATCCTCCTTTTGTGGAAATAGTTTTCTTTGATGAATTAGATTATAAGAATGTAAATTTTATAAATATCTCTTTGGGAGATGCTTGGTGTACTTTATGTTATTGGGGGACATGATTTAGTTTTAGTTGCTTGCCTTGTATGAGTTGCAATGTGTAGTGTACATTCAATGCCATGTTTTTACTCACGATATGTTTTGTACTATTTGAAGATTCATTATCATTGGATAATGTTTGTTATATTCAGTGCAACTTACCTGTTTCAACCTTTTCTCTCTTATTCACCGAATCTTCTGTTCTTTAATCTTTATCAAATTTAAAGATTCCAATATTGATTGTTTGTGTGTCGTTTGTTTTGTGTGTGTGTAGTGGAAATAATGTTGGTTCTTTTGGCTATCCTAATACTCTTGTGCATTGCAGATTTTTTGTTTAGCCTCAACATTTGACTATCCTTTGAACTAAAGTGTAGTGTATGCTTAGGCCTAGGAATTATGAACGGACATGAGTTAGATAAAGATTCAAACAATTTGAGGGTTTGCTAGCAATAAAGATCCAAACAATTTGAGGGTTTGCTGGAAAAATCTCTTGATAATTTTTATTATTTGTACTTTCTGCTAGTCGCATCAATTTAAATGCCAATAATTAATAAATAGCCTTCTAATTATGCTTTTTGGCTGTTAACAATGCTGGCAGATAAAATATGTCCAAAGCATTTAGCACTTTTTAATTGATAAACAATTAGATTGCACTTTCCAACTATTGGAAGTACCATCGACCTTACTGATCTGTAGCATATATATTTGCTCAGACGGCTATACTAAACAGTATAGATCACATGGGCTTCTTTCTCGGCTCAGTTCTTTTGGGGTTCTAGAGTACAGTTGAACACATGTGTGCACTTATTTCTGTTTGTTAATTAATTGACTTGCTTGGTTGATGGAAAGGTTCATTCTTTTACTGAATTGTTGGATATAAATCTTTCAGGTGTATCGTGGGGGCATCTCCATTGATGCAGGTCATTCTACTTCTAAAGGAAAAATGTCAGCAAATTTGGAGAGGCTGGATTCTCAGATTCCTCAACTTTTTGGTTCATTACATGACTTTCACAGTTCACAGTGGTTTGATCTTCTGATAGTTTTTAAGTCATGACTTTTGGATTGCATGCAGCAATTGGTATTTGATTTTTAGAAGTTGTATGGTACCAAGACTGTATTTTGTAACAATAGTCAAATTCATGATTTTGTGATTGAATGTGAAACTGCAAATGTTAGTGATCGGTGCCATATAATTCGCATAGATAGTGAAACTGTAATGTAAGTGAAGTGATCTGTCACGGCCGTGATGAGCATCATGGCCTGACTGTGACAGCTTCTGCCTTGAATGTTGTTTCACTAAATGGTCTGTCACGGCCGTGATGGGTATCACGGCCTAGCCGTGACAGATTCTGCTTACAAGGGGTCTGACTCAGTTAACATGTCACTGCCGTGACATATTCTGACTTTTGATTCTTCCGTGGGAAATCCGTCCCAAATCCGTCCGAAAACAAAAATAAATCCGTCCGAAATCCGTCCGAAAAATAACCAACAAAATCACAGCATTCCGTCCCAAATCCGTCCGAAAACAAAAATAAATCCGTCCGAAAAATACCCACCAAAATCACAGCATCCGTCCGAAATCCGTCCGAAAACAAAAATAACTCCGTCCGAAATCCGTCCAGAAAAATAACCAACAAAATCACAGCATCCGTCCCAAATCCGTCCGAAAACAAAAATAAATCCGTCCGAAATCCGTCCGAAAAATAACCAACAAAATCACAGCATCCGTCCCAAATCCGTCCGAAAACAAAAATAAATCCGTCCGAAATCCGTCCGAAAAATAACCAACAAAATCACAGCATCCGTCCGAAAATAAAAAAATTCCGTCCGAAAAATAACCAACAAAATCACAGAATCCGTCCGAAAACAAAAATAAATCCGTCCGAAATCCGTTCGAAAATAACCACAGTCCGGATTTCCACGTTGTCCGAAATCCGTCCGTAAATATTTTCGGACGGAATTTGGGACGGATTTTCTAATTTCCCACGGGGCTTTTTCGGACGGATGCCATTCCGTCCGAAATCCGTCCGAAATGAATTATCCGTCCGAAATCCGTCCGAAAATCCGTCCGAAAAAGATGGATTTCTAGTAGTGGACTTGCTTCTGTCTCTGTTGGAATTCAAGAGTGTGTTATGCCATTTGTTGCACCAATTCTTCCAGACTGGGTTGGACTGGTGCGGGGTTAGGCTGATATTGATGCTAGCTTATTGTCAATTGATGCACCAAAGAAGCTAACTCATCCAAGCTTCCATGTTCTCCACCATGTTGGCCATACTAGTCATTCACTCCAACCATGCCAAAATCACTACTAAACTCATAACCACCAATAAAGTCAGGATAATATATGCATGACTGTAGAAGACTGATAGCTGAGGTTTGGAAGAGACTTTTTGGGGCTGTCCCATGTATGTCCTGTCTCAGAAACTTAAATGTCTCAAAGTTGAGCTGAAAGTGTGGAACAAGCAGACCTTTGGCAATGTTCATCTCAAAGTAGAAGAGGCCATGTCAAATTTAGAGTCTATTCAAGCTAAGATTGATTCCCAAGGATACTCAGACTTTTTGCACAATCAGGAAGTGGCTGCCCAAGTTGATCTTAACCAAGATATTTCTTATCAAGAAGCCTTTTGGAAGGAAAAAGCCAGATTGAGCTGGTATGCAGAAGGTGACAGAAACACAGCCTTCTTTCATAAGGTTACCAGGATTCGAAACTCTACAAAGCAAATGTCTATTCTTAAGGTGGGTAATTCTGTTCTAGATAGGCAATCTGACATAGAAAGTCATGTTCTAGAATTTTACACAAAGCTATATGCATCCAGCAACTCTTGTGCAGACAATGGCCTAATTGAATCAGTCATCCCCTCTTTAGTATCTTCTCAAGACAATATCATGCTAACAAACATTCCCACCATGGAGGAGGTCAAGGATGCTGTTTTTTCTCTTGATATACACAGTGCTCCTGGCCCAGATGACTTTGGTGGGATCTTTTTCCATTCTTATTGGGATATCATTGATCATGATGTTCATAATTCTGTAGTTCAGTTCTTCAAGGAGGGATGGATTTACCCAAATCTCAACTCCAATAGATTGGTTCTGATTCCAAAGTTTGAAGGTGCTGACAGAATAGAAAACTACAGGCCAATTGCCCTTGCCAACTTCCAGTTCAAAGTTATTACCAAGGTTCTAGCTGACAGACTTGCATTAATCATGCCAAAAGTAGTTTCTACTGAACAGCGCGGATTCATTAAGGGAAGACACATTGCTGATTGTGTTTGCATAGCATCTGAAGCAGTCAACATGTTAAGCAACAGAAGCTTTGGAGGGAACACGGCTTTGAAATTAGACTTTAAAAAGGCTTTTGACACCCTTGATTGGGGTTTCCTCTTGAAGGTTCTATACGCTTTTGGCTTTGTCCACAAGTTCTGCTCTTGGATTAATGCCATCCTTCATTCGGCTCATCTGTCTATCTCAGTAAATGGTAACTCTATTGGTTTTTTCACTTGCAAAAGAGGGGTGAGGCAAGGTGACCCCCTCTCCCCCCTCCTGTTTTGCCTTGCTGAAGAAGTCCTAAGTAGTTGAATCACTAAGCTTGTTGAATCTGGCAGATTGCTCCCCATGTCCATCCCAAGAAGCTTTGTGACTCCTAGCCACATTCTCTATGCAGATGACATTATGGTCTTCTTCAAGGGCATAAAAGCTAATATTAGAACCATTATGCAGCTGCTTGAGGATTATGGTCAGGCTTCAGGGCAGATTCTGAGTCTGGATAAGCGTAAATTTTTTGCAGGGTCAATGTCTCCTAGAAGGATAGCTGAGATGAGCACTTTCCTTGGATTTTCAGCAGGCTCTCTTCCCTTCAACTACCTTGGGGTGCCTCTGTTCAAGGGCAAACCGAAAGCTTCCCACCTCCAACCCATTCTAGACAGAATCAGATGCAAGCTTTCCTCTTGGAAAGGCTCTCTTCTCTCAATCATGGGTAGAGTGCAACTAGTTAAGTCTGTTATTCAAGGTATGCTAGTTTACAGTTTTCACATATACATGTGGCCTATTTCACTGCTTAAGAAATTGGATTGTTGGATCAGAAACTTTGTTTGGTCAGGGGATATTCTCAAAAGGAAGCATGTTACTGTGGCCTGGAATTCAGTTTGCACACCTGTTTCTGAGGGTGGCCTGGGCATCAGGTCTTTCAGAGCAATTAATGAAGCTTCTATCTTTAAGCGGGTTGGGATTTGATCAACTCTACTGATCAATGGGCCAGATTTCTTAGAGCCAGGTTTCTCAATAACTTTAAGCCAGTTGGTCACCATGTTAGCTCCTCTATTTGGCCGGCTTTAAGGAAGTGGTTTTCTATTGCTTTAGAGAACTCCTCTTGGTTAATTGGTAACGGGAAATCTATTCACTTCTGGACAGATAAATGGCTGGATGATCCCTTGGTCTCTAAGATGGATATTCCGGATCATTGGCACCCTTCCCTGCTTGCCTTGGTTAAAGACTTCTTGGTGGATGGAGCTTGGAGCATTCCTGATTGTCTGCAGCACCACTTCCCAGATGTGGTGGACAGTATTCTTCAAATTCAGATCCCGGTGGAACCTTGTGAAGACAGACTGGTATGGAACAGTTCACCAAATGTAATGCTCACTCTCAAAGATGCTTTCCTGTTCCTGAACCCTGCTAGAAACTTGGTTCCTGAGTTCAAACAGCTATGGTCCAAGTTTATTCCTCCTGCTAGATCTTTCTTGGTTTGGAGACTTTTTCATCACAAAATGTCAACTGATGACAATATTAGAAGAAGAGGCATTCCAATGGCTTCCAAGTGTAGCCTATGTGGTCTAGAGGAAGAATCAGCTCCCCATCTTTTTCTGTCTTGCTGCTTTGCCCAGTCAATGTGGCACTAGTTGGGGTCTGCACTGTCCTCTGCTATAGATACCTCCTTTTTTGAGTCTCTATTTACTTTCCCTCACCATTGCTATAGTCCTCAACTGAATGATGTGATCATGGCTGCCATCATCAATGCCATTTGGGTGATCTGGTTTGCTAGGAATCAGTGTCGATTCATGCACAAAAACATCAGTCTAGCCTATGCCAAAACAATGGTTATCTCTGCTGTCTCACTTTCGGGCAACTTGTCCACTGGCACAATGTTCAACTCAATGGAAGAATTTGTCATCCTTAAAAACTTCAGGATTGATGGCCATGCTCGTAGGGCTCCTAGAATTAAAGAAGTGGTCTGGTTGTCTCCACCCTGCAATTGGACTAAGTGCAATATTGATGGGGCTGCTCATGGCTACCCGGGAGTTTCAGCTTGTGGAGGTATCTTTAGAGGCCACAACTCAGCAGCTCTTGGTTGCTTTTCTCGCAGTTTAGGACATGCTTCTGCCTTGTTTGCTGAACTTTATGGTGCCATTCTTGCCATAGAAATTGCCAACTCTAGAGGCTGGAGGAACCTTTGGTTAGAGACAGACTCAATGCTTGTGGTTTCTGCTTTCAAGAACCTGAAAATTGTATCGTGGAGGCTGCTGACCAGATGGAAAAACTGCTTGCACACAGTCAAAGACTTTTCCTTCCAAGTCACTCACACACATAGGGAAGGCAATGTGTGTGCAGATAAACTTGCAAACTTTGGAATTCATAACCCTGGTTTTAGTTGGTGGGACACCATCCCCCATTTTATTAAGGATGAATTTTATTGAAATAGGCTAGGTCTTCCTACTTACAGGTTTTCTTAGTTCTTCTTTCTTCCATGGGTTTTGGCTTGATGTCCCCCCATGCTTCTTTGTTCTTTGATTTATTTTGATTCATCAATAAAAGCGTTGCATGCACCAAATGATTATTGATTTGGGTGGTGCCAACCTAGTTGGGATAACCTTCTTCATTGTGATGCTCTAGCATGCTACTTATCTAAAAAAATTAAGAATAAAATTCTCAATATCACATATCAAACTCAACCGCTATCAAATAAGTGCTATATACAAATCTGATATAGTCAAAATCATTTAATAAAAACTCACAACCTTAAATTTTCAGGAATGATTAAAATAAGTACCAAAGGCATGTCCCACAAAAAATAATTGAAAAAAAAAATTCAACGTAACAAGATAATTAGAAATAATAATTATAATTTAAAAAATATTACTTTCTTTTAATTTTTTTCTATTTTCAAAATATTATATAAATAAATCACAAAAGTTTAAAAATGAAAAATTATATATAATATTTTATAATTGTTAATTCCATGTTACATCTGCGGCTCAAAAAGAGAAACATAGTAAAATCTCAATTATGAACCACTGAGAGTAAAACCATGGCAAACATGTTGAACATATAAGTAGGGAGCCTAGTCTGATTTCTGGTTTTTTTTTAATACTTTTATGAATAATTATAAAAATATTATTTATTTTCACTTTCTTTTTTATTTTCAAACTTTGTAAAAATAATAATGAAATTACAAAAGTTGAAAGAAAGAAAAAAAACAAAAAAATATAATATTTTTATAATTATTTATAAATCATATCAAAAGAAGAAAAAAAAACTCGCTCCAAATGTGAATTCATTCTCATTCACAAAGTTGGAAAACGTAGAAACTACAGCACGAGCATTAGTTACGATTCCTTCTTTTATTTACACTACAGAATCAAAACCGAAAGCAGGAAGAGGAAAGGAGAAATGAAATTTGGGTGAGCATTTTACCTTACACATGATATTCTGATGCAAAGAGTATCATTCCCCTTAAATAAGGTCTTATGTATGAGTTCTGGAAATTGATAAAATAGGTGTTCGAAGAGTTTTATCACCTTAAATCAACATTTTGGACTCGACTTGGATTAGTCAAGGTTGAAAGCGACTTTAAGGTACCAAGGGTCTCATACCAAAAGAAAGTAACAAGGTTCTTAATTTTACACTTTCCGCAGTTCATTACCCACAAATTTGATAAAAATTGTAAATCTGCATGTTACTAATATCCCAAAAGAGCCAAATTCTAAATTTATGACTTATGGTTCAGCTTTGGTGCTACCATTCCACTATAATATAAACTTACATTGTTTACAACAATAACTGCACTAATTTGGTCTGAAGTTCTATTTTCCCGATTGATAAACAACCATTTGACTCTCTGAGTCATCCATAGAGGTATCTTTCTCGGGTGCCTTCCCCTTAGGATTGACATCAGTGGGAAACCTGCTGAACGACCAGCAAATTAAATATGATAAAACATAAAATATGAGGAAGTTCTGTCAAATATTTTTCATGTATGAATCAATGTTAAGGGAAAAAGAACTGAGTTGGAAAGAGGCTTAAGAATCTGAATGGAAGAATAAATGCAAGAAAAGATACAGAATTGAAGTATGCATATGACAAGTGCAACAACATAGCTCTCTGAAGTTTTCATGCAAGGTGCATGAGTTAATGCAAGCTGAAAGGGAAAACCATAATTAATTATAGTACTAATTATGCCTACATTGAGATTGTTTTTAACAATGAGCAAAACTACCAACATACTATTTTCAACACTCTCTCCAACACACTCTTTGCTATTAGATGAATTTAATGTGGGGCCATTAATTTTATGTGGGACCCAATCTAAATAGAGCATGTTTGTTTATGTGTTCTGCTGCCCTCCAACGCGTGTTAGAAAAAAGGAATGAGGGAAATGCTTTGGAAAAACACTCATTGGGATTTGTGTTTTCCGGTTTTCCTTAGAAAGAATTTTAAACAAACATAGGCTTAGTGAGACCCATATGAAATTCACCCAATAATCAAGATTGTGTTGGAGAGTGTTAAAAAGAGTGTGTTGTCAATTTAACCCAAAACAAAGAAGGTATTTTATCCATGGCCATAAATCAAAATATTAACTTTTCACACAGCAAAATATAGGCCAACTAGATCTTATGTAATTTATTTTACTGTTTGGTAAATGAAAAGCATAGTACCCCAGTTGCAATGTTGTATCTGAACCTCCTCTTCCACTGCTGCTACCAGCCAAGTTAGGACTTCCGGAATCGGTATTTCCAAATAAATTCCCTTTCTCAATAGGGTGATAATGAAGATATGATGGAACCACATGTTCTTTTGAGGGAAACAGGTTACGAAGCTCTTGAATCTGTAATATGATAGAGGCAAAAACCACAAAGTAATTATTGACATATCATTCATAGATAAGAGATGCTGGAAGAACATTGCAATAAGAAGAATAAGTGAATAATATTTGCCTGTTTCCTCAAAGTTTCATTCTCCAAACTAGTCCTTTGCTCCTGGAAAGAATAAGTCAAACAAATTACTACAACAAAAAGAGTCATCTTCAGTTTTTGCTTACTTTTTCAAAGAAATATTAAATCCCCAAATTCAGATACATTTCAATTTTATCCATAAATTTCTAAGTACTAAAATCAGGTTCTTCAGCCATTAACATGAGGACCACATTGATCAACTGCATATGCACATGAATGTGAAAGGGCTAAGGTGCTGATCTGATGCGTTTCATAAATATCAAATATGAAACTTCATCTTTCTTCTTGACATTCTGATGTGCATATTTTAGAAATCATATCTCCCAACAAATCAAACACTAAGCTATAAAAATTATATCTGATTTACCATACATAGGATTACCATTCAATAATTAAATAAACATAATTTTAACATTGTTACACCATATCACCCATCAGTTAAGCAACTTCCAATCTTTAATTCCTATTTCATATTAATTGCATTTAACCAAGATGTAGTGACCGATAGTGAAATGAACCCAGTAACAAAATGATTCACTAACACAAAATCACATAGCAATTCTCGCACATAATCTCAATTATCAGAAACTTTCTTGCAAATGAGGTTCATTGTTCTTTTTTCTTAAAACCTTTCAAGTAACTTCTGATTAAATATACCTGTAGTCTAGATAGCTGCAGTTGCTCCATGAGTATTTCCTCCTAAAAGATCAAATGTTAAGAGTTATAGGACTGATAAATTGTTCTGAATATAAAAGTAGAAGAAGGAAAAAGTATAATATAAAAAGTCAAGGACCTTTCTCTCCTTGACAGACAATAACCCTTCATTAAGTTGCTTCTCTAGATTTTGCAATTCCACTAAGCTCAATCCTGTCAGGTCCTTACCCAACAACCGTCTATAATCACAAAGGCAAGTATTCACAAGTAGTGATGCAGACAGCAAAAAGAGAGAAGAGGTAATGCTTAATACCAATAATATAATAAGAAATAAATCAGACAAACTGAAATAAGACATACAGGTTCTTTGTTTCTAATTTTGCAAGTTCATCTCTTAGAATCTCCACCATGTAAGAATCATCTTTCTGAAGGGAAAATATATTATTAGACATAACAATCCCATGACAAATCTAAGGAGAAATGATAACAAAGAAGTACCTAATTAATGGAAGAAAATTTAAAACAATATTGATGCAGCAAAAAAAAATTACAATTGGCTAAAAGAAAACAAAATTATCTTTGGTATCATCAACGCATGTTGAATTTAAAGACTGAAACCAATTTGTATTTTCATTTATTAAATAAAATAATACTAGAGATTTCAAAAAATGTTCAATAATAGTTTCAAGAATTCATCATACATGGGTTGTTGGCGTAACAATAAGGTTGCTTCCTTGTGACCTTCAGGTCACAGGTTCAAATCTTTGGAAACAATTTCTTTTCTTGCATGTGTAAGACTGCGTACATCTACCCTCCCTAGACCCCACTACTAAGCAGAAGCCTTGTGCATTGGGCCGCCCTTTTATGGATGGTTGGGTACACAAGGACAAACAACTCAATGGAAAGCCAAACTTCATTAAAATTTTGAAAGTGCCACATCTTACTTATGCTTCCAAACAACAACTTATCTTCACAGTATGAGATCTGAAATAATGTTTAAGTTCATCATGATCACTAACCGCAAAGTTTCAGTTGACAAATATACTTGAACTAGATAAATCATTTCCTTTTTACTATTGGAATTTAGAATACAATTACACTTCAAACTAGCATACTGAATGTCGCCACATGAAGTTAATACAATATAAATGATGACGTCCAGATAGTACCAATCATCTTTTATGTATGATATTTACATGACAAAACAACACAAGAATGTCAAGAAATTATCTAAAATTTCCACAATCATATTTCTTTATCAATTATTCAAAGAGAATGTAAAACTCAGTGGACTACTAAAACTGCCAATTATTTTCAGTTTTCTAAAACTACCAAGTACGGCCTGCCACAATATGGTATCAAATTTAAGCTGGCCCATAAAAGATTCATCAAATCATTCAAATGCATTCATTGTGAGATTGAACTCTTATTTGAAGCAAGTTAATCAAACTCCCAATGATGTTTGTAGATAATCATTATATTATTAGACTTTAAGTTCCATAATTTGAAGAATAACAAAGTCATGTATTACTTTAATCAGGAAGGAGAGAAGAACAAGACCTAAATATAGCAGAAAAACACAAGAAAAAACTGCTTTTTTCTACCGCTATAGTGAGTTCTCTGGAAATATATTGTTCGATTAACAACACGGTTTATGTTATTAGCAGGAAACCAAACGAGCAGAAGTGCATTTTCTGCAAATAAATTACAATTTTCTGTTGACAAGTAATGTTTATTCTCTACAAGTGCAAATGTATCGTGGTTGTAAGAAACAACATTGTGAAAAGAGAAAATGCACTATAAGTTTGAAAACTCCCCACAGCAGCATATAACATGATTCTGCTGAAAATTTGAAATAAACTAAAGCATGGGAAAAGAAAAACAAAGCTAATAAACTAAAGAATAACATAATTTTATTACATATATGAAAATGCTCAACATATATATAAAAAAGTTAAACATTAACTTAATGAGAATTAATAGGACAAAGGAGTACAAGAGATTACCTGTGTCTTGTGTTCTACTTCCACTTCAGCAACACCTTCTGCAGAATCAAGGTATTCGTTGTATCTTGAAATTAAATATTGCATTCTGCAAGAAGGAATTATAAGTATACAAAAAAGGAATAGTTTCTTTGTAGGAAATAAGTCATACCATAAGCTCTCCCATGTGAGGATTTCAATTTAGTGCTTTCAAGCAATCCGTCGATAAGGTAAATGAAAATTTTCAATGGTAAAATCACCACAAAAATAGTTAGACAATATAATAGTGCACACAAATTTAATGAAGTTTGTCAATTGCTTACACATGAGAGTTCATAATTCACTAACTTCCAATGGAGATTAGAGGATTAGTATCAGGGGAGCAGCCAAAAGCTACAAGTAGCTTATTACTATTCCTGTATCCTTACCGGTTTTCTAAGGGTCTACCAACCCAATAGAAAACTCTATATGCTCTATGTCACATATTATGCCTCATACTTCAAAACCTTTTCAAAGCAAAAGACCTTATTGGTTTATAAAAAGCAACTACCAAAACCAAATATAGTACAATTTCAAATAAGAAACTACTGCATCTTCTCAAAATAGGACCTTGGCTCAAACCTGAAGTCGTTTGCTTACCTACAATAGTTAAATATCCTAAAAGATAAATAGTTTGCTCAGACTACCCTATGAATCTTTGTTGCTACTTATGAATTGGACCCCCGAATGGCAACAATCATACAAACATACAATGTATATTGCTTTGAGACTACTAGCTTGCATTTCACCAGGTTGAATCAATGCCGAGGATAGCATTTAGCAGAAATAAGCTATGACCTTGTTGGACCAAACAAAAAGAATTTAGCTGACTACGTCTTTCATCTATTCATGTAGTCATATTAATTTTATAAAACTTTCTTGTATACTAGATGTCTACGTACGTCGCTATCTCAATTACGACTCTGGACCTCGATTTAAAATTGGCATAAACATTTCAACAACATACTTAAAATCAAGTCATTTCTTTAACTTCCTATTCTTAGTATATTGAAATAAGAATTTAATCTTTTCATAGTAAATATCCATTAAAATTCGTTTCATAATAGCAACCACAGTTCAAGAACAGAATTTAGATAACCTGAATAATATTTACTAAACTTCATCTTTTATAATTAAATTAGCTCTACAAAATGTGGCAAAATAAGAAAGAAATTTGAAGCTTTTAACTGCTTATAATTTTTATAAAACAAATTCGTAAGAAAGAAAAACATGTATAGATATAGCACAAGGAATGCCTCAAGCCACATTAATGATGGACACAAGTTCAGTCGTCATTTAAGATTATATATAGAAACACATATATTTCAGCATTGACCACCAATGAACTCACACACAATTACAAACACAATGAAACAACTTCAACTTTACATAATTGAAGTTCACTTCAAAACGATAACTCACACCACAATATGTTGATCAGGCAAAACAGACCACCCTCACACAAAAAAGATAAATAAATTACAACTAGAAGTAAAATCGAAACTTCCTTGAAATACATACAAGAAAAACAAAAACAACTTAATTCTGGCAAAAACAAATTATATTGAATAACTCCCATGCCTTCAAAATTCCTTTTTTTTATGAAATCCTCGATATCCAAAAATATCTTTGTACTCTCGCTTATCAGAGTCGACCCAGATGTAAAGGTCTTTTACCAATTTTTTCCAAGACTTGAACTTTCAACTCCATGACCTTACTTATTGACTAAGATTTTAAAATAAAATAGTTGGACACAAAAAGAACTAATATACTAAAAGAGAAAGGGGAAATCAAGGGGAAATTTGTAAATTAAATTGAGTGGATCTTCTGAAAATTCACAAACAAGTATCATTTAAATAATGAAAGGTATAATCAAAATTAAAATGCAATCCATATCAGAAAATTCAGAGACATACTCTTTACTGGAAAACTCAAACATCCTCCCAGTGTTGGAGAAAACGATAACAGCAACCTCAGCATCACAGAGAATGGAAAGTTCCTTAGCCTTCTTGAGCAACCCATTTCTCCTCTTGGTGAACGTGACTTGCCTGCTACTTGGATTCACAATCCTTTTGATCTCAATCTTTCCACGACCCATTTCAGCTAATTGGCTACCTCATGCAACAGACACATTAAATCATCAGAAACTAAAAAACCAGGAAAAAAACAAAACAAAAAAAAACATACACCCAGTTGTAGCTTGAGGTTGTTTGTATCAGTAAAAAACAAGAACCTTTGTGGGTTGATACAGCTTGATAGAGTTGGGAGAGAGAGATATATAGAGAGAGAGAGAGATGGTGGAGTTGGAAGAGAAGATAAAGGGGTTGTGAGGCTTTACTCAAGGAAGCGTTACCCCCAAATGACGAGAGAGCTTGGAATTAAACGGCAACTTTGCATGGCTATGCTGTTCTGTACCTATTTAGTGTTGTGCATGACTTTCTAATTTGTTCACATTGAGAGTGTTTTTGTTACCTCGGGAGTCTCCCTCTGGGTCCACTCTCCTTTTTCTTTCCCTTTTAATATATCTTTCATAAAGATCTTTTTTGTATAAAAAAAACACACAGATCAAACATCGTATCTCTCACACCATATATATATATATAAGGAAACTTCATCTTTGTTGAATTGAATGAAATGAGCGAGTGAAATTTGGTTTTGATCCTTATAAAAAAATTTCTTTGATTTTGGTCCTTGTAAAATGTGAAGTAACAATTTTTGGTCCATATTGTCATGTAACATCTGTTAAGTACTTATGTGTATAATAAATGGTCATATGATCATCCTAAGTAACACACAATAACCTTTGTGATGTCATGTTAGCATATGATTCCCATAAAATTTTTCTTGAATCCTAAAATGAATTATATCTATCTTTTCTAAAATGAATGTTAGGGAAAAACGGTGATATAAATTTTTAGAAGGATTAAAACCAAAAAAAAAAAAAATTAACAAGGAGTAAAATCAAAATCTACTCATTTTCTAGGGACTAAAACTATATTTAATCTGAAAAAATATATGTGATATATATTTATATCTTTTAATTGTTGCCGGTGCAAAGATTTTTTTTTTTAATTGACATTACAAATCATGCTATGTATAACTTTTAAGGTTTATAATGTACAATTTTTTTTACACTGATAATTTATAATAGAGTGTCAAAATACATACAAAATTTTGACACCGACACGGATTGACAATTGTCCCCACAAACTAACACGGGTCTTTTCAGCATCCTTTGTCCTCACTCACGCACTTCCCAGGAGGTCACCCTTCCCAGAAGGGCTCCAAGTGAAGCACGTTTAACTGTGGAGTTCTTAAGTGATGTGCTCCCGAAAAGAAAATTCATCTTGTTGGTATAGGTAGTACCAATCAATTTATATAAGTCATCCTCAACTGTACAGTCTCATACCTCCGCAGTCAGGATCCCTCTTATTCTAGTGTGTAATCGGTTCATGTATCCCTCCGCCTAGAAGCCTGCTAGGAGCCGCTCCTTGTTTATGTCTTCTTACACTGGTGACCACTCCCTACCCTCGCCAACCCCGATTGTCACATGTATAACTACCATTTTTTAACCGTTAGCCATAATTTTCCCACGATTAAGAGTTAGTTTCAGTTTCTTGTTATTCTAATTAACGGTTAATTAAATAGTTAGTTAATTTTTCTGTTGTTAGTTAGAACTTTCCCTTTATCGTTGCCGAATAAATGGGAAATAACTCAATGATACACTTTTCAATCTCTTCATGTTCCTCTTAATATGGTATCAGTAGTAGAGTTGTTAGTTTGACCCTAAGCCCTAGGGCCAGTCTATCTAGCCCACAATAATAGCCCAGCCCATTTAGCTCATAACTAAAGCTGTCAAATGTGCCACCCTAGCCTATTTAGCCCTAACCCATGTGGCCACAGGGCCAAAAGGCCCACATTAAAAAAATCCATAGGGCCAAAAAGCACTAAAAAGCCCTAGGGGCCAGGGACAGCCCATGGGTTATAATTTTTTTGATAGTCCTATTTATTTTATTTTATTTATAAAATTTGACAAAAAGAACAACAATTATAACCACTCTAACGTTATGTAATAATATCATTTAACCTATGAAATTAACTATTCAAATATATATCAAGTACGCTATAGTTTTCTCTAAAAAATTGAAGAGTAACCATTGTTTTCTCTCTTTCACCATTGTCTTTATATGAAATGAATTGTTAAAGTAGATAACTGATATCAAATTATTGCAATAGATAATATTCCAGCTAAGGGAAACCATTCACTTAGATTACCTAAGTGGTTGTGCGGTTAGTGAAGGAAAAATTATAGCACATAATACATATTTAAATAGATAATTTCATAAGTTAAATGATATTATTAAATAATGATAGAGTGATTATAATTATTATTCTTTTTGTTAAGTTTTATAAATAAAATAAAAAAGGTCTATCAAAAAAATTATGGCCCATGGGCTGGCCCTGACCCTTAACGTATTTTAGGGCTTTTTGATCTTGTTGGCTTTTTTTTTTAATATGGGCCATGCCGGCCCTGTGGCCAATTTGGCCCTGACCAACATGTGCTAGCACTAAATGGGATAGGGCCAACCTATTTGACAGCTCTAACCAGTAGTATAACTGTTTCTATTTTCTCTCTGAATTTTCCCACCTCTTCATCTCGTTCTTGCTTCTACGTTACTTGGCGCAATTCTCCACCATTGATAATTCTTTCAGTCTATATTTCCTTCATCCACTGAATAATTTAAGCCTCATCTAGTTTCTCAATCGCTTGTTGGAGACAACTAAGTACAACTCATGAAGTAAGATTCATGAAGATGGCATTGAATGAGAAGAATAAATTCAATCTTTTGATGGTTCTCTGCTGCCATCAGGTTTGATCGTCAACTTTTGGCTTTCTTGGGTGTGCAACAACAATATCATTAGTTCCTGGCTTCTCAACTCTATGTCTAAAGAATCGATAACAAGCATCATTTATGTTGAATCTGTGGTTGTTGTTTGGAAATATTTGTAAGATAGGTTTCATCAGTCGAATGAACCTCGACCATATTAGTTGAAGAAGGATTTGGTCTCTCAGTCAAGGATTTGCTGAATCTATACTTGTGCTTGTGCATTTGCTTGGTCTCTCAGTCAAGGATTTGCTGAATCTATACTTGTGCTTGTGCATTTGCATGCTCTTTGCTTGATCGTGCACAACAAGAATTTTTCCCTAGATTCTTAACGGGGCTCAATGATTGCTTTTATCAGGTGAAACACAAATTTTGTTAATGGATCCTTTTTTCTCCCATTAGCAAGATGTTAGATATATGCAATATGTTGGCATTAGATGTTGTCAATATGGAAGAAATTAACTTCTTTTTACTAACTCCTGAACTCCATGAAAAAAATGAAGAATTTAATTGTGGGTTTAAAGATTTGAAAATCAAGTTTGTACTTTTCAAATTTTAACATTTTTAAGTTTTGTTGTAATGCAAAGTACAATGCAATTAGTGTAAATAGATATTTTTTTTTTTGTAAACAAGGTATGCAAAAACATCATAATAGACACTAACATCCCAACATAATAGAAAAGCATCACAATTAGTGTAATTCAAGCAATATTAAAAAAAATAAAAATAAAAGAAAGCAACAGTTATTCTAAATGAACATGATAAAATCTTTATATCATAAATCACAACCATCAACATGATATTCATAGCCCAAGCAAAAGCAACAATTAACTACAACCCCCTTATACATCACAATTATGATTCTTCATGAAAACTCATTCTGAGTGATTCAATGAAATTGGCTTTTTGTGAGGACAACATTCCTTGATTTTCGTAAACTCACATTGGTGGTCCCCCATAGTGGCCCCATGTTGTCAGTCATTTCCATTGGTGGTCCATATTGCGAGTCATCCACCATGTGGCCCCACGTTGCTCAATTGTCTTTCTTTTTTTTTTTTCAAGCAAAATTAAAAAAAGAAGAAAAGAAAGTAACGTACAGTTATTCTAAATGAACATGAAAAAATCTTTATATCATAAATCACAACCATCAACATGATATTCATAGCCCAAGCAAAAGCAACAATTAACTACAACCCCCTTATACATCACAATTATGATTCTTCATGAAAACCCATTCATAGTGATTCAATGAAGTAGGCTTTTTGTGAGGACAACATTCCTTGATTTTCGTAAACTCACATTGGTGGTCCCCCATAGTGGCCCCATGTTGTCAGTCATTTCCGTTGGTGGTCCATATTGCAAGTCATCCACCATGTGGCCCCACATTGCTCAATTGTCTTTCTTTAGAGTTGGTCCACTTCGCAAATTAATATTGTTGTTGAAGGGAAAAGAATACAATTTTTGGGAATTTTTTTTCTTTTTTTTCTAAGGGGATCAATAGTGGTTCCCCACTTCCCCCTGTGACATGACTCGAGCTCGCAACTTATTGCAGCAGGTGAGGTAGCTTTACCAACTGAGTTGCTCTGCTCTTCAGATTTTTGGGCTTTTTATTCCAAAGGCAATTGTAACATTTCATTTATTAAACTAACACTCCAAACATCATCTACAATAGAGGAAGTTAACCTCATTTTCAAAACAAGAAGGGGTGTAACATCCTAAAATTTATAGAGTTGATAAAAATTTAACATAATTAGTTAGATATATTAGGCATAATTAAAATAAAAAATTTGGTCCAAGGTTTGGTTTTTGACTCAGATTGGATTCTACTGACTGTATAAAATAGTATTGTTAGGGAAAAAAATGGAGAATAAAAATTCGGACTTGAACGGATATATATGGATATACAGATTTTTAGGTTTTGGGCAATATGACTGAAGTCCAAAAATACGCAGAAAGTCACACTGATAAAATATTAATATTTTAATCAGTGATAACTCCATCTTTTCAAGTCAATGTTGCTTTCGAGTATAATGTCAGATCGCAGCCAGGAACCTAATTCCAACTTCCTAATTTATTCCTATTTTAATTCCTAATTTCGCATTCAAATTTGAAATTTAAATTTCAAAATTTCCACACACTTTGAAAAGTTCTATGTTCAAAATTTGAAATTGGTAGAAATATCCCTATCCTCTCCACACATCATAGAACCACACTATTATTCCCCAATTTATTTTAGTTTTAATTTTTACAAATTTTACTTTTTCCCTCACTATTGGATGCATGACAACTCACCGATGTAACATTTTTTACCCTTCGATTAGGCTATTTCAAGAAGCCTCACAAGATTTTTTCTCACTCCACTCCTTCCCGTCTCACATGAGTCATGGACGCATGCGCGTCCGCGTGCTCACACACACATAAACACTCAATTGTGCTCGTCTCACTCACTCTCACTTTCTCTCATTATCTCTCATGATTACACACATACCTTTACATTCATGAAATTTCTTCTTCCCTTCTCCATCTTCTCACCACTGTAGATCACCCCCTCTCCCCTTCTTCATTTTTTCATTATTTTCAAGTAACAACATCTTTTCTTGATTGTAGTTTTAATTTCTATCAATTTTACCTTTTTCCCTCACCATTGGATGCATGACAACTCATTCATGTAGCATTTTTTATCCTTGGATGAGGCTTCTCGAAGAAACCTCACAAGATATTCTCTACCTCCTCTCTCCCCTCTCTCACATGGGTCCTAGGCACGTGTACACACACAGACACTCAATTTTATTCTTCTCACTCACTCTCACTTTCTCTCATTCTATATCACGATTACACACACACTTTTACACTCATGAAATTTATTCTTCCCTTCTCCACCTTCTCACCACGGTAGATCTCTTCATTTCCCCTTCTTCATTTTTCTTCCATTATCTTGAAGGAACAACATCTCTTCTTGATTGTAGTTTAAATTTTAGTTTAATTTTTTTTATGAATTTTATCCTTTTCCCTCACCATTGGATGCATGACAACTCACTTATGTAGCATTTTTGGACCTTGGATGAGCCTTCTCCAAGAGGTCTCACAAGATTTTTTCTTGCAATACTAGTACTGGAGATGTTGTCAACCTCATTTTCAACTCCTGAAAATTAGCCTCGCACTCGACACTCCACTCAAACACCTTACCTTTTCTCCTTAATTGTGTCATAGGCAACGCAATCTTCGAGAATCCCTCTACAATCGTCTGTAGTAACCTACCATTCCAAGGAAACTCCTAACTTCGCTCACAGTCCTAGGGCGCTCCCAATTCACTACAACTACTTTAACTACAACTACTGGATCTACAACTATCACGTCCTTGTTTATCAAATGCCCAAGGAATTGTACTTCGTCCTACTAGAATTCACACTTAGACAACTTGGCACAGAGTTGTCTATCCTTTAAAACTTGAAGTACAACCCGAAGATGGTCTTCATGTTCTTATCTACTCGAGGAGTAGATCATAATGTTGTCAACAAACACAAAGACGAACTTGTCAAGGTACAGTTTGAAGATCTGATTCATGTAGTCCATGAATATAGCAGGAGCTTTAGTTACGTCAAACGGCATAACCAGATACTCATGGTATTCGTACCGACTTCTGAAAGCAGTCTTGAGTATATCATCTTTCTTCACCCGGATCTGATGGTACCAAGACCTCATATCTTTCTTAGAAAAATAGTTGCTCCTCGAAACTGATCCATCCGATCGTCATTCCTCCTCAAAAACTACTAATTCTTTATTGTTACCTTCTTATGTTTCCGATCGATAGTCCACACACAACCTTGAACTCCCGTCTGATCATCATTACTTTGCATTTCCACAACACCTTATACACCTCCGTGTTTGTAACTGAGCCTTGCAAATTATGAATACCCTTTTTGACCAAAGTAAGAATTGTTACTTGCCTCAGTTTGCCTCAACATTCAGCAATTCTTTTGCACATGATCTCAGTCTAGGTGTACATATTAGCTCATTGGTATAGCTAAAAACACGTAAAAGTTAAAAAAGGGGAAATCTCAATGAAATGGCTGCTTTTCTTTCGCTGCTTAGTTCTGCTTTATTTCTTTTTTGCAACTATCCAGATATAATATTTGGATGCAGATGCAGAGTTCAGTTTGATATTCTACTTAATATTTACAATGAGAGAATATGCACTGATAAATAATTTCGAGAATGTCCTACATTTTTTCTTTCGTTTCCTGAAAACAGAACCACTAATAAAGTTACCAGCAGCAAGTTTGTTCCTGAAATGGGGAACATACTCCCTAGAAATATTTTCTCGAACTCCCTTCTAGTGGATTCTATGATGATCTTTTCTTTTGTGATCAGCTTTTTTTTTGCTTAGCTGTATTGACTAGTCAGAGATGCATGCAACTGCAATAAGTAAAATGTTTCATATTACGCTCATCTACCACGAGGTCATGAATCATGAGCACGTTCAGCCACCAATCTGAAAATAAGATATGGCCGCATTCGTGTTCATGGGGTGGTTACTGATTAGTAATTTAGTAATGTTGTCTTATTTTGCATTATTCAATTTTGCATTTAGGGATAACCTTTTTTTTTTTTTCATGTTATGATCGTTTCCTTCAAAGAAATTTTTTTTCAAAAATGTTTGGAATTATAGTTATAGCATGCATAATAATGCTATGTCCATGGTAACATAAATTACTGAAGCATCAACAGCCATCCCAAATATGATCTTACTAGGATAAGCAGTGTTTGCAAAAGAAGTTTTCAAAAGCATATGTCCTTCCTTGTTTTTCTGAGCAAAGCCACCTTCAGCACCAACAATGGTAACATCTCGTCCATACTTGTTTTTAAGCAAAACCATCCGATGAGGGTATACTATGGCAACCATATTCAATGCTTCTTTGAAAGCAGCTGCCCCGACAAGGAAAATCATAAATTCCTGCCCCGACAAGGAATGAGCCTCCATGGAAGTACAACATCAGCTTCTAGAGGCCCCCTGGATGCGTTGATTTGCTGGACGTTCTCTAGACAATCCATACGGGTTTTGAGGGTCATTTAAACGAACAGGCGGTGGGCATCAACTAAGGATCCGGTTTTGGCATAGTCATATAGTTTACTGCTTTCAGAAACAACCTCAATCTATAACTTAGCCTTGTTGCACAACCAAACTTTCAAACCATTCCCTTTGAATTGTAGTTGTCATTGTCAACGTACACCTTTTTAAAAGTTTTAGATCTTCTCTTTTTGTTCAAGTTCCCTTTCACAATGGTACTTGTGACCCTTTACCCCGCATGTATTCATAAAGCAAAAAAGAGATAAAAGGAACACATGCATATTATATCATAATAATAAAAACCGAGCAGAGGTTGCCGCATTGTAACATAGCTTTTCAAAATGCGGAAATATAAAACATGTCTTTAAAGAAACATAACGTAAATGAAAACATAAACGAAAGATGTAAATGAAACCCAACCCCGATGTCATATTACAGAGCTGGTATAACCATATTCCGAACATTCGGATAACAGACTAAAACTAAACATAAACTAAACTATAAGTAACGGCTCCTCGGAGTCACTCCTCAGCAAGCTGCTCACCATCCTTTGCATATCCAAAAAGGTACATGCAAGCAAACAACAGAAGACGGGGAGTAAGAACCATATATATATAAACATAACGGTAACATGGTATGTGACATTTTAAGGCCGAAAAGTCAGTTAATTAAAATTGGTCATAAAAGAATGGGGTAATTTTTTTCTTTTTCGTAAGTCGTAAATATAACTACTTTGTTTTAAATGAATGAACAATCTAATATTCCATTATCACAATTGGGATCATAAATTCGAAAATCATTTAAATAATACCCAACCCGACTCATAAACAGAAATCATAGAATGTACAGACTCAACATAAAAATGTGGAGACGCAGCTCCTAAAATATAAGATACTTGGAGTCACAGCTCCATAGACAGTGACATTAACTCTCAAACATACCCTGCTGGCCAAATTAAAATAGAAAAGACAATCATTTCTCATACATCGTGAGAAAGACAAACCCAACTGACGAGATCTAGTGGAAACTCTATTTGAGTCCACTACCGACGCCGTCACAAAAGACACTACTAGAGCTACTACAATAGTAACTCTCGAACTAAGCCCTTTCCTCTTCCAAGAGGAAAAACATGATCTACGAACCATCGATAGTCTGGAAGACGTCCACTAGAAACTCCACCATAGCGTCTGCAAGCTCGAACCTCAATCTCTACGATACGTCAGCCAAGCGACCTCTTGACATCTCAATCTTCTCAAAAGAATACAGAAGACACATAGCCAGCCGACATAGGCAATATAAAAATAAGGAGGTGAGATTTCCATTTATCTTACACATAAGGCAGACATGCAGTGGTACGACTCTCAGGTACGTACAATTATCAATTAATATCAATCATATCTACACTCATATCAAACAATAATGTTTCACAGAAACATGACCACAGCACCGCGTTTTCCTAGATAGAAGAGATCTAAGACTTGAGAAATGACCTCTTAATTCCTATACCATGGTTTTACGAACAGTCGGAGAGAGTGGTTTGGAGGATTGTTCCTGAGGTACCAGTCTTGGGTAATAAGGAATGCGTCAATAGAAGAGGGTGTGCACGTTGGTACAATTTCGGACGAGTATGAGCATCAATGAAGTCTTTATGTGTTCTTAGAGAAAATGATGAACAACCTCCACAAAGAAGATGAAACACTTGTGAAAGAGCAAAAATGAAATGGAGATAGCCATTTATAGAGGGGAGGCCGTGGCTTCAAGGGACCAAAGGGTCAAAAATGTTGTCATGGCAAACTTGGAGTTACAAGGAAAGATTAAGGGTATTTTGGACTTTTCACATATAAGTAATCATTTTGCTATGAAATGAATATGTGTTGGAGGTATACTCTTAGGGTGGTGTGTCTGAGTTTGGACCACAAGAAGGAAGAAGATATTTTTAGTTACAAATCATGGTTGGCTAATCGTAGTTGGAGTTTACTAGACATAGGTTAGTTTAGGGGTATTTTAGTTTTTTCACATTTACTTGTCATAAATGCACATTAATGGCTACGGTGAGTCATTATGGTGACTTATTCCTCTTGAGTCATCATGGACGACTCGTCGTTCTGTTCTCCCAGTATATCTCTGCACATTCTTGTCTGGTTCCGTTATTTACCCAATTAGGGTTTTTGAGAGAAAGATGATGAAATGATGTCAAAATGAAATGAATTTGGTTTAGTGGAGGGGCTTCACGAAATTAAGCAGAATTAGAGGGTATTTTGGTGAAAATTCACTTAGGGACACTCTTGGAATTTTACTTAAAGATCAAGGGCATTTTGGTCTTTTTACATATAGCCATCATTACTTGCATTTAATGCAAGATGACTAACCCCTATGACTCACCCCCATGAGTCAACATAGATGACTCATTGTCCTCATCCGTCTGGTGTCATGTTTTGTCTCTGTACCTCCGTTCTCGATTCCGTCGATCCCCCATCGTCGAGTATTTACCCGATTATCGTATAATAACCCATTTATTTTGAAAATTTTCAAAATAACCACTATGGTTGGAAATAAAATAAAAATCTAAATGGTTTCGTTCTCGGGTCAAAATTAGGTTTTCTGCTCATCAAGAAAATCTTCTTGTCGGTTAAAACGCATGACAGGGTTTAATTCAATTTTAATCCTAAATTTTTACCGTAATTCTCTACAATAAAGTAAAGTATAAATATGATTTTTTTATTCAAAAATCATTTTCTAGGTCTCGGATAAAAATATAAACAAATATATGTATATATTTACCGATATTAAAGAACACTAAAAATCGGTGTGTTACAATACTACCCCTCTAAAAAGGATTTCGTCCACGAAATTAATTCGTCTTAGGAAAATGAACATGGATATCAACCCGCGATCACATGTTCCGATTGTGTAACATTCACATTTCTCAGAACATGATGTGAAGTATTTCATAGATTAGACTATCGCCATGACTTAACTAAACCACCTGATAAAACAAATCAGGTAAATCCCTTTTTGAAACTCTCAAGACTCGAAGCACACTCGAATAATTTTAATGTCAATAGAATGAAATACATGAATTTCTGATAGATTTGAAGATTTGAATGGTTAAAAACTTTGACTCCCATTTACGGTGGCGATTCTAACACATCGATGGTAAATAAGAACTCAGAATTTGAACAAAGAATTTTCTAGAAGAGAAAATAATCTCTAGACTTTACTCTGTCAAGAAGAAATAAAGTAGAATGAATAGAAGGGCAGAGAATATTCTTTATACAAAAAGTCTCTTTAATAGGTTCCTGAATGTAAAAAATGTGTTGTACAACCACATATTTACAAACGTGGCCCTAACAAAGTTCCTTCCTCAATAGAAACTTCCTTCAAAAGACAAAATTTTGAAGGTGATAACTTTCTTAATTTTCAAGAGTCTAGATTTTAAATCAAAACTTATCTTGGTCTTTCAAGAGAAAAACAATAAATTTTTGTGAATTCCCTCACTCGAGGTAACTCTGATTCATTTGGCACAAAATAAGTTGACGTGAATTGTCAAAATTTCATCTGCCATAAAATTTATAACTTTTCACCCACAAAGGTAACAAAGTATGATCCACAAAAAGATCATTCCATTTTAAATTGCACTCATTTGCAGAAAAAGCAAATGGTCAAGTTTACAAAACTCAATTGTCAACAACAAGGAAATATCCGAACGGAATTTCCCAACCAGTATGAGTTATCAAGAAACTATAAAGATAATTGCATTAAGGAATAATATAAGAATGCAATTCTGATTCTTCCGCAAAAACTTAGAAAACAAAAGATGCGACGATAAAACTCAACCAACTCAAACATGTTGGCAACAAACATAGGTAGTACTTTGATAAATGCAGAGTATTTTACACATTCATAGAAAATCAAGAATGATTCTCCACTGAATTAACAATATAGTCAAAAGTCTACTTTCTATGACACACTTCACTTAAAGATATTTATTTGATTGTTATACTTTAGTCCTACTTGTTGTGAAGATTCTACCCGTTAACAACTACCCACGTATTCAAACTTTAAATATTGGTGGACTACCTCCTCTTGCACAATGTTCTTTCATTTAATCCTTTTCCGTGGTCTCTTGGATCACATGTTGTCTCCAGAAGGTACATCCTTATGCTTTCCGCACACTCTAGCGAGATGTCCAGGCTGTCCACACTTAAAACAAATGATGCCCTGAATCTTGCAGTCTCGTAGCATGACTCATGCCACACTTCATGTACTTCGGTAGATAATTCTTAGACAATCCATAACCTTTACTGCTACCACTAATCCACTTCCCATTTGGTGGTGTCCACGTTGGCCTTGCGTACGGTTTCTCTTGGAAAGATCCAAAGCTTCTCTTTCTTCCTTTACTCACTTTTAGATCTCGAGGAACTCAACACTTATCCATCAAGATTGGAAACTGCAAGAGTTTCAATGACAAAATTGTCTTCCTCATTTCAACCTTTAGATTTTCCTCCAATTTCTTACACGTTCATAGTTCCTCGTAATTCTTTAAACACAACTCCTTGAACTTAATCAGCTCTTCCAACTCAGCATCATACTCACTGATAGTCATGTCCTCTTGTCCGTGCTGCAGGAACTCAATCTCCTCTACACGACTCACTTCAGTGGAAGCATACTTCTCCAAAAATTCGCTTTGAAACACATTACAGGTGATTGCTTCTTGTCTTACCACTAACAGTTGGCAAGTTTCTCTCCACCAAAATCCAGCATCTCCTATCAACAGAAATGTCGCACAAGCTATCTTCCAATGATCAGGGTACTCCGTAGTTTTAAAATTCCTTTCTATTTCCGTAATCCAAAACTCATCTTTCTCTGGGTTAAGCTCGCCATCAAATTGAGGCGGATTACTATGACAAAACTCAAATAGTCCTCTCTTCTCCGCCATTTCCTCATTATGGCATGCCACAGTTGATGTTAGTTCTCTCAAGACTTGTACAGCTACAACCGTATCTTCGGAATCCTTGATTGCAGAATCATATCTACTCGTTTCTGCACTAACCATGATTTTCTATAAAAGCATGGTAGTCAGAACTAGGAAGAAAACAATACATCATAATCTATTCAATATTATTCCTCCTTAGGAACAATAATGAAAAGATCAACAAACAATGTTGTATCCTTTCGGAACAACGTCATCAAGAACATAAACACAACCAAGGATAGACTAACGTCATTATCCTTCAAAACATTGGTTCTTTATTGAACCAAAAACACAAAACAACACAAGACACAACCAGAGAAAACACAACAAAGACGACAACAAACCAAAACCCCTCTCCCAAAAGACTCAGCCAGCTCTGATACCAATAATGTAACACCCTTCTCAGGTGCTACATCGTAAGTGGCATTTTAAGGCCGAAAAGTAAGTTAATTAAAATTGGCTGTAAAAGAATGGGGTAATTTTTTTCTTTTTCGTAAGTTGTAAATATAACTACTTTTTTAAATGAATGAACAATCAAATATTCCATTATCACAATTGGGATTATAAGTTCGAAAATCATTTACATAATACCCAAACCGACTCATAAACAGAAATCATAGAATGTACAGACCCAATAAAAAACTGTGGAGACGCAGCTCCTAAAATAAAAGATACTTGGAGTCAAAGATCCATAGACAGTGACATTAACTCCCAAACATACCCCGTTGGCCAAATTAAAATAGAAAAGACAATCATTTCTCATACATCGTGAGAAAGACAAACCCAACTGACGAGATCTAGTGGAAACTCTATTTGAGTCCACTACCGACATTGTCATAAAAAGACACTACTAGAGCTACTACAATAGTAACTCTCGAATTACACCCTTTCCTCTTCCAAGAGGAAAAACATGGTCTATGAACCATCGATAGTCTGGAAGACGTCCACTAGAAACTCCACCACAGCGTTCGCAAGCTCGAACCTCAATCTCTACGATGTGTCAGCCAAGCGACATCTTGACATCTCAATCTTCTTAAAAGAATACGGAAGACACATAGCCATCTGACATAGGCAATATAAAAATAAGGAGGTGAGATTTCCATTTATCTTACACATAAGGCAGACATGCAGTGGTACGACTCTCAGGTACGTACAATTATCAATTATCAATCATATCTACACTATAGCAAACAATAATGTTTCACATAAACATGACCACAACACCCCGTTTTCCTAGATATATAGAAGACATCTAAGACTTGAGGAATGACCTCTGAATTCTTATACCATGGTTTTACGAACAGTCGGAGAGGGTGGTTCGGAGGATTGTTCCTGAGGTACCAGCCTTGGGTAATAAAGAATGCGTCAGTAGAAGAGGGCATGCACGTCATAGGCTTTTTTGGGAACATCCTACACTACCAGAAAACACGTAGCGTCTATTCAAGTATGTCGGTGTATTGCCAGATCACCACGCCACAGAGGAGCAACCCACTGGGCCTATGTGAGTATTTCATAACCTCGACATCCCCAAGCATCAACCAGATCGGCCTTACGGAATTCGTGCCCTCATTAAAGTGTTAGCTCAATCTCCTAGGCATAGCAACCTTACAGAACATAGTTTCACTATGTGTTTAGGCAAAATTGCAAGAAAATGCGTTCTTCTTGTCTTTCCTTCGGATGACATCTTGATTCCATCGGAATTCTCTTAACGTGCTTTCTCAGATTCTAGATGTTCTCAACATGAAGCAAAAATTCTCAAGTTACTTTTCATCTTTGTGTAAAGATATCTTAAAACACTTTATTTAAAAGTCCTAACGCATTATGAGATTGGAATACAAGTCCAGTTATTTATTTCTCTATACTTTTCTAATTGAGCCTTTTTCTTTGGCTTCCAAGAAAACAAATCATTCTGAGTCCATCAAGGGATAATGAATTATCCATACTTTATGACATAAGGTCGTGTTCCTCCCCACGTCATAAATTATTACGTTCATATTTTCACTAAGTCGTTCTCGACTTAGGTTTTTACATTTTACTGTAAAAGCTCATCTTTGAAGACTAAAATCCTTTTGACTTAAAAGTAAAACCTTTAGATAAAATCAAATCAATTTTCAAGAATAATTTCCATCAAAGATACATAGGTATCAATTTCTCAAAACATTTACTCGAAAATCCTTAAAAACGTTTAACAACGGTTTCGCCGCTTTTTACTGAATACAGGCCAAGCCATATTTTTGAAAACATGGTTCTTCACCTCAAATGTGTTACTCTCCTAGGTTATATTACTCATATGAAAATGTTGAAACACTGATTTTACATCTAAATCTCTATTTATACAAAATTTCTAAGAATTTGACCAAACGTCGTTAATTTTGTAAATCACGTAAATCCTTTTTCAACGATTTTACACTCTAATATTCCAAAACTCATTTGGAGTTTTAGAACACTTTAATAGGTATGAAAAACAGTTTCTCACTGTCCAATTACATACACTTTCCAAAAATTGCAGTTTGGTCCCTAAACTTTCATTAATTACAAAAAGGTCCTTATTCACTTAAAACCTTATAACTTTTTATTCATAACTTCAAATCACACCAAACCGACTTCTATAAAAATATTTTTCAGTAACCATGAAATTTTCCAGAAACTACATTTCTACCCCATATTTTACAATATTTGTAAAAAGGTTCTTATTTACTAAAATGCTTATATCTTTTTATGTATTCATCCAAATAACTTCAAATCAATTTCTACAGTTTTATATCATTAAGGACTACAATCAGAGTACAAAAAAAAATATAATTTTCCGAACAACCCCTAGAATTCCCAGTATTTGCATATTAGTCCTTAGATCTTTAAAAGTTCATAACTTCCAATATAGTCAACCGATCCAATTCAAACCAATTTTGGATCATTTAAAATAAGATAAGGCAGTCCTTAAAAATAGGACAAACAGTTTATACTGCCCTAAAGACAGTGTTGCAAACTTAGTGATTTTTCTTGGTTTTGTCATTCTTTGAAAACTTGAAATACTCATAAGATTCCATGGTTTTATTCCTTAAGATTTTCATAACCATTTTGTTCCACAACATGGCCGAACCATGAACAACACAAATGAAGATTTTCTCTTCATCAATCAATCTCCAAACATCATACATATTCATGTATTCAAACACTAAATCATGGCTTGATTATTTAACATATTCGACATATGATCTTTCAATGATCAAGTAAGCATATTAACCATTTTCTTTTTACTATCATGCATCAAAAAAACATATATATTATTTATCATGCTCACAAAACAGTCACAACACAATCATGATACAAAGTCCTCTTAGAGGCTCACAAACACACAAAGACATAACCCTAACTTTTAGGGTTTCAAGACAACATAAAAACAATATAAACCACATACATATCTACATTAAGGTAGGATAGTGGTAATCTCCCCCCTTACCTCTTGTAGATCACTTGAAGATCAAACAAACACAAGCTAAAACAAGAAAGGTAGGCCACGGTTTTGTCCACCAAAACCTAGCCAAGAACAACCAACATGAAAACAAGTTAAGGATTGAAGAAAATCATCCTAGTACACTTGAACATAGTTTCGACCAAGATAGAAAGAAATTGCTAGAGATCTCTAAATTTTTCAAGCTCTTGGATGATGAATATAGAAGTCATATGGAGATCATAGAAATTGATCTCACATTAAAATGATTTTTCAATAATTTTCTGGGAATTTTCAAAGTTATAGATCTAAGAATTTTAAATGATGATCATGGCATGAAAATCATGAAATGAATGAAAAATAAGACATGATTGATCATGTAGAATAGTGGTTACCTCTTGATGAAGAGTAATGATCAAAACAAGCTTAGTTGAAAATTTGACAGCTTTGAGGGTGTGGTGGTATTATGAGCATATATCACGATTTACTCATCTAAAAATTACAAACTTTGGCTTGTTAGAAAGGTAAGAAGGATAGGCACAACTTTTATGTTAAGGTGTTGTTTGATTCAGATCAGAACAAGGGCGTAAAGAGCCTTATTTCCACTGTTCTCCTGTGATGCTGAGGATTTTGAGCTGTTTTGGTAATTTGGGCATATCTCCCAATATACGTATCCGTGTTTTGCGATCTTCAACTCGTTGGAAAGAAAAGATGAAGAGGAACAACTTTAATGTTGAAAGTTTTTCGATTTTCAGAACATAATAGGGTTAGAATTTTGGTACAGTTTCGGACGAGTATGAGCATCAATGAAGTCTTTATGTGTTCTTAGAGAAAATGATGAACAACCTTCATGACGAAGATGAAACACTTGTGAAGGAGAAAAAATGAAATGGAGATAGCCTTTTATAGAGGTGAGGCCGTGGCTTCAATTGACTAAAGGGTCAAAAATGTTGTCATGGCAAACTTGGAGTTGCAAGGAAAGATTAAGGGTATTTTGGACTTTTCACATATAAGTAATCATTTTGCTATGAAATGAATATGTGGTGGAGGTACTCTTAGGGTGGTGTGGCTGAGTTTGGACCACAAGAAGGAATAAGATATTTTTATTTACAAATCATGGTTGGCTAATCGTAGTTGGAGTTAACTAGACATAGGTTAGATTAGGGGTATTTTAGTCTTTTCACATTTACTTGTCATAAATGCACATTAATGGCTATGGTGAGTCATTATGGTGACTCATTCCTCTTGAGTCATCATGGACGACTCGTCGTTTTGTTCTCCCGGTATATCTCTGCACATTCATGTCTGGTTCCGTTGTTTACCCGATTAGGGTTTTTTAGAGAAAGATGATGAAATGAAATCAAAATGAAATGAGTTTGGCTTAGTGGAGGGGCTGCACAAAATTAAGTAGATTTAGAGGTTATTTTGGTCAAAATTCACTTAGGGACACTCTTGGAATTTTACTTAAAGATCAAGGGCATTTTGGTCTTTTTACATATAGCCATCATTCTTGCATTTAATGCAAGATGACTAACCCCTATGACTCACCCCCATGAGTCATAATAGATGACTTATTGTCCTCATCCGTCAGGCGTCGGGTTTTGTCTCTGCACCTTCGTTCTCGATTCCGTCGATCCCCGATCGTCGAGTATTTACATGATTATCGTATAATAACTTATTTATTTTGGAAATTTTCAAAATAACCACTATGGTTGAAAATAAAATAAAAATCTAAATGGTTTCGTTCTCGGGTCAAATTAAGTTTTCTGCTCAGTAAAATCTTACTATCAGTTAAAATGCAGACCGGGTATCGTCTGAATTTTAAACCTAAATTTTTACCGTAATTCTCTACAATATAGTAGAGTATAAATATGATTTTTTTTAATTCAAAAATAATTTTCTAGGTCTCAGATAAAAATATAAACAAATTTATGCATATATTTACCGATATTAAAGAATAGTAAAAATCGGGGTGTTACAATCATCATAGGCATAAACATGTTATCAAGTAAACAGACATATATGGGCATTTAATGAAACACCAGGGTCTTGGGTTAACCCTTCATCTTACGCTACCCCATAGCCTACATGTTTATACTAGCCCTTCGCCCCATACCTGGTATGAAGATTCCCAAAACAATAACGTGGGCAAACTAGACACATTCCCTCGATCGGCTCGATGAGTTTCCCAAGCCTTGACCAAACAAGAAGAGAACAACGAATTAGTCTCTAGATACTAGCGCGTGCGTCTCTCTCCCAAACGGACTCAAGATCACCAAGAACTTTAAAGGGTTCAAGGGAAGGGAAAGGGAAGAGGTTTCTACCACACCAGGACTGTCCAATGTGCCAAACTAGGGTTTACACTCGTAAACCCTGGCACATTGCTCTATTTATAAACTCTGACCCAAGCACGACCGTGTTCCCCACTAAGAACGGTCGTGCTTACAACAGTGTCAACGAGATACGTTTTCCCCTTGAGTAAATGCAAGGCTGGTTCCATTGATGGGTCCCATCTTTACCATAATAGGATTTCTCTGGCTCATGGTTGGGCCCTGATGGAGAATTCACCTTCTTTGGCTACAAATTATCTGAAAGCAATTCAACCATGGTGTTTCACAATAAACTTTGGTAAACAATTCCACACAAAAGATGACAAAGAAATCAGTTTCACTTGCAAAGATGGTGTTCTTCGTGAAGCTATGAAAGAAATGAAGGTTATTGGATTTTGGGTATGTGGTGTTCTATTGTCTGGTTTATACAGTGATGCTAAGCCATATATGGAGCTAAGTAAAATTGTTGGTGGGTTTGATGGTTCACCAGTTATGGCACTTGATTCCATAATCAGTGAACAAATAGTGGAGAAAATCCCATTCTTCACGGAGGTGAAGGAGATAAATCATGTTGTTGCCGACCTTCTCGTAGCTTCTGCTGAAGTGAGACATGATTTAACCAAGGATTTGCTGACATTTCTGCATGTTTTCTTGAAGCTATTGGATGACATAAGGAAGAAGATGGATGATCTTTTTTCTAATATAATGACTCAAAGATCGGAATTAATTAACTGCTTTCGATCGTAAAGGCCCAAAAATCCTTTGTTTGATTTCCTATGTAAGATAAATAAACTATGATTTCTTTAATTTCTTTTGTAATAATGTTCTAAAAACTTATGATTCTAAACGAGTCATGTAAATAAATAATAATAGAACATTTTTTAGATAATTATGATACTGTTGATAGCTCATCAATAAAAATATAAAATATAAAATATATAATATATAATGATGGTTATACATATTGTATTCTTTTTGGATTTTTAGAATATTCTCACATTCTCACAAATTTGTTTGTGGTGATACTTGGTCAAAGAACCAAAATAAAAATATTTTCCCACACAATAGGTAAGAGACTAATCTTCCATTGCATTGTCAAGCTTTTAAAGAGAGAGCCTTCACAATAATGTTTCTTTTATACACATAAATTCAGGAATCGAACCTCACATGATTAAAATATTCAAGCCCCTTTCACTTGGACTAACACACTAGTATATAGATTGTAATTTTATTAAAGAACAACACCATAATGACCTAAAAATAACACCTAAGGATATGGAAACTCTCCAGTGTTATTTTCAAGAGTAAAGATCCAAATTGGTCCCTAAAATAAATTCATGGGTATATTTTTGGTCCATGGAAAAATAAATTAATTTAGTCTTTCAAATTTAAAAATGCAAGGCATTAGTCACTCAGACCAGTTCCAACATCTGTTTACTTGCTTATATGTCTCGTTAACCATCATGTCTGGTCCACCAGTCATCCTGCATGGCCCATGATGAATTTTCATTGTCGAAAACGAATAAAAAGTAAAAAAATGCTCAATTTTCCATGTATCTTTAAAATTGTGCATTTTTTTTTATTTTTTTTTTCAATTTCTACAGTGAAAATTTGTCATAGGCCACACAGGATCACCGATGGGCCAGGCATGATGATCAACAGGATACATAGACAATTAAATGTACGTTGAAAATGGAAGGAGGGGCTAACATGTCCTGCATTTATAAATTTGAGGGACCAAGTGGTTAATTTATTTTTTCAGAAACCAAATGTATTAGTGAATTTATTTTAGGGACCAATTTGGGTGTTTACTATATTTTCAATGTTTTAAAAATCAGACCATTCGTTGAACCAGTGAAGGAAAGCGTTCAGGTTTCAATGATCTAATCATGGTCAAACCATTGTTGAGTCAATTTTAATTAAATATATATTTTTAATTTTTTAAATATATTTAATAAGAAAAACTAACATGTGAATAAAATATAATTCACATTTACCATCAATGTTGTATAAGAAATGCAAAATATCAAAAACAGAAACGAATTAATGGATTGAGATATTGTAATAAATAAAATCACTTTAATTCAAACTTTTACAATTAATGGTCAAATTTTTTTCTTTTTAACCTAAAAAAAAAAGAAACCAGATAAGACCAACCAAAAGTGCATAATGCCAAAATCATATAACCATTTTGTCAGGACCCAAAAATCCAAGCTATGACTAGCGCACATGCATATATTCATAATCTGACAAGCCTATTAATTCCAGAACATTCTTGACAAAACAATAGTTTTTTTACAAAATTTTGACAAAGTCTTCCCTATAATTTTACAAAACAAAAATCACATCAAGTTTGATATTCAGACCACTAATACAACTCAAAAGATCATCTTGTACTAGTTTCTTATAGGTGCAGAGTAACTAAGAGTTTCAAAATACATCAAAAAGGTCTCCAACACAAAAAGAAAATAGTGACATTGTTTGGACTATCTGAAGCTGTTAGCAGCCAACTACTTATCTTCTTGAGAATCTGTATAAAAAAAATAATAAGAAGGGTGAGTCACACAGACAGAGTGAGTGCATAACAACCACCAAGTAAATGTAAAACACATTAACGCACGAATAGTTATTCTTTCAAACTTAAAGGCAAATATACTGGAGTATGCATACAATAGAAATTTGACATGTTATAATAATAACATTTTAACACTGAATCTAGTTAAAGAGGTAAAAATAGAAAGAAATGAGTAAAGTGACAAAACACAAGTTTAAAGAAAATTTAATCACAGTGTACTCATACATGAGAGATCCAAAAATCTGAGGCGGCTTCATCTCGCTGATAACCCTCTTCTCCTATGGGTGGTCTCTCCCCTAGGGGCGGCTCCTTCTAACGGATAACGCTCTCCTCTTTCAAGTCACATCAATCATATCTCGAGTGACTCTCCATGTAACACCCCGATTTTTATTGCTTTTCAATATCAGTAAAAATATATTTGTTTATATTTTTATCCGAGACCTAGAAAATGATTTTGAATAAAACAAAATCATATTTAAACTCTACTTCATAGTAGGAGGTTACGGTTAAATTTGGGTTGAAAATTCAGACGGAACCCGGTCTGCGTTTTCATTGACGGTAAGATTTTACTGATCATAAAACCTAATTTTGACTCGAGAATGAAATGGTTTAGGTTCATATTATATTTGCAACGATATTGGTTTTTTTTTTTGAAAATTTTCGCATAAAAATAAAATATTATATTTTATAAGGGCGAAATCTTCAAAGAAAACGTGCGTAAAACCTAAATCGGGTAAACAACGGAGCTGGATACGGGACTGAATTGATGGAAGTGACTGACTTGACGAGCATTAAATGCAATTTTATCAAGTCATGATGAGTTTTCAAAATATCTAGATATTTTGGTAAGGAAAAGACCATTTTACCCTTGGCCTTTATGTGTAATTCCAAGCTTGTCCCAAGATCAATTTGGACCAAATTAACCCCCCACACCACAGGGCCACACACCCTTCTACCACACTTAAGCATTTGTTCATGTTCACTTCATCTTTTTCTACACTTTTTCTCTCAAAACTCTAAAACTTCCATTGTTAACAAAGCTTACTTTTGATCATTTTCTTCATTCCTTTCATCATTAAGAGGTAATTCCTCATCTATCATGATCATTGTTGTCTTCCTCTTCATTTATTTCATGTGATTCTTGCCAAGAACACTCCATTTGCTATTTCATGTATTTTCTTCTTTTAATTCTAGAAAATCATAGAAAATATATTTTTGAAACATGACACTTGATCTCACCTCTCTAATACTTCTATTTGTGAGATCTGGAAGCTTGAAAATTTTTGAAATCCCTAGCCTAATTTTTTGTTGTTGACCAAAACCATAACCCTAAGAGGTTAGATGTTTTTTTTTTCAAATTCTTGATTTATGGCACTTGATCTTGTATTCCTAATACTCTAGGATCATGTATCAAAGAGATTGAGAGAATTTGAAAACCCTAGCCTATTTTTCTTATCAAGGCCGAACCCTAACTCTAGATGGGTTAGATGGTTTTGTTTCAAATTTTGACTTATGGCAATTAATCTTGTCTTTCTAATACTCAAGGATCATAGATCCAAGAGCATGAAAATTTTAGAGGTCCCTAGCCAATATTTCTTAGCTTGGCCGAACCACCCTCTAAAATGGGTTAGGGAGTTTTATTTCAAAGTTTAACTTGTTGTGTTGTTTGTTGTGAACGAATTGTGGTTGGTTGAAGTTTTGTGTAGTAGAGGGAAATCAAAATCAAGGAGACTAAGATCGAGGAGGAATCGGAAAACTTCAAAGTTAAAGGGAGTTTACCTGAGGAGTTTTTGATAGCTACATGCTATCTGTGGGTTGTCTGTATAATTAGTTGTAGTGATATCGTGTTGTTTGATATAATTATTACTTGTTGGTTTATGTAGTTTTATGTGGGTTATGTGGTTTATGTGGTTTATGTGATGTATGTTATAACTATGAGGTATGTTATAACTGTGATGCAATGGATTCACTGTTGTTTGAATGATTGACCGAGAAGCCTGATAGTGGTCAGTGCTCAATGATAATTAAGGATAAAGCTTTAAAAGCTTGAGGAGAAATTTAAGGATTTGATTTATGGAAGTATAAGAAAAATGTTGAAAATATTATTGTTTAATGATATTTTGGTGAAGGAGCCAGTCAATGAGTGACAGTAAGGACGAAACCGTGAAAAAATTTCACCCACGTTAAATCTTTAGAAATATATTCAAAATGAAAATAAATAGTAATTATAACAAGTTAAGTTTCATAAATAATTTTAATGTGGATGGGGAAAACCTTTATCAAGGAAAAGGTTATTTTGATTTACAAAAGAATTTATTACAAAAACGAAACATGATTAAGAAAAGTGATTTACGGTGAGACTATAAGAAATAGTGTTATTATTTGGGACAAAAACGTGTTGGAAATGATTTTTCAAAGAGACGGAATTTGAGAAAAGTTGTATTTCGGGGTGATTTAATGTTTTATAAACAAATTTCAGTGGAAATGATTTTTATGCAAAGGAGTTTTAAGTCAGCGGAAACATCTCCGATAAACTTAGATACGTTTTCAGAGTTTTGTTTTGGAATTTGTGTTTCACAGAACAAAAATTATGTTGAAAGGAAATTGAGGAAAGAAGTAAGGACCTAGATTGTCAAAACGTCGGGCTAGAGTTCCAATGAGTAAGTACGTGGACTATGTGTCCTATGTGTGTCATGGGTTAGAGTCCCAGTTGGCACATTTGAATCTCTGTTTTGTGTGTCATGGTTTAGAGTCCCAGTTGGCACCTTTGAATTTGTGTCCTGTGTGTCACGGGTTAGAGTCCCAGTTGGCATATTTGACTGCGTGTCTTGTGTTAAGAATGAATGAACTCGATGTCTAAGTAGGAATAGTCATGAGCTGCGAGCCTCGACAAAGAAAGAATGAACTAAAAAGAAAAGTAAGGAGAATAAATATTTGAGATGAGATGATGGATGTTGAAGTGTCGTACATTTGTTATAAATTACGATGACCATCGAGTATGAGTCCCATTTTTTACAGCATTATGATTAATTCTGAGAATGTATGTGATGCATATATATATATATATATATATATATATATATATATATGTGTGTGTGTGTGTGTGTGTGTGTGTGTCTCTCTCTCTCTCTCTCTCTCTCTCTCTGTGTGTGTGTGTGTGTGTACTGTTGTTTGAGTGTCGTGCATGTAGTTATCATGATAAAACTCATTTGTCGGTATCTCACCTTTGCAATATATCTGTTTTCTTGGTTTGTGCTGTTGTACTGTGGGACGTGAATATAGACGTTGCAAAGGAGTTCCCGGTTGCATGCACTTGGAGATACTCGTCCTAATCTTTGAAGATGAACTTATGTAGGTGAGATGACCATATGGGTCATTCTTGGTGAATGTTTGGTAAAGTGGTCAGCTTAGGTTTTTGGGATGTTTTTGGTTAACGATAGTATGTATGTTTATGGCTCGGAGAGCCTTTCATTCAAATGGTATTATTAGACTTTTCTTTCTGGTTATGTAAATGGTTTCAAAAAAACTCGTACACTATAGTGACTTATGATGTTTAATATCATGATGAAGGTCTGGATGTATAAGTATGATGATGTATATTTTTAGGATGTTTGTTTGTATGGAGAAATAAAGGAAAATTTTCATAACTATTTTCGAGTAAGGTTAAGTATACTATAAAATTTTATTTTCCGAAGGCAACCACATTTCTTTTTATTTAATATGTTTTTATGAAATCGAGTTAGTCATGTAATGCCCAAGGGGGGTGTTACACTCCATCTCATTGATAGCCCTCTCTATGCACTGGAAGCTCCATCTGACGAATAGCCTTCTCCTCTTGGGCTCATATAACTTGGTGCACCTAGACCGTTACCAATGCTAACGACTACAGGATTCTAACATCAATCCTCAAATCACAACACTCAAATAATTTTCAGTTTGTATCATTCTCTTGAAGAATAAAATTCTCAATCTCATATTTCAAGCTCAACTGCTATAAATAAACACTCTTTATAAATTTCAAATATAATAAAAATCATTTAATAAAAACTTACTACCTTAAAATATTCATCAATGATTAAAACAAATACCAAAGGCATGTTTCCCCAAAAATAATTACAAAAACAATTTTAACATAACATAATTAAAAATAATAATTATAATTACAAAAATATTACTTTATTTTCACCTTGTTTCCCATTTTCAAATTTTAAATAATAAAATCACAAAATTTGGAAACCTGCAGAACAAAATAACAACCATTAGACTCTCTGAGTCATCCATAGAGGTTTCTTTCTCATGTGCCTTCCCCTTGTGATTAACATCATTGGGAAACCTGCAAAACAAGCATAAAAAATGAGACTATATTAAAGTCCATTGAGTGAACATAAAATATGAGGAAGTTCTGTCAAATATTTTTCGTGTATGAACCAATGTTCAGGGTAAAAGAACTGTGTTGGAAAGAGGCTTAAGAATCTGAATGGAATAATAAATGCAAGAAAATTAAGATGCAGAATTCAAGTATGCATATGACAAATGCAGCAACATAGCCCTCTGAAGTTTTCATTTTCATGCAAGGTGCATGGGTTAAAACAAGCGGAAAAGGAAAACCATAATTATAGTACTAATTAAGCCTGACTTGAGATTGTTTTTAACAATGATTGTTTTTTTTAATATAAAAGTCTTAGATGTGCAAAGGCATCACTGTAGGGAAAAATGATCCCAACTAGGTTGGCACCAAAGAACCTACCAATCATCTGCAGCACATCTAAAATTTATTAAAGAAAGGAAAAAGTATAATAGCCTGAATTTTTAATTACGCTGTTTTAACAGTAAAAATATATTTAATTATATTTTTATTCGAGACCAAGAAAATGATTTTGGGTAAAAAAATCATATTCATGCTCTATCTTATGGTAGAAGGTTACGGTAAAATTTTGGGTTTAAAACTCAGACGAAAACAGGTATGTGTTTTTACTGACAGTATAATTTTATACCGGCAAAAAACCCTAATTTGACCCAAAACTGAAATTTGTAGATTTTTTATATTTTGTCCTTGAGGAATTCTATTTTCCAATTTTTTTATCAGAAATAAAATGTTATGTTTATTCGGACGAATTTTGGTGAAAGTTCGAATGGAAAACGATCAGTATTTTCACTGAAAGTAAGATTTTAATGATCGGAAAACCTAATTTTGGCTCGTGAACGAAATGGTTTATGTTTAAATCATATTTCCAACGATTTTGGTTGTTTTAAAAATTTTCAACCGAAAACGAAATATTATGCTTCTATTCGGGCGTAAAACCCTAAACGTTAAACCGACAGAGTTGAGAATGGAGGTGAAGAGACAAAACCGGACACTGGAGGAGCTGAGTCATGGGGTGAGTCACCACCATGACTCACCAAGCAATTATGAAGCATTAAATGTAAATTTAGGTGAAATGACCAAAATACCCCTAAGCTTAACCTAACGACGTTAAGTTAAATTTCAACCATGGTTAAGGAACCAAGGTTAGTTCATGTGGCCAAGAATCAGCCACACCCTTCAAATAAATGTGAGCCACATGTTTATTAACCATAGTTAGCAAAGTAACCTTAGTTAAGTTAATTATTAACCATAGTTAATCATATATTAATTTAATATTCACAAAACCCATTAATTTAAATCCTAAGTGCTACCATGTAGGGGGGGGGGGTGAATTGAGATCTTAAAATTTTTGTCCCCTTTTTCTAACCAGGACCAATTTGTAATGAACAAATAAAAATTCAAGGAATGAGAAAAGCACACAATCAATTTATACTGGTTCAACCAGTCCCTTGAGTGAACTACATCCAGTCCCCACAATACATTTGTGACTATTTTCCACTAATAATCAATTCAAACTTTACAACACTTAGAGCACTCTCCACTCGGATACCCCACCTCGTGCAAGAGCCTCAATACTACTCACCAAAGGGATACCCCACCTTTTGGACTTAAGGATACCTCACCCCAATATTTTCTCTCAATACAAGAAGGATACCTCACCTTCTTCTTCTAAAGGGATTCCCCACCCTTTTAAAAAGAGCCCTCTTCACTTGGGATACCTCACCCTTGTGCAAGAGTCTCCAAATTTACTCAAGGGATACCTCACCCTTGTTACAAATCAAACTAGAGAGATTCCTCACTCTTTTTAACCAACACAAATCAAGCAATAAGTGATTACAAAGAAGAATACCTCAAAAGGTTGAATCAATACAAGTTGAAGCACTATGACTCTTGTGGAGTTGACACAGGCAAACACAAGAAGGGGGGTTGAATTGTGTTTGTTAATAATTTTCGAAAACAACCTTTAAAACAATTTTTGCACACAAGGAGATTAGAAACAGAAGCAAGCACAAAGAAATAGATCCTTTTTAAAAGACTTCAACAAAAGCCATATCAAAACCCCTCGATTAGTAAGAAACAAATAAAGCTGTAAGAGTTAAGAGATAGAAGAATCACACAAGATGTTTTATCCCGGTTCACTCTCTTCCAACCAAGAGCTACGTCAGTCCCTTCTACTTGAAGGATTTTCTCCACTATTTTCCAAATAGATTACAACCAAGTATTCAACACCTCTCTAGGCTGCATGTATTTCTTTCTTACCAAGCCTCTTCAGGCTCTAACTCTAACAAAGAGATTTAATGTTTGATCTTCTTAACTCACTATGTGTGAGGATATGACAGTTTAAGATCAGATGAATATTTTGACAATATTCAAACTAAAAAAATACTGACTCTTGCTCTTTAAAGAAATATGAGTATGAGTGATTGTAGTTTTACAAAAGTTGAGCTCGCAAGGTTGTGCAGTCAAGAGAGAGCTTCTTCAGTATCTCAGGTCTTCTATTTATAGTGACCTTCTTCTTCACTTGTATTTCTTCAACGGTTACTTTGAATAATCCTGTTTAGAGATAGAATTTAATGCATGATATCCCTTGTGACTGATAGCTTGATTGTGGTAAGCTAAATAGAGCTCTTGATTATCGAGGTAGCATGAAATAAGAGGCTTACTGCTCTGAGTTTTGCAGCTTGAGAACTTGTTGTTCCTCATTTGTGAACAATTCATCTTTTTCAGCCATAAAGTTGTCATCGTACAGATCATTTTGCAGTATCTTATTGTACGATTCTACTTTTTACATTTCTTGATGTTATTATGTTTCTTTTACAACTAGGTAAAATATTAAAGCAGATAGGACAATAGTGAAGAACAAATATTCTATTGTAATAAATATCAATCATTTGAAATAAATTCAAGAGATTCAGATAGCATTTATTTATTCGAAGATGGAGCTCGTCTACTTTAAAAAAAAACTCCGTCTACTTAGTTATATGTGAGACTAGGCCTGTTTCAACAGATTATTTTGCTTGTCCGATGACGTGGCACATCCTCTTGTCTATCAAGTCTTTGGACTTGCTATTCCTCAAAGAGTTATAAAGAACTCCGTCTAGTGACGTGGCAGTTAGAGCTCGTCTACTAGATTACTTTATTTTTCAGTTCATTTACTTCTACTAATTACTTCTGTCTGCTTACGTGGCAAGATGGACGTGCTTATTATCAAGTCTTTGGACTTGCTGTATCTAACAAGTTATTTTGGAATTCATCTAGCAAACATATAGAGCCTCGCCTACTTAAGAAAACCAGTCTACTTAATTAAATAAATAAGTAACTTTACCAAAATATTGAGCAGCTCATCTACAAGGGTGGACGCGTATTCTTTCAATGAAAATTTATCCCATGTTTCTTTTACTTACATTTAAATATTCCTGCATAACTGAAAACACATGTTAGATCTCAACTAGCACTTTGCCAAGTAAATTTAATCCTTTTGTCAGCATCAAAACTTAGAGATTATTTAATCCAATACCACTTTGGTTCCAACATCTTGTGTAGGATTGGCTCAAATCTTGATTTCAAGAGTGAAAGATTGAATCTTGAGGTTAGAGATGTTGGGCAAGTGTTCTTAGAGTGTTAACCTAGGGTTTTTCGGGCTGCTACCGAGTATTTATAGTGGGGTTTCAAAATATGGCCGTTTTGAACAGATGTCGTGCATTTTCTGCACCAGAAATCACTTTTTCGCGACTGGTAATCGATTATAGAAGTACTGGTAATCGATTACGAGTTGTTAGTTTGAAATACTGAACTTTCTAGAAAGCTGGTAATCGATTACCACCGATACTTTTAAATATTGATTTTTCTAGAAAGTGGTAATAGATTACAGTAGTTCTGGTAATTCAATTACGAGATGTTCTTTTATCAGAAAAATGATATTTTTAAATCTAAAGAACATGCTAACACTTATGAAAAACATTTTTCCAATTCTTTGAAAAACTTAAGCCCATTTTCAATTTTAAAAGCAATTTTTAGTTAATTCAATTTTAATAGCCAATCCTACATTTGAGTCTTACAAATAATCCTAAGACCAAACTTAAGCTATATACCCTTGAAGTTCTACTCTTGGTCTTGGATGATCTTTCTTTGATCTTGCACTTTTCATTTATCAATCAATTGCTTTGCTTTTGTTACTCATCATCAAAATTAATTTCCTGAAAGTACATAGCATCCACACTAAGAACCAAACAAAGCCTAAGATCTACCCTATATATATCCCCCAAATCGCAGCCTTGCCCCCCTTCACTCATTTCTTCATTTTCTCTCACTTTTCTCAAGAACACTTTAAGCAAATTTGTGAAGGACTTGATCCATTCTTGTCAATTTTCCAACATCTAAGAGGTATACCGTACTCTTCTTGATAAATAAACATCATTTTCTTCATTGATTTACTTGTTTCCAAGTCATGATCATCAAGTTTTCATGAGTTTTTCATTCCTAGATCTAGAATTTCAAATATTTCTAGAAAATTGTAGAAAAATCATTTTAATGTGAAACCAATTTCTATGATCTAGTTATGATCTCTACTTTCATCTCTCCTCGATCTTGTTGAGGCCGAAACTAGGTATTTTTGGGTAAAGGAAGTTTTGTTCAATTTTTAAGATATGATAGTTGATCTTAACTCCTTGAAACCTATAGCTGTTATATCTAGAAGCTTGAAATCAAAATAATTTCCTAACCCTAATTTCTATTCTTGGCCAAATTGATGTTCATGTGGACAAAGTAAGTTTCCTTCAATCTTTAATTAAGTCATGATTTATATCAACTATCTAAAGTGACAGGTTATAGATCCAAGAGCTTGAATCAAAAACAATTTCTAGCCTATTTTAACCCTTATGGCCGAAACCCTAACCTAGTTGGTTAGAGGCTTTTGTTTCATAATTTTACTATTAACACTTAATCTATGCTAGTTAATGCTCTAGGAACTAGTATCAAAAAGATTAGATTAAGAAAATAACCCTTGCCTCATTTTGATTAGTTGGCCGAAACTAGTACCATATGTCCATATGTAGATTTGTTTGATTAATTGGTTTTTTTTGTTGATTTGGTTGAAGGTGGTTTTGGTAACTCGTGGCGGGATAGCGAGGATTGTCGATTTCGTGTTTTCGGTGTTAACTTAGGTGGGGGAAAGAACCATTCCATCATCGAAAATCGATAAGTAGTATATTATATAATAATTTTGTAGGGCGACCTAAACCCTACTAGTCGTTGAGTAATCGATAAGACCAAAATCACATTGGAAACCTTTTCTATAAAACCAATAGTGATTCGGGGATTGTAGGTTTATCGACATTAGGTTGATTTTAAGTATTTGATGATGTCAGACTTTATGATATTGAATTTATTGTGATACGCTGGTTGAGGTATTCCACCTGCATGTGACGTATTATTTTTGGTGTTTGAATATTTTCTGATATTGTGTTATGCATGATCTGACTGGTTTTTAATATTGTGCATAGTGGATTTTAAGCAAAGATATATGTTGTTCGAAAGATAATTGTTGGTTTGGGTGTGAGGATAATGGTGACTTAGAGGTGCCTAACCTAAATGAGTTATTTTAAAGAGGAATTGTGACATAGAATATGTGTTAAGACTTTGATGGAAGGTTAAGGCACTAGGATGTTATTAATGTGGGTTGGTGAGATTCATGTGTTTGCGTTGTTGTCCACAACCGTATATTTGGAATATACGAGGTCACGAGTTCTCGCTAGACCGTTCCACCTTAGAAATAGCTAGGTTGTGCAGCTATAGTGTCATTGAATTTCAGTGAGCACCCCCGGGAATGGAAGGGGTGTGCACTGGGAGCATCGTGCATCTATAGTGTCATTGCTTTGCGTGAGCATTCTCACCATGGAAGAGAATGTGCACCGGGAATTTGGAACCCATCGCTTGAACAATTTGACTAACATTCCCCACGTGGAATGCGTGAAGGAAATGGTAGTGGCCACGTCAGTATAAAAGTTTAGTTGTATGAGATTGGGGTAGAGGATGATACATTAATTTGAGGATGATTTGTTAGTTATGTATGTTGATTGCCTGTGACATTTACTGTATGATATGCTATGACTCTTTTCCGCTTTTGATGATAGAAATGTTTCTTATCCCCTATATCTTTGTGTGTTGTATTTTATCCTTTATGGGATTGTGCGAGAAGACCCTGTGGCTGAGCTTGATGCTGAGGCGTTGAATGGAACTCAGTATGAACCGGATGCGAGAGGACGAGATGTGGTTTTCAGCAATGATGTGGTTTTCAGCAATGTAGTTTAGTGTCTACGACCAGTGAGTCTTATAAGACGTCTTGTTTTCCTCTATTAATAGTTTTTTTAAGATGCCTGTTAGGGATCCTATTGACGGGATACCCTAGACAGTCATAAACCTATGGTATGTATGTGATAAGCCTCTGGCTTATCTAGTTTTATAACTAGATGGACTGTGGTTTTCGTGCAATTTATTCGAGTTCACTCTCGATTTCGCCCAAATTTGCCTTGTTTTGTTCCTAAGTTAGACTTTGACTCGTTTTGTGGATTTTGTGTAGTTTTTAGGTTATTTTGAATAGAATTACGCTTGTGGGTGCTTTTGTTGTTTCAGATTAAATAAGTGAAGCTCCGGGAGTCAAGGAAAGTCGAAAAGCAGTGGAAATTGCAAGTCTGGAGACACTCGCCCCGCGAGTGTATTCTCGCCTCGCGAGACTGAAGGTCAACAAAGCAGCAAAAGTCAACATTTCTGTCTCGCCACGCGAGACTCTTCTCGCCCCGCGAATAATGAAGACCTGCAAGACAGAGACCATCACGGCCAAGCCGTGATGAAGACCACGCCCGTGAACAGTTTGAGGTTTGAAGACTCGCCCCGCGAGAGATATCTCACCTCGCGAGTGAATGAAGACTTGAAAGTCAGAGGCCATCACGGCCCAGCCGTGATGAAGGTCACAGCCTGAAATTGAAGACTCGCCCCGCGAACATACCTTCGCCTCGCGAGAGTTTAAATTGAAAGCGCGCTAATTTTAATTCTCGCCTCGCGAAAGTCTGCTCGCCTCGCGATAGAGCGCAGATCAGGATTACTATTTAAGGGCTGTTGCATATCAGAACAAGAATCCAGCTTTTGGAGAATCGTTGAGGGATCGTTAGCATCCAGTTTTCCACTGTTTAGAGTAGCGTTTAGGGTAGTTTCTTTTCTCTTTGGAGCTGCGTCTCCCTTTTTCTTATGGAGATTATGTCCGATCGCTTGTCTATGAGCATGAGGAACTAATCCCCTCGTCCGAGGGAACGATGAAGCCACCCATGGCGATGTAAATCCGATATGATGTATGTCTTTCTCCTTAATTCAATTCTTGTTTTCTAATTCTGATTTGATTGTGTCAATTATATGCTAGCGTGATTGACTTGTTAACGTTGATGAGGCTTAGTCAGCGATTCACGTTTAGAACTTGAATTAGAATCATCGATCGAATATTGCACGAGAGTGAGTAGGAGATTGGTGCGACCTTATAGGGAACACGAATTAACAGAATTCGAGATTAGGGTTAAGAGACCTAGCAAGTAATTAACTCAAATCATCGAATACGTCCTAATGAGCACGGAAGTGGATTTAGGAGAATTTAGGGGTCCCGGTTGACATTGTAATTGAACCTAGGGAGGAATTCATCATCACTTGGGTGTACATATTGGGTAGGTGGATTTGTGACCTTGGACATTTTAGTTTTCTGATTTTTAGTTAATTATTTATTTAGACTAGTTAATTGAATTCAGATATTAATCTCTCTCCCTCAACCACTTTTCTGTAACTTGACCGAACGTATCTGACTTCCCGCGGATTAGTCGAATTGGTATCCCAATCCTTGAGTTCGACCTCGGTATTTACTTACCGTGTTTATTTTTATTACTTGCGACGACCCGGTACACTTGCCGGAGTCACAACAAGTTTTTGGCGCCGTTGCCGGGGATTGGCACAACCAATTTTTCTGATTTTAGGGGAGTTTGATTATTGGGTTAAGTTATTGTTGTTCTTATTTTTTTTTTTTTTTATTATCTTTTTATTTTCTACTATCTCTCTACTTCTTTGATTCCACTTGGTCTTGCCTTGTTTTGTATGCGAGGTACACGAAGGAATGCTTCCGGGTTGCGAATATTGTGATGGGAACCATGACACTTGGAGTTGTCCGTTCTACTTCCCTCATGTATATGTGGAACCATGGCATAATGACAGCGTGCCCCAGAACAACTATCAGAGTCAGAATCAGTATTGGGGTGATATGAGTAGAGACCATCCGGATTTTGCTTGGAGTAATGATGGCGGTGGTCTAGCCTGGCAGCCACAACCTCAACAAAATTGGCAACAACAACCTCAACAGAATTGGCAGCCACAACCTTGGGAGTTGGCTCTTGAGAGGGCAAATGCGGCAATGGATAAGTTGGCGAGTTCTATGGAGACATCATTTGAGAAGGCAATTGCGGCTGTAGAGGAGTTGGGTCAGCTCGTAGAACAACAAAATGAGCGTCTCACAGAGACTTTCCCAGGTGATGCCGAGAACCACCCTAAGAGCCCATGCGAAGCCATAACAACTAGAAGCGATGGGGTGTTGGGATATGACTGGGATGTAACTAGTTCTCAGGGAGTTGAGGAAGAACTACCACATGCCGAGGAAGAACAATCTAAGGAAGAGGAATTGGCAAGTGTCATGGCCCCGGAACAACCACATGTTGAGGAAGAGCAACCTAAGGAAGAGGAGTTGGCAAAGGACAAGGCACTGGAGCAAGGGGGTAGAGATCAAGATGAAGATAAAGTGGCGGAGGATTCCACCATGCTTGCCAAGCAACCTGATTTTGATGCGTTAAATAAATATGTTGGCTTGCATGCATGTGTGGACACCGGTAAATTAGACCCTCCCACTTGTCTATCACACTTCCTCGTGAAAACACCATTTGACCCGAGAGGAAGTGAGTTCATAATTGAAGAGGTCAATGGAGTTCTCACACACTGGCTGGGTGGAGTAGATAATAAGGTCATATTGCTGCTACGATCTCCACTCCAATTACCATTTGATCCGGGTGGAGGATTTGATATGATGAGCGTCCCTTGGCCTCTGTACCACAGACTATGGGATCCAGGTGGATGCTTCTTAATAAGTCAAGCTCGGGACGTTAAACAAGCGCTTCTTGGGAGGCAACCCAAGCTAGGTATCCTTCTCTTCTCTTAACTTTTGTTTTGTTTTGTTTTTGTTTTGTTTTTGTTTGTCGCTCTTGAATAATTTGAGAAGATCAAGAGTTTTTGTATGAATGTCGTGTCGGCAAGCTTGTTGGATGTTAATTGAATTTAGCATAGATTAATTGCATGAATTATTTGACCATTGATGATTTCCCCCTAGGTTCTAATAATAGAAAAGTTTATCCCCACTTAAAAATTGAAAATTGAACTTTGAGAATTTTGTTGTGATTACTTGATTTATGATAAGTTTGGGGTGAGGGGGTGCACCCATTAGGAATCGTATCTCGGTCAAACAATTTGCAAAATGTCCAGGTGAGGATTTGAGCCTCCAACTCTGTTTTTGAATGTGTGAATCACTGTTAAGTTGCACTTTCCCGAGTTTGCTTGAATCTCTTTATGGTTTGCATGATTATGTGTTGCATCAAATGATTTAGGCAATTTTCTTTGAAAAAAACCATTTGGCCTAAAAAGAACCGTCCCTAATGCATGTTCCCTAGTTAGCCAAATTGAGCCCAATTGACTTATTGTTTCTTGATGACCCTACATTATGAGCCAAAATCCGAAAAACCATGTTAACCCAATCTTAGGATTAGGAGAGCATGGAAATGAGCAAGAGAAAGGTTGTGAGAAACTAAGTTTGGGGTGGCTACAAGGAGGTATGACATTTTGGGGTGAGAAAAAGAAAAATAAAGGTTGAAACCCAAGGCAAAAAAAAAAAAAAAAAAAAAAAGAAGAAGAAGAAGAAGAAGAAGAAGAAGAAGAAAACCAAAAAAAAAAAATTGCCAAAGGAAAAGGGGCAGAACAAAAAGATTAGCAAGGAAAAGGTTGTAGTCACCCGAGCCCAAATGAAAAATGGAAAAAAGGAATTTGAGTGGAAAATGTGTTTAATGCTCATACTCTCTTAGTTCCTAGGGACTTAAGCCTAAATATCCTTGTATATCCTACCCTGAGCCAGGCCCCATTACAACCTTTAAAAGACCTTCTGATGTTGCATACATGTTTTCGTGGGAACTATTTTTGAGATGAAAATCAAATTCATGGGAAGTGCTCTTGATAAGTGAAATTGAGTGAAAAGTTGATAACCTTGACAAACTTGAGCGAATGAGTGAAATTTTAAATGCCCTTGTGAGGAAGGCAATTGTTTGAGATAGGTGATCTTCCTTTGTGTGTATCTCTGATCCTCAACTTAGAGTAATGATGGAATGAATGATGAATTCTCAATAGTTTAAAGTAAATGAATGTGGGGATTACATTGATGTAAGGGGGAGATCATTGGAGAAAAACTGTTTTGTAAAGTTGCATTAAATTTGTGCGAAATCGATTGATTCCTTTAGGCTTGCCAAGTCTTGAGTCGTTTTTGAGTTTTAAGCTTGCTTGGGGACAAGCAAGGTTTAAGTTTGGGGTATTTTGATAAGCCTCTGGCTTATCTAGTTTTATAACTAGATGGACTGTGGTTTTCGTGCAATTTATTCGAGTTCACTCTCGATTTCGCCCAAATTTGCCTTGTTTTGTTCCTAAGTTAGACTTTGACTCGTTTTGTGGATTTTGTGTAGTTTTTAGGTTATTTTGAATAGAATTACGCTTGTGGGTGCTTTTGTTGTTTCAGATTAAATAAGTGAAGCTCCGGGAGTCAAGGAAAGTCGGCGAAGTGGAAATTGCAAGTCTGGAGACACTCGCCCCGCGAGTGTATTCTCGCCTCGCGAGACTGAAGGTCAACAAAGCAGCAAAAGTCAACATTTCTGTCTCGCCACGCGAGACTCTTCTCGCCCCGCGAATAATGAAGACCTGCAAGACAGAGACCATCACGGCCAAGCCGTGATGAAGACCACGCCCGTGAACAGTTTGAGGTTTGAAGACTCGCCCCGCGAGAGATATCTCACCTCGCGAGTGAATGAAGACTTGAAAGTCAGAGGCCATCACGGCCCAGCCGTGATGAAGGTCACAGCCTGAAATTGAAGACTCGCCCCGCGAACATACCTTCGCCTCGCGAGAGTTTAAATTGAAAGCGCGCTAATTTTAATTCTCGCCTCGCGAAAGTCTGCTCGCCTCGCGAGAGAGCGCAGATCAGGATTACTATTTAAGGGCTGTTGCATATCAGAACAAGAATCCAGCTTTTGGAGAATCGTTGAGGGATCGTTAGCATCCAGTTTTCCACTGTTTAGAGTAGCGTTTAGGGTAGTTTCTTTTCTCTTTGGAGCTGCGTCTCCCTTTTTCTTATGGAGATTATGTCCGATCGCTTGTCTATGAGCATGAGGAACTAATCCCCTCGTCCGAGGGAACGATGAAGCCACCCATGGCGATGTAAATCCGATATGATGTATGTCTTTCTCCTTAATTCAATTCTTGTTTTCTAATTCTGATTTGATTGTGTCAATTATATGCTAGCGTGATTGACTTGTTAACGTTGATGAGGCTTAGTCAGCGATTCACGTTTAGAACTTGAATTAGAATCATCGATCGAATATTGCACGAGAGTGAGTAGGAGATTGGTGCGACCTTATAGGGAACACGAATTAACAGAATTCGAGATTAGGGTTAAGAGACCTAGCAAGTAATTAACTCAAATCATCGAATACGTCCTAATGAGCACGGAAGTGGATTTAGGAGAATTTAGGGGTCCCGGTTGACATTGTAATTGAACCTAGGGAGGAATTCATCATCACTTGGGTGTACATATTGGGTAGGTGGATTTGTGACCTTGGACATTTTAGTTTTCTGATTTTTAGTTAATTATTTATTTAGACTAGTTAATTGAATTCAGATATTAATCTCTCTCCCTCAACCACTTTTCTGTAACTTGACCGAACGTATCTGACTTCCCGCGGATTAGTCGAATTGGTATCCCAATCCTTGAGTTCGACCTCGGTATTTACTTACCGTGTTTATTTTTATTACTTGCGACGACCCGGTACACTTGCCGGAGTCACAACAAGTTTTTGGCGCCGTTGCCGGGGATTGGCACAACCAATTTTTCTGATTTTAGGGGAGTTTGATTATTGGGTTAAGTTATTGTTGTTCTTATTTTTTTTTTTTATTATCTTTTTATTTTCTACTATCTCTCTACTTCTTTGATTCCACTTGGTCTTGCCTTGTTTTGTATGAACCGGCTGAGCTTGATGCTGAGGCGTTGAATGGAACTCAGTATGAACCGGATGCGAGAGGACGAGATGTGGTTTTCAGCAATGATGTGGTTTTCAGCAATGTAGTTTAGTGTCTACGACCAGTGAGTCTTATAAGACGTCTTGTTTTCCTCTATTAATAGTTTTTTTAAGATGCCTGTTAGGGATCCTATTGACGGGATACCCTAGACAGTCATAAACCTATGGTATGTATGTTATATATATGGTGTGTTGCATTGAATTTTTCTTCCGTTGTGTGTTTATAAGTTAAGTTTTAATTTTTATGTGTTTCGGAATACACGGTTAACGTTAAGAGCGCAACTAAATAATTAATTAATAATGTTTTAATTTAATGGCACAAAGGGGCACAACGGGGTGTCTCAAAAAGGATACAAAAATCATGGGAGGACCAGACCAAAACCCATGAAGAAAAGCTATTTGAATCTATAGCTAGGCAAACCTATCTTATTTCTAAAAAAAATCCTCTCTGATAAAAATTGGAGCTAAGTCCCACCAATGGAAACCATGATTAATTACACCAAAATTGGCTAATCTATCAGCACAAACATTCCCTTCTCTAAAAATATGAGTAACCACAAAATTTATCTTAGAGAGGAGGAATTTGCAATTATGCCACTGATGCGAACCAAGAATGATGTCCAATTTAATCTCTAATGTAGTATTTTCTAGTTTATTTTAATTCAATAAAGGTGTAATGAATTTTGGAAAAAACTTGGATGTTGAATTTGGATTGATTCCAATTGTGAGGGTTTTGTCTCTCTTTGGTTCTGGATTGAGCCACCCTTGATCTTATCAAGAATCCAAGATTCTTGTGGCGATCTTCACTAGGCTTATCAAATCCCCTTGGATTTGTGGCGCCATCCCACCCCTAATCTTCACCCATTTACTTGTTTCTATCTTTCTAAGTTATGAACACAATTCTAATTGGTTTAAAATGAATGATTAATTCAACCTAAGATCATCAAAAGGCAACCTATCCATTTGGTTGTCATCAAGTGGCATCAAAGCTCAGGTTTGGTTGAATTTTTGTATTTGTGTTCTTCATTTCTTCCTTGTTCTTCATCTTCTACCTTTCCACCTTTCTACCCAAAACCTCAAACCAAAAAAAAAAAAAAAAACTTTGATGTTCAATTTGGTTTTTACCAATTGTGAGAGTGTTCTCTCTTGGGTTCTTCATTGAACCACCCTTATTCTTATCAAGAATCCAAGATTCTTGTGCGAACCTCACCTTGGCTTATCAAATCCACTTGGATTTGGGGCGCCTACCTCCCATTTCTCATCTTATCCAATTTTGTATTTCATCTTCTTCTATAATTTCTGTCGTCACTCAAGGATAGATCCGAAAATTTACATGATCCTTTTTTTGGATCATATCACCCACATATTTTTTAAGCTCCAAGGAACAATATGATTTGATTTAAAAGCTTGAAATACTAGCAAAGAGTCACATTCTGGCCACAATCTTTTCCAACCTCTATTTGAGGCCCAATTGTAAGAATGGCTACCATCAACTCTGCATGAAGAGTATAAGATTCACCCATGGAAGAGTTAAAACAGCCAACAATTTCATCTCTAGATCCACGAAAAATACCTCCACTAGCAGCACAACCAGGAGATCCTTTAGCTGAACCATCCGAATTGCATTTTATCCAATTAGGTGGAGGAGGAATCCAAGTGACTTAGATGATTCTAGGCTCTTTGCTAACTTTGCCAATGATATTAAACACCTTCAGGATTTTGAAGTCTTCAAGAGAATTAGATTTTGTTCCCTTTGAGTGAATACCTGTGAGAGCAGTAAAAGCCATTACACAACTGATCACACTAGAAAGAGGGATTTTCGAATCATAGAATCTACTTTGATTTTTACAATGCCAAATACAATAAAAACAAATTAACGATGGCAGCTTTGATCACATCAGCAACCTGACTGCTCCAATTTCTATCTAAAATCGAAAAACAACATTGAAGGATGAAAGATCCAGAGAAGAGCCAATGTAACTACTCAATGCACAGCTGACTCCTCTGACTACATGCACAGATCACATCTTGAAACAACAATATGAAGTTGACACAGGGAAACACAAGAAGGGGGGTTGAATTATGTTTCTTAACAGTTTTTCGAAAAAAGCCTTTTTTCAAACCTTTTTACAAGCAAAACAATATAAGTAACATACAAACAAGAAAACCTTTTTAAATAGTTAACAAACTCAGATCCAAAGCCCCACAGTTAGTATAACCAAAAACTGTAAAAGATAAGGGTTAAAAGATTCACACAAGTGATTTATCCTGGTTCACTCTTTTCCAACCAAGAGCTACGTCCATTCCCTAATAGATTACAAGTATTCAACACTATTCTCCACTATTCTCCAAATAGAGTACTAGTATTCAACACCTCTTCAGGTTACAAGTATTCTTTCTCTACCAACCCTCTTTAGGCTCTAACTCTAACAAAGAGATTTACAGATTTGATCAAAGAACTCACTAAGTGTGAGAGTATGAAAGTTTAAAATCAGGTAAGTTTACAAGTCAATTTGCTCAAAAGATTTTAGCAGAGCTTTTGAACTTTTGATATTGGAGCTTCTATATATTTTACTGGGGTTTTTCCAGTATTTATAAATGGAGAGATTTGCTGTCTTGAACGTCTTCAATGGTCTTCAAATTGTATCCGTTTAGACATAGCATTAAATGCTACGATCCATTGAGATTGATAACTTGATATGCTTCATGGAGAAGTGCTCTTGTTTATCAGAGGAATGCTCAAAGTAGAGCTGTGTCTTCCCTGTTGTACCGAAGGTTGCTTTCTGACTTTCCTTCTTTGTACTTGGTTTAAACTTTACAGCAACATAGGTGACAGAGTATAAAGGTTTGTGTTCTCGATAGTACTTTGTTTCTATTCTCAAGAAACAAAGAGTTTAACAAATGAGGCAGTAAGGGAAAGAGACATGTATTCCCTTGAATTAAATATACAATCATTTGAAATAAATACGCTTATACTTAGACGGGTTCATTTTTAATAGCTAGCAGATGCGCAGGTCTTTGGACGTGCAAGATTAACTTATCAGTATGACTGCGTCTATAGACTCTTGTCTAGTTCCAAGATATTAGACTTGCTATTCTCAATAACTCTTCTACTGACGTGGCATCTAGTAAGACTTCTCGTCTATTATCAAGACTTTGGACTTCGTTTTTATCTGAGAGTTACTTATTGGCTCATCTACTAATCTTTTCTTAGACATAGATACTCGTCTAGCATCTATTACTTTAGCCAATTTTTAAGGTCTCGTCTAGCGATAACTTAATAGACTAAAAAATTTACCAAAGATTGAAGACTCGTCTAGAGGATCAATTGTAGAATCAGATTTAATTCCATACCAAAACGAAGAAACTTTTTCTAAGTTTCCCTGTCTAGTATTATTCAAGCAGTCCTGCAATCTAGAGCAAACAAGTTAGATCTTTGACAATACTTTGCCATACAAATTTAACCTTTTTCTTAACATCAAAACTTAAGAATCATTTAAGCCAAAACCACTTTGGTTCTAAAAATCTCCCCCTTTTTGATGTTGACAAATACCAATTAAATTTGAGTGTGCAAAGTCTAAGAGAGCTACAGAGCTCCCCCTAAGACAAAACATTACTTAAAAAAATTTAAAACAGATAAGCAGCAGCACATATCATATATATCTTATCAGAGCAGTACACAAATACTTCGAACTATCGATATTCAAAACGTAGTATCAGATCTCTTCTTCTTCTTTTTTTTAAGGAAACTTTAAAATCAAATAGCTACTAAAACATAAAGTTAGATCAGTCATATCAACAACAACAAACATGGTATCAGAGCATATAAAGCAGAAGTATGTAACAAAACAATTTAAGAACATGCATAAGTAGACAGATACTTATTACCCAAAAATTGACTTTTGTATATATTAAAGAAAATTTAATTCTCATCCTTTCTCCCCCTTTTTTGTCATCAGACAAAAAGGAAACAGGAGTGGACCATCAATGTCAGTTAAGGATAAAAGAAAACTATGAAGAGGGTGGAGGTGGTGAAGGAGGGTTCTGATTTTGAGGAGGTGGTGGAGGTTGAACAGTAAGGTTCTGACTTTGATGAAAACTGGTGAGAAGGTTTATCATCTGGTTGATGAGAACATGGGTTGGAGCCAAGGATTCTTCTACATGTTCCTTTACTTGCTCCTTTACCTCTACTTTCACTTGTTCCTTCACTATCTTGCCTATAATCTCCTATAAATGTGGTGGTAGAGAAGGTCTTGAGCTCTCAGCAGTATCATTCAATTTTCCTTGACCTTGCAAAGTGCTTAAAGCTTGAGAGTGTTGAGGCTGGTCCTGTGGATGCACAACTGCTAAAGTCAATGGTTGTGAAGAGTGCTTCCCTGAAGTTTCTTGTCTGCTTGCAGACTCAGCAACTTCTTCACCCAAAGGTTCAGTCTGGACAACTTCTGTGTTCATATTGGGACCTTCAACTATTATCTCCTCAATTTTCTCAGAAGAATCTTCAATGCTTGTGGAGTTGGTGCTGGGGTAGGCAATGGGGTATCAGCATGTATACATTCTTCAAAAATGGAGCTGATAAGAGGCATTGCTAATGTATCAGCATGAATGAAATGCCTGAAGTAAGAGAAACCAAACTTTCCTCTGATTGTGGGAGTGGTTCTTCTGTCTTTATCACTCAATCCAGAAGAAGATGCTTCTTTTGTGCAAGCCTTCATATGGAATTCCCAGAAACCAATAGCATCTTGATCATGCAGATTTTCTTCAGGTTGAGACATCCAGTAATCAACCATTTATTGATCAACTGAAAGATCAAAGTCTAGCTCAAGTATACAAGATTTATCAGCTGGTATTTTGTGTGTGCTTCTTTGCTTCTTGAGATCCTTGTCCTTATTCATGTCAGTCATAGGCAGCGTTGGACAGATCCGAGGAGGTTGAATGCCTATACTTGTGTCTTTCAAAGTATGGTATAGCCATGTAGGAGGCACAAAGTTGGCATCTCTGTAGAATCTTGGCAATTCAAATTCAGCTTTGAGATGTGCATACATTATGTGGTCAGACATATCTGCAGCACTCCCATACTCCCTAGGGTGCACAAATTTCTTCTATTTTGTATTTCTGTCCATGATGAACTCTTCTTTGCCATAAGTCCTGGACTCTCTGTACTCAACTTGTTATGCAGTAGCTTTGAGAGGAATTGTAGTCCAATCAGGAATAATGTGTTGATTTACACCTTTCGTGTGGGGTTTGAAAGGTGGGAATTTGATCAGGTTGGATAGATCTTTTTGGGTGGAAATTTCTGTTGTGGAAGGTGAGTGTTGACGGATCTGGGCAAGTATACCCAGTCGTGCAAGTAATACGGTGGTAAGACCGTTCTATCGTTCCCACGAGGACTGCAACAAGTACTAGCACGTACCTATTCAATTACTATTTAAGCGATTCTTGGATTGAAGAGAGTTCTAAACTCACAAAAGCTAGAACTAACAGCATAAGAAAAACAAACTCTTTTTGTAATTTTCTCAAACACTTGGAAGGCAATAAAAGAAGATTTTCAAATATGATAAAAGTAGCTGGGGTTAGGTTCACTAAACTTCATTCTCATGCAATTAAACACTCACAAACAGTTTCTACTTCAGTTATGACAATCAATCCACTACTTTACTCAAGCCCCGATTCCTCGGATGACAAGAGCCTAAATCCCCTAATAGACCCTAATTCCTTAGGAGGCCTAGATTAGTGAATTTGCATTAAGCGTAGGGATTACACAATTGCTAATAAACCTAGTTCCATTCCTAGATAAAAGGCTTACTAGGTGATTGAATTCAATTCCGGTTTTAACACGAATTTTCCAATTCCATATTAAAACACAAATCGAGTCATGGGGGTGCTAGCCACAACAAGCATTAAGCACAGATATTCAATCACTCAATAACAAAGTAGAAATTGTATTGCAAGATTAAATCAATTACAATGAGAATTCAGACATAGTTACCCTAACCCCAACAATGGAGGTTTAGCTACTCATGCTAATATCCACAACCAAAGTAACATAGAAGAAGGAAAGAAGGGATTCCATGGGAGTAATCCTCCCGACTGCCCTCCGGTTCCAAATTAGGTTAAAATTCTGATTCGAGAAGTGGTCCTGTCTTTTCTGCCCTTTGGTCTCTTTTTTAGGTCAGTATAACTTGACATACAGGGCCGTGAGGGCAATCCCGGCCAGGCCGTGATAGGTTCTGCCAGGGAAACGCTTCAACTTCTACTCTGTCACGGCCGTGACATTCATCACGGCCAGGCCGTGACCAATTCTGCATGTCTGTCACGGTAGTGATGCTTATCACGGCCAGGCCGTGATAGCTTCCGACTTTTGCTCCCATTCCTGCTCTTCTTGATCACAGTAGTGATGGTCATCACGGCCAGGCCGTGATGCTCTCTGCCTGGGTCCTTTTCTGCACTTTTGAGACTCTGTCTTCCTCCAAGCTCTGTCATGGCTATTCTGAGCATTTTTCTTTGAATTCCTGCAAAACAACACACAAAACCAACCTCACCCGTTCCAAGGGAAAATCTAACAAAATAAACTAAATAACGCCTAATCTATATGAAATATGCATGCAAAAGTGTACAGCAAACATCATGTAAAATCACACTATCAAATCACCCCAAGCTTATTCAATTGCTTGTCCTCAAGCAATCACCAAGGCCAGAAGAAGAAAACAGAACATGGATAGTGAACTAAGAACCCGAGAAAATACTAATCCCAGTAATAGGCATTTCAAACAATTCAGCAAGAAACAATCAATTCAAGTCCAATTAGAGGCTTAGGTTCCTTAGACTCATGCTCTCACTGATTTGGGCATTCTTTCTCACCTGAAGCTCACCCCAAGCTTGTTCATTTGCTTGGCTCTCTTCCTCACCACTCAAGTGTTTAGGGGGATAAGACGTTTCGCTCAATTTTCCTCAAGGAATGAATCCTACCATAGGCTTGACTATCAACCACATCTCTACTTTATTAATGAAAACAATTTAGAATCACGAGGTCTTTTATTTGGTTGTAACATGGCCATGGGATTAATCGTTAGGTGGGGATAACAAGAAAAGGACATTTCAAAAGGCTATATAAACATCAACATTGCAAACATGACCTTCTAAAATACCTTCTTGGGTTTTCAATTCATTTTTCCACCTTTCTTTTCTTTCTTTTTCTTTTTTTTTTATTTTTGTCTTCCCCTTCTCTATTTATTTTCTTTCTTTTTACTTTTATTTGGAGAACGGAAGAATTTTCAAATCAAGAGAATTATTTTTTCTGATTCTTTTCCCAAACTTTCAACTACCTTTTTCACCCTTTTGTAATACTTTAGAAGGTCCCATCAAACATTATTTATCAAAACATTTCAGGGTACCAAGAAAAGCATTTTTATTCTTTCAGGCTCAAAATTGGGCAACTAAGGGGTAGCATTTCATCATTCAAAACTCAGAAGGCCCGAAAAATACTTATTGCCTCAATCATTTTCAAAAATGTTTCCAAAAATTTTTTAAGCTTCAAAATGGTTGTAAGTCAAGTTCTAGAGAAAGCAAACCAAGAGGAATAACCACTCTAACACAAAGAATGGGGTATATTTAGTGAGTACCCCTTTATGGCTCAAAATCTCACATTTTAGTTCAGAAACAATGAAAATCACAAGTCCACAGAACCATATGCTAATTATCAACTATCCAAGATCATCTCAAACATTTTCATTTGCAGCCTTATCACAAGAATAACAAATTGGGTTCAACAATTCACTATCACAAATTATTGGGCACTTAGTTCTCACTATTGGATACAAAATCTAAGCAAGGGCAATCTAATTGTGTGATCATGCAAAACTATATGAATGCAACATGAACAGATGCAAAATATGAACATGCAAAATACCCCTACCCCAAGCTTCAGAATTTACATTGTCCCCAATGTAAACAATCAAGATGGAAATAGGAGAAGAAAAATAAAATAAAAAAAAAAAAAAATGGAACGGCTTACCGAGGCGGTAGCGGGTGCTGACTTTGCTTTTTCTTTGCCCTTTTTTCTCTTCTCCTTGTCTTCTTGCTCTCCCTTCCTTCCTTATTACCCTGCAAACACTTGGCAATTGACAATTGATTATTTTCCTCTTGAGCTTCTCAAATTATTCAAGAGGTTAAGGCAAAAACAAAACTATTAAGAAAATGAAACAACTAAAGAGAAGAGTTGAGAAATGTTGGGTTGCCTCCCAATAAGCGCTTCTTTAACGTCACTAGCTTGACGTGTTTCTTTCAATTAACCGGGGTCTGCTGGGCATAGAAGTGCAAGAGCACTTTTCTTCCATGAAACTCCTGTAAAGAGCTGATTTTTGCTTTGAAGGCCAACAATTGTGCTTCTGCTTTGCCTTTTTCACTCTGGGCCTCTTGCCCTTTTTCTTACCCCTTCCCGGTGGGGGTTCTATTTTCACAAGATGAGCAGATCCAATTTCATCACCAACTGATACATCATTTGTCTTGCTTAGCTTCAGATTTGCTTTCATGTTGGGCTTTTCCTTCTTCTCTAGAGTAGAGGGGTGGTGTTGATGTGCAACAACTTCTTCAGCCACTGTATCCACCATATCCATGCGGAAACACTCCTCTTGGTGCTCGGACGATGCATAACTTCCAATACCTTGAAATTGACTTCTTCTTCTTGCACTCCGAATTTCAGCTGGCCTTTTTCTACATCTATCAAAGCTCGCCCCGTGGCTAGAAAAGGTCTCCCCAGTATGAGCGGAACTTCAGCATCCTCCACCATGTCTAAAACCACAAAGTCCGCTGGAAAGATAAACTTATCCACCTTTACAAGAACATCTTCCAAAATACCATAAGGATGCTTGATTGATCTGTCAGCTAACTGCAATGCCATCCTTGTGGGTTTCACCTCTCCTCCTCCAAGCTTTTTCAACATGGAAAGCGGCATCAAGTTGACACTCGCTCCCAAGTCACATAAGGCTTTTTACGATAGACACATTCCCAATAGTGCAAGGGATTGTAAAACTCCCAGGATCTTTCAGCTTTGGAGGTAGCTTCCTTTGCGATGATCGCCTTGCACTCCTCGATTAAGGCAACATTTCGCCTTCTTTAATCTTTCTTTTCTTCGTGAGCAGTTCCTTCATGAATTTTGCATAATTGGGCATCTGCTCAAGTGCTTCAAACAAAAGGGATATTGATCTGCAACCTCTTGAAAATATCAAGGAACTTGGCAAATTGTTCGTCTTTCTCTTTTTTCTTGGTCAAATGAGGGTATGGCAACTTCACATAAGAGGGAATCACTTGAGGCTTGTCCCAATCTTTCAAGAGCTGACTTTTAGTCTTCCTCAAAATTGAATTCTCATCTACTAGCTTCTCCCTCTTGTCTTGTTCACTGACCTTTTCTTCTTCCTCAACTATAACATCTTCATCTTTTTCTTCTTTTTCCTCTCGCACTCAATTCTGTTTTCCCATCAACATTCTGATTCTTCACCAAAGGTTCACCACCCACACTCTCAAGACTTTTTCCACTCCTCAAAACAATAGCATTGCAATGCTCCTTCGGATTAGTTTGAGTGTTACCAGAAAAACCACTGCTAGTTTGCTCCGCCAGGTGCTTTGCAATTTGGCCAATTTGAACCTCCAAAATCTTTAACGAAGCATCGGTATTTTTTTCTGGTTCGTCATGGACAACTGCATAAACTGATTGAGTGTGTTCTCCAGATTAGAAACCCGATCTTGAAGCGGTTGTGTAGGAGGAGGCTTGCTTGTTTGCCCGACATCTTGATTCCAACCAAAATTTGGTTGATTCCTCCACCCTTGGTTGTTGCCTTGTCGCCCATAGTTCCCCATATAATTTGCTTCTTCATGGGAACTAGGTGGTGCCTCACATCTTCCATTCTCATGATCACCTCCACAAAAATCACATCTCGAGTACTGCTTTGGTGTGGCATGGTCGTCCCTTGAACATTTTGGAGTTGTTGTGGGAGTTGAGATAATTGTTTAGTAAGAGACTCCAATTGTTGTGTCATGATCTTGTTACGAGCCAACAATGCAGGTTTGTGAATCTAGCTCCAACACTCCCCTTCTTTGTGTGGGACCCCGATCATGATGCATCAAGTAATCATTAGAGGCCATTGCTTCTATCAAAGTCAGGGCTTCCTCTGCTTGTCTTTGTATTCATTGAACCTCCATTGAAGCATCCAACATGTACCTGGTTGATGGCCTCAATCCATTACTAGAATGTTTGCATCTCGAGTAAGATCATCAAAACCATGATTTGGGCATCTTCTCGAGCAATTCCTTGAACCTTTCCCAGGCGTCATGCAATGTCTCACCTTCTTGTTGAGAAAAACTCATGATGTCACCCCTTGCCTTTACAAATCTTGATGTGGGGAAGAACCTTGCCGAAACTTTTCTTCTAAGTTGTCCCATGTAGTGAAACTCCCCTTGGTTGTGACTGGAGCCAAGACTTGGCTCTATCTCTTAAAGAAAAAGGGAACAATCTCAGTCGAATTGCATCATCAGAAGCACCATTTATCTTCACTGTATCACACAACTCCAGGAAAGTGGAAATATGACTGTTAGGATCTTCTTTCTCCAACCCAGCAAACTGATTTTGTGAAACCATGTTGATGAGATTTGGCTTGAGTTCAAAATTGTTGGAGTTCACCGGAGGTCTCACTATACTAGTGACATGCCTGTTGAAATTTGTATTGGAATAGTCACCAAGTGTCCTCCGTGGTGGTGGTGGAGTATCTTCACCATTCCCTGCCATCTTGAGTTCTTCTTGAGTAACCTGAGAGGTGGAAGTCTTTTGTTCTTCTCCTTGTTGTCTTAACAAGTTATGCTGTCTTGCTTGCTTCCTATTCTTCCTAGCTGTTCTTTCAATTTCTGGATCGTATAGGAGTTGGTCAGCTGGAATAGTACCTCGCATACACAAACAGTCTAGCAAACAAGATTGTTAGTAGTAAAGGTTAGCACACAACAGCAAACACACTAAAAAAAATGGCAGCACACGGTTTATAACAGAAAAGAAAAATTTTAAAACAGAAAAATTTTGTGCTCAAATTAGTAACCAAAATGGATATGCTAATATTGAAATACAGTCCCCGGCAACGGCGCCAAAAACTTGTTGACGGATCTGGGCAAGTATACCCAGTCGTGCAAGTAATACGGTGGTAAGACCGTTCTATCGTTCCCACGAGGACTGCAACAAGTACTAGCACGTACCTATTCAATTACTATTTAAGCGATTCTTGGATTGAAGAGAGTTCTAAACTCACAAAAGCTAGAACTAACAGCATAAGAAAAACAAACTCTTTTTGTAATTTTCTCAAACACTTGGAAGGCAATAAAAGAAGATTTTCAAATATGATAAAAGTAGCTGGGGTTAGGTTCACTAAACTTCATTCTCATGCAATTAAACACTCACAAACAGTTTCTACTTCAGTTATGACAATCAATCCACTACTTTACTCAAGCCCCGATTCCTCGGATGACAAGAGCCTAAATCCCCTAATAGACCCTAATTCCTTAGGAGGCCTAGATTAGTGAATTTGCATTAAGCGTAGGGATTACACAATTGCTAATAAACCTAGTTCCATTCCTAGATAAAAGGCTTACTAGGTGATTGAATTCAATTCCGGTTTTAACACGAATTTTCCAATTCCATATTAAAACACAAATCGAGTCATGGGGGTGCTAGCCACAACAAGCATTAAGCACAGATATTCAATCACTCAATAACAAAGTAGAAATTGTATTGCAAGATTAAATCAATTACAATGAGAATTCAGACATAGTTACCCTAACCCCAACAATGGAGGTTTAGCTACTCATGCTAATATCCACAACCAAAGTAACATAGAAGAAGGAAAGAAGGGATTCCATGGGAGTAATCCTCCAGACTGCCTCTGGTTCCAAATTAGGTTAAAATTCTGATTCTGAGAAGTGGTCCTTTCTATTCTGCCCTTTGGTCTCTTTTATAGGTCAGGAGAACTTGCCAGTCACGGCCGTGATGGCCATCACGGCCAGGCCGTGATAGGTTCTGCCAGGGAAACGCTTCAACTTCTACTCTGTCACGGCCGTGACATTCATCACGGCCAGGCCGTGACCAATTCTGTCTGTCTGTCACGGCCGTGATGCTTATCACGGCCAGGCCGTGATAGCTTCTGACTTTTGCTCCCATTCCTGCTCTTCTTGATCACGGCCGTGATGGTCATCACGGCCAGGCCGTGATGCTCTCTGCCTGGGTCCTTTTCTGCACTTTTGAGACTCTGTCTTCCTCCAAGCTCTGTCATGGCTATTCTGAGCATTTTTCTTTGAATTCCTGCAAAACAACACACAAAACCAACCTCACCCGTTCCAAGGGAAAATCTAACAAAATAAACTAAATAACGCCTAATCTATATGAAATATGCATGCAAAAGTGTACAGCAAACATCATGTAAAATCACACTATCAGTGAGTGAGGGCAGGTCCAATTTCATTGTATTTGTTAGATGGAAGTGGACTTGTTGGTTTATATGGTATAGGTTGATGTCAGGGATAATAAGTGGGTTATGGTTCATACTCATTTTGGTAAAGGTTAGAAAGGTCTGGTTGATTCTGGTTCAGGTTGGTGAGTGTGGTAGAGTATTCTCCAATCTCTTTTGACCTAGGCCCAGCTCTCAGCTTTGCCATCAAAGATGATAGAGGAGTCAGTGTATGGGAAAGTGGTCCTTGGGATTTTAGGAAATGGGGCACCAGGATTGATCCCTGCATCATCTAGTTGATTAAACCAGGGATCATGTGCAGGTATGATTGATTGAAATTGAGGTCTGGTTAAGGATGTTTGGTTTTGTGAGTGAACAGGTGAATGGTTAGGTGAGGTTGTTTGTGGTGTGGTTTGAGATTCAAGCAGGAGTTGTGGTGGCAGTGTAGGTACCTACACATTAGTGTGAGGTGGTGGAAGTGATGGTGATAACACAGATTGTGTAGGTGCACTATCATTCCTATTCTTCTCAAAACTTTCAACAAGAGCATCTACTGCTAATTGAACAGGATCATTAGCATGGATGCTTACCTTAGGAGCCACAACAGACTTGGCCTTCCTTGAGGGTTGCCTTCTGGTTTGGCTTGGGGCAACAGAATCAGAAACAATTTTCTGTTTCTTCAACACTGTTCCAATGGGGACATCATCATCTTCATCATCCTCATTGTTAGACAGGACCAAATTCCTGGTTCTCTTATGTGTTGGAATAGGTTGAGTTGCGTCGGCAACTTGCTCCCTAATCACTATGCCAGCAACAGGTTTCTTGGCAGCAGGTTTCCTTGCAATGGTGGTTTTTCTTCCAACCGTTTCCTTTTCAGCCATAGAGTCTGAGCATTGTTGAGCTCTTTTTGTTCTTCCTTTATCTTCATCCCATCTTCTTCCTTAGCCAATTCCACTTGAGCAACAGTGCTCAGCTTCATATTGGTAAGGTTCACCTTGTCAAAAACCATGGCAGACATACCCTTCTCCCTAAGAATCAATGCTTGTTCTTCAAGTGTCTTAGCCTCCAGATAGGCATAAATTTGTTGAGCCTTGAGGACCTTGGACAACAAATGACAGAAAGGAATGGCAGAAGCTTTCTCCTTGTGGGTGACATACTCGCTGAATCTTCCAAACAGAATGCATGGAAGATTGACCTTTATCTCAGTCATCAGATGGCAGAGACAACTTCTGCAAGGCAGATAGGTTATCCTTTGACCCAGCCTTGTGGAGAACTGTCTTGTTCAGAATCTGATGGAGGATTCTCACCTCATCTTTCATCTCCAAAGCCTTCCAAGAATGAGTTCTAACAATGTCAGACCTCATCAGAAGTGAAGCAATAACCTCTGATCCTCCTAAGTCTTATTCCTAAGTGTCAGAGATGATCAGCCCTTCCTGGGCATAGTTGATAGCTTTATAGATGGTTTTCTCAGACACCACTACTCTCTTACCCAACACATCAGCATATACCTTAGTGTTTGTCACCTGAGGGTTTCTCCAGAAAGCCCTAATTAGGTCAGGGTAGACAAAAACCTTCTCAACGAAGAGACCATCCCAGCCAGCAACATTGATGTATTTGCTTACATCCACATTATACTCCTTCAAAATTCCAAATTCAAAGTGGTACTCGATGCTAATATTCAGCTTGGTGACATCATAGGTTGAAGCAGCAGTTGAGGAAGCCATTGTTGAAGTTTGAAGGTTAGGGTTTAGAAACAGGGGAAACAAAGAGGGAAAAGGTATTACTTAAAGAGGTTTCGAATGTGAAGAGTTTCCCTTGAAAAAATAATTCAAAAAGAAAATAAAAGAAGACGTGTGAAGAGACATGTAATGAATGCTGACACGGCGTAGGTTTTTCGAAATTGTAAAAAGCAAGTGATGAGATTGATAGAAGTAGCTGACTCAGCAAAGAGAATTTAATTAAATATGTCTTGAAGACAAATTAAATGCAAATTTAATTATAGATAGTATAGACGAGTCAGATAAGAGCATGTAGACAGACAATGGTTGCGAAGCTTATTGGACGCACATTTAACATATATTGGAAGCACTTAAGTAATAGACGCGCATTCTGTAGACGCGACAAACATTAGACGCACAATCAATCCACAAAAATCATGTTAAGATGCTTTCTAATAAAGATTAATCTGTCCTCAGCAGGAGGTTTAGTAAAGATATCTGCCCATTGATGGTCAGTATCTACAAATTGTATATCAATAACACCTTTTTGCCCATAATCTCTAACGAAATGATGTTTAATCTCTATATGCTTAGATTTGGAATGCAATATTGGATTCTTAGATAGATTTATTGCAGCAGTGTTATCACACATAAGTGGAATACTACTTACAAACACATTGTAGTCTTCTAACCGGCGTTTGATCCATAGAAGTTGTGAGCAGCAACTACCAGCTGAAATATACTCAGCTTCAACAGTTGATAAGGCAATAGTACTTCATCATTTGCTTGACCATGAAACTAGATTAGCTCCAATGAAGTGGCATCCTCCACTGGTACTTTTTCTTTCAAGTATATCTCCAACATAGTCAACATCACAAAAACCAACTAATCTGTAATCGTCATTTTTTTAAAGCATAAACCCAGATTAGTAGTACCTTTCAGATATCTAAATATTCTTTTAACTGCTGATAAATGAGATTCTTTTGGATCAGATTGAAATCGAGCACATAAGCATACACTGAACATAATAACTGGTCTAGACGTAGTAAGATATAAAAGAGATCCTATCATACCTCTATATACCATTTAGTCTACCTTTTTCTCTTTATCATCTTTGTTCAGTATGGACATGGGGTGCATGGGTGTATTCATTGGTTTGCAATCATCCATCTTGAATTTCTTTAGAAGTTCCTTTGTGTACTTAGTTTGATGGATGTACACCTTGTCCACTGTTTGTTTAACTTGTCCAAGGAAGAACTTGAGTTCTCCCATCATGCTCATTTCAAACTCTTTCTGCATTAGCTTAGAAAATTATTTGCAAAGAGATTCATTAGTAGCACCAAAAATTATGTCATCAACATATATTTGAACAATAATAAAACTGGACTTATTGGATTTTCTAAACAAGGTTGTATCAACCTTTCCCTACTGAATCCATTGTCCATTAAGAATGAACTTAACCTTTCAGACCAAACTCTAGGAGCTTGTTTAAGGCCATATAAAGCTTTCTTTAGCTTATATACATGTTCAGGTTGGGTTTCACTTTCAAAACCCGAAGGTTGCATAACACACACCTCCTCATTAATAAAACCATTTAGAAAACACTTTTTATATCCATTTGATATACCATGATATTATGATGTGCAACAAATGACAATGAGATGCGAATAGCTTCTAGTCTAGCAACTGGTGAAAAAGTTTCAGTATAGTCTATACCTTCTTCCTGTGACTAACCTTGTGCAACAAGTCTTGCTTTATTTCTTATCACCTTACCATTTTCATCAAGCTTGTTTCTATAAACCCATTTGGTTCCAATGAGTGATTTTTATTTTGGTAAAGGCACAAGAGTCCACACTTCACTTATTTCAATCTGGTTCAGTTCTTCCTGCATTGCTAGAATCCAGCCCTCGTCCAGTAGAGCCTAGTCTACTGTCTTTGGTTCTAACTCAAACTAAAGCAGAATCATCTTGCTCTCTAAAAGTTGATCTGGTTCTTAGCCTATCATTAGGATTCACAATGATTTGATCTTGTGGATGATAATTCTTGAAGTGCCAAGATCTGTGAACATTTTCCTGTTGAGAAGTTAAAGTTTCCGACTCATGTTGTTGAGGATCATCCACTTGATCATCAGGTTTGACATTTGCTGGATTTCCTGAGATACTAAGATCAAGATCTGCAAAAGCTTCATCAAACTCTGATAATTTTTATCAGGCTGCTTGTCAACAAACTTAACATGTATACATTCTTCTACTACTAGAGTTCTAGAGTTGTAAACCCTAAAGCCTTTAGATGATACATAATATCCTAACACAATTCCATTATCAACTTTAGCATCAAACTTACCAAGTTGATCTTTAGTATTTAATATAAAATATTTACAACCAAAAGGATGAAAGTAAGATATGTTGGGTTTTCGTCCTTTCCACAATTCATATGGAGTCTTATTCAAAATTGGTCTTATGTATATTCTGTTTTGAATGTAGCAGGCATTATTAAAAGCTTTGCCCAGAAGTGTCTAGGGACAGAGTTGTCGTTGAGCAGTTCTTGCCATCTCTTGAAGAGATCTGTTCTTTCTCTCTACCACACCATTTTGCTGTGGTGTTCTAGGTATTGAGAAGTTGTGAAGTATACCACTTGCTTCACACAACTTTTGGAATAGCTCATTTTCAAACTCTCCCCCATGGTCACTTCTGATTGAAGTGATACACAAGAATTTTTCATTATGTACACGTTTGCAGAATACAGAAAAGACCCTGAATGACTCATCCTTGTGAGCTAGGAACATAACACATGTCTATCTAGTGTAGTCGTCCACTATGACTAGACCATATTTCTTCCGACTGATAGAGGCAGTCCTTGTTGGTTCAAACATATCAAGGTGTAGCAACTCTAGTGATCTATTGGTACTAACAATATTCTTAGATTCAAATGAACCTTTAACTTGTTTTCCCGTTTGACATGTATCACAGAGAGCATCAGATTTGAACTTAAGGTTTTGTAAGCCTCTCATGAGATTATGGTTATTCAGATTTGAAATTAATTTCAAGCTTGCATGACCTAGCCTTTTGTGCCAAATCCATCGCCCATCTTCATTGGACACTAGACATGAGACACTTTGATTTGTGAGGTCCTCCAAGTCACTCTTATACAGATTGTTTTGGCTCTTGGCAGTGAATAAGAGTGATCCATCAGTCTTCTTGACATTACACATGTTCTTGTCAAAAGAAACAGTAAACCCACTATCACATAATTGACTTATGCTCAGTAGATTATGTTTTAAACCATTAACTAAAAGAACATTATCAATGGAGGGAAAAGGATGTTTACCAATTTTACCTACTCCAATTATCTTTCCTTTTTGATTACCTTCAAAGGTAACCCAGCCACCATCTTTATGTCTATGGTCTTGTAACATACACCTTTCTCCCGTCATGTGATGTGAGCAAACACTGTCCAAGTACCAAGATGCGTGTTTCTTTTTTGTTGTTAAGAAAATCTGCAATAGGTAAAATCTTATCTTTAGGTACCCAGATTGACTTGGGTCCTTTCTTGTTAGAAGTCACTGGATGAGCATGTTTGATTTGCTTGTAATGTATGTATTTAGATGTTACATGACCACCTTTTCCACATACTTTACAGTAGGTGTTGGACGAGCTCGATTTAGTCTTAACATGCTGTGTTTGAGCTTTTGAAGCTCTATTATGCATATGTAGTTTTGACTTTTTATGAGATTCTTCATGCTTCTCTTTGTCATAAACAAGGCCAGAATTATCATGAGGTGACCTAGAGTACCTCATTATTAAGCTTAACTTTTCTGAGCCACCTATGAATTTAGACAGAGTTTCTGTCAGATATGTCACATCTTGTTTCAGCTTTGCAACTTCACAAGGGACATTAAGCTCAACCTTGAGTCTTTCAGTTAGACTGACTTTCTCTGATTCAAGCTTCTTGTTTTCATATTCAAGAGCTTGTCTTTGAAAATTTCTTTTTGAGATTTTTATATTCATGTGACAGAATGAACGAGTTATGCAAAAAATCATCATATGCTTCTTGTAAAGTAAATGGATCAGATTCCATTACCTTAGCATCAGTGTATTCACTTTCTGAAGAAGTACCAACCATGAGACATATGTTTGCCTCTTCCTCGGCTTCATCTTCTTCTGCAGATGATGATAGATCAAGATCCTCCCAAGTAGACATTAAACCTTTTTTTTTTTCTTTCTAAAGAACTTCTTTTTGTCATTCAGATCTGGGCAGTCAGCTTTGAAGTGACCAGGCTTCTTGCATTCGAAGCACGGAGGTGGACCTTTTTCTTTGGAGTCTGACTTTTCCTTTAAGAACTTATTGTTGAACTACTTCCTTCTGAAACTACCTTTCTCTCTCCACATATATTGAATCTTTCTGAAGATGAAAGATAGTTCATCCTCATCAGATCCTTCATCATTGTCAGAAGGGTCTGCTTCATCTGAGGATTCCTCAGCTTTGAGAACTTTGGATGAGCTAGCCTTCTTTGCTATTGGGGCAACATACTTTCCTTTTCTTTAACTTTCTTCTTCATCGAGCTCAAGCTCATGAACTTTCAAAGATCCAAGAAGCTCCTCCAAAGTGAGAGTATTGAGGTTCTTTGTCTCCTGAATAGTAGTGACCTTAGGTCTCCACTGTTTGTGTAAACTCCTCAAAAATTTTCTGACATGATCTCTTTTCTCATAGGTCTTTCCAAGAGATCTAAGACTGTTGGTGATAGTTTGGAATCTTCCAAACATTTGATCTATGGTTTCATATTCACCCATTTTGAATAATTCATACTGGTGAACCAGCATGCTTATCTTTGACTCCTTGACTTGGGATGACCTTTCATGAGCTAGGGCAAGAGTATCCCATATTTCCTTAGCAATGTTACAACTATGAACTTTATCATGCTCAGATCTGGTGATAGCACACATCAAGTAGTGCTTAGCTTTCAGATTGAGTTGATGTTGATTTTTCTGCTCTAGAATCCATTGAGCTTTAGGAATAGCAGCTCCAGCATCACTTCTTGGCTCAGTGTAGCCAGTTTCAATCAGCTCCCAGATATCCACATTTTGTGCATCAAGAAAAGTCATCAATCTCTTTTTCTAGTAGTCATAATCACTACCATCAAAGATAGGAGGTCTGTTGATTGATTGTCCTTCTGTATCCATGCTTGTTGGATCGTACTCCCTCAGCACTTGTTAGATGCTCAACCCTTTCGAGGTAGAGCTCTGATACCAACTGAAGTTGACATAGGGAAACACCAGAAAGGGGGGGGGGGGGGTTGAATTGTGTTTCTGAACAGTTTTTCGAAAAAGTCTTTTCTCAAACCTTTTTACAAGTAAAACAATATAAGCAACATACAAACAAGCAAACCGTTTTAAAGAGTTAACAAACTCAGATCCTAAACCCCACAGTCAGTATAATTAAAAACTGTAAAAGATAAAGGTTAGAAGATTCACACAAGTGATTTATCCTGGTTCACTCTTTTCCAATCAAGAGCTACGTCCATTCCTTTATACCTGAAGGTTTTCTACACTATTCTACAAATAGATTACAAGTATTCAACATCTCTTCAGGCTATAAGTATTTTTTCTCTACTAAGCCTCTTCAGGCTCTAACTTTAACAAAGAGATTTATAGATTTGATCTAAGAACTCACTAAGTGTGAGCGTATGAAAGTTTAAGATCAGTTAAGTTTACAAGTCAATTTGCTCAAAATATTTTAGTAGAGCTTTTGCACTTTTGAAATTGGAGCTTCTATATATTTTACTGGGGTTCTTCCAATATTTATAAACGGAGAGCTTTGCTATCTTGAACTTCTTCAACGGTCTTCAAATTGTATCTGTTTAGACATAGCATTAAATGATAGGATCCATTGAGACTGATAACTTGATATGCTTCATGGAGAAGTGCTCTTGTTTATCAGAGGAATGCTCAAAGTAGAGCTGTCACTTCCCTGTTGTACTGAAGGTTGCTTTCTGACTTTCCTTCTTTGTACTTGGTTTAAACATTACAGCAACATAGGTGATAGAGTACAAATGTTTATGTTCTCGATGGTACTATGTTTCTATTCTCAAGAAACAAAGAGTTTAACAAATGAGGCAGTAAGGGAAAGAGACATATATTCCTTTCAATTAAATATACAATCATTTGAAATAAATACGCTTATACTTAGACGGGTGCAAGATTAAGTAAGATTGCGTCTATAGACTCTTGTCTAGTTCCAAGATATTGGACTTGCTATTCTCAATAGCTTGTCTACTGACGTGGTGTCTAGTAACACTTCTCGTCTATTATCAAGTCTTTGGACTTGGTTTTTATATGAGAGTTACTTACTCGTTTACTAATCTTTTCTTAGACATAGATACTCATCTAGCATCTATTACTTTAGCCAATTCTTAAGGCTTTATCTAGCGATAACTTAATAGACTCAAATTTACCAAAGATTGAAGACTCGTCTAGAGGATCAAATATAGAATCAGATTTGATTCCATAGCGAAATGAAGAAACTTTTTCTAAGTTTCCCCGTCTTGTATTATTCAAGCTGTCCTACAATCTAGATAAAACATGTTAGATCTTTGATGATACTTTGCCATACAAATTTAACATTTTCATTAATTATATATATATATATATATATATATATATATATATATATCAAAACTTAAGAGATTATTTAAGTCAAAACCACTTTGGTTCTAACATAATACAACCCCTTGATCTAAGACACTCATCTGTAGGCATCCTATTATGAAACAACCTCCAAGTAACAAAGGACTAAAATAGACAACTATAAACACGAGAAAGGGGGTTGAATTGTGTTTATCAGATTTTAAACAAAGTTGAAATCTTTTCGTAAACAGAAGCTTAGTTCAAACGAGTGGAAAGATACAGGTCAGACGGGTGGCTCGTATGATGAAATCTTAACAGTGACTTTGACAAACACACCACTTGATAGACGTATAAGAAAACTAAAGCAACTAAAGAGTTTAAGGAGAGAGAGATAGGCACAATTATTTATCCTGGTTCACTCTTCAAAGCAAAGAGCTACGTCCAGTCCTTGGCAGCACCAAGATTTATCCACTATAACTGATCAAGTTACAGACTCAAGTATTGTTTGCACACCTAGCCTCTTCAGGCTCAACACAAGTATTTTTTGCACACTTAGCCTCTTCAGGCTCACTCAGGTTTGTTTGAGAGATTTGGTTTGTAATAAATATAACTTCAGATAAACAGATCTTTCACTAACACTCATAGAGTGGTTTAAATGTAAAGCTTAGGAAAGTCTGCGTAATAAATTCAAATGATTGAAGAATACAGAATGAAAGAATGAAGATATTAATGCGCAGAGTAATGACACTTTAATGCTATGTGCATTCTCTATTCTCTGTTCTTCATCTTCAATGACTTTTGTATTTATAGTCTTCAAGCATTTAGGATTCGTTAGAGACATTCCCTCAGATGTTGGCTTCAAGCAGAACTTCATTAAATGCAATAGATTTGTTCTGGGCAGCCATTAATGCAATAGGAACGTTGGTTGTACTCTAACATGAAGGATCATGGCTTTATGCATCGTGATACAGCCACATCAGAGTTGTGTAGAGAGCTTTCTGTACTTTGCTGATTATAATTCCCTTTTGGTGTAAGGACCAGAGGTACTAGGGAATATAGCATGTTGGAAGCATTCTTTAACTGGCCTTTGGTTCTGAAATCCAAGGTTGCTTGAGAGAGTAACTTCTGACTTTTCTTGATTCTGGTTCTTGAAAAAAGATTCTGATAATTCTTAAAGAATTCACGTCCATAAAGTAAGCACGTCCATCTTGAAAATAACCGCATCCATCTAGCCATTTAAGATTTTACAATTGGACGGGCTAGTGGACGAGCTCCATATGCCATGTCATTGGACGGAGCTAGGACTTAGCAAGTCCAAAGACTTGTGTGGACGAGCGCTTCTGTTACCTTAGTGGACGAGCACTTCTATCACTCCAGTGGACGAGCGCTTCTGTTACTTTAGTAGACGAGTGCTTCTATTACTTGTGTTGGACGTGCGCTTCTATCACTTGTGTTGGACGTGTGCTTCTATCACTTGTGTGTTGGACGTGCGCTTCTATTACTTTAGTGTTGGACGATGATTTTTACAGTTTTAATCTGCACACTAGATAGACAGGTTAGCAACCAATATGAAGGTTAATTAAATCATTAACCAATGTTTAGTTCTCATCAAAACTTAGGGAAATGCACATCAGACATTTTAGAGACTTAACAATCTCCTCCTTTTTGATGATGACAAACGTTGAGATGATTTAATGAACCTCAAAATATCAACAAAGAAAATAGCATATATCAGACAGGTTGAAATTTTCTTAAGCGGACAGGTCATGAAGATGCTTAATCAGACATTAAGATTAATCAGATAATCCGTTTAACTTAGTCACACATAAGTTTGACTTGTTTTACTTTGAAATTATTATCAGAGCAATCTTACTCAAGATTTATCTGAGCAATTGTAGCAACTATCAGAACATGCTCATGTCCATGTTATACATTCTTCTATAACACATTTCTATCACATTTCTCATTTCTCATTTCTCCCCATTTTGTCAACATCAAAAAGGGTTATATTTAAGAAGATCATAGTAATGCAGCAAACATATGAGACATACTCCACTTAAACTATTGTATCATCACTCCCCCTAAACTAATGCTTAATTAAAAGAACATGTATATAGGAGTAAAGACAACTTTAGCATAGACAGGTGATAAAGCACAGACAAGTTAACATTCAGACATGTCATTCAACAATGCAATGCATGTTTAGATTATCTCTAATAAATAAAAACCTTTCTTCTGCGAGGGGTTTAGTGAAAATATCAGTTCACTGATTTTCAGTTTTAACAAACTTAATATCAAAGATGCCTTTTTGAACATAATCCCTAATAAAATGATTTTGTAAGACTAAGCCCTCATTCATGTTTTGATGTATGACAAACAAAGTGTATTTTGCATAAGATTTTTAATTCTGACTACGTACTCATTACGTGTTAAGTTGCATGCAAGATCACTCGTCCAATCAAGCAAAACTAGAGCACGTCCAACACAGGGAAAATATAAGCGCTCGTCCAATGAAGTGAACCAAGAATGATATCCAACAAAGTAAAGAGCTGAAGTCCAATGAACAATTAAAAAGCTCGTCCACTAAAGGAACAACAAAGTAAAAAGCTGACGTCCACTGAAAGAACAAAGAAAGCGCGTCCACTAAAAGAACAAAGTAAAAAGCTGACGTCCATTGAAAGAACAAAGAAAGCGCGTCCACTAAAGGAACAAAAAGTAAAAAGCTGTCATCCATTGAAAGAGCACATGAAGCGCGTCTACTGAAAGAAACAGAAGAGCTCGTCTGCTGACGTGGCACAGAAGCGCGTCCACTAAAAGAAGCAGAAGATCTCGTCTGCTGATGTGGCAGAGATCTTCTGACGTGGCACAGAAGCGCGTCCATTGAAAGAAGCAGAAGATCTCGTCTGCTGACGTGGCACATGAAAGGCATTCACTGGAAGTAAAAGGAGTACCTGTCCACTAAATATAAAAAGGAGCTCGCGTCCACTGATGAAACAGAAGCGCGCGTCCACTGATGTAAAAAGAAGCCCACGTCCACTGATGTAAAAGGGGAGCTCGTCCACTAAAAGTAACATCAGCGCGCGTCCACTGATGAAAAATTGGAGCCCGTCCAATTGCTTTGTGTTAGCACGCTCATCTACTAATAAGAAGCTCCATCCACTAACATAGCATATAAAGCTCGTCTACCAAATTGGAGCCCGTCCAATTACCTTGAGCTAGAACTCCCGTCTGCTGACGTGGCAAAAGGCAACGGTTATTTTTTTTCTCTTTAATTAAACACGGATTTATTACTCTTCAAATAGACTTGGCGATGGAAACAGTTATATTTCAAGAAGGGAGCAATCTCTACAAAGATCAAACAGAATCACATTTTGAGATCAAGAAAATCAAGAAAGCAGATTTTGTAAATCAGATCCAAATCTGTTTTAAATGAACCCAACGGCTATAATTTGTCTTCTATATAAATAGGGATCAAAGGAACACTTTTAAATAACAACAACAACAACAACACAACTCATACTGATTGTGAAACAAAGTGCTTTATCTCTGAGAAAAGTGTGATAGTTAGAACTTCAAGTTGTATTATCAGGCTTTTAGAGTCTTGCTTCTACTCAATTCTTTTTGTGAATTAGAGTGACTAATAGATGGTATCTCTTAGGGTTTAACAAGGATAGAAGGGATCCTTGGGTATAGGAAAGCAAGTGTGCTTTCTGGAGATTTTTTAAGCAAGGAGGTTATCCTTGTGTTGCTGTAATTAGAATTGTGTAAATTGCTGATTATAGTAAAGAAATCCACAGAGGTGTGGGACTGGATGTAGGCTTACCAGAGGAGGTAGCCGAACCAGGATAAATCGGTTTGCGTGTTCTTCTAATCCCCAAACTCCATATACTTGTTTAAACTTGAATCTTTAAATCTGCTATCTGTGTTAAATTCTGTTGTTACCACTTATAATTCTTCTTGTCATCTTTATTGGTTCCATAACCTAATTCTTGGGAATTAAAATTGAGTGAAAACCAATTTTCTTTAAAGAAACACTGTTTTGTTTTAAATATTGAAAAAGGCTTCAATATCTCAATTCACCCCCCCTCTTGAGACCGTAGCCACTACCAACAGATGTTTGATTTCAATAAGCTTAGCCTTAGAATACTGAATTGGAATTTTAGTTAAGCATATAGCACTAGAATTATCACACCATACAAATATGTTATGTTCATAAATAGAGTAATCCTCAAGTTAATGTTTAACCCATAAGAGTTGAGAGCAGGAACTAGCAGCAGAGATGTATTATGCTTCAGCAGTAGACAGGGCAATGGTTGTCTGCCTCTTGCTTGACCATGAGACTAAACTTGCTCCAATGAAGTGACATCCTCCACTGGTGCTTTTTCTTTCTATTCTGTCTCCAGCAAAATCAGCATCACAATATCCCGCTAATCTGTAATCTTTTGATCTTAAATACAGCAAACCAAGATTAGTAGTTCCAAGCAAATATCTAAATATTCTTTTAACAGCCTTAAGATGAGATTCTCTAGGATCAGATTGGAATCTAGCACACATACAGACACTAAATTGAATGTTAGGTCTGCTTGAAGTTAAGTACAGTAGAGAGCCAATCATACCTTTGTAGACAGTTTGATCTACCTTTTTACCTTCATCATCTTTGCTTAGTTTTGCATTGGGTTGCATAGGGGTTTTCATAAGCTTTGCATTTTCCATTTTGTATTTCTTGAGTATCTCCTTGGTATATTTTTGTTGATGAATGTAAATTCCATCGCTTGTCTGCTTGATTTGTAATCCAAGGAAGAACTTCAATTCTCCCATCATGCTCATCTCAAATTCAGCTTGCATTAGGTTTGAAAATTCCTTGCACAGCTTTTCATTAGTTGCTCGAAAAATAATATCATCAACATATATTTGAACTAAAAGTCCTTTTTAGAGCATTTCTTGAACATAGTAGTGTCTACTTGTCCTCTAGTAAAACCATTATGCATGAAAAAAGAACTGAGTCTATTATACCATGCTCTAGGTGCTTGTTTCAAACCATATAGTGCCTTTTTAAGTTTGAAAACGTGATCTGGTTTATCAATATCCTCAAAACCAGGGGGTTGTTTAACATACACTTCTTCTTCAATTATACCATTTAGAAAAACACTTTTTACATCCATTTGAAACAAGGTAATTTGGTGTTGTACAACATATGACATTAAAATGCGTATGGCTTCTATTCTAGCTACAGGTGCTAAGGTTTCAGTATAATCAATACCTTCTTGTTGGTTATAGCCTTGAGCTACTAACCTTGCTTATTTCTGACAACTTTACCATCTTCATCCAATTTGTTTCTAAAGACCCATCTTGTTCCAATAACCGTCTTGTTTTTAGGCTTAGAGACAAGAGTCCAGACATCATTTCTAGTGAACTGGTTAAGTTCTTCTTGAATAGCAAGAATACAGCTTTCATCCTCAAGAACTTCTTAAATGCATTTAGGCTCTAAATCTGAAATAAAGGTCACATTGCTTGATTCTCTAAATGTGGATCTGGTTCTTACTCCTTCAGAAGGATTTCCAATAACAAGATCCTTTGGGTGATGAGTGTTGAACTTCCAATCCCTTTTGAGATCATCATGAAGATCTTGACTTGTCTGCTGACTCGTTTGTTCCACTTGTCTGTCAGCCTCAGGCACGGGTTCTGTTTTGGTTAGATTGGGTTGCTGACTTTATGGCTTGTTTATACCAAGAACTGCAAGATCATCTTCTAGATCTGATAGGTCTTTATCAGTCTTTAATCCATCATTGAATTTAACATGAACAAATTCTTCAATAAAAGCCTTAGACATTTCAGAATATCCTACGAAAATACCTTTATCTACCTTAGAATCAAACTTTCCAAGATTATCTCTAGTGTTCAAAATAAAACATTCACATCCAATCAAAATAAGATATGTTGGGGCTTTTTCCTTTCGACAATTCATAAGGAGTCCTTTTTAGAAAAGGCCTAATAAGTATTCTGTTTTGTACATAACAAGCAGTGTTTACAGCTTCTACCTAGAAGTACGTAGGGAGATTATTTTCATTGAGCATAGATCTAGCCATCTCTTGCAGAGATCTGTTCCTTCTCTCAACCACTCCATTTTGCTGTGGAGTTGTAGGTATAGAGAAATTGTGATAGATTCCATTCTCCTCACAAAACTGTCTAAACTGCTCATTTTCAAATTCTCCCCCATGATCACTTCTAAGTGTAGAAATACAGAAACCCTGCTCATTTTGTACTCTTTTGCAGAATACTAAGAAAGCCTTAAAAGACTCATCCTTGTGTGTTAGGAAGAGTACCCATGTGTTTCTAGAATAGTCATCAACTATGACAAATCCATATTTTCTTCCAGCCAGGCTCGCAACACTAACTGGTCCAAACAGATCCATGTGTAACAATTGAAGAGGTCTAGAGGTTGATACTTGGTTTTTAGATTTGAAACTTGATGTTATCTGTTTACCTCTCTGACATGCATCACACAAGACATCTTTCTTAAAACTAATATCAGGCAATCCTCTCACGAGATTATTCCTTTTTAATTCATAAATTATTTTCATACTAGAATGTCCTAGTTTCTTATGACATGACCATCTCTCATCCTCTTTAGACATCAGACAGGTTACACATTGATCTGAGAGATCAGTCAGTTCAATCTTATAAAGATTTTGTTGCCTTTTAGCTAAAAAGAGGGTTTCGCCACAACAGTCTTTAACTAGGCATACATCCTTGGTAAAGGAAACATCAAATCCACTATCACATAATTGACTTATGCTAAGCAAATTGTGTCTTAATCCTTTAACCATAAGAACATTAGATATAGAGGGAAGAGGGGGTTTACCACCAATAGTACTAATTCCTATGACTTTCCCTTTCTGATTCCCTCCGAAGGCAACGTGTCCTCCTTTCTTAAGTTGGAGGTCTAGGAACATAGACCTTTCTCCTGTCATATGATGCGAGCAACCACTGTCCAGGTACCAGCAGTGGTGTTTTCTTTGTTCTATTGAGGACATCTGCAACAAAAATTATTTGATCTTTAGGTACCCATATTTTTCTGGGTCCTTCTCTGTTAGTTCTAGGAGTCCGTGAAGACTTCCTTCTCTTCTTATGGATACACTTAGACATAACATGTCCGGTTTTTCCACAGAAGTTACAGATAGGTGAAGATTTGGTTACAATTGACTTAACATATACTATAGAAGCTTTAGTTAATACTTTATGATGTGTCTGATGGATATATCCAATACCTTCTTTATTAAGAGAGTGCCTCTGACAGCCAAGTAGCTTAGTCAGATTATCTCTACCATTAACAAATTTGGCAAGATCAGCTTATCCAATACCTTCTGTTGAAGTTTTTCAACTTCTTCAGATGGTGATGTTTCACTTGAGATCTTAGCTTCATTAGACTTTTAAGTCTTCAACTCACTGTTCTCTTTAGCCAGCTTCTCACACTCTTGAGATTTCTGTTTATGCTCACTGGTGAGCTTTACATACTCTCTCTTGAGGGATTTGAAGGCCTTAGATAAGCAGTTGGATTCCTCCATCAACTCCTCGTAGGCACCAAGTAATTCCTCATAGTCAGGATGTACCTCATCATCTGAGTCTGAGTCAGGGTTGGCCATCAAACAAAGATTGGCTTCTTCCTCTGTTTCTTCATCAGAATATGTTGACTCCAGATCCTCCGAAGTAGCCATCATTCCTTTCTTCTTCTTCTTGAAGAATTTCTTAAAAGGGGCCTTCTTGAGTTGAGGACATTCAGCCTTGATGTGACTAGGCTTCTTGCACTCATCGCAAACAATTGGACTTTTGTCTGTTGAGGTGGATTCTTTGAAGTTCTTGTCCTTGTTGAACCTTCTGAATGGCTTATCCTTCTTGAACTTCTTTTTCTGTAGGAGAAGCTTTATCTTCCTGGTCAGGAGAGACAATTCTTCATCACTCTCAGAATCCTCATGTTCAGACAGGTCAGCATCACTGGATGACTCGTCTGCCTTTAGAGTATTGGAAACTTTTGCTGACTTATGATCAGATTTCAGAGCAATTGACTTGCCCTTCTTTGGTGCAACTTCATCTCCAAGTTCCTGCTCATGAACAGTGAGTGTACCAAGAAGTTCATCCATAGTCAAGGTAGTGAAATCCTTGGCTTGAGAGATAGCAGTTACCAAAGGTCTCCACTGTTTAGGTAGACTTCTCAGAATCTCTCCAACCTTCTCAGCATTGGTATAGACTTTGCCAAGAGATTTTAAAATGTTGACTATAGTTTGAAATCTTCCTATCATTTGAGCAACAGATTCTCCTTTCTCCATGACAAATAGTTCATACTTTCTGACAAGTATGGCAATCTTTGACTCTTTGACTTTGGCTGTTCCTTCATGTGTGACAGCTAAAGTATCCCATATTTCTTTGGCAGAGTCGCAAGCACATACCTTCTCAAACTCCTTAGGACTGAGAGCATAGATGATGTTATATCTAGCTTTGTGGTTCAGCTCCCATTTTTTCTTTTCTGTAGTAGTCCACTGAGCTTTTGGTTTGTCAGTGTTATCGTCATTCTTGGGAATGAATGGACCATCTGTAATGACATCCCAAAGATCAGAGTTTGTAGATAGAATGAACCATTGAAATCTATCTTTCCAATAGTTTTAGTTTTCTCCATTGAAGTAAGGAGGTCTGGTTAGGGAAGCTCCTTCAGTCTGGTGACTTCCACTTGAACTATCTCCAGCAGTCATGTCTATTCTTCAGGACCTTTTACCTCAACACTGTTAGATGCTCAACCCAGAGGCTGAGCTCTGATACCAACTGAAATAGACAACTATAAACACGAGAAGAGGGGGTTGAATTGTGTTTATCAGATTTTAGACAAAGTTGAAATCTTTTCACAAACATAAGCTTAGTTCAAACGAGTGGAAAGATACAAGTATTCTTTGCACACCTAGCCTCTTCAGGCTCAAGACAAGTATTCTTTGCACACTTAGCCTCTTCAGGCTCACTCAGGTTTGTTTGAGAGATTTGGTTTGTAATAAATACAACTTCAGATAAACAGATCTTTCACTAACACCCAGAGAGTGGTTTAAATGTAAAGCTTAGGAAAGTTTGCGTAATAACTTCAAATGATTGAAGAATACAAAATGAAAGAATAGCGATATTAATGCGCAGAGTAATGGCTCTTTAATGCTACGTGTATTCTCTATTCTCTGTTCTTCTTCTTCAATGACTTATGTATTTATAGTCTTCAAGCATTTAGGATTCGTTAGAGACATTCCCTCAGATGTTGGCTTCAAGCAGAACTTCATTAAATACAATAGAGTCATTCTGGGCAGCCATTAATGCAATAGGAACGTTGGTTGTACTCTAACATGAATGAGCATGGCTTTATGCATCATGATACAGCCATATCAGAGTTGTGCAGAGAGCTTTTTGTACTTTGTTGAGTACAATTCCCTTTTCATGTAAGGACCAAAGGCACTAGGGAATAAAGCATGATGGAAGCATTCTTTAACTGGCCTTTGGTTCTGAAATCTGAGGTTACTTGAGAGAGTAACTTCTGACTTTTCTTGATTCTGGTTCTTGAAGAAAGATTCTGATAATTCTTAAAGAATTCGCGTCCATAAAGTAAGCACGTCCATCTTGAAAATAACCGCATCCATCTAGCCATTTAAGATTTTACATTTGGACGGGCTAGTAGACTAGCTCCATATGCATGTCATTGGACGGATACTCCTCTAACTGGTTGAACGTAACCTAGTAGACGAGCTCCATATGTCATGTCATTGGACGGAGCTTCTCATTAAGGACTTAGAAAGTCCAAAGACTTGTGTGGACGAGCGCTTATGTTACCTTAGTGGACGAGAACTTCTATCACTCCAATGGACGAGCGCTTCTGTTGCTTTAGTAGACGAGCACTTCTGTTACTTGCGTTGGACGTGCGCTTCTATCACTTTAGTGTTGGACGCGCTTCTATCACTTTAGTGTTGGACGTGTGCTTCTATCACTTTAGTGTTGGACAATGATTCTTACAGTTTTAATCTGCACACTAGATGACAGGTTAGCAACCAATATGAAGGTTAATTAAATCATTAACCAATGTTTAGTTCTCATCAAAACTTAGGGAAATGCACATCAGACATTTTAGAGACTTAAAAAGGACTTCGATGGAGGAATTGAAGAGCACCAAATTTGTTTGTACAGGTTACTGACAGCAGAAGAAGGATTGAGAAAACCAAAAGCATCCTTTAAATTTAAAGAGTCAAAATCTGAGTGAGGCTAAATTAGGTGATCAGCTGCATCACCAGAGATTGGAATTGTCACTTTTCTTAGATCTTCAGCCACATTAGGAGCCATATCACAAAGACTTTGAGGCAAGGCCCAAGCACCATCACAGATGAAGTCATTAACTCTAGCCTTGAGATGCAGGTTCTGATCTGATGGAATATTAAACCTTTCTACTATCGGAATGCTAAGCCAATTGTCCCTTCAGAAATTAATGGAACTACCATCACCAATAGACCATCTAGATGATTCTTGAATCAATGGAAAGAACTTTTTAATGCTAGGCCACAAAGATGACTTAATGACAACAGCTACTCTATTCTTTTTAAAGAATATTGATCTTAAAAAAACTTGCACAATAGTTATCAGAAGCAGCCACTTCCCAAGACAATTTTAGAACCACAGCTTCATTAATAGATCTCACTGATTTCAAGCCTAACCCTCATTCATTCAAAGGTTTGCAAATTTTTTTCTAAGCCACAGTTTCCACCTTCCTAGTATGAATGTTGCCTAACCATACAAAGTTTCTAATTGCAGCATCCATGGATTTCAACAAAACCACAGGCCAATGGTAGATATGGAAGCTGTACAACATCATGCCATTGATAACTGAGTTTACTAGCTGAACTCTACCCATAGTGGACAGAATTGAACCCTTCCAGACACTCAGCTTGCCTTTAATTTTATCCACTATTGGCTGCAAATGAATAGTTCTTGGCTTACCTTTAAAGATTGGAAATCCCAAATAGGTGAAAGGTAAAGATCCAACAGATAAACCAAGAATGTGTTTGAGTTCATTAATTCTCCTGGCACTTATTGATCCTGTGAAAATTTTGCATTTATCCAAGCTCAAACACTGCCCTGATAAACCAGCATACAAACTGAACATTCTCATCAAGGTGGACAAATTCTTTCTAGTTCCTTTGCAAAACACCATAATGTCATCTGCATAGATTACATGAGTTGGAGTTTGAAAACCCCTAGGACTTACCATAGGCAGTAATTGCTTGGAATCCGCTAAATGTGTGATGAACCTGCTCAAGAAGTCCTCAGCCAAACAAAAAAGAAAGGGAGACAGAGGATCCCCTTGCCCAACACCTCTTTTGCAAGCTGACACGACTTTTCTATAGGCAAGTATACCTAGTCGTACAAGTAATACGGTGGTGAGATCGGAGATCGTCCTCAGGGATCGGTTGTCAATTACCAATTCACAAGTCAAACAACTATCTAGACTAAACTGTGGCATGAAGGGATCAAAACATAAAATAAAGAAATAAAAGCAATTAAAATGTTTTTGGTCTTTTGGGATTTTTTACAAACACTTGGAGTGTAGAAACAAATGGATATAATTGTCAGGGTTAGACTACACTAATCCTCCCTTGAATGCAATGACATGATTACTAACACAAGTCCTAATTCATTTATGACAATCAAATCTTCTGAAATACTCAAACCCTAATGTCTTAGGTGGAATGAGCCTAAAACCCCAAATTAAACCCTAATGTCTTAGGTGGATTAACCTGAGATTTTGCATAAAGAGTCAAGATTTATAAGATTGCAAGTATCCCAAGACCTGTGTCTAGGTTCGTGAACTACTTGGCATTTGATTCATGAGCATGCCTTAACATCAATCTTTCAATTGTCTATCAAAGCAACAAATCATTCCTAGGATGATCAAGCCAAGGAAAGCATTAAGCATGGAATCAAATACTCATAAAGAAATAGGAATTTGTAATTCAATCAAATCATGAGACAATCATGTTCAGAAAAGCTATCATCTAACCCCAACAACAGGGGTTTAGCTATACATAATAGGGGAAACTACAAAAGAAAAGGAGAGAAGGGATGAAGAACACTCCATGAAGAATCCTCCAATCTTCTTCCAATCCCAAAGAAGGGAAAACATCCCTTTTTAGGGTTAGAACCACCCCCCAGCCGTCAGCCTCCAAGTGCAGATCCTAGGGTTCCAAGTCTCTGCAAAAAGTCCCCTAATTCTGTTCAGTGTGGCTCTATTTATAGATCAGTCGTGCGTCACGGCCGTGATGGCCATTCCGGCCAGGCGGTGACGGGTTCTGCCTTGGGCGCGTCTTTACTTTTTGGTCTGTCACGGCCGTGATGGGCATCACGGCTAGGCCGTGACAACTTCTGACTTTTGGCTTCTTTTTATCAGCTTTGCTTGATCATGGCCGTGATGGGCTCTGGTTGGCTCATTTCTTCACTTTTCAAGCTCTATCTTCATCCAAGCTCCATCATGGTTGATCTTAAGCATTTTTTCCTTAATTTCTGCAAAACAACACCACGAAACCGCCTTACCCGTTCCAAGGTAAAAACTAACCAAAAACAAACTAATCATGCCTAAACTATATGAAAAATGCATGCAAAATGATAATGAAATATGCGTTGAAATCACACTCATCAAATCACCCCAAGCTTAAGACTTTGCTTGTCCTCAAGCAAAAACCAAGGCCAGAAGATATAAATAATCAGAGCATGGATAGTGAACCGAGAACCCGAGTAGTGAATAATCCAAGTAACAGGTATTTTCAAATAATTTAGCATGAGACGATCAATTTCAAGTCCAATTAGACGCTTAGGTTCCTAGACTCACATTCTCACTGATTGGAGCACTCCTTCTCACCTCACTCAAGTGATTAGGGATATATGATAATTCGCTCAATTTCCTCAAGGAATGAATTCTACCATAAGCTTGACTATCAACCAAATCTCTACTTTATTAATAAAAACATCTACGAATCAAGAGGTCTTTTACTTTGGTTGTACCGGGGCCATGGGATTAATCGTTAGGTGGGGAAATCAAGAAAGGAAATTTCAAGAAGGCTAACAAAATATCAATCATTGCAAACATGACACCTTCTAAAATACCTTTTTGGGTTTTTGATTCATTCTTCCACCTTTCTTTCTTTCTATTTTATTTCTCACTTTCATTTGTCATCCCCTTCTCTCTCTCTCTCTCTCTCTCTCTCTCTCTATATATATATATATATATATATATATATATATATATATATATATATATATATTCTTTTATTTGGAGAAGGAGAGATTTTTAGCTCAAGAGAAATATTTTTCTGATTTTCTCATCTCATACTTTTCAAACTACCTTTTTACCCTTTGGTGCAATACTTTAGAAGGTCTCATATCAATCATCATTCATCAATATAATTCAAGGTGCCAAGAAAAGTATTTTATTCTTTCAAGCTCAAAAGTGGGCAACTAAGGGGTAGCATTTAGTCAATGGAAGCTCAGCAGGCCAGAAAAATACCTAGTGCCTCAATCATTTTCAAAAATGTTTTCAAAAATTTTTAAGCTTCAAAACGGTTTCAAGTTAAGTTCTAGAGAAAAACAATCCAAGCGGAAAACACTCTATCACAAAGAATGGGGTAGATTTAGTGAGTATTTGGCTCAAAAATCTCACATTTTAGTAGTTCAGAGATCAATGAGAAACACAAATCTACGGAACCACATGCTAATTATCAACTATCAATGATCATCTCAAGAATTTTTATTTGTAGCCTTATCACAAGAATAAAAAATTGGGTTCAAAAATTCAGTATCTCAATTTATTTGACCCTAAGTTCTCACAATCAGATGCATAATCTAAGCAAGGGGGTAATCGAATCATGTGATCATGCAAAACTATGCCTATATGAATGCAACATGCAAAATATGAAAATTAAATTTTTTTTTGCAAAAAACACCCCTACCCCAAGCTTAAAAACTTACATTGTCCCCAATGTAAATAATCAAGTCGGAGAGGGGAGAAAAATGGAACACTCACCGAGGTGGTAGCGGGTGCTGGCTCACAGGCCTAGTCAAAAACTTGTTGGAAAATGCCTCATGGCCGTGATGCTCATCACGGACAGGCCGTGATCAATTCTGGTCCTCAGGAGCTAGTCTGTCACGGCCGTGACCTCCATCACGGCTAGGCCGTGATGCCCTTTGATCTTCAGGGTCTTCTCATCACGCCCGTGATGGGTATCACGGCTGGGTCGTGATCCTTTTTGATCTTCTCATTAAGCTCATCACGACAGTGACCAGTGTCACGGCCTGGGCGTGATGGTTGCTGACTTTGTTTCTCCCTGCCCTTTTTGCTTCTCCTTCCTTCTTTCTCTGAAAACACTTAACAAAATCTATTAATTTATGATTATTTACTCTTGATCTTCGCAAATTATTCAAGAGCTAAATTCAAAAACAAATGGAAAAAGAAAGGAAAACTTGGGTTGCCTCCCAATAAGCGCTTCTTTAACATCACTGGCTTGACTCATTAAGAAGCATCCACCTGGATCCCATAGCCTGTGGTATAAGGACCAAGGGGTGCTCAAGATGTAAGATCCTCCACCCGGATCCCATTGTTTGGAGACTGGCACTTGCAGAAGCAATATGAATCTACTCTCGGTTCTTCCTGGTTCAAACTGCAAGTGATAAGCTCCTCTTTCGACCTCTTCAGGCATAAGTGTTCCATGAAGCATGAAGCACATGAGGTTTTACTTTTTGAGCCAATTTTGTGGTGTCCACACATGCCTCCAAACCAATATATTTATCCAAGACAACAATATCAAGTTTCTTGGCAAGCATGGTGAAAGATAGACCCTCTTTGCTCTCCAACCCATGTTCTTTTTCTTGTGAGTCATCTTCCACTACCACTTCATCGTCACTTTGAACTATCCCCAAAACCAGATTTTGCTCAAACGGTGTTCCATATGATTCTTTTACGAGCTGTTTACAAATTTCATCAACTTGCATTTTGAAATTCTGCATCACAGCTTTGATGCTGTCACAGCTGGCTCTTGCTTTGGCCTCAGAGATGGATAGCTCTAGTGAATATTGTTGCAGAGGAACTTTCAAGGGACTTGGCTCATTCCATTTCCATTCCTCCTCATGCTTCATGATTACACTATAAGCTTGTGCATGAGGGCATTGATTTCCCCAGAGCCCATAGTCTCCCATGACTACATTAGGCCCAAAGGAATATTTTGTAACTCCATCCAAGGCAGGAAAATAATAAATCTCCATGTGTTGTAATCCACCTTGAACAGATAAAACTCAAAACAAAAAAATGAAATATACACAGAAAATAAAAGTAAAATAAAAATGTCTAGATTAGTTGCCTCCTTTGTTACTAATGATATTGGCAAAACCAATCCCCGGCAACGGCGCCAAAAACTTGACACGATTTTTTTAATAGGCAAGTTTACCTAGTCGTACAAGTAATACGGTGGTGAGATCGAAGATTGTCCTCAGGGATCGGTTGTCAATTACCAATTCACAAGTCAAACAACTATCTAGACTAAACTATGGCATGAAGGGATCAAAACATAAAATAAAGAAACAAAAGCAATTAAAATGTTTTTTGTCTTTTGGGATTTTTTACAAAATAATTGTCAGGGTTAGACTACACTAATCCTCCCTTGAATGCAATGACATGATTACTAACACAAGTCCTAATTCATTTATGACAATCAAATCTTCTGAAATACTCAAACCCTAATGTCTTAGGTGGAATGAGCCTCAAACCCCAAATTAAACCCTAATGTCTTAGGTGGATTAACATGAGATTTTGCATAAAGAGTCAAGATTTATAAGATTGCAAGTATCCCAAGACCTATGTCTAGGTTCGTGAACTGCTTGGCATTTGATTCACGAGCATGCCTTAACATCAATCTTTCAATTGTCTATCAAAGCAACAAATCATTCCTAGGATGATCAAGCCAAGGAAAGCATTAAGCATGGAATCAAATACTCATAAAGAAATAGGAATTTGTAATTCAATCAAATCATGAGACAACCATGTTCAGAAAAGCTATCATCTAACCCCAACAACAGGGGTTTAGCTATACATAATAGGGGAAACTACAAAAGAAAATGAGAGAAGGGATGAAGAACACTCCATGAAGAATCCTCCAATCTTCTTCCAATCCCAGAGAAGGGAAAACATCCCTTTTTAGGGTTAGAACCACCCCCAGCCGTCAGCCTCCAAGTGCAGATCCTAGGGTTCCAAGCCTCTGCAAAAAGTCCCCTAATTTTGTTCAGTGTGGCTCTATTTATAGATCAGTCGCGCGTCACGACCGTGACGGGTTCTGCCCTGGGCGCGTCTTTACTTTTTGGTCTGTCATGGCATTGATGGGCATCACGGCTAGGCCGTGATAGCTTCTGGCTTTTGACTTCTTTTTATCAGCTTTGCTTGATCATGGCCGTGATGGTCATCACGGCCAGGCCGTGATGGGCTCTGGTTGGCTCATTTCTTTACTTTTCAAGCTCTATCTTCATCCAAGCTCCATCATGGTTGATCTTAAGCATTTTTTCCTTAATTTCTGCAAAACAACACCACGAAACCGCCTTACCTGTTCCAAGGTAAAAACTAACCAAAAACAAACTAATCATGCCTAAACTATATGAAAAATGCATGCAAAATGATAATGAAATATGCGTTGAAATCACACTCATCACAAGCCATGTAACCACAAGAACTACCATTCACCATAAAAGACAGCCTGGCAGAGTGGAGAATGGTTGAAATCTAGCTGCAGAATGTAGAATTAAATCCGAAAGCTAGAAGGACAGATTGCAGGAATCCCCGGTCAAGTGTATCAAATGCCTTTTTGATGTCAAATTTTAAAGCAACATTGCCTCCAAATGCTTTTCAATCTAGGAGATTAATAGTCTCTGAGGTAGTATAGATACAATCAGCTATGCTCCTACCTTTAAGAAATCCTCTTTGCTGAACAGATAAGATGCTTGGAGCAATAATGGACAATCTGTTTGCTAGAACCTTAGATATTATCTTGAACTGAAAATTTGCTAGAGCAATCAGCCTATAATCCTCAATTCTCTTAGCCTCTAAAAACTTAGGAATAAGAGCAACCACATTGGAGTTAAGACCAGGTAAGATCCAGTTCTGAATGAAAAACTGATGAACCAAATTGAACACATCCTCTGCCACAATTTCCCAATAATTTTGGAAGAAACATCCCCCAAAACCATCAGGTCCAGGAGATCCAGCCCTATTCATTGCAAAAACAGCTGACTTTACCCCCTCCTTAGTAGGAACAGCAGTCAACATAGTGTTTTGATCATTAGAGACAAGCTTTGGAATGATTTTTCTCACTATATCACTCTCTGTGCAGGTATTTTCAGTTGCATACAGATTTGAGAAAAATCTCTGACATGATTCTCAATGCTTGCTTGAGAATCCAGAATATCATTTCCACTTCTAAGCATAGCCATTTGCTTAGTTGTATCTCTAATTTTAGCCATCCAATGAAAGAAAGTAATATTTCAATCCCCATATGAAGACGAATTCAAACTAGTCTTTTGTTTCCAAAAAGATTCCTCAGTATCCAAGGCAGATTGTAACTCCAGTTGAGCTTTATTCTCTTGGAACAAAAGATCATCTGAAAAAACATCTTCTGATATTTTCTTCTGAATTGAATCTAGAACTGCATAAGCATTATCTACTTTGAGCTTCACATCACCAAACACTTCTCTATTCCATATTCTTAACTTTGCTTTTAACAGGTTCAGTTTCTGAACTAAGGAGAACATGGGGCAGCCAACAACATCATTGGACCAAACCTTTCTAACTACTTTTTCACAATCATGGTGGTCACACTACATGCTGAAAAATTTGAAAGAGGAAGATTTAGAAATCAGACCTTTACTAAGTCACAGAAGCAAAGGGTAATGATCTGACTTGCATCTAACTAGGGAGGAGCATGTTATGCTATCCCAAAAGGAAATAGCTTCCTCATTCACAATTTCTCTATCCAACCTCAAATCTATATGAGCTCTACCTACACGACCATTAGACCAAGTGTACTGAATACCTCTGGTATTTACATGAGTAAGATGATTCACATCTGTCCAATTGATGAAATCTTCACAAGATTGCCTAATAGGAAGGTTTCCACCCCTTTTTTCATGGGCCCCCATCACAGCATTGAAGTCACCAAAGTAAATCCAAGGAGCAGGGTTATTTACTGTCAAAGTAGTTAACTCATTCCAAAGTTGTCTTCTGCCTTGAATAGTAGTTGAAGCATACACTGCTGAAACACAAAATTGTTGATTGTTCTCCATCACTAAAAAAGAACAGTGCTGAGATGAAGAAGCAATGATAGTTGGAGTGATTGTTTCTGAACATAGACTCCATATATTAGGCAATCTATTCCCTCTATCATTAGACATGAAAAGTTTTAAGCCAAGAGCTTTCCAAAAAATAGTAGGAACCTTATCAAAGCCAATCCAAGGTTCAACAATCAAAACTAGACTAGGATTATTCGACAAACAAAGCTTTTTCAAAACAAGCCTAGACTCTTTATTACCTAGGCCTCTAACATTCCAATAGAAGATTTTCATTAAGCCACATTTTTATATCTAGCCCTAGCAAGGGTATTGTGAGTCTTTGCCTCTAGTTTCTTATTTCTTCTCAACTTCTTCTTTTGAGATTTAGATAACGTTGGAGTAACTCCTCATCCTTATCATCATCCTTAAAAACCGAGATTGTTGATTCTGTATCCTCCACCTGATCTACCCAAAATTTGGAAACAATCTTCAAATCCTTTTCTACCACTTTAGGAACTTGTCCATCCAATAGAGGAGAGATTGAATTAGATGAATCAGGCCCATTAGGGTCAGCATACTGAGCCCTTTGACCCTGCAGAGACTTTTGAACAGGAGGGATACTCAATCCTGACACTTCATCCACATCATCATGAATTATAGTTTCAGGAACATAATCTTGATGTAAACTATTAGTATTTGATTCTGTCGGAATTACATTCCTATTATCCCGAGGAATAGATTCATCAAAAATAGTTTCCACAGAGGAATCATCTTCTTCCCCTTCATTCAATTCATTATTCGATTGGCTAACAATTTGCTCAATGACATGAGGGACGGAGAGAGGCAAAACCTTACCTCTATTATCCGAACAACTATGCTTTTTACCATTTGATTCAACATCTTTATTGCTTGTGCCTTCATTGAAAGAGATATGAACTTTCTCAGAATCATCCTCTAATATCATCACCTCCTTTTGCTTTTCTTTATAAACCTGCTTGACTTGAGGCTCACGCTTTCTTGCTAAAATTTGTACTGCATTCGGTTCTTGAACATTCTTTGGAGCATAATTTTTCTTTCTGCAATTTTCCATAGAGTGACCAGTTACTTGACAAGATTGACAAAACTGAGGAAGGTTTTCATACTCCACAGAAAGAAAGAAAGCATGATCTTCCCTTTCAACTCAAATTTGACTCCTGAGAACACCATTTAAATCCATGTCAATAAGGACTCTAGCAAAGTGTCCAAAGGTACGTTTACTAGTTGCATCATCCAAGCATATTGGGATTCCTAGACTTCCTGCTATCGAGAAAATAATCTTGGAACTCCAGTATTCCTGAGATAATCCCGATAATCTCACCCAACATTGGACATTGGAATGCTTTTGATTATTAGGATTGAAATACGGAGTCCATGCAAATAGTCTTAGAAAACCAGGTTTAATATTCCATAATCCAATAGCTCTTACACTGCGAAGATCATCCAATGACGAGAAAACAAACTCAAAATATCCTTTTCCCAGTGGAATCATATTCCACTGCTCTAATGGTTTCCATAGAGATTGTAACTTCAAGCACAAGTCATTAGCTTTGATCGGTGATCAGCCTCTGGTTGACTAGTTTTATAACTAGTAAAACCATGGTTTTTGCACTAATTATTCGAGTTTCAATCTCGTTTTAGCCCAGATTTGGATTCGATTGTCCTAAAGCAACATTTTGAGTTTCTTAAGTAGTTTAGGACATTTTAGTTAGTTTTTGAGTCAAATAAAGCATTCACCGCTATTTCATAATTTCAGGTAAAAAGGGAAGCACTTAGAGCCAAGGGAATGAAGGAAACAGTGGAAATTGCAATCCTGGAAGTTTCGCCTCGCGAGCCTGAAGACCAGCTGAACAGCAACAGTCACCCTCTCTGTCTCGCCTCGCGAATCACTATCTTGCCTCGCGAGCCTGAAGGCCTGACTGTGCCAGAGAATGTCACCCTTTCGGTCTCGCCCCGCGAATCACTGTCTCGCCTCACGAGAACTCAATTTTGAACTCGCGCCACTTTTAATATTTGCCTCGCGAGAGGCTACTCGCCTCGCGAGCGGGCGCAGATCCTGAAAGTTATAAATTGCTGTTTTAGAGCAGATTGCAGGGATTTTTTTAGGACTTCTTCTTTTCTTTCCATATTGACGGCTGCGAACTAGTTCCTAGGGTTTTTATGATGTATTTGATGGAGAACTAATCGCCAGTGATTAATCAGCTGTAATCGGTTTCTGCCGACACTTGAGGTTCTATAATTCCCAATTGATTTGCTTCTCCCTTTCAATACTATGCTATATGTTCTGTTTGCTTAATTCAGGATTGTATAGAATAAGTATTGGTTTATTTCGATGATTCTATGTTCCTATACCTAATCGCGTTTTCTTAATTCGCGTGTGTTCAATCGTGTTTGCTTAATTCACGAGAGCTTCAATCCGTTTGCTTAATTCGGAATTAGGAACATATATCTCGTAGTGTCAATTTCGCTTGTTAATTGCTGCTACAATCGAAAAGGGATTAGAATCCGCTTAGGGCATGGAATTATGTGAACCGATTATAGTTGGGAACCGAGACAGTAGATTAATCGTTTTTAGCTTATTGATAATTACTTATTTGCATTGTTTTTCTTAATTGCATCATTCAACCAACCCCCCCCCCCCCCCCAACACAAAAAAAACTGATTTTGAGGTTAATAACAATCCAAGAGTCCTTGTGATACGATACTCGAATTGTCGCGCCCTAGCTGCAGTTTTTGTAAACCACTCGTTCTTTTTGACCCGTGTGCGATAGCGTGTCAAAATTGGCACCGTTGCCGGGGACTCTTTTTGTTATTAACTGATTTGCTGATTAATTTCTAAATTAGTTCTGGATACTAGGTCTGGTTGTTCTGACTTGTTTGAATTTGATCCTGAAATTGAAAGAACTTTGCACACACGCCGTAGAGCACTTCAGGCTAGCACTAGTTCACCAACTAGTAGCGATTCTGATTCTGTACTTGCTTCTGATAACATGGCTGAACAAAGAACATTGAGACAGCTTGCTGCTCCCAATGTTAATTATAATGGTTTGTGTATTGAGTATGCTGATGTTGTTGCTCCTTTTGAATTAAAATCTGGCTTAATACACTTGTTGCCAAGGTTTAGTGGTCTTGCAGGTGAGGATCCGCACAAGCATCTGAAGGAATTCCAGGTTGTCTGCTCTACACCTTTGAGACCGGAAGGAATAACTGCAGACCACATCAAGCTGAGAGCCTTCCCATTCTCACTTCAAGGTGCTGCGAAGGACTGGTTGTATTACCTTGAACCAAATTCTGTTACAACCTGGAATGATTTGAAGAAGGTCTTCCTAGAGAGATACTTCCCTGCCTCCAGAGCTGCATCAATCAGGAAGGAGATATGTGGTATTAGACAGGGCAATGAATCATTGGCTGAGTACTGGGAGAGATTCAAGAAGCTAGTGTCGAGTTGCCCTCAACACCAGATTTTCGAGCAGCTCCTTATTCAGTACTTTTATGAGGGGTTGCTTCCGATGGATAGAAACATTTTGGATGCTGCTAGTGGGGGAGAACTTGTTGATAAGACTCCAGCTGCTGCCAAGCAATTGATTGAAAACATGTCACTTAACTCCCAGCAGTTCAAAACTAGAAGCAATTCTGTCGAAGCAAGGGGTGTGAATGAGATCCATGGTTCTTCTTCCAACAAGGCCCTTGAAACCAGAATTGATGAGCTTACTTCTCTAGTGAAACAGTTGGCAGTGGACAAAGTTCAGACAGCAAGGGTGTGTGGCATTTGTACTTCTCCTGAGCACCTGTCCAATGCATGCCCTATTCTGAAAGGTGAGACAATCACTGATTTGCCCCAAGCATATGCAGCCAATCTCTACAATCAAGGCAACAATCAGAACAGGTACAACATCCCTGACCTCTCCACTAATAAGTACCACCCAAACTGGAGAAACCATCCGAACCTTCGGTATGGGAACTCATCTGCACAACAGCAACAACCAATGTTACCGCTGGCACCACCACAGAATCCTCCTCAAGTGACCACCTCTGCACCTCCCGGACCTTCACTAGAGGACCTTGTCAAGTAAATGGCTGCACAAAATCTCCAGTTTCAGCAGCGAGCGGATGCTAGTATCCATACTTTGCAGACACAGATTGGACAGTTTTAGCAGTGAACGGATGCTAGTATTCATACTTTGAAGACACAGAAGTTTGCACTTCAATGAATGCCATGCAGCAAGCTCAAGGATCGAACCAACTACCTGCACAAACAGTGGTGAATCCTAATGTTCCAAATCCTAATGTGAGTGCAATTTCTTTGAGATCCGGGAAAGTCGTAGAGGCAGCCCCTGAAAAAGATAAAGAAACTATTGAGGTAACACCTGAACCTTCTGCTGTTGTTGAGGTTGAAAAAGAGTATGTGCCACCAATTCCTTTCCCACAGAGAGTACTGAAAAATAAAAAGATTGGTGGGGAAGACAAAGAGAGAGAGATTCTGGATGTATTCATAAAGGTGGAAGTGAACATCCCGCTTCTGGATGTGATTAAGCAGGTTCCAAAATATGCAAAGTTTCTGAAGGATTTGTGCACAAACAAGAGGAGGTTGAAGGGTAATGAGAGAGTCAATTTGGGGCGAATTGTTTCAGCCCTCATTCAACCTAAGCCTGCACCTGAAAAGGTCACTGTCTCGGCCCTCACTCAGGCAATGCCACAGAAATTTAAGGATCCGGGAACTTTTGCTATTCCATGCACCATTGGGGACAGTAAATTCGACAATTGCATGTTGGATTTAGGAGCTTCTATTAATGTTATGCCCACTTCTGTTTTCAACAATCTTGATCTTGGTCCTTTGCAACATACGGGTCTCACTATCCAGTTGGCAAACAGGACCAATGCTCGCCCCATTGGAGTGGTAGAAGATGTGCTGGTACAAGTTAATGACTTGATTTTCCCTGCTGACTTTTACATCCTGGACATGGCAGGGGAAACAAATTCAAGCAGATCACCAATCATCCTGGGCAGACCGTTTATGAAGATGGTGAAGACAAAGATTGACGTGGATGATGGAACCATGTCCATGGAGTTTGGTGACATTGTTGCAAAATTCAACATTTTCGATGCTATGAAGCATTCCTTGGAAGAGCACTCTGTCTTTCAAATAAAGTTGCTCTCTGAAATTGTTGATGACACTTATGATGACTTGGTTGCTGACTTCCCATCTATTTCTGGTTTTGATGATATTTATTCATGTGTTGATTGTACTCACACTGACCCTTGTGCTGTCTGTGCTGAGATTGATGCTGCTTTGGAAGGTGACAGTGTAGATGAAGCTGTCTGTTTAGCTGAAGTTCTTGACAGTACGGCTGACTCAAACATACCATCTATTGAGCAGCCACCCTCCTTGGAGCTTAAACCATTGCCTGAAAATCTGAAGTATGCTTACTTGGAGAGGGATGAAAAGCTTCCAGTTATAATTTCCTCTAACCTTGATTCTGACCAGGAAACTATGCTCTTGGAGGTTTTGAAGAAGCATAAGAAGGTGATTGGGTGGACCTTGGCTGACATACCAGGTATTAGCCCCTCCAGGTGTATGCATAGGATCTTGTTGGAGGATGGGGCTAAAACAGTTAGGCAGCCCCAAAGGCGGCTCAATCCCTTGATTCTTAATGTTGTGAAGAAGGAGGTAATGAAACTCTTGCATGCGGGTATCATATACCCTATCTCTGACAGTAATTGGGTGAGCCCAATGCAAGTTGTACCTAAGAAGTCTGGACTCACAGTGGTGAAAAATGAAAATGATGAACTTGTTCCCACTAGAGTCCAGAATAGCTGGAGAGTTTACATTGATTACAGGAGGTTGAACCAGGCTACTAGAAAGGATCACTTTCCTTTGTCGTTCATCGATCAGATGCTTGAACGGCTAGCAGGTAAATCACACTACTGTTTTCTTGATGGTTTTTCAGGTTACTTCCAGATCCACATTGCACCAGAGGATCAGGAAAAGACCACTTTCACGTGCCCCTTCGACACTTTTGCTTACAGGAGGATGCCATTTGGTCTTTGCAATGCTCCTGGCACATTCCAGAGATGCATGATTAGCATTTTTACTGAATATATTGAAAATTGCATGGAATTGTTTATGGATGATTTCACTGTTTATGGCTCTTCATTTGATGCATGCTTGCATAGTTTGAAATTGGTTTTAGAGAGATGCATTGAAACTGACCGTGTTTTGAACTATGAAAAATGTCATTTTATGGTTGAACAGGGGATTGTTTTGGGGCATATTATTTCTAAAGAGGGTATTTCAGTAGATCCTGCTAAGATTGATGTGATTTCTACACTGCCTTACCCATCTTGCGTTCGCGAGATTCGTTCTTTTCTTGGTCATGCAGGTTTCTACAGGCACTTCATAAAGGATTTCAGCAAGATAGCGCTCCCTCTGTCAAACTTGTTGAAGAACGACGCCACTTTCAACTTTGATGACAACTGCAAGAAGGTGTTTGATTTCTTGATGAAGGCATTGACCTCCACTCCCATCATCCAGCCTCCTGACTGGACCCTCCCTTTTGAGATCATGTGTGATGCTTCTAACTATGCTGTGGGGGCGGTCCTTGCACAAAGGGTGGGCAAGGCTGCCCATGTGATTTACTATGCTTCTAGGACTCTAGATGCTGCACAGGCTAATTACACCACTACTGAGAAGGAACTTCTAGCTATTGTTTTTGCTCTTGATAAATTTAGATCATATTTGCTAGGTTCCAAGGTTGTTGTTTTTACTGACCATGCATCTTTGAAGTACTTGTTGAAGAAACCAGAAGTAAAATCGAAATTGATTCGACGGCTGATCACTTGAGCAGAATAGAGAGGAATGAAGATCCTTCCCCTATTCAGGATGACTTTCCTGATGAGCAGCTCTTGCAGTTACATGGGGTAACTCCTTGGTTTACTGATAATGTTAACTATCTTGTTGCTGGTGTTTTGCCAACAGGTGCAACCAGGGCACAAATTCACAAACTCAAGAGTGATGCCAAATATTATGTTTGGGATGATCCATATCTGTGGAAATTTGGCAGTGATCAGGTAATTAGGAGATGTGTCCCCGACTATGAGATTAAGTCTATTTTGTACTTTTCTCATGCCTCTCAAGTAGGGGGACACTTTGGGCCACAAAGGACTGCAAGAAAAATCCTGGACTCAGGTTTTTATTGGCCCACCATTTTTAGAGATGCTTATGAGGTTTACCGGACTTTAAAGAGTGTCAGACAGCAGGTACAGCCATCACTCGTAAGAGTGAAATACCTCAGTAACCTATGCTTTTCTGTGAGGTGTTTGATGTGTGGGGAATTGACTTTATGGGTCCTTTCCCTGCATCTTTTGGTTCTTTATATTTTACTGGCTGTTGACTATGTTTCAAAGTGGGTGGAAGCTATCCCCACTAGGACTAATGATTCTAGAGTTGTTGCAAATTTTGTCAGGTCCAAAATTTTTTGCAGGTTCGGAACACCTAGTGCTATCATAAGTGACCAAGGCACCCACTTCTGCAACCGCACCATAGAATCTTTACTCCGGAAGGATTGGAGCCGCCGTCTAGAAGACGCACTTTGGGCTCAAAGAACCGCTTTCAAGACACCAATAGGGATGTCTCCCTATAGACTTGTGTTCGGTAAGGCATGCCATCTTCCTGTAGAGATTGAGCACCGTGCTTATTGGGCAGTCAGAAGCTGTAATTTGGAAATGCAAGGGGCAGGCATTGAAAGGAAACTCCAATTACAAAAGCTTGAAGATCTTAGGCTAGAAGCCTATGAAAGTTCTCGAATCTACAAAGAGAAAACCAAACACTTCCATGATCAGATAATTTCTAGGAAGGAATTCTCTGTGGGCCAACAGGTTTTATTGTTTAACTCCCGCCTGAAGGTGATGGCTGGGAAACTTCGATCCAAGTGGATTGGCTCATTTGTTATCACTAATGTTTTCCCTCATGGTGCAGTAGAAATTAAAAGTGTAGGTAGCAACAAGGTCTTTAAGGTTAACGGGCAGCGCTTGAAGCTATTCCATGAGAGCTCAGTGCCTGAAGATGCAACTGTTGAAGAGCTCTCCTTGGGAGAGCCCACCTACACTACAACTTGATCAGGGAGCACCTCCTCCTTTCCCCCACTCTTACTTTATATTTGTGTTCCTTCATTGAGGACAATGCATGTTTTAAGTATGGGGGAGGGAACCAATTGTTTGTTTTTGTTTTGTTTTCCTTGTTTGTGTTGTTTTGAGTCCTATGTGTGTTGAGTCTTGTGTCGGTGAGCTCGTTGGATTTCAATCAAATTTTGCACAGATGAATTGCATGACATGTGTTGACTGTTGATGATTTTCCCCCTAGGTTTTGAGAATTGAAAATTGACCCCCATGTGAAAAATTGAAAATTAAACTTTGAGATATTCCATTATGACTGCATGATTTATGATAAGTTTGGGGTGAAAGGGTGCACACACTAGGGATAGAATCTCGATCAAACAATTTGCGAAAATATCCAGGTGAGGAATTTGAGCCTCCAACATGTTTTTAACTGTGTGAATCACTCTCAAGTTGCACTTTCCCGAATTTGCTTGAGTCTCTTCATGGTTTGCATGTTTATGTGCTTGCATCAAATGATTTAGGCAATTTTCTTTGAAATAACCACTTGGCCTAAAAAGAACCATCCCTAATGCATGTTCCCTAGTTAGACATATTGAGCCTAATTAGCCTATTGTTTCTTGATGACCTTATGTTACAAGCCAAAATCTGGAAAAACCATGTTAACCCAATCTTAGGATTAGGAGAGCATGGAAGCTTAGCAAGAGAAGGGTTGCAAGAAACTAAGTTTGGGGTGGCTACGAGGTTTGATATGTCATTCTGGGTTGAGAAAAAGAAAAATAAAGGTTGAAGCCAAGGGCAAAAAGAAAAAGAAAAAAAAGAAAAAAAATTGCCAAAAGAAAAGGGGCAAAAACAAAAAAAGATAGTGTCAAAGGAAAAAGGCTGTAGTCACCCAAAGCATAAAGAAAAATGGAAAAAGGAATTTGAGTGGAAGTTCAATGTGTCAAAATGCTCATGCTCTCTTAGTTCCTAGGGACTTAAGCCTAGTACCTTTGAGTATCCTACCTTTAGCCAGGCCCCATTACAACCTTTAAAAGACCTTTTGATGTTGCATGCATGTTTTCGTGGGAACCTTGATTGAGATGAAAATCAAATTCATGGGAAGTGCTCTTGAAATGTGAACTTGAGTGAAAAGTTGATAGCCTAGACAAAAATTGAGCGAATGAGTGAAATATTACATGCCCTTGTGAGGAAGGCGATTGTTTGAAATTGGTGATATCCTTTTTGTGTGTGACTTGGATCCTCAACTTAGATTAATGATTGCATGAATGATGGAATTCTCAATTGTTTAAAGTAAATGAATGTGGGGATTACATTGTTGCAAGGGGAGGGGGGGAGGGACATTGAAGAAAAATTGTTTTGTTGAAATTACATGAAATTTGTGCGAAATTGGTTGAATCCTTTAAGCTTGCCAAGTTTGAGTCTTTTTTGAGTTTTAGTTTTCTTGGGGACAAGCAAAGTTTAAGTTTGGGGTATTTTGATCAGCCTCTGGTTGACTAGTTTTATAACTAGTAAGACCATGGTTTTTGCACTAATTATTCGAGTTTCAATCTCGTTTTAGCCCGGATTTGGATTTGATTGTCCTAAAGCAACATTTTGAGTTTATTAAGTAGTTTAGGACATTTTAGTTAGTTTTTGAGTCAAATAAAGCATTCACCGCTATTTCATAATTTCAGTTAAAAAGGGAAGCACTTAGAGCCAAGGGAATGAAGGAAACAATGGAAATTGCAATCCTGGAAGTTTCGCCTCGCGAGCTTGAAGACCAGCTGAACAGCAATAGTCACCCTCTTTGTCTCACCTCGCGAATCACTATCTCGCCTCGCGAGCTTGAAGGCCTGACTGTGCCAGAGAATGTCACCCTTTCGGTCTCGCCCCGCGAATCACTGTCTCGCCTTGCGAGAACTCAATTTTGAACTCGCACCACTTTTAATATTCGCCTCGCGAGAGGCTACTCGCCTCGCGAGCGGGCATAGATCCTGAAGGTTATAAATTGCTGTTTTAGAGCAGATTGCAGGGATTTTTTTAGGACTTCTTCTTTTCTTTTCATATTGACGGCTGCGAACTAGTTCCTATGGTTTTTATGATGTATTTGATGGAGAACTAATCACCAGTGATTAATCTGCTGTAATCGGTTTCCGTCGACACTTGAGGTTCTATAATTCCGAATTGATTTGCTTCTCCTTTTCAATACTATGCTATATGTTCTGTTTGCTTAATTCAGGATTGTATAGAATAAGTATTGGTTTATTTCGATGATTCTATGTTCCTATACCTAATCACGTTTGCTTAATTCGCGTGTGTTCAATCGTGTTATCTTAATTCACGAGAGCTTCAATCCGTTTGCTTAATTCGGAATTAGGAACATATATCTCGTAGTGTCAATTTCGCTTGTTAATTGCTGCTACAATCGAAAAGGGATTAGAAACCGCTTAGGGCATGGAATTATGTGAACCGATGATAGTTGGGAACCGAGACAGTAGATTAATCGTTTTTAGCTTATTGATAATTACTTATTTGCATTGTTTTTCTTAATTTCATTCATTCAACCCACCCCCCCCCCCCCCCCCCCCCCCCCCAAAAAAACTGATTTTGAGGTTAATAACAATCCAAGAGTCCTTGTGATACGATATTCGAGTTGTCGCGCCCTAGCTGCAGTTTTGGTAAACCACTCGTTCTTTTTGACCCGTGTGCGATAGCGTGTCAATCGGTTTATCACCTTTAGAGAAAGTGATGCGCCCGTGAAGATGATTTTTATACCTTTCCAATCCAGCATTATATTCTTCCTCTGGAATCTTCACTGTGATTTCATCACCCTTTAGTCGTGGACGTGGGAGTTGGATATAAGGAATATCACAAGAGTTTTGCAATGCTTATGCAAACGATTTCCTTTGTGGAGTCAATGAAGAAACATCATCAGGAGAAGCATCATGAGGAGAAGATGGCGAAGGGGGAGAAGAAGATAGGGCCGCTGCCTTGGCCAAGAAACCCCAAGGGCAGACGGCAGCCATGAATACCATGCAAACCATAGAGAAAACCCTAGCAGAGATCATTCTTTCGCCTTTCACCCAACAACAAAGGAACAATCTGATCTCACCAGAGATAGTCAAAGTTAGAATGGAGAATGACGATTTGAACTCAGGTCTTTAACCTTAGTGGGAAACTACTAAACGATTAAGCAATGCTACCAACATACTATTTTCAACACTCTCCAACACAGACTTTACTATTAGAGCTTGTTTGTTTATGCGTTCTGCTGCCCTCCAACGTCTCTCAGGAAAAAAAAGGAAGGAGGCGGTGCTTTGGAAAAACGCTCATTGGGACTTGTGTTTTCCCATTTGCGTTAGAAATAATTTCAAACAAATATAGGCTTAGTGAGACCCATATGAAATTCACCCAATAATCAAGATTGTGTTGGAGAGTGTTAAAAAAAGTGTGTTGCCAATTTAATCCAAAACATAGAGAAAGTATTTTATCCATGAGAATAAAGCAAAATATTAACTTTCCACACAGCAAAATATAGGCCATTGCTGAAAAGAATAGTACCCCAATTGCAATGTAGTATCTGAACCTCCTCTCTTATTTCCATTGCTGCTACCAGCCAAGTTAGGACTTTCAGAATCAGTGTTTCCAAACAAATTCACTTTCTCCATAGGTTGATAATGAAGATATGATGGGACGACAAGTTCTTTTGGGGGAAACAGGGAATGAAGCTCCTGAATGTAGGTATATATTTGATTATGTTTTGATGAGTGACAAATGCAATACCCCGTTTTCTCAATTAGTGTATGTGGAAAGAATTAAGAATGTTTGAAGGAATAGTCATTGTTGATCACGTATCTAGGCAAGTATACCTAGTCGTACAAGTAATATGGTGGTGAGATCGATATCGTTCCCACGAGGATCGGTTGCCAATTACCAATTCACAAGTCAAACAACTATCTAGACTAAATGAAGAAAGATCAAAACATAAAATAAAGCAACAAAATGTTTTTTTTTTTGTCTTTTTGGGAACTTTTAACAAACACTTGGAGTGCAGAAAGAGGTGTTTGGATTAAATTTTACCAAACCTTAGCCTCATGCAATACCAAGACTAGATACCTCCCATTCATGCTTCAAATATTAAAATCAACCCATGAAATTACTCAAGCCCTAATTCCTCAGATGGCAAGAGCCTAAATCCACTAATAGACCCTAATTCCTTAGGTGGCCTAGATTAATGAATTTGCATTAAGATTAAGGATTACGCAATTACTAATAAATCAAACTCCATTCCTAGATGCAAGGTTTACTAGGTGATTAATTCCAGATCAAGAATTGATAAGAACGTCCCCATTGCAAATCAAATCTTAAAATCAGTTTATGGGTAGCCAAACCACAAAAAGCATTAAGCGTAGGAATTAAACACTAATACGAAGGCATGAACACATATTAATCAATCACGGCAAATACATAATATTCAGTTTGGTTACATCTAATCCCAACAACAGGGATTTAGCTACTCATAGAGAAAGCCAAAACTAAAACAGTAGGGACAAAGGAAAGAAGAAGGGAGAGAAGAAACTCCATTGGAAGCTTTTCCCAGTCGTCGGCCTCCTTTGATTCTAGGGTTTCAGTCCTCCTCAACCGCCAGGCTCCAAGGTCTTCCTAGGGTGAAAGTGCTCCTAGGGTAAAAGTCCCCATTTTTCTGTGTGTCTGTGATCTGGTCCAAGTCCAGAGATCTCTCCCTTTTCTGTTTGTTCTGCGCTCCTATTTATAGAGAGGCCGCGCGTCACGACCATGATGGCCGTCACGGCCAGGCCGTGACGTTTTCTGGAATGGGCGCGCTTTCAAATTTGGAGCATCACGGCCGTGATGCTTATCACGGCTAGGCCGTGATCAGTTCTTCCTGGCCTGTCACGGTCGTGATGGTCATCACGGCTAGGCCGTGACAGCTTCTGACTTTTACCTTCAATCTTCTCAGTTTTCTTGATAATGGCAGTAATGGTCATCACGGCTAGGCCGTGATGGGCTCTGCTTGGCTCATTTTCTTCACTTTTCCAGCTCTATTTCATCCAAGCTCCATCATGGCTAATTCTGAGCATTTAATCATTAATTTCCTGCAAAACAACACCACGAAACCGCCTTACCCATTCCAAGCTAAAAACTAACTAAAAAAAAATTAAACATGCCTAAACTATATGAAAATGCATGCAGAAATGTACATGAATTATGATGTGAAATCACACTATCAAATCACCCCAAGCTTATTCAATTGCTTGTCCTCAAGCAATCACTAAGGCCAGAAGAGATATATAATCAGAACATGGATAGTGAACCAAGAACCCGAGTAGTAACTAATCCAAGTAACAGGCATTTTCAAATAATTCAGCAAGAGACAATCAATTTCAAGTCCAATTAGAAGCTTAGGTTTCTTAGACTCATATTCTCACTGATTCGGGCAGTCTTTCTCACCTGAAAATCACCCCAAGCTTGTTCATTTGCTTGGCACTCTTTCTCGCCTCACTCAAGTGTTCAAGGATATATGATAATTCGCTCAATTTCCTCAAGGAATGGATTCTACCATAAGCCTGACTATCAACCGACTCTCTACTTTATTAATGAAAACAATTAAGAATCAAGAGGTCTTTTGCTTTGGTTGTAACGGGGCCATGGGATTAATCGTTAGGTGGGGAAATCAAGAAAAGGAAATTTCAAAAGGCTGCACAAAATATCAAGCATTGCAAAGCATGACACCTTCTAAAATACCTTTCTGGGTTTTGATTCATCTTTCCACCTTTCTTTCTTTCTTTTTATTTTATTTCTCACTTTCTTTTGTCATCCCCTTCTCCTTTGGCTCTTTCTCTCTCTCTCTCTCTCTTTTTTTGATTTAGAGAAGGGGAGATTTTCAATTCAAGAGATTTTTTTTTTTTTGACTTTCTCATCCCATACTTTTTCAACTACCTTTTTACCATTTGTGTAATACTTTAGAAGGTCTCCTATCAAGCATATTCATCAAAGTAATTCAAGGTACCAAGAAAAGTATTTTATTCTTGTAGGCTTAAAATTGGGCAACTAAGGGGTAGCATTTAGTCAATCAAAGCTCAGAAGGCCGGAAAAATACCTAGTGCCTCAATCATTTTCAAAAAATGTTTTCACAATTTTTTAAGCTTCAAAACGGTTTCAAGTCAAGTTCTAGATAATACCATCCAAGAGGAATAACACTCTATCACAAGGAATGGGGTAGATTTAGTGAGTACCCCTTTTTGGCTCAAAATATCACATTTTAGTAGTCCAAAAATCGATGAGAAATACAATTCTACGAAACCACATGCTAATTATCAACTATCACAGATCATCTCAAGAATTTTTATTTGTAGCCTTATCACAAGAATAAAAAATTGGGTTCAAAAATTCACTATCACAATTTATTTGGCACCCAGTTCTTACAATTGGATGCAAAATCTAAGCAAGGGGCAATCGAATCATGTGATCATGCAAAGTTATGCCTATATGAATGCAACATGCAAAATGAACAAGTATGCAAAAGTACCCCTACCCTAAGCTTAAAAATTTACATTGTCCCCAATGTAAACAATCAAGTCGGAGAGAGGAGAAAAATGGAATGACTTACCGAGGTGGTAGCGGGTGCTGGCTCACATTCCAGTCAGAAACTTGTTGGGAAATGCATCACGGCCGTGAGCCTCATCACGGGCAGGCCGTGATCAATTCTGGTCCACAGGGGCTGGCCTGTCACGGCCGTGACCTCCATCACGGCTAGGCCGTGATGCTTTCTGATCTTCAGGGCTGGCTCATCACTCTCGTGATGCTGATCACGGGCAGACCGTGATCCTTTCTGGACTTCACATTAAGCTCATCACGGCCGTGACCAGTGTCACGGCCTGGGCATGATGGTTGCTGACTTTGCTTTTCCTTGTCTTCTTGCTCTTACTTCCTTCTTTCCCTGAAATCACTTGGCAAATCTCAATTTATTATTTTTCCTCTTGATCTTCTCAAATTATTCAAGAGTTAAATTCAAAGACAAAAACTAACTAAAGAGAAGGGTTAAGAAAACTTGGGTTGCCTCCCGGTAAGTGCTTCTTTAACGTCACTAGCTTGACTGCTTAGGATCCTCCTCCAGGATCCCATGGTCTGTGGAGTGGCGATTGCAGAAGCAATATGAATCTATCCACAATTCCACCTAGCCAGTGTGTGAAAACTCCATTGAGCTCTACAATTATGAACTCACTTCCTCTCGGGTCAAATGGTGTTTTCTCGAGGAAGTTTGACAGACAAGTGAAAGGGACTAACTTAGCAGTGTCCACACATGCATTTAAGCCGACATATTTATCTAATGCAGCAAATTCAGGCTTCTTAGCAAGCATGGTGGAGTGGATGTTTTCCATATGACCTGCCTTCTCACTTGTTCTTTCCTAAGGATGTGTGAAAGGTAATTCCTCTTGTTGTGACTCGTCTACCATCACCACTTCATCGTCATTTTGATCCATCCCCACAACCAGATTTTGGTCAAATTGTGCTCCATGTGACTCTTGTACTAACTGTTTACAAATTTCCTAAACTTGCATTGTGAAATTATGCATCACAGCTTCGATACTATCGCAATTGGCTCTTGTTTTGGCCTCAGAGATGGACAGCTCTTGGGAATATTGTTCTAGAGCAACTTTCAAAGGTGTTTGCTCATTCCCTTCCCATTCTTCTTCTTGTGGCTCTTCTACCACCACCACTTCATCTTCGTTTTGATCCATTCCCCCAATCATATTCTGCTCAAATTCTGTTTCATGTGGCTCTATGGGAATAAAACATGGTGGTGGAGGTGGCAAATACGAGCAAAAGGTTTCCCAATCCTCCTTGGAGATATTATATACAAGCCTACTAGTCACACTGTCAATTTGTGCTAGGATAATATGATCCATCAAATCTATGAAGTCTCTCAAACTCCAGTTGTCCTCCAAAGTGTGACTTGAGGCTTCCTCATCAGGTGGATAATAATAATTTTCCATGAATTTCGTCCACCTTGCAAAAACAGAACTCAAAAGAAAAGATCAAATATATACAGAAAAATAAAAAAAATGTCTAAATTAGTTGCCTCCTTTGTTACTAATGATATTGGCAAAACCAATCCTCGGCAACGGCGCCAAAAACTTGTTGACGGATCTAGGCAAGTATACCTAGTCGTACAAGTAATACGGTGGTGAGACCGATATCGTTCCCACGAGGATCGGTTTCCAATTACCAATTCACAAATCAAACAACTATCTAGACTAAATGAAGAAAGATCAAAACATAAAATAAAGCAACAAAATGTTTTTTTTGTCTTTTTGGGAACTTTTAACAAACACTTGGAGTGCAGAAAGAGGTGTTGGGATTAAATTTCACCAAACCTTAGCTTCATGCAATACCAAGACTAGATACCTCCCATTCATGTTTCAAATATTAAAATCAACCCACGAAATTACTCAAGCCCTGATTCCTCAGATGGCAAGATCCTAAATCCACTAATAGACCCTAATTCCTTAGGTGGCCTAGATTAATGAATTTGCATTAAGATTAAGGATTACGCGACTACTAATAAACCAAACTCCATTACTAGATGCAAGGTTTACTAGGTGATTAATTCCAGATCAAGAATTGATAAGAACGTCCCCATTTCAAATCAAATCTTAAAATCAGTTTATGGGTAGCCAAACCACAAAAAGCATTAAGCGTAGGAATTAAACACTAATACGAAGGCATGAACACAGATTAATCAATCATGGCAAATACATAATATTAAATTTGGTTACATCTAATCCCAACAACAGGGATTTAGCTACTCATAGAGAAAGCCAAAACTAAAACAGTAGGGACAAAGGAAAGAAGAAGGGAAAGAAGAAACTCCATTGGAAGCTTTTCCCAGCCGTCGGCCTCCTTTGATTCTAGGGTTTCAGTCCTCCTTAACCGCCAGGCTCCAAGGTCTTCCTAGGGTGAAAGTGCTCTTAGGGTAAAAGTCCATGTTTTTCTGTGTGTCTGTGATCTGGTCCAAGTCCAGAGATTTCTCCCTTTTCTATCTGTTCTGCGCTCCTATTTATAGAGAGGTCACGCGTCACGACCGTGATGGCCGTCACGGCCAGGCTATGATGTGTTCTGGAATGGGCGCGCTTTCAAATTTGGAGCATCATCGCCATGATCAGTTCTGCCTGGCCTGTCACGGTCGTGATGGTCATCACGGCTAGACCGTGACAGCTTCTGACTTTTGCCTTCAATCTTCTCAGTTTTCTTGATCATGGCCATGATGGTCATCACGGCTAGCCCGTGATGGGCTCTGCTTGGCTCATTTTATTCACTTTTCAAGTTCTATGTCATCCAATCTCCATCATGTCTAATTCTGAGCATTTAATCATTAATTCCTGCAAAACAACACCACGAAACCACCTTACTCGTTCCAAGGTAAAAACTAACTAAAAAACAAATTAAACATGCCTAAACTATATGAAAATGCGTGCAGAAATGTACATGAATTATGATGTGAAATCACACTATCAGTCATGTTCCTTAGGTGTTAATTAGCTTGCGTTTCAAGTTTGAGGAGTATCAGAGTCAAAACGGGTCCAGAACGCAAGGAAACACAAATCGAGAGATTATTTAATCGACTAATTAATTAGTTGAGAGTTGGGATATTAAAATTAGGTCGGGCTTAAGTGAAATAGATTTTTAGGAATAGCATAAAATAATTGCAGAAGAATATCCCAACAGTAGGTTACGCGGGGAAAATGCAGAAGAAAATACCCAATTGTCTTGAGGGGGGTAACACATGGCAACACGTGTTGGAGACACATGTCACAAATGGACACATGTCTTCAAGAAGGAAGGTTCCATGGAGTGGGGCTGCCACCACATGCCACATGTTTTCCACTAAACTCCTAAGTTGACACCTATCATTGAACCAAACTATACCTAGCATCTAAACAAATGACACCTAGCATGCACTAATATATCTAAACTAGTCTAAGGCATTAACTAACTAAAACAAAGTGACCAGACTTCATCTTCCTCTATGTATTTTGGACCAGAGGAGCAAATGAAGAAAAAGGCATAGAAGCCAATATTGGAAGCTTGGTTGAAGAAGAAAGAACTCAACCCGGATACAACATAACCAGTCATAATACAATCGTTGCCAAACACTTTTCAACCATTAGATCGCTCTCAAATTTGATATGAAGTTTCAAGACTTGTGGTTCTTCATATCCAACTATCATAGTTTTGAAAGAAGCTCCACCGTGTGAGATATTCAGCTAGCATGGTGGACTTAGATGGTGAGAAACTCAACCCGTATACTATCTAACTTGTTACCATAGAACGGCCATCCGTGATTCGTTCACAGTTAGATCGAGATGAAACTTTGTGAGAAGGTTAAGGACAGATATTGCTTCATTTTCACCGTTCGGTTTTATAACTAAAGGTATTAAACAGGAGATATGGAGCTTGAACAGTAGCCTTGAAATGTAGAATAGCCATTCCCAAACCCACAACTATGCCTCTGTAAAATCATAACTGCAGATTTGTGCACCATTGGATCGATCTAAAACTTTGTCAGATGGTTTAAGGCTTGCTTTTCTTTATTTTCATCCGTCGGATTGGTGAGTAGAAGTCCGAAGCTCAGATTGTAGTGGTTTCGGTTGTGGGATTTTAACACCGATTGCGTACTCGTGTTCGTTGCTTCGACATCTTCGAGGTCACGTCCTTGCATGTGAGAATCGTCAAGGTATATAGCTGTCGACATTTGTACTTTTTAAGCTATTTAAATTCATTCTACTCCTATTCTTAGCTGCAATATCATTTTCGATGCTTTTTAGGCTTTTACGGGTTTTTCTGTCAAAGCGATCGAACGGGAAATCGACCACTGGTTCGGAACCGAATCTGACTTCATGGGACAACGGCTGTGTTGGTGAGTTTCCTCTTTGATTTCTTGTGTTTAATTCGTTTCAGGTCATCGTTTAAATTCTCGTGTTGGTCGGTTGTTGATTCTGTGATTGTTTGTGTTTCTTACTGTTTTTGGACTTCGTGCGTGTGCTCGAGACAATTTTTGGTCCAACACACGTATCGTAGGTGTCCATATAAGATTTGATGTTGTTTTTGGAAAGCGTGCCGAGGTTCGTGCCGGTAGCGTGGACGGGTTCAAGAGCATTACGGGGAAACGTGCACTGTCAGGTGAGGGGGAAGAAACCTTAATTATCGGGACAATAGGCATAAATTATGAACATTAACATGTGTGGGGATTCTCAATCCCCGTTGATTATTGGTTGATAATAGGATGTGTGATAACATGCTTATCGGAGTATATGATGTATATTTAATATGTCGTTTATGCTTATATGATAACATGCATAGGTGATGTATAGTTAATATTTTTATTGATGATATGATGGTAAGTTCACTAGGTGTTGTTGAGATATATTGATGTGTGGTGAATTAATCGTGATGATATTTTGGAGATGGTTGATATGAATTTAAGTTGATAGTTTGAGTAGGAAATTATGATGTTATGGTGATATTGAGGTGTTAGATGGAAAAGTGGTGTGAAACTATGTGGTGATGATTGCATGCTCATATCATATCATGTTGCTGATCAACCTTGTGGGTATCCGCAATTGTTGTTGAGCAGATACTATTATAAGGTTGATGGTTGTGATTGACTACAACGATAGTTGGATAGTTGTCACAGGAGGGTCGTATGGATAGCTTCAACAGTTGGTTGAGTGCCTATCATACGAGGTCGGATCATACTTGTGTATGTAATTGCAACATCTGTTTGAGTGGTTATTACACAAGGGAGGTGACCGTATCGACTGCAACAGCCGTTTGAGTGGTCGTTACAGTGGAACCGTGTGAACATTTGCTAACAGCTGGGTAATTGCCACACAAGGTTGAGGTGGACTATCCAAAGCGACCAAGATGACGTAACTCATATTGGTAACGCGGGAGCTAGTAACTCAACTACCCGACTTATGTTGTTGTAGAATTGGCCGATTATGCATGTAGGACTAGTTATGCATTAGAATAAGTTATGATCCTAGTTGCTGAGATATCGAGGTTGATTGGTATGACAATGATCTTGGGAGACGGTTGTGCTTGTTTATGTACATGTTGATAAGTAGTATTTTATGATGTTTCCACTATATGATGATTAGAGTTTCTTACCTCCTGTATATCTTTGTCTCTAAGTTTCTGTTATGTTGATTCGGCTCGTGATTCGAAGATGGAGATGAGCTTTTAGCTAGTGCCGAGACGAGGAAGGTGATGAGAATGATAACGTCTCTCACGAGGACTTTCATAGTTGAAGTTGAGTCTTTTATTAGTTATACCACGGCCAGTGGAGTGTCTGTATTGCATATGCCTTTGCTTCCTTCATAACTCTAATATTGTGTGTGTGTGTGTGTGTGTATATATATATGTTTTATTGTTTAAAATACATGCTGTAAATGTTTTAAATTTCTCATATAATTTTTTTTTACATGCATTTGCATTGATGTGGCACCCTAAAGGGGGATGTCACAACAAACACTAACCTTAAGCATGCAGGTACTCAAAGGTTAGCTAGCAAAGCAAGAAATAAATATGCTAAGAGTATCAAGTTTTCAAGCATCAAGACCTCAAGCGAAATTGTGTAAATATACTAGGTCTTAGTTTTCTTGTAAGGGTATGATGACTAAAACTCACATTGGCTCATTTAATCAATTTAATTGAAACACTACACTTTTGGATAAAAGAAATTTCATGAGTGTAAAAGTGTGTGTGTAATCGTGATATAGAATGAGAGAAAGTGAGAGTGAGTGAGAAGAATAAAATTGAGTGTCTGTGTGTGTACACATGCCTAGGACCCATGTGAGTGAGGGGAGAGCGGAGGGAGAAAATATCTTGTGAGGTTTCTTCAAGAAGCCTCATCCAAGGGTCAAAAATGCTACTTGAATGAGTTGTCATGCATCCATTGGTGAGGGAAAAAGGTAAAATTGATAAAAATTAAAACTACAATCAAGAAAAGATGTTGTTCCTTGAAGATAATTGAGACACCCAATGTCCCATTAAAGAAGGCCTTAATTTATAATTAACGTTATCGCGATTATTACAAACGAAAATATGTAAGCGTTCGGAAGAAGAAAATTAAAACGTTTAAAACATAAAACATGCACAACGGTAAACACACCAAACATATATACATAATATATACAACGATCACTATCTGGGTATGAACTCTCCCAACAGAGGGTGCCTGAAAGAAAATCCTAGAAATAGGCATGAAAGAAAAATCCTAGAAATACCCGGCCCGCCTCTAAAAAATACATCAAAAAGTAAAATAAGTTCACAAAGGCTCACAACCTAACAGGCGCATCCGACTTAACCATATCACAGACGATAAGGGCGCCTGGAGCTACCCTCTCCCTCCCCATAGGTCCGTCGGTAGACTCTGCAATAACGGGTCCTCAGCTCCCAAAATGACTCATCGATGCTCATGACGATACATCGTCGATGATAGTGATACATTGTCCGAGCACTTCGCTGCCTCCGACCCTGCTACACCATGCCAACATGTCTCCTCGCCTCTGAGCGGTCCACCATGTTCCACATATCGTCAGGGAACTCCCTCTGACGAGGTGGATATCACATCTCTGAAAAGGGTAACCTCTGTGAAATCCGATACGGGCAGTCTAGGTGAAAGTAAGGACCATCTCCCATCTGTATATAGAAACTCACTAGGCCGACGTATGTCATGAAGAATCGTGAATGGTCGACCTGCCATCCAGGATCGTCATGATAGACGATATCAACATCGCACAGTATCGGGATCCTGGGAGGGATACAGATAGTGCCTCGACTAGTAACCCAAGTTCGCCGCTGTCTCCGTCCTGCTGGCGCTGCTCATCTATCAGGTTTACATACAGAGAAACATAAAGGGAAAGAGGGAGATAAACAACAGTACATGGTCATAAAAATGGGGATGGGGATACATAGAACAATAATCACATATACATATAACACATGCAGCAAGTAATAGGCAACCATCTTCCGAATCACACCAACATAGTACATCTTCGAAGTTCACTCTCAGATCAGTCCACTAAGGAGTCTCACTCCTATGCATGTCGGCTGATATCTCTCATTCGGGTCTCAGCCTCGAGACATTCTCCTTACCGAGCCCCACTGCTTAGAGAAAGTTAGTTAGTTTGTCTAGGTAACCCTTCCGCTCTCCGTGACCCATAAGAGTGCATCCCTCTATGTGCACAGCTCCATTAAAGGTATCTGGGTTGCCTCGGAACGTCCACCTGCGATGTGGATACTCAGGGTAAAGTCAGGAAAACCAAGCTATATCCGGGTACACGACACATTAGGAGCTACCTAATGGCCACTGTGAGCCTTCCGAGTCTAGTTCGTACATCCCCAAGGTCTCTTCACAGACCGGCCCCTCTGTAATCCACACTCGCACTCGAGTACAACTAACCTCGTATGACTCAAGGTCATATGGCTCGCCACCTTGGCAAAATACAATGCAACAAACATCACTATAGTTAACACCGAAACCTTCTTACACATTCACACTCTCACTGCGGATGCCCATATATCCCCGGCCTCAAAACCGCAGTCTCAAGGCATTACCACGGTGCTAACCCTCAACACATCCATACAGACATGTATCCATTAGACAAATAGCCAATTACCAATTCTCATATACAAATATAAAATAATCATAAAATCATATTAACATATCAACTATATCAGAAATCACATGTAAGCATATATCAGACTAATAGCATAGCAACATGCAATTCAGACAACCTCAATCATTATCATATTAATAATCTAGAGCTTCAGGCCTATAGTCGATAAATCCACAACCACTAAACCCGAGAAAATGTTAAAAATATTATTTTATTAGAGTTTAGTCGTTTTTGATTATTCGACATACTAGTAGGGTCTGGGGCACCCTACACACATGCATATATAATTATTATTCTACGTTTGCCTCCCCGACGATGTCGGTTACTTTCTCCCCACCTTGGCTTATCTGGTACACTTGCCCAAGCTTAGAATCGCGTTCTTCCTTCACTCACAGCTGCTGCCACGTACGCTTCGGGCCTTCTCGGTGCTCCAAAATGTGCCCTAATTCATGGAAAGAGTCCTGACAATGTCATAAACCCTATTCTTGCAACAGTTTTCCAAACAGAGCTAGAATCGAAGCAAGAATCGAAAGAAAAGGAAATGACAATGTCGATGTGTCGATCAGTTAGGGATTTGAGCATTACCACAGTTATATCAAAGAATCAATAGTCGATACTCGTAGTACTCGCAGCCTTGATCATAACGGTGTAGTCGGAATTTCGATCCGAGGGGCGGATTTTTATCGGGCTAAACTTTCTCTCTCTAACCTCTCTCCTATATCTCTCCCACGAGCTTCTGTTATGTCTTCAAAATCTTAATTTATTTCCTCCAATTTTGACGTTTTAAAAGAAACAAGGGGTCATTGCAGCACTGCGTACACTCGAGCGCAAAAATTCTCACGCTCAAGCGTGAAATCCCCCACGCTTGAGCATGGCCGTCTGCCTCGCCATGCCTCGTCCACATGTCGTTTAGTCAGCCACATGTCAATTCCTCTCAGCACTTCCCACGCTCAAGCGTGTCCTTTCTCACGCTCGAGCGTGGACCACGTTGAACGGCCAAATCAGCAAACCTTCATTTGCATGTTTTGTCACCTTCTGAGCTGATTTGAAGTCCGATAGACCTCAAATTTGAAACATAAGCTCATCAACACCCAAGGAATATGATCAAGTCCTTAAATAAGTGTGCACGCGCGCACGTACATGTATCTAGGACTCATGTGAGACGGGAAGGAGCGGAGTGAGAAAAAATCTTGTGAGGCTTCTTGAAGAAGCCTAATCGAAGGGCCAAAAATGTTACATCAGTGAGTTGTCATGCATCCAATGGTGAGGGAAAAAGTAAAACTTATAAAAATTAAAACTAAAATAAATTGGGGAATATTAGTGTGGCTCTATGATGTGTGGGAGAGATAGGGATATTTCTTCCAATTTCAAATTATGAACATAAAACTTTTCAAAGTGTTTGGAAATTTTGAAATTTAAATTCTAATTTGAATGCGAAATTAGAAATTAAAATAGGGATAATATTAGGAAGTTGGAATTAGGTTCCTGGCTCCAATCTGACATTATACTCTGAAGCAACATTGACTTGAAAAGATGGAGCTATCACTGATTAAAATATTAATATTTTATCAGTGTGACTTTCTTTGCATTTTTGGACTTCAGCCATATTGCCCAAAACCTAAAAATCTTTATACACATATATATATATATATATATATATATATATATATATATATATATATATTTCAAGTCCGAATTTTTATTCTCCATTTTTTCCCTGACAATACTATTTTATACTATAAGTGGAACCCAAACTGAGTCAAAAATAAAACCTTGGACCAATTTTTTTTTTAATTATACCTAATATATCTAACTAATTATGTTAAATTTTTATCAACTATATAAATTTTGGGATGTTACACCCCTTCTTGTTTTGAAAATGATGTTAACTTCCTCTATTGTAGATGATCTTTGGAGTGTTAGTTTAATAAATGAAATGTTACAATTGCCTTTGGAATAAAAAGCCCAAAAATCTGAAGAGCAGAGCAGCTCAGTTGGTAAAAGCTGCCTCGCCTATTGCAATAGGTTGCAGGCTTGAGTCATGTTACAGGGGAAGTAGGGAGCCACTATTGATTCCCTTAGAAAAAAAAGAAAAAAAAGCCCAAAAATCGTATTATTTTCCCTTCAACAACAATATTAATTTGCGAAGTGGACCACTCTAAAGAAAGACAATTGAGCAACGTGGGGCCACATGGTGGATGACTCGCAATATGGACCACCAACGGAAATGACTGACAACATGGGGCCACTATGGGGGACCACCAATGTGAGTTTACGAAAATTAAGGAATGTTGTCCTCACAAAAAGCCTATTTCATTGAATCACTATGAATGGGTTTTCATGAAGAATCATAATTGTGATGTATAAGGGGGTTGTAGTTAATTGTTGCTTTTGCTTGGGCTATGAATATCATGTTCATGGTTGTGATTTATGTTATAAAGATTTCATCATGTTCATTTAGAATAACTGTTACTTTCTTTTCTTTTCTTTTCTTTTTTAATTTTGTTTAAAAAAAAAAAGAGAAAGACAATTGAGAAATGTGGGGCCACATGGTGGATGACTCGCAATATGGACCACCAGCGGAAATGACTGACAACATGGAGCCACTATGGGGGACCACCAATGTGAGTTTGCGAAATCAAGGAATGTTGTCCTCACAAAAAGCCGATTTCATTGAATCACTATGAATGGGTTTTTATGAAGAATGATAATTGTGATGTATAAGGGGGTTGTAGTTAATTGTTGCTTTTACTTGGGCTATGAATATCATGTTCATGGTTGTGATTTATGTTATAAAGATTTTATCATGTTCATTTAGAATAACTGTTACTTTCTTTTATTATTATTTTTTTAATATTGCTTGAATTTATTACACTAATTGTGATGCTTTTCTATTATGATGTTGGGATGTTGGTGTCTATTATGATGCTTTTGCGTACCTTGTTTACAAACAAAATAAAAATTATTTACACTAATTGCATTGTACTTTGCATATATTACAGCAAAACTTAAAAATGTTAAAATTTGAAAAGTAGAAACTTGATTTTCAAATCTTTAAACGCACAATTAAATTCTTCATTTTTTTCATGGAGTTCAGGAGTTAGTAAAAAGAAGTTAATTTCTTCCATATTGACAACATCTAATGACAACATATATTGCATATATCTAACATCTTTGAACCTGATGAAAAGCCGAACAATGATAATGGTGATTTGCTTTCCCTCATTGATTAGTTTTATCTTAAAGATGTGTTTACTCATCGTTAGTTTGTTCCGTATGATATGCATTGAGCAAACTTTATAGTATGAACAAAGTAAAAATGTTTTTCTTTTTTCATGTGTAAGGGTCATAAATGGAGAATCATGCATAAACGAATCCACAAGCAACCTAAGACTCATGCAAGAGAGAATCAAATTCAACTTCGCAATGCTTCTCATCTTGAATGCTGAGAGAAAAAATCTTGCTAATGGGAGAAAAAAAGGATCCATTAACAAAATTTGTGTTTCACCTGATCAAAGCAATCATTGAGCCCCGTTAAGAATCTAGGGAAAAATTCTTAACATGATTTTGGTCCCTTTTAATTTTTTCTTTGGTTTTCATCCCTCTAAAATATGAAATTACTAATTTTAGTCCCTATAAAATAAGTAAATTTTGATTTTGATCCCTATAAATTGTTTTTCTTTGGTTTTTATCCTTCTTGAAATTTATATCACCATTTTTAGTCCCTAACATTCATTTTAATAAAGATAAATATAATTTATTTTAGGATTAAAGGAAAATTTTAGGGAATCATATGCTAACATCACATCACAAAGGTTATTGTACGTTACTTGAGATGTGGTCATCTGTTAAACACATAAATATTTAATAGATTAACAGATGTTACATGACCGAAAATTGTTACTTCAGATTTTACAGGGATAAAAACAAAGAAATTTGTTAATAGGGAACAAGACAAAAATTCACTCATTTTGTAGGAGAAACTTTTCTTTTCACTTCTAGTTTCACTCGCTCATTTCATTCAATTGAACAAAGATGAAGTTTCCTTATATACATGGTGTGAGAGATACGATGTTCGATCTGTGTTTTTTTTTTACAAAAAATATCTTTATGAAAAAAATATTAAAAGGAAAGAAAAAGGAGAGTGGACCCAGAGGGAGACTCCCGAGGTAACAAAAACACTCTCAATATGAACAAATTAGAAAGTCATGCACAACACTAAATAGGTACAGAACAGCATAGCCATGCAAAGTTGCCGTTTAATTCCAAGCTCTCTCGTCATTTGGGGGTAACGCTTCCTTGAGTAAAGCCTCACAACCCCTTTATCTTCTCTTCCAACTCCACCATCTCTCTCTCTCTAACTCTCTCTCTCTCTCTATCTCTCTCCCAACTCTATCAAGCTGTATCAACCCACAAAGGTTCTTGTTTTTTACTGATACAAACAACCTCAAGCTACAACTGGGTGTATGTTTTTTTTTGTTTTGTTTTTTGTTTTCCTGGTTTTTTAGTTTCTGATGATTTAATGTGTCTGTTGCATGAGGTAGCCAATTAGCTGAAATGGGTCGTCGAAAGATTGAGATCAAAAGGATTGAGAATCGTAGTAGCAGGCAAGTCACGTTCACCAAGAGGAGAAATGGGTTGCTCAAGAAGGCTAAGGATCTTTCCATTCTCTGTGATGCTGAGGTTGCTGTTATTGTTTTCTCCAACACTGGGAGGATGTTTGAGTTTTCCAGTAAAGAGTATGTCGCTGAATTTTCTGATATGGATTGCATTTTAATTTTGATTATACCCTTCATTATTTAAATGATAGTTGTTTGTGAATTTTCAGAAGGTCCACTCAATTTAATTTACTAATTTCCCCTTGATTTCCCCCTTCTGTTTAGTATCTTAGTTCTTTTTGTGTGCAACTATTTTATTTTAAAATCTTAGTCAATAAGTAAGGTCATGGAGTTGAAAGTTGAAGTCTTTTGAATGGAAAAAAATTGGTAAAAAGCCTTTAGATCTGGGTCGACTCTGATAAGCGAGAGCAAAAATATATTTTTGGATATCGAGGATTTCATAAAAACAAAAGGAATTTTGAGGGCATGGGAGTTATTCAATATAATTTGTTTTTGCTAGAATTAAGTTGTTTTTCTTTTCTTTTCTTGTGTATGTATTTCAAGGAAGTTTCGATTTTACTTCTAATTGTAATTTATTTATCTATTTTGTGTGAGGGTGGTCTGTTTTGCCTGATCAACATATTGTGGTGTGAGTTATCGTTTTGAAGTGAATTTCAATTATGTAAAGTTGAAGTTGTTTCATTGTGTTTGTAATTGTGTGAGTTCATTGACGGTCAATGCTGTAATATCTGTGTTTCTATATATAATCTTAATTGACAACTGAACTTGTGTCCATCATTAATGTGGCTCGAGGCATTCCTTGTGCTATATCAATACATGTTTTTCTTTCTTACGAATTTGTTTTATAAAAATAAGCAGTTAAAAGTTTCAAATTTCTTTCTTATTTTGCCACATTTTGTAGAGGTAATTTAATTAAAAAAGATGAAGTTTAGTAAATATTATTCAGGTTATCTAAATTCAGTTCTTGAACTATGGTTGTTGTTATGAAATGAATTTTATTGGACATTTCCTATGAAAAGATTAAATTCTTATTTCAATATACTAAGAATAGGAAGTTAAAGAAATGACTTGATTTTAAGTACGTTACTGAAATGTTTATGTCCGTTTTAAATCAAGGTCCAAAATCACAGTTGAGGCAGCGATGTACGTAGTAGACATATAGTACACACGAAAGTTTTATAAAATTAATATGACTACATGAATAAATGAAAGACGTAGTCAGCTAAATTCTTTTTGTTTGGTCTAACAAGGTCATAGATTATTTCTGCTAAATGCTATCCTCGGCATTGATTCAACCTGGTGAAATGCAAGCAAGTAGTCTCAAAGCAATATACATTGTATGTTTGTATGATTGTTGCCATTCAGGGGTCCAATTCATAAGTAGCAACAAAGATTCAAAGGCAAGTCTGAGAAAACTATTTATCTTTCAAGAGATTTTACTATTGTTGGTAAGCAAACGACTTCAGGTTTGAGCCAAGGTCCTATTTTGAAAAGATGCAGTAGTTTCCTATTTGAAATTGTGCTATATTTGGTTTTGGTAGTTGCTTTTTATAAACCAATAAGGTCTTTTGCTTTGAAAAGGTTTTGAAGTATGAGGCATAATATGTGAGAGAGCATATAGAGTTTTCTATTGGGTTGGTAGACCCTTAGAAAACTGGTAAGGATACAGGAATAGTAGTAAGCTACTTGTTGCTTTTGGCTGCTCCCCTGATACTGATCCTCTAATCTCCATTGGAAGTTAGTGGATTATGAACTCCCAGCCATGTGTGTACAAGCAATTGACCAACCTCATTAAATTTGTGTGCACTATTATATTGTCTAACTATTTTTTATGGTGATTTTACCATTGAAAATTTTCATTTACCTTATCGACCGATTGCTTGAAAGCACTAAATTGAAATCTCACATGGGACAGCTTATGGTATGACTTATTTCCTGCAAAGAAACAATTCCTATTTTGTATACTTACAATTCCTTCTTGCAGAATGCAGCATTTAATTTCAAGATACAACGAATACCTTGATTCTGCAGAAGGTGTTGCTGAAGTGGAAGTGGAACATAAGACACAGGTAATCTCTTGTACTCCTTTGTCCTATTAATTCTCATTAAGGTTTAACTTTTTTACATATATGTTGAGAATTTTCATATATGTAATAAAATTATGTTATATTCTAGTTTATTAGCTTTGTTAGTTTATTTCAAATTTTCAGCAGAATCATGTTATATGCTGCTGAATGGGGAGTTTCCAAACTTATATATAGTGCATTTTCTATTTTCACAATGTTGTTTCTTACAACCGCAATACATTTGCACTTGTAGAGAATAAAAATTACTTGTCAACAGAAAATTGTAATTTGTTTGCAGAAAATGCACTTTTACTCGTTTGGTTTCCTGCTAATTACATAAACTGTGTTGTTAATCGAACAATATATTTCCAGAGAACTCACTATCTTTGTAGAAAAAAGCATTTTTGTCTTGTGTTTTTCTGCTATTTAAATATTTAGGTCTTGTTCTTCTCTCCTTCCTGATTTAAGTAATACATGACTTTGTTATTTTTCAAATTATGGAACTTAAAGTCTAATAATATAATAATTATCTACAAACATCATTGGGAGTTTGATTAACTTGCTTCAAATAAGAGTTCAGTCTCACAATGAATGCATTCGAATGATTTGATGAATCTTTTATGGGCAACTTAAATTTGATACCATATTGTGGCAGGCCATACTTGGTAGTTTTAGAAAACTGAAAATAATTGGCAGTTTTAGTAGTCCACTGAGTTTTACAGTCTCTTTGAATAATTAATAAAGAAATATGATATGGGAAATTTTAAATAATTTCTTGACATTCTTGTGTTGTTTTGTCATGTCAATATCATACATAAAAGATGATCGATCGGTACTATATGGATGTCATCATTTATACTGCATTAATTTCACAAGGAGACATTCAGTATGATGTTATTAGTTTGAAGTTTAATTGTATTCTAAAATCCAATTGTAAATAGGAAATGATTTATCTAGTCCAAGTATATTTGTCAACTGAAACTCTGCAGTTAGTGATGAGGATGAACTTAAACATTATTTCAAATCCTATATTGTAACGATAAGTTGTTGTTTGCAAGCATAATAAGTAAGATGTGGTACTTTCTAAATTTTAATGAAGTTTGGCTTTCCATTGAGTTGTTTGTCCTTATGTACCCAACCATCCATAAAAGGGCGGCCCAATGCACGAAGCTCCTACTTAGTAGTGGGGTCTAAGGAGGGTAGATGTACGCAGTTTTACACTTGCAAGAAAAGAAATTGTTTCCAAAGATTTGAACCTGTGACCTCAAGATGACAAGGAAGCAACCTTATTGTTACGCCAACAACCCATGCATGATAAATATTATTTTTCTTGAAACTATTACTGAACATTTTTTGAAATCTCTAGTGTTATTGTATCTAATAAACGAAAATACAAATTGGTTTCAGTCTTTAAATTCAACATGGGTTGATGATAGTCTATCAGATAATTTTGTTCTCTTTTAGCCAATTGTAATTTTGTTTTGCTGCATCAATATTGTTTTAAATTTTCTTCCATTAGGTACTTCTTTGTTATCATTTCTCCTTAGATTTGTCATGGGATTGTTATGTCTAATAATATATTTTCCCTTCAGAAAGATGATTCTGGCATGGTGGAGATTCTAAGACATGAACTTGCAAAACTAGAAACAAAGAACCTGTATGACTTATTTCTTATTATATTATTGATATTAAGCATTACCTCTTTTCTCTTTTTGCTGTCTGCATCACTACTTATGAATACTTGCCTTTGTGATTATAGACGGTTGTTGGGTAAGGACCTGACAGGATTGAGCTTAGTGGAATTTCAAAATCTAGAGAAGACTCTTAAAGAAGGGTTATTGTCTGTTAAGGAGAGAAAGGTCCTTGACTTTTTATATTATACTTTTTCCATCTTCTACTTTTATATTCAGAACAATGTATCAGTCCTATAACTCTTAACATTTGATCTTTTAGGAGGAAATACTCATGGAGCAACTGCAGCTGTCTAGACTACAGGTATATTTAATCAGAAGTTAACTGGAAAGGTTTTAAGAAATAAGAACAATGAACCTCATTTGCAAGAAAGTTTATGATAATTGAGATTATGTGCAACAATGGTTATGTGATTTTGTGTTAGTGAATCATTTTGTTACTGGGTTCATTTCACTGTCAGTACTGCATCTTGGTTAAATACAAATAATAGGAAATAGGAATTAAAGCTTGGAAGTTGCTTAACTGATTGGTGATATGGTGTAACAATGTTAAAATTGTGTTTATTTAATTATTGAATGGTAATCTAGTGTTTGATTTGTTGGGAGATATGATTTCTAAAATATGCGTACATCAGTATGTCAAGAAGAAACATGAAGTTTCCTATTTGATATTTATGAAACACATCAGATCAGCACCTTAGCCCTTTCACATTAATGTGCATATGCAGTTGAACAACATGGTCCTCATGTTAATGGCTGAAGAACGTGATTTTAGTACTTAGAAATTTATGGATAAAATTGGAATGTATCTGAATCTGAATTTGGGAATTAATATAAATTTGAAAAAGTAAGTGAAAAATGAAGATGGCTCTTTTGTTGTAGTAATTTGTTTGATTTATTCTTTCCAGGAGCAAAAGACTAGTTTGGAGAATGAAACTTTGAGGAAACAGGCAAATATTATTCACTTATTCTTCTTAGTGCAATGTTTATCTTCCAGCATCTCTTATCTATGATTGATATGTCAATAATTACTTTGTGGTTTTTGCCTCTATCATATTACAGGTTCAGGACCTTCGTAACCTGTTTCCCCCAAAAGAACATGTGGTTCCATCATATCTTCATTATCAGCCTATTGAGAAAGTGAATTTATTTGGAAATACCGATTCCGGAAGTCCTAACTTGGCTAGTAGCAGCAGTGGAAGAGGAGGTTTAGATACAACATTGCAATTGTGGTACTATGCTTTTCAATTACCAAACAGTAAATTAAATTACATAAGATCTAGATGGCCTATATTTTGCAGTGTGAAAAGTTAATATTTTGATTTATTATCATGAATAAAATACCTTCTTTGTTTTGGGTTAAATTGGCAACACAATCTTCTTAACACTCCCCAACACAATTATTCGGTGAATTTCAAATTGGTCTCACTAAGCCTACGTTTTTTTAAAATTCTTTCTAAGGAAAATGGGAAAACACAAGTCCCAGTGAGCAGCAGAACGCATAAACAAACATGCTCTATTTAGATTGGGTAACACATAAAATTAATGGCCCCACATGAAATTCATCTAATAGCAAAGAGTGTGGTGGAAAGAGTGTTGAAAATAGTATGTTGGTAGTTTTGCTCATTGTTAAAAACAATCTCAAGGTAGACTTAATTAGTACTATAATATGGTTTTCCCTTTCAGCTTGCATTAACTCATGCACCTTGCATGAAAGCTTCAGAGAGCTATGTTGTTGCACTTGTCATATGCATACTTGAATTCTGCATCTTTTCTTACATTTATTCTTCCATTCAGATTCTTAAGCCTCTTTCCAACTCAGTTCTTTTACCCTTAACATTGGTTCATACATGAAAAATATTTGACAGAACTTCCTCATATTTTATGTTTACTCACTGGACTTTTCTATAGTCTCATATTTGCTGGTTGTTTTGCAGGTTTCCCACTAATGTCAATCACAAGGGGAAGGCACCCGAGAAAGAAACCTCTATGGATGACTCAGAGAGTCAAATGGTTGTTTATCAACCGGGAAAATAGAACATCGGACCAATTTAGTGCAGTTTTTGTTGTAAACAATGTAAGTTTATATTATAGTGCAAAGGTAGCACCAAAGCTGAACCATAAGCCATAAATTTAGAATTTGGCTCTTTTAGGATATTGGGAACATGCAGATTTACAATCTTTATCAAATTTAGACGTAATGAACTGTGGAAAATGTAAAATTAAGAACCTTATCACTTTCTTTTGGTATGAGACCTTTGGTACCTGAAAGTCACTTTCAACCTTGACTAATCCAAGTCGAGTCCGAAATATCGATTTTAGGGTATAAAACTCTCCGAACGCCTATTTTATCCATTTCCAAAACTCATACATAAGACCTTATTTATGGGGAATGATACTCTTTGCATCAGAATATCATGTGTAAGGTAAAATGCTCACCCAATTTTCATTTCTCCTTTCCTCTTCCTGCTTTTGGTTTTGATTCTGTAGTGTAAATAAAAGAAAGAATCGTAACTAATGCTCTTGCTGCAGTTTCTACGTTTTCCAACTTTGTGAATGAGAATGAATTCACATTTGGAGCGAGTTTGATTATGTTTTCTCCTTTTGACATGATTTATAAATAATTATAAAAATATTATATTTTTTAAATTTTTAAATTTTTAAATTTTTTTTCAACTTTTGTGATTTCATTATTTTTTGTTACAAATTTTGAAAATAAAAAATAAAGTGAAAATAAATAATATTTTTATAAATTTTTTTATAGCCAAGATGGTATGCAAAAGCATCATTATATTGCAAGACATCCCAACTAGGTTGGCACCTCAAGCAATATCAATCATATGCAGCATACCATGATTTATTAAAAATAACAAACAAATACAAAAAACATGGGGGGACTAGAGCCAAAACCCATGGAAAGACTTGGCAAAATCTAAAGAATGGAAGACCATATCTATTACGATAAAAATCCTCCCTAATAAAACTAGGGCCTAATTCCCACCAAGTGAAACCATTGGAGTTAACCCCAAAATTAGGCAATTTATCGGCACAAGAATTCCCATATCTATAAATATGACTAATTGTAAAATTCATACTTTTAGTAAGAAAGATACTATTCCTCCACCTTTTTCTAACACTCCAAGGAACCAACTCAAAGGAAGAGAAAGTCAATACCAACAATGGAGAGTTATACTCTCACCAAAGATTCCTCCAACCTTTATTATAAGCAATTTCAAAGGCATGAGCAGCAGCTAGGATTTCAACATGAATTGAGTATGTATTACCAAAAGGAACAGCATAACAACCAAGAATTTCAGCTCGGCTACCCCTGAAAATGCCACCCCCACCAGCTGAACCCAGAGACCCCCTTGCAGAACCATCAATATTACATTTCAGCCAGCCACAATTTGGAGGAGACCAAGTCAATTGCTTAATCATAGGAGCTTTAGGAGCATGCCCTTTTATACCAAGAGAGTGAAGGATGTGAAACTCACTTATGGATGATGACATGAAGCCTTTGGAACTGCTAGCTGAAAGACCAATAGCAGCTTGAACCAAATTAACAGCATGATGAACAGATATCAATCTGTTATTGAACCTGGCAGAATTCCTGCTGAACCAAATTGTGTGTATGATGTTTACTATAGCAGCAACTATGATGTCCTTCAATTGACTGCTCCAGTTCTGAAGTAAACATATTTCAAAGATGGAAACCGCAGAGGACAGATTGAGTTGCTTATCAATGATAGATGCAAACCAATTCCAGAGTTGCTGAGCAAACTTGCAGGAAAAGAAAAGGTGCATCGAAGATTCTTCAGCACAGCCACACAAGTTGCAAATGGAAGCATTATAGAAACCCCTCTTCTTTAAATTCTCACCAGTTGGAAGTCTATTGATAGCCAATCTCCAAACAATAAAGGATTTAGATGGAGGAATGCATGGAGACCAAAATAATTTGCACCAGCTGACAGCATTTCTAGGAGGATTCAGAAACAAGAATACATCTTTTAAAGACAAATCCCCTAAGGAAGAACCATGCCAAACCATATAATCCACTTCTTCAAACAAAGGGATTTGCACTCTATTGATTGCAGCAGTGATAGAAGGAGATTGATCAACAAGCTCCATAGGAATGATCCAGGTCTTGTCCTTAATGAAGTTAGCAACAGAAGCTTTAAGATGCTTCTAAATCTCTTTAGGAACATTGAAGGTATCCACAATTGGTTTGTCTAACCAAATGTCCTTCCAAAAGTTAATGGACTTACCATTGCCAACTTGCCAGGAGCTATTATCTAAGACAGTTCGAATAAGAGGCTTAATACCCGTCCATAAAGATGATTTGACATGGTAAGCAGCAGGCATGTTTTCTTTATAAAATCTAGCTCTGGCCAAACTAGCTCACTGCAGATCAGATGAGATAAGCTTCCAACAAATCTTCAACATAGCAGCCTCATTTATTGACTTTAAACTCCTAAGATACAGACCACCTTCCTCAAAGGGAGTACAAACTGTTTTCCAAGCTGCTGCGACAGTTTTCCTAATTGAAATATCTCCACACCAAACAAAGTTTTCACTAGTACAATAAGTGCTTTTTACGTGAGTTAAAATTAATTTTATACGTCAGAATATTGTCTGACGTAAATACAGCTGACGTTAATAGTTAATATTTTAACGTCAGTTGTTTAAACAATTGACGTTAAATATAAAACTATTAACGTTGGTTCTTTAACACAACTGACGTTAATATTGTTCAAACTAACGTCAGTTGTGTTAAAGAACTGACGTTAAAGGTTTTATTTTTAACGTTAGTTTCCTAATACAGCTGATGTTAATAGTGTACTGTATATTTATAAAATACTATTAACGTCATTTTTTTTATACAACTGACGTTAATATATATATTTTTTTAATTCCAGTTTTAAAATATCGCTCCCCTAAGCTCTCCCTGCATTCAGTAAATATCCCAGTAACACAATATCACACACATTACAGAATTGCAAACACTACCCTTAAATTTCAATATTAACAATAAGAAAAGAAATATACAAAGGAACAATGGGGGGACTTAAAACCAAAACCCATGTATAGGAAAAACATAATTATATATCTACAAGTATATATATAAAAATTTTTGTCTCTAATGTCTAAAAACAAAACTACCACCTTACCAACGAAATAGAGGGTTGTAACATTATAAACTTACATTAAAAAGAAGGACTAAAGATAGTATATAACATGTAAACTTACACTAGAATCAGGCGTAGGCGCGATCGGGTCCTGTGTAGGCCCCACAGTGTCCTCCCGTGCATGTGGGCTATTCGACTGATCCATATGTATGCCTGTTCAGAAACAATATATATTTATTAACATAGGTTATAACTCAAAATAAATACAAAAGTATAAATAAAAATAAATGTATACTAAGTTTAAACAACCTATATCAATATCCCTTCGTGATGATCATCACGAGTGGCATGTACATCGTCCACCTGTGTCTCCTCGATTATAGTAGGCATGTTTGTTGAAAAAGAATGAGTCTCAGGAATATGAAGATTTGAATCTTGATTTTCATCACTACCATTATACATGCTTTTTCCTTGGAGAACCACGGACAACCTTTTGTTAGAAGGATCAGTGATGTAGAACACTTGTTTTGCTTGGGAAGCCATTATGAAAGGCTCATTTATATGACCTAACTTGTTGAGGTCTACCAATATGAACCCCAATTCGCCGGTTTGTACACCACCGTTACTATCAACCCACTTACATTTAAAAACCGGCACCGCAAGCTTAGTGTAATCGAGCACCCAAATATCTTCAATATATCCAAAGTAAGGTCTCGGTGCTTTAAGGGGTTTTGTGTCCTTTGCACTAGAGAAGTGCATTGCTTCGGCCACGATCATAACCCCACTATTTTGCATGGTACTTTTGTTATCTTGTTCCTTTGTATAAAAGGAAAAGTTATTTATGTCGTATCCGCTCCAACATATGACGTTGAAGCTAGGCCCACGTGCTAGCCATCTTACGTCATCAGAAGCAGTACTACCATCCTTCAGCATTTCTTCCTTGAACCAAGGTAAGAAAGTCTTGTTATGCTTGTTCAACAACCACCTTTCGCTCATTCGAGGGTTTTCTTGATTGACTTTTCTTTTATGTTCAAATAAGAAAGGCTGAACACAATCGATGTTGTTCAATACATACAAATGTGCTTGAAGCACTTCCTCCCGACCCTTGCTATTAATTCTTAAGCCATGTGTACCCTTACCTTGACATCTGATCTCATCATGCCAAGGCTTAGGAACCCCTATAGGATCCGTGTTATGAAGGTAGTCCGAACAAAACTCAATAGCTTCTTCTGCAACATACCTTTGAACAATAGATGCTTCCGGACGATGAGGATTCTTCACGTACCCTTTCAAGATCTTCATGTAGCGCTCAACTGGGTACATCCATCTCAGAAAAACCGCCCACATAATCTAATCTCCCTCACCAAATGAACAATTAAGTGAACCATTATGTCGAAAAAGGAAGGAGGAAAATACATCTCCAATTGGCACAAGATTGTAGCAGCCTCAACTTCCAAGTCATCCAACATACGGGGGTCAACGACTTTGCTACATATAGAATTGAAGATGAGCACAATCGAGTAATGGCATGTCTCACATTTTTTGGAGCAATACCACGAATAGCAACGGGCAGAAGTTGTTGCATCAAGATGTGACAATCATGAGACTTTAAGCCAACCAATTTAAGATCACTAGAGACAAGCCTCTTCATATTTGAAGAGTAACCATGTGGAACTTTGATGCCCTGAAGACACCCGCAGAAACTTTGTCTCTTTTTTTTTGACAAAGTATGACATGCTGGCGGCAAATAAGTCCGCTTACCATCCTCAACAACTGGTGCTAACTGCTCTCGTATACCCATAGCAACGAGGTCGAGACGAGCATTGACACCATCCTTTGTCTTGCCATGAATGTTGAGAAGCGTCTCGATCACACTATCACACACATTTTTCTCCACATGCATCACATCAATGCAGTGTCTGACATCAAGCTTGTGCCAGTATGGAAGATCAAAGAATATCGATCTCTTCTTCCATATGTTTTTCTCGGCAGCTTTACCTTTCTTTTTGGACTTACCGAATATAACATCGATGCCCTTTACCCTCTGATAAACCTGCTCTCCAATTAAGGCCGTCGGAGCTTCTTCTGTCTCTTGGCATCCATTAAAAGCTTTTTTCATCTTACGATATGGATGATCACGTCTAAGAAATCTCCGATCCCCAAGGTAAACCGTCTTCTTTCCATGATGCAACTGAGTGTAGCATGTGCCTTCTTCACATATAGGGCATGCTTTATGCCCCTTGACACTGTACCCGGACAAGTTACCGTATGCTGGAAAGTCGTTGATGGTGCAAAATAACATGGCACGAAGCTTGAAAGTCTCATGCGAATACCCGTCAACTACATCAACACCTTCCACCCGCAGCGTTTTCAAGTCTTCAATCAAGGGACTTAGATAAACATCTAAGTCATTTCCCGGTTGCTTTGGGCCCGAAATCATCATAGACAACATCATGTATTTGCGCTTCATGTACAACCAAGGGGGCAGGTTGTAAATTATCGGCCATGAACTATGAATACTACTCATGTTACCATAAGGATTCATTCCATCCGTAGCAAGTCCAAGCCTTAGGTTTCTTGGCTCATCGGCGATATCCAAAAACATAGTATCAATATTCTTCCATTGCATAGAATCAGCAAGATGACGAACCTTTCCATCACGTTTCATCTCATCATTATGCCATCTAAGATTCTTCGCATCTTTCGCATTGGCAAACAATCGCTTGAACCTTGGAATTATTGGAAGATACCTCAAAACCTTCGAATGAGGAACCATTTTTCTCACATCTTCAAGATCATCATTATCATCACCACCCTTCACTTTGTATCGTGATAACCCACATTTGGGGCAATCGTGATTGTCTTCATGAACACCGGTGTACAATATGCAATCATTGGGGCATGCGTGTCTCTTCTTATACTCCATACCCATCGGACACAATACCTTCTTGGCCTCATAGTTACGGTCAGGCAATGTGTTGTCCTCCGGAAGCAAGTCTTTCAACACTTCAAGCAATTCCGTGAAGCTTTTATCGGTCCAACCATTTCTCGCCTTCACACAAACCAATTTTAGCACCGCCGACAACCGTGTATGAGTAGTACACCCTGGATATAAAGGCTTATCCGCATCACTGCACAACTTACCATACACATGATCTCGATGAAAATATTCTTTTCCAATATCACGAATCATGTCCTCTACTCGATCATCCTCCATATCTACGTCAACGTCCTCACTTTGGGAGACACTTGCCGTACTACTCAACAACACATCACCATGCCATATCCATCTTGTATAACTGAAGCAAATCCCTTCACAAATCAAATGAGTACATATATCCTTCACCGTACATTTCCTCGTATTCAAACACTTGACACAAGGACAACAGAACATTCCATTACTATTAGGAACATTCCTTTGAGCAAATTCTATAAATTCTTCCACCCCCTTCAAATACTCAACACTAGTGCGCTTACAAACCATCCAACTACGATCCATAACTAGATAGGTTCTGTAGATATGCAAAACATATATCCAAGGCATTTAAAAATTATTTCAAATTTACACCATTTTCAGGTTTCTTAAGACAAAAGAAATAAGCAGATGAAGATAAATTAACAAAACAGAATTCCAATGAGCAATATATTGTTGATGTCACATGTTACAAGCAACTCTAAATTTCTTGCCATTTTGAAATAGGTCATGATAGCAGAAGAAAAACAAGAGAAAACACAAAACCTACAACCAGAAATAGAGACATTCCAAACAACTCAAACTCACATTTTCAAGTTTCAACTACATAGACTACAGTTTCAACATACACTCAAAACCAAACATAAAAAAATGTGCCCTAAAGACTCACCAGAAATAGGTTCTCGCGTGGTGGCCAATGTTCGATGTGGTTACTGAGAGCAGAGGGACAAGGAGAGTTAGTGTGCGGGAAGGGGAAAGAGAGATGTCAAGTTATTGCAAAGAATGAGCGGGAAAGACAGAGTTAGGGTTAAGAGTGTACCTCACGGTGGTGGGGAAGAAGCCCTCACGGTGGTTGCGGTGGAGATGAGCTCGCGATTAGGGCAGAGTGAGAGTGAGAGTGAGAGTTGAGAGTCAGAGTGAGAGTTGAGAGTGAGAGTGAGAGTGAGCGTAAAATAGAATAACAGAGACGTACAGAGCGAAGTGCAGAAGGCACGCGGGTGTAAACATTATAATCAAAAACCCAAAATAAAAACATTTTACGTCAGTTATATTAAACAACTGACGTTAAAAATAAATATTTTTTATTTAAAAACACTTTTAACGTCAGTTGATGAAGAAAACTGACGTTAAAAGTGTATAAGTTTCTGCAAAAAATTTAACGTCGGTTGTATAAACAACGGACGTTAAAAGTGTTAAAATCAATATTCATTCTGCACGTTTATAATATACGACTGCCAACTCCCAATGCGCCTTGGAACCTAATGCTCTTAATGATCAACTTAATTTTTTAGTAACTTACGACGCCTAGTAACTTCATCCCCTGCTCCTATAAATAGCTTCCTTCATTCCTTTTATTTTTCTGCTTCACAATATGGCTCTGTCATGGAGATTAACTTCATCACTCTTTCTTCCTATTCCTAGACTCAAAGATCTTTGTCTTAATGGTCAAACAACTTCTGAGGTTGTGTAAATCACATAACATGGGTGATAAGGTTGTGTAAATCACATAATGTGAGTTGCTCACCTTATTATCCTTCCAGAGAATCGGCATCTACAGTTCCAAAACCTCAGCTTTGGAAGCAAGTGATTGTTCCAAGACCATTGCTGAAACAGATCGAGTGCACCCTTGCTCAGTGACTTTGGAAAACTCAGTCGCTCGACTCTCCTCTCTTGCTCACCCGTGAAGGGAACGAAGCCTCAACAAATGTTTAGGATTTTAAACCCTTTCAATGTAACTTTTTATAGGATTTTAAAATTTTGAATGTATCTTGTAGTTGTATTATTGATACACTTCATGAATGAGATCCGGTTTGGGTTATTGATTCATCTTATAGCATTTTTACTTAGCACATATATTTTAGTTTTCAAAACAGAAACACAAAACATCAAAGCAAGTGAAACTGAAACTTTGAGGAAGGCAATGCAGAAGGGTACGTATACTAGCTAAAAAAATTATTAAAATAACCTTTAATGTCTGTTGATGAAAGAACAGACATTAAGAGTTAAGTGACTCACTTTTAACGTCAGTCCTTACAACAACTGGCATTAAAATTGAATTAATGAAGTCTAATATTTACAAAACTGCCACCGCCTCCTTTTTAACGTTTAGCTTTTGGTTAACTGACGTAAAACGTTCCCGTCTAATGTATATTTTCCACTAGTGTTTTAATGCATCTATCCAAGTGATCTAGCAAGCTTTTAGGCCAAACATACACATGGAAACTGTAGAGGGCCATTCCATGAATAATAGACTTAACAAGTTGAACCCTTCCTATTATAGACAAGAAGGAACCTTTCCAAGCAGCAAGCTTCACCAAGATCTTATCAACAATAGGTTTTAAGTGCTGCTTTCTAGGCTTTTCTTTAAAAATAGGAACCCCTAGATAATTCATAGGCAATTGACCCGCTGAAAAACCAAGAATATTAGAAATCATGCTGATTCTGGCAGAAGACAGATTACCTGCAATGAAGATGCATTTGTCATGGCTAAGAAGCTGACTAGAAGCTTGACCATGAGCATGAAACAAAGCCATTAAAGACTCAAGCCCTTTCTTAGTTCCTTTGCAAAAAACCAATAAATCATCTGCATAGAATATGTGACTTGGAGATCTAAAACCTCTAGGGCCAGAGATACCATTCAACTGACCTGAATTCACCAAATATGTGATGCCTCTACTAAGAACGGGGAAAGAGGATCACCCTGCCTCACACCTCTTTTGCAAGAAAAAAAGTCCTCAGGCTTCCCATTGACTGAAAATGACAATTTGGCAGAATGGAGAATAGTCTTTACCCAATTGCAAAACTGAGATGCAAAACCAAAATGCCTTGGAATCCAACATGTTGTTGCACTCAGAGGCAGTGCATATACAGTCTGAAATTTCCCTGCCCCTGATGAACCCTCTTTGTTGAGGAGAAATCACCTTAGCAGCAATAATAGCAACTCTGTCAGCCATAATTTTTGAAATAATCTTGAACTGGAAGTTGCAATTGGCATAAAGTTTTCAGTTATGTCTACATTATACACTTTAGGGATAAGAACAACTAGATTGGAGTTAATATTAGGCATTAACCAGTTTTGAGTGAAGAATTGAATTATTCGTAAAAGTATTAAAAAAAAAAGAAATCAGACTAAGCTCCCTACTTATATGTTCAACATGTTGTGCCATGGTTTTACTCTCAGTGGTTCATAATTGAGATTTTACTATTTTTCTCTTTTTGAGAGGCAGAAGTAACATGGAATTAATAATTATAAAATATTATATATATATTTTTTCATTTTTAAACTTTTGTGATTTAATTATATAATATTTTTAAAATAGAAAAAAATGAAAAGAAAGTAATATTTTTTTTGTAATTATAATTATTATTTCTAATTATCTTGTAATGTTGATTTATTTTTTGAAATTATTTATGGTGGGACATGCCTTTGGTACTTATTTTAATCATTCCTGAAAAATTAAGGTTGTGAGTTTTTATTAAATGATTTAAACTATATCTAAGATTTGTATATAGTGCTTATTTGATAGCGGTTGAGCTTGAAATATGAGATTGAAAATTTTATTCTTAATGAGATTGATACAAATTGAAAATGATTTGAGTGTTGTGATTTCGGTGATCCATAGCAGAGACTAATCCCTCGAGCCAGGTAGGACCACAAGGGCGGGAATACTCTCCCTCAAGAGTTTTAACACTGCTGCATTCCCAGGGCCAAGATTCGAATTCGAGACCTCTATTTAAGCTGGAAGAGATCCGTCCCATTTCATCCAAGTGCATTAAAATTCTATTTGAATCCACATCATTTTTAACAATCATATTTATTTATTTTTTTAAATATTAAATGTTCGTGGCAATCCACCCACAAAATCCATAGCTATGCTTCCCATTTCCACTCTGGGATATCCAACGATTGCAACAAACCAGCAGGCTACTGATGTTCTATCTTAGCCTTTTGACAAATCAAGCAAGATAGAACATATTCTGCTACCTCTTTCTTCATCATCGGCCACCAAAACATCTTCTTTAAATCCTGATACATCTTCGTGGCTCCGGGGTGAAAACTTTGCTTACTCTTATGTGCCTCCTCCAAGATCATCTTCCTAAGCTCTGTATCCTCTGGCACACATATCCTATCTCTAAACCTTAGAACACCATCTGATCCTCTACTAAACTCGGAAACCTTACCCTCCTCTATCCTTCTACCCACCTCTTGCAGATACTGATCCTGAACCTGTTTATCTTTAAGCTCTTTGAGAAACTCACTGTTGATGGTAATCATACCTAAGCATATCCTATCCTCAACCAATTCCATACTTAGGTTCATATCTCTGAACTATTCGATCAATCCCATATCTTTTACCATCATCGTGGACACATGCAAAGATTTCCTACTTAGAGCATCCGCTACAACATTCGTCTTCCCAGGATGGTATTGTAGATCAAATTCATAACCCTTAATAAACTCCATCCATCTCCGTCGTCTCATATTCAACTCCTTTTGATCAAATAGATACTTCTTGCTTTTATGATCACTATAAACTTTGAACTTAGCTTTATAAAGATAGTGTCACCATATTTTCAGTGCGAACACTATAGCTTCCAACTCCACATCATGGGTCGGATAGTTCCACTCATGAACTCTCAGTTGTCGGGAAGCATAAGCCACAACTCTTCCCTCTTTCATCAGAGCACAACCCGAACCTTGAAATGACACATCACAATATACGTCAAACTGTCCTAGAGGATCTGGCAAAATCAGCACCGGTGACGTGGTTAAGCTATTCTTCAGCTCCTGAAAACTCTTCTCACACTCACCTATCCAAACATAAGTTGTTCATTTTCTCGTCAACTGCGTCATAGGCAACGGAATCTTCGAGAAACCCTCTACAAATATCCGGTAGTATCACACTAATCATAAGAAACTCTACACCTCACCCACTGACTTTGGTCATTCCCACTTAAGCCCTGCCTCAACTTTAGCCGAATCTACTGCTATTCCTTCTTTATTAATCATATGCCCTAAGAACTGCACTTTCTCCATCCAAAACTCACATTTGGATAGCTTCGCATAAAATTCACGATCCTTCAACACTTGGAATACTACCCTAAAGTATTCCTCATACTCTTCTCGAGAACGGGAATAGATAAGGATATCATCAATGAATACAACCACAGACTTATCGAGGAATTGTCTAAAGATCCTATTCATGTAATCCATGAACACTGCTGGAGCATTAGTCACCCCGAATGCATAACTAGGTACTCGTAGTGCCCGTACCTCGTCCTGAAAGCTGTCTTGGGTACATTCTCCTTCTTCACCTTAATCTGATGGTATCAGGACCTCAACTCAATTTTAGAAAACACTGAAGCTCCCTTCAACTGATCCATCAAATCATCTATACTAGACAATGGATATTTATTCTTGATCGTCACCTTATTCAACTGTCTGTAATTCGTGCACAGCCTAGTACTTCCATCATTCTTCTTAACAAACAACACCGGTGCTCCCCACAGGTGACATCCGATAGGGTGCTATCGATATAGGTCCTATCCCTGGTATAAGATCTGTGGTGAACTCTACTTCCCTCTCTAGTGGTAAACCAGGAACATCGGGAGGCAAAACTTCAGGAAACTCTCTCATGATAGGCATAGAATCTATACTCGGAGTCTCCTTAGCTTCCACGTAGAAAAGCATCACGTACTGCCAAGAATCATCACTCCTCATAGATATTCCTTCATTGGCAGATACTACGCTAGAAGGCTCAAAGAATGACAAGGTCTTGCTGGAACAATCTCACACTACATGGTTAGCCGAAAACCAATCCATGGGAAGGATAACATCTATCTGCTGCATAGGCAAGAAGACAAGCTCTACCAGAAAGGTCCTATTCTCAACAACTATAGGACACTGTGAACAAACGGACATCATAGTCAAGGAATCAATGGTAGGGGTAGAAACGATAAGGGTATATGGTAACTGAAAAACATGTAACTGTAAATGATCCACACACTCATGCGAAATAAATGAATGTGTAGAACCTGAGTCAAATAACACTGGCGAGAGTCTACCAAATATCAAACATATACCTTGTATAAGATCCACAGATTGAGAGGATTCAACTCCCTTCACGGTAAACACTCTCCCTGTGGCCTAACGTCTAGTCATCATCTGTCTTGTTGCTGGAACTCTTCTCCCTGCTCCACCTCTGTAAGCACTGGCTCCTCTGCCAGCAGCTACCGGCTGTTTTGGGCCCTTCTGCCTGCAATCACGAGCCACATGACCTGTTTTACCACAATGGAAGCAACCAAGTCTCTCCCTACAATCTCTCAGATAATGCGGTCCCCCGCATCTAAAACAAAATGGGACTCTCTACTGCTGGCCCACTCCACCAACTGGTGCTTTAGAAATTAGTAATGGTGCATATGTCCGAACACTCTACACTGGTATGGTGTAGGGTCCCCGCTTCCACTGGGAACCACTACCTCCTCTCCTATGAAAACCTGATCTCACAGGTCCTCCACTCCTCTTCTGTCTCTGCTCTTTCTCTCTCCACTGGTCAATGCTCTCAATGGCACTACATCTCTCCACTAACTTAGGAAAGATGTGAATATCTAGCGGCACCACTTCTCTCTGTAACTCATGCCTAAGGCCCTCCTCAAACCGTATGCATACCCATTCCTCATCGGGTAACCTCTGATAAAACTTTGAAAACTGCAGCAAAGCCTCAAACCATGATGCATAGTCACCAATAGATATACCTCCATGCCTGAGGCTCATAAGCTCCATCTCCTTCTCGTGTCGGACCAAACCGCGAAACTACTTCTCTAAGAAGCACTCTCGGAACAACTGCCAGCTGATGAGTCTGCCATCTGCCTCCATTTGTCTCTTCTTGCCTCTCCACCATGCCTCTGCACCACTTGTCAACATGAAGGCAACATAAGTCACCTTCTTATCCTCTCTGCAATGCATGGTATCAAAGATCTTCCACAGCTCCTATATGCACCACTCTGCCCTCTCTGGATCATAGTTTCCTCTGAACTGTGGTGACTTCCCTTTCAGGAAGGTAGCCATCCCTGCATCTTCAGTCTCTGCAGCTCTCTTATGGTTCTGCTGCTCCTGTTGCTCTCTGGTCATCTGCAGTATCTGAGCATTCTGCCGTGTCTGTTGTAGCATGTCTGTAGCAAGATCTTTGTGTTAAGTCATAAAGCCTCTGACTCGTCATGCGTCTAACTCACACTCCTGTGGCCCTTGTATGTTTTGATGAACCCAAACATTAAGTAATTGATTTTACATTGAACCATATGAATATTGCTAATCATCTACTTTAGTTGTGTAGCCAAAGCATTACATCTTAGCAGAACAAGTCAACAAAATATTATGAAAGAATCAAAAGGTTGTATACATGCGTCTGACTCAAAGCTGTCTAAGTACAATGCGTCTGAAGCCTGACTCACTGAAGCCTACATCAACATCTCTCAGACTTATCAAAACTATGACGAAGAATAGCTAGCAACAGTACCAAAAGCAAAGCAGTCAATGATTTTCATCTTCACTGAAAGCTAAAGGAAAAGGTCGTATCCATTCATAAGCAAATGAAAGAAAAGAAAGTATCAATCAATACTCTTATAGAAGACTGTTCGTTCTTACAAGACTGACTATGCTTATTAAAGACCAAGAAGCATGAAGTAGTTATCAGTCAAAGTAACGATCAAAGTATTCGAAGAATACAAACACTATCTTCAATCGAAATCAAAGAAAGGAGAAAAGAAAAAAGGGCAAAGCTACAAAAAATCATTCCTTATGTAAGTAAGAGAAAAACTACTTTATCTGAGCTTTTTTAAGTGTTGCACAAATAAGGAAAGAACATTGCCCAAAGCCAGAAAAGCATATATGCTATACTCAGATGTCAACAACGAATCTCTAACGTTCTTCAAAGCATTTATTATCAAGTCAGGACGACTATTTCCTGATGAACAAAGCTGAAGACTCTCAATTGCTTCTCAACGGATCTTTGTGATCAAGTATAAATAGAAGAAGTCAAAGACTGAACAAATAGTGGAGTGTGATACAATGATAAGAAACCAGAGAAATTACTCGTCAGTGAAAAGTTATATTACTTAAATAACAGTATTTATCTTATCAAATCATTAGCTGAAAGCTTTGATCACTCACATATCTTCTTCACACTCTGAAAAGTCATTTGAAGAAGAACTCATCTGCAACTCACCAAGTTCCAAGTTCATATTCACTCTCTGTAGTGTTTAAAGATTGGTTGAATTGCTTTGTAACTTTGACGTTGTGCTTCAAAACTCTCACAAAACTCTCTGAGTCTGAAGAGGCTTGTTTCAAGAATACTTGTTGAGCCTGAAGAGGCTAGGTGTGCAAACAATACTTGTGGTTGAGACTGGAGAGGCTAGGTGTGCAAACAATACTCGTCTGTAACCTTGATGTATTAAAACTTGGTGAAGCCAAGGACTGGATGTAGCATAAAGTTTGTGGGTGAACCAGGATAAATCTGAGTATACTCCTTCCCTATACTTTACTTTATTATTCAGTTTGTTTAACTGCTTAAATTAACTAGCTCGGGTGTTTTATATAGTTGTTGATCAGTGTGTTGTGAAAGACGTATGTTCTGAGAGCTACTTTCATTCACTGATTTTGTTTTGTGCTTCTTAAACTCTGATTTTTGAAAACACTATTCAACTCCCCTTCTAGTGTTGTTTTGTGCCATTTCAGTTGGTATCAAAGCTCATCCTCTGGGTTGAGTACCTCACAGTGTAGAGGAAAAAATTCTAAAGAATGGCAAGTGAGGCAGCCACAAGCAACAGTATGTACAATCAGTGTACATATCTCAGCAAACCACCCATGTTCAATAGAAAGGATTACAAGTACAGGAAAAATAAGATGAAAATGTTCATTTGGTCAACTGACTTAGATCTATGGGAAATCATATCTCAAGGACCATACAGTCCAACTAATGAAAGTGGAAATGTTATTCCAAGAAGCATATGGACACCTGATCACAAAAATATGGTTCAACTTAATGGCAAAGAAAAATATCTTCTTGTATGTTCTCTTAGCAGGTCTGAATACGATTAAGTTAGTAGCTGTGAAACAGCCAAAGATATCTGGAATAGACTTGAGGAACTATATGATGAAGATGCTGTTGTCAAAGAAACATCTGAAGAAAGATCAGTTAACAATGTTGACAAGCTTCCATCTTCAAGTACACCAAAAGATCAACATTCTCAAAATGATGATGAAGATGAAGAAGTTTCTGAAGCAACTAGAAAGATGAGAAGATTCTAGAACAAAATAAGAGCTAAGAAAGCAGCAATCAGAACAGCTGGTGATAAAATGCCACCACTCAAAAAGATGATCACTTGGGAAGATCTGGACAAAGAATCAGATGATGAGTTCAAATGTCTACTTGGAGACGCTAACTCAGATTCTGAGGTAAATTCTGAGTTTGAGGATTTATAAGATGCCTATCATGAACTTCTCAGTGAATCTAACTGTATTCTTGATAAGTTCAAAGAACTTAAGAAAAAGTATGTGAAGCTCACTAAGGAGCATGAACAGAAAAATCTTGAGATTGATGAACTAGTCAAAGAAAACAGAAAGCTTACGGCATAAATGCTTAGAGCTGAGATCATTACTGAAACACCACCATCTGAAGGAGTTTTGAAACTTCAACAGAAAGTAGAAGAGCTCACTAATGATCTTGCTAGATTTGTCAATGGTAAGAGCAACCTGATGAAACTTCTTGGAAGTCAAAGGTCTAGTTTTGACAAAACTGGTATTGGATACATTGAAGAGAATCATGATTGAAGTATCTAATAAGCTCTCAGATAAACTAAAAGTTTCTATTAAATGACTATTGCTTGCTGGTTTGAAATAGCTATCCTCTCCAAGTGTTTGTATGCAGACTTTGTTAATTGGAAGATCTGAAAATATATTAAAATATAAATATACACTTAAATGATTTACTATATGATATGGGGCCCATGACAAGAGTTAGATACAAGAAAGCCCAACAATCTCTTAATTACATGGTGGCTATTTTGATAGAAGCAAACCCAAGAATAAGTGGAATGGAGTCCAAATTGATAACTTATCCCATTCAACTAGAAGACCCATGAACATGCTTAAGTGGGGCGTGCACTAGTTATGAGCAGATTTTACTTGTTTTGTTTTAATTCAATAAGTGTAATGGGTTATTTGAGTGGATCCAAGTTTGTTAGTGTTGCAATTGGGTCAAGCCCATTTAATCTCATGTTGAGCACGAAATTACATAGGCTAGTTGGGTGGAATCTTTTTGGTTGGCATACCAAAAGTAACTCCATTTTGAATTATTAGTCTTTTATGTTTTTAGTTAATTGTGTGGTGGTTACACTTTTAATTTGAGAAATAAGTATGGCTGCTACATAATGATAGAGAGTGTGTGTAATAAGTCACCTTTATGTGGCTGAGTTAAATAAGGGTTTAGTGAGTCATTAGTTGTAGGAATTAAGTGAATTATTAGTTGGGGGTTATGGAATATGGGGAATACAATGTAATTCAGATTTGGGTAGCCATGGCTATATGTATTGGCCCCCTAAACTCATGAATAATAACTTTGATGTTGATTTTGGATTGAAATCCATTTGTGAGACTTTGTTCTCTTTGGTTCTTGGTTGAGCCAACCTTAGTTCTTATCAAAAATCCAAGATTTTTGTGGCGAACATCATAGGCTTATCAAACTCTCTAGTTTGTGGCACCATCATCATCTCTTTCTCATCCATTTTGTTTCTTTTTTCACTTTAATTTTGGTTACTAAGTGTTACATGACACTACTGGAAAACTTGAATTTTCGGATGGAATTTTCGGACGGAAATGTTTCCGTCTGAAATTTTCCAAAAATTTCGGACGGATTTCAGACGGATTGTGTTATTTTTTATATTTTCCTTGATCCGTCTGAAATCCGTCCGAAAATTTCGAACGGATTTCAGACGGATTGTGTTATTTTTTATATTTTCCTTGATCCGTCTGAAATCCGTCCGAAATTTCGGACGGATTTCAGACGGATTTTGTTATTTTTTATATTTTCCTTGATCCGTCTGAAATTCGTCCTAAAATTTCGGAAGGATTTCAGACGGATTGTGTTATTTCTTTATATTTTCCTTGATCCGTATGAAATCCGTCCGAAATTTCGGACGGATTTCACACGGATTGTGTTATTTTTTTATATTTTCCTTGATCCATCTGAAATCCATCCGAAAATTTCGGACGGATTTCAGACGGATTGTGTTATTTTTTTATATTTCTTTACAATCGTTTCAAATCCGTCCAAAATTTCGGACGGATTTCAGACGGATTGTGTTATTTTTTTATATTTCTTACATCCGTCTGAAATCCGTCCGAAAATTTCGGACGGATTTCAGACGGAATTTGTTATTTTTTATATTTTCCTTGATTTATCTTACATCCGTCTGAAATCCGTCCGAAATTTTGGACTGAGTATTTTCTTAGTTGATCAGTTCAACTATTAATCTTTACTCCAATTTGAATTTCGAAATCATATCTTTATCAATCTTTATTTTTAGATTCCAAAAAGTAAAAACATGTTTATTTTAGGCCTAATATTTATCACTCATTTTATACCCACTAATACAAAAAATCATATTTTTCTCTCTCCTATATCTACCCAAAACCCGTAACCCCTCCCCCTCACTTTCTTTTCTTCTCTGCTTTCTTCTTTTCTCTTTCTTTCTTTTTCTTCTTCTTTCTCTTTTCTTCTTCCTCCTCCCAACCTCATCTCCTCCTTCCCTCCACTGCACAAAACCGCCCAGCTCAGCCCTTGCCATCGATCGCAGCTCGTTGCACGAGGAGGAGGCGACGCGCCTCACGTCCCCTTGCGCGAGGCGGAGCCGCCGCTGTCCGGTGCCAAACCACCGCCCTCCGTCGCGGTAAGTGAGTTTGGCCACCATTTATGGTGGTTTTACACCTTTCTTTGTTACTTTAAACTTCCTTCTCCTCCCCCAAAGCTTACCCTTCATTTTTGGTTTATGGGTGTCACAGAACCATCACGAACCGTCACTGGCCGCCGCGTCGCCGCACCACAGCACCACCAAAACTTCTTCTTCTTCCTTGGGTGAGTCAAAACCCTCTCTTGTGTCTCAGATTCAAAACCCCCAAAATGGTTTTGAAACCCTAACCCTAACCCTTTGATTTCATATTTTAATCTTAAAGAATAAACCTTGTTTTATGAAATTGGGACTGTGAATTGGTGTTTCCCCAAATTGTATTTGGGAGCCCTAAACCCCAATTTGATTTTATTTGAATTTGGTTCTGTTTTTGTGAAATTAATTATGATTTAGTGCAATTAGGACTCTTAATTGATGATTCCCAAGTTCTCTTTCATGATCCTTTAATCAAAACAAAGTTTCCTCAAAGAGTATTGTGAAGCTTAAGCTCAAAACATGATTTTCTTTGAAAATAACCTTGTTTGGTAATAAGATTAAGTGTTTAGATCAAATTAGAATGTGTGTTTGATCATGCGTAATTGATTTCTTGATTTATGATTGTTGCGCGTTGTTTGATTCCCTCTCTGAGACGTTTGACACGGCTATGCTTGCTTGATGGAGTAGATAATTACACTCTTGGAGCTAACGTGAGCATTAAGACGAGGATCCTTTACTTGTCTTCAAAGGTAAGGGGAGATTGGCTAGGGATATTCAATAACTATATGCATGAGTGTATGTGTGTAATTGAGTGTTGTGAATAATATTGTGATATTGAGCCAATACTTGAATAAAAATCCTAATTCTTCTTTGTTTATTTTCAATTACATGTAATGAGTGTTGCAATAACTCATGGACTGATGCAAGATCTAGGAAAACATATGTCCTGTTTGATGGGTGGATGGGTGGAGTTTCCAAGTTTCTTCTTTCATTTTGTTTGCTAATTGCTATTCTATGCAGAGAGAGAAAGTGAGAATGAGTTAGAGAGAGAGATAGGAATAAGAAAAACAAAGGAGGGTTATTGAAGTTTGAAGATAGGTGCTTCAAAAAAATAAAATAAAACAAAAGGAAAGGGATATAAATGAAATGAAAATGGGATGATGTTGTTTCTCTGCTAATGTTGTACATGTAGCAGTTTTTGGCTGGTTGCAACCTCCTTATTTTTAGGCTTTGCTGTTTCACTTTATTTTGCTTTTAGTTTTTGGCATCTAGCTTTTAGTTCTTTATTTTGCTTTTAGCTTTTAGTTCTTGATATCTGATAAGCCTCTGGCTTATCTAGTTTTATAACTAGATGGACTGTGGTTTTTGTGCAATTTATTCGAGTTCAATCTCGTTTTCGCCCAAATTTGGCATTGTTTTGTTTCTAAGTAGACTTTTACTCGTTCTAGGCATTTTTAGTAGTTTTTAGTCTATTTTGAATAGAATTACGCTTTTTGTGTCTTTTTATTGTTTCAAGTTAGAAGTGAAGCTCCAGGAGCCAAGGAAAGTCAATAAATAGTGGAAATTGCCATTCTGGTGATGCTCGCCCCGCGAGAGTTTGAAGACCCTGGAAGACAGAGACCATCATGGCCTAGTCGTGATGTACATCACGGCCGTGACCTAAAACCCACACAAGTCAGAGACCGTCACGGCGTAGCCGTGATTCACATCACGGGCTGTGAAAAGAAGGCTCGCGTCGCGAGACACCCTTCGCGTCGCGAGGGACCGAATTCCGCAAAAGTGCCTGAAACAGAAGCCGTCACGGCCTAGCTGTGATGACCATCACGGCCGTGACACGTGGCCTCCCTAGAAATAAGGCAGTGCAGAACAGATTTAGAGAACTTTTTGGCATCAGAACAGATTGTAGATCTTTTAGAATCCTTATTCTGGAGCTGCATCTCCCTTCTCTTTTCTTTTCTTAGTTTATTATGGAGATTACTGCCGATTGTTTGTGCGTCGTCACGGGCATGAGGAACTAATCCCCTCGTCCGAGGGATCAATGAAGCCGCTCATGGCGGTATAGTGTCCATGTGATGTATGTTTTTCTCCCCTTCTCTCAATGAATGTTTTCCAATTCTGATTTGGTTGTGTTGATCATATGTTTTGCGTGATTAACTAGTTAAACGTGTTGAGGCCGAGCGGCGATTCACGTTTTAGAACTTGGATTGGAATCACTAATTGACTAATGAGCACGACAGTGGATTTAGGAGATTAGTGCAACCTTATAGGGAACAAGAATTAATAGAATTCGAGATTAGGATTATGAGACCTAGTAAGTAATTAATCCAATCGTCGAATACGTCCTATTGAGCACGATAGTGGATATAGGAGAAATTGGGGGTCCCGGTTGACATCGTAATTGAACTTAGGGAGGAATTCATCATCACTTGGGTACTATACATGATTGGGTAGGTGGATTTGAGACCTTGGATATTTTAATTCCTGATTTTAAAACCTTAGCTTTATTTGATTTGTTATTGAATTGCGATAATACTCTCTCTCTCTCAACCACTTTCTGTAACTTGACCAAACGTATCGGATTTCCCACGGATTAGTTGAATTGGTAGCCCAATCCCTGAGTTCGACCTCGGTAATAACTTACCGTGTTTATTTTATTACTTGCGACGACCCGGTACACTTGTCGGTGACTCATCAAGTTTTTGGCGCCGTTGCCGGGGATTGGCACAACCAATTTTTCTAATTTTAGGGAAATTTGATTATTTGGTTAAGTTATTTTTGTTTTTATTTTTATTTCTATTATTTTCTTTTTATTTACTATTATCTCTATCTACTTATTTGATTCCACTTGGTCTTGCCTTGTTTTGTATGCGAGGTACACGAGGGAATGCTTCCGGGTTGCGAATATTGTAATGGAGACCATGACACTTGGAGCTGTCCGTTCTACTTCTCTCAAGAATATGTGGATTCATGCCATAATCTCTATGTCAGCGTGCCCCAGAACAACTATCAGAGTCAGAATCAGTATTGGGGTGATATGAGGGGAGACCATTCGGGTTTCACTTGGAGTAATGCTGACGATGATCTAGCTTGGCAACCACAACCTCAACAGAATGGTGGAAGACAACCTTGGGAGTTGGCTCTTGAGAAGATGAATGCGGCAGTTGAGAAGTTGGCAATCAATACAAGCACAACCATTGATAAGTTGGCAACTCATACAGGGTTGGCAATTCAGAATCTAGAGATGAAGGTTGCCCAGCTCGCAAAGCAACTAAATGAGCGTCTCCCAGAGACTTTCCCAGGTGATACCGACAACCACCCTAAGAACCAATGCGATGCCACAACAACTAGAAGCAGTGGGGTGTTGGGATCTAACAGGGTTGCAACTAGTTCTCAGGAAGTTGAGGTAGAACTACCACATGTTGAGGAGGAGCAACCGGAGGAAGAGGAGTTGGCAAGGGACAAGGCACCGGAGCAAAGGGGTAGAGATCAAAATGCAGATAAAGTGGTAGTGAATTTCACCATGCTTGCCAAGCAACCTGAAATTACTGCATTGGATAACTATGTTGGCTTACATGCATGTGTGGACATTGGTAAGTTAGACCCTCCCACTTGTCTGGCACACTTCCTCGTGAAAACACCAGTTGACCCGAGAGGAAGTGAGTTCATAATTACAGTGGTCAATGGAGTTTTCACACTCAGGCTAGATGGAAGTATAGACAGAGTCGTATTGCTCCTGCAAGGGCCACTTCACAAACCATGGGATCCGGGTGGAGGATCTCACATGATGAGCGTCTCTTGGCCCTTGTTCCACAGGCTATGGGATCCAGGTGGATGCGACTTGAGTCAGGCTCGGGACGTTAAACAAGCGCTACTTGGGAGGCAACCCAAGCTAGGTATCCCTCTCCTCTCCTCACTTTTGTTTTTGTTTATGTTTTTGTTTTTGTTTTTGTTTGTCACTCTTGAATAATTTGAGAAGATCAAGTGTTTGTGTATGAATGTCGTGTCGGCAAGCTTGTTGGATTTTAATTAAATTGAGCATAGATTGATTGCAAGAATTATATTGACCATCGATGATTTCCCCCTAGGTTCTGCAAATAGAAAGTTGATTCCCCAATTGAAAAATTGAAAATGGAACTTTGAGAATTTTAGTGTGATTGCTTGATTTATGATAAGTTTGGGGTGAGGGGGTGCACACACTAGGAATTGTATCTCGGTCAAACAATTTGCAAAAATGTCCAGGTGAGGATTAGAGCCTTCAACTTTGTTTTTGAATGTGTGAATCACTGTTAAGTTGCACTTTCCCGAATTTGCTTGAATCTCTTTATGGTTTGCATGTTTATATGTTGCATCAAATGATTTAGGCAATTTTCTTTGAATAACTACTTGGCCCAAAAAGAACCAACCCGAATGCATGTTCCCTAGTTAACCACATTGAGCCTAATTAGCCTATTGTTTCTTGATGACCCTATATTATAAGCCAAAAATCTGAAAAACCATGTTAGCCCAATCTTAGGATTAGGAGAGCATGGAAGCGTAGCAAGAGAAGGGTTATGAGGAACTAAGTTTGGGGTGGCTACAAGGTGATATGTCATTTGGGGTTGAGAAAAAGAAAAATAAAGGTTGAAACCCAAGACAAAAAAGAAAAAAAAAAGAAAAAATATTTGCCAAGGGAAAAGGGGCAGAACAAAAGGATTAGCAAGGAAAAGGCGTAGTCACCCGAGGCAAAAAGAAAAATGGAAAAAGGAATTTGAGTGGAATATGTGTCGAATGCTCATGCTCTCTTAGTTCCTAGGGACTTAAGCCTAGTATCCTTGATTATCCTACCCTCAGCCAGGCCCCATTACAACCTTTATAAGACCTTTTGATGTGCATGCATGTTTTCGTGGGAACCATTTTTGAGATGAAAGTCAAATTCATGGGAAGTGCTCTTCATATGTGAGATTGAGTGAAAAGTTGATAGCCTAGACGAATTTGAGCGAATGAGTGAAATTTCATGTACCCTTGTGAGGAAGGCAATTGTTTGAAATTGGTGATCTTCCTTTTGTGTGTGACTCTGGTCCTCAACTTAGTTTAATACTTGCATGAATGATAGGTTCTCAACTGTTTAAAGTAAATGAATGTGGGGATTACATTGATGTAGGGGGAATCATTGGAGAAGAACTGTTTTGTTTTGATTGCATGAAATTTGTGCGAAATCGATTGATTCCTTTAGGCCTGCCAAGTCTTGAGTTGTTTTTGAGTTTTAGCTTGCTTGGGGACAAGTAAGGTTTAAGTTTGGGGTGTTTTGATAAGCCTCTGACTTATCTAGTTTTATAACTAGATGGACTGTGGTTTTTGTGCAATTTATTCGAGTTCAATCTCGTTTTCGCCCAAATTTGGCCTTGTTTTGTTTCTAAGTAGACTTTTACTCGTTCTAGGCATTTTTAGTAGTTTTTAGCCTATTTTGAATAGAATTACGCTTTTTGTGTCTTTTTATTGTTTCAGGTTAGAAGTGAAGCTCCAGGAGCCAAGGAAAGTCAAGAAATAGTGGAAATTGCCATTCTGGTGATGCTCGCCCCGCGAGAGGAAGCTCGCCCCGCGAGAGTTTAAAGACCCTGGAAGACAGAGACCATCACGGCGTAGCCGTGATGTACATCACGGCCGTGACCTAAAACCCACACAAGTCAGAGACCGTCACGGCGTAGCCGTGATTCACATCACGGGCTGTGAAATGAAGGCTCGCGTCGCGAGACACCCTTCGCGTCGTGAGGGACCGAATTCCGCAAAAGTGCCTGAAACAGAAGCCGTCACGGCCTAGCCGTGATGACCATCACGGCCGTGACGCGTGGCCTCCGTATAAATAAGGCAGTGTAGAACAGATTTAGAGAACTTTTTGGCATCAGAACAGATTGTAGATCTTTTAGAATCCTTTTTCTGGAGCTGCGTCTCCCTTCTCTTTTCTTTTCTTAGTTTATTATGGAGATTACTTCCGATTGTTTGTGCGTCGTCACGGGCATGAGGAACTAATCCCCTCGTCCGAGGGATCAATGAAGCCGCTCATGGCGGTATAGTGTCCATGTGATGTATGTTTTTCTCCCTTTCTCTCAATGAATGTTTTCCAATTCTGATTTGGTTGTGTTGATCATATGTTTTGCGTGATTAACTAGTTAAATGTGTTGAGGCCGAGCGGCGATTCATGTTTTAGAACTTGGATTGGAATCACTAATTGACTAATGAGCACGACAGTGGATTTAGGAGATTAGTGCAACCTTATAGGGAACAAGAATTAATAGAATTCGAGATTAGGATTATGAGACCTAGTAAGTAATTAATCCAATCGTCGAATACGTCCTATTGAGCACGACAGTGGATATAGGAGAAATTGGGGGTCCCGGTTGACATCGTAATTGAACTTAGGGAGGAATTCATCATCACTTGGGTACTATACATGATTGGGTAGGTGGATTTGAGACCTTGGATATTTTAATTCCTGATTTTAAAACCTTAGCTTTATTTGATTTGTTATTGAATTGCGATAATACTCTCTCTCTCTCAACCACTTTCTGTAACTTGACCAAACGTATCGGATTTCCCACGGATTAGTTGAATTGGTAGCCCAATCCCTGAGTTCGACCTCGGTAATAACTTACCGTGTTTATTTTATTACTTGCGACGACCCGGTACACTTGCCGGTGACTCATCAATATCTGATTTATGTTGAATGTTCATTTGCGCAGATTGAAAAGCCCTTGCAAAGACATAGAGGCAGGCTTGAGCACAATGAGACTTATTGTGGTTCCTGTTTGCACCTAAAAAGTTTAAGGACCATATAGATGTTTAAATACAGTTTTTGAAATTTCATCCTTCTTTGATCAATTGTGTTTCTAAACCCCAATTTTTGACTTCCATTAAGTTTTTAAATACAGTTTTTAAGATGTTGTTCCTGATCCTCTTTTATATATAGGTCCGCATTGGGCAATACTTAAATGGGATTTATATACTGTTGTTTGTACTTGTTAGCCGTCCATTGTCTGTAGCTTGTTCTAAGGCTAAGTTGATGTTTGATGCTAAAGCATAATAGTAGTATGTTTTTCAAAAATGTTTGATGTTTGATGATTCTTATCCCCTTTGGACATAGGGCTTTTCAAAAATCATCCATAGAATCCGCGTCACATCCGTGATGGGCATCACGGCCTGGCCGTGACAGCTTCTACCTTGAACGTTGCTTCACTAAATGGTCTGTCACGGCCGTGGTGGGTATCACGGCCTGGCCGTGACAGATTCTGCCTAGAAGGGGTCTGGCTCAGTTGACATGTCACGGCCGTGATGGGCATCACGGCCTGGCTGTGACAGATTCTGACTTTTCATTCTTCTGTGGGAAATCCGTCCCAAATCCGTTGGAAAACAAAAATAAATCTGTCTGAAATCCGTCCGAACAATAACCAACAAAATCACAACATCCGCCCCAAATCCATTGGAAAACAAAAATAAATCTGTCCGAAATCCGTCCGAACAATAACCAAAATCCGGATTTCCACATTGTCCATATTCTGTCCGCAATCCGTCTGTAAATATTTTCGGACAGAATTTAGGACGGATTTTATAATTTCCCATGAGGCTTTTTCAGACGTGTGCCATTCCGTCCGAAATCCGTCCGAAATGAATTATCCGTCCGAAATCCGTCCGAAGTTTGTCCAATTTTCGTCCGAAATCCGTCTGAAATTCTGTCCGAAAAAGATGGATTTCTAGTAGTGTGAATTTCTTCTTAAAAATTCAGCCAAATAGATCATTCCAAAGGCAACTATCCATTTGGCTGTCATCAAGTGGTATCAAAGCTTAGGCTTTGGTTGAATTTTCTGAGTTTTTTTTTTGTTCTTCATCTTCTACCTTTCTTCTTTTCTACCCAGAAAAACCCAAAACAAAAAAAATTACTTTCTTGTTTCCGTTTGAAGGGAATTATTGTGTTATTGTGTTCATCTTCTTGCTGCCCAAAATCAACAAAAAAAAAACTCGAAAAAAAAAAGAGAAGAAATACATTTGTGTTTCTCTTTGCAAGTTTTTCTCTAGTGTGTTGTATGGATTAAAAAAAATCGAAAAAGAGAGAGGAAAACAACACCAAGAATTTCAAGAAAAAGAGAAGAGAAAAAGTTCTATTTGGGCAATTTGAGTTCTTGAAAATATTTCCCTTCTTTCTTGTTTCATTATTCTGAATGCTTTTCCTTTCGAGCCTTTCCCTCTGTTTCCTTTGTTTTTGATAAGTTTTGTGATTTTTGTTACTTGAATTTTGTAATTTTTGTGTGTTTTGTGTTTGACTCTTCTAAGGCCTAAAAGAGGACAATTGAGTTGAAAAAGGTAAGAGTGAATTTTTTTTTACATCTTGTGTGGAAAAAGTCAATTGAGTGAAATATACATTGTGCACACTTGGTAAGTGGATTGGTTCTTACATATATATTTTGTTATTTTCTAACTTGTATTCTTCGCAATGTTGTGATTTGAAAATTTCGACTATGTGCAAGAACATAGGAAAGAGGTTGAAGAGTGGATCCGGCAAGTGCATGAGAGGTGTGACAAGAAGATGAGAGAAAACGAAAAAAAAGGTTGAGAAAAGAGGAAAGAATGAAAAGACAAATAGAATGTTTTGAAGACCATGTGAAGAAGTTGGTGGAAGACTCCAACAAGAAAGAGAATGAGAAGAGAGAGAGAGAGAGCAAAACAAGAGAATGAGGCAAAAGCAAAAGAGAGCGAAAAGAAAAGTGATGATCAAAAGGAAGAAGAAAAAGAGAGTGAAAAGAAGAGTGATGAGCAAGAGAAAAATAGTGTACATAACGAGAGTTCTTTGGCAAAAAAAAGTGAGGAGAAGAGGGATTTTATTTCAAGGCAGCCCCAATGCATATTTTATTCCAAGAATTTTTATTTGGTTGCTAATACTTCTGATGATCTCTCGTTGCCTAGTGGTGTTGTAACTTTTTTGCAGAAATTTGGAGATTTAATCCCTAAGGAAGCACCACGTGATTTTGGAACTTGTATGGACTCCCAAAAGCTCACTGAAGCGTCCACTCATGCTTTATCTCCTATTGAAATATATTTGAACTTAAGTTTGATACAACCGATGTAATTGAAGAGTTCATCCCAAGGGAGGTACCCCATGGTTTGGGAACTTGCATGGTTACCCAAAAGTATGGATATCTTAACACAAGATTTGGTAACATACTTGGGATTGAAGTCATAAATTCGAGGACGAATTTTCTTAAAGAAGGAGGGTAAACTTCCAGAAAAATCGAAAAACAAAATCAAAGGTCACTCTAGGAAGGATGGCTCTAGATACCACATGATAGGAACATGGATGGCTTGAGCATGTGGGAAGAAGCATATTCAGATTATTATATTTTTACAATCTTTATTTATAATTTTTGTATTATTTTTGGGCTGAATTTTAAGATGACCTTCTGTATTCTCATAGCCTCACTAAATGCTTCCTAGTAGTGCTCTTAGTCATAATAATGGCTAGTGGGAATTTATTATCATGTTTATGCATATTTAGGTAATGTAAATGCATTTATCAATTAATGTGGTAAATGCATGGTAGTGGGAGTTTTATTTATTGTATTTCCAAGTTAGCCTATAAATAGGAAATTCTTGTACTACGCAAATCAGTTTTGAAGATAATGAAATTTGAAGAGTTTTCTCTATTGTGAGAGCTTCCCTTTGGTTCTTGGGTAAAAGAACTAAATTTGATCTTATCAAGACAACTTGTGGCGATCAAACCCATGACTAATCACTCACCTTCTCACCTATATCTTGAGTGTGACGACAATATCTTTCTTTTGTCTGAAACTTCAAGGCGGTCCGGATCAGGATCATATCATTTGGTATTCAGAGCTTAGGCTCCTTGAATTTCAGGTGTTATCTTCCTTTGTTCTTTTCTGTTCTATGAAAAAAATACAAAAAAAAAAAAATTTGAAGAGTTCCAAATTTTATTCATCTTTCTTGGTGGTTGTATGCAAAGTTTGAATTTTTTTGAATTTTTCTCAGTGGGTTCTTCATGGAGTCACTAATGAAGAAAAATGATGGAAAGAAAAGGAAGGATATTTTCTATTCTAGATGCTATGTGAAGGACACAATCTGTAGCATGGTCATTGATAGAAGGGGATACGTTAACCTAGCTAGTACCACCATGGTGCAAAAGTTGGGACTTCCTGTTCTAGAGCATCCACAACCGTATATCATTTGGAGCATCCCAGAGTTTAGTGATCTCGGTGACGTGATGGTGAACAAACAAGTACGAGTGTTGTTCCGGATTGGGAGATATGAAGATGAGGTGTTATGTGATGTGGTGCCCATGGAAACGAGGCACTTGTTACTTGGGCGTCCATGGAGAGTTGAACGACAAGCGAAATATGATGTCTACAAAAATAAGTACTCATTTGTATTTAATAATCGCAAAATTAATCTTGGACCATTGTCACCAAACCAAGTGTATGAAGATCAAATGTACTTGAAAGGTGAAGTAAAGAAAAAGGAAACTCATTAGAGAAAGGAAGAGGAAAGGGAGAGTGGTGAAAAATAAGAAGAGAAAAAAAGAAACCCATGAGGAAAAAGAAGAATTAAAGAAAAAAGAAACCCATGAGAGAGAAAAAGAGGAGAACCATGAGATAAAAGTTGAAGAAAAAGAGAACAATGAGAAATATCTCGTGAAAAATGAGAATTATGAGAGAAACTGGGATGGAAGAGCCAATTATCAAGCAAAAGGTGGAGAGCACAAAAGCAAGATTTTATTAGATAATCCACTGACTTTTAATGCAGGTTTGGATTTGAGGACAAATCACTTTCAAGAAGAGGGGAATGATAGGAACATGGATGGCTTGAGCATGTGGAAAGAAGCATATTCAGATTATTATATTTTACTATTTTTATTTATAATTTTCGTATTATTTTTTGGCTGAATTTTAAGATGACCTTTTATATTCTCCTAGCCTCATTAAATGCTTCCTAGTAGTGCTCTTAGTCATAATAATGGCTAGTGGGATTTTATTATCATGTTTATGCATATTTAGGTAATGTAAATGCATTTATCAATTAATGTGGTAAATGCATGGTAGTGGGAGTTTTATTTCTTGTATTTCCAAGTTAGCCTATAAATAGGGAACTCTTGTACTACACAAATCAGTTTTGAAGATAATGAAATTTGAAGAGTTTTCTCTATTGTGAGAGCTTCCCTTTGGTTCTTGGGTAAAAGAACAAAATTTGATCTTATCAAGGCAACTTGTGGCGATCAAACCCATGACTTATCACTCACCTTCTCACCTATATCTTGAGTGTGGCATCAATATCTTTCTTTTGTCTGAAACTTCAAGGCGGTCCGGATCAGGATCATATCACTATAAAATGGAAATAAGTATGTGATATACTAAATAATTGAGATAATTTTTATTGAAACCATTGAAAAAGATATTCAATTAATTTACAACTTTTTTTAAAAAAATATCAATGTTCTGCAAAGGAAACGAATTAAATGGAAAAATTAGCATAACCGATATTTAGATGAATATAAGAAAATAATATATAATATTTTTTTATTATGAAAAAATTTATTATTCATAATTTTATTATAATAAGGGATTAATCTTTGATATATTGTCAAAGTAAAAATTTTTACACTTTTTTTTGGTATAGTAATGTTTACACTTTTAACCAATCATAAATCAGCTTACGTGTACCAACATGTGGTTGGTCCAAGTGGTAAGGGACTTGGACATCTTAAACAAGTGGTCAGGGGTTCGAATCTTGTCTCTTGCGTATGAAGGAAAACTTGGTTGGGAGAACCCACCTTGTGTGCCCCTCAGGTTCCCCGACGAAGATTAGTCACTGCTAACGATGGTGGATACTTCGTACCTATGTCACATATTTCCATTTGATATTTATAGTCAAACCATTTTACTATATCACATATTTCCATTTGATACTATACCATTTTGTTGTATATCATTTAAATATATTTTCATTTAATTTATTTTTATTTATTATATATTAATTATGCTCGACGGGAAAAAAACTTAGACCTAATTTTTTTATATTTATATTTTATTGTATTTTCTATTCTACTAATTAATAGTTATTATTACTAAATTTAGTTATCATTCAATTATTTCCATAATTTGAAATTGTATTGGGCGAGGTGAAAAGCTCGCCCACCGAGCCTACCGAGCTAAACGAAATAAAGCTGGCTACAAAACCCAAATAATCAGAAGGAAAGCGTCACTAACCTCGCCTGCCTACCGAGCTCAATGAACTCAAGTATTGGTCGAAGTATACAGATCAGCTAACGTGCTTAAGCAAGCAAGGGAAAGGGACTTAGACAAAAATCTTAGACTTCCTAATGATAATATTAAAGCCAAGCACGGTTTCAATCATGAAAGCTTTTACACTCTTCCAAGCTCAAAGCTTGGGGGGCTTATGCACTGGCCGAGGTGATAGACTTGGTAACCGAGCTTGGGGACTTGATCTCCTAAAAATACAGGAAAGATAAGCTTAGAAGATAACACTCACCTAAGCTTAGCTAACAACCTAAATTTGAATATAAGAGATAATTCCCATCTATCATATATCAAGAGGTTGGCTTAAGGGATATGAGATAGGAAGAGAAAAACAAATCTTTAAGAGATATGGGGATCCTATTATACAAAGAGGAGAACCTAAGAGAAAGACTCAATTTTGCTAACCCTGGTGAATCTCCCTTAAGCATGCTTGAGGAACCAGCCGCATCAAGAGACTACTAAAGAATCATTGCTCACTGGTATTAATCATATATAAGATTAAGGGATTGACTTCACCAGATGATCGAGGGTTGAACAAGAACTACATTTGCTTTGATTCCCTTTGGGATACGTAGGACCAAAATAGCAATATTTTGTCAAGCTAAGATCTAAAACAACCTTTGTGTTCATCCTCGGTTACAAGCATTCCGGCTAGACACCGGTAAGTCGGAATTTGGCAGGAACATTTGGCGCCCACCGTGGGGCCGAGGAAAAACTTTCCTCGGTTCCACAAGAAACTAAAATGCTGACTACTAGAAACGGACCAAGGGGAGGGGCGCGCAGCGCGAATCATGTTGACCATGGCGCGTCCAACACGCAATAGAACCATGAGAATGTTCTGCCTCCCCCTCTTGATGAAAACACCCCTCCTCTGGGAGAGGTCATGGCACAGTTGAGACAACTGTGTAACACCCCCCTTGGGCATTACTTCGTAAACACATCTAGAAATGAATTAAAAGGAAAGTTTGCTGGTTGTTTTCAGAAACTTTATTTACTTTAAGTCAAAAAAGCTCGGTTGTTTTTGGAAATACTTCTATTATTTTTCATAAGTCTGAAAATGGGGGTAAAATATGTCTCTTCTGAGGTACACTTTGGAAAAATGATACACACATCACAAAATTAAAGTCACACCATACTTAATAACACACAAAAACTAGGTTTATTTATAAATCAAAACACCTCAACATATAAATTTTCATGAAATAGTCTTTCGTTCTGAAATTTATGAAATAATACAAGGTTTTCAGAACTACCGATATCAATTTCTTTAAAACACACATAACCCAAAGAAAGACATCCTAAGCTGGTCACTCTATAAGACATCTACTGGAAAGAACTCCGTAGTTCTTACCATTAAAATTTTCACCAACCTCCTCAAGGATCGGGAGTAATATCATAAGGTGAGGTTAGAAACTTCTCGGCATCACCTGTCCCTGTGTACCAAAGTACAACAGCAAAGAACCAGGAAAACCTGATATATTGTAAGGGTGAGATACCAATATATGGATTAATTATGATAACTACATGCACACACATAAAAACAACACGTACAAATAAATATTCATATTCAATGTAAGATCTTCACAAATAAGCATGTCATTCAATAATCATCGTGATTTTTGAAAAAATGCATGACACTTATATATTCAACATCTATCCTAATCTCCGGAGATCCCAACTTCGGTTTTAAGAAGTGAGCTGATCAGGCTCGATTGCCATATAGGGCACAACGTGTTTTCCACAGCACTGTCCATTTCAAGGCTCAGTGATCAACGTGTGCGGATTCCATAGCACACTGTCCAACACAAGGCATAGTGAGATGGATTTCATTGTCTATCAAGGCACAATGATACAACATACCATGAAATACCTTACCCTTCAAGGCATTCATACAAAACAACATGAGCACGTCTGCCAAATGCATGTAAAAACATTTTATTTTTCGCAGCTTTTCTTTGTGTTTCATTCTTTCCTTCGTCGAAGTTCAAGGGCTGACGACCATCCATAAATTTTCAACGTTTTAAAACTTTCATTTTCAACATAGGACGTTTAAGTTCGAGTGTCCAATCACAACAGTCCTAGACCGATGCACCAATCTTATACTTTGTGGTCGTAGAAAACAACATTCACCTTTAACCACGTTCATCACGATGTATATAGGACGCACGGTCCACAACAATGTATGTAGGACACTCAGTCCACAACAACATATGTAGGACACACAGTCCATAACAACGTATATAGGACACATAGTCCACAACAACGTATATAGGACACATTGTCCATAACAACGTATATAGACTTGGAGACCTTTATTCTGATTTCCTTTCCAAATAAAATCCCTTGTTGTTCTATCCATCCACTCACAAGTGCTCTGCGGCAACCAGAAAATCTGCGTATAATAATTTGGAATGGTTGATAAAATAGATTTCGCAAGGGTGGTCCTCCCCGCTTTATTGAGCATCCTATGCTTCCAAGAAGCAAGTCTAGTTTGCATCTTCTCAATAATAAAATTAAAATCAGCTTTGCAGGGTCTTCGTTTAAGAATGGGAAAACCTAAATACTTGTCCAGATAAATAGTGTTACGAATAGAAGAGATGGAGGTGCATTTGTCTATCTTATTTCTACTAACCCCTGAAGAGTAGAAAGCTCTGGACTTTGCAAGATTAACTTTAAGGCCTGAGGCTTTGCAAAAATTCTCAAATAAATTAGCAACCATTCTAGCTTGAGAGCTCTTAGCTTTAGTAAACAATAGGACATCATCGGCAAAAAAGAGATGTGATAAAAAAGGCCCATTCTTGGAAATTTTAATCGGATTCCACTTCCTCAGATTCACATATTTTGTAATTGCCAAAGAGAGCTTCTCCATACAAATAACAAAGAGATAAGGGGAAAGATGGTCCCCTTGTCTAAGGCCTCTTGTAGGAGAGAAGGTGGGCAATCTTTTAATTGACAAACATATTCCTTAAAATAATATAAGAATTCTTGATATTTCTATATTAAGATCTATTCATTACCCTTTCTCCATAGGACGAATGCTAACATTAATGTGTGTTTCAATGCTGGACGTTGGGAGGAGGCATAGCATATGAAGACCAAGTGTTTGGAGGTGGAGGTAGAGTGATTGGAGCCGGAGCATATGTAGGCAGAGGAGCATTTGGGTGTAGAGCACTGTGTCCTGGTGGAGCATTTGGGGGTTGAGGATCCTTTGGGAGCCGATAAATCGTCACATTATTCGGTGTGTGATAAACATATGGTTAAAAGATGCCCTATGTTGAGATAAACCACGCTGATTTGAGAAAATTTCGCCACACTGATTACATTGCCATTTTGCCAATGGCAAATCCCGCATAATGAAAAATCATGTAAGGTGTGTTCTTGTTGTCCCCTTCGAGCGATGGTTTATGCATACCGGATGACTTAATCCTATATTTATAGAGTGCACTTACTTGCAAGTCAAGTTGTATATGGTATGATGAGATACAATTTAGATATTTGTAGATATGTAGAATAAACATTAAGAGGGAGATATGATTCTTAATATTTTTTACTTAAAAAAATTCAGTTATAATTTAAATGAAATATATGTGTGATTTCAAATTATGGAATTAAATTAATGATGATTACATTTATTAATAATAGCAATTAATAATTTTTTTTTGATAAAAATAGCAATTAATAAATTGTCAAAAAAAGTCTTCAAATTAATTGTTATTATTAATAAATATGCTTATCATTAATTTATTTTCATAATTTGAAATCACACATGATTTCAAAATATCCCATATAAGAAGTTTGAATGAATTGATTCATTCTTTCACATTGATACTACTCCCATAAAGTGGATGTTGATCAATATCCTGACCACTTTACTACATATATGCAATTGAAGTAGAATCACAACCTCCTCTTCTAATGACCTAAAACATATCATGATTGAAAGATGATGTTTAATTTCAATTAACTATAGTTTATGATTTTGGCTAATAGCCTATTAGGATATATATACTTATATTTTAAGTTGTTTTTTTAATCAATATATTTTAAGTTGTTTTTCTACGGATATATTTTAAGTTGTTATAGGTTGGGTCTTCCTAATTTCAGGTTTAGGTGATTGTTTTGCATTGCTTTGGTTTATGTCTCCCCATGTATTTTACTTTTTTGTATTTTTTTCTCTCTTTTAATAAATTTGTAGTATGATGCATATGATTGGTAGTGATTGTGGTGTCAATCTAGTTGGGATTGCTTCTATTATTGTGATGCCTTTGCATCCTACCTTTGCCTAAAAGAAAATATATATATATATATATTTTAAGTTGTTATACATTCTTTCATTTTTTTTCCGGTTACATTCAAATTTATGTTTTTTTTGGTAGATGGATGAAAAGAAACAAAAAAAAGCTAGAAAAAAAATTATATCCTCAAAACGGCAACCCCAGTCATATCAGCTAAGAGAAGGTTGTTCATCTCATGTGGTGTCGTATCAATAATATTCAATCTATCCTCCCGAGACACACTCATTTTAGTCGGATAGTCAGCACATTGATTTCCCTCTCGAAGAGTGTGCTACACTGAAACAGTCCAATTCAGTCTAAGCTTGTCTTTAACTTGTTGAATCAAAGAAGCATATCAGTGATGCATACTGATAGACTCTTTAATAAGACTCAGAACATTCAAAGAATCTGTATAGCAAATGACTTTTGAAAAGCCCATGCTCCAAGTGATGTCAAATCCATGTAAAAGAGCTAAAATTTTTGCATGAAGAATATTAGAGTCACCTATGTAGTCAAAGAACCCAGATATCCAGCCACCAAGATGGTTTCGAATCAGGCCTCCAAACCCTGCCTTCCCATGATTACCTAAGCAACTACCATCGACATTGATGGAAATAACATCATCTGATGGAGGTTGCCAAGAAACCCATCTATGACCAATGTCTCTAGAAGAAGCAATTGGGTAGCACAAAGTTATGGAATCCCTAAGATTGTTTGCTGCAGCCAAGATCTTATAGAAAGGCATAGACTCCTTTCCTATAGCGACGATGTTCCTGCTCCTCCAATTCCACCACAAGCCAGCTAAGAAGGCAGAACTTTTGTTACTCAAAGCCCACTCCTCGAGCCAAACCACAGGGTCCATTTGAGTTGTAAACTGAGTATTATCAAAACCCACATCTATTTGGTCTATATCATTCTATTTATCCTTGAGACTTTTCAACACCACATTATCCCCACTACCTCACTACCTTCGACATTTCACCTTAATCTATCGCACTTTAAAGAACAAAATCAACACTTAATCTCTGCACTTCTCAATATTGATCCATTAGAAAACTTTCTCCAACATCTATCTTCCACAGCTAACACCAAAGTCAACGCTAACTTTGTTATAACATGCATCAACTTCCTACTCAAGGTATTCAATCATAGTCTTAGTCCATTTAGGCCTAGTCTATTCTTCTAGGTCATATCAAATTCACACTTTTCAAGTCCCCGATTAAAACATCATAACATTCCTTAAGGTAAACTAAAATAAAAAAGAAATCACATGGGCTAGGATTATCTAACTCATCAACTTTGAACTTCTTCAGAAACCGAATTTTCACAAGAGCTTATCTATTTCACTCAAATCCACTTAAGTGAAAATAGGCACTCTTCCTGTTAATCTTCCAAACTTTATACGATCATTCTTAACTACAAGCATTTGATAGTTACTCTAGATTCCCTTGGCGATACTCTGCCTCGATCAACATTTGTTTTGTAATATTTGTCTCACTTATGGATATTGATCTTAAAGGTTCACATCTTACCAGTCACAACTATACCTCCACACAACTCTCATCACTTATTGTCAATCCTGCTAAACAGATGATCTAAGTTAAATAATACACTTAATAAAAACTAATCTTCTGAAGATCAAATCGTTTTTCTCATTTCACCCACTCTAACTGAGGGTGATCCATTGGACTCAACTAGGTTCTCACACTTGGAGTGGATTTTACTAAATCGTTAGTAAACTTCGGGTCTTCATATGAAACTATGCTTAAAAATAATCCATGAAGTCTGATCAGTCCTCTGACACATACTTTGGTTAACTTCTCTACCACATAACTTATCCACTACAGAAAGATGCCTTCCTCGTTAACCTGACATCGATCGTCCAAAATGAACGAAAACTCTTAGAGATCCTCAGTAAATCCACACAAAATTCATTGTGATGCTATCGTCTTAACCAATGAGGTCTTAAACGCCAAATTATTTCTTGACTAACTCTGATATTGGAATATGAATCAAATAACCATTCTCATAACTTATTAGATAGTTTACACGTCAATGACGTTTTAAAAAAAATATAGGGTAAAGTTGATCAAAGGTGACAAGTCCTTTCGAACTACTATAAGACATGGTCTTTAAGAATATGACAAGTATCAGAAAGATACAAGAATATTCCTTATGTAATAAGATTCTTTAGTAGGTTCGTGGTTGTAAAACTGCATGATCAGTACACGTTTACAAACATGAATCTAATAAAGTTCCTTCTTTCACAAGAACTTTACTGCACAACGATTTAAAAGAATAATAGTCCGATAAAAATTCAGACTATCAGAACCGATTGATAAGTCATGATAGACTTTAAGTCAAGGTCACAAAAGTGAGTCTGGCTTGTACACAATGTACCAATGTGATTGTCCAATACAACCACAATAATTTGAGGAACAATTGTCAACTGACAAGTTCATAAAGAATCAAATAGTACAGTGAAGAGTTTTTCTTAAACATAAGACACTCATTCTAAGAGTGAAGATAGGGATTGGCTTATCTCGACTTCGAGCAAGCACGGAGGTCTTTCTAAACACATTTAATCTGGTTTGTTGCTGTCTCCCGCATCCTCCTCTGAACTGCGTACAATGACCGACAACTTAGTCAGTCTCTCAGTCATGGAAAAAGTTGGTATTTCCTCATAAGCTGAGTCAACAATACAAAATCTTAAATAGTTCCTCGATGAACCTTTGATAAGAATTGGTTATCGTAACCATCTACGGATTTCAATTACCGTTTGTAATCACTTCCATAAAAATAATATGCTTCATCCTGATGAACAACATCGATGTGCGAGGACACACTTGGTCCCAAAACTATCCTGACAGCAAAAATTCTCGTCATGACAAGTCATCTAAATAGACTAACTTTGTAGGCAATATCCTACGTAAAGTTATAAAGATCTGACTTAATCTAGGAACTAGATCAATCCAAAACTCAATATCCTTCGCAAGGACAAACCTGGAATATTCTCAGGGAATACTCCGGGAAAATCTTCCACGACATGTACCTCAGTCAAATGTCTGACACAATCCCAAAGGGATGAACGAATGTGTCAACATGAACGCAAGCACCATTCACTAAACATGAGTTCTCACCAGGTCTCCACCCAATTAGAACTCACCAAAACATACATATTTGTATGTCAACACACATTGTTTCGACAAAGAAACAATTTAAGTAAGGTCCAACCAGAGATCACACAACAAAAACCTAATGGACTTATTGCCCAAGGTTCCCGAAAGACTCGACCAGTTTTGATACCACTCTGTAACACCCCCCTTGGGCATTACTTTGTAAACACGTGCAGAAATTAATTTAAAAGGGAATTTCACTGGTTGCTTTCAAAAATTAATTTATATAAATATATAAGCACGAGAAAACGGGTATAAAGTTTGTTAAATGCGGTTACAGTAAAATTTAAACCTGTTTTGAAATAGTAACATCACATTTTCACCTATCATGGTACAAATTCGGGTCATATATAGACCATTTGTTATACGACCCAAAACCTAAGCCGTGACCGGCGCACAAACTTACAAACCCTTTCTACGGAATTATTCTCTTATAACTCACCCTTTCATCACCAGCTCTTTCTACTGGGTCCTTACTTGGATTGAGTTATTCACTGAATGTGAATCTAAGCATAGACATTTTAAGGAGAGAAACCTTTACTAGGTACCTCAAGTTTGAGCGGAAATAAGGCACGCGTAGTTTAAACTGGTTGATATGGCAGTCAGAGCTCTATGACAACAATTAAGCGTCCCTTAATTGCTATTACCATATCCTAGCCTCCAAAAATGAAGGACTTACAAAATATCTCACCCACAAAAAAAAATAGTGTGGCCTTAAAGAATGGCTAGAATAGTTTTGAAACCTTAGGTTTCACTAAACATGGACCATTTTAAGTTTTTAATGTCATGCTATGATTCATTTTCTTGTGCTCTTCTCAAATGGAAGTCAAATGCATTAAATATTCATCAACCATACCAAGATGATAACTTCATTAAACATGCACAAAAAAAGCAAAGAGTGAAGACATAAAACATATGGAAATGTCACACCTTCATATTGCAATTCATACCAACCAAATCACCATGCAACAACCACTAAGTTAGATCATACAGCCACGAAGAACACCATACCAATTGCACATATACATTTTATTCATGGTTGGACATAATTAAAACACATAGAAATCTATTCCACACAATTCAAGTGCCATATGCTCAAAGTTATGTAAACAGAATTTTGCAGCAAATTGGAACTGGGTTTTCTCCATAAAAACTTCATCAAAATCAGAACTTGCAGAGCCTAAATTGTAACACCATAAGTCTATTTTCTATTAAAACAGGAATTAACACAATCCAATATTTGTACAATTTACTACAATTTAGTTACTAAAATAGTATCAGCTCAGAATTCTCAGTATGAACATTAAGTTAAGCATCATTTTTATCAATCAATACTTAATGAAATGGAACCGTTATACTGCCTATATTGTTAAAAATTCTGTCTATTTTATATTAAAACAGGAATTAATTCAATCCAATAGTAGTACAATTTACTACAATTTAAATACTAAAACAATGTCAGTTCAGAGTTCCCAGTACCAACAACAACTTAAATATCATTTTTCTCCTTCAATACCTAACGAAACTGAACCTTTTGAAAGCCCAATTCGAAGGCAAATGAGTCTACTTTCTAATGGTACAAAAATTACTTCAAAATATTCCCTGTAGAGGGGGGTACATTACGGGTTTGAAGGATTTGACAGCCCCTTGAAAATTTTTCATCCAAAACCACCCCTAATCAACATGAAATCAAAAACCCATTGTTACAAAGCATATATCAGTTCAGAACAAACATTCTACCAAAGCAATTTAAACAATCTAACAAGTAATTGGGATTTATGGTTACCCAATGTTACAAACAACAATAACTCACATGATTGAAGCTAGAAAATGAAGACTTGGTGGTTATGGAAGCAAAGTTGTAAATGTTGATCTCCCTAGGGTTCCTCCTTAATCTGATTATAGTTCCCCTTTTTTGGTCTTCAATGCAGCTGCTCCTAGCTCTCAAGGAAAGGAAAATGGTGTAGGTCTCATGGTAGTTATGGAAGGAATGGAGAAAATAGAGTGGTGGGGTGATGGTGTGTGTGTGTTGACTGAAATTTTTGAGGAAGAAGAGAGGAAGGAGAAGAGTTGTTTCTGTTGAGGGAGGAATGAAAATGAGATACCCAGCCCTCACTCCCTAAACTGGTCAAAATTACGAAGGAGAAGAAAGAGAATTAGTCAGCCAATGGTTGCTTGATTTACTTGAAAGGTATTGGTCAACTAGTGGATTTTAGGATAGAGGTGGATAAGTTGGTTTAAAATAAGTGGGTGTGTCTAAAATAAAATTTCATTCCATTTCAATTCACATATAATTAACTTCATTAAAACAATCAACCACACAATTGCACATTTATGAAACATAAAAGGATCCAAATACACCCATGTTAGAATTATAATGAAAAGACTAAAATACCCTTGGGAAAGGATATTACACTTTTCGTCTTATTTTTGAATTTGTTTGGAAAAGACAACATAGCTAAAAGATTTTCAAGATGTCGTCCTCACTATTTACTCATAAATCACTCTTTTCTCCAAAACATCATCAAATATAAATATTTTCAATATTTGTTCTTCCCTAAATCAAATCCTTTGAATTTCTCCTCATGCTTTTTCAACGCTTTTATCTTTAATTTAATTGAGCACTGACCAAGGTCAGGCTTCTCAGTCAATCAACCAACCAATAGATAATCCATACATAGCAGATATCTATACATCACCGTATAATCATGCTTTCACATAAAACATTAAAAACCACATAACAGTCGTATAACAACTTAATTTGACACCACACATCACAACAGATAAACTCAAATACGACACACAAATAGCATGCAGTTACCGAAAATCCTTCAGGCAGTCTCCCCTTACATTTGAAGACAAGAATAAGATCACTCATTTCGGGTTCCTCTAACACTTTGCAATGCTTATAAACAACTTCAAGATAGCTCCAAAAATGTATTCTCTACTACTCCAACCATGACAGTCACATCCACATAGATACAAATTGGTCATCAACATAGCCAATAGCAAGTACAACCAAAAATCAGAAACTTATCATCACAAAACATAAGTTTGTACAACATAAATAATTAATTCACTAAGGAAACGATATTGGTTTTTCATTTAAAATAATCGGGGTTTTAGAGTTCACTAGGAATTTGGGAAAAACCAATTTTGATCAAAGAAATATGAAATTAGACTAGGGAATCATAAATTAATAACTCTAATTTCATTAAAACATAATCAAAATTGAGAAGCCAACATGATTTGACTAATGTTTCAAATTGGGAAGTTTGCAGTTTTAATTGAAATTGGGGAAAATGTGATTTACTCACAAACGCGAAATTGCTTTGTCAAAACTTAAATTAATAGTCCTAATTTCATAATTGCATAGTTAATTTTACCAGTCATTACCAATTTCAATAAAAATCAAATTGGGGCTTTAGGGTTCATAACCTAAATTGGGAAAAATTCATTCTAATTAAAGAATCATGAAATCGGTTCAAGAAATCACTAATTCAACAGATCAATTGATTACAAACATAATTAATTTCATGTTTAACAACTGAAATCAAAATCTTAGGGTTAGGGTTTCCAAAATAAATTTGGGGTTTCTTGAAAGGAAGCTTAGTAAGGGTGAAAGTCACTCACCCAAACAAAGAGAAACCAATATGGTGGGAGCAAGGTGGTCCGACGCGGCGGCCGAGGACGACAGCGGCTCGATTTCTGGAACAACTATAGCCAAGGGGAGGAAATAAGATCAAGGGAAGAAGAAAGGAAGGTTGTAACATCACAAAGAGGTGGAGAACCACCATTAATGGCGGCCTAAACAACTTACCGCGACTGGAGAAGGCGGAGGACGCGCGCTCAGGCGAGGCGGTCTGAGCAGGCCAACCGAACGCGAGCAGTGGTGGCGCTGCTCCGAGCGGCGACGGCTGTGTAGGGTGGCGCGACTTGAAGGAAGGAAGGAGAGTGAGTTGAAGGTGGTGGAAGATGAAGTTGAAGTGGGAGGAAGAAGAAGAAAGAAAGGAAAGAAAGAAAGAAAGAAAAAAAGAAGAAGAGAGGGGGTGGGCGTCGAGTACGGGAGTGGGAGATATAAGGAGGAAAAAAATTTGTGATTAGTAATAGTAGGTATAAAATGAGTAGTAAATAATGAGCCTAAAAATAAATATGTTTTTGGCTTTTTGATTTAAAAATAATGGTTTACAATTATATACTTTCATATTTTAAATTAGAGTCAAGATTGATAGGTGAACTGATCAACTAAGAAAATCAACGGTCCAAAATTAATCTCTGATTAATGTCAAACCAAAATATTTTTAAATCTAAAATTAAATAGAATAAAAATATAACAATAATTTTCTTCCAATCTCATTATTACAAATATTTTTTTTCTAAACAAATACTCATAGTGAAAATAACATAATAGTATTGTCTAGTAATCATGCCTATACTGACATAAGACAATATTAACGTACTCAAAAATAAATTTTAAATGAGTAATTAAAATTACTCAAACCAAATCACATAAAAAAAATACAGATATTTACTATTATTGAAGAATAGTAAAAACCGGGGTGTTACATTACTACCCCACTTAAGAAAATTTCATCCTCGAAATTTCGTGACTCAAAACTAGACAGGATTTCTTAATCCCTATGTCCTACATTGTATTTTTCGTTAATTCATTTCTTTTATTCCTAACTCCATAACATAATCCATCTCTATATCATTCTATTTATCCTCGAGACTTTTCAACACCACATTATCCCCACTACCTCACTACCTTCGACTTTTCACCTTAATCTATCGCACTTTAAAGAACAAAATCAACACTTAATCTCTTCACATCTAATTATTTATCCATTAGAAAACTTTCTCCAACATCTATCTTCCACAACTAACACCAAAGTCAACGCTAACTTTGTTATAACATGCATCAACTTCCTACTCAAGGTATTCAATCATAGTCTTAGTCCATTTGGGCCTAGTCTATTCTTCTAGGTCATATCAAATTCACACTTTTCAAGTCCCCGATTAAAACATCATAACATTCCTTAAGGTAAACTAAAATAAAAAAGAAATCACATCGGCTAGGATTATCTAACTCATCAACTTTGAACTTCTTCAGAAACTGAATTTTCACAAGAGCTTATCTATTTCACTCGAATCCACTTAAGTGAAAATAGGCACTCTTCCTGTTAATCTTCCAAACTTTATACGATCATTCTTAACTACAAGCATTTGATAGTTACTCTAGATTCCCTTGGCGATACTCTGCCTCGATCAACATTTGTTTTGTAATATTTGTCTCACTTACGGATATTGATCTTAAAGGTTCACATTTTACCAGTCACAACTATACCTCCACACAACTCTCATCACTTATTGTCAATCCTGCTAAAGGGATGATCGTAGTTAAATAATACACTTAATAACAACTAATCTTCTAAAGATCAAATCGTTTTCTCTTTTCGCCCACTCTAACTGAGGGTGATCCATTGGACTCAATCTCAACTAGGTTCTCACACTTGGAGTGGATTTTACTAAATCGTTAGTAAACTTCGGGTCGTCATCTGAAACTATGCTTAAAAATAATCCATGAAGTCTGATCAGTCCTCTGACACATACTTTGGTTAACTTCTCTACTACATAACTCACTAGTGCAAAATATGCTTTTAATCGGAGATTCCACATCGGTTTCACAAAAACCGATGTGTAAAACGAGACGGTGGCATTTTTGAAACTAAACGCAAAGGATTCCACATCGGTTTCATAAATAACCGATGTGTGAATATTTTCCACATCGGTTGTATTTTAACCGATGTCTAAAATTAAAACAAAAAAATTTAAAATTTAAAAATTTTATCTTTCCACATCGGTTCCTTTAGAACCAATGTCTAATATATAGATTAACCACATCGGTTGTATTATAACCGATGTATAAAATTTTAAAAGCTTTAAACTTTAAAATTTTTATCTTTCCACATTGGTTCCTATTGAACCGATGTCTAATATATATTAACCACATAGGTTTAAATATAACCGATGTCATAAATTAAAAAAAATGAAATTTTAAATTAAATCATAAGTTTCTACATCGGTTACTATAGAGCCGATGTGAAATATTACTAACCACATCGGTTTTTGGACAACCGATGTGTAATATTTGACAAAACCCTACTTTTTGTTTCTATTTTCATTCCCTCCATCTGTCACGCGCCCTTTTCCTTTGTTTTTGCTCTGCTCTTCCATTCCTTTGTTTTTAATTCCATCCCTCGTTTTGTGCTCGTCACTTTGTCCCCATCTCTCTCACTGCTCTGTGCTCGCCATCCCTCACTGCTTCACCGCTGCCTCCCATCTCTGTCTCTCCCTGCTGCTCGCCGGTCTCCGCTGCTTCTGCTTCCGGTGAGAGTGCATGCTTATTTGCTTGTTTTGTTGGTAAATAAGATACATGCATGTGGCTAATCTTATAAGGAATTGAGATTTAGTGAACAATCTTCGGTATGGTTGTCAGAATAAGATTGAAATCTTTCTATTTTCTTATTGCTTTTTTATTTTTTATTTTTATGAAATCGGAACTGACTAGTACATTATTCTGTTGCTATATCAACTAAACTATCATGATTTATAATGTTAGCAGTTGATAGAAGCTGAGGTTATATTTTAAGAAAAGCAAATAAATTGGTTCGATTATTTAGTTAGGCTTAAAGTGTCTGGTGCTAAGGTTGTGTGGGCTTCAATTAATTAATTAGTCCAGCTGGGGTTTGAATCCACTTTGCATTTTAGGCTTATTATTGTGAATACATCCTCTATTTTGTTGATATATTACCTAGTGGTTTCCACTTGTCATGGTGCATTTTCTGTGTGATGTGGGTTTACTTTGTAACAGGTTTTGTGGAACATTTCACTTTGGTTTGTTGTTGTTTGTTGCTTATTAGGCGTTGATTTCTTGTATTTGGCTGCAACCATTTAACTCTTGTCTCTCTGTGTAGTGTTTTGGGCTGGTGTATCCCTAGTATCCTTATCATAAAATTTTACTGATATACTAAAAAAATGTTAGACATAATGTGTGAGTAAACATTTTATTTGTTATTTAAATAATTCATTGCTCAATGTGAAAGTTATGTTTTCTTCTTACATTTTGTATTTCTGTCTTGACATTATTACTGGTAATGTTTCTTGCTTTCTATTTTAGTTTTAATTTTATTTTACTGGTAGAGTTTTGTTTGCTTGTTATTCAGATGCTACGATACTTTGTTGTAGCAAGATATTAGTCTCTGTGTGGCGATCTCTTAAGCACTAGAGAATTCGAGTGTTCAAAGAGATTATTTTATAATTTGGTAGCTCTTAAGAGTTTATGGTCTATTGTAGAAGTTGGTCACTTACATTTCGCTTGCCTTTTTAGAAGCTGTGTTTCAACTGCAATATGCACCAAAAATACATGGCAGGAAGGGAAACTTTGTGTTTTCTTAAGGAGAATAAAGGATATATATAGTTTTTGATTGAATATATATGATGGCCTGATGGATTTAGTTTTTTTCTTCATGTTCTTTGCTTCCTGCCTGAATAGTCGTAGCTATTCGGAACTCATTTTCTTATATGATCTTTTGGTCTTAAATAAGCTAACACTGTATTTTTCATGCTTTGATTTTAGACTCTACGTGAGGGGCACAATCCTTGGATACAAAAGGTAAGAGCTTCTTGCCCATAGTAGTTTTACCAATTTTGTATTTTATATCATCTTGTGTATGGATGCTGGGAAATTGAGAGTTGAGATTTATGGAGAGAAGCATTTAAGATTATACGTTCACGGGTTTTGTCAAGTCATTTGGTTTATGATGAGGCAATGTTATTTTTTCAGATCCAAATCAAACCTATAACTATGGCTTGGGATTGACAACTTGGAGTCCACTTGCATGTGGTGTGCTGACAGGAAAATACAAGAAAGGAGTTATACCAGCAGATAGCCGCTTTGCACTGGAAAATTACAAAGTAAGGTTTGATTTCTATTGTTTTGGCTGAAAAGCTTTCATTGGAGTTTTAATGTATTTGCTTGAAAATTTATTTGATCTGAGAATATGCCCACAATAATTAGTAAAGCCTTAGTTTCCCGTTTGAGATGCAATACTAATGAGCACACGTGTACGTGCTTAATGTACCGCTCATTGTATTGGATCTTGAATTGTCCAAAGTTGGACAGTTTGGGAAAAAAACTTTTTCTTCATTCAGTTAAAATAGTTATTCATTGATTCTAATGTTATATACTTGATGAAAGTTCGGATTGATACATTTCCTTTCGTTCTTCGGGTGCATACTTTATCGTGGTGGATGTCATCGTGTTCAAGTCGTGTACATCGAAGACCGAAGGGTAATGCTGCCGAAATTTCGTCGAGTATGAGCATGAGAGTTAAGGACTAACTGTTAACTGAATGTTGAAAATGTTTCTTCTCGAATGGGATAGGGCCATACCCTGTCATAAGAAGTGGTTGATGAATATGTTGGACTAAATACGAAGTTATTGGTTTTAGTCATGGATCACGATTGGATGAATGTTAGACGGACAAGTGATGAGTATGAGAATGGAGTGGAAGATTTTCTACAGTTTGCAAAAACAAATGCTCTTGATAGTGGTAACGGAAGGTTTTAATGTCCTTGTGTAAACTGTTTGAATGAGAGACGACTAGAAGCTGAGGAGATACGTGATCATCTTATTTGTGAGGGGATTTGCAAGAGTTATACAACATGGATATGTCATGGTGAATCGTTAGACAGGCCGAGGGTGTCGGATAGAGAGGAAGTTGATGACGTGGATATGGACGATGGACTAGAGGACATGATCCGTGATGTTGGGGCACGCACAGGTGTATGATACTTTGTGCAGTGATGCGGAAGTGGCTTTGTATCCGGGGTGCACTAATTTCACACGGTTGTCAGCGGTGTTAAGATTGTTCAATGTGAAGGCGAGAAATGGGTGGAGCGATAAAAGCTTTACTGAATTGCTTGAGTTGTTGAAAGGCATGCTTCCAGAAGGTAACACATTGCCATCTCGAAACTATAAGGCGAAGAAGATATTGTGTCCGATGGGTACGGAGTATAAGAAAATATACGCTTGCCCCAATGATTGCATATTGTACAGGAAAGAGTTTGAAGAGATGCACGAGTGCCCCAGGTGTGGGGTGTCACGCTACAAAGTGAAGGATGGTGATTCTAGTTATGATATGGTCACCAAAGGTCCTCATGCGAAGGTGCTATGGTATCTTCCCATGATTCCACAGTTCACGCGATTGTTTGCTAATGTAAATGATGCAAAGAACATTAGATGGCATGCAGATGAGAGGAAGTGTGATGGACAGCTTCGCCATCCGGCCGATTCTTTGTAATGGAAGAGAATTGATAGTTTGTTTCCGGATTTCGGCAATGAGCCCAGAAACCTTAGGCTTGGACTTGCTACCGATGGAATGAATCCATATGGAAACTTAAGTAGTATTCATAGTTCATGGCCTGTTCTCCTGGTAATTTACAACCTGTCTCCTTGGTTGTGCATGAAGCGCAAATACATTATGTTAAGTATGATGATTTTGGGTCCTAAACAGCCAGGAAATGATATTAATGTTTATCTGAGTCCCTTGATTGAAGACTTGAGAATGTTGTGGGATGAAGGCATTGATGTGATCGACGGGTATTGCCGTGAGACATTCAGATTACGTGCCATGTTATTTTGCACCATCAATGACTTTCCAGCATACGAGAACCTGTGTGGGTATAGTGTTAAGGGGCATAAAGCATGTCCAACATGTGAAGAAGGCACATGTTACCATCAACTGCAACATGGAAGGAAGATAGTTTACCTTGGGCATCGGAGATTTCTCCGACGTAATAATCCTTATCGTTGATTGAGAAAAGCTTTCAATGGACTTCCGGAGAATGAAATTGCTCCGGTGGTCTTGACTGGAGAGAAAGTTTATGAAAGGGTGAACAACACTAATGTTATCTATGGGAAGACCCAGAAGAAGGCTACCGAGAAGAAAATATGGAAGAAGAGGTCGATCTTCTTTGATCTTCCATACTGGTGCAAGCTTGATGTAAGACATTGTATTGATGTGATGCATGTGGAGAAAAATGTGTGTGACAGTTTAATCGGAACGCTTCTCAACATTCAAGGCAAGACAAAGGATGGTGTGAATGCTCGTCTGGATCTAGTTGCGATGGGTATACGAGAGCAGTTAGCTCCACATAAAGTGGGGGATAAGAAGACTTATTTGCCCCCAGCATGTCATACTTTATCAGAAAAAGAGAAAAGAAGTTTCTGTGAATGTCTACGGGGAGTCAAAGTGTCATAGGGTTACTCTTCAAATATCAAAAGACTTGTCTCAATGAAAGATCTCAAATTAGTTGACTTAAAGTCTCATGATTGTCATGTCTTGATGCAACAACTACTACCGGTGGCCATTCGTGACATCTTGCCTAAAAAAGTCAGACATGCCATTACTAGGTTATGCTTATTCTTCAATGCTATATGTAGCAAGGTCATTGACACTAAAAAGTTGGATGACTTGGAAAATGAGGCAGCCATTATCTTGTGCCAATTGGAGATGTATTTTCCACCTTCATTTTTTGACATCATGGTTCATTTGATTGTTCATCTAGTGAGGGAGATTAGTTTGTACGGACCCGTTTATTTAAGGTGGATGTACCCGGTTGAGCGATACATGAAGATCTTGAAAGGATATATGAAGAATCCACACCGTCCCGAAGCATCTATTGTTGAAAGGTATGTTGCAGAAGAAGCTATTGAGTTTTGTACAGACTACATGTCAGAAGCGGAACCTGTAGGGCTTCCGAAGTCTCGTCACGAAGGAAGATATGATGGTAAGGGTACACGAGGTATCACTGTTAAGAGCATGGATCAGGAGGAAGTGCTTCAAGCACATTTGTATATATTGAATAACACTGATGAGGTTGAACCATACTTATGTGAGCACAAAAGCATCATCAAAGAAACTTACCCTAGAATGAATGAAAAATTGTGCTTGAACAAGCATAACAAGACTTTCTTGAACTGGTTTAAAGAAAAAATTGCAAAGGATGGTATTGCTTCTGATACATTAAAATGGCTAGCATAGGGGCCTAACTTTGATGTCATATGCTGGAGTGGGTACGATATCAATAAGTTTTCCTTCTATACAAAGTCCCAAGATGACAAAAGTTCTATGCAAAACAGTGGGGTTATGGTCGTCGCTGAGTCCATGCATTTCTCTAGTTCGAAAGATAAAAACCCTGTTATGGCATCCGTTTCATACTTTGGAATCATTGAAGAGATATGGGAGGTTGATTACACGAAGTTTAGAGTACCTGTTTTTAAATGTCAGTGGGTCGACAGTACCAATAGTGTGCAAACCGATGAGCTAGGATTCAAATTGGTGGACCTTAATAAGGTAGGTAATAAAGAAGAGCCTTTCATCATGGCATCCCAAGCAAAACAAGTGTTTTATATCCATGATCCTTCTAACAAAAGGTGGTCAGTGGTTCTCCAGGGAAAAAACATGTATAATGGTAGTGAGGGAAATCAAGATTCAACTCTTGATATTTCTGATACTCCTTCTTTCTCAACACGGGTGCCTAATTTCAATGAGGAAAATGAAGTGGATGATGTACATGCTACTCGTAATGATCACCAAGAAGGGTTATGGGAGAACTTTACTAATTGACCACAATGTAAGTTTAGTTTGAGTTATGTTTAAAGTCATATTATATGTTTACGTTGATATTTATAAGTTATGTTTACGTACGTTGATCAATATTTATAAGTTATGTTTGATATTTATCCTGACATACTAACAAGTTTTTTTTTGTTTAAACAGGTATACATGGCTGATCCTGAGGATATCCCTTATTCATGCAGCGGGTTAGAGACCCCATCTACTGGTAGAAAGGGTAGACGTGCCACACGAATGAGGAATTTGACTCCCAACTGTGGTTCAAATCAAAGGATAAGAATAAACTTTGATAATAACCTTAATCCTGTTGGGCCAATGGCAAGCAGTTTAACAGTTTTGTGGTGACCCTTGCTAGAAGCAGGCCTAGTATACTTATTGATAATTGGAATGATGTACCGGCGGACGTGAAGGATCAGATATGGAAGAGTATTCTGGTATCTATACTTTTACGTCCTGTGTTTGTCTATATCTACTTTATTTTAATCTTATTAATATCATACAGTAATTCGTTGATTCTTTTGGTGTTAATGTAGCTCACCTTTGACATACCGGATATGACGGATATGAAGATGCGTTTGATAAAGTATGTCGGTGAGCGTTGGAGGGCTTTTAAGGTCGACTTGGGCAGATACTATGTATTCAATCCAACATGTGAAAAGAACCCACTTAAGGTGTACCCGTTTCTTGACCAGGCGATGTGGGATGGCTTTGTTCAGAGCTGACATGATCCCAGCTTTCGGGTTAACTTATTTGATTTGTCTCTAAATTTATGTAATTTCATTAATTTTATTTACTTATGTAATTTAATTGTCTTCTATTTATAACAGGAGAAGAGGAAAAAGAGGCAGGAAAACCAAAGCAAGAATGTCTACCCCCATGTACTATCTTGTGGGGGATATAAAAAACTTGGTCAGATAATGGTGGAAGAGGAAAAGAAAGCATTTCAGGAAGCAGCATCTCAGGCGGATCCTAACGCTGAAAATCATCCAGAAGTTGTTGATCCACCTCAACCCCCACGCCATCGTAAATGGAAGAGGGCCCGACAAAGAAAAACGGGACAATATACATCTGAGGAGGCCCGCCAAGTAGCTGAGAAGATTATAAGTATAGTTTGAATTGTAATTTTCATTTTAACATTGTTACCGAATTGTAATGTGACCTGATATTTTATATGTTATAGGATGCCTTGGACGAGCAGGTAACCCAAGGAGCCTTTGTTCCTAGAGGACGCGATGATATCTTAGCTGCTACCACCGGTAAACCAGACCACCCGGGCCATGTCATTGGTGTTGGATGGGGCGTCGGCATTCTCCAATACCATGGTTCATCGTCACACCAATGCCACAGGGATGTTGATGCAGATAGAGCATGGCTAAAACAAGAGATTGCAGCGGAGCTTAGACTGGAGATGGCCAAGCAGTTTGCCCAGCAGCTGGCAATATTGACTTCTATGTCCTAGCAGATGACAGGTGTCTAACCCTCTATCCATGTGAACACTAAGGGCTCATGTGATCCTCCTCATCAGCTTGAAAATGATGATGATGGTGATGATGATGATGATGACGACCCTGATAGGTGTGAGCTGTATGTTGATGATCCTCATGATCGCCGCTTAGTGTCATTGGGGAAGGCACATAATGACTTCAGTAACCATACACCATCGTTTATTACCGGATGATCGGGTGAGGGTCGTTGTTGAGATTATTCGAGATACTGATGTTTGAGTCCCTATGCCCACTGAGGAGGTTCAAACAGTGGGTCAAAGCCCCCTGAACTTCATCCCCAGCCAAGAAGACCGGTCGACCTTTCTTGTTGCATCCGAGGTATTCGATTAGTTGTGTTTTTCTATATTCATAGTTGAAATTATTTATTATTGTTTAAAGATAATTCTTTATTTTTATTTGTTTTAGGATGTTGGAAATGATATTCCCGCCTAAAAGGTCGGATCCGGGACGACCGGGAGATGTCTGCTCTCGCCAAGGTATTCATTTGACCATTTAATTAATTACGAATGAAATAACTTATCTGTGATTACTAATATATATCTTTGTCGTTTAGGGGATCGACAAAAGGGCACCTGATGATGTTTTTAAACTTCTGGCTATACAGGTTGTGACCATGGAGAATGACGCAGCTTTGGTAAGGTTGGAACATGATGCCAGTCCAGGTGACAAACTGTATATCCCAAAGAAGGAACTTATGGAGATTGTACTCGATAAAGAAATGGCTAGTTCTGCACACCTATCGTTATGGTGCACGTAAGTACATTTTATTTATAAGTTAAGTAATTAAATTTTAAATACTATGATAATTAACATGTTTTTTCAATATATTAGGTATCTGCATCGTATGTTAGTTTATCAGGGTAACCTCACCCTTTATGGGTTCATTGACCCCATGTTCATTCAGGGTGATGTTCTCCAAGCATCAGAAGACCCGGTCACCACCATACGTGATATACTTGCCCGAGACGATCATCAATTCTACCTTGTGCCTTTTCTCAATAAGTACCAGTTATTTAATTATAACTATATATGACTTAGTCACTAATTGTTCCGCAAATACAGCAAGCATTGGCAACTGTTGATCTTGTACCCTAGGATGAATGTCGTGGTCTTCTTATGCTCAATGGGAAATAAGCCGGCGAATGAACTAAAGATGATCATGGAAACGTAAGCATTAAAATACTTTATAATCAGTAATGCAGTTGTTTTAATTATCTGTAATCTATTAGATATACTTTAATTAATGTTTATTTTGTCATGGTAGTTATATTAATGCAAACCACATGTTGCATGGTGAAAGGCGTCGGGCTATTAGATGGATTATTCCTAACGTAAGATATTTATTAGTTCAAATGCTCCAAATGCAGTGGGTATAATTATTGATTTTTATTTAATTCCTCATATTCTAATTGGGTTTCATTTATACGTAGTCCCGTATACAACGTGGATCATGGGAATGTGGATACTATGTGATGAAGTAGATGGTCGAAATTATCTCCTCCAGGATCACTGAAAGATAGCACGAGGTAAATGTTAATTGGTAACAATTAGAAGTAATAGTTATAGATTCGTTATGTGTTTTATGTTAGTTTATTACTTAAAAGATATAATCTTTTGTCCAATTAAACTTGCAGATATTCAACAATCCGACTCCATTATCTGATGCCGACATCAATAACATAAGGAGGCGTTGGGCAACTTTCTTTCTTGAAGTGTACCAACCATAGTTTGTATTTAGTTTGTTTAAAAACTTATCATGTACTAGCTATAGTGTACTTTTGACTGATATATATTTTGATATGAAATCTATAATATATCATGTAGCTTTTTGGTTTCTAATTATCTTTGTTGTCTGAATGTAATTGAACATATGTATTGTTCGTAATAAATTTAGTATATATTAATTTAGTGTGTTTTTGTTGTACAAAAGTGATTGTGTTGAGAATATTTAGAATATGTTATACTGGTATTGATCTGGATTACTGAAACAGGGGAAAGGAATGTTAGAAATGTAAAAAGAGTTTTTTAAAAAATGAGACTTTTCACATCGGTTATACAAAAACCGATGTGGAAAGTTCACTTTCCACATGGGTTATTAAAAAACCGTTGTGGTTTTTGTAACACCCTAGTTTTTACACCTATGTTTAATTATTTTATTTGGATGTTTAAGTTTATTTTGTTATGTGGTTTAGTTTGAGTAATTAAATTACTCTCTTCAAATTATTTTATTGGGTGCGTTAGAGACCGACTTATTTCAGTGAATGCATGCTTATTAGACAATAATTTACGTTATTGTCACTATTATTACCAGTACAGAAAAATATTTTAAATAATATGATTAAGAGAAAAACATTTTCATTTTTTCATTCTATTTAATTTTAGAGTTGAAAATAAATTGGTTTGACCTCAATCGGAGATTAAATTTTGGACTGAGTATTTTCTTAGTTGATCAGTTCAATTATTAATCTTTACTTTAATTTGAATTTCAAAATCATATATTTATCAATCTTTATTTTTAGATTACAAAAAGTAAAAACATGTTTATTTTAGGCCTAATATTTATCACTCATTTTGTACCTGTCACTAAATAATTAGTTTAAAAACTCAACTTTATCTCCTCTCTCTCTCTTATCTTCGACGCCTCCTCACCCCACTCTTCAACAGTTTTTTTCTTTTTCTCACTTCTTCTTCCACACTTCTTCATCTTCTTCCTCCTCCTTCTCAACCAACCAGTCGCGCCGCCCTAGGAACCGTCCGTCGCTGTCCAGCCACGCGCCGCCAAGGAGGTCGTCGTCCGTTCGCCGCACAGTGGAAAGAAGACAGCAACATGCGTTGCTGCCGCCACGGTGACGTCTTCTAGCCGCCATCCATGGTGGATCTGCCATTCTTGGTGTGGTTTGAGCTCTCCTTTTTCCTTCCCATGAAGCTTAGACTTGTTTTTGAACCATGGCTGCTACAAGACTCTCCACCGCCACTGCGATCTTGCCGGAGCCGCCGTGATGCCGCCGCACCCATGGCTGGCCGTCACAACCTCTTTCTTCCACCTTGGGTGAGTTGTTTCCCCTATGTTTTACTTCTCTTTCAAAACCCCCAAATTGATTTGAAACCCTAACCCTAACCCTTTGATTTCAGATTTTAATCTTAAGATTAAAGCTTGTTTTATGAACTTAGCACTGTGAATTAGTGTTTCCCTAAACCAGTTTCATTATTCTTTAGTTAAAATGAGTTTTCCCCAAATTGTATTTAGGAGCCCTAAACCCCAATTTGATTTTATTTGAATTTGGTTCTGTTTTGTGAAATTAATTATGATTTAGTGCAATTAGGACTCTTAATTGATGATCCCCAAGTTCTTTTTCATGATCCTATAATCAAAACAAAGTTTCCTTAAAGGGTATTGTGAAGCGTGAGCTTCAAACATGATTTTCTTTGAAAATAACCTTGTTTGGTAATAAGATTAAGTGTTTAGATCAAGTTAGAATGTGTGTTTGATCATGTGGAATTGATTTCTTGATTTCTGGTTACGCGTTGTTGGATTCCCTCTCTGAGACGTTTGATACGGCTATGCTTGCTTGATGGAGTGGATATGAGCTAACGTGAGTATTAAGACAAGGATCCTTTACTTGTCTTCAAAGGTAAGGGGAGTTTGCCTAGGGATATTCAATGACCATTTGCATGTGTGTATGTGTTTACTTGAGTGATTTGAATATTGTTGTGATATTGAGCCAATACTTGAATAACTTGTTTACTTGAACTATTGTGGTTATTACTTGAAGTTGAACATTACTTGCTTTAAAGTGTTATGAATTATATATTTGTGATTAACTGTCATTAAGTGTGATATTATTATTGTTGTGAATATATTACTGTTGATTGAAGTTTGAGAAGCCGGACTTGAGTCTGTGCACAATGATTATAAAGGATTAAAAGCCTTAATAAGCCTTGAATAAAACTTTGAAAGTATTGGTTTCATTTATAAAAGTTCCTTGTTTAAAACGCTTACTTCAAGAAAATGAGATTCTTATTTTGAAAAGAAACGTTGAAGTGTTTTTAAGACGATAGAAACTACCCTTTTTATGATCCAAAGTTGGTACGAGAGAAAACCTTTTTCGAACTATGTGTTTTATGAAGGAAAAACCCTTGAAAATACTTGAATTTATTCCATCAAGGAATTTCAAATACAAACGAATTTCCTAAATGTTTTATAAAAGATTTTGAAAAGGAAAAGGATTTTCTCCTAAATGATTTGGAAACGTTCCGGTTACTTGGATAAGTGGCCGAGGTTTTGTTTTGTATTTGATTTTCACTGAGCGAAAAAGTAAACACATGAGAATTGAATCTAGTTCGCGAGACGTCGCTTCTAGTATTCCGTAATATGCACGTTGATCCTTGATCCGTGCCACGTTGTTGTGGACTGTGTGTCCTAATCACGTTGTTGTGGACTGTGTGTCCTAATCACGTTGTTGTGGACCATGTGTCCTAACCACGTTGTGATGAACGTTGTTAAAGGTGAATGTTGTTTTCTACGACCACAAGCCTAGGACTGGTGCATCGGTCTAAGGTGTTGTGATTGAGCACTCGGACTGTGTGTCCCGTGTTGATGTTGATAATTTCAAAATGATGAAATTTATGAATAGTCGCAAGCCTTTGAGCTTCGACAACGAATGAGAACGAACACAAAGAAAACATCGAGAACTAAATGTTTTACATTTGCATTTACGGCAGACGTGCCCGACATGGTTTTAACGTGAGACCTTAACAAGAAAGGTATCATGTGACGGTGTGTTATCGTTGTTCTTAAATTGGACAATGAGACGGTGTACGTGTATCGTTGTGCCTAAATGGACAATGAAACGGCGTGCATAATCGTTGTGCCTAAATGGCCAATGAGACGGTGTATTATCGTTGTGCTTAGCTAGCCAATGAGACGGTGTATTATCATTGTTCTTAAATTGGACAATGAGACGGTGTACGTGTATCGTTGTGCCTAAATGGACAATGAAACGGCGTGCATAATCGTTGTGCCTAAATGGCCAATGAGACGGTGTCATTGTGTTTAGCTAGCCAATGAGACGATGTATTATCGTTGTGCTTAGCTAGCCAATGAGACGGTGTATCGAGCCTGATCAACTCATTTTGAGGATGTTGGGATCTTCGGAGATTAAGTTAGAGCCTGATATTGAAGTGCCATGCATATTTTCAAAGGTTGATTGTGCGGGTTTGAGACCCTTTGATATAACACTATTATGTTATGTATATGTATGATTTAACTGCTTATATGATTATGTGATGTATGTATCATGTATATGGTTGTTGTGTGATATATCCATTTGTCGGTATCTCACCCTTACAGATATATCAGGTTTCTTCTGGTTCGCTATCGTACCCTGGGTACTTTAGTCCAGATGGTGCAGAGGAGTCTCCCTAAGTCACTCAGAGGCTTAGATCTGGTTATTTGATGAGGTATTAATTGTGGAATGATCACGTGAGTTTTCCTCAGGAATAACTTTTAGAATGACCAGCTTAGGGTTTGAGACTTAGATTATTTTTGATAGTATGTATGAGTATGGCTCAGAGAGCCTTTATTTTAAAATAGAATGTTTATGGCTCGGAGAGCATTCTTTTGAAAGAAAACTTAAACCTTTCCTTTTGGTCATGTATAGCTGATTGATATAACTATCTTTAGCATATTACTGCCTGGGTGTATTTGGTGTAACTGAAATTCTGGAATAAAAATGTAATTATTTTAGCAGGTGTTCTTTTACCTGGGATGTCCGAATTACAGAGGAGACTCTGTCGAAATTTTCGTAAAATACTAGCTTTTATTCAAGTATATTCTTTAAATTAAATAGGCTTGCCATACTATGATAGTAAGTCTGTGTGCCAATCAAGGCTTAGGAATCGTGACAAAATTTTTATACCCAATTTCAGACACTTATGTACTTATATAAATTATTTTCCGAAAGCACCAGCAAATTATCTTTTAATTTAAATTCCGCATGTGTTACGTAAGTAATGCCCAAGGGGGGGTGTTACAGTTTTAACCAAAACCGATGTGGAAAGTTCACTTTTCACATCGGTTATATTTAAAACCGATGTGGAAAGTGATATTTCCACATCAGTTTTGAGATAACCCATGTGAAAAATGAACTTTCCACATCAGTTATTTAGAAAACCGCTGTTAAAAGTGTACTTTAGACATCAGTTTTAAAATCGATGTGAAAAGTAACAATAAATAACATCGGTCGTTTCAACATGAGTTTGAAAACCGATGTGAAAAGCCAAAAAAACCGATGTGGAATCCCTTTTCTGCACTAGTGACTTATCCACTGCAGAAAGATGCCTTCCTCGTTAACCTGACATCGATCGTCCAAAATGAACGAAAACTCTTAGAGTTCCTCAGTAAATGAACACAAAATTCATTACGATGCTATCGTCTTAACCAATGAGGTCTTATACGCCAAATTATTTCTTGACTAACTCTGATATTGGAATATGAATCAAATAACCATTCTCATAACTTATGAGATAGTTTACACGTCAATGATGTTTTTAAAAAAATATAGGGTAAAGTTGATCAAAGGTGACAAGTCCTTTCGAACTACTATAAGACATGGTCTTGAAGAATATGACAAGTATCAGAAAGATACAAGAATATTCCTTATGTAATAAGATTCTTTAGTAGGTTCGTGGTTGTAAAACTGCATGATCGATACACGTTTACAAACATGAATCTAATAAAGTTCCTTCTTTCACAAGAACTTTACTGTACAAGATTTAAAAGAATAATAGTCCGATAAAAATTCAGACTATCAGAACCGATTGATAAGTCATGATAGACTTTAAGTCTAGGTCAGAAAAGTGAGTTTGGCTTGTACACAATGTACCACTGTGATTGTCTAATACAACCACAATAATTTGAGGAACAATTGTCAACTGACAAGTTCATAAAGAATCAAATAGTACAGTGAAGAGTTTTCCTTAAACATAAGACACTCATTCTAAGAGTGAAGATAAGGATTGGCTTATCTCGACTTCGAGCAAGCACGGAGGTCTTTCTAAACACATTTAATCCAGTTTGTTGCTGTCTCCCGCATCCTCCTCTGAACTGCGTACAATGACCGACAACTTAGTCAGTCTCTCAGTCATGGAAAAAGTTGGTCTTTCCTCGTAAGCTGAGTCAACAATGCAAAATCTTAAATAGTTCCTCGATGAACCTTTGATAAGAATTGGTTATCCTAACCATATACGGATTTCAATTACTGTTTGCGATCACTTCCATAAAAATAATATGCTCCATCCTGATGAACAACATCGATGTGCGAGGACACACTTGGTCCCAAAACTATCCTGACAGCAAAACTTCCCGTCAAGACAATTCATCTAACTAGACTAACTTTGTAGACAATATCCTACCTAAAGTGATAAAGATCCGACTTAATCTAGGAACTAGATCAATCCAAAACTCAATATCCTTTGCAAGGACAAACCTGGAATATTCTTAGGGAATACTCCCGAAAAATCTTCCACGACAGGTACCTCAGTCAAATGTCTGACACAATCCCAAAGGGATGAACGAATGTGTCAACATGAACGCAAGCACCATTCACTAAACATGAGTTCTCACCAGGTCTCCACCCAATTAGAACTCACCAAAACATACATATTTGTATGTCAACACACATTGTTTCAACAAAGAAACAATCTAAGTAAGGTCCAACCAGAGATCGCACAACAAAAACCTAATGGACCTATTTCCCAAGGTTCCCGAAAGACTCGACCAGTTTTGATACCACTCTGTAACACCCCGCTTGGGCATTACTTGGTAAACACGTGCGGAAATGAATTTAAAAGGGAATTTCGCTGGTTGCTTTCAGAAATTAATTTATATAAATATATAAGCGCCAGAAAATGGGTATGAAGTTTGTTAAATGCGCTTACGATAAAATTTAAACCTGTTTTGAAATAGTAACATCACATTTTCACCTATCATGGTACAAATTCTGGTCATATATAGACCATTTGTTATACTACCCAAAACCTAAGCCGTGACGGGCGCTGTAATGCCGTAAGTGAGTGTCTAAAAAAAAAACACGAGGCATCCACATTACAAATGATAGTCATATAGATAGTCTTAACATAATGGTCACACATAACCTTACAAACTCAAAAAGATCAAAAATAAAATATCATTACACAAACAACTACTCTCGGACTTCATTTAATCAGTTTATGAAGCCGACAGTTACATATTAAGGCTCCCATGAAACATATTGAGTTAAAGAAATTCCTTCTTTATCTCCTTAATCCTTCGAAGGACCTAAACCTGCTTATCTGAAACAATAGAGAGCCTAGCGAGAAAATAATTCTCAGTGAGATTTGCTTCAATCAAGGATATACATATATAAACAATTTAATTCAAATAAACAACCCAAAATCAGTATGAGCATGGGCACTTTAACTTAAAACATTTACTAGATAACTTCAAGTGTGAGGGACTTGTAGTATTCTAGTTTAATAGATTCTTGATATGGCAGTCAGAGCTCTATGACAACAATCAGGCGTCCCTTAATTACTAGTACCATATCCTAGCCTTCAAGTAATTGAAGGACTTACAAAAAACATAACTCACCCACAATTACTTATGTGGCCTTAATGGCTAATTTGGTTCTGAAACAATTGTCTCACCAAAATGTAGAACATTTTAGATTTTTAATGCCCTGCTATACTTCACTTTATCATGATTAAGAGAAATAATCCAAACACAGTTAGGACATCAAGAGTGAAATTACAGCAAAAACCTAAGCCATCAATTCAATAAAACTTAATTTATCACAATTTGGAGGATAATGACTAAAGTTACCATTCCCACCATTTATTCCACAGTCTAAACTTCTAATCTCAAATAGTTAGGAGTTCATATAACACTAGCCAAAACTAAGCATGTCGACAATACATTATAACCAATCTCAAGTGTCCAAAACCAAGAAGGATCATGCAAAAATTCAAGTGTTATCAAATTTGAAAACTAGTAGCTGAATTTTCAATAAATTGAAATGGAGATTCCTACAACAATACCAACTCGAATTAAAAAAATCCAAAGCCTGGGTTGTTAAAAATTCTGTCTACTTTCTATTAGCACACGAATCAACTCAAACCGATATTTGGACAATTTAATACAATTTAAATAATAAGACAGTTCCAGTTCAAAATTCTCAGTACAAACAGCAACTTAAATATCATTTTTATCATTCAATACTTAATAAAATTGAATCGTTCCAAAGCCTATATCGTTAACAATTCTATCTATTTTCTATTAAATCAGGAATCAAGTCAATACAATATTTTTACAGTTTACTACAATTTAAATGCTATGACAGTGTCAGCACAGAGTCTCCAGGACAAACAGCAGATTGCATGTTATTTTTCTCTCTTGATACTCAACGAAATTGAATCGTTCCAAAGCCTATTTAGAAGGAAATCAAGTCTCTTTTCTGATGGTACATAGATCACTTCGAAACAAGCGTTATGGAGGAAGTTATGGATAAAACACTAACAAGGGTGCATTACGGGTTTGAAGGATTTTAGAGACCCTTGTCAATTTTTATCAAAAACTACCTCTAATCAACATGCAATTCGAAAACCCAGTTGTCAACAAGCATATATCAGATCAAAATAGGCTTTCCACAGAAACAATTAGAACAATTAACAAGAAATTGGGATTTATGGTTACCCAAAATTACAAACAACAAAACTCACCTAACCAAGTGGTAGATTGAAAGTGGTGAGTGTTGATCTCCTTGTGCTTCTTCCCTAATATGATTTGTGCTCCTATTTTCGAAATTCTAGAGGTCTTGCATGTTGTCTATTTTGCTTGATTTAGGTATTTGATGAGTTGAAATTGTGAGGTAGAAGGTTAGAAGGAAGTTTGGTATAGGTTTATGAGAGTTTTTGGGAGAATGAAGAAGGGAAAGAGGATGGAAATGGTGTGTGGGTAAGGCTGAATTTTGTGAGGAGAATGGGAAGGAGAGGAGTTGTTCCTGATGAGGGAGAATGAAATGAACCCAATGTCCCCTACTTTTGGTTCTGACGAATATAAGAGAGTGAAAGGGAAGGAAAAGAGTTGACCAATGGAGGTTAGATATCCTTGAAGAGTATTGGTCACTTAGGGAGATTTTAGGATAGAGATAGGTTAGTTGGTTTAAAATAAGTGGGTGTGTGTTTGATAATAAAAATTAAAATAATATTTCCATTCCATTTAAATTCAATTTTAATTTTAACCTCACTAAATAAATCAACCACACAATTTCACATTTAAGAAATATAAAAGGATTCAAACACACCCATGGAAAAAGTAAAATGAAAAGACTAAATTACCCTTGGGGAGGAATGTTACATTTCTCTCCCCCTTAAATAAATTTTGTCCTCAAAATTTTAGACAACTTACCTACTCAAACAAGTAAGGATACTCCTGGCGTAAGTCATCCTCAAGCTCCCAAGTTGCCTCCTCAGGAGTTGACCCTTCCCAAATAACTTTCACCAGAGGAATTATTTTGTTTCTCAGGGTTTTCAAGCTACGATCAATCACTTGAACCGGTATGGGTTGGCAGGTTAAATCTGGTCTTAATTGGACAAGATCGTGATTGAGGGGTTGACAAGGATTATTGACCGCGCTGTCGCCACACGCCAAAAGGAACGAGCGATTATGAAAATAATGTAGTATAGTACGACAACTCGGATCGTCTCTCAAGGACTCTTTAGTTGTTGTTATTATTAACAGAAAATTAGTAAAAGTTAGAAATGGGGGTTTTGAGATTAAAATAAAATAAAGGAAACAAAATAAAAACAGAGTAAGAAAAGAGATTAACAAATATCAAACAACGATTAATCTACTGTCAAGAAATCCCAACTATCCTTGGTTATTGTAATCCCAAGCCCTAAGCAGATTCTAATCCCCTTTCAGTTACAGCAACAACTAACAACGTAATTGCTACTATAGATGCAAGTTCCTATTCCCGAAATAACAAACGGGGTTAAGCTCTCATGAACAAACGAACATGAATGAACACACGCGAAATAACAAACGCGATTAAGTATAGGAAAATAACATCACTGAAACAAATCAATACAATACTACACACTCCTGAAATAACAAACAGAAATGTATAATATGGTATTGAAAAGGGAAAAGCAATTAAAATAGGGATTTACAAAACCTCAAGTATATAGAATTCTCATACAGTAGACTAATCTAGGAGACTAGTTCTCCATTACAGAAGCAAAACAAAAGAAGAGAAACTAAAACTAATTAACTACCAACTGAGACTTAGCCAAAACTGACTAGCCTAGCCTAAACTAGCTAACTTATCATTCTGCCATAGAACAGTTTATATACAAATTCTGGAATCAAAGTCCTGGCGAGGCGAAGCACTGCTCGCGAGGCAAATGACACGAAAGGTCTGCAACTTTTGGTCTTCTCGCGAGGCGAGCATATCTTCGCGAGGCAAACTCTTCAAATTCCCAACTTCAACGCCCGTGACCTTCAACATGCCCAAAACGTGATGGCTTCTGACTTTCAAGTATTCACGAGGCGAAGGAATTCTCGCGAGGCGAACGCTTCAACTTCAAAACTGCCACGGCCGTGATCTTCAACACTGGTAAACCGTGATCGTCTCTGACTTTTCAGGCTTGCATGTCTCGCGGGGCGAGAAATCCTTCGCGGGGCGAGTGGCTCCAGATTTATTTTATTTTATTTTATTAACCTGAAAAACAGAAAATAAAAGTAAATACTTTATTCACTCTAAATCAACTAAATTAACTTAAAAACAATTTACAGACTCAAAATATTACTTAAGGACAATCAAGTCTAATTTGGGTAAAAATGATATAAAATAAGCACAAAGCCAAGGTCTTTACTAGTTATAAAACCAGTCAAACAAAGGCTCATCAAAATACCCCAAACTTTAAACTTTGCTTGTCCCCAAGCAAACTACACTCAAAAACTTAAAAAGACTCAATGACCTGGCAAGCTTAAGAATTCAATCAACTTTCCATAGATTTCAAGCAATTCTCTACAAAACATTTTTCTTTCAATGTTCCCCCCTTACAAGCAAAACAATCCCCACATTCATTTATTCTAAACAGTTGAGAAGTTAATTATTCAGACAATCAGAAATCTAAGCAAAGGATCTAAGTCACACACAAGTGGGAGATCACCAAATTCAAACAACTGCCTTCCTCACAAGGGAAATTTGTGTTTCACTCAATCGCTCAATTTTTGTCAGGCAATCAACAATTCACTCAATTTCACTTTTAAGAAGCACTTCCCATAAATTTGATTTTCATCTCTAAATGATTCCCACCGAAAACATGCAAGCAACATCAAAAGGACTTTTATGGGTTGTAATGGGGCCTGGCTAAGGGTAGGCTATACAAAGGAACTAGGCTGAAGACCCTAGGAACTAAGAGAGCATGAACATTATTTACACTTTGAAATTCCACTCAAGTTCCTTTTCTCATTTTTCATTATGCTTTGGGTGACTACAGCCTTTTATTTTCTAATACTTTTTTTTTCTCACTTTTCTTCTTTTTTTTTTCAAATTTTTTTTTGCTACAAGCCTTTGGCTCCATCCTTTTTATTATATATATATATATATATATATATATATATATATATATATATATTTTTTACATAAATTTTTTTCTCAATCCCAAACAACATATTACACCTTGCAGCCACCCCAAACTTTAGTTTCTTGCACCCATTCTAAGATTACATGCTCTCCTAATCCTAAGATCGGGTTAACATGATTTTCCAGATTTTTGGGCTTATAACATTAGGTTATCAAGAATTAACAGGCTAATAGGCTCAATGGGGCTAACTAGGGAACATGCATTAGGATTTGTTATTTTTAGGCTAAGTAGCTATTTACAAAGAAAATGCCTAAATCATCTGAAGCAAACACATAATCATGCAAATCAAAAAGAGATTCAATCAAATCCAGGAAAGTGCAACTTAAAAAGTGAGTTCACACAATTTAAAACATGTTGGAGGCTCAAAACCTCACCTGGACATTTATGCAAATTATTTGACAGAGATACTATCCCTAGTGTGTGCTTCCTATCACCCCAAACTTATCATAAATCATGCCATCATAATAAAATCTCAAAGTTCAGCTTTCAATCATATGGGGATCATTTTTCAAAAAATTTTCAAATCCTAGGGGGAAAACAGTCAACACTATCATGCAATCAATCTATGCAAAATTAATCAAACCAATAAACTTGCCATAACCAAGACTCAGCACACAAATACTCCTGAGCTTCTCAAATTATTCAGGAGCATTATTGACAATAAAACAGAAATAAAATAAGGAAAAGAAAATTAAAAAAGGAGAAAGGGTGAAGAAAACTCATTGAAGGGCGGTTCCACCAGGATCCCATTGCTTGTAGCATAAGTCCCACGTGGTAGCCAAAGGACTGAAATTCATTCCAAGCCTCCCTAACTTGCAGCTTTGATGCGGAGGTGAGCACTTGACAATTATAGTAACCTCGCCCAGTGCGGCGGACTTTTCACTTCCTCTGGGGTCACAGATGACCTCTTTCTCAATAAAATCCTCCCAATAAAAGTGGGGCTCAACCTCTTGGACTGGCCATGGTGCAAATTCCAGAGGCTTAAACTCCATCATTGGTTCCTCAGGGGGAGATGGCAAACAGTTAGAAACGGTTACCGGTGCTGCTTCAATTTCTGCAGTTTCTTCATTTACTGCACTAACAAAGTTATCACCTGCTATACATGCAGAAATTTCAGCACACACCAAACAAAGGTTAGAGTTAGTACATATATTACAAGAAAATGAATCAGAAAAAGTTAGAATGTCTGGGAATTCTTCAATCAATTCATCCACCCCATTACTCTCAACACATTCAATTGTTTTACTTGAATCATCTACTCCCAAAGGTTCTTCTTTATCTTCAGGCACGGGGGAGCAGATGTCCTCTTGATCCTCCTGATCTAAGTTTCCTGAACAGAACAAACCTGCAAAACGATCTGCTTTTTCTATTTTTGCTGAAAAGTATAAACCTGTAAAACATTCTACACACAATGCAGTTCCATCACAATAACAAGCATTAGGATCAGGGGATTCAACACATAAATCATCATCAACAGAAACATTATCATCAGAATTATTTTCAAAAATATTTTCAGGAATAACCATCTGTGAATCCTTATGTTCCTCAAGGGGCTGTGGAGTTAGCATTGCAGCCGAGTTGGCGGTAACTTGATCAATTAGAGCCCACAACTTTTGAGATTCAGCTTGGTCCCTCTGGTATTCAGCCTCCATCTTCTGTTGAAATTCCTCTATCATCCGTTGAGTTTGCTCGGCCATTTGTTGCCTCAGACCTTCCATATTTGCACTTATCTGTGCAGTCATCATTTGCACGAGTCCTCTAGGGAAGGTTCGGAAGGTGCAGAGGTGGTCACTTGGGTAGGATAGTATGGTGGTGGCTCACTAAAATTAGGATAATACATGCAAGGTGGTTCATAATAAACATTAGGCAAATATCCATACATGTAATTATCCATGGGGAAAATAAAATTTACAGACCAGACAAAGCAGACAAAACTAATTAGCAAAGCAAAAAGTTTTTTTTTTTCAAAAATTATTTTCTGCTAATAACAACAAACCAGAGTCCCCGGCAACGGCGCCAATTTTTGACCGCGCTGTCGCCACGCGCCAAAAGGAACGAGCGATTATGAAAATAATGTAGTATAGTGCGACAACTCGGATCGTCTCTCAAGGACTCTTTAGTTGTTGTTATTATTAACAGAAAATTAGTAAAAGTTAGAAATGGGGGTTTTGAGATTAAAATAAAATAAAGGAAACAAAATAAAAACAGAGTAAGAAAAGAGATTAACAAATATCAAACAACGATTAATCTACTGTCAAGAAATCCCAACTATCCTTGGTTATTGTAATCCCAAGCCCTAAGCAGATTCTAATCCCCTTTCAGTTACAGCAACAACTAACAACGTAATTGCTACTATAGATGCAAGTTCCTATTCCCGAAATAACAAACGGGGTTAAGCTCTCATGAACAAACGAACATGAATGAACACACGCGAAATAACAAACGCGATTAAGTATAGGAAAATAACATCACTGAAACAAATCAATACAATGCTGCACACTCCTGAAATAACAAACAGAAATGTATAATATGGTATTGAAAAGGGAAAAGCAATTAAAATAGGGATTTACAAAACCTCAAGTATATAGAATTCTCATACAGTAGACTAATCTAGGAGACTAGTTCTCCATTACAGAAGCAAAACAAAAGAAGAGAAACTAAAACTAATTAACTACCAATTGAGGCTTAGCCAAAACTGACTAGCCCAGCCTAAAACTAGCTAACTTATCATTCTGCCATAGAACAGTTTATATACAAATTCTGGAATCAAAGTCCTGGCGAGGCGAAGCACTGCTCGCGAGGCTAATGACACGAAAGGTCTGCAACTTTTGGTCTTCTCGCGAGGCGAGCATATCTTCGCGAGGCAAACTCTTCAAATTCCCAACTTCAACGCCCGTGACCTTCAACATGCCCAAACCGTGATGGCTTCTGACTTTCAAGTATTCGCGAGGCGAAGGAATTCTCGCGAGGCGAACGCTTCAACTTCAAAACTGCCACGGCCGTGATCTTCAACACGGGTAAACCGTGATCGTCTCTGACTTTTCAGGCTTGCATGACTCGCGGGGCGAGAAATCCTTCGCGGGGCGAGTGGCTCCAGATTTATTTTATTTTATTTTATTAACCTGAAAAACAGAAAATAAAAGTAAATACTTTATTCACTCTAAATCAACTAAATTAACTTAAAAACAATTTACAGACTCAAAATATTACTTAAGGACAATCAAGTCTAATTTGGGTAAAAATGATATAAAATAAGCACAAAGCCAAGGTCTTTACTAGTTATAAAACCAGTCAAACAGAGGCTCATCAATTATGAATATACTTTTTGAGTTGAGATACATGAAAGACATTGTGTATTCCTGACAAGGAAGGAGGTAAAGCAAGTTGGTACGCTACTGAACCGACTCAATGGATAATCTGGAAAGGTCCTATGAAACGAGGACGGAGTTTCTTGGCCCAAAGGGCTCTTCCAATGCCTATTGTGGGGGTTACTCTTAGGAACACATGGTCACCCTCTTCAAATTCTAAGGGTCTCCTTCTTTTATCAGCATAACTCTTTTGCCTACTTGGCGCAACTTTTAATCTATCCCTAATAGTTCGGATTTTCTCCGTTGTCTCCTGGATTAACTCAGGTCCTAATATCCCCTTGTCACCCACTTCAGCCCAACAAAGTGGAGTTCTACACTTACGGCCATAGAGTGCCTCATACGGTGCCATACCTATGCTGAAGTGATGACTAGTATTGTAGGCAAATTCTACTAAGGGTAGGTGATGATCCCAATTTCCTCCATCCTCAAGAACACAGGCCATGAGCATATCCTCTAAGGTTTGGATGGTTCTCTCTGTTTGACCATCTGACTGGGGATGGTAGGCAGTACTAAAGTTCAACCGAGTACCCAAGGCTTGGTGAAAAGCCTTCCAGAACCTAGAAGTGAACTTAGGATCCCTATCCGACACAATGCTAATTGGCACCCCATGCAACCTCACTATTTCACTTATGAACACCTTTGCTAATTTAGCCGTATTGTAAGAAGGCTTAACAGGTAGGAAGTGGGCGGACTTAGTCAATCTGTTCACTGTCACCCAAATAGAATCATGCCCCGCCTGAGTGCGAGGTAAACCTACAACGAAGTCCATGGATATGTTCTCCCATTTCCACTCAGGTATTTCTAAAGGTTGGAGCATGCCTGAGGGTCGTTGATGCTCGATATTGACCTTTTGACACACTAAACAGTGAAAGACAAATTTGGCAACATCATTCCTCATTCCTGGCCACAAGTACATCTTTCTAAGGTCTTGATACATCTTAGTGGAACTAGGATGTATTGAAAAACTACTCTTATGGGCTTCCTCTAACACTTGTCTTTTAATCTCTTCATCATTTGGAATGCATATTCTCTCATGAAAGATGTGGGTTCCATCCCTAGCTTCGGAGAAGCCAAGTTGATCCTTCCTAGCTTGTAGGTCCTCATCCCGAAGTTGAGCATGTCTAATTTGAGTTGTAAAATCACAATTGATCTTAAGGTGGCTCAAATAAATGCTATTGAGAGCCACAATAACATTTAGGTTTAAGTTACGGAAATCTTCCAATAGTTTCAACTCATGTAACATCATGGATGAGATGTGAAGAGACTTCCGGCTTAAAGCATCTTCTACTACATTTGCCTTTCCTGGGTGGTACTTCAACTCAAACTCATAATCCTTGAGGAACTCCATCCACCTTCTTTGTCTCATGTTAAGTTCCCTCTGATCAAAAAGATACTTCAAGCTCTTATGATCGCTAAATACTTCGAATTTTGCTCCATAAAGATAATGTCTCCATATCTTTAGAGCAAAAACTATGGCTGCTAACTCCAGGTCATGGGTAGGATAGTTTTCTTCATGAGGTCTCAACTGACGAGAGGCATAAACCACTACCTGCCTATTCTGCATCAAAACACATCCTAAGCATTTTAAGGATGCATCACTATAAACTTCGAATCCTAAGGCTGGGTCTGGAATGGTCAACACAGGAGCCGAGGTCAAACGGGCTTTGAGTTCAAGGAAAATCTTTTCACAATTTTTATCCCACTTGAAAGGATTACCCTTGCGGGTTAAGCGGGTTAAGGGTAGGGCTAACTGTGAAAATCCCCTTATAAACCATCGATAATATCCTGCCAAACCTAGAAAACTCCTAACCTTTGTAATGTTCTTAGGTCTTTCCCAATTAAGGATAGCATCAACCTTACTGGGGTCTACTGCTACCCCTCTTGTGAAATTACATGTCCTAAAAACTTTACTTCAGTCAACCAAAATTCACACTTTTCTGGCTTAGCAAACAACCTCTTTTCTCGAAGTATTTGCAAGACAATCCTAAGGTGTTCTTCATGCTCTTGAAAACTCTTGGAATAGATAAGGATATCATCAATGAAAACCACGACAAACTCATCCAAGAAGGGTCGAAAGATGCGATTCATGTAGTTCATGAAGACCGCTGGAGCATTCATTAAGCCAAAAGGCATAACTAGATACTCGTAATGCCCATATCGGGTTCTAAACGTTGTCTTGGGTATATCTTCAGACTTAATCCTTATTTGGTGATATCCTGACCTCAGATCAATTTTTGATAATACCGAGGCTCCTCTAAGCTGATCTAACAGGTCATCTATTCGGGGTAGTGGATACTTATTTTTAATGGTTATCTTATTAAGCTTTCTGTAATCCACACAGAGCCTCATACTCCCATCTTTTTTCTTAACCAACAGAACAGGCACACCCCAAGGAGAGGCACTAGGTCGAATGAATTGATTTGCTATTAAATCCTCTAATTGAGCCTTAAGTTCTTTCAATTCCAAAGGGGACATTCTATAGGGTACAATAGATATTGGTCCCGCATCAGGAACCAAATCTATGGAGAATTCAATCTCCCTTTCAGGAGGTAGGGAGAGTATGTCTTCTGGAAAGACATCAATGAATTCACTCACTACAGGGATAGTTGCGACATCCACATTTTCCTTAGAACTTGAAGAGAGTATACACAAGAACATGTTTTCCCTACTATTTAGGCATTGGTTAATTTGTGACACACTAGCAAACAAGGAAGGACATATCTCTTTGGGATTTTCTCCCGGAGATAGAAAAATTATAGACCTTTCTGGACAATTTAGTACAACTTGATTGGCTGATATCCAATCCATACCTAGAATGACATCTAGAGCTTTTAAGGGCAAGCAAAACAAGTTAACTAGAAACACCCTATTGGATATTTCCAGTATACAATTTTCACAAACAAGAGAAGTTTCAATGCTGCCCTCTGCAGGGGTAGACACAGATAAAGGGTATGGCAGAGAGGATAAAGACAGTTGTAGACGTATAGCACATTCACAAGAGACAAAAGAATGGGTTGCCCCAGAATCAAAAAGAATAACAACATATTCTTGGTTAAGGAGGTCGGTACCTTTTATCAGACCATCTTTTCCCTTAGCTTTCTTACCACTGAGAGTGAAAACTCTTCCAGAGGATTGGTTACCAGGAATGGCAACTCCCTTCTTCTTCAAGAGAGGACAAGACGAGGAAGATTGTCCCGGCTGCTTGCAAGAATAGCAAACATTCTGACCAGCCAAGCACTCCCCACCATGTTTCTTCCCAATTTTGGGCATCCGACTGATCTGGGAGAGTTAGATGTCTGCACCTACTTGCCTTTATCCAAACTCCTTTTTACTTTGAGTTGTTGATGGTGTTTACCTTCATTCTTGTTCTTAAGCCATTTCTTCTGATTCTCCACTTCTAATTCTTGCAAACTTTCTTCTGCCACATAAGCTTGTTGGACAATGGTAGGGTATTCAGTAAATCTGGTCTGAGCCAAACAATTCTTGATATCAGCTCTCAAGACCCAACGAAACTAATCTATCTTCCATTCTTCATTTGGAGCGTAACTTGCCTGCGAAGCATGTCTTGCCAAGTCTTCAAATTTTGCTACATATTGAGCTACCGACATGTTCCCTTGCTTTAGTTCCATGAATTCTCTTTCTTTCTGTTTCCTGAGGTTGAAGGGGATATATTTGTTAAGAAAAACCCCTTGGAAATGCTCCCAATCCAAGGGTGTCCCCACAACGGTCATGTGAGCCATCATGCCCTTCCACCAATTTGCACCTTCCTTCTTTAGCATATGAGTGGCAAAAGAAACCTTTTGTTCCTCGGTACACTGTACAATCTCAAAAATCTGCTCCATTGCTTCTATCCAATGATAAGCATCCAGAGCATGTTTAATCTCGGAGAAAGCAGGTGGGTCAAGCTTGAGAAATCTGAAGAAAATACGGTTGACCTCATCCTGAGGTGGTGCTAGTCCTCCAGCCTAAGTTTGGTGATGGAGAAGATTATTAGTAGCCATAGTCTGGTCCCGTACGACCTGTATAAACTCATCCAACCACTCAGGAGCACCTCTTCCTCTGCCTCTTCCTCTTCCTCTTCCTCCACGGCCTGTAGTTTCATCACTCATGATTTTGCATACCACATTACCAATATCAAGTTGATCAGGCTTAATACTTAGTAAGTTGGCATTTAGAAAAATAAATGGGAAATTCAAGCACAACGATACTATGTAAAACTATCCACATTTCAATTAGATCGAACTGCTTTGATACCAAAAATGTAATGCCTAAAGTGAGTGTCTCAAAAGAAAATACAAGACATCCACATTACAAATGATAGTCATATAGATAGTCTTAACATAATGGTCACACGTAACCTTACAAACTCAAAAAGATCAAAAAGAAAATATCATTACACAAACAACTACTCTCGGACTTCATTTAATCAATTTATGAAGTCGACAATTACATATTAAGGCTCCCATGAAACATATTGAGTTAAAGAAATTCCTTCTTTATCTCCTTAATCCTTCGAAGGACCTAAACCTGCTTATCTGAAACAATAGAGAGCCTAGTGAAAAAAATAATTCTCAGTGAGCTTTGCTTCAAGCAAGGATATACATATATAAACAATTTAATTCAAATAAACAACCCAAAATGAGTATGAGCATGGGCACTTTAACTTAAAACATTTACTAGATAACTTCAAGTGTGGGGGACTTGTAGTATTCTAGTTTAATAGATTCTTGATATGGCAGTCAGAGCTCTATGACAACAATCAGGCGTCCCTTAATTGCTAGTACCATATCCTAGCCTTCAAGTAATTGAAGGACTTACAAAAAACATAACTCACCCACAATTACTTATGTGGCCTTAATGGCTAATTTGGTTCTGAAACAATTGTCTCACCAAAATGTAGACCATTTTAGATTTTTAATGCCCTGCTATACTTCACTTTATCATGATTAAGAGAAATAATCCAAACACAGTTAGGACATCAAGAGTGAAATTACAGCAAAAACCTAAGCCATCAATTCAATAAAACTTAATTTATCACAATTTGGAGGATAATGACTAAAGTTACCATTCCCACCATTTATTCCAGTCTAAACCTCTAATCTCAAACAGTTAGGAGTTCATATAACACTAGTAAAAACTAAGCATGTCGACAATACATTATAACCAATCTCAAGTGTCCAAAACCAAGAAGTATCATGCAAAAATTCAAGTGTTATCAAATTTGAAAACAAGTAGCTGAACTTTCAGTAAATTGAAATGGAGATTCCTACACCAATACCAACTTGAATTAAAAAAATACAAAGCCTGGGTTGTTACAAATTCTGTCTACTTTCTATTAGCACATGAATCAACTCAACCCGATATTTGGACAATTTAATACAATTTAAATAATAAGACAGTTCCAGTTCAGAATTCTCAGTACAAGCAGCAACTTAAATATCATTTTTATCATTCAATACTTAATGAAATTGAATCGTTCCAAAGCCTATATCGTTAAAAATTATATCTATTTTCTATTAAAGCAGGAATCAAGTCAATCCAATATTTTTACAGTTTGCTACAATTTAAATGCTAAGACAGTGTCAGCACAGAGTCTCCAGAACAAACAGCAGATTGCATGTTATTTTTCTCCCTTGATACTCAACGAAATTGAATCGTTCCAAACCTATTTCGAAGGAAATCAAGTCTCTTTTCTGATGGTACATAGATCCCTTCGAAACAAGCCTTATGGAGGAAGTTATGGATAAAACACTAACAAGGGTGCATTACGGGTTTGAAGGATTTTAGAGCCCCTTGTCAATTTTTATCAAAAACTACCTCTAATCGACATGCAATTCGAAAACCCAGTTGTCAACAAGCATATATCAGATCAAAATAGGCTTTCCACAGAAACAATTAGAACAATTAACAAGAAATTGGGATTTATGGTTACCCAATGTTACAAACAACAAAACTCACCTAACCAAGTGGTAGATTGAAAGTGGTGAGTGTTGATCTCCTTGTGCTTCTTCCCTAATATGATTTGTGCTCCTATTTTCGAAATTCTAGAGGTCTTGCATGTTGTCTATTTTGCTTGATTTAGGTATTTGATGAGTTGAAATTGTGAGGTAGATGGTTAGAAGGAAGTTTGGTATAGGTTTATGAGAGTTTTTGGGAGAATGAGGAAGGGAAAGAGGATGGAAATGGTCTGTGGGTAAGGCTGAATTTTGTGAGGAGAATGGGAAGGAGAGGAGTTGTTCCTGATGAGGGAGAATGAAATGAACCCAATGTCCCCTACTTTTGGTTCTGCCGAATATAAGAGAGTGAAAGGGAAGGAAAAGAGTTGACCAATGGAGGTTAGATATCCTTGAAGAGTATTGGTCACTTAGGGAGATTTTAGGATAGAGATAGGTTACGTTAGTTGGTTTAAAATAAGTGGGTGTGTGTTTGATAACAAAAATTAAAATAATATTTCCATTCCATTTAAATTCAATTTTAATTAACCTCACTAAATAAATCAACCACACAATTTCACATTTAAGAAATATAAAAGGATTCAAACACACCCATGGAAAAAGTAAAATGAAAAGACTAAATTACCCTTGGGGAGGAATGTTACAGGCTCACAGACTTACAAACCTAGCCTGGCAAGCCTATTTATTTTCGAAATGTACTTAAGTAAAAAGCTAGAATATTTTTACAAAAATTTTGACAGAGTCTCCTCTGTAATTGCAACATCCCAAAATAAGAACACCTGTTGAAATATTTCTATTTTCATCCCAGAAATTCCAGTCATACAAAAAAACATAAAGACGGTCTTTTTCTGAAAATATTTACATAAACAAATACCTGACCAAATGAAAGATTTTAAATTTTTCATCCAAAAGAAGGGCTCTCCGAGCCATTTACATTCCATCAAAAAATAAAGGCTCTCCGAGCTATAAACATACATACTAACGTTAATCAACATCGTCTCAAAACCTAAGCTGGTCGTGCTAAAAGATATTCATGGGTAAGACCCCTATGGTTCTCACCATTATACCTGACATTATACATCTTCCAGGATTGGGACTAATATCCCCGAGTGGAACTGGAAACCTCTTCTGCATCTTCTGTATGCGTATACCAAGATACAATAGCAAAGCCAAAAAAACATATACATGCAAGGGTGAGATACCAATATATGGATTTAAACACGATAACCACATGCACGACTCTCAAATACCATTTAACATGAATGTTAAAAGACAAACAATATATTTATCAAAGGGTTTCATACCCGACAGTCGTAATTAACCATTTTCAAAACCATGACACTTCAATATTCATCAACTAACTTTGATACCTAATCTCTGGAGCTCCAACCAACAAATTAATGAGCTGATCAGGCTCTAATTGCCAATTAATGCAGAATCAATGCACGATATGGCAAAGTTTTATTGACCATTCCACAGTCCAACTCAAGGCAAAGTGGTGACTACATATAGTACATGGTCTATGTGGTCGTATATCCATCAAGGCACAGTGACGCAAACGTCGTGAATACTTGCCATCAAGCATTCAAGTCCTATGCAAAGGCACGTCTGCCCTGGAATGCATGTAAAACGTTTTGTTCTCGTTGTTTTCTTTGTGTTCAATCTTTATAAGTCGGAGCTAAAAAGCCGCACGACCAAATCATCTTTTTAAACTTTCAAGTTTAATACCTCTTTCAAAACAATTTGACTTCAAGTCAAAAGTGTGCAAATCACGAAATCTGGACCGATGCACCAGTCTTAGATACATAGATTTTTGTGCACAAAACCAATATACCACTTATAGGACATCTAGTCCATAACTTCACCTTTCGGACCCCCGGGCCCATATCATTCGGACCCCTGACCCATATCATAGAACACTAGATCCGACAACTCGGTTGCTAGGTTCATTTAAACCATTTTGGTTCTGTGAAATACAAAACAAAACCAAAGTTTCCTCAACTTATCCAAGTTGACGGAAATAACACCATTGTGTAAAACTCGTTTACAGAAATCCTTTCCGTTTGAAATTCATTTATAAAACCATCAAATCATAGAGAAATTCATTTTTTCTCAAATCCGTTTTCTTTTTAAAACTCCTTTTTCCGTAACAACTTCAAATCCTCGTAAAATCATTTCCAACTCATTTCTATTTGAAATAATAAAATTTTTCCTCATAATTTTGGTTGTCAAATACTTTTCCAAAGTATTTTTTGTTGGAAATAAAGTCATTTGTAAATCAAATGATTTTCTCTTTTACAAAAGTTCTTCACAATCACTGTTAAAATATCCTTGACACTTACATTTCTTTGAATAAGTTTTTGTCTTATTTTTGAATTTGTTTGGAAAAGACAACGTAACTGAAATATTTTCAAGATGTCGTCCTCACTATTTACTCATAAATCACTCTTTTATCCAAAACATCATCAAATATAAATATTTTCATTATTTTTTCTTCCCTAAATCAAATCCTTTGAATTTCTCCTCAAGCTTTTTCAACGCTTTTATCTTTAATTTAATTGAGCACTGACCAAGGTCACGCTTCTCAGTCAATCAACCAACCAACAGATAATCCATACATAACAGATATCTATACATCACAGTATAATCATGCTTTCACATAAAACATTAAAAACCACATAACAGTCATATAACAATTTAATTTGACACCACACATCACAACAGATAAACTCAAATACGACACACAAATAGCATGCATTACCGAAAATCCCTCAAGCAGTCTCCCCTTACCTTTGAAGACAAGAATAAAATCACTCATTCCGGGTTCCTCTAACACTTTGCAACGCTTATAAACAACTTCAAGATAGCTCCAAAAATGTATTCTCTACTACTCCAACCATGACAGTCACATCCACATAGATGGAAATTGGCCATCAACATAGCCAATAGCAAGTACAACCAAAAATCAGAAACTTATCATTACAAAACATAAGTTTGTACAACATAAATAATTAATTCACTAAGGAAACGATATTGGAATTTCATTTAAAATAATCGGGGTTTTAGAATTCACTAGGAATTTGGGAAAAACCAATTTTGATCAAAGAAATATGAAATTAGACTAGGGAATCATAATTTAATAACTCTAATTACATTAAAACATAATCAAAATTGAGAAGCCAACATGATTTGACTAATGTTTCAAATTGGGAAGTTTGGGGTTTTAATTGAAATTGGGGAAAAAGAGATTTACTCACAGAAACGCGAAATTGATTTGTCAAAACTTAAAATAACAGTCCTAATTTCATAATTGCATAGTTAATTTTACCAATCATAACCAATTTCAATAAAAATAAAATTGGGGCTTTAGGGTTCATAACCTAAATTGGGAAAAATTCATTCTAATTAAAGAATCATGAAATCGGTTCAAGAAATCACTAATTCAACAGCTCAATTGATTACAAACATAAATAATTTCATGTTTAACAACTGAAATCAAAATCTTAGGGTTAGGGTTTCCAAAATAAATTTGGGGTTTCTTGAAAGGAAGCTTAGTAAGGGTGAAAGTCACTCACCCAAACAAAGAGAAACCAATATGGTGGTAGCAAGGTGGTCCGACGCAGCGGTAGTGGCCGAGGATGGCGGCGGCTCGAGAAGGCGGAGGACGCACTCTCAGATGAGGCGGTCTGAGCAGGCCAACCGAACGGGAGCAGTGGTGGCACAGCTCCGAGCGACAACGGCTATGTAGGGCGGCGCGACTTGAAGGAAGGAAGGAGAGTGAGTTGAAGGTGGTGGAAGATGAAGTTGAAGTGGGAGGAAGATGAAGAAATAAAAGAAAGAAAGAAAGAAAGAAAAAAAGAAGAAGAGAGGGGGTGGGCGTCGAGTACGAGAGTAGGAGATATAAGGAGGAAAAAATTTGTGATTAGTAATAGTAGGTATAAAATGAGTAGTAAATATTGAGCCTAAAAATAAATATGTTTTTGGCTTTTTGATTTAAAAATAATGGTTGACAATTATATGCTTTCAAATTTTAAATTAGAGTCAAGATTGATAGTTGAACTAATCAACTAAGAAAATCAACGGTCCAAAATTAATCTCTGATTGATGTCAAACCAAAATATTTTTAACTCTAAAATTATATATAATAAAAATATAACAATAATTTTCTTCCAATCTCATTATTACAAATATTTTTTTCTAAACAAATACTCATAGTGAAAATAACATAATAGTATTGTCTAGTAATCATGCCTATACTGACATAAGATAGTATTAACGCACTCAAAAATAAATTTTAAATGAGTAATTAAAATTACTCAAACCAAATCACATAAAAATAAACCAAAAAATAAACATATATAGATATTTACTATTATTGAAGAATAGTAAAAACCGGGGTGTTACACGTAATATGGAGATTTGAATATTACGGCATTTTCTTCAGGTGCCATCTACAACCAACTAGTCTAAGTTCAAGTGAACGTTTGCTATCATCAAAGCAATCTGACATTCATATACGACAGTGTAGGTTACATATGCTGATTAGAAAGCATTAAAATCATGATTTCAATCGGAGCCTGGGTTGCCAAATTAGGTCCATGTTGCATTAAATTTTTTGAAAATTGTAGAAAATATTCCTTCATTAAATAATTGCAATCATATATTTTGCATGTGAAAAAATATTAGCATAAATGCTTTTATTCACATTCCTATGTTTTGTATAGAGGATTTGACTGTCAATAAAATCATGTTCCTTATCAGTATTAAGTTTGAATTGTGCAATAATGGTGATTTTTGAATTAAGTCTAATTGTCCAATTATCATTGATATCGTTGATTGTATTATCATTTGTTGCCTCTATAAATGAGTAACTTATTATTAAGTTTGAAATTTTGTACAATTAGTCATTATTATCATTGATTGATGATATATTTAAGATAATTCAATTAATCAATGTTTTTAAGCAAGACTTTTAATTCTTGAATTCAGATTTTGGTTCATTGATATAGCATATAAACAAAAATAAGCCAGGGAATATTCATTTAACATGCTAAATTGCTGCATTTCCTTTTAATGGTGAGATTCAGATTCTAGCTATTCAAAGGAGCACATCTGCTTTGCTCCTGTACATTCATAGTTACAGTGGTGTTAATACTAATATTAATAATGCATTTATCTTAGATATTGATTCTGAAATTAAGTCAAAATATTTTTTTTTGATAAGCCAAGGAAAATTATTTAACACTATAAAAATGGAAAACAACTTGGTCATTGTTTTTAGAAAGCTTGTAACCACGGTGGAGATAAGATCAAGTACCATTATTTTTTGGTCCAGAGGGTCTTTGACCTCCATCCCGGTGTCTAGAGTCAAAATAAGATCAAGTACCATTATTTTTTGGTCCAGAGGGTCTTTGACCCCCATCCCGGTGTCCAGAGTCAAAATAAGATCAAGTACCATTATTTTTTGGTCCAAAGGGTCTTTGACCCCCGTCTCGGTGTCCAGAGTCTTTGACTCTGACTAATCTGGGGTGCGGCCGGGAGGAAAGTAAAGCCTGGCCAAGAATTTTTGCTGCCAAAGATCGAACTCGTGCAGAGCACGAACCATTCGTCTTTAACAGCAAAAAAAAATTATATATGAGAATATTATAATCATCTTTTTTTATTTATTTATATTAAATGAGTCAATTGTGAATTTTTTAGTTTTGATTGAAAATCATTTTTATTTATTTTATAACTATATTTTTTTTTGTTTTTTTATAATCCTATAGAAAATTAGTTATTGATTTTTTTACTAAATTCAATATTTTTGGCTGACAATCCTGTTTTTTTTTTTAAAGTTTTAGATTAAAATTTTGGTCGACAATTATGCTTCTTTTCTATTGTTTTTTAAATTTGATAATTTTTTTGGCTTTTGAGTGAGAATCAATTTTTTTTTTATAACTTTCTAAATATTTGGGGAAAGCCAACTCAACATGATTTAAATTTGTAAATATATCAAGCTAATTAGTGTAGTTATAATAACTGGTCGAAAAGTGTAGGTTTATCAACAACAAAAACTATAGTTGTAAAATAAAAAAAATGATTTTCAATCAAAATCCAAAAATGGTTATTAACTTTTGGTGGGAAGAGATATTTGGTAATTAATTTTTTATGGGAAGAGATATTGATATTGGAAGGTGAATCAAAACAAATAAATAGAAGAGAGATAATTATTTAAAAAAAAAACATAATTAATGAGATTGACATAAGTAATTAACAATGGGTTGATTGCGGGTGATTAATGAGTCTTATCGTATGCAACATTGCATCATAGTAGTAGTAGGCTGAATTTAAAAGATTAACAGAATGAATGTTATTATTTAGAGTTTTTATTCAACCAGATTGATTTAAAATACTATTTTTTTTATGAACGATTGATTTAAAATACTGTAACATAAGGACTATACAAAATCAAGATTTAAAATCACCAATTTGTTTTTCTATTCAATTAGCATTTAACCTCTATTGTCATTCTGAAACATGGACAATATATTAATGACAATATTAAAATTGCCTATTTTAAAACGTCGACAGTCTTTTGACACTAAATTCTATTTATTTTAAATACTTTTTAAATATAAATTATTTTGTAATTTTGTAATAAATTTGAAAATTATGTTATTTTTTATATTTAATTTAACTACATCACACATCTTAAAACAAAATAATTTTCATTTTCATTTTGAAGTGAAATTACATTATATTTTATAAATTGAAACATATTTATAATAGGTAGGGTGAATTCAAAAGATTATCAATATGAATATTTTGAGTTTAATTCAAACTGATTGATTAAATATATCTAAAGATAAGGATATAGTACGTACAAATTGAAGATTTAAAATCATCAATTTATTTTATCTTCAATTAGCATTTAATATCTATAGTCAATATGATGCGTGGACAATATATCGGCATTAAAATTACCTATTTAATGACAATATCGAATATATTGTAAAAAAACATGTCATGTTGCTATAAGATTAATAAATTCAAAATTAAAATAATAAATCCATAAGACTGATTATTAAATTTATTATTAATATTTTTTTAATCCAGTAAAAAAAATTATTATTTTTACAGTATTTGCAATGAAAAATTATTAAAAATGATAATATAAATTTTTTAAAAATAAATTTTATTTTTTTTAAAAAAAAACTTCTTATGCGAAGTTGTTTAAATGAAGAATTTGAAATATTTTAATTCATAATCAATTCATAGCCATTGGTTCCAATCTCTATTCAAAATTTTGAAAAATAAAGTTGGGAATAGTAATAATTTACTTAATCGACGACATTGATTGTAAAACTTTTATATTTGTAATTATAATTTAATTTACATCATTGTAGTAATTGTAGTTATAATTGGCTTCAATCACATGATAGAACTTTGATTTCTTAAAACTATGTAATTTCTAATCAAAACAAACAATTCCATCATTTAAAAAAAATTCTAAATATTAGGCATTTATGTAAAGAAAACATTCCACTAAAATTAATTAAAAGAGATACATTTTGTAGTGGAAGAAGAATGAATATAGCTTCAAATTTGTATCGTCGTCATCGCGTCTCTAATCACCCTAAGGAAGATGAATAAACCATTGTAATCACCATAGCTGCAAAAAAATTAAACGAAATGGAACTTTCTAGAAAAGAGGTTTAATACAAGACCGGAGAGTGTAATATTTGAGGAAAGGAAGATAAAATGAAGAAGAGTGTGATATTATTCACAGAAGGAAATTATTGCCAAAGAATATTTACCCCTTGAAATGCGATAGGAAAGTGGATCTCCATCGTCGCCAAAGGCATCACCATCGGCCTCAAAATTTTCGTCTGTTGAGCCCATCTTGTAATGTTGCCTCCTTCAATTTTCTTCTGCTTGCTGAAACAAAAACAAAAATAAGGAATTAGATGAAAAAAGAATAATAAAAGCAGAACGAAGAAAAAAAGAGAGCAATACGCACTCGCAACCGCTTGTGATTTGAATCCAAATTTTAAAACCGATAAATATTCTCCTACAATTGAATGCTAATGAATAGAATTATAATTAATTTATTTTTGCAATTATAATGTCATCATCATTGCTATAATTTTCGAATTGTTACAGGTGAAAATTGAATTGTGCCCTCATTAACCGTTAGCAAATCGATTTTATCCTATAATTATTGATTGATGGTTATTATAATTAAAATGGATTGAATGACACCTACTATTTCTCATATTTTATTGCCTTGTGGAGCATCCCTTCAAATATCATCAAATTTAATCTGTCATATTTGCTACACTCATGTAGCATCCTTTCAATGAATTGATTTGAATTTGAAATATGTGTATTTTAGTACATTGAAATTATTTCCTTTTGTAACTAATTTAATTTATATTTTATAGATATATAAATTGCATTAATTCTTCCTTATGTTATTCAATTTCCATTTTTTAGTGATTTACATGAGTGACTGGTTTGGAATTTGAACGGATATGATTTTAATTAGAAAATTGCAGCATTGTAATTTAAATTTAAATTGATATTAAATGTGTCACATACCAGTTTTAGAATCGGGATAATTATTATTAAACTGTTCAATTTATTTTGTACAGTAATAATTAGTTGTGTTTGATAATTATAAAATGATATTTTATAATTTAGTTTCAAATTATATTATTTGGCTAAGAGATATTTTAGTAAGAAAATATAATTATTTTGAGATTTATAAAGGGTAGAATTTATTTTATAAAAGTACCTAACTCTAAGATATCACAAATATTTTATTTATTTCAAAAAACTGATTTTATTAATTTTCTAGTCACACCCCTTATTTTACTATGCATACCCCTCTCCTCTCTTAAATAAATCACGAAGACTCTCCCTCACCCTCACTTTCCATTTTCTGAAAAACTCCCTTCTTCTTCTTCTTCCTCCATCAACTCACACCTCACTGCCACTGCTCACCACCCCAGTCGCCACCATCTCTTCCTCTGCTTGTTGGGTAAGTGTTTACCCTTAGTTTCTTCTAGATTCAAGAAAAATCCCCAAATCAATTTTGAAACCCTAAATCAAACAAGAAGGACAACATGCAAGACCTGTAGTGTCACATACCAGTTTTAGAAGCGGGATAATTATTATTAAACTGTTCAATTTATTTTGTACAGTGATAATTATTTGTGTTTGATAATTATAAAATGATATTTTATAATTAAGTTTCAAATTATATTATTTGGCTAAGAGATATTTTAGTAAGAAAATATAATTATTTTGACATTTATAAAGGGTAGAATTTATTTTATGAAAGTACCTAACTCTAAGATATCACAAATATTTTATTTATTTCAAAAAGCTGATTTTATTAAATTGCTAGTCACACCCCCTATTTTACTATGCATACCCCTCTCCTCTCTTAAATAAATCACGAACCCTCACCCTCACTTCCCATTTTCAGAAAACACTCCCTTCTTCTCCTTCATCAGAACCTCCTCCTTTTACCTCTTCAAACCCTAAACCTAAAACAAGCCTCCATTCTCTACCTTTGAAGCTCACAAATTCGGCCTCCTCTCTTCTTCTTCTTCTTCTGTTCTCTTCCAAAATCAACATGAAGCAAACATCAATTTTTCCTTGTGAAGTGAGTTTGGAGCAGCCACACTTGAGAGCAAGGAGGAGCAAAGTCAGATCAAGGAGGGAATTCTAAGGAAATAAACCTCCACCACACTATCTCCATTCTTGCTTATATATGTGAGTTTCCTTAGCTTAGTGCTTGGTAACCATAAATCCAAGCTTAGGAATTTTTATTTGCTTGCTTTTATTGTTTTATTTGGCATCTGCATGTTGATTATATGAAGTCAATTGAGTACATATTGATGATATAAATTATTTCAATTGCATGCATGTAATCTGTTTGTGAAAAGTCCCAAATGAAATTACTGGTCAGAACCCGTATAAACATATGTACGTATTTTGCTTATAATTATTTCTCTAGGGCTTTGTTCGGTATGATTCTTGTTTCTATTGAAAATAGACTCGAAATGCTACAAATTAGGTACTTGTTTGGCTGTTTTAAACCGAGTATAGATGAAGAAAAACCTGTTATAAGTTGGAGTATTGTAACTGTCCTGTTTGCTGGGTGCAGAATCTTGGTTGTTAAAACTGTAAGTTTTCGTAAACAGTATTCAAAAACTAAAATTTTATTTATAAATTAGACTTATTTAGCTTTCCAGGGAGTGGTCTTTTGACTAAATCCGACTTCGTTTGGTATTTTGGTAAATTCATAGAAGTTGGATGAAAGACTGGAAATTTCTGCAGGTGTTGTTGATGTTTTAGTTCTTAATAAATACTTGTATGAAGGTAGTTTCGGTTAATTTAAAATTTTTTGTAGTGTAACAATAATACATAAAAGTAAACTATAGCTTGGCATCTAATATTGATAAGCATCCTCTTGTCGGTTGATTGCGGTTGATGAATATTTAATGCATTTGACTTCCATTAGAGAAGAGTATGAGAAAATGAATCATAGCATGACATTAAAAAACTTAGAATGGTCTATGTTTAGTGAAACTTAAGGTTTCAAAACTATTCTAGCCATTATTTAAAGCCACAATATTCTTGTGGGTGAGATATTAAGTCCTTCATTTTTTGGAGGCTAGGATATGGTACTAACAATTAAAGGACGCCTAAATGTTGTCATAGAGCTCTGACTGCCATATCAACCAGTTTAAACTACGCGTGCCTTATTTCCGCTCACACTTGAGGTACCTAGTAAAGGTTTCTTTCCTTAAAATGTCTATGCTTAGATTCACATTTAGTAAATAACTCAATCCAAGTAAGGACCCAGAAGAAAGAGCTGGTGATGAAAGGGTGAGTTATAAGAGAATAATTTCGTAGTGGTATAAAGTTGAGTAGTCCTACTTTAGCCTGCTTTAGTCCATGGAGTGCACACCTGGCAAAATGGGGAGGTAAGTTGGCTATGAGAAACTTTACCACTACGTGAGATTAATTATGATATGTGTGCATATGAGTAATTATGTATAACTCAATGAGGACAATTAAACATAATATATTGTTTACTAATATGCTTTGCTTGAAGCAGGAACTCATTGAGATTCATTTCTCACTAGGCTCCTCTTTGTTTCAGATAACAGGTACATATTGGAAACTGATAAGCAAGTTCGGGAAATTACTTGACAGTCACCCAATAGTGTCCAAGATACATTAGTTTTCACAGCCGGATCAAAGTTGGAGTCTTACTAGGAGTCAATGTTTACATTGAAATTGAATTGTTGATTAGGGGTTAAATGGTTATTTGTATTAAATTAAGTCCAATTATATGTTCAACTCTACAAAAATATCTTGTAGAAATTTGTTTCACTTATTTTCAAAATTTCCTATGTTCAACTATTATTTCTGATGTTATAACCATGTTTATATATTATTACTCAGTAGTATCCTTGTGAAAGTTGGGATATTACATGTAGCTTCCTTCAAATAAAATTTTGAAAACTGAAGAACAAGTCAGATTAGGAAGCACAGGGAGATCAACACTCACCACCTTCAATTCGCTACTTGGTTATGTGAGTTCTTGTTGTTTGTAGCATTGGCCCAATTACTTGTTTGTTCGAAGTAATTTTTGTACCATTAGAAAGTAGACTCATTTTCCTTCGAAATGGGCTCTGGAATGGGTCAATTTCATTAAGTATAAAAGGCGAAAAATGACATGCAAGTTACTGTTGGTACTGAAAACTCTGGACTGATATTGTTGTAGTATTTAAATTGTAGTAAATTGTACAAATATTGGATTGAGTTAAATCCTATTTTAATAGAAAATAGACTTATTTTGTTATAATTTAGGCTCTTAAAGTTCTAATTTTGATGAAGTTTTTGTGGAGAAAACCCAGTTCCAAGTTGCTGCAAATTCTGTTTACATAACTATGAGCATATGGTACTTGAATTATGTGGAATAGATTTCTGTGTTTTAATTCTGTCCAACCATGAAATAAATGTATATGTGCAATTGGTATGGTGTTCTTCGTGGCTGTATGATCTAACTTAGTGGTTGTTGCATAGTGATTTGGTTGGTATGAATTGCAATATGAAGGTGTGACATTTCCATTTGTGCTATGTCTTCACTCTTTGCCTTTTTGTGCATGTTTAATGAAGTTATCATCTTGGTATGGTTGATGAATATTTAATGCATTTGACTTCCATTAGATAAGAGTATGAGAAAATGAATCATAGCATGACATTAAAAACTTAAAATGGTCTATGTTTAGTGAAACTTAAGGTTTCAAAACTATTCTAGCCATTATTTAAGGCCACAATATTCTTGTGGGTGAGATGTTAAGTCCTTCATTTTTTTGGAGGCTAGGATATGGTACTGACAATTAAGGGACGCCTAATTGTTGTGATAGAGCTCTGATTGCCATATCAACCAGTTTAAACTATGCGTGCCTTATTTCCGCTCATACTTGAGGTACCTAGTAAAGGTTTCTTTCCTTAAAATGTCTATGCTTAGATTCACATTCAGTAAATAACTCAATCCAAGTAAGGACCCATTAGAAAGAGTTGGTGATGAAAGGGTGAGTTATAAGAGAATAATTCCGTAGTGGTATAAAGTTGAGTAGTCCTACTTTAGCCTGCTTTAGTCCACGGAGTGCACACCTGGCAAAATGGAGAGGTAAGTTGGCTATGAGAAACTTTACCACTACGTGAGGTTAATATGATATGTGTGCATATGAGTAAGTATGTATAACTCAACGAGGACAATTAAACATAATATATTGTTTACTAATATACTTTGCTTGAAGCAGGAACTCATTGAGATTCATTTCTCACTAGGCTCCTCTTTGTTTCAGATAACAGGTACATATTGGAAACTGATAAGGAAGTTCGGGAAATTGCTTGACAGTCACCCAATAGTGTCCCAAGATACGTTAGTTTTCACAGCCGGATCAAAGTTGGAATCTTACTAGGAGTCAATGTTTACAATGAAATTGAATTGTTGATTAGGGGCTAAATGGTTATTTGTATTAAATTAATTCCAATTATATGTTCAACTCTACAAAAATATCTTGTAGAAATTTGTTTCACTTATTTTCAAAATTTCCTATGTTCAACTATCATTCCTGATGTTATAACCATGTTTATATATTATTACTCTGTAGTATCCTTGTGAAAGTTGGGATATTACAAAATGATTAGTTTAAAATTAGATGAATTGAATTTTATGGCAATTTTAAACCTATTAATTTATGGAAGTAAATTAATTTTTGGAAGTGATTTTATAGCAATCATATTAAGAATCCGTTTTTTCATTAATAACATAATCAATTATTTATATGAATAACATTTTAAATGCCTTATTTTCATATTTCATCTATTCATACTAAATTCCTTATTCCTATTTAATCTATTATTAATTGCACTAAATGCCTTATAATTACACTAATTACTTTATATGGATTTGAATTTGAATGTTAACATTCAAATTTTAGAATTAATGCGTCTCCTTGAAATGCTCCTGTGTTGACACATAAGGCTTGATGACGTGTCGTTGTCTAGAGAAGAGAATTCTCCTCGAGGACATTTAACTTTGTATATATAATAGATTCACATCGATGAATTATTTTTACTCCTTTTCTTTTAAATACAAAATATGAATGGTTTATATCCTATGGATCTTTATTGTTAAAAGAGATAGATACAACACTTTTTAATCTATTTTTTTATCCTTAAAAAAATCTATTTATTTATTTTTTTAGAACTTTTTGCTCTTAAAATTTATGATACAGATTACTAACATATATTTGGCTATTAAAGATGGGACTGTATTTGTATGATCTAAATTATAATTATCATATAATTTTATTTAGTTATTTATTAGCTATCTTATACAAGAATCAATATATTTAGTTTTGTATAATATAATTTATTGATAAACTTTATAATTTTTTATGTAAACATTTTAAAAATTAAATATAAAAAAATCAAGTTGTTTAAAATTATAATATACATTCCATAAGTATTTCACATTATATATTTTTTGTTGGCATGCATAAAAAAATATTTAATGAATAAATAAGAATTAGATTAATATTAAAAAAAATTTAAAAAAAAGTGCATTGCACATGCTATTACCTATATATGTTTTTAGGACAGGTACAAGTTGTTTGTTCTAGGCAGTATCCCGAATCCATAACTAATATGAATGTACCAATACCAGTAAAAAGATGGCGCTAAGTGATCTTTAGCTTCATAACCAATTGTCTATGTATCACAATATCAGAAACTACCATCTTTTAGTTGAATCCTTCTTAAATAAAGATATTTTGGGATCATATCTCCCTCATAACCTTGATTCTAGTTATATCTAAATTGTATCTCCTCAGATACTACTTGATTTGCTTCTTGATTACCCCCTGTACTATACTATTTTCAATTTCAATATACTTTTTGCTTATTAGATAAAAAATACAACTTGATTTGCAAGTAAGCGTGCTCTAAAAACACTACAAAAAAAGGTCATTTAGCGACCGAAAATAGTGACCGAATTTTTAGGTTCCTTTTTGCGACCGAAATAGCGATCGATTGTAGGATCTACATGAAACACTGGTTAGAGTTGATTCTGCGACCGAAATAGCGACCGAAATAGAGCGTAGCAGAGATATCGGTCGCTACTTCGATCACTAAACAAAGGAAAGTAAAAGTCAGAAATTTATGAATTGTTAGCGACCGAAATGGCGACCGAATTAAATGCAACGATCAAACTGTGTTTATATTAGCGACCGATTTAGAAATCCGTCGCTAAATTTATGAATTCACACTTTAAACTTTAATTATATTTGCGATCGATATTAATTCAGTCGCTAAAAGGCGCGTTAAAAAAATAAAATTGCACATGTTAGCGACCGAAATTTAAATCGGTCGCTACAATTACAAATTCAAATTAAAACTAACCATATTAGCGACCGAATTAATTCGGTCTCTAAAACTGAAATCCCTAAATTCGACAGAACCTCCTTCTTCCTCATTTTTTTCGTCGCATTTCCCTCTCCCACCCACTGTTTCTCTCTTCTACGGCGCGGGCTCCGGCCACCTCAACACCCCAAGACACCTCCGGTCACCACTGTCATCTCCCCTCTGATCAGGTAAGCTCTCCTCTACTCCATCTCTCTGTCTCTGTTTCTCTCGCATATATCTCTCTCTGTCTCACTGTTTCTCTCTTCCTAGCCGCGCGCTCCGACCACCACAAGACACCTCCTGTCACCACCATCATCCCCTCTGCTCAGGTAAGCTCTCCTCTACTCCATCTCTCTCTCTGTCTCTGTTTCTCTCGCATCTCTCTCTGTCTCACTACCATTTATAGACCAATGCCTGCATTTTCTTTTTCTCTATCTCTACCATTTCTGTTAGTTTTGTCTTGTTTCAGTTGTTGTTTCTTCTCACTATTATGTCCCACCTGACTTGTTCTTTTCAAACTTGTTGGCATGTCATGCAGCTGTTATGTGAATGGCATTGTAGGGTGATGGTTTTTGGTAAATAATGTTTGCAGTCTGGTAAATTGCTTTCCATATTCTTGCTAGTCGCTTAATCGTAAAATAGTCTAGGTAATTTGGATTATAGGCCATTTCGAATTTAGTTATTTTTGTTTAGTAGAGATGTGGAACATATGAGGGGAAAATGGAAGGAAAGAAGTATTTAAGGAAGAGGGGGTCTGAGAGGCAGAGATGTATTTAAAAACAAGAGGAAGTAGTACCCATGAGGACTGAGAAGGGAGAAATACAACCTCAGGAACAAATTCAATTCATAAATCATCTCTCTTTCTCTAAGTATTTATCAATCCTTAAATAGGCAAAACCAACTTGATAACCAAGAAATCCTAAATGACTAAAAACCTTAAACAAACCAATTTATTAAAAGTATCATAATAACCCCAAAATACAAGATCCAAATTACGTTGATTCCAAACTATATCTTGCATAAAAGCCAATGTGAAAAGTAGATCAATCTTTCATTCATTGTCTTAAAGTATGGTACACTAAATGGCATACACTAAATGGTATATTCGGATTGCAATTCCTAACTTTTAGTGTTGAAATTTTCACATGGGAAAGAAAATAGGAATCTTCTTTTCAGATTGGAAGTTAAATTGCAATTATCCAGTGTAGGATCTACTACACCATTCTGCAGCCATTATATTAATTTGAATGATTTTAACGTTGGAGAATAATTGGTATGCCCTATGATGTTTGATAATTTACTATTGATTCAGGGAAATATAATCATACGTTTTCTTATTATTTTTTATGCTTCATTGATTATTTTTTCGTGAGCACATGCTTTACCACTAGATATTCATGAGATAAATTATTTAGGTATAACAATTTAACATAGTAGATGAAAAAATTCATCTTGGTAGATTTTGTCGCTTAGGTAATTTATATTTGATTAGATATAAATGTATTTATTTTTATTTATTTTTAGTTATTTTAATAATGTATGTTGTTTCACCTTTGCAAGTTGTTATAAATTTGTAACCGTATATTGTTGATTCTATTTTATATTAATTTATGTGTTTCTAGTCTTATAAATAGTTGTACTGGATTCTGTATATATAGAATAGTGATTTGATTTGAAATGAATAATTTCATTTATGCACGATAGGTCCTTGTTGTCATATTCTTTCTACTGCTTGGCTCGGCTCCCTCCCCTTATCCTTGCTCGGTTGTGTTTTCTCTCCCAGTGTCAGTTCTCCCGAACACTCAAGTGTAATGTATTATGTGAATTATCGTCTTGTTTGGTAGTGGAGAGCTGAGCTCAATAGGATGTGATCTTGTCCGATTGTATCTGCCGATAATTTAATGTTTATGCATGTGTTTGTCAATATGTGTTGTTTGTTAGTGGAGAGCGGAGCTCAATAGGATGTGATCTTGTGTCGATTGTATGCTGATAATTTAATGTTTATGCATGTGTTTGTTAATATGTGTTGTTTTTTAGTGGAGAGCGGAGCTCAATAGGATGTGATCCCTGTCCGAAAGGCGGGATCTTGGTTGTGTCTTGATAATTTAGAAATTATGCATGTGTTTGACAATTAATCGCTACTTGTTAGTGGAGAGCGGAGCTCAATAGGATGTTTGCTACAATATTTAATCTAAGTTTGTATTGATTTACGCTGCAATTTATATAAGCTCAACAATGTTGCAATATTTATAGGTTAATGGTTTTATTTTCTGTTAGAGTTAATAATTAATTTACGAAAGCCTTAGTTTCCTATTTGAGATTCAATATTAATGAGCATGTGTAACTTATCAAGGTATGCATGCTCATTGTATTGAATCTTGAATTGTCCAAGTGGGACAGTTTGGGAAAAAACCTTTTTCACACTCGTACAATAGTCATTTCAATGTTCAAATGCCTTATATACTTGTTGAAATCTCGGTCTGATGCATTTCCTTTTGTTCTCCTGGTGCATACTTGATCGCGGTGATTCTGACCGTGCTCAAGTCGTGTAACTTGGAGACCGATGGGAAATGCTGCCGAAATTTTGTCAAGTATAAGGTATTTGAATATGGGAATAACTATTAGTAGCCGAGTGTGGCAAAGGTTTCTTCTCGAATGGGATAGGTTCATACCTTGTCATAAGAACGAGATTGATAGAGTTATTGGAATGCACCGTAATATATAAGTGTTATTGTAGGATTGGTCAGGCTATTTTAACTGCCAGCAATGGATATTCCGGGGAATCGGAAATGGATGTATCGTAGGTTGGATCGGAATAAACGTCTTAGGGAAGAGTATAGAGTTGGAGTGGGTGAGTTTATAGAGTTTGTTGTTAGCCAGGAGAGATTTATACGGCTGGGCAGTGACCAATTGAGGTGTCCTTGCAAAAGATGCAAGTGTCAATCTTTCAAAAGCGTGGATGGAGTTGTAGCTGATCTTTATGAGAAGGGCTTCATGCCTGATTACTATTGGTGGAGTAACCATGGTGAGACGTTGCCTGACTTAAACCCGATTGTGGCTGAAGGTTCGTACTATGGAAGTGGTGACGGGAGGGAAGAACTGAATCCATACGAGCAGATGATAATGGATCATGCTGGACCATCGATTGGTGTTGTACTAGAAGAAGATGGGGGAGAAGATGGTGGAATGGGTTCCCAATACATAGAGGAGAATCCGAATCCCGAAGCTCAAAGATTCTATGATATGCTGAGTGTTGCACGATCTCCATTGTGGGAAGAATGTCGGGAGTACACGGAGTTGTCGATGTGCATGGAATGGTTGAGTATCAAATCTGACTACAATATGCAAGAAGGTTGTTTTAATCGCCTCACCAGGTCAGTGTCCAAGGCGTTGCCAGAAGGCAATCTGATGCCTACAAGTTTTTATCATGCTAAGAAGTCCGTGGAAAATTTGGGTCTGGGGTGTTTGAAAATTGATTGTTGCCCGAATGGATGTATGTTGTACTATAAGGATGATTCAGCGGAAAGCATAACATGTTGTCGATTTTGTGGTGCGGATCGGTATAAGACAACCACTAGGATGGGCATTGAGAAGAAGAGGTCGCTAAAAAAGATGTGGTACTTTCCGCTCGTGCCAAGACTTACAAGATTGTACTCTTCGATGGCCACTGCAGCTCATATGAGGTGGCATAGTGAGCATGAGAGGGAGCAAGATATCTTGTGTCATCCATCTGATGGAGAAGCTTGGAAGCATTTTGATAGGGCTCATATGGCATTTTCGCAGGACCCTCGCAATGTCCGATTGGGGTTATCTGCTGATGGATTTAATCCTTTTGGGCAGTCTGGAAAAGCATACTCTTGTTGGTCAGTTATCCTGACTCCGTACAATCTTCCCTCGTGGATGTGCATGAAGCGGGAGTTTATGTTCCTAACAGTCATAATTCCGGGTCCGTCTAATCCAAAAGGTAAGATTGATGTGTACTTGCAGCCGCTGATAGATGAGTTGACAATGCTGTGGAATGATGGTGTGTTGACATATGACATATCTTTGAGGCAGAATTTCATCATGAAAGCAGCTTTAATGTGGACGATCAATGACTTTCCTGCTTATGGGATGATGTCGGGTTGGATGACCGCGGGGAAGCTTGGATGCCCAATATGTATGGAGCGATCGAAGGCATTCACGCTTAAAAACAGTCGAAAGATCTCATATTTTGATTGTCATCGTCAATTCCTTCCAGAAGATCATCCTTATCGGCGGAACAAGAATGCATTCAAGAAGCGTTGTGCAGAGAAAACACCGCCTCCACCACGTTTGACTGGTCCTAATGTATGGCGCAGAGTACAGTACTTACCGCTCGTCCATGAAACCCAAGGAGAACATATTCCTGATTATGGCGTCAACCATAATTGGACAAAACAAAGTATATTTTGGAGGTTGCCGTATTGGAGGACGTAGCTACTCCGTCACAACATTGATGTCATGCATACTGAGAGGAATGTGTTTTTGAATGTGTTTGACACTGTGATGGACATCAAGGGGAGGACAAAGGATACAAATAAAGCCCGATTGGACCTGGGTGACATTTGTAATCGGAAGGAGCTTGAGTTGCGGGACGGTGGTCGTGGCGAGACTTATCAAACCGAAGGCAAGTTATACACTAAGCAAAGCACAGAAATTGGCCGTCTGTAAGTGGGTTAAAGAACTAAAGTTACCAGATGGGTATGCTTCCAATCTGGGTAGATGTGTTGACATTAAGGAAGCAAAGTTACATGGAATGAAGAGTCATGATTGCCACGTGTTCATGCAACGGTTGCTTCCAATTGCGTTCGACGCATTACCGAAGCAAATTTGGAACCCACTTGTTGAGCTTAGCCACTTTTTCAGGGAGCTTACATCGACAACACTAAATGTGAATCAATTAAAGGATATGGAAGTCAAGATACCCGTTTTGTTATGTAAGCTGGAGCAAAACTTCCCGCCGAGTTTCTTTGATTCCATGGAACACCTGCCAGTTCATCTACCTTACGAAGCAAGAGTTGGTGGCCCAGTCCAATACCGCTAGATGTATCCATTTGAGAGGTAAACAACATCAACTATTTTACTTAATACATATGAAATTCACAAACACGAGAGCGTAGTTTAGCTTTCCCTAAAACTATTAATTATTTGTATGTATCCCTCTGTAATAGGTTCCTGCACTCCCTTAAACACAAAGTCAAGAACAAGGCACGAGTGGAGGGTTCCATTTGTGAAGCATACTTAGTAGAGGAGACTTCCACTTTTGCCTCTTATTACTATCCGGACGAAGTTAACACGAGAAGGACAAGGATGCCTAGAAACGTTGATTCGGGCGAAGGATGTTCAACTAGTCCTCCTATATCAATATTCAACTATCCGGGCAGATTTAGTGGCAAATCAAAAGGATATTTCTTGGAGCAGTGTGACATTAAGGCTGCTCATCTGTATATCCTTCAAAATTGTGAAGAGGTGGCGCCATATTTAGAGTAAGTTTCTACAACGTCTTTAATAAGTTCAATTGACATTTATGATTATTAATCGTCCTGCTGTTAATCTCCCATATGTAGGATGTACGACAATTTTCTAAGGGATCTCCAACCTGACATTTCAAACGATCAGGTTGATCGAGAAATTACTTCTTACTTTGCTACGTGGTTCAGTAAATATGTAGGTTAAGCATCTTCATTTGTTGAAATACATTTTATCTCCTTAAATATATAGCATGTATAAGAATAATATAATATTTGATTTTTTAGGTACTAGATCCAGAAAACAATGTTCAAAATCCATTGTTGACAAATTTGGCATGGGGGCCTAATAGATGGGTTACATCATGGAATACTTATATTGTAAATGGATATAAATTTAACACAAAAACATGGAATGAAGGAATGCAGACGTGTAACTATGGTGTTTGTGTGCGAGCCACTGATGGCAATGTAGAGGATGATTTCTATGGGGTTCTAACTGACATCCTTGAACTCGATTATACCGGTTTCCCCGTGATGAAATTATTTATCTTCAAGTGTGATTGGTTTGATCCTACTCTTGACGTAGGGACAAAAATAGATAAAAATTATGGTATTGTTCAAGTTAGGCTGTCTCGAAGGTATAATAAGGCGTACCACCCATTCATTTTTTTCACAACAAAGCGGAGCAAGGTTTATTACTCGCCATATCCCGAAGGACATCATGGCTGGTTGGGTGTTATTAAGATAAAGGCTCGTAGTATAATTACTGATAATGTAATCAACCAGCCTGAAAAAGATGCTCCGTACCAAGATGATGAGTTTTCAAGACCCCACGCATCGTTGCAAATTACGCCGGACATTATTGTTAATTCTCCGCGGACATTTCCGGAAATGGGGAAGAAGTTGAAAGAGAGTTAATGGATCAATCCGAGTTGGACGCATCTAGTGAAGGTACATTCCGATCAAGTGATACTGATGAGAGTGAGGGTGAATTTAGTGACGGAGATTCTACTTAGGTAATTTATTTATGTCATACTTCATTGTGTGAATGTCATTCTACTTATTAGGTAATTTATTTTTGTATTATTTACACTGTTGTGTAATCATATTTTCATTTTTTTCACAGATGGCAGATTCCTCCAGAGGTAGGGGTCGTCGTGGAGGTCGTCTTGCGAGAGTCCCTTCGTCGACCGACCGACCCCTTCCGGGATCGAGACCACCCTACCAGCACCTCTCGTTGACGGGACACCTCGGGTGATGGAGTTGCACCCCCACCCAGCCTCATGTGGTCGGGACACAGGCTGCACCCTCATCATCCACACCTACGACGATAGGACCATCATCATCATCGGGACAGGAGAGTCGTGGTCCATCCGACAGGAGGATTCTTCTTATCCCCAGGGGGGATAACGAGTATGCTAATTTAATTTTTTAATATATATAAAGTATCGTTAATTTCTATTTACTTGTTTTTTTAATTTAATTATAACATTTATTAATGCTCTAATTTTGCTGCAGCTTTCTGCCCGTGAAGGGGCCTTCTGATTCTATATCGAAGATCCTGCGACGCAAGTTTGATGGTCCATGGCCTACATGGAAGGCCATCCCACTGGGCCATAGGGATCAGTTGTTTCTAGAGTTTAAGGTAACAATTTATTAAGTTTTTTAAATTAAATTTACATTATATATATGTACACACGAATTTCCTAACAACTGTAAGTTGCAGAAAGAGTATAGGTGGGACTTAGCTTTAGAGGCTCTCGTCAGGGACATATTTGAGCATAAAGGCTCACTAGTCATGAAGAATCTGATGAACAAGATGAGGAAGGGTCAGAATAAAGGGAGGTGGGTGGATCCTGAGATCAAGAGGCAACTGGACCAGTACTGGGCTACTGAGAAGTTCCAGGAGATCCAGGCCACAGCTCAAAGATAATCGAAGCTTCGATGGTGGCGCATGTGCTTGGACCGGTGGGTCTAAATCAGCCGCCGCCCACTACGACGAGCTGGTAATACATTAAACTTTTGACTTAATATACTATTTAATTAATTAGTTTTCATTTTTAATTATTCTTATGAATTTAATATTATATTTTTACATGCAGAAAGCACGTAAACTGATGGGCAATCACTGCTATGGAGTTGGTGGAGAGGACGAAGAAGTTGAAGTCGGGGACATGGGTCAACGACAAGGCCCGTAACTATGCTGTAAGCAAAAAAATAATTTAGTGTTTACTTGTAATTTATTATAAATGATTTGTTAATATTGGATATAATTTTAACTAAATCTCTTCAACTATACTTTGTAGGTGGGCTTTAACGAGAAGAAGGACGATGCCATATCACGTGCCTCACAGTCACAAGATGAGGCTTTGACTGGTGATGGCTACTCTCCTGTCTCCGTCGACGATAATGCCATTTATTTGGAGGTCGTCGGGGGCAGGAACAAGAAGGGGCACGTGTATGGCCTCGGACACCTGGGAGCCGAGTTCATCGCTTCATTGTCCGGCACGCCTGCTCCTTGCTGCACCGATACCGTCCCTCAGGAGCAGTTCCACCAAATGCAGGACACCATCACGCAGCTGAACGCGGACCTTCGGGAGAAGAGCGAGAGAGAGCAGCAGATGGCGAACCAGATTGCACAGTTGACTCAGGCACACCAGAACGATGCGATGCGGCGAGCATCAGCGAGGCAGGCGGTACATGCGGCTGGTGTTGGAGCAGATGAGGATCCAGACTCTAGTTGCTCGAGATGATGCTCGACGGCGGTTGTGTCGCTCATTGTCGCTCCTCCAGTTCCGCCGCCAGCTACTGATGCTGCTACTCCAGAGGACGATCAGCTAGAAGACGGCGGTGGTACGGACGCTGAGGATGATTGGATTCCTCCATCTCCCCCTCATCATGACTGATTTTTTTCTCCATATTTTTGACTTTAAACGATTCTTGTAAGACATTTTGGATTATTCTTTTTATGTATATTTATTCTTTCTTATGATTGTATATTTCATAAGTAATTTGGCGTGTTTTATTAGTAAGTTTGCTAACGTTTAAAGAAAACTAGAAAAAAAAAATTTATTTTAAAAATTTAAATTTTTTTTAAAAAATAATAACCAGTTTAGCGACCGAATTGGAAACCAATAATTCGGTCGCTAAACTTTATTTCACATTTACAGATGAGGTATAGCGACCGAAAATCCGTCGCTAATATAGGTTAACAATAACCAAAATTAGCGACCGAATTAGCAACCGATTATCGATCGCTAAAATAAATAGCGACCGATTTACATGGTTTAGCGACCGAAAATTATGGTCGCTAAACAATTGTTTTTTTTTTGTAGTGAAATAAAGGGCCAAGTCACTCAGTTTTGCATGAATCACCACGAGAGGCGAAATCAAGTATACACCTCTAATTTCGTGTAACAGCTGATTTTTTTCTATTCTTCAATAATAGTAAATATGTGTATATGTTTATTTTTATGTGATTTGTTTTGAGTAATTTTAATTACTCATTTAAAAGTTATTTTTGAGTGCGTTAATACTGTCTTATGTCAGTGTAGGCACGGTTACTAGACAATAATATTATGTTATTGTCATTAGTAATATTTGTTTAGAAAAAAAATATTTTAAATGTTATGATTGAAAGAAAATTATTTTCCTATTTGACTCTATTTAATTTTAGATTTGAAAATACGTTGGTTTAAAATTAATCTTTGATTAAATTTTTGGACCGTTGATTTTCTTAGTTGATCAGTTCAACTATCAATCTTGACTCTAATTTAAATTTTGAAAGTATATGATTGTCAACCATTATTTTTATACCTAAAAGCCAAAAACGTGTTTGTTTTTAGATTAAATATTTATCACTCATTTTTGTACCTATCACTAAATGTTAACTTAAAAACTCAACTTCTTTCTTCCTCTCTTTCTGTCACATGACCCTTTACCCCACTCCTCCTTTCTTTCTTTCTTTCTTTTTTCTTCTTTCCTTTCTCTATTCTTCTTCCTCCCTCCACTTCATCTCCCTTCCTCCATTGCTTAGAGTTGCACCACCGTCGGTCGCCGCTCGGACCGCCACATGAGAAGACGACCGCGCTCGGTCTCTGCATGCACCACTCGGAGTCGCGTGCGATGTATCACCCCCAGTAGGTATTACTACGTAACACGTGCGGAATTTAAATTAAAAAGATAATTTGCTGGTTTCTTTTGGAAAATAATTTATATAAGTACACAAGCGTCTAAAATTGGGTATAAAAATTTGTCACGACTCCAAACCTAAGCCTTGCTCGGCACACAGGCTTACAATCCTAGCCTGGCAAGCCTATTTAATTTAGAGATATACTTGAATAAAAGCTAGTATTTTTACGAAAATTTCGACAGAGTCTCCTCTGTAATTCGAACATCCATGTAAAAGAACACCTGCTAAAATAATTACATTTTCATTCCAGAATTCCAGTTACACCAAATACAACCAGGCAGTAATATGCTAAAAATAGTTATATCAATAGGCTATACATGACCAAAAGGAAAAGCTTAGGTTTTCATTTAAAAGAGATGCTCTCCGAGCCATAAACATTCCATTTTAAAATAAAGACTCTCTGAGTCATACTCATACATACTATCAAAAATCTAAGTCTCAAACTCTAAGCTGGTCATTCTAAAAGTTATTCCTGAGGAAAACTCATGTGATCATTCCACAATCAAATACTTCATCAAACAACCAGATCTAAGTCTCTGAGTGACTTAGGAAGACTCCTCTGCACCATCTGTACTAAAGTACCCAGGGTACAATAGCGAACCAGAAGAAACCTGATATATCTGTAAGGGTGAGATACCGACAAATGGATATATCACAAAACAACCATATACACGATACATACATCACCTCAGCACATTAACATTTAATTATTATTCAGAGATAAAATGACAAGTGTTATATCAATGGGTCTCATACCCGAACAATCAGTTTTATAAAGAGAATGCATGACACTTCAATAATTAGGCTCTAAACTTAATCTTATGAGATACCAAGACCATTTTATCATTAAGAAAGAAAGAGCTGATCAGACTCATATGCCCTGTTTGGCAAGTTGTCTCCGTCACCTCATGCACCCGGATCAACATCATCACGAATCCCTTATAATGCATGGCCATTCGGATGTATACCTCATCGAATACCACATCTTAAGAGGGTATTCGGTTAACTCAAGCACATCTGCTAAGGGGAAATGCATATGAATAAAAGATTTTTCATTATCGAGACTGTTCTTTGTGTTCACTCTTTTCCGTTGTCGAAGCCCAAAGCTAACGACTATTCACAATTTTCATTACTTGAAAATCAATAACACAGGACACACAGTCCGAGTGCTCAATCACAACACCTTAGACCGATGCCGCAGCACAAGGTTGTGGTTGTAGAAACAATTATAGTTTTATCCATGTTTCATTTCAACATGATAAGGACTCCTAGCCCATAATGACGAAATTAGGACACACAGTCCTCAATTCCAAAATTAGGACTCCTAGCCCATAATATCACAATTAGGACATGTGGTCCATAATTCTTGGCACGGATCCCAGATCTCGTGCATACAACTGAATACTAGAGGCGACGTCTCGCGAACTAGTATTCTATTTCACATGTGCTTACTTTTCGCTCAGTGAAAATCAAAACCAAAACAAAACCTCGATCACTTATCCAAGTAACCGGAACGTTTCTAAATCATTTAGGAGAAAATCCTTTTCCTTTGCCAAAATCTTTTCTAAAACATTTAGGAAATTCGTTTGTTTTTGAAATTCCTTGATGGAATAAAGTCAAATATTTTCAAAGGGTTTTTCCTTCATAAAACCTACAGTTCGAAAGGGTTTTCTCTCGTACAAAACTCTTGATCATAAAAAGGTAGTTTCCTTCAACTTAAAATCACTTCAACATTTTTCTAAAAACAAAGATCTTATTCTTCTGAAGTAAGCCCTTTAAACAAGGAACTTTTATAAGTGAACCCAAAACTTTCAAAGTTTTATTCAAGGCTTATTAAGGCTTTTAATCCTTATAGTCATTGGGCACAGACTCAAGTTTGTCTTCTCAAACTTCAATCAACAGTAATATATTCACAACAATAATAATATCACAGTTAATGACAGTTCATCACATATATATAATTCATAACACTCACTACAACAGATTAGACTTTAGATAGCGTTTCCGTATGCCTTTTAATAGCGTTTGTAACCGCTATCTATTCTACCGCTAATAAAACTCGTTAGCAAAGATAGCATTTAGGAACTGCTATTAATAGGTGACTTTAGATAGCGTTTGTACACGGAAACGCTATCTAAAGTCAGACTTTAGATAGCGTTTCCTTATACAAACGCTATCTAAAGTCTGACCAGATCTCCGACTTCGATCACCAAATTGCAGATCCGAGCTCCTCCCTCCATTACGCCTTTGCCGCTTCCAGTTGCCGCTTCCTCTGTTCTCTTCGTGAGTGATAAGCCTCTGGCTTATCTAGTTTTAAGACTAGATAAACTAGGGTTTATGTGCCAATTTATTCGAGTTTACTCTCGTTTTCGCCCAAATTTGCCTTGTTTTGTTCCTAAGTTGGACTTTGACTCGTTTTGCGTCTTTTGTGTAGTTTTTAGGTTATTTTGGAGAGAATTATGCTTGTGGTTGCTTGTGTTGTTTTCAGGTCCATAAGTGAGACTCTAAGAATTAAGGAAAGTCAACAAATAGTGGAGATTGCCATTCTGGGGATTCTCGCCCCGCGAGAGGAGGCTCGCCCCGCGATAATTTGAAGATTTGGGAAGACAGAGACCATCACGGCCTAGCCGTAATTGACATCACGGGCCGTGACAGGAAGGTTCGCGTCGCGAGACGTCCTTCGCGTCGCGAGTGTGTGAACTCCAGAAAAGTACCAGAATCAGAGACCATCACGGCCTAGCCGTGATGTATATCACGGCCGTGACCTAAAAGCCATACAAGTCAGAGACCATCACGGCCTAGCCGTGATGTATATCACGGCCGTGACCTAAAATCCACACAAGGCAGAGAACATCACGGCCTGGCCGTGATTGACATCACGGGCCATGACAAGAAGACTCGCGTCGCGAGACATCCTTCGCGTCGCGAATGTTCAAATTCCAGAAGTGCGCCAGAAGCAGAAGCCGTCACGGCCTGGCCGTGATGACCGTCACGGCCGTGACGCGTGGCCTCCTTATAAATAGAGCAGATCAGAACAGAATAGAGAACTTTTTGGATCAGAATTTTCAGAGACTTTTTGTAACCCTTAATCTGAGATTTCTTCTTTTCTTCTTTTCTCTTAATTCATAGGCTTAGGATGAATTCCGATTGTACGTGCGTTGTTGTTACGGACATGAGGAACTAATCCTCTTGTCTAGGGGATCGATGAAGCCACCCATGGCGGCATAGTGTTCATGTAATGTAACTCTCTCTCCTTTAATTCAATTATGATTTTCCAATTCTGTTTTCATTGTGTCGATTATATGCTAGCGTGATCGACTAGTTAAGCGTGTTGAGGCCTAGCGGCGATTCGCGTTTTAGAACTTGAATTGGGAACATCGGTCGAGTATTGCACGAGAGTGAGTAGGAGATCGATGCAACCTATAGGGAACAAGAATTAATAGAATTCGAGATTAGGGTTAAGAGACCTAGCAAGTAATTAACTCAAATCATCGAATACGTCCTAATGAGCACGGAAGTGGATTTAGGAGAATTTAGGGGTCCCGGTTGACATTAAAATTGAACTTAGGGAGGAGAATATCATCACTTGGGTACTTTGCATGATTGGGTAGGTGGATTCGAAACCTTAGATGCTTTTATTTCTGAATTTAATCACCGTAGCGTTATTTGAATCGATTCTTAAATTCGCAATCTCAATCTCTTTCTCTCAACCACCTTCTATTGCTTAACCAACGTATCGGATTTCTTGACAATTTAGTCGAATTGGTAACCCAATCCTTGTGTTCGACCTCGGTAGAATCTTACCGTGTTTTTATTACTTGCGGCGACCGGTACACTTGCCTGAGTCACAACAAGTTTTTGGCGCCGTTGTCGGGATTGGCACAACCAATTTTCCTAATTTTTAGGAAATTCTACTGTTTGGTTAAGTTTGACTTTTTGTTTATTTTCTTTTATTTAATTGCCATTATTTTTCTTTGCTTCTTTGATTCCACTTGGTCTTTGCCTGTTTTTGTATGCGAGGTACCCTCCTACAAGAGGACTTGCTATTTGATTCCGAGATCACCAGGACCGAGCGGCAGTTAAGAAAAGAGGCCAGAGAAAGGAAGAGGTTGGAAGCAATTAAAATAGAAGGCATGGCTGAAGAAAATCCTCCTCCTCCTCCTCCTCCTCGTTACAAGCCTCTCTTTGAGTACAATCTACCAAGCTTGGTGGATTGTGACTCGTCTATTGTGAGAGGCAACCTGAACACAGACTCCTTCAGAGTTGAAGCATGTGTCACATTCCGACTCCGGGAGAATCGGTTTGATGGGAGTGGAAAGCAAGACCCGCATAGACACATCACTCGCTTCCTTGAGGCGTGTGACTTACGAGAAGACAAGAGGAGTCTCACAGATGAGTTTCGCTTGCGACTTTTCCCTCTCTCTCTTAGGGATGTCGCTCGCGATTGGGTTGACAACTTGGATAGGAACAAAGATCGAACTTGGGAGCAAATGGCACAGAAGTTCCTAACCAAATATTTTCCTCCTCAGAAGGCGGCACAAGCAAGAATAGCCGTCACTTCATTCAGGAAAACGGAGGATGAAACATACAATGAAGCATGGGAGAGGTACAATGGTTTGTTGAGAAGATGTCCCTCTGCGTTCTTTGACCCGGTTTCCAAAGTGCAACATTTCTTTAATGGGTTGAGAGGACGCTATCAGATGAACTGTGATGCCGCAGCTGGCGGTTCTTTTGTATATTTATCGACTGAGGACGGATGGGCACTATTAGAGAAGATGTCATATAATGATTACAACCGTGGTAGGGAGACCTCGAGTGGAATCAGTTCTGGGACAATGGAAGCCATTTTAGAGCAAAACAGACTTTTGAAGATGCAAAATGAGGCTTTGTCTGGGAACAAGAGGGTTAATGCTATACACGAGGGAATGCCTCCGGGTTGTGCAAATTGCAATGGAAATCATGACACTCAGAATTGCCCGCTAAATTTCCCTCAAGAACATGTGGACTCTTGCCACAACTTCTATGACACTGCACCCTTAACAATTATCGAGGAACAATCAGAATCAGAATAGGGGCTACATGAGAAGAGACCATCCGGGATTGCTTGGAGTGATGTTAATGGTGGTCTAGCCGGTCAACAACACCCTCAACAGAATTGGCAACAACCTCAACAGGGGTCTGAGACCGAACATTGGAATTCAGCAACAAGAATACTCAAGAGAGCTCACTGGGCCTAATCAGTTGTAAATATCAGATGGTGGAAGACAACAGTGGGAGCTGGCCTTTGAAAAGATGACCGGGACAGTTGAGAAGTTGTCAACCTATACATACACAGCTTTAGAGAAAGTGAATGCGTCAGTTGACAAGTTGGCGACTCATACAAGTTCAGCAATTCAGAATCTTGAGACACAAATAGCACAGCTCGCGAAGCAAATGAATGAGCGTCTTCCAGGCACTCTTCCAGGTAGTACTGAGAACAACCCCAAGGGACAATGCAATGTCATATCTACTAGAAGCGGAAGGGTGTTGGAACCTAGCAGGGGTACCACTAGTTCTCTGGATGACAAGGGCCCGGAACAACTACCAGTTGAGGAAGAGCAACCAGGGAAAGAAGGGTTGGCAAGTGACAAGGGACCGGAGCAAGGGGGAAGGCTGAAACTTGTGGATGAAGAGTTCCGAAGGAAGAAGTGGGTTGAACCCCAAGACCTTCCACCCTACATGAAGGTTCCATATCCGGAAAGATTGAAGAAGCCTCATCAGGATAAGCAATTCAATAAGTTCCTTGATGTCTTCCGAAAACTTCAGATTAACATTCCATTTGCGGAAGCCTTGGAACAAATGCCATCATATGCCCGGTTTATGAAGGAGCTTCTCACCAAGAAGCGGAGGATTGTGGATGAAGAAACAGTTGCTTTGACCGAGGAGTGTAGTGCCATTCTTCAACGGAAACTGCCTCCGAAGTTGAAGGATCCCGGTTCCTTCTTGATACCATGCACCATTGGGGGAATTACCTTCGGAAAGGCATTATGTGATCTAGGGGCAAGCATCAACTTGATGCCCCTCTCGATGATGAAGAGGCTAGGGATCAAAGAGGTAAAGGATACGCGAATGTCACTCCAACTGGCCGATCGTTCTATCAAATATCCCTATGGAGTAGTGGAAGACTTGCTCGTGAAAGTTGACAAGTTCATATTCCCAGTGGACTTCGTGGTGCTCGACATGGATGAAGATGCTGAGATCCCTCTCATATTGGGTAGACCCTTCTTGGCCACTGGGGATGCCTTGATAGATGTGCGGCAAGGGAAACTCACTTTAAGGGTGAATGATGATAAAGTGGTCTTCAATGTCTTTGAAGCGATTAAGCACCCGGAAGAGAAGTCAGCAGTGTATCGAGTGGATTTGGTGGACCCAACTGAAAAGGTAAAGGCAACTCGAGAAGACAATTATCCTTCACTTGCAACAGTATCAGTAGAATCTCATGAGAAAGGCAGTGAGGAAAAAGGCCCTTCGGGGGATGAAGTCTACCTTGAGTGGCTACGAGACATGGAACCCATACCGAGTCTCCCAAGGGAAGAATGTGCAAAGGAAGAGCTCAGTTGCAAGGGCAAGAAAAAGAAGGGTAAAGCACCAAGGTTGAAAGGTAGCACAACCGTGGTGGTCAATAAAGACAACAAGTTGATCCCAAAAAAGACCATAGCGGAGTGGAGAGTGCGTGCGGATTATAGAAGGATGCTTTGGACTTAAATGAGCTGTCCGGAACCGCTTGCGAGCATGTAAAGGGGCACAAACCTACAAAGAACGGGCCAAGGAATGGCATGGCAAGAAGGATCTTCCTCCGGATTAACCCTTAGGGGTGACTTGAGTCAGGCTCGGGACGTTAAACAAGCGCTACTTGGGAGGCAACCCAAGCAAGGTATCTATTTCTTCTCTTAACTTTTGTTTTATTTTTTGCTTTCTGTTTTGTTTTTGTTGTCACTCTTGAATAATTTGAGAAGATCAAGAGTTGTTGTATGAATGTCGTGTCGGCAAGCTTGTTGGATGTTAATTGAATTGAGCATGATTGATTGCATGAATTACTTGATCATTGATGATTTCCCCCTAGGTTCTGAAAATAGAAAAGTTTATCCCCACTAAAAAATTGAAAATTGAACTTTGAGATTTATTATGATTGCTTGATTTATGATAAGTTTGGGGTGAGGGGGTGCACGCACTAGGAATCATATCTCGGTCAAACAGTTTGCAAAATGTTCAGGTGAGGATTTGAGCCTCCAACTCTGTTTGTGAATGTGTGAATCACTGTAAGTTGCACTTTCCCGAATTTGCTTGAATCTCTATATGGTTTGCATGTTTATGTGTTGCATCAAATGATTTAGGCAATTTTCTTTGAATTAACTACTTGGCCTGAAATGAACCATCCCTAATGCATGTTCCCTAGTTAGCCAAATTGAGCCCAATTGACCTATTGTTTCTTGATGACCCTACATTACGAGCCAAAATCTGAAAAACCATGTTGACCCAATCTTAGGATTAGGAGAGCATGGAAATGAGCAAGAGAAAGGTTGTGAGAAACTAAGTTTGGGGTGGCTACAAGGTATGTGTCATATTGGGATGAGAAAAAGAAAATAAAGGTTGACCCAAGGCAAAAAGAAAAGAAAAGAAAAGAAGAAAACAAAAAAAAATTGCCAAAAGAAAAGGGGCAAAACAAAAATAATATCAAGGAAAAGGTTGTAGTCACCCGAGCCCAAATGAAAAATGGAAAGAAAGGAATTTGAGTGGAAAAATGTGTTTAATGCTCATGCTCTCTTAGTTCCTAGGGACTTAAGCCTAAATATCCTTGATTATCCTACCCTCACCAGGCCCCATTACAACCTTTAAAAGACCTTTTGATGTTGCATGCATGTTTTCGTGGGAACTATGTTTGAGATGAAAATCAAATTCATGGGAAGTGCTCTTGATAAGTGAAATTGAGTGAAAAAGTTGAAAGCCTAGACAAACTTGAGCGAATGAGTGAAATACTAAATGCCCTTGTGAGGAAGGCAATTGTTTGAAATAGGTGATCTTCCTTTGTGTGTATCTTTGAGCCTCAACTTAGAGTAATGATGGCATGAATGATAATTTCTCAATTGTTTAAAGTAGATGAATGTGGGGACTACATTGATGAAAAAAAGGGGGAATCAAAGAAGAAAAACTGTTTTGTAAAGTCGCATGAAATTTGTGCGAAATTGATTAGATCTTTAGGCTTGCCAAGTCTTGAGTCGTTTTTGAGTTTTAAGCTTGCTTGGGGACAAGCAAGGTTTAAGTTTGGGGTATTTTGATAAGCCTCCTGGCTTATCTAGTTTTAAGACTAGATAAACTAGGGTTTATGTGCCAATTTATTCGAGTTTACTCTCGTTTTTCGCCCAAATTTGCCTTGTTTTGTTCCTAAGTTGGACTTTGACCTGCGTTTTGCGTCTTTTGTGTAGTTTTTAGGTTATTTTGGAGAGAATTACGCTTGTGGTTGCTTGTGTTGTTTTCAGGTCCATAAGTGAGACTCTAAGAATTAAGGAAAGTCAACAAATAGTGGAGATTGCCATTCTGGGGATTCTCGCCCGCGAGAGGAGGCTCGCCCGCGATAATTTGAAGATCCGGGAAGACAGAGACCATCACGGCCTAGCCGTGATTGACATCACGGCCGTGGCGGAGAAGGCTCGCGTCGCGAGACGTCCCCGCGTCGCGAGTGTGTGAACTCCAGAAAAGTACCAGAATCAGAGACCATCACGGCCTAGCCGTGATGTATATCACGGCCGTGACCTAAAAGCCATACAAGTCAGAGACCATCACGGCCTAGCCGTGATGTATATCACGGCCGTGACCTAAAATCCACACAAGGCAGAGAACATCACGGCCTGGTCGTGATTGACATCACGGGCCGTGACAAGAAGACTCGCGTCGCGAGACATCCTTCGCGTCGCGAATGTTCAAATCCCAGAAGTGCGCCAGAAGCAGAAGCCGTCACGGTCTGGCCGTGATGACCGTCACGGCCGTGACGCGTGGCCTCCTTATAAATAGAGCAGATCAGAACAGAATAGAGAACTTTTTGGATCAGAATTTTCAGAGACTTTTTGTAACCCTTAATCTGAGATTTCTTCTTCTCTTCTTTTCTCTTAATTCATAGGCTTAGGATGAATTCTGATTGTACGTGCGTTGTTGTTACGGACATGAGGAACTAATCCTCTTGTCTAGGGGATCGATGAAGCCACCCATGGCGGCATAGTGTTCATGTAATGTAACTCTCTCTCCTTTAATTCAATTATGATTTTCCAATTCTGTTTTCATTGTGTCGATTATATGCTAGCGTGATCGACTAGTTAAGCGTGTTGAGGCCTAGCGGCGATTCACGTTTTAGAACTTGAATTGGGAACATCGGTCGAGTATTGCACGAGAGTGAGTAGGAGATCGATGCAACCTATAGGGAACAAGAATTAATAGAATTCGAGATTAGGTTTAAGAGACCTAGCAAGTAATTAACTCAAATCATCGAATACGTCCTAATGAGCACGGAAGTGGATTTAGGAGAATTTAGGGGTCCCGGTTGACATTAAAATTGAACTTAGGGAGGAGAATATCATCACTTGGGTACTTTGCATGATTGGGTAGGTGGATTCGAAACCTTAGATGCTTTTATTTCTGAATTTAATCACCGTAGCATTATTTGAATCGATTCTTGAATTCGCAATCTCAATCTCTTTCTCTCAACCACCTTCTATTGCTTAACCAACGTATCGGATTTCTTGACAATTTAGTCGAATTGGTAACCCAATCCTTGTGTTCGACCTCGGTAGAATCTTACCGTGTTTTTATTACTTGCGACGACCCGGTACACTTGCCGGAGTCACAACAGCGAGACTGAACCAGAAGCTGACAGACTTGGAGGAAGGCACCGACGTCCATGGAGAACAAATACTGCTCTTACACAGACACAGGAAGATCCAAATAAGAGTTCAATCACCCATAAATATTGTAAAATTATGATGATGTTAGTTTGGGAATTTCATCAAACAGAAAATGGGCAAAACAATAAATTGAAAAGTGGAGTTTATATTATCATGATTCCACTTCAAATTTCATACAAATCTGGAATACAGAAGAATCCCTCACTTATTACAACAAAGAACCATCTTTTCTTAAAAAAAAATCTTCCAGAAAAATTCCCAAGAAATTCAAATATCCCAATGGAGAAACATCCATGGAGCTTGAGACTGAGGTGTCGAACTTGGTAATCGTGTAGGCCGAGGAATTCCTTGAATCGCTAACGTTTGAGTTTCTTCTCCTGCAACAACTCATTGAACTGCTCCCTTAGCTTTTCTCATCCACACTCCGACACCGACCCAACGAAGATTCGTGGGTGAGGAGAGGAAATGGTTGCAAAGACAAGCCGAAGACAAGAGGGACCACACAAAGACGAGCCAGAGTTGAGAGGGAGCGAACATGTGGCTGCCATGAAAACCTGGATCTGAAAGAAGGGCTTGTGGTGAGAGAGGGAATGCGTTTTGTGGTGCCAGATAAATTATACCTAAGATAGCGTTTCCTGTAGGAAACGCTATCTTAGGTATCACCTAAGATAGCGTTTCCGTGTGGAACCGCTATCTTTTCCTAAGTGACACTTTTAATAGCGGTTCCACACGGAAACGCTATCTTAGGTTATACCTAAGATAGCGTTTCCCTTAGGGAAACGCTATTAAAAGTCCCCCATCACTTTTAATAGCATTTCCACACGGAAATGCTATTAAAGGTGCGTTATTAAAAGTCTATTTTGTTGTAGTGACTTTAAAGCAAGAAATGTTCAACTTCAAGTAATAACCACAATAGTTCAAGTAAACGAGTTATTCAAGTATTAGCTCAATATCACAATCATATTCACAACACTCAATTACACACATACACACATGCATATAGTTATTGAATATCCCTAGGCAAGCTCCCCTTACCTTTGAAGACAAGTAAAGGATCCTCGTCTTATTGCTCATGTTAGCTCTAAGAGTGCAAACTCTACTCCACTAAGTAAGCATAGCTGTGTTCAACAACACAGACACAAACCAAGCATGACAACAAACAAATAAATTCACCAATCCAATTTTCATTCTCAAAACATATAATCAAAAGAAACCATACATTTAATTCAGTAAATAGAATCGATTTCTCAATAACATCAATTTGGGTAAAAAAAGGATCCATAATTAAAATTGGGAAACATTTGATTTGGTTTGAAAAACATGAAATTGAACTTAGAAATCTCAAATTAAAGGTCCTAATTTGAATAAAACATAGTTAATTTTATAGAAACACAATCGATTTCAAATAAAATCAAATTGGGGTTTAGGGTTCCTAAACACAATTTGGGGAAAATTCATTTGATCAAAGGATAACAAATTAGTTTAATAAAACACTAATTTATAGTCCTAATTGCATAAAGGAGAACGCGAACAAAATATCATAGAAGCACTGCTGTGGCGGAAACTGGTGGTCCAGCGATGGCGATCCAGCGGCGAACGGTGGAGCAGGGGCCAGGCACGAGCGAGACGATGAGCTGGGTCACGGCTGTCTTCTTCTCGTGCGGCTCGATCGACATCGGTCACAGTCCAGGTGGCGGTGCAGGGCGGCACACGGTCTGGTTGAAGGAGGGAAGGTTGTAGATGAAGTTTGAGGAAGATGAAGCTTAAGGGAGAGAGGGATGGGTCTGCTGCAAAAGGAAGGAGAAAGAAAATAAAAGAAGAAAGAGTGTTGGGGGGGGGGGGGGGGGGACGACAAGTGTAAAGGAGAGAGAAGAGAGAATTTCTGATTTTTGTACTAGTGGGTACAAAATGAGTGATAAATATTAAGCCTAAAAATAAATAAGTTTTTAGTTTTTGAATCCAAAAATAAAGGGTGACAAATTTTTACTTTCAAAATTTGAAATAAAGTAGAGATTGATAGTTGGATTAATCAACTAAGAAAATCCATGGTCCTACATTTAATCTCCGATTAATGTCAAACCAATTTATTTTCAAATCTAAAATTAAATAGAATGAAAATATGAAAATGCTTTTCTCTTAATCATATCATTTAAAACATTTTTCTGTACTGGTAATAATAGTGATAATAATGTAAGTTATTGTCTAGTAAGCATGCATTCACTGAAATAAGTCAGTGCTAACGCACCCAATAAAATAATTTGAAGAGAGTAATTTAATTACTCAAACTAAACCACATAACAAAATAAACATAACCATCCAAATAAAATAATTAATCATATGTGTAAAAACTAGGGTGTTACATGCGACGTCGCTGTTGTCTGCGTGCGGCGCCACGAAGGGAGAATAAGAACCCGAGTTCGGATCCGTGAGCTCCTAGTTCTGGGTAGTCCTTTTAGTCACGAAATAAAGCTCCACCGCATTGCTGCCGTCGCCTCTACGCATCCACGACAGCACCATCGTGTGCTTCTCCTTCTTCCTTGTAGGGGTGAGTAAAAACCACCAATTGTGTTTCAATTCTAAGAATCCCCAAATCAGTAGCAAAACCCTAACCCTAGCCTTTTTAATTCAGCTTCCAATTCTGAAATTGAACTGAGTTTTATGCAATTGAGGTAGTGAATTGGTGTTTCCCTACATTTATTTCATTGTTCCTGGGCTAAATTGATTTTTCCCCAATCTTACTAAAACCCCAAATTTCCCAATTTGAAACATTAGTCAAATTATGTTGATTTCTCAATTTTGATTATGTTTCAATGTAATTAAAGTTGTTAATTTATGATTCCATAGCCTAATTTTATATTGATTGATCAAAATTGGTTTTTCCCAAATTTCTAGTGAACTCTAAAACCCCAATCGGTTTTGAAGTGAAAAACCAATATCGTTTCCTTAGTTGAATTAATTATTTAAGTTGTATAAACTTATGTTTTGTGATGATAAGTTTCTGATTTTTGGTTGTGCTTCGTATTGGCTATGTGGATGGCCAATTTCTATCTATGTGGATGTGACTGTCATAGTTGAAGGAGAAGAGGATAAGTGATTGGAGCTATCTCGAAGTTGTTATAAGCATTGCAAGGTGTTAGAGGGACCCGGAATGAGTGATCCTTCTCTTGTCTTCAAAGGTAAGGGGAGATTACCTGAGGGATTTTCGGTAACTGCATGCTATTTGTGTGTCGTATTTGAGTTTCTCTGTTGTGATGTGTGGTGTCAAATTAAGTTGTTACATGACCGTTATGTGGTTTTTAATGTTTTCTATGAAAGCATGATTAAACTGTGATGTATGGATATCTGCTATGTATGGATTATCTGTTGGTTGGTTGATTGACTGAGAAGCCTGACGTTGGTCAATGCTCAATTAAATTAAAGATAAAATCATTGAAAAAGCTTGAGGAGAAATGTAAAGGATTTGATTTATGGAAGAAAAATATTGAAAGTGTTTATATTTGATGATGTTTTGGAGAAAAGAGTGATTTATGAGTAAATAGTGAGGACGACATCTTGAAAATATTTCAGTTACGTTGTCTTTTCTAAACAAAATCAAAAATAATTTTATGACAGTGTTGGAGAAATTACTTTATTATGAAAGTCATGTTTTGACTAAAAACGTTTTAAAACGGCAAACGATGGACAATTCCGTCAACATTTAGAAAGTATTTCTTAAAAAGGGTAATATTGAGTAATACTGAGAATTTGTCTCAAATGAGGTTTCCAAGTTCAAATTACTGAGTTTTAAACAAAATGAGTTTTAAAGGATTTTGGACAAGTTTACAAAACGAATTTCCAACGTAAAAGGATTTTCGGTAAACAACGAGTTATTTCCATCAACTTGGATAAATTGAGGAAACTTTTGTTTTGTTTTGTATTTCATAGAACGAAAATGGTTTAAACGAACCTGGAAGCCGAGACGTCTGGGTTCTAGTGTTCTATGATATGGGCCCGGGGTCCGAAAGGTGAATTTATGGACTAGATGTCCTATAAACCATATATTTGGTTTTGTGCACTAAAATCTACGCATCTAAGACTGGTGCATCGGTCTAGATTTCGTGATTTGTACATTCAGACTTGGAGTCCTACTGTTGAAATTGAAAGACGAATTTAAATGTTTAAAAGTTGAGATGGTCGTGAGCCTTTGAGCTTTGACAAGGAAAGAATCAACAAAAATAAAAGTGACATGGAATAAAATGTTTTACATACATTATTCGGCAGACGTGCCTATGGTGTTAATCTGGATATCTTGTTGAACAAGGTATTCAAGATGGTGTAATATGGATATCTTGATGAACAAGGTATTCAAGACGGTGTAATATGGATATCTTGATGGCAAGGTATGCAAGACGTTGTATCATTGTGCCTTGATGGACAATGAAAACCATATACGGTGATCATTGTGCCTAGTTTTGGACAGTGCTGTGGTTAAATCCGGTGTGCCTTATTTGGCAAAGAGAGTTTGATCAGCTCATTTATACGGTGTTGGGATCTCCGGAGATTAAGTATAAAATAGTAGATGGTGAATATTGAAGTGTCATGGTTTTAAAAACGTTTACGACGGTTGGGTATGAAACTCTTTGATAAATATATTGTTTATCTTTGAATATTCAAGTTAAATGGTATTTGAGAGTCGTGCATGTGGTTATCGTGTTTAAATCCATATATTGGTATCTCACCCTTACATGTATATTTTTTTTTTCTGGTTTTGCTATTATACCTTGGTACGCGCGTACAGAAGATGCAGAAGAGGTTTCCAGTTTCGCTCAGGGATATTATTCCCAATCAGGGAAGAAGTATAATGTCATGTATAATGGTGAGAACCATAGGGGTCTTACCCATGAATATCTTTTAGAACGACCAGCTTAGGTTGTGAGATGACATTGATTAATATTAGTATTATGTTTATGGCTCAGAGAGCCTTTATTTTGATGGAATGTAAATGGCTCGGAGAGCCTTTCTTTCGGAGGAAAAATTTAAAAACTTTCATTTTGGTCAGGTATAGTGTGTTTATGTAAATATTTTGAGAAAAATACCGTCTTGATGTTTTTTTGTATGACTGGAACTTCTGGGTTGAAAATAGAAATATTTCAGCAGCTGTTTTTATTTTGGGATGTTGGAATTACAGAGGAGACTCTGTCGAAATTTTTGTAAAAATATTCTAGCATTTTATTCAAGTACATTTCTAAAATAAATAGGTTGCCAGGCTAAGTTTGTAAGTCTGTGCGCCGACCACGGCTTAGGTTTTTGGTCATATGACAAATGGTATATATGACCATAATCTATACAATGATAGATGAAAATGTGGTGTGACCATTTTAAAATAGGTTTAAATTGTACCGTAACCGCATTTAACAAATTTTATACCCAAGTTTTATGACCTAATGTAAATAAATTTCCAAAAGCAACCAGCAAATTTCTTTTTAATTTATTTCCGCACGTGTTTACAAAGTAATGCCAAAGGGGGGTGTTACAGAGTGGTATCAGATCTGGTCGAGTCTTTCGGGAACCTTGGGGAATAGGTCCGTTAGGTTTTTGTTGTGTGATCTTTGGTTGGTTCTTGTTTGAAATTGTTCCCTTGCTGAAACAATGTGTGTTGACACACAAATATGTATGTTTTGATGGGTTCTAATTGATTGAGACCTTGTGAGAACTTATGGTTAGTAATGGGTACTTATGTTCCTGTTGACACGTTCTTTTATCCCTGGGGATCGTGTCAAACATTTGAATGAGGTACCTATCGTGGAAGATTTTCTGGGAGTATTCCCTAAGACTGTTCTAGGTTTGCTGTTGCAAAGGATATTGAGTTTTCAATCGATGTAGTTTCTAGATTCGGTATGATCTCTATCACTTTGTGTAGGACATCGCCTACAAAGTTAGTCGAGTTAGATGACTTGTCTTAATGGGAAGATTTGTTTTCAGGATAGTTTTGGGACCAAGTGTGTTTTTCGAGGAGCATCGATGTTGTTTATAAGGATGAAACATTAGTTTTGTGGAAGTGATCACAGATGGTGATTGCAATCCATAGATGGTTAGGCTAACCGATTTTTATTAAAGGTTCATCGAGGGACTATCTAAGACCTTGGAGCCATTGACTCGCCTTACGAGGAATGATCAACTCTTTCCATGACTGAGACTGACTAAGTTGTTGGTCATCGTACGCAGTTCAGAGAGGAATACGGAAGACAGCAACAAATTGGATTAAGTGTGTTTAGAAAGACCTCGTGCTTGATCGAAGTCGAGATAAGCCAATCCTTATCTTCACTCTTAGAACGAGTGTCTTATGTTTAAGGAAAACTCTTCACTGTACTATTTGATTCTTTATGAACTTGTCAGTTGACAATTGTTCCTCAAATTATTGTGGTTGTATTAGACAATCACAGCGGTACATTGTGTACATGCCAAACTCACTTTTCTAACCATGATTTAAAGTCTATCTTAACTTATCAATTGGTTCTGATAGTCTGAATTTTTGTTGGACTATTATTCTTTTAAATCGTTGTGTAGTAAAGTTCTTGTGAAATAAGGAACTTTATTAGATTCATGTTTGTAAACGTGTACCGATCATGCATTTTTACAACCACGAATCTACTGAAGAATCTTAATACATAAGGATTATTCCTAGATCTTTCTAATACTTATCATATTCTTCAAGACCATGTCTTATAGTAGTTCAAAAGGACTTGCCACCTTTGATCAACTTTATCCTATATATTTATCAAAACGTCATTGACGTGTAATCTATCTCATCAGTTATGTGCATGGTTATTTGATTCATATTCCAATATCAGAGTTAGTTGAGAAATAATTTGGTGTATAAGACCTCACTGGTTAAGACGGTAACATCACAATGAATTGGGTGTGGGTTTACCGAGGATTTTTAAGAGTTTTCATTCTTTTTGGATGATCAATTATCAGGTTAACGAGGAAGGCACCTTATTTGTTTAGATCGACTATGCAGTGGATAAGCTAATCGAAATAGGTATCAGAGAACTGATCCGACTCCATGGATTATCTTTAAGCATCATTTCAGATGAAGACTCGAAGTTTACTAATGGGTTTGTATCATCTGCTCCAAGTGTTGAGGACTGATGAGTGTGATTCCACATCATCTTTGTCTATCATTTTGCATGCATTTTCATGTAGTTTAGGCATATTTTTATTAGATTTTAGGTTAATTTTCCTTTGGAACGGGTAAGGCGGTTTTCGTGTGTTGTTTTGCAGATATAAAGGGTAAATTGCTCAAGATCAACCATGATGAAGTTTGGATGAAGATGGAGCTTTAAAACTGAAGAAAATAAGCCAAACAGAGCCCATCACGGCCTAGCCGTGATGCCCATCACGGCCATGATCGAGCAAAACTGAAAAAGAAGAAAGGCTGAAGTCAGAGTCTGTCACGGCCTGGCCGTGATAGCCATCACGGCCGTGACCCAAAACCACCACAAGTCAGAGCACATCACGGCCTAGCCGTGAAATTCTTCACGGGCCATGAAGCTGAGGGCTCGCGTCGCGAGAATTTGAATTTTCCAGAATTGGCAGAGGCAAAGACCGTCACGGCCTGGCCATGATGGCCATCACGGCCGTGACACGCATTACTTGGACCTGAAGAAACCGAAATAGATCAGATTTTGAGTTGGTTTGGGACTCTAACTTCCCCATTTCTATAAATATGGACCAAGGCATCAGAAACAGGGGGGAGATTGGATGATCCATAACAACTAGGACTCTAGGCTTAGATCTCTCTTCTCCTCTTCTCTTCTCTTCTCTGATTTTTGTATTTTCATCATGCTTGTCATCTCCATGGCAAGACGTGAGTAGTAGCATAGTTTCTAGGGATTAGGGCTCTGCCCAAGTTTGTTTATGATGTAAATTTGATGTAAACTCTTTGTTAATTACGATTTGCTTTAGATCTGATTTCTAGTGTGTTATTCACTCATAAATTTCGGCAACCGCTTATTTGCGTGACATAGACGTTCTAAGGAGGAACCTAGCGGTGAACTTAGGATTTCTAGGGTGTTTAACTCGTAAAATTCGGCAGCCACTGGTTTGTGAGATGTGGATGATCTAAGGAGGAACCTAGCGGTGAACTTAAGTTATTTGCATGACTTAGACATTATAAGGAGGAACCTAGCGGTGAACTTAGGTGTCGGACCTATAGAAGTCATACTTGGGACTGAAATCACGAGAGTTAGAAGCCGTCCCTCGAGGAGCATCGAGTTGTCACGAAACGCAAAGGGTCCAATCTGGGATCGACTACCACGAGAGTAGGGGTTGGGTCAATTGGGCACGGCTTTTGTAACCCGAGAGGGAGCTTAAGCTATCAGAGGATAAACTCGCCTTCAAGGCAATTTCGGTGATCAACAAAGGTAAATCAGATTAGCAACATAAACAACCTCAAAGGTAACCCAAATCCCTAGGAATCCATTTAAATCGAAAACCCCAAAAACATTTGTTTTCTGTTTGTTTATCATTTAAATTCAAATTCAAAAACCCTTTTTACAAAACCCTTTCATACAGTTCAGATTCAATCGATTCGAAATTAATTGTGATTCGGGAACACAGTCTCTGTGGGTTCGATATCTTTTATTACTTGACGGCAGTCCGGTACACTTGCCGGAATCGCACGAGCGCGCCGCCTCCGCGGCGCGCGACACATCAAGGACCAGGTTGAGATTGAGTCCAACGGATCACCCTCAACTCGAGTGGGTGAAACGAGAAAAATGATTTGATCTTAGAAAGTTAGTTGGGAGTAAGTGTAGTATTTAACTATGATCATCCCTTTAGCAGGATTGACAATAAGTGATAAGAGTTGTGTTGAGATATAGTTGTGATTGGTAAGATATGAACCTTTAAGATCAATATCCATAAGTGAGACAAATATTGCAAAACAAATGTTGATCAAGGCAGAGTATCGCCAAGGGAAACTAGAGTAACTATCAAATGCTTGAAGTTAAGAATGATCGTATAAAGTTTGGAAGATTAACAGGAAGAGTGCCTATAGGAATTTCACTTAAGTGGATTCAAGTGAAAGGGATAAGCTCTTGTGAAAATTAAGTTTCTGAAGAAGTTCAAAGTTGATGAGTTAGATAATCATACCCGATGTGATTCCTTTTTTATTTCAGTTTACTTTAAGGAATGTTATGATGTTTTAATCAGGGACTTGAAAAGTGTGAATTTGATATGACCTCGAAGAGTAGACTAAGTGATGACAACCCAATGGTGTGGTTGCCTTGAAATGATCTTTTTGATTGAAATTCGTTTAGTGTTGTGCCACTTTGGTTCAAGAACAAAGACCAAATCAATTTCAGATTTAAGTAACAAAACAAAAGTTGAAGAAGAAAGAAGAAAGTGGAAGGGATAGAGATGATGAAGGCGCCACAAACAATGGAAATTGTTTGATAAGCCAAGTGATGTTCGCCACAAGAATTTGGAGATTCTTGATAAGAACTAAATCTTGGTTCAACCAAGAACTTAGGAGAAACACTTCTCACTAATTTGGATAAATTCCAACAACATCAAACTTGTTATTTCATATGAATTTTCGTTTTACATATAGTATGGCAGCCAAACTCTTGGCATCCAAAGATAAAATGAAACCTCCACTTGAATAGCCTAATTATGTCACTAAATGACTCACTAATCCCTGCCAACTTTTGGCTTCCCAAAGAGATCATAACCCCCACAATCATGTCACTAAATGACTCACTAATCCCTTCTTAACTCAGACATCATAACATGAGTTAATTTGCTTAAAAACCCTCATAATGAAGCCACCAAATCATTCAACTCAGCCATAAGACTATGAAGGTTACGCCCCTCTTGTCATGGATCCTTTAGTTGGATAATGAAAGTTAATAATTTGGGCTTCATTCCATCCAATCTTGTATTTGAGCTTGCTTCCATGAAGAGAACCATAGTTTGAATTAACACTTGTTGGGCTTTCTTGGTTGTAACATTTGTAATTGGCCCACCAAGTCCTTGATAAGCTTCTTGAACCATACTCCAAATTGGGCTCATATCATTCCCTCCTTCTTTGAGTGAATTCGTCCTCGAATTGAAGTCTTCATCACCAAAATTAGTCATTTTGGGTGCATTCAGAGTGTTCTTCACAATGACATTGCCATAGGGTGCTTCCTTTGGAATGAAATTATCAAATTTCTGCAAAAAAGGTACAACACCACTAGACAAAGAAAGATCCTTAGAAGCATTAGCAATTAAATAAAAATTGTTGCAATAAAAAATGAATTGGGGTTGCCTTGAAATCAAAGCCTCCTTCTCTTCACTTTTTGTTGCCAAACAACTCTCTTTCTTTTCACTAATTTTCACAATATTTTCCTCATTATTTTTATCTTGATCACTCTTTTTTTCATTTGTTTTCTCACCTTTTTCTTCAATCTTTTTCTCACTCTCTTTTTCAATCCTTTTTTCACTCTCCTTTTCTTTCTTTTTCTCACTCTCCTTTTCTTTTCTCTCTTGCTCTCTTTTTTCTCTCATTCTTATTTGATCCTCACAAGCTTGCTTTGGAGATAAAGGTGAAAGAATGACCTTTCGGTCTTGATGCATGAAGGTGAACTTATTTGAGAACCCATCATGGATGGCCTTTTTGTCATATTGCCAAGGCCTTCCCAACAACATATGGCTTGCCTCCATAGGCACCACATCACAAAGTACACAATCTTCATACTTTCCAATTGAGAATGGGACCTCTACTTGTTTGTTCACCACCGTTTCCCCAACCTCACTTAGCCATTGAAGCCTATATGGCCTTGGATGTGCCTTAGTAACAAGATTCAATTTGGACACCAATCTAGTGCTTACAACATTGGCACAACTCCCACTATCAATGATTAGAGAACATACCTTTCCTTGAATTAGACATCTAGAATGAAAGATATTCTCCCTTTGGCTTGCTTCATGATCCTTGACTTGACTTCCCAAAAGCCTTCTTACCATGAATAAGTCTCCCTCCGGAATTTCTTCTCCTTTTTCACTCTCCTCCTCACTTGAGGCTTCGCTTTGTGAGACCACTTCACCATTCCTTGCCACCATTGTCCTCTTTGTTGGGCATTGGGATGCAATATGCCCATGGCCTAAGCATTTGAAACACTTCACATCACGGCTCCTAGAACTTGTTTCCGTTGGCTTCTTTCCTTGAGGGGTGCTCCCGGCCTCTTTAGAAAATGGTGCACCCTCCTTCTTTGAATCTTCCTTCCAATTTGAGGATGGAAATTTGGAAGATGAAGAAAAAGAATATTTGGACTTTCTCCTCTTAATTTGTTGCTCCACCTTAATCGCTTGTTGAACCAAATCTTCAAGCTCCACATAATTTTGTAACTCCACTATGTCTTGAATATCTTGATTCAAGCCATGTAAGAACCTTGCCATGGTAGCCTCCCTATCTTCTTTAAAATTTGACCTAAGTAAGGCCAACTCCATCTCCTTGAAATATTCATCAACGCTTTTGGTCCCTTGGGTAAGCCTTTGTAACTTGTTGTGAATATCCCTTTGATAATGATTTGGGACATACCTCTTCCTCATGATAAATTTCATCTCCTCCCAAGTGTCTATGGGCTCTCTTCCATGTCTTCTCCTTTCTTTTTGTAGTTGGTCCCACCACACAAGGGCATATTCCTTGAACTCAAGGGCGGCTACTTTCACCTTCTTGCTTTCATTGTATGAATTACAATCAAAGACTTGTTCTATTTTTAGCTCCCACTCCAAGTAAGCCTCCAGATCATTCTTCCCAATAAAGGGAGGAACTTTGATTTTTACCCCTTCAAGCCCTCTATCACGCCTCTCTCCTCTACGTCCTCCTCCTCTAGGCCTTCTTCTTTCACTCTCATATCCACTAGAATCATCACGGTGTAGGTTAGCAAGTTGTCTATCATAATTGGCTTGCATTTGCTCCATTTGTCTTTGAAGAGCTTGGACTTGATTGGCCATCCTAGCTTGAAGAGTGGCTGACCTTGGAGATAGTGGTGGACTATCCTCATTGTTGGCCATGATTTGAGTAGAAGAGTTTGTGTTTCCTCACTACACTCCCTCACTAGTTCACACAATGGATTTTTTTTTCCACTCTTTTGGCTTTTTCCACACAAAATGTATTTTTTTTTCACTCTTGCCTTTTTCCTCTCAAATGTTCTCCTTGAGTTCTTAGAGGAATCAAGACAACAAACACAAAAATTCCAAAATCAAGCAACAAAAATTACAAAAACTTAGCAAACAAAGGAACAAGAAAAGAAAGGCTAGAAAGGAAAAGGTTTGGAATAAGGAAATAAAGCAAAGAAGGGAAAAATTTCTAGAACACAAATTGCCCAAATAGAACTTTCTCTTCTCTTTTCTCCAAGACTTCAAGAACAATATTTTTTTTTTTCGCCCAGATTTTTTTTTTTTTTTTAACTTTGAAGAGAAGAATCAAACTTGCACACTTGTGTATGATCAAACAATAGCCACGAAAATTTTCCCTTCAAAACTGAATCAAAGTAGTAATTTTTTTTTTGTTGGTTTTTTTTTTTAGAAAGAAAAGAACAAAATGGTGTAGAAGAAGAACAAGAAGAAAACGAAAATCACAACACAATTTCAATCAAAGCCTGAGCTTTGATACCAAATGATGACAACCCAATGGTGTGGTTGCCTTGAAATGATCTTTTTGATTGAAATTCGTTTAGTGTTATGCCACTTTGGTTCAAGAACAAAGACCAAATCAATTTCAGATTTAAGTAACAAAACAAAAGTTGAAGAAGAAAGAAGAAAGTGGAAGGGATAGAGATGATGAAGGCGCCACAAACAATGGAAATTGTTTGATAAGCCAAGTGATGTTCGCCACAAGAATTTGGAGATTCTTGATAAGAACTAAATCTTGGTTCAACCAAGAACTTAGGAGAAACACTTCTCACTAATTTGGATAAATTCCAACAACATCAAACTTGTTATTTCATATGAATTTTCGTTTTACATATAGTATGGCAGCCAAACTCTTGGCATCCAAAGATAAAATGAAACCTCCACTTGAATAGCCTAATTATGTCACTAAATGACTCACTAATCCCTGCCAACTTTTGGCTTCCCAAAGAGATCATAACCCCCACAATCATGTCACTAAATGACTCACTAATCCCTTCTTAACTCAGACATCATAACATGAGTTAATTTGCTTAAAAACCCTCATAATGAAGCCACCAAATCATTCAACTCAGCCATAAGACTATGAAGGTTACGCCCCTCTTGTCATGGATCCTTTAGTTGGATAATGAAAGTTAATAATTTGAGCTTCATTCCATCCAATCTTGTATTTGAGCTTGCTTCCATGAAGAGAACCATAGTTTGAATTAACACTTGTTGGGCTTTCTTGGTTGTAACATTTGTAATTGGCCCACCAAGTCCTTGATAAGCTTCTTGAACCATACTCCAAATTGGGCTCATATCACTAAGCCCAAATGGACTAAGACTATGATTGAATACCTTGAGTAGGAAGTTGATGCATGTTATAACAAAGTTAGTGTTGACTTTGGTGTTAGCTGTGGAAGTTAGATTTTGGAGAAAGTTTTCTAATGGATCAATATTGAGAAGTGAAGAGATTATGTGTTGATTTTGTCCATTTAGTGCAATAGACTAAGGTGAAAACTCGAAGTTAGTGGGGATAATGTGGTGGTGAAAAGTCTCGAGGATAAATAGAATGATATAGAGATGGATTATGTTATGGAGTTAGGAATAAAAGAAATGAAGCGACAAAAAATACAATATTGAAGTGTCATGGTTTTTAAAACGGTTACGACCGTCGGGTTTGAAACCCTTTGATAAATATATTGTTTATCTTTGAATATTCATGTTAAATGGTATTTGATAGTCGTGCATGTGGTTATCGTTTTTAAATCCATATATTGGTGTCTAACCCTTGCATGTATATGTTTTTCTGGTTTTGCTATTGTACCTTGGTACACGCGTACAGAAGATGCAGAAAAGGTTTCCAGTTTCGCTCGAGGATATTATTCCCAATCCTGGAAGAAGTATAATGTCAGGTTTAATGGTGAGAACCATAGGGGTCTTATACATGAATATCTTTTAGAATGACTAGCTTAGGTTGTGAGATGACGTTGATTAATGTTAGTATTATGTTTATGGCTCGGAGAGCCTTTATTTTCTGATGGAATGTATTTGACTCGGAGAGCCCTTCATTTTGGATGAAAAATTTAAAAATTTTCATTTTGGTTAGGTATAGTGTGCTTATGTAAATATTTTCAGAAAAATACCGTCTTGATGTTTTTTGTATGACTGGAACTTATGGGATGAAAATAGAAATATTTCAGCAGGTGTTTTTATTCTAGGACGTTGGAATTATAGAGGAGACTCTGTCGAAATTTTTGTAAAAATATTTTAGCATTTTATTCAAGTACATTTCTAAAATAAATAGGTTGCTAGGCTTGGTTTGTAAGTCTGTGCGCCGGTCACGGTTTAGGTTTTTGGTCATATGACAAATGGTATATATGACCAGAATCTATACAATGATAGATGAAAATGTGGTGTTACTATTTTAAAATTGGTTTAAATTGTACCGTAACGGCATTTAACAAATTTTATACCCAAGTTTTATGACCTAAAGTAAATAAATTTTCGAAAGCAACTAGCAAATTTCTTTTTTATTTATTTCCGCACGTGTTTGCAAAGTAATGCCCAAGGGGGGTATTACAGATTGGTATCAGAGCTGGTCGAGTCTTTCGGGAACCTTGGGGAATAGGTCCGTTAGGTTTTTGTTGTGTGATCTCTGTTTGGTTCTTGTTTGAAATTGTTCCCTTACCGAAACAATGTGTGTTGACACACAAATATGTATGTTTTGATGGGTTCTAATTGGGTTGAGACCTTGTGAGAACTTATGGTTAGTAAAGGGTACTTATGTTCCTGTTGACACGTTCTTTTATCCCTGGGGATTGTGTCAAACATTTGAATGAGGTACCTTTCGTGGAAGATATTTCGGGAGTATTCCCTGAGAATGTTCTAGGTTTGCTGTTGCAAAGGATATTGAGTTTTCAAACGATCTAGTTTCTAGATTTAGTTTGATCTCTATCACTTTGTGTAGGATATTGCCTACAAAGTTAGTCAAGTTAGATGACTTGTCTTAACGGGAAGATTTGTTGTCAGTATAATTTTGGGACCAAGTGTGCCTTGCGAAGGAGCATCGATGTTGTTCATAAGGATGAATCATTAGTTTTGTGGAAGTGACCATAGATGGTGATTGAAATCCATATATGGTTAGACTAACCGATTTTTATCAAATGTTCATCGAGGAACTATCTAAGACCTTGGAGCCATTGACTCGCCTTATGAGGAAAGATCAATTCTTTCCATGACCGAGACTGACTAAGTTGTCAGTCATCGTACATAGTTCAGAGAGGAATACAGAAGACAGCAACAAATCGGATTAAGTGTGTTTAGAAAGACCTCTGTGCTTGCTCGAAGTCGAGATAAGCCAATCCTTATCTTCACTCTTAGAATGAGTGTCTTATGTTTAAGGAAAACTCTTCACTGTATTATTTGATTCTTTGTGAACTTGTCAATTGACAATTGTTCCTCAAATTTTTATAGTTGTATTAGACAATCTCACCGGTACGTTTTGTACTTACCAAACTCACTTTTCTAACCTTGATATAAAGTCTATCATGACTTATCAATTGGCTCTGATAGTCTGAATTTTTGTTGGACTATTATTCTTTTAAATTGTTGTGCAGTAAAGTTCTTGTGAAAGAAGGAACTTTATTAGATTCATGTTTATAAACGTGTGCCGATCATGCAGTTTTACAACCATGAACCTACTAAAGAATCTTATTACATAAAGAATATTTATGTATCTTTCCGGTACTTGTCATATTTTTCAAGACCGTGTCTTATAGTAGTTCGAAAGGACTTGCCACTTTTGATCAACTTTACCCTATATATTTTTCAAAATGTCGTTGACGTGTAAAACTATCTCATAAGTTATGGGGATGGTTATTTGATTCATATTCCAATATCATAGTTATTTGAGAAATAATTGGGCATATAAGACCTCACTGGTTAAGACAATAGCATCACAATGAACTTGGTGTGGGTTTATCGAGGATCTTTATGAGTTTTTATTCGTTTTGGACGATCGATTGTCAGGTCAACAAGGAAGGAACCTTTCTTATCTGTTTTGATCCACTATGCAGTGGATAAGCTAATCGAAATAGGTATCAGGGGACTGATCTGACTCCATGGATTATCTTTAAGCATCATTTCAGATGAAGACTCGAAGTTTACTAACGGGTTGGTAACATCTGCTCCAAGTGCTCAGGGACAAGTTGAGATTGAGTCCCACGGATCACCCTCGACTTGAGTGGGTGAAACGGGGAAAATGATTTGATCTTAGAAAGTTAGTTGGGAGTACGGTCAGTATTTAACTACTACCATTCCTTCAGCAGGATTGACAATAAGTGATAAGAGTGGTGTTGAGGTATAGTTGTGATTGGTAAGATATTAACCTTTAAGATCAATATCCGTAAGTGAGACCAATATTATAAAACAAATGTTGATTGAGGCAGAGTATCGCCAAGAGAATCTAGAGTAACTATCCAGTGCTTGTAGTTAGGATTGATTGTATGAATTTTGGAAGATTAACAGGAATCGTGTCTATAGTAATTTTACTTAAGTGGATTCAAGCGAAAGAGATAAGCTCTTGTGAAAAATCAGTTTCTGAAGAAGTTCAAAGTTGATGAGTTAGATAATCCTGGCCGATGTGATTTCTTTTTTATTTCAGTTTACCTTAAGGAATGTTATGACATTTTAATTGGAGACTTGAAAAGTGTGAATTTGATATGACTAGAAGAGTTGACTAAGCCCAAATGGACTAAGACTATGATTGAATACCTTAAGTAGGAAGTTGATGCATGTTATAATAAAGTTAGTGTTGACTTTGGTGTTAACTGTGAAAGTTAGATGTTGGAGAAAGTTTTCTAATGGATCAATATTGAGAAGTGAAGAGATTAAGTGTTGATTTTGTTCTTTAAAGTGCAATAGACTAAGGTGAAATGTCGAAGGTAGTGGGAATAATATGGTAGTGGAAAGTTTCGAGGATAAAGAGAAGGACGTAATAATTGATTAAGTTATGGAGTCGGGAATAAAAGAAATGAAGCAAAAAAAAAAAAAATACCATGTAGGACATATGGATTAAGAAATCCTGTCTAGTTTTGAGTCAGGAAATTTCGAGGACGAATTTTTTTTAAAGTGGGGTAGTAATGTAACCCCCGATTTTTTTACTATTCTTCAATAATAGTAAATATGTGTATATGTTTATTGTGAGTGATTAATTATCTGAATGTTTATTTTTGTTTATTTTTATGTGGTTTGGTTTGAGTAATTTTAATTACTCATGTAAAATTAATTTTTGTGTGCGTTAATACTGTCTTATGTCAGTGTATGCATGATTGTTAGACAATAATATTATGTTATTGTTACTAGTAGTTTTTATTTAGAAAAATATTTTAAATAATATGATTGAAAGAAAATTATTTTCCTATTTGACTCTATTTAATTTCAAATTTGAAAATACGTTGGTTTAAAAATAATCGGAGATTAAATTTTGGATCGTTAATTTTCTTAGTTGATCAGTTCAACTATCAATCTTGACTCTAATTTAAATTTTGAAAGTATATAATTGTCAAGCATTATTTTTAAATCAAAAAGACAAAAACACATTTATTTTTAGGCACAATATTTACTACTCATTTTGTACCTACTATTACTAATCACAAATTTTTTTCCTCCTTATATCTCCCACTCTCGTACTCGACGCCCCGCCCCCTCTCTTCTTTTTTCTTTCTTTCCTTCCTTTCTTTCTTTCTTTTTCTTCTTCGCTACTGCACCTTCCTTCTTTCTCTCCAGTCGCACGTTGCCCGCCCTGCACCACCGCCGGTCGCCGCTCGGACCGCCACGCGAGGAGACGACCGCGCTCGATCTCTGCACGCACCGCTAGGAGCCGAGTACGACATCGCCCCTGTCTGCGTGTGAAACGCCGCCCTCCATCGCGGGGAGTTTTTATGGCCGCCGCCAGCCCTTCTCCAGCCACCGTTCGAAGGTGCCACGAAGGGAGAAGAAGAACCCGAGTTCAGATCTGTGAGCTCGTTCTGGGTTGTCCTTTCAGTCACGAAACGAAGATCTGCTTGGTTGCTACCGTCGCCGCCACGCGTCCATGACAGCACCACCGTGTGCTTCTCCTTCTTCCTTGTATGGGTGAGTAAAAACCACCTATTGTGTTTCAATTTTAAGAATCCCCAAAATCAGTTGCAAAACCCTAACTTTTGAATTCAGTTTTCAATTGATTTATGAAATTGAGGTAGTGAATTAGTGTTTCCCTAAATCAATTTCATCATTCTTTAAGTAGATTGAATTTTCCCCAATTTATGTTGTGAACCCTAATGTCCCAATCTGACTTGAATCATCAGTTTTAGTGCAATTGGGACTTGTAATTAATTATTTCTAAGGTTAATTTTATGATTCTCTACTTAAATTAAAATTTCCCTAAATTGTTCTTTGAACCTTAAAGCCCCAATTTTGTTTCTCTTGAAATTAGTTTATAATTATAAAATTGATTAAGCCTTTACACAATTGGGACTGTTAATTTATGTTCTGGCAAAACTATTTCGTGTTTCTATAATCAATTCAAATTTTCCCCAATTGTTTTAATGAATCTTATTTACTTAAAATCAATCTCTTTGGGAAATGATTCTATTTTGTTAAACTAAATATATGTTTTGAGGATGAAAATTGAATTGGTGAGATTGTCTGTTTGTTATCATGCTTAGTTTGTGTCTATGGGACGTTGTACGTGGCTATACTTGCTGGGTGGATTCGAGTTTACACTATTGGAACGAATTAGAGCATTAAGACGAGGACCTTTCTCTTGTCTTTAAAAGTAAGGGGAGACTGCCGGAGGGATTTTCGGTAACTGCATGCTATTTGTGTGTCGTATTTGAGTTTATCTATTGTGATGTGTGGTGTCAAATTAAGTTTTTATATGACTGTTATGTGGTTTTTAATGTTTTCTTTGAAAGTATGATTAAACCGTGATGTATGGATATCTGCTATATATGGATTATATGTTGGTTGGTTGATTGACTGAGAAGCCTGACACTGGTCAGTGCTCAATTAAATTAAATATAAAAGTGTTGAAAAAAGCTTGAGGAGAAATTTAAAGGATTTGATTTATGGAAGAAAAATATTGAAAGTATTTATATTTGATGATGTTTTGGAGAAAAGAGTGATTTATGAGTAAATAGTGAGGACAACATCTTGAAAATATTTTAGTTATGTTGTATTTTCCAAACAAATTCAAAAATAAGTTTATTACACTGTTGGAGAAATTACTTTATTATGAAAGTCATGTTTTGACCTAAAAACGTTTTAAAACAGCAAACGACGGACAATTCAGTCAATATTTACGAAAGTTTTTTTTTTAAGGGTGATATTGAGTAATACTGAGAATTTGTATCAAATGAGGTTTCCAAGTTCAAATTAATGAGTTTTGAACAAAATGAGTTTTAAGGGATTTTTGACAAGTTTACAAAACGAATTTCCAACGTCAAAGGACTTTCGATAAACAACGAGTTATTTCCGTCAACTTGGATAAGTTGAGGAAACTTTGGTTTTGTTTTGTATTTCACAGAATGAAAATGGTTTAAACAAACCTAGAAGCCGAGACATCGGGGTTCTTGTGTTCTATGATATGGGCATGGGTTCCGAAAGGTGAAGTTATGGACTAAATGTCCTATAAACTGTATATTTGGTTTTGTACACTAAAATATACGTATCTAAGACTGGTGCATCGGTCTAGATTTCATGATTTGCACACTTTTGATTTGGAGTCAATTATGGTTTGAAAGAGGTAGTAAACTTGAAAGTTTAAAATGGTGATGTTGTAATATCGTGACTTCCAAAAGGATACTACTAACTAATAATATATAAACCTGGTTACAGAATCAGGAATAATAGTTAAACATAGGGAATTTTAAAAATAAGTGAAACAAATTTGTACAAGATATTTTTGTAGAGTTGGACATATAATTGGAATTAATTTAATACAAATAACCATTTAACCCCCAATCAACAATTCAATTTCATGTAAACATTGACTCCTAGTAAGACTCCAACTTTGATCCGGCTATGAAAACTAACGTATCTTGGGACACTATTGGGTGACTGTCAAGCAATCTCCCGAACTTGCTTATCAGTTTCCAATATGTACCATTATCAAAATGAGAGAGGAGCCTAGTGAGAAATGAATCTCGGTGAGTTCTGCTTCAAGCAAAGCATATTAGTAAACAATATATTGTGTTTAATTGTCCTCGTTGAATTACACATACTTACTTATATGCACACATATCAAATTAACCTCACGTAGTGGTAAAGTTTCTCATAGCCAACTTACCTCTCCATTTTCCAGGCGTGCACTCCGTGGACTAAAGCAGGCTAAAGTAGGACTACTCAAACTTTATACCACTACAGAATTATTCTCTTATAACTAACCCTTTCATCACCAGCTCTTTCTACTGGGTCCTTACTCGGATTGAGTTATTTACTGAATGTGAATCTAAGCATAGGCATTTTAAGTAGAAAAACCTTTACTAGGTACCTCAAGTGTGAGCGGAAATAAGGCACGCATAGTTTAAACTGGTTGATATGGCAGTCAGAGCTCTATGACAACAATTAGGCGTCCCTTAATTGTTATTACCAAATCCTGGCCTCCAAAAATGAAGGACTTACAAAAATATCTCACCCACAAAATATTGTGGCCTTAAAGAATGGCTAGAATAGTTTTGAAACCTTAGGTTTCACTAAAAATAGACCATTTTAAGATTTTAATGCCATGCTATGATTCATTTTCTTGTACTCTTCCCAAATGGAAGTCAAATGCATTAAATATTCATCAATCATACCAAGATGATAACTTCATTAAACATGCACAAAAAAAAGCAAAGAGTGAAGACATAGCACAAATGGAAATGTCACACCTTCGTATTGCAATTCAGACCAACCAAATCACCATGCAACAACCGCTAAGGTAGATCATATAGCCACAAAGAGCATCATACCAATTGCACATATACATATTATTCATGGTTGGATAGAATTAAAACACATACGAATATATTCCACACAAATCAAGTACCCATATATGCTCACAATTATGTAAACAAAATTTGCAGCAACTTGGAACTGGCTTTTCTCCACAAAAACTTCATCAAAATTAGAACTTCCAGAGCCTAAATTGTAACAAGGTAAGTCTATTTTCTAATGGCACAAGAATGGTTTCAATCCAGTAACTGTACAGGGGTTATGACCATAACACTACAGCAACATAAAAAAAAATTCTCTGTTCTTGGCAGCAACTTGCAAGCCTGTTTTCTCCTTCAATACTTAACGAAATTTAGTTATTCTAGTGTCTATTTCGTATAAAATTTTGTATAGTTTCCAAAGGTTCAAGAATAATCAAAGCAGTCCCCTATCCTTGCATGCAATCAAAATAATCAATGGTTCCACACATCTTGCAACATCAAAATAAGCATGCAACATAATAAATAAAGCACTTAGAAAATAGTTGGGATTTATGGTTACCCAATGTTACAAACAACAAGAACTCACATATCAATTTATAGCTTAAAAACTAATGACCTAAAGCAAAATTTCAGCAGTTTTCAGTTAACTTCTATGATTTTATTAAAATACCAAACGAAGTCAGATTTGGACAAACGACCCCTCTATGGAAATCTAAAAAAGTATAGCTTATGAATAAAATTTTAGTCTTGGAGAATAGCCTTCCAAAAATTACAGTTTTGATAGGAAATCCTCTGCACTCAGAAAACAGGATAGCTGCAATACCTTAACTTGTAACAGGTTTTTCTCCATCAATACTCAATGAAAAACAGAAAAATCAGTGTCTAAAGTGTAGTATTTCGAGTCTACTTTCTAACAAAATCAGAACCATACCAAACAGAGCACTATAGAACTAGTTACAAATAAGACATTACACATATGTCTATACGGGTTTCTGACCAGTAACTCCGTTTGGGACTTTTCTCAAACAAGTTACATGCATCCAATTGAAATAATTTATATCATCAATATGTACTCAATTAACTTCATATAATCAACATGTAGATACCAAATCAAGCAATAAAAGCAAGCAAATCAAAATTCCTAAGCTTGGATTTATGGTTACCATGCACTAAACTAAGGAAACTCACATGATTGAAGCTAGAAAATGAAGACTTGGTGGTTATGGAAGCAAAGTTGTAAATGTTGATCTCCCTAGGGTTCCTCCTTAATTTGATTATAGTTCCCCTTTTTTGGTCTTCAATGCAGCTGCTCCTAGCTCTCAAGGAAAGGAAAATGGTGTAGGTCTCATGGTAGTTATGGAAGGAATGGAGAAATAGAGTGGTGGGGTGATGGTGTGTGTTGTCTGAAACTTTTTGAGGGAGAAGAGGGGAAGGAGAAGAAGAAGGGAGTTTTTTTTTTAAGAAAATGGAAACTGAGGGTGAGGGAGAGTCTTCTGATTTATTTACGAGAGGAGAGGGGTATGCATAGTAAAATAGGGGATGTGACTAGCAAATTAATAAAATCAGCTTTTTTTAAATAAATAAAATATTTGTGATATCTTAGAGTTAGGTACTTTCATAAAATAAATTCTACCCTTTATAAATCCCAAAATAATTATATTTTCTTACTAAAATGTCTCTTAGCCAAATAATATATTTTGAAACTAAATTATAAAATATCATTTTATAATTATCAAACACAAATAATTATCACTGTACAAAATAAATTGAACAGTTTAATAATAATTATCCCGCTTCTAAAACTGGTATATGACATTTCTCCCCCTCTTAAATAAAATTTCGTCCTCGAAATTTGTTACATTAGAAAAGTTGTGAAACGTGAAATACATCATGGAGATTGGAGTGAAATGGTGAAACTTGAACAAAATAAAATATGAGGAAGAGGTGATTGACTTTTATTTCCTTTTCTCTTAGCTGGTATATGTACATGAATAGAAATCAAAAAGTTGTTGATATTTTGGGTAGAATGAAAGATGCAAGAGTTAGCAGCCTTCAACTCTATTTCCCTCAACAATAAGTAAGACTTTTAGCAGTTGTCAATGCATAGAAGAAAGGAAATGGATTTTGCCAGACATAGGAAACAGGGTAAGGATATGCTGTTGAGAAAGCACATAAAGGAATAGAATAATTAGAGAGTCATGCACTGAATATTTTAGGATACATAATTTTAAAATACCATAGATAATCGACTTATCTCTAGCACATGAAGTTAATATAGAAAGAATGTGCCAACATGGGAGAATTTGATGGAAGGCAAAAGTGGAGAGGTGTCCACATACTGGAAGTACAGCAAGGCAACCTTGCTTGAATTGAAGGAATATTTTAAGTTTTTGCTTACAAGTTGTAGTTAATACGCACAAGCAAATTAGATAACCTTGCTAAGAATGTCGTCTAGCCACACAAAATACAAGGGAAGCTTAGGAAACATAAGTTGTCTAACTATTAGTACTATCATTATGATAGGAAGGAAATAATGTACCTATTATGAGCTTTAGCTCACACAAGTAGAAAAAAAAAAAAAAAAATAGAGAAATGGAGCCACAAAGCAACAACACTACTAACTCGTGAATTTCATTCCTCCCTACGTTAACCAATATCAGTCATTGAATTATGTTACCTTTCACACCCATTCCTTTCTGCTGTTTGACATCTAACAAAAAGGAAGCTCTTTTCTTCATTCTTGCTTACTTTAAAGTAGGCTACTAATACTAAAGCTCCAAAACAGAATTTAGGCATATTGTAAAGAATTCTTGAATTATAACTTAAAATCAATAATGAAGTTTGGCAAAACAGGATCAAATGTAAGATAACTAATCATGGGGAAAAGAGTCAAAGGAGTGAGAGTAAGGTCCAATTAACTAAGAAACATAAATTCATACTCAGAAGAAAACATTAAGCAGAACAATAGGATTCTTTGTCTTCCAACCTATGTCACACTCCACTTATTCTTTGGCACAACAGAATAATTTACATGTACCATGTCCATATTTATTGGCCTATCTTTAATTGAAACCTTAACCTATAAGTTATAAATATTATAACTACTTGACAGGGAACTAATGAACATTCAGATATATCCAACCATAAATAAGTCTATCAATGTTCTAAGCAAGACAATTCAGAACCATATAATCTAACTAGTTGATTCCAAAATGAGAACTTTTAAGAATAGGACACATGCTAAGCTAGCCACAATTTCCATATATAAGAAGAAATTAAAATCCTTACCTTAACTCTGTATTCATTAACACCATGATAAGTATTGACTTTAATGAAAACATGGCAGCAATCAAGTTTATGTGTTAATTTACTTCACCCGTTAGCTAAGAAAAGTGGAGGCCAAATTGGTTGAGAGCTTCACCAATATCAATATAGCAATTTAATTATCAAGAAAAGACCTACCCACAACAATATAAACATATAGTACCAATAATGTGAAGCCATATAATTACTAATCAAGACTTATGTGTGCAATAACTTGAATGCAAAGTAAAGAAGAGGGCACAATTGAGTTTAAACATTATCATGCAGACCAAGGCATCAAAAATTCACCTTTCACCTCTAACATACCAGGGAAGAAAATTTAAATACCTCAGCAACTTACCCAAGATAAAGATGTACAGTACAGTGAACATAGTATTTTTCAAGTCACTAATTCATATAAAAGTCCACAAACAATTTACGCATGACTATTATAAGGAATGGAAATTAATCCTTGTGTTTTGCTTTGGTAGCACATCAAGATATGAACATGTTCTAAGTATAAGTCTACCACGAGCATCCCATACATTTACTTTCAAATATAACCAAATGTTCATTATTCTCACATACCAAACAATAAGGCCAACCACATCCCCTCTAAGGTGTAGCTTTCTGCAAGCTAATTAATACTATAAGATCGCCCCCATTTGGGTTAGCACATATAGAGATTTGCAAATTCTAAATTTATACACTAAACCAGAATTTTTCTCCTTCAACGAGGTTACTTTGATCACTCATTTAAATTGACTCTCATATCATATAAATCTAAAACTTTGCCACAGTGAACTAGACATTCGAAGTTTTCCTGAAAGGTAAAGGTCATCAAATGCAGAATCTCCCAGCCTGAGATACGATTTGCCAAAGTAGACTATTTTGCACAAAATCCTGAACTGTACGTATCTGGTTTTTAGTGCACTCCGGCCAACCTATATGACCAAAAATTATAAAACTTACCATAATTAAACTAGGATATGTTATCTTTCAAACCCAACTTGTTTCACCCAAAAATGATTTTCCTAACTAAAGTTATGTGCATTCCAAATGGACTGTCCTGTAATAGATTTCAGAATTGAACCTATCTGGTCTTTTGAGAACTGTGATTAATTCCTTCGGCCAAAGATTCTGAAACTTAACAGTACTAATATATGTTATCTTTCAAGCTTATTTGGTTTTACCCAAAAATGAGTTCCCTAGGAAAAGTTATGCACATTTAAACTCTACTGGTTTATATCAGACCCCAAAACAGTTCAGCTAACTTTAAAGTAGCACGAAAACTTATACAAAGAAGATAAAATTGTGAAACTTTCCGGTCGCCAACTACAATGGATCACCTTTCAAATCAAATTGGTTTCATCAAAATATCATTCTTATAGCCAAAGTTACGGTCCGTTGAAGAAAACTGGTTTGCATCAGAATCTACAACAGGGCAGCAATGTTCCCGAATTTATTGGGACATGTAAGATTGGAGTAAAATTCTGAAACTTCCCAGCCTCGTACCACTGTACGTAATCTTACAAACAAAATTGGTTTCACCTAAGGAGGACTCCTATAGCTCAATCTAGATTCAATCCTAAGGGTCCTAATTCCAACTCTATATAATTTCAATCTCACCTTTTCAAGGCACATAATATTCTCATTCATCAACAAGAAAATGTTAAGCATTTAACCACATCATTAAAACATTCTTTTCACAAGTTTCCTCAAATACACATTCAATACTTCACATAATCAACATGCATACTCATTACACTCATTTCAAGTATCTTAAACTTAATTATTCCAGCAGGCAAAGTAACTTTCCTCTTATTAATCGCCATGTAAACAAAATCTAACAATCAAATACTAATCAAACACATGTATAAAATTCATCACATAAAAAATCATCAAGACACGGTATGATTTCAGCCACCAAACATACAAGGCAGTTTCAAACATATTGGTCAGTTAGTACATGTTAAATAAAAAAAAACATTAAAATAGCAATACATTAAATTAGAACCATACCATGCACATCTCAACAAAACCTCAATTATCTCTACTAATTTCTTTGGAATATTGGTTTAAAAAGTAATACTATATCATTTATCTTTACAAGAATAACTGTTCTCACAGAAGCAAAATCTGTCCAAAACATTTGACTTAGAATAAAATTTGTTTGAAATCATTCTTTTGGAAACGCTTCTGTGAGTTTCCATCCTTCATCATTCCTCAAACAAATACTTGAGGTGGCCTACCGCATTAATTCGTATCAGGAATTCTGAAGACCAACAACATCACAGAACACTTAGAATAACACCCTAAGCCGGATCACTCTAGACTCAACTCACAGTCCGATGGGATCGAACTGCTTTGATACCATAATGTAATATCCTGACTTCCAAAAGGATACTACTAACTAATAATATATAAACCTGGTTATAGAATCAGGAATAATAGTTAAACATAGGGAATTTTAAAAATAAGTGAAACAAATTTGTACAAGATCTTTTTGTAGAGTTGGACATATAATTGGAATTAATTTAATACAAATAACCATTTAACCCCCAATCAACAATTCTATTTCATGTAAACATTGACTCCTAGTAAGACTCCAACTTTGATCCGGCTATGAAAACTAACGTATCTTGGGACACTATTGGGTGACTGTCAAGCAATCTCCCGAACTTGCTTATCAGTTTCCAATATGTACCTGTTATCTGAAACAAAGAGGAGCCAAGTGAGAAATGAATCTCAATGAGTTCTTGCTTCGAGCAAAGCATATTAGTAAACAATATATTGTGTTTAATTGTCCTCGTTGAATTACACATACTTACTTATATGCACACATATCAAATTAACCTCACGTAGTGGTAAAGTTTCTCATAGCCAACTTACCTCTCCATTTGCCAGGCATGCACTCCATGGACTAAAGCAGGCTAAAGTAGGACTACTCAAACTTTATACCACTACGGAATTATTCTCTTATAACTCACCCTTTCATCACCAGCTCTTTCTACTGGGTCCTTACTCGGATTGAGTTATTTACTGAAACTGAATCTAAGCATAGGCATTTTAAGTAGAAAAACCTTTACTAGGTACCTCAAGTGTGAGCGGAAATAAGGCACGCATAGTTTAAACTGGTTGATATGGCAGTCAGAGCTCTATGACAACAATTAGGCGTCCCTTAATTGTTATTACCATATCCTGGCCTCCAAAAATGAAGGACTTACAAAAATATCTCACCCACAAAATATTGTGGCCTTAAAGAATGGCTAGAATAGTTTTGAAACCTTAGGTTTCACTAAAAATAGACCATTTTAAGTTTTTAATGCCGTGCTATGATTCATTTTCTTGTACTCTTCCCAAATGGAAGTCAACTGCATTAAATATTCATCAATCATACCAAGATGATAACTTCATTAAACATGCACAAAAAAAAGCAAAGAGTGAAGACATAGCACAAATGGAAATGTCACACCTTCGTATTGCAATTCATACCAACCAAATCACCATGTAACAACCGCTAAGGTAGATCACACAGCCACAAAGAGCATCATACCAATTGCACATATGCATATTATTCATGGTTGGATAGAATTAAAACACATAGGAATATATTCCACACAAATCAAGTACCCATATGCTCACAGTTATGTAAACAGAATTTGCAGTAACTTGGAACTGGGTTTTCTCCACAAAAACTTCATCAAAATTAGAACTTCCAGAGCCTAAATTGTAACAAGGTATGTCTATTTTCTAATGGCACAAGAATGGTTTCAATCCAGTAACTGTACAGGGGGTTATGACCATAACACTACAGCAACATAAAAACAAATTCTCTATTCTTGGTAGCAACTTGCAAGCCTGTTTTCTCCTTCAATACTTAACGAAATTTAGTCATTCTAGTGTCTATTTCATATAAAATTTTGTATAGTTTCCAAAGGTTCAAGAATAATTTCAAAACGATATATGTAGAACAAGTTATAGACAAATCACTTACAGGATGTCAATACGGATTTGAAGGTTAATTTATCCCCCTTATCACTTTCACCCAAAACAGTCCCCTATCCTTGCATGCAATCAAAATAATCAATGGTTCCACACATCTTGAAACATCAAAATAAGCATGCAACATAAGAAATAAAGCACTTAGCAAATAGTTGGGATTTATGGTCACCCAATGTTACAAACAACAAGAACTCACATATCAATTTATAGCTTAAAAACTAATGACCTAAAGCAAAATTTCAGCAGTTTTCAGTTAATTTCTATGATTTTATTAAAATACCAAAAGAAGTCAGATTTGGACAAACGACCCCTCTATGGAAAGTTAAACAAGTATAGTTTATGAATAAAATTTTAATCTTGGAGAACAGCCTTCCAAAAATTACAGTTTTGATAGGAAATCCTCTGCACTCAGAAAACAGGACAGCTGCAATACCTTAACTTGTAACAGGTTTTTCTCCATCAATACTCAATGAAAAACAGAAAAATCAGTGTCTAAAGTGTATTATTTCGAGTCTACTTTCTAACAAAATCAGAACCATACCAAACAGGGCACTATAAAAATAGTTACAAATAAGACATTACACATATGTCTATACGGGTTTCTGACCAGTAACTCCATTTGGGACTTTTCACAAACAAGTTACATGCATGCAATTGAAATAATTTATATCATTAATATGTACTCAATTAACTTCATAGAATCAACATGCAGATACCAAATCAAGCAATAAAAGCAAGAAAATCAAAATTCCTAAGCTTAGATTTATGGTTACCAAGCACTAAACTAAGGAAACTCACATGATTGAAGCTAGAAAATGAAGACTTGGTGGTTATGGAAGCAAAGTTGTAAATGTTGATCTCCCTAGGGTTCCTCCTTAATCTGATTATAGTTCCCCTTTTTTGGTCTTCAATGCAGCTGCTCCTAGCTCTCAAGGAAAGGAAATGGTGTAGGTCTCATGGTAGTTATGGAAGGAATGGAGAAATAGAGTGGTGGGATGATGGTGTGTGTGTTGTCTGAAACTTTTTGAGGGAGAAGAGGGGAAGGAGAAGAAGAAGGGAGTTTTTTTTTCAGAAAATGGAAAGTGAGGGTGAGGGAGAGTCTTCTGATTTATTTAAGAGAGGAGAGGGGTATGCATAGTAAAATAGAGGGTGTGACTAGCAAATTAATAAAATCAACTTTTTTTTTAAATAAATAGAATATTTGTGATATCTTAGAGTTAGGTACTTTCATAAAATAAATTCTACCCTTTATAAATCTGAAAATAATTATATTTTCTTACTAAAATGTCTCTTAGCCAAATAATATAATTTGAAACTAAATTATAAAATATCATTTTATAATTATCAAACACAAATAATTATCACTGTACAAAATAAATTGAATAGTTTAATAATAATTATCCCGCTTCTAAAACTGGTATATGACAGATGTGGTCGTGAGACTTTTAGCTCCGACACATAAAGATTGAACACAAACGAAACAACGAGAACAAAACGTTTTACATGCATTCCATGGAAGACGTGCCTTTGCATAGGACTTGAATGCTTGATGGCAAGTATTCATGACGGTTGCATCACTGAGCCTTGATGGATATTTGATCACGAAAACCATGTGCTATATGTAGTCACCACTTTGCCTCGTTTTTGATTGTGGAATGGTTATTTGAACTTTACCATATCTAGCATTGATTCTGCATTATTTGGCAATTGGAGCCTGATCAGCTCATGTATTTGTTGGTTGGAGCTCCGGAGATTAGGTATCAAAGTTAGTTGATGAATATTGAAGTGTCATGGTTTTTAAAACGGTTACGACTATCGGGTATGAAACCCTTTGATAAATATATTGTTTATCTTTGAATATTCACGTTAAATGGTATTTGAGAGTCGTGCATGTGGTTATCATGTTTAAATCCATATATTGGTATCGTACCCTTGCATGTATATCTTTTTCTGGTTTTGCTGTTGTACCTTGGTACACGCGTACAGAAGATGCAGAAGAGGTTTCCATTTTTGCTCGGGGATATTATTCCCAATACTGGAAGAAGTATAATGTCAGGTATAATGGTGAGAACCATAGGGGTCTTACCCATGAATATCTTTTAGAACAACCAGCTTAGGTTGTAAGATGACGTTGATTAATGTTAGTAATATGTTTATAGCTCGGAGAGCCTTTATTTTTGGATGGAATTTAAATGGCTCGGAGAGCCCTTCTTTTTTGATGAAAAATATAAAATCTTTCATTTTGGTCAGGTATAGTGTGTTTATGTAAATATTTTCAGAAAAATACCATCTTGATGTTTTTTGTATGACTGGAACTTCTGGGATGAAAATAGAAATATTTCAGCAGGTGTTTTTATTCTGGGACGTTGGAATTACATAGGAGACTCTGTCGAAATTTTTGTAAAAATATTCTAGCTTTTTATTCAAGTACATTTCTAAAATAAATAGGTTGCTAGGCTAGGTTTGTAAGTCTGTGCGCCGGTCACGGCTTAGGTTTTTGGTCATATGACAAATGGTATATATGACCAGAATCTATACAATGATAGATGAAAATGTGGTGTTAGTATTTTAAAATAGGTTTAAATTGTACCATAACCGCATTTAACAAATTGTATACCCAAGTTTTATGACCTAAAGTAAATAAATTTCCGAAAGCAACCAGCAAATTTATTTTTAATTTATTTCCGCACGTGTTTACAAAGTAATGCCCATGGGGGGTGTTACCTCATCATTATCCGCTATAAGATTATTTGCTATAGTTGATCCGCTATCCGCTAGTTTTTATCAAAGAGGGCCTTAAACTCTTTAATTTCAGTTCTGCATCGTATTAGAAATCTTCAATACAGCATAGATTTCATACACATTGGTATTCTTGAGTGTATACATCGATGTGCATAATTTTTACATCAATGTATAAGCGTTAAAATTCAATAGAGTTTAATTTTTATGTACTGTCAGTGTGAAGGATATTTATAAATATTATAAATAGGACCATAGGTTTGTCATTGTATTAACTCAATCAGATCAATACAAAGATCATAGCTAGTTCCTGAAGAAATAGCCTCTAAATCCTATTTCCTGAAGAACTAGCTTTTGAGTCTATATTTCTATTGTCTTCATCTCCCTATTTTCTTTTCTGTTTGTAACACGTTATCAGCACGATCAAGTCTCTAACGGTATAGCAATATCTCTTTGTGTTTCGATTCAATGTAAGATTGTCTGTATACATGTTTACGTACATCAGTTACACTTTCACGTCTTTCTTCCATATATATATATATATATATATATATATATATATATATATATACATATATATATATTTATATATATTGAAAAGACCTTTGTTTTTCGTTTAATTGATAAATCCATATTTCATTTTTGTTTAAACGTATATATATATATATATATATATATATATATATATATATATATATATATATATATATATATTGAAAAGACCTTTGTTTTTCGTTTAATTGATAAATCCATATTTCATTTTTGTTTAAACGTAGGTGGTTTTCACATGCTAACATTTGTTATTGTTGCTAAACCCCCCACGACATTTTCTTTTATAATTGCCTCCGTCAATTGCCTCATTTTATTTGACGGAAATACTTGAGATGTAAAATAGGAAAACATAATTAATTATCACTAGTGCAGAAAAGGGATTCCACATCGGTTATTTTTGGCTTTTCACATCGGTTTTCAAACTGATGTTGAAACGACCGATGTGGTTTATTGCCACTTTACACATCGGTTTTAAAACCGATGTTTATAATATTTTTTTACAGCGGTTTCCTCTTAACCGATGTGAAAAATTAATTTGTCAATTGGTATCCTATTGGGGAATTTCACTTTCCACATCGGTTTTAATGAAAACCGATGTGGAAAGTGAAATTTCCACATCGGTTTTAAAAAAAACCGATGTGTAAAGTCTAATTTTTTTCCCTGTTATTTACATTTCTATCATTCCTTTCCCCCTGTTTCAGTTATTCAGATCAATACCAGAATAACATACTGTAAATATTCTCAACACAACTAATATATACTGAATTTATTACGAACAATACATATATATGTACGTTCAACTACATTCAGACAACAAAAATAATTAGAAACCAAAAAGCTACATGATATATTATAGATTTCATATCAAATTACATATGATCAGTCAAAAGTACACTATAGCTAGTACATGATAAGTTTTTAAACTAACTACATATATACAAACTATGGTTGGTACACTTCAAGAAAGAAAGTTGCCCAACGCCTCTTTATGTTGTTGATGTCGGAATCAGATAATGGAGTTGGATTGTTGAATACTTGCAAGTTTAATTGGACAAAAGATTATATCTTTTAAGTAATAAACTAACATAAAACATATAACGAATCTATACTATTACTTCTAATTGTGTCAATTAACATTTACCTCGTGCCATCTTTCAGTGATCCTGGAGGAGAAAATTTCCAACATCCACTGCATCACATAGTAGCCACATTCCCATGATCCACGTTGTATACGTGACTACGTACAAATGAAACCCAATTAGAATATGAGGAATTAAATAAAATAGAAATCAATTATTGTACCCACTGCATCTGATGCATTTGAACTATTAAATATCTTACGCTAGGAATAATCCATCTGATAGCCCGAGTACGCCTTTCACCACGCAACATGTGGGTTGCATTAATAGACCTATCATGACAAAAACATTAATTAAAGTATATCTAATAGATTTCAGATAATTAAAACAACTGCATTACTGATTATAAAGTATTTTAATGCTTACGTTTCGATGATCGTCTTCAGTTGATTCGTCGGCTTATTTCCTAATGAGCAGAAGAAGACCACGACGTTCATCCTATGGTACAAGAGCAACAGTTGCCAATGCTGGCTGTATTTGTGGAACAGTTAGTGACTAAGTCATATATAGTTATACTTAAATAACCGGTACTTACTTATTGAGATAAGGCGCAAGGTAGAATTGATGATCGTCTCGGGCAAGTATATCACGTATGGTAGTGACCGGGTCTTCTGATGCTAGGAGAACATCACCCTGAATGAACATGGGGTCAATGAACCCATAAAGGGCGAGGTTACCCTGATCGACTAACATACGATGCAGATACCTAATATATTGGAAAAACATGTTAATTATCATAGTATTTAAAAATTAATTACTTAACTTATAAATAAAATGTACTTACGTGCACCATAACGATATGTGTGCAGAACTAGCCATTTCTTTATTGAGTACCATCTCCATAAGTTCCTTCTTTGGGATATACAGTTCATCACCAGGGCTGGCATCATGTTCCAACCTTACCAAGGCTGCGTCATTCTCCATGGTGACAACCTGTATAGCCAGAACTTTAAAAACATCACCATGGCCAGGTGCCCCTTTGTCGATGCCCTAAACAACATAGATATATATTAGTAATCACGGATAATTAAGTTATTTAATTCGTAATTAACTAAATGTTCAAATGAATACCTTGGCAGGAGCAAACATCTCTAGTCTTCCTGGATCCGACCTTTTAGGCACAATATCATTTCCAACATCCTATAACGAATATAAATAAAGCATTATCTTTAAACAATAATAAATTATTTCAACTATGAATATAGAAAAACACAACTAAATGAATACCTCATATGCAACAAGAAAGCTGACCAGTCTTCTTGGTCAGAGGATGAAGTTACCGGGGGCCTGACCCATTGTTTGAACCTCCTCAGTGGGCACAGGGACTCGAGCATCAGCATCTCGAATAATCTCAACAACGACCCTCAGCTGATCATCTGGTAATAAACGATGGTGTATGGTATTACCTAAGTTATTATGTGCCCTACCCAATGCCACTAAGCGGCGATCATGATGATCATCAACATACAGCTCACACCTATCAGGGTCGTCATCATCATCATCATCATCATCATCACCATCACCATCATCATCATTTTCAGGTTGATGAGGAGGATCACATGAGTCCTTAGTGCTCACATGGACAGAGGGTTGGACAGAGGGTTGGACACCGGCTGTCATCTGTTGGGACATAGAAGTCAATATTGCCATCTGCTGGGCAAACTGCTCGGCCATCTCCTGTCGAAGCTCAGCTGCAATCTCCTGTTTTAGCTGGTGCTCTCTCGCATCAACATCCCTGTGGCATTGGTGTGAAGATGAACCATGGTATTGGCGAATGTCGACTCCCCATCCAACACCAATGACACGGCCGGGTGGTGCGGTTTCACCGATGGCGTGCTAAGATATCATCGCGTCCTCTAGGAACAAAGGTTCCTTGGGTTAGCTGATCATCCAAGGCATCCTATCACATAAAATACCAGGAGAACAGGCCATGAACTATGAATACTACTTAAGTTTCCATATGGATTCATTCCATCGGTAGCAAGTCCAAGCCTGAGGTTTCTGGGCTCATTGCCGAAATCCGGAAACAAACTATCAATTCTCTTCCATTCCAAAGAATCGGCCGGATGCCGAAGCTGTCCATCACACTTCCTCTCATCTGCATGCCATCTGATGTTCTTTGCATCATTTACATTAGCAAACAATCGCTTGAACCGTGGAATCACGGGAAGATACCATAACACCTTCGTAGGAGGACCTTTGGTGACCACATCACAACTAGAATCACCATTCTTCACTTTGTAGCGTGATACCCCACACCTGGGGCACTCGTGCATCTCTTCAAACTCTTTCCTGTACAATATGCAATCATTGGGGCAAGCGTGTATTTTCTTATACTCCATACCCATCAGACACAATATCTTCTTCGCCTCATAGTTTCGAGATGGCAATGTGTTGCCTTCTGGAAGCATTTCTTTCAACAACTCAAGCAATTTAGTAAAGCTTTTATCGCTCCACCCATTTCTCGCCTTCACATTGAACAATCTTAACACCGCTGACAACCGTGTGAAATTAATGCACCCTGGATACAAAGCCACTTGCGCATCACTGCACAAAGTATCATACACATGTGCGTGCCGAAAAGACTCTTGCCTAACATCACGGATCATGTCCTCTAGTCCATCGTCCATTTCCACGTCATCAACTTCCTCTCTATCCGACACCCTCGGACTGTCTAACGATTCACCATGACATATCCATGTTGTATAACTCTTGCAAATCCCCTCACAAATAAGATGATCATGTATCTCCTCAGCTTCTAGTCGTCTCTCATTCAAACAGTTAACACAAGGACAATAAAACCTTCTGTTACCACTATCAGGAGCATTTGTTTTTGCAAAATGTAGAAAATCTTCCACTCCATTCTCATACTCATCACTTGTCCGTCTAGCATTCATCCAACCGCGATCCATGACTAAACCAATACCTTCGTACTTAGTCCAACATATTCATCAACCACTTCTTATGACAGGGTATGGCCCTATCCCATTCGAGAAGAAACTTTTTCAACATTCGGTTAACAGTTAGTCCTTAAATCTCATGCTCATACTCGACAAAATTTCGGCAGCATTTCCCTGCGGTCTCCGACATACACTACTTGAACGCGATGACATCCACCATGATAAAGTATGCACCCGGAGAACGAAAGGAAATGTATCAATCCGAACTTTCATCAAGTATATAACATTAGAATCAATGAATAACTATTTTAACTGAATTAAGAAAAAGTTTTTTCCCAAACTGTCCAACTTTGGACAATTCAAGATCCAACACAATGAGCGGTACATTAAGCACATACACGTATGCTCATTAGTATTGTATCTCAAACGGGAAACTAAGGCTTTACTAATTATGTAGCTTGCATGAAGATGGGGCTTGAAAAGTGAAGAAAATTAGCCAAACAGAGCCCATCACGGCCTAGCCTTGAAAGCCATCACGGCCGTGATCGAGTATAGCTTAAAAGAAAGAATGGAAAAGTCAGAATTGGTCACGGCCATCCCGTGATGCCCATCACGGCCGTGACATGTCAGTTGTGTTTGACCCTCACAGGCAGAACTGATCACGGCTTAGCCGTGATGGTGGTCACGGCCGTGACAGACCAACCAGTGAAGCAACCTCCAAGGCAGAACCTGTCACGACCTAACCGTGATGGCCATCACGGCCGTGACATTCCAACTGAACCAGACCCTCACAGGAAGAACTGATCACGGCCTAGCCGTGATGATGGTCACGGCCTAGCCGTGATGATGGTCACGGCCGTGACAGACCAACCAGTAAAGCAACCTCCAAGGCAGAACCTGTCACGGCCTGGTCGTGATGGCCATCACGACCGTGACATTCCAACTGAACCAGACCCTCACAGGCAGAACTGATCACGGCCTAGCCGTGATGGTGGTCACGGCCGTGACAGACCAACCAGTAAAGCAACCTCCAAGGCAAAATCCGTCACGGCCTAGCCGTGACAGGCAGCACGGCCGTGACGGGTGATACCACCACTGGAAAAATCCAGTCTTGGAGCAACAGAACAACACATGCAAGTATATTATCCCACCATTTGGAGTCAAAGTTCATAACTTTTCTAAACAAGAAACAAATATATACCTGAGGGAGGAGGAGGGACGAGCAAAAATGGCACTCTTCACGCAAACGAGGGTAGCTCGCGGATGGTCGTTCTCAGTGGTTCTCTTCCGAAGCAGAAAATGAAGGCTCGCAGTCGCAGTGGTCTTCTTTGTCTACGATTGAAAAGGGAAAAAGGACCTAGGAGTTACCGGAAAAAGCGGCGACGTGAAGAAGGGAGCGAGAGAGAGAAAGAAAAGAAAGAGAGAGAATGAGAGAGAGAGACGCATACCTGAGGGAGGAGGAGGGACGAGCAAAAATGGCGCTCTTCAAACTAGGGTAGCTCGCGGATGTGAGTGCAATGAGAGAGATGGAGAAGTAGTGACAAAGGAATGAAAAACAAATGGAATGGAAGACGGCGCGAAGAGTAGGAGGGAATGAAAATAGAAAATTAGGTTATTACACATCGGTTTTTAAAAACCGATGTGGTTAGGATATTTCACATAGGTTTCCTAATAACCGATGTAGAAACTTACAATTTATTTAAAATTTTCTTTTTTTTAATTTACTACATCGGTTATTTGAAAACCGATGTGTAATCTTACGGCTCATTAAAAAAAATTATAATTTATTTCCATTTTCCACATCGGTTATTAAAAATCGATGTGGAATCTTATGTCTAATTTTTTTTTTGGTTTCACTTTTCCACATCGGTTTTATTTAAAACCGATGTTAAATATTTTTAACACATCAGTTTTTTAAAACCGATGTTAAAATAGCTCAGTTTAATTTCAAAAATGCCACCGCCTCCTATTTCACATCGGTTTTATTAAAACCGATGTTAAAAAACTGATGTTAAATGTATATTTTGCACTAGTGTATGTTGTAAATGCACAAAGTCAATGACTTTTCTTGATAATTGTTTACACAAAGATTTATGGTATACTTCCTAAAGAACTAGCTTTTGTGTGTTTCTGTTTTAGATCTTTATTCCCTCTAAGCAAGGGAACAATTTTATTTTCTTCTTCTCCATAATCATAGCTTTCATATATGAGTTCTTTTATTCAAATTCTTTTCGTATTTTCACCATGTATCTCGCAAAGCTTGAATTCATGCTTTTGATAAATTCTGGAAGAATCTATTATTAAAGCATCCCTGAAGGATTGCACAAAGCCAACAATTTTTCTTGGTAATGGTTATATGAATATTTGTGGTATAATTCCTGAAAAATTACCAAGAAAAGTTATTGGCTTTGTGAAATCCTTATTACATCAATGTATAAGTGTTAAAATTCAACAGAGTTTAATTTTTTTAATATCTTTGATATTTAAAATAAATTATTGAGTACCTTATTATTTAAGTTATTGACAAAATGGAATTGATTAAGAAAATTTAGACACTTTTAGAAATTATTTGTGAAAAAGATTTATATTAGAAGTTGTTAACATGATCTAAATTTTCTCTTAAAAAAAACATGATCTAATTTCAGAAAAAAAGGAGGCTAAAATATTATTTAATCTATTAAAATTTTAAGGTCACGCGTCACATGCTAATATGCAAGTTTTTAATAGTGTTTCACCATAAAATTAAGCATATAACGATGAATGTATCAAAAGCATATGATTTTAAAGAAACTCAACAATTTTATATTAAACATATATATTTCTAAGCTTGTCAAATAATAATAGATAAAATATAAAACTACTTTGAATATGATAAATTTCTAAGCTTTCAAATTGACAAACATATTCCTAAAAATAATATAAGAATTCTTGATTATTCTATATTAAGCTCTCTTCACTACCCTTTCTCCATAGGATGAATGCTAACATAAACGCGTGTTTCGACGTTGGACGTTGGAAGGGGGCATAGCATATGGAGACCAAGGGTTTGAATGAGTTGCAAAAATGTAGGGGACTGGGATATATATATATATATATATATATATATATATATATATATTGATAGAACGTTAACGTTATATAACACAAATTAATAATATATATTAATAATATTATATATTAGTATATAATAATATATATTACAAAGGGTATCTTAGTAAAATTAATATTATTTTACTTGTGTTGTCCATTATCTATCAAACGATGTACATGATAAAAAGTTGTCATGTGTTGTACTGTGTTTTCCAAGTGTTTGGAGGTGGAGGTAGAGTGATTGGAGATAGGGCATATGGAGGTAGAGGAGCATTTGGGTGTAGAGCATAGTGTCCTGGAGCTGTATTTGGGGGTTGAGGATCACTTGGGAGCTGATAAACCGTCACATTATTCGGTGTATGATAAACCATATGGTTAAAGGATGCTCTATATTGAGATAAACCACACATTGATTTGAGAAAATTTCACCACACTGGTTACACTGCCATTTCGACAATTGCAAATCCCGCATGATGAACAATCTTGTAAGGTGTGTTCTTGTTGTCCCCTTCGAGTGGTGGTTTAGGCATACCGGATGACTTAACCCTATATTTATAGAGTGCACATATGTAATGCCTTAAGTGAGTGTCTCAAAAGAAAACACAAGACATCCACATTACAAATGATAGTCATATAGATAGTCTTAACATAATGGTCACACATAACCTTACAAACTCAAAAAGATCAAAAAGAAAATATCATTACACAAGCAACTACTCTCGGACTTCATTTAATCAGTTTATGAAGCCGACAGTTACATATTCAGGCTCGCATGAAACATATTGAGTTAAAGAAATTCCTTCTTTATCTCCTTAATCCTTCGAAGGACCTAAACCTGCTTATCTGAAACAATAGAGAGCCTAGTGAGAAAAATAATTCTCAGTGAGCTTTGCTTCAAGCAAGGATATACATATATAAACAATTAAATTCAAATAAACAACCCAAAATGAGTATGAGCATGGGCACTTTAACTTAAAACATTTACTAGATAACTTCAAGTGTGAGGGTCTTGTAGTATTCTAGTTTAATAGATTTTGATATGGCAGTCAAAGCTCTATGACAACAATCAGGCATCCCTTAATTTCTAGTACCATATCCTAGCCTTCAAGGAATTGAAGGACATACAAAAACATATCTCACCTACAATCACTTATGTGGCCTTAATGGATAATTTGGTTTTGAAACAATTGTCTCACCAAAATGTAGACCATTTTAGATTTTTAATGCCATGCTATACTTCACTTTATCATGATTAAGAAAAATAACCCAAACATAGTTAGGAGTTCATATAACACTAATCAAAACTAAGCATGTCGACAATACATTATAAACCAATCTCAAGTGTCCAAAACCAAGAAAGATCATGCAAAAATTCAAGTGTCATCAAATTTTAAAACTGGCCATAGAATTTTCAGTAAATTGAAATGGAGATTCCTACAACAATACCAACTCAAATTCAAAAATTCCAAAAGCCCAGGTTGTTACAAATTCTGTCTACTTTCTATTAGCACAGGAATCAACTCAAATCAATATTTGTACAATTTAATGCAATTCAAATACTAAGACAGTATCAGTTCAGAATTCTCAGTATGAACAACATATTAAATGTCATTTTTATCATTCAATAATTAAAGAAATTGAGCCGTTCGAAAGCCTATATTGTTAACAATTCTGTTTATTTTCCAATAAAACAGAAATCAACTCAATCCAATAGTTTTACAATTTACTACAATTCAAATACTAACACAATGTCAGTTCAGGGTTCCCTGTACGAACAGCAACTTAAATATCATTTTTCTCCTTCAATACTTAATTAAATTGAGCCGTTCCAAAGCCCATTTCGAAGGAAAACGAGTCTACTTTCTAATGGTACAAAAATTACTTCGAAATAAGCCCTGTATAGGAAGTTATGTATGAAACACTAACATAGGCGTATTACGGGTTTGAAGGATTTGACAGCCCTTGTAAATTTTTCATCCAAAACCACCTCTAATCAACATGCAATCAAAAACCCAGTGGTTAACAAGAACATATCAGATAAAAATAAGAATTTCACAGAAACAATTTGAACATTTAACAAGAAATTGGGATTTATGGTTACCCAATGTTAGAAATAACAAAACTCACATAACCAAGTGGTAGATTGAAAGTGGTGAGTGTTGATCTCCCCGTGCTTCTTCCCTAATCTGATTTGTGCTCCTATTTTCGAAATTCTAGAGGTCTTACATGTTGTCCATTTTGCTTGATTTAGGTATTTGATGAGTTGAAATTGTGAGGTAGAAGGTTATAAGGAAATTTAGTATAGGTTTATGAGAGTTTTAGGAAGAATAAAGAAGGGAATGAGAATGGAAATGGTGTGTGGGTAAGACTGAAATTTGTGAGGAGAAAGGGGAGGAGAGCTGTTCTTGATGAGGGAGAAATGAAATGAATCCAATGTCCCCTACTTTTGGTTCTGACCGAAATATTGAAGAAGAAAGGGGAAGGTGTATAATCTTTTTCATGTTGGCCTTAGGGAAAGAAGGGGAAAACAATGTGTTCCACCTTGTTCTGCCGAAAACAAGAGAGTGAAAGGGGAGAGAAAAAATAAAACTTGACCAATGGAGGTTAGATATCCTTGAAGAGTATTGGTCACTTAAGGAGATTTGAGGATAGAGATAGATAAGTTGGTTTAAAATAAGTGGGTGTGTTTGATAATAAAATAAAAAATAATATTTCCATTCCATTTCAATTCACAATTAATTAACCTCGTTAAATAAATCAACCACACAATTTCACATTTAAGAAATATAAAAGGATTCAAACACACCCGTGGTAGAATTATAATGAAAATACTAAAATAACATTGAAAAAGGATATTACATTCCTATCCTCCTTAAAGAAATTTTGTCCTCAAAATTTTGACAACTTACCTACTCAAACATGTAGGGATACTCCTGGCGTAAGTCATCCTCAAGCTCCCAAGTTGCATCCTCAGGAGTTGACCCTTCCCAAATAACTTTCACCAGAGGAATTGTTTTGTTTCTCAGGGTTTTCATGCTACGATCAATCACTTGAACCGGTATGGGTTGGAAGGTTAAATCTGGTCTTAATTGGACAAGATCATGATTGAGGGGTTGACAAGGATCAGGAATATACTTTTTGAGTTGAGATACATGAAAGACATTGTGTATTCCTAACAAGGAAGGGGGTAAAACAAGTTGGTACGCTACTGGACCGACTCGGTGGAGAATCTGGAAAGGTCTTATGAAATGAGGACGGAGTTTCTTGGCCCGAAGGGCTCTTCCAATGCCTATTGTGGGGGTTACTCTTTGGAACACATGGTCACCCTCTTCAAATTCTAAGGGTCTCCTTCTTTTATCAGCATAACTCTTTTGCCTATTCTGCACAACTTTTAATCTATCCCTAATAGTTCGGATTTTCTCCATTGTCTCCTGGATTAACTCAGGTCCTAATATCCCCTTGTCACCCACTTCAGCCCAACAAAGTGGAGTTCTACACTTACGACCATAGACTGCCTCATACGGTGCCATACCTATGCTGAAGTGATGACTATTATTGTAGGCAAATTCTACTAAGGGTAGGTGATGATCCCAATTTCCTCCATCCTCAAGAACACAGGCCCTAAGCATATCCTCTAAGGTTTGGATGGTTCTCTCTGTCTGACCATCTGACTGGGGATGGTAGGCAGTACTAAAGTTCAACCGAGTACCCCAAGGCTTGGTGAAAAGCCTTCCAGGACCTAGAAGTGAACTTAGGATCCCTATCCGACACAATGCTAACTGGCACCCCATGCAACCTCACTATTTCGCTTATGAACACCTTTTCTAGTTTAGCCGTATTGTAAGAGGTCTTAACAGGTAGGAAGTGGGCGGACTTAGTCAATCTGTCCACTATCACCCAAATAGAATCATGCCCCGCCTGAGTGCGAGGTAAACCTACAACGAAGTCCATGGATATGTTCTCCCATTTCCACTCAGGTATTTCTAAAGGTTGGAGCATGCCTGAGGGTCGTTGATGCTCGATTTTGACCTTTTGACACGATGAAACAAAGTGAGAGACAAATTTGGCAACATCATTCCTCATTCCTGGCCACCAGTACATCTTTCTAAGGTCTTGATACATCTTAGTAGAACCAGGATGTATTGAAAAACTACTCTTATGGGCTTCCTCTAACACTTGTCTTTTAATCTCTTCATCATTTGGAATGCATATTCTCTCATGAAAGATGAGGGTTCCATCCCTGGATTCGGAGAAGCCAAGTTGATCCTTCCTAGCTTGTAGGTCCTCGTTCCGAAGTTGAGCATGTCTAATTTGAGTTCTAAAATCACAATTGATCTTAAGGTGGCTCAAATAAATGCTATTGGGACCCACAATAACATTTAGGTTTAAGTTACGGAAATCTTCCAATAGTTTCAACTCATGTAACATCATGGATGAGACGTGAAGAGACTTCCGGTTTAAAGCATCTGCTACTACATTTGCCTTTCCTGGGTGGTACTTCAACTCAAACTCATAATCCTTGAGGAACTCCATCCACCTTCTCTGTCTCATGTTAAGTTCCCTCTAATAAAAAAGATACTTCAAGCTCTTATGATCGCTAAATACTTCGAATTTTGCTCCATAAAGATAATGTCTATCTTTAGATCAAAAACTATGGGTAGGATAGTTTTCTTCATGAGGTCTCAACTGACGAGAGGCATAAGCCACTACCTGCCTATTCTGCATCAAAACACATCCTAAGCCTTTTAAGGATGCATCACTATAAACTTCGAATCCTAAGGCTGGGTCTGGAATGGTCAACACAGGAGCCGAGGTCAAATGGGCTTTGAGTTCAAGGAAACTCTTTTCACACTTTTTATCCCACTCGAAAGGATTACCCTTGCGGGTTAAGCGGGTTAAGGGTAGGGCTAATTGTGAAAATCCCCTTATAAACCTCCGGTAATATCCTGCCAAACCTAGAAAACTCCTAACCTCGGTAATGTTCTTAGGTCTTTCCCAATTAAGGACAGCATCAACCTTACTGGGGTCTACTGCTACCCCTTCTTGTGAAATTACATGTCCTAAAAACTTCACTTCGGTCAGCCAAAATTCACACTTTTCTGGCTTAGCAAACAACCTCTTTTCTCAGAGTATTTGCAAGACAATCCTAAGGTGTTCTTCATGCTCTTGAAAACTCTTGGAATAGATAAGGATATCATCAATGAAAACCACGACAAACTCATCCAAGAAGGGTCGAAAGATGCGGTTCATGTAGTTCATGAAGACCGCTGGAGCATTCGTTAAGCCAAAAGGCATAACTAGATACTCGTAATGCCCATATCGGGTTCTAAACTCTGTCTTGGGTATATCTTCAGACTTAATCCTTATTTGGTGATATCCCGACCTCAGATCAATTTTTGAGAATACCGAGGCTCCTCTAAGCTGATCTAACAGGTCGTCTATTCGGGGTAGTGGATACTTATTTTTAATGGTTATCTTATTAACCTGTATGTAATCCACACAGAGCCTCATACTCCTATCTTTTTTCTTAACCAACAGAACAGGCGCACCCCAAGGAGAGGCACTAGGTCGAATGAATTGCTTTGCTATTAAATCCTCTATTTGAGCCTTAAGTTCTTTCAATTCCAAAGGGGACATTCTATAGGGTGCAATAGATATTGGTCCCGCATCAGGAACCAAATCTATGGAGAATTCAATCTCCCTTTCAAGAGGTAGGGAGAGTATGTCTTCTGGAAAGACATCTATGAATTCACTCACTACAGGGATAGTTGCGCCATCCACATTTTCCTTAGAACTTGAAGAAAGTATACACATGAACATGGGTTCCCCACTATTTAGGCATTGGTTAATTTGTGGCACACTAGCAAACAAGGAAGGACATATCTCTTTGGGATTTTCTCCCGGAGATAGAAAAATTATAGACTTTTCTGGACAATTTAGTACAACTTGATTGGCTGATAGCCAATCCATACCTAAAATGACATCTAGAGATTTTAGGGGCAAGAAAAACAAGTTAACTAGAAACACCCTATTGGATATTTCCAATATACAATTTTCACAAACAAGAGAAGTTTCAATGCTGCCCTCTGCAGGGGTAGACACAGATAAAGGGTATGGCAGAGAGGATAAACACAGTTGTAGACGTATAGCACATTCACAAGATACAAAAGAATGGGTTGCCCCAGAATAAAAAAGAATAACAACATATTCTTGGTTAAGGAGGCCGATACCTTTTATCAGACCATCTTTTCCCACTACTAGAAAACTTGAATTTTTGGACGGAATTGTCGGACGAAAATGTTTCCGTCGGAAATTTTCCGAAAATTTCGGACGGATTTCACATGAATTGTGTTATTTTTTATATATTTCCTTGATCCGTCTGAAATCCGTCCAAAATTTCGGACGGATTTCACACGGATTGTGTTATTTTTTATATTTTCCTTGATCCGTCTGAAATCCGTCTGAAAATTTCGGACGGATTTCACACGAATTGTGTTATTTTTTATATTTTCCTTGATCCGTCTGAAATCCGTCAAAAAATTTCGGACGGATTTCACACGGATTGTGTTATTTTTTATATTTTCCTTGATTTATCTTACATCCGTCTGAAATCCATCTGAAAATTTCGGACGGATTTCACACGGATTTGTTATTTTTTATATTTTCCTTGATTTATCTTACATCCGTCTGAAATCCGTCTGAAAATTTCGGACGGATTTCACACGGATTGTGTTATTTTTTATATTTCTTACATCCGTCTGAAATCCGTCCGAAAATTTCGGACGGATTTCACACGGAATTTGTTATTTTTTATATTTTCCTTGATTTATCTTACATCCGTCTGAAATCCGTCCAAAAATTTCGGATGGATTTCACACGGATTGTGTTATTTTTTTATATTTCTTACATTCGTCTGAAATCCGTCCGAAAATTTCGGACAGATTTCACACGGAATTTGTTATTTTTTATATTTTCCTTGATTTATCTTACATCCGTCTGAAATCCGTCCGAAAATTTCGGACGGATTTCACACGGATTGTGTTATTTTTTATATTTTCCTTGAAAAAGATTAAATAATTTATCTTATAAATTTGATTAAAATATTTGATCTTAATAAATTTAAAAGTAAACAAGATTTATGAAAAAAAAATTAAAAAACATAATTAGACTAATAAAATGAAATCAATCCCTATTAAAGCAATCCGTACCGATTTAGTTTGAGTAATTAAATTACTCTCTTCAAATTATTTTATTGGGTGCGTTAGCACTGACTTATTTCAGTGAATGCACGCTTACTAGACAATAATTTACGTTATTGTCACTATTATTACCAGTACAGAAAAAATGTTTTAAATAATATGATTAAGAGAAAAGTATTTTCATATTTTCATTCAATTTAATTTTAGAGTTGAAAATAAACTAGTTTGACATCAATCGGAGATTAAATTTTGGACCGAGTATTTCCTTAGTTGACCAGTTCAATTTTTAATCTTTTCTCTAATTTGAATTTCGAAATCATATATTTATCAATCTTTATTTTTAGATTCCAAAAAGTAAAAACATGTTTATTTTAGGCTTAATATTTATCACTCATTTTGTACCCACTAATACAAAAAAATCAGATTTTTCTCTCTCCTATTTCTATCTAAAACCCGTAACCCCCTCCCCCTCACTTTCTTCTTTTCTTTCTCTTCTATCTTCTTCTTCCTCGTCAAACCCATTTCTTCTCTTCATCCCATCTTTCTCCACCTTCACCCAACCACCTCCTAGGACCTCAGCTGCACGCCACCATCCGGAGGAGCACCGACCATCCGCGCGCTGCCCTGGGAGCGCCCTCCGACAGTCGCGTAACGAGGAGGAAAATGCCAAAACGCATCTGGTGGCTCAGCTCGTCTCTCCGCCTCTCTCCATCGCGGTACGCTGCTCTGACCGCCATCCATAGTGGCTTCCACCATGGTTGTGTTGTTAAAGCTTTCTTCTCTCCTTCTATGAAGCTCATCTTCTTTGTTTGGCTCATGGGTGCTTCAAAACGTTGTTGCCGCTGTCTCCGCCATAACTCTGCCGCACCGGACCTCCAAAACAGCCACCACGTTCCTCTTCATTCACCTTGGGTAAGTGTTTACCCCTAATTTCTTCTAGTTTCAAAAAGCCCCAAATCAATTGCAAACCCTAACCCTATCCTTTTAATTTCAGATTTTAATCTTAAAATTAAACCTTGTTTCATGAAATTGGGACTGTGAATTAGTATTTCCCTAAACCAATTTCATTATTCTTTAGTTAAAATGAGTTTTCCCCAAATTGTATTTAGGAGCCATATACCCCAATTTGATTTTACACTTATGGTTAATTATTTTATTTGGATGTTTAAGTTTATTTTGTTACGTGGTTTAGTTTGAGTAATTAAATTACTCTCTTCAAATTATTTTATTCGGTGCGTTAGCACTGACTTATTTCAGTGAATGCACGCTTACTAGACAATAATTTATGTTATTGTCACTATTATTACCGGTACAGAAAAATGTTTTAAATAATGTGATTAAGAGAAAAACATTTTCATATTTTCATCCTATTTAATTTTAGAGTTGAAAATAAACTGGTTTGACATCAATCGGAAATTAAATTTTGGACCGAGTATTTTCTTAGTTGATCAGTTCAACTATTAATCTTTACTCTAAATTGAATTTTGAAATCATATATTTATCAATCTTTATTTTTAGATTCAAAAACTAAAAACATGTTTATTTTTAAGCTTAATATTTTATCACTCATTTTTGTACATGTCACTAAATGTTAAGTTTAAAACACAAAAACTCTCTCCTTCCCCCCATCAGACCCGTAAACCCCCCTTTTCTCTTTCTTTCTTTCTTTCTTTCTTTCTTTCTCTTTCTTCTTCTTTCTCCTTCCTTGTCTGCTGCTACTTTCTTTTCCTCCCTTCAACCTAATCTTCTTCCTCCTTCCTCTCACCATAGCAGCACCGCCCACACCACCTGGAAGCTCGCCGACCGCCGCTCAATGTAGGGAGGAGAAGACGTGATGGCGCCACCGCCTGCACGTGTTGTAGCCGCATGAAAACTCGTCCGTCGTCACGCGATCGTCGCTCCACCGTGGTAAGCACCGCGCGTCGCCGCCTCCATGGTGGTTCCCACAATGTGAGTCATCTTAATCTCTTCCTTCTTCCTTGGTCTTACTCTATCTCTCTTGTTGGAACAGAACCACCACGAACCGCCATTGGCCGTCGCGTCGCTGTCGTCCGCCATCGCGTCGCCGCATCACAGCACCACCACAACTTCTTCTTCTTCCTTGGGTGAGTCAAAACCCTCTCTTGTGTCTCAGATTCAAAACCTCCAAATTGATTTCGAAACCCTAACCCTAACCCTTTGATTTCAGATTTTAATCTTAAAGAATAAACCTTGTTTTGTGAAATTGGAACTGTGAATTAGTGTTTCCCTAAACCAATTTCGTTATTCTTTAGTTAAAATGAGTTTTCCTCAAATTGTATTTAGGAGCCCTAAACCCCAATTTGATTTTATTTGAAGTTGGTTATGTTTTTGTGAAATTAATTATGATTTAGTGCAATTAGGACTCTGAATTGATGATTCCCAAGTTCTCTTTCATGATCCTTTAATTAAAACAAAGTTTCCTCAAAGGGTATTGTGAAGCGTAAGCTCCAAACATGATTTTCTTTGAAAATAACCTTGTTTGGTAATAAGATTAAGTGTTTAGATCAAATTAGAATGTGTGTTTGGTCATGCATAATTGATTTCTTGATTTCTGATTGTTGCGCGTTGTTTGATTCCCTCTCTGAGACGTTTGACACGGCTATGCTTGCTTGATGGAGTAGATAATTACACTCTTGGAGCTAACGTGAGCATTAAGATGAGGATCCGTTACTTGTCTTCAAAGGTAAGGGGAGCTTGCCTAGGGATATTCAATAACTATATGCATGTGTGTATGTGTGTAATTGAGTGTTGTGAATATTATTGTGATATTGAGCCAATACTTGAATAAAAATCCTAATTCTTCTTTGTTTATTTTCAATTGCATGTAATGAGTGTTGCAATAACTCATGGACTGATGCAAGATCTAGGAAAACATATGTCCTGTTTGATGGGTGGATGGGTGGAGTTTCCAAGTTTCTTCTTTCATTTTGTTTGATAATTGCTATTCTATGCAGAGAGAGAAAGTGAGAATGAGTTAGAGAGAGAGATAGGAATAAGAAAAACAAAGGAGGGTTATTGAAGTTTGAAGATAGGTGCTGCAAAAAAAATAAAACAAAACAAAAGGAAAGGGATATAAATGAAATGAAAATGGGATGATGTTGTTTCTCTGCTAATGCTGTACATGTAGCAGTTTTTGGCTGGTTGCAACCTCCTTATTTCTAGGCTCTGCTGTTTCACTTTATTTTGCTTTTAGTTTTTGGCATCTCGCTTTTAGTTCTTTATTTTGCTTTTAGCTTTTAGTTCTTGATATCTGATTTCTGTTGAATGTTCATTTGCGCAGATTGAAAAGTGTAACACCCTGTTTTTCGTATGCTTCTTTATCAGTAAATACATGCTTTAATGTATTTATTTTTTTGATGAAATCCAGAAGATGATTTTATTTAAAATAAAATCATTTTCTTGTGTTGTTTTACCGTATGAAGTCACAGTAAAATTTTCGGTCAAAAATTGGATTTAAAACCGTGCTCGTGTTCTCACTGCCAGTACAAGTTTGCTGAGCTAAAGACAAAATTTTAATTCGTGAACGAGACGGTTAGTGTTTTTATGATGTTTTGTGTGGGTTTGGTAAATTTTCGAATTTTGTTGTCCGGGAATAAAATATAATATTTTATCCGGACAAAACCTTCAGAAAATACGATCGGATGTGCAACCGGTTACATATTTAAGCAGTTAAAGGAACCCTAAAGGATGAGAAAAGGCTTGATGGGAAGTCTCATTAAATGCTTATGACACACCTAAGAAAAAGTAAATCCTTACTTCATTCCAAAATCTTACTTTTCATCTTTCTCTCTCCAATCACATCACATCACCTTAACTCTTTATCATCTCTACAAGCAACCACCTTCTTTCTTCTTCTTTCTTCTCTTCTTTCTTTTTCTTTCCTCTCCAAAACCGTGCCCCCCTCCCTCTTACTCTATAAATACCACTCATCAACTTCACTTCATCACTTTCCTTTCTCCTACTCCATTAAAACCCTTAAGTTTTCATCTTTTCTTAACTTCAAGCTTCCAAAGCTCTAGTTTTTCTTCTTCTTTTCACTAAGTGTTCTTCATCAAAGTTGTTCCCCTTGCTTAGGTTAATACTCTCATGTATTCTTTTCTTTAAAAAACTTCATCTTTTTCCAAAGTTTCTTCTTTATGTCATATATAAGCTTTTATCTTCAAAAATCTCTCAAAAATGGTAGAAAACTCCTTTTGAGTTGAAACCAATTTCTATGGTCTTGTATTTAATTGTAGTTTAACATACTAAAAGGTTGTGTAAAACAAAGTTTCCTAACCTCTTCTTTCTAATGAGGCCGAAACCATGCATATGGTTTAGATGGATCTTGTTTCAACTTTTACAAGTATGAGTTTGTATTTAAAGATTGTTTTCCAAAATGATCATGGACCAAGGCTCCTTTATGTTAAAGGATGCTATGTCTAAAGTGATTGGAAAGTTTAAAGATTTGTTTTCCCAAAATGATCATGGACCAAGGCTCCTTTATGTTAAAGGATGCTATGTCTAAAGTGATTGGAAAGTTTAAAGATTTTTACTCTACTTTTATGTCATTTACTTTCATGCCATTTATATTTATGTTATTTACATTATGCCATTTACTTTTATGTCCTTTATGTTTATGTTATTTACATTATGCCATTTACTTTTATGTCATTTATATTTATGTCATTTACATTATGTCATTTACTTTTATGTCATTTATATTTATGCCATTTACATTATGTCATTTACTTTTATGTCATTTATATTTATGTCATTTACTTTATGTCATTTACTTTATGTCATTTACATTATGATTCATTTACTTATGTCATTATACTATGTTGTTCTTACTTTATGTGCTTATGAGCTTTGTTATTGAAAATACTATGTTGCTTTCAAGATGATCATAGACTTGAGCTCCATAAGTTATTGGATGCTAAAAGGTCTAAGAGATTGGAAGAATTTAAAGATTTTTATCATAAAAACCAAAGGATGGCCGAATCTTAAAGGTTATGGACCTAGGGTGTTTCGTTTTTCATTTTCCAAAGTGATCATGGTTTTGAGCTCCTTACTATTAATGGATGCTAAACCAAAGAGATTGGAAATTTTAAATGTTCCTAGCCTATTTTATTGGTCAAGACCGAATCTCCATTAAGTGTAACTTGGTGGGATTTTTGTTCAACTTTGTTTAAAGTAATCATGTTTTAAACTCCTAGCACTTAAGGATCATAAATCCCTAAGATGCATGTGCTTTGGAAACTTCTAGCCCTAAGTTCTCGATTGAGTTCTAATCCTTTGAACCTTGTGTCTTGAAACCTAGACTTTCATCCTAACCAACCTTGAAGAACGTCCGCGAAACCGTTTATTTTCTCCCATTCTTTTACCTTCTTAAGGTAAGAGGGGATTTCCTAAAGATATTCAATAACTGTATGCATGTGTGTATGTGTTTAATTGGATATTTACATGTTGATTGAGCTTACTTGATTATCTAATGTACTTGAACTGTTATGCTATTATCTGATGTTGAACTGTACTTGTTCTAAATGTTATAATGCATATATGTGATGAACTGCTTTCAACTGTGATATTGGCTTTGAACTGATGATATATATACTACTGTTGATTGAAAGTTTGCTAAGCCAGACGTGCGTCTGTGCTCAACCGTTATAAGGATTAAAAACCTTAATAAGCTTTGAAGATGAAGGGATTGGTGTTCTTTTCCAAAAGCTCTTTAAACTTAAAGTACTTGTTTTAAATGTTGAAATGGTTTTGGTGAACTATTGTTATACAAGAGAAAAATCCTTTTCGAACTATGTGTCTTCAAATGAAAACTTTCAAGATTATTTGGCAATATCCTATTAGGGGAAATATTTCAAAGATAAAAGAATTTCAAAGATGCTTTTTAAAAAGATTTTCAAAGAAAAGGTTTTCCTAAATATTTTAGAAACTTTCCGATAACCTGGATAGGTTATCGAGGATTCGGTTTTGAATTTGTTTTTCACTGAACGAAAAATAAGTACTTAAGAAAGAGAATCTAGTACGCGAGACGTCGCCTCTAGTATTCAGTGATGTGCACGTGATCTTGAATCAGTGTGAATTCGGGACTACGAGTCCTGGTTATGATGTTATGGACTTAGGTCCAAATCGTGCTATGTTGGACTGTGTATTCTAACCGCGTGTGATGAACATGATTAAAGGTGAAGGTTGTTTTCTACGACCACAACCCTTGACCGTGGCCACGGTCTTGGGCATTGTGATTGAGCGTTCGGGCTATGAGTCCTATGCTTCTGAGTTTTCAAGTGATGGGGAAATGATGATTTAAGTCGTTAGCTTTAAGCAGCGACAGTGAAAAGAATGAACACAAAGAAATCCTTTTAAATAAAATATTTTCTCATGTGCATTTCCTCAAGAAGACGTGCTATTGATGAATATATCATATACAAGGTGGTATCCGGGAGTCTTTCCATGTAAACCGAGTGAAGAGGCACATGTGACGTTGCCCGTCCTGAGACCTTAATGCATAAGGGTAAGGAGGTAACTGCCCGGTGGGCTAGAGATTGACCAACTCTAATTCTTCTCCAGTGAAAAACGGTGTTGATATCTCATGAGATTAAGTTAGAGCCTGATATTGAAGTGCCATGCATATTTTCGAAAGATTGACTGTGCGGGTTTGAGACCCTTTGATATAACACTGTTATATTGTGTATATGCATGATTTAACTGCTTATATGATTCTGTTATGTATGTATCATGTATATGGTTGTTGTGGGATATATCTTATGATGGTATCTCACTCTTACAATTATATCAGGTCTCTTCGGGTTTTGCTGTAGTACCTTGGTACTCTAGTGTCGATGTTGCAGAGGAGTCTTTCTAAGTCAATTGAAGACCTAGTGTTAGTGGTTGGGAAAGTATTCTGATTGGGGGTCTCTCCAATGAATATTCGATAGAATGACCAGCTTAGGAGTTTTGAGTTGGGTTGTATATCTAGAGGGGTCGGTAAATGTAGCGATATATACATCCATCTGTAGTTTGAACTTTTCTTTCGAAAGTGGAAACTTAGAGAAATGTTGTATGTCATGGTAACTTCGTTACGAACGTGACTTTACATTTTAAATGCATGTATGATGGATTTCAGAGTTATCCTTATAGAAGAAAATTTTATACCCCAGTTTTCTGACTTAAGAGAAAACAAATTTTCCGAAAGTAACCAGCAAATTATCTTTTAAATTTACTTCCGCATGGGTTACGTAGTAATGCCCCAAGGGGGGGCGTTACAAAAAGCCCTTGCAAAGACATGGAGGCAGGCTTGAGCACAATGAGACTTATTGTGGTTCCTGTTTGCACCTGAAAAGTTAAAGGACCGTATAGTTGTTTAAATACAGTTTTTGAGATTTCATCCTTCTTTGATCAATTGTGTTTCTAAACACCAATTTTTGACTTCCATTAAGTGTTTAAATACATTTTTTGAGACGTTGTTCCTGATCCTCTTTTATATATAGGTCCGCATTGGGCAATACTTAAATGGGATTTATATACTATTGTTTGTACTTGTTAGCCGTCCATTGTCTGTAGCTTGTTATAAGGCTAAGTTGATGTTTGATGCTAAAGCAAAATAGTAGTATGTTTTTCAAAAATGTTTGATGTTTGATGATTCTTATCCCCTTTGGACATAGGGCTTTTCAAAAATCATCCATAGAATGCGCGTCACGGCCGTGATGGGTATCACGGCCTGGCCGTGACAGTTTCTACCTTGAACGTTGCTTCACTAAATGGTCTGTCACGGCCGTGATGGGTATCACGGCCTGGCCGTGACAGATTCTACCTAGAAGGGGTCTGGCTCAGTTGACATGTCACGGCCGTGATGGGCATCACGGCCTGGCCGTGACAGATTCTGACTTTTCATTCTTCCGTGGGAAATCCGTCCCAAATCCGTTGGAAAACAAAAATAAATCTGTCCGAAATCCGTCCGAACAATAACCAACAAAATCACAACATCCGTCCCAAATCCGATGGAAAACAAAAATAAATCTGTCAGAAATCCGTCCGAACAATAACCAAAATCCGGATTTCCACGTTGTCCATATTCCGTCCGCAATCCGTCTGTAAATATTTTCGGACAGAATTTGGGACGAATTTTATAATTTCCAACGAGGCTTTTTCAGACGGGTGCCATTCCGTCCGAAATGAATTATCCGTCCGAAATCCGTCAGAAATTTGTCCAATTTTCGTCCGAAATCCGTCTGAAAATCTGTCCGAAAAAGATGGATTTCTAGTAGTGTCCCTTAGCTTTCTTACCACTGAGAGTGAAAACTCTTCCAGAGGATTGGTTACCAGGAATGGCAACTCCCTTCTTCTTCAAGAGAGGACAAGACGGGGAAGAGTGTCCCGGCTGCTTGCAAGAATAGCAAACATTCTGACTAGCCAAGCACTCCCTACCATGTTTCTTCCCACATTTTGGGCATCCGACTCTTTTGGGAGAGTTAGATGTCTGCACCTGCTTGCCTTTATCCAAACTCCCTTTTACTTTGAGTTGTTGATGGTGTTTACCTTCATTCTTATTCTTAAGCCATTTCTTCTGATTCTCCACTTCTAATTCATGCAAACTTTCTTCCGTCACATAAGCTTGTTGGACAATGGTAGGGTATTAAGTAAATCTAGTCTGAGCCAAACAATTCTTGATATCAGCTCTCAAGCCTCAATGAAACTAATCTATCTTCCATTCTTCATTTGGAGTGTAACTTGCCTGCGAAGCATGTCTTGCCAAATCTTCAAATTTTTCTACATATTGAGCTACCGACATGTTCCCTTGCTTTAGTTCCATGAATTCTCTTTCTTTCTGTTTTCTGAGGTTGAAGGGAATATATTTTTTAAGAAAAACCCCTTGGAAATGCTCCCAATCCAAGGGTGTCCCCACAACGGTCATATGAGCCTTTATGCCCTTCCACCAATTTGCAGCTTCCTTCTTTAGCATATGGGTGGCAAAAGAAACCTTTTGTTCCTCGGTACAATGTACAATCTCAAAAATCTGCTCCATTGCTTCTATCCAATGATAAGCATCCAGAGCATGTTTAATCTCGGAGAAAGCAGGTGGGTCAAGCTTGAGAAATTGGAAGAAAATACGGTTGGCCTCATCCTGAGGTGGTGCTAGTCCTCCAGCCTGAGTTTGGTGATGGAGAAGATTATTAGTAGCCATAGTCTGGTCTCGTACGACCTGCATAAGCTCATCTAAACACTCAGGAGCACCTCTTCCTGTGCCTTTTCCTCTTCCTCTTCCTCCGCGGCCTGTAGTTTCATCACTCATGATTCTGCATACCACATACCAATATCAAGTTGATCAGGCTTAATACTTATTAAGTTGGCATTCAGAAAAATTAATGGGAAATTTCAAGCACAACGATACTATGTAAAACTATCCACAATTCAATTAGATCGAACTGCTCTGGTACCAAAAATGTAATGCCTTAAGTGAGTGTCTCAAAAGAAAACACAAGACATCCACATTACAAATGATAGTCATATAGATAGTCTTAACATAATGGTCACATATAACCTTACAAACTCAAAAAGATCAAAAAGAAAATATCATTACGCAAGCAACTACTGTCGGACTTCATTTAATCAGTTTATGAAGCCGACAGTTACATATTAAGGCTCCCATGAAACATATTGAGTTAAAAAAATTCCTTCTTTATCTCCTTAATCCTTCGAAGGACCTAAACCTACTTATATGAAACAATAGAGAGCATAGTGAGAAAAATAATTCTCAGTGAGCTTTGCTTCAAGCAAGGATATACATATATAAACAATTAAATTCAAATAAACAACCCAAAATGAGTATGAGCATGGGCACTTTAACTTAAAACATTTACTAGATAACTTCAAGTGTGATGGAATTGTAGTATTCTAGTTTAATAGATTTTGATATGACAGTCAGAGCTCTATGACAACAATCAGTCGTCCCTTAATTGCTAGTACCATATCCTAGCCTTCAAGGAATTGAAGGACATACAAAAACATATCTCACCCACAATTACTTATGTGGCCTTAATGGCTAATTTGGTTTTGAAACAATTGTCTCACCAAAATGTAGACCAATTTAGATTTTTAATGCCATGCTATACTTCACTTTATCATGATTAAGAAAAATAACCCAAACATAGTTAGGAGTTCATATAACACTAATCAAAACTAAGCATGTCGACAATACATTATAAACCAATCTCAAGTGTCCAAAACCAAGAAATATCATGCAAAAATTCAAGTGTTATCAAATTTTAAAACTGGCCGTAGAATTTTCAGTAAATTGAAATGGAGATTCCTACACCAATACCAACTCAAATTCAAAAATTCCAAGAGCCTAGGTTGTTACAAATTCTGTCTACTTTCTATTAGCACAGGAATCAACTCAAATTAATATTTGTACAATTTAATGCAATTCAAATACTAAGACAGTATCAGTTCAGAATTCTCAGTATGAACAACATATTAAATATCATTTTTATCATTCAATACTTAAAGAAATTGAGCCGTTCCAAAGCCTATATTGTTAACAATTCTGTTTATTTTCCATTAAAACAGAAATCAACTCAATCCAATAGTTGTACAATTTACTACAATTCAAATACTAACACAATGTCAGTTCAGGGTTCCCAGTACGAACAGCAACTTAAATATCAGTTTTCTCCTTCAATACTTAATGAAATTGAGCCTTTCCAAAGCCCATTTTGAAGGAAAACGAGTCTACTTTCTAATGGTACAAAAATTACTTCGAAATAATCCCTTTAGAGTAAGTTATGGATGAAACACTAACATAGGCGTATTACGGGTTTGAAGGATTTGACAGCCCTTGTAAATTTTTCATCCAAAACCACCTCTAATCAACATGCAATCAAAAACCTAGTGGTTAACAAGCACATATCAGATCAAAATAAGAATTCCACCGAAACAATTTGAACATTTAACAAGAAATTGGGATTTATGGTTACCCAATGTTAGAAATAACAAAACTCACATAACCAAGTGGTAGATTGAAAGTGGTGAGTGTTGATCTCCTTGTGCTTCTTCCCTAATCTGATTTGTGCTCCTATTTTCGAAATTCTAGAGGTCTTGCATGTTGTCCATTTTGCTTGATTTAGGTATTTGATGAGTTGAAATTGTGAGGTAGAAGGTTAGAAGGAAATTTAGTATAGGTTTATGAGAGTTTTAGGATGAATAAAGAAGGGAATGAGAATGGAAATGGTGTGTGGGTAAGGCTGAAATTTGTGAGGAGAAAGGGGAGGAGAGCTGTTCTTGATGAGGGAGAAATGAAATGAATCCAATGTCCCCTACTTTTGGTTCTGACCGAAATATTGAAGAAGAAAGGGGAAGGTGTATAATCTTTTTCTTGTTGGCCTTAGGGAAAGAAGGGGAAAACAATGTGTTCCACCTTGTTCTGCCGAAAATAAGAGAGTGAAAGGGGAGAGAAAAAATAAAACTTGACCAATGGAGGTTAGATATCCTTGAAGAGTATTGGTCACTTAAGGAGATTTGAGGATAGAGATAGATAAGTTGGTTTAAAATAAGTGGGTGTGTGTTTGATAATAAAATAAAAAATAATATTTCCATTCCATTTCAATTCACAATTAATTAACCTCATTAAATAAATCAACCACACAATTTCACATTTAAGAAATATAAAAGGATTCAAACACACCCGTTGTAGAATTATAATGAAAAGACTAAAATAACATTGAAAAAGGATATTACAACTTACTTGCAAGTCAAGTTGTATATGGTATGATGAGATACAATTTAGATATTTGTAGATATGTAGAATAAAGAATTGTGAGGGAGATATGGTTCTTAATATTTTTTTTACTTAAAAATGATTCGGTTATAATTTAAATGAAATATATGTGTTATTTCAAATTATGGAAATAAATTAATGATAATTAAGTTTATTAATAATAGCAATTAATTAGTAGAACAGAATATACAATAAAATATAAATATAAAAAATTTGGGTCTAAGTTTTTTTCCATCGTGCATACTTTTTTTGGTTTCTCAGGGTATCCTCCACGCGCAATTGTGAAGACTAATCCTTCGAGCCGAGTAGGACCACAAGTGCGGCAAAGCTTTCCCTCAAGAGTTTTAACGATGCTGCATTCCCAGGACCAAGATTCGAACTCGAGACATCTGATTAAGCTGGAAGAGACCAGTGTCATCTCATCCAAGCGCTCTTGGGTCCATCGTGCATAATTAGTATTTAATAAATAATAAATAATAAATGAAAATCAATCAAATGAAAATATATTTATATGATATACAACTAAATGGTATAGTATCAAATGGAAATTGTTAGAACCAAAGTGGTTTTGGATTAAAATAATCTCTTAAGTTTTGATGTTAACAAAAAGGTTAAATTTGTATGACAAAATGTTTTCAAAGATCTAACTTGTTTGTTATAAGTATGCAGGGACTACTTGATCTATACGAGTCAGAGGAACTTCAAATATAAAGCATGGAATCTATCTGATTCTGTTTCAATCCTTTAGACTAGTCTACAACTCTTGGTAAAATTATGTGTCTTTAGCTTTATGGTAGACGAGATCGTTAAATTAAGAATAGATGAGGTCTTAAAATTAACTTAGGAAGACGCGTTACTAAGTCTAAATAAAAATCAAGTAGACGAGACTTTGAAATACAACAAGTCCAAAGACTTGATAGACGGAGTAGTTTCACTAGACGCCACGTCAGCAGAAGGGCTCTTAAGTATATCACGTCCAAACTCTCAGAAATAGACGAAAAGTCTGTAGACGCATTATCAGTAGACGAGCCTGTCTCACTGATAAGTTAATCTTGGACGTCCAAAGACCTGTGCGTCCACTAGTTTTAAAACGTGAACCCATCTAAGCTTAAGTGTATTTATTTCAAATGATTGCTTATTTAATTCAAAGAATATATGTCGTTTTACCCTTGCTGCTTCTATTGTTTAAAATCTTTATCTCTTGGATAAAAGAACTTCGTACCTTCGAAACCATAAATCTTTGTACTCTGTCAACTACATTGTTGTAAAGATCAAGTCAACTACAAAGATGGAAAGTCAGAAAGCAACCTTTGGAACAACAGAGTAGTGACAGCTCTACTTTGAGCATTCCTCTGATAATCAAAAGCACTTCTCCAAGAAGCATATCACGTTATCAGTATCAACGGATCCAAGCATTTAATGCTATGTCTAAACCGATACAATTTGAAGACCGTTGAAGAAGATCAAGACAGAGAAGCACTTCAGTTTTATATACTTGAATAATTTCAAGAAGAAAATAGACACACACATACGCAGAGACATATGCATTGACACATACAAGCTCTAATATCATAAGTGCAAAAAATCTGTTGAATTTGTAAACATTGTTGAACTTAAACTTTCAAATCCTCACACATAGTGAGTTTCTTAGATCAAATCAGTTAATCTCTTTGTTAGAGTTAGAGCCTGAAGAGGCTTGGTAGAGAAAGAATACTTGTAACCTAAAGATGTGTTGAATACTTGTAACCTATTTGGAGAATAGTGGATAAAACCATAAGGTAGAAGGGACTGGACGTAGCTCTTGGTTGGAAGAGAGTGAACCATGATAAAATACTTGTGTGATTCTTCTAACCCTTATCTTTTACAGTTTTTTGTTATACTAACTGTGGGGTGTTGAATATGAGTTTGTTAACTCTTCAAAAATGTTTTCCTATTTGTGTGTTATTTATATTGTTTTTCTTGTAAAAGTGTTTGAGAAGAGACTTTTTCGAAAATCTGTTAAGAAACACAATTCAACCCCCCTTCTTGTGTTTCCCTGTGTCAACTTCAGTTGGTATCAAAGCCCGGCCTCGAAAGGGTTGAGCATCTAACAAGTGCTGAGGGAGTACAATCCAACAAGCATGCATACAGAAGGACAAGAAATCGACAGACCTCCTATCTTTGATGGTAGTGATTATGACTACTGAAAAAGAGAATGATGGCTTTTCTTGATGTACAAAACGTGGACATCTGGGAACTGGTTGAAACTGGCTACACTGAGCCAAGAGGTGATGTTGGAGCTGCTATTCCTAGTGCTCAATGAACTCAAGAGCAGAAAAATTAACATCAACTCAATCTGAAAGTTAAGCACTATTTGATGTGTGCTATCACCAGATCTAAGCATAATAAAGTCCATAGCTGCAACACTACTAAGGAAATATGGGATACTATTGCCCTGGCTCATGAAAGGTCATCCCAGGTTAAGGAGTCAAAGATAAGCATGATGGTTCATCAGTATGAATTATTTAAAATGGCTGAACATGAAATTATAGATCAAATGTTTGGAAGATTCCAAACTATCACCAACAGTCTTAGATCTCTTGGAAAAACCTATGAGAACAGAGATCATGTCAGAAAATTTTTGAGGAGCTTACATAAACAGTGGAGACCTAAGGTCACTGCTATTCAGGAAGCAAAGAACCTCAATACTCGCACTTTGGAGGAACTTCTTGGATCTTTAAAAGTTCATGAGCTTGAGCTCAATGAAGAAGAAGGTTCCAGAAAAGGGAAAGAAGGCTAGCTCTTCCAAAACTCTTAAAGCTGAGGAATCCTCTGATGAAACAGACCCTTCCGACAGTGATGAAGGATCTGATGAGGATGAACTGTCTTTTATCTCCAGAAAGATTCAACATATGTGGAGAAAGAAAGGTGGCTTCAGAAGGAAGCAGTTCAACAAAAATTTCATCAAGGAGAAATCATACACTAAGGAAAAAGTCCACCTCTGTGCTTCGAGTGCAAAAAGCCTGGTCATTTCAAAGCTAACTGCCCAGAACTGAAGGACAAAAAGAAGTTCTTCAAAAATAAGAAGGGCTTGATGGCTACTTGGGAGGATCTGGATCTGTCTTCATCTGATGAAGAAAATGAAGCAGAGGAAGAGGCAAATATCTATCTCATGGCTGGTACATCATCAGAAAGTGAATACACTGATACAGAGGTAATGGATTCCAACCCTTCCATTCTTCAAGCATTTGATGAATTATAGCACAACTCATCAATTCTATATCATGAGTATAGAAGTCTCAAAAAGAAATTTTCCAAACTATCTAAAGAATTTGATAGGGTTTGCATGGAGAAAATGAATCTTGTAAATGAAAATGACAAACTAAAATCAGAGAATGTCAGTCTAACTGACAAACTCAAGTGTGAGCCAACTGTCTCTTGTGATCTACAAAACTAAAACAAGATGTGACATATCTGATAGACACTTTGTCTAAATTTGTAGGTGGCTCAGATAAACTAAGTTTAATTTTAAGGTACTCTAGGTCCCCTCATGATAAGTTTGGCCTTGGTTATGACAAAGAAAAGCATAAAGCATCTCATAAAAAGTCAGAACCACATATGCATAGTAGAACCTCAAAAGCTCAAACACTGTATGTTAAAACTAAATTGAGCTCGTCCAGCACTTACTATAAAGTGTGTGGAAAAAGTGGTCATATAACATCAAGATGCATACACCATAAGCATACTAAACATGCTCGTCCAGTGACTACTAACAAGAAAGGACCCAAGTCAATCTGGGTACCTAAAGTTAAGATTGTACCTTTTGCAGACTTGCTTAACAGCAGGAAAGAAACACAAATCCTGGTACTTGGACAATGGTTGCTCACGTCATATGACAGGATAAAGGTGTATGCTCCAAGACCTTAAACATAGGGATGGTGGCTGGGTTACCTTTGGAAGTAATCAGAAAGGGAAGATCATTGGAGTAGGTAAAATTGGTAAACATCATTTTCCCTCCGTTGATAATGTTCTATTAGTAAATGGTTTAAAACACAATCTGTTAAGCTTAAGTCAATTGTGTGATAGTGGATTTGATGTGTCTTTTGATAAGAATATGGGTAATGTCAAGAAACCTGATGGATCACTCTTATTCACTGCCAAGAGGCAAAACAATCTGTATAAGATTGACTTTGAGGACCTTATAAATCAAAGTGTCTCATGTCTAGTGTCCATTGAAGATGAGCGATGGATTTGGCACAAAAGGCTGGGTCATGCAAGCTTGAAGTTAATTTCAAAGCTAAATAAGCATAACCTCATGAGAGGATTACCAAACCTTAAGTTCAAATCTGATGCTCTTTGTGATGCTTGTCAAAAGGGAAAACTAGTCAAAGGTTCCTTTGAATCTAAGAATATTGTTAGTACCAATAGACCACTAGAGTTGCTACACCTTGATCTGTTTGGACCAACTAGGACTGCCTCTGTTAGTGGAAAGAAATATGGTATAGTCATTGTAGACAACTACACTAGATGGACATGGGTTATGTTCCTAGCTCACAAGGATGAGTTTTTCAAGGTCTTCTGTGTATTCTGCAAACGTGTACAAAATGAAAAAGGCATGTGTATAACTTATATCAGAAGTGACCATGGGAGAAAGTTTGAGACTGAGCTATTTCATAATTTCTGTGAAGAAAGTGGTATACTTCACAACTTCTCAACACCTAGAACACCACAACAAAATGGTGTGGTAGAGAGAAAGAACGGATCTCTTAAGAGATGGCTAGAACAATGCTCAATGATAACCCTGTCCCTAGACACTTCTGAGTTGAAGCTGTTAATACTGCCTACTACATTCAGAATAGAATATACATTAGACCAATATTGAATAAGACTCCTTATGAATTGTGGAAAGGACGAAAACCCAACATATCTTACTTTCATCAATTTGGTTGTAAATGCTATATGTTGGATACTAAAGATCAACTTGGTAAGTTTGATGCTAAAGAAGATAATGGAATTATGTTAGGATATTCTGAATCATTAAAAGGTTTTAGAGTTTCTAATTCCAGAACTTTAGTAGTAGAAGAATGTATACATGTTAAGTTTGATGACAAGCAGCCTGATAAGAATTATCAGAGCTTGATGAAGCTATTGAAGATTTGAATCTCAAGGATTCTGAAATTCAAACAAATGTCAAACCTGGTGATCAAGTGGACGATCTTCAACAACATGAGTCAGAAACTTCAACTTCTCAACAAGAAAATGTTCATAGATCTTGGTACTTCAGGAATTATCATCCACATGATCAAATGATTGGGAATCCTAATGATAAGCTAAGAACTGGATCTTCATTCGGAGAGGAAGATGTTTCTGGATTAGTCTGAGTTAGAACCAAAGACAGTAGACGAGGCTCTACTAGACGAGGGATGGATTCTTGCAATGCAGGAAGAACCAAATCAATTTGAGAGAAGTGAAGTGTGGACTCTTGTGCCTTTACCGAAAGACAAATCAGTTATTGGAACCAAATGGGTTTACAGAAACAAGCTTGATGAAAATGGTAAGGTGATAAGTGATGAGTGTGATTTCACCTCATCTTTGTTTATCATTTTGCATGCATTTTCATATAGTTTAGGCATTTTTAATTTTGATTTTTGTTAATTTTTACCTTGGAACGGGTAAGGCGGTTTTGTGGTGTTGTTTTGCAGAAATTAAGGGTTAAATGCTCAGGATCAACCATGATGGAGTTTGGATGAAGATGGGGCTTGAAAAGTGAAGAAAATGAGCCAAACAGAGCCCATCACGGCCTAGCCGTGATGCGCATCACGGCCATGATCGAGCAAAACTGAAAAGAAAGAAGGCTGAAGTCAGAAGCAGTCAGGGCCAGGCCGTGATGGCCATCACGACCGTGATGAGCATCACGGCCGTGACAGACCAACCAGTGAAGAATTTCCAAGGCAGAAGCCATCACGGCCAGGCCGTGATGGCCATCACGGCTGTGATGCGCGTTACTTGGATCAGAAGCAACTGATTTGTATCTAATTTGTGTTAGATTGGGATTATAACTTCCCAAATCTATAAATATGGGATCAAGTTACAGGCTTAGGGACTTTTTTGGCTGCTACACTTAGGCTACAATTTAGGATCTCCTTCTTCTTCCTCTTCTTCTCTTATTTTCTGTTTTCATGTTATTTGTAATCAAGCTTGTCGTCACCATGACAAAGCTTGAGTAGTAGTTTAGTTTCTAGGGATTGGGGCTATGCCCAAGATCTGATTATGTTGTTAAATTGATGTTATATCTTTGTTAAATGCGATTTTGTTTTAGATCTGATTTCAAGTGGTTTATTTACTTGTAAATCTGGTGCGCACTTATTTGCATGTCGTAGACATTCTAAGGAGGAACCTAGCGGTGAACTTAGGTGTCAGATCTATAGAATTAGACTTAGGACTGAAATCACGAGAGTTAGAAGCCGTCCTTCGAGAATTAACGAATTGTCACAAAACGTAAAGGGTCCAATCTGAATTCGACTACCACGAGAGTAGGGGTTGGTTCAATTGGGCACGGTTTTTGTAACCCGAGAGGGAGCTTAAACTATTTGAGGATAAATTCGCCTTCAAGGCAATTTTCGGTAATTAACAAGGATTAGTCAATTTAGTAACATAAACGATCTTGTTAGTAACCCAAATCCCTAGGAATCCATTTAGATCTGAAAAACCATAAACTGTTTACTTTCTATTTATTTGATTCTGATTTTAGGTTATCTCTTAATTCAAATTCAAAACCTTTTCAAAATCCAAATCTTTTTATACAGTCTAGTTTTATCACTTACCAATTAGTTGTGATTCGAGATCACGGTCTCTGTGGGATCGATATCTTTTATTACTTGGCGACAATCTGGTACACTTGCCGGAATCGCACGTGCGTTCGCACGACATCAATAAGAAATAAAGCTAGACTTGTTGCACAAGGTTATTCTCAGGAAGAATGTATAGACTACACTGAAACTTTTTTACCAGTTGCTAGATTAGATTCAATTCACATCTTATTATCATTTGCTGCACATCATAGTATCATGCTATATCAAATGGATGTAAAAAGTGCCTTTCTAAATAGTGTTATTAGTGAGGAAATATATGTTATGCAACCTCTAGGTTTTGAAAGTGAAACCCAACCTGAACACGTATATAAGCTAAAGAAGGCTTTATATGGCCTTAAACAAGCTCCTAGAGCTTGGTATGAAAGGTTAAGTTCATTCTTAATGGACAATGGATTTAGTAGAGGAAAGGTTGATACAACCTTATTTAGAATATTCAATAAGTTCAGTTTTATTGTTGTTCAAATATATGTTGATGACATAATTTTTGGTGCTACTTATGAATCTCTATGTAAAGAATTCTCTAAGCTTATGTAGAAAGAGTTTGAAATGTGCATGATGGGAGAACTCAAGTTCTTTCTTGGACTTCAAGTTAAGCAAACAGTGGACGAGGTGTACATCCATCAAACTAAGTATACAAAGGAATTGTTAAAGAAAATCAAGATGGATGACTGCAAACCTATGAACACTCCTATGCATCCCACGTCCATACTGAACAAAGATGATAAAGATAAAAAGGTAGACCAAAAGGTATATAGAGGTATGATAGGATCTCTGCTATATCTTACTGCATCTAGACCTGATATTATGTTCAGTGTATGCTTATGTGCTCGATTTCAATCTGATCCAAGAGAATCTCATCTATCAGCAGTTAAAAGAATATTTAGATATTTAAAAGGAACTACTAATCTGGGTTTGTGCTTAAAGAAAAATGGTGATTACAGATTAGTTGGTTTTTGTGATGCTGACTATGCTGGAGATAGAATAGAAAGAAAAAGTACCAGTGGAGGATGTCACTTCATTGGAGCTAATCTAGTCTCATGGTCAAGCAAAAGACAAAGTACTATTGCCTTATCAACTGCTGAAGCTGAGTATATTTCAGCTGCTAGTTGCTGCTCACAACTTCTATGGATCAAACATCAATTGGAGGACTACAATGTGTTTGTAAGTAGTATTCCACTTATGTGTGATAATACTGCTGCAATAAATCTATATAAGAATCCAATATTGCATTCAAGGGCTAAGCATATAGAGATTAAACATCACTTTATTAGAGATTATCTGAAAAAAGGCATTATTGATATACAATTTGTGGATACTGACCATCAATGGGCAGATATCTTCACTAAACCTCTTGCGGAGGACAGATTCATATTTATTTGAAAACATCTTAATATGATTTGTGTAGATTAACTATGCGTCCAATGCATGTTAAATGTGGTCTAATAGGCATTGCGTCCATTGATCGTTTACATAGTTTTATCAGACTCGTCTATGCTATCTATTATTAAATTTGAATTAATTATTCTCCAAGACATATTTAACAATATCATTATGATGAGTCAGTTATTTCTATGATTACAATCAATAGCTTTTTACGGTTTCAAAAACCTGCGCCGCATCAGTACTCATTACTCCTTTCCTCACATGATTTCTTTTTTTTTTCTTTGGGAAATCTCTTCAAATTTGAAACCTTTTTAAGTATATTATTTCCCTATGAAAAACCTTTTGCAATCTTCTCTCTTTGAACTTTCGTGTGCTCTATTTCTTACTACCAAAACCTAAACTTCAAACCTCATCAATGGCTTCCTCTTCTGTTGCTTTCAATGTGGACAAGCTAAACCTTGCTACTGAGCACCACTTCAACTTTGGAATTTTGGAAGAATATAACTTAGATGTGAGTAAGAACATCAATGCTGCTGGTTGGGGAGGACTCTTCGTGGAAAAAGTCTCTCTACCCTAACCTAATTAGGGATTTCTGGAGAAACCTTCATGTAACAATTGCTGAAATTTTTGCTGAGGTACTTGGAAAAAGAATAGTGGTCTCTGAAAAGACCATCTCTGATGCTATCAACTGCGCTCAAGAAGGCGTGGTTTTTACTGATACTTGGGAGACGAACCTTGGTGGTTCTGAGGTAGTAGCTACTTTCTTGATGAAAAAAGATACTGTGAGAACTCATTCCTAGAAGTCAGTGGAGATGAAGGATGAGGTTCGCATTCTTCATAAGTTGCTGAACAAGGTTGTTTTGCACAAAACTGGGTCTAAGGACAACTTGTCAGCTCTACACAAGTTTTGTCTCTACCATCTCATCACTGAGAATAAACTCAACCTGCCCATAATTCTCTATGGAAGATTCAGGGATGTTGTTGTTCACAAGAAGAAGCTCTCTGCAATTCCATAATGTCACCTTCTGTCAAAGATATTCAAGTCTCAAGGAATCTATAACACTCTTGTTGCCAAGTCTCCTGAAGAGCAAGCAAGAATTCTAACTGAGAAGGGAATGTCTACTACTGACTTTAGGAAGATGAACATAGCCAACATGAATCTCAGCACATACACTGCTACTGCTTTGGCCAAAATAGAAGAGATGATGAATCTCAGCACATACACTGCTACTGCCTTAGTAGAAAGCTTAGAAAATAGGAATGATGTTGCTGTTGCACCTGAGTCTGCATACATACCCACACTACCATCACTACAAATCTCTTCACCACAAACAGTCTCACATGTCTACTCACCTGTACAAACCTCACCAAATAGACCATTTTTCCAACCCATAATACCTGCAGATGATCCCTGGTTCAATCAACCTGATGATGTAGGGATTAATCCTGGTGCCCCATTTCCCAAAATTCCAAGAACCAAATTTCCTTACACTAACCCTTCAGTTCTCCATGATGGCAAAGCTGAAAGCTGGGCCAAAGTCAAACGAGACTGGAAAATACTCTATCATAAACATGAACCTGAACCAGAGTCAACCAGACCTTTCTATCCCCTGCCTAAATATGAATATGAACCTGAATCTACCTACACCCCATGGCAGGTACCCATTCCCTATGTGCCAAACAACAAGACTCCTCTTCCATCCACTCTGCACAACCACATTGGACCTGCCCTAACTCACCTTCCACTACCAAAATTCCCACCAAGAAAAATATACCAAAACCTCATCAAATCCGCTCCTTTCAAACCCTTCACAGATGGTGTCAACAGGCACATCATACCTGTTTGGTCTACTGACCCTTACAAAGCCAAAGCTCCAACAATTATCCACAAAAGAACAGAAGGAAGACCTAAGTTCATTTTGGACAGAGAGACATCTTGGGTGACATTTAGACATCCAAGTATTTATGGCAAAGCTGTTAGTCTTTTGGACCACCTCTTATATGCTCTTTTGCAAAATGAATTTGAGCTGTCAAGATATGTTAGAGTTGCAAATTTTGTCCCTCCAACATGGTTGTTTCATACCAAGAAGACAAAGATTGGTGTCAAACCTTACGTGTTTGCTCCAAGACTACCTATGATAGGCTTGAACAAAGATAAGGATCTGAAGAAGAAAAGGAGCACTGCAAAGAAACCAGAAGACAATTCCTGCATGATCAATCCTGATTCTGTTGAACTTATTGATCAAAATATGATTGATTTCTGGTTGTCACAGCCAGTTGAAGACATAGATGAAGATACTGCAGTTGCTATTTAGTCAAATCACATGGTGGCTTGTGCAAAGGAAGCTTCATCCTTTGGTCTTAGTGAACAAGAGAAGAGAAGTATTCCAAAAGTTAGAGGAAAATGTAGACTCTCAAATGTCAGATTCTTCATTGACAAGGATACTCTTGGAATTCCTGTCATAAGTCCTGTCGATAAAGAAGACCCTGTCCACTGGGCTAAAGAGCTTCCTCCTCCTGTACTCACTGTTGCTTCATCACCACAACCATCTCCTCATTCTAAACATACTGAGGAAGAAATCATAGTTGAAGAACCAGATTTAAATTCTGATGTTGTTCAACCAGAAGCTGGGAATGAGGAAGTTGTTGAGTTTGCTCCTAGACCAAGCACTTCTGAAAAGCGCTCATCTCAGCCATTGTCTCTGACAATCATCCATCCACATGATCAACCTCAAAACTCTAGAGCTATAAGTACTTTTCAAGGTCAAGCACATGCTCAAGACAGTGCTGAAAGCTCAAGACCTTCTCTGCCTCAGAATTTTGAAGAGATTATTGGAAAGATCATAGAGGAGAGAGTCAAAGTGGAAATTAAGAAGCAAGTCAAGGAGCAAGTTGCTGAAGCCTTGGATCCAACGAATGTAATGATCAACCAAATGATAAGCATTTTATAGAGTTTCCAACAAAGTCACAATCTGCCACTTCAACCTCATCTACCTCCACCAAATCAGAACCCTCCTCCACCACCTCCACCCTCTTCTTGGCTTTCTTTTGTTTCTTTAAACTGACAATGATGGTCCACTCCTGTTTCCTTTTTGCTTGATGACAAAAAAGGGGGAGAAAGGATAGAATTATATATATATATATATATATATATATATATATATATATATATATATATATATATATATATATATATATATATATATATATAAAGTCAGTTTCTGGACATACATATCTGTTTTCACATGCATACTGTTTTATTGCATAATTCTGCTTGATATGAGATGATACTTTATTGCCCATTACTGTCTTTGATATATCTCTTTAGTTGGACTTATAAGCTCTGATAAAGTGTGTAGTTCTGATACTATGTTTTGTGTATGACCTGACAGATCTAATAAGTTAAAACTGATATGTGATGCTGCTTATTTGTTTTATTCTTTAAAGTTTGAATGTTGTGTCTTAGGGGGAACTTTGTAGCTCTCTTGGACTTTGCTCACTCAAATTCAGTTGGTTTTTGTCATCATCAAAAAGGGGGAGATTGTTAGAACCAAAGTGGTTTTGGATTAAAATAATCTCTTAAGTTTTGATGTTAACAAAAAGGTTAAATTTGTATGGCAAAGTGTTGTCAAAGATCTAACTTGTTTGTTATAAGTATGCAACGGCTACTTGATCTATACGAGTCAGAGGAACTTAAAATTTAAAGTATGGAATCTATCAGATTCTATTTCAATCCTCTAGACCAGTCTTCAACTCTTGGAAAAATTATGCGTCTTTAGCTTTATGGTAGACGAGATAGTTAAAATAAGAATAGACGAGGTCTTAAAATTAACTTAGGAAGACGCGTTACCAAGTCTAAAGAAAAATCAAGTAGATGAGACTTTGAAATATAACAAGTCCAAAGACTTGATAGACGGAGTAGTTTCACTAGACACCACGTCAGTAGATGAGCTCTTAAGTATAGCACGCCCAAACTCTCGGAACTAGACTAAAAGTATGTAGACGCATTATCAGTAGACGAGCCCGTCTCACTGATAAGTTAATCTTGCACGTCCAAAGACATGCGCGTCCAATAGTTTTAAAATGTGAACTCGTCCAATCTTACGTGTATTTATTTCAAATGACTGCTTATTTAATTCAAAGAATATATGTCTTTTTACCCTTGTTGCTTCTATTTTTTAAAATCTTTATCTCTTGGATAAAAGAACTTCGTACCATCGAAACCATAAACCTTTGTACTCTGTCAACTACTTTGTTGTAAAGATCAAGTCAAATACAAAGATGGAAAGTCAGAAAGCAACCTTTGGTACAACAGAGTAGTGACAGCTCTACTTTGAGCATTCCTCTGATAATCAAAAGCACTTCTCCAAGAAGCATATCAAGTTATCAGTCTCAACGGATACAATTTGAACACCGTTGAAGAAGATCAAGACAGAGAAGCACTTCAGCTTTATATACTTGAAGAATTTCAAGAAGAAAATAGACACACACACACGCAGAGACATATGCATTGACACATACAAGCTCTGATATCATAAGTGCAAAAATTCTATTGAATTTGTAGACATTGTTGATCTTAAACTTTCAAATCCTCACAAATAGTGAGTTTCTTAGATCAAATCAGTTAATCTCTTTGTTAGAGTTAGAGCCTAAAGAGGCTTGGTAGAGAAAGAATACTTGTAGCCTGAAGAGGTGTTGAATACTTGTAACTTATTTGGAGAATAGTTGATAAAACCTTAAGGTAGAAGGGACTGGACGTAGCTCTTGGTTGGAAGAGAGTGAACCAGGATAAAATACTTGTGTGATTCTTTTAACCCTTATCTTTTATAGTTTTTGGTTATACTAACTGTGGGGTTTTGAGTCTGAGTTTGTTAACTCTTCAAAAATGTTTTCCTGTTTGTGTGTTATTTCTATTGTTTTGCTTGTAAAAGTGTTTGAGAAAAGACTTTTTCGAAAATCTGTTAATAAACACAATTCAACCCCCTTCTTGTGTTTTCCTGTGTCAACTTCAGAACTATGTGATATAGTAATAAAGTTTGTCTGTAATAACTATTTTAAAAGTCATGGTCACACATAAGCTGATTTATGATTGGTTAATAATATAAAAAAAAATTATTCCAGAAAATATATCAAGACAAGATTAAACCCTTATTACAGTTCATAAAAAAACCCTTATTACAATATAATTATGAATAATAATTTTTTTCTTTTAATATAAAAAAAATATTTTTTACTTTCTTATATTCATATAAATATTGGCTATCCTAATTTTTCCATTTCATTATTTTCCTTTGCAGAACACCGAATTTTTTATTTTTTTTAAAAAGTTGTAAATTAATTTCATATCTTTCTCAATGTTTTCAATAGAAATTATCTCAATTATTTGGTATATTACATACTTATTTAATTTATAGTATATAATTTAAGTGTATATATATCATTTAACATATTTTCATTTTTCATATCTTAATTATGCATGGTGAAAATTTTAATTTTTTTATATTTATATTTAAATATATTTTGATATCTTCCGATTAATTGTTATTATTACTAAATCTTATTATCATTAATTTGTTTTCATAATTTGAATCGCACATGATTTCAAAATATCCCATATAAAAAGTTTGAATAAATTGATTCATTCTTTTATAAGGATGCTACTCCCATAAAGAGGATGATTGATCATCATCCTGACCAATTTACTGTATATATGCAATTGAATTAGAAGCACAAACTCCTCTTCTAAGGATCACACATGATTTTAAATTGTTTTTTTAATCAATATATTTTAAGTTGTTATATGTTTAAAATTATTTTTTATTCATGTATACAAAAAAATAATAAGTTTTATTCACATGCGATGAATTATTTTAAATCCTTTTCTTTTTTATACAAAATATGAATGGTTTATATCTTATGGATCTTTATTATTAAAAGAGATAGATACTACACTTTTTAATCTATTTATTTATTATCCTTCAAAAAAATCCATTTTTTTGGGACAAAAAAATCTATTTATTTATTACCTACATCTTTTTGCTCTTAAAATTTATGGTACAGTTTACTAAAATATATTTGGCTATTAGAGGCGAGACTTTGTATAATCTAAATGATAATTATAATATAATATTATTTATTTATTTATTTATTTTGACAAAATTTAATTAATTTTTTGGGTTACAATATTATTTAATTTTTTATTTTTTATTTACCTTATACAAGAATCAATATATGCAGTTTTGTATAATCTAATTTATTGATAAACTTTATAATTTTTATATAAACATTTTAAAAATTAAATATAAACAAATCAAGTAGTGTAAAATTATAACATATATTACATATGTATATCACGTTAAATTATTTTTTCGCATACATGTAAAAATATTTAATGAATAAATAAGAATTAGATTAATATTAAATTTTTTATAAAAGAAAAAATGTGCATTGCACATGCTATTACCTATGTTTTTAGGTCAAGTAGAATTTGTTTCTTCTAGCCCGTATCCCAAATCAATAATTTATATGAGCGTATCGATACCAGTAAAAAGATGGCTAAGCAATCTTAGCCTTCATAATCAATAATCAATTGTCTATATATCATAAACTACCATCTTTTACGAATCCTTCTTAAATAAAGATATTTTGGGATCATATCTCCCTCATAACCTTGATTCTAGTTATTTATAAATTGTATCTTGTCACATACAACTTGATTTACAAGTAAGCGTGCTCTATAAATAAAGGGCCAAGTCACACTCAGTTATGCATGAATCACCACGAGAGGTGAAATCAAGTACACACCTCTAATTGTGTCCCTCATCAAGTTGCTCCCAAATGATCCTCAACCCCAAATGCTCGTCCAGGTCATGCTCCTCTACACCCAAATGCTCCTCCTCCAAACACCCAACCTCCAAACGCACGTTAAAGTTCGTCCTATGGAAGAAGAGCAGTGAAGAGATCTTAATATGAAGTAATCAAGAATTCTTATGTTATATTTTGGAATAAGTTTGTCAATGACATTTGAATTTTTTTTTATCTATTTTTTTGCTATAATATTTTACCTATATATTATTACTTGACAAGGTTAAATGCCCTTGTTAACTTTCCTTGTTCTAAATAATTTTGAATTTATTATTCAATAAAAACTTATTGAGAGTTTTTATTAAATCATATACCTTGGATACATTCATCCTTGCATGCTTAAATTCATTGTGAAACACGTATTAAAAAGTTGCATGTGATGCGTGCCCCAAAAATTTAATGGATTAAATAATTTAAATGAAATCAATTATAATGTTGAAATCAATTATAATTTAAATGAAATACATGCGTGATTTCAAATTATGGAAATAAATGAGTGAAATTAAATTTATTAATAATAGCAATTAATTAGTAGAACAGAAAAAGTAATAAAATATAAATATAAAAAATTAGGTCTAAGTTTTTTTTCCCGTCATGCATGATTAGTATATAATAAATAAAAAATATATTAAATGAAAATATATTTAAATGAATAGTATCAAATGGAAATATCAAATATGTGATATAGTAAAAAGGTTTGACTATAGTAACTATTTTAAAAGTCATGGCCACACATAGATGATTTATGATTGGTTAATAGTGTAAACATATGTACTCTTGACAATATATCAAGATTGAACCCTTATTATAATAAAATTATGAATAATAAAAATTTTCACATAATATAAAGAATTTATTTATTTTGACTAACATAATATAAAGAATATTATTTATTACTTTCTTATATTCATCTAAATATTGGCTATGCTAATTTTTTCATTTAATTCGTTTCCTTTGCAGAATATCGATTTTTAACTTCTGAATTAATTGAATATTTATGACGTGGGAGATTCATTTTCATTGTCATTTATGCGTATAGTATTGAATATTTATGACGTGGGAAATTCATTGTCATTGTCATTTATGCGTATAGTGCGTATGTACAATAATGGTGATATCCTAATATCCGTGGAACACCCTCATCAGTTGCAAGCAATTATGTATAATCAGAGGGACAATAAAACTTTCTGCAATATATACACTTCATGGATCTGATTGCTTATATGAATTTCTTTATAAACTTGTTTATTGTTTTAATCCTTCTTGTTTTATGATTTAGTTTCGCTATTTTGTTGGGTAATTGTTTATTCACTATTTCTAATGATTCGATTGTTTGGATGGAAAAAAAAATTAATTGAATATCTTTTTCAATGACTTCAATAGAAATTATCTCAATTATTTAGTATATCACAGACTTATTTCCATTTTATAGTAGATCATTTAAGTGTATATTTATATTTTAATATATTTTCAGATCTTCCAATTAATTGTTAGTGTCACTAACTCAGGCTGTTTCACCAAAAAGTCTGCATACAAACACTTGGAGAGGATAGCTATTTCAAACCAGCAAGCAATAGTCATTAGTTCAGAGGCGACAGGCCACAGAAGCTCTGTGGAAAAGCAAAGTCCCTAATAAAATTCTGGCTTTTGCATGGCAAGCATTTTTGGGCAGGTTACCAACAAAGGATAACCTTCTAAAAAGAGGGGTTTTAAATGGAAGTGGAAACCTCAGCTGTGTTTTCTGTAACTGCGGTTTGGAGGATTCAGAACACTTGTTTTTGTCATGCTTGTTTGCTCAAAGAGTTTGGTCTAAAGGATATATGTGGGTTGGTGTTTCGGTGGTTCAACCAATGAACTTGGATGAACATTACATTCAGCACAGAGGGTTATTTGCGGGTAAGAACAGGAAAAGAAGAGGAGGTTTCATCTGGCACGCAGTGGTATGGACTTTGTGGAATGAAAGAAATGCTGCAATTTTTGACTTGATAGTATGTAGATCTGGGAGTTGGTTTTCAATTTCTGCAATGTGCGCTGCGCTGTCTGTCCTGCACATTACTAGGTTTCCAACATTCAATAATTTATTTTCATAATTTGAAATCACACATGATTTCAAAATATCCCATATAAGAAGTTTGAATGAATTGATTCATTCTTTCACATTGATACTACTCCCATAAAGAGGATGTCGATCAATATCCTGACCACTTTACTACATATATGCAATTGAAGTAGAATCACAACCTCCTCTTCTAATGACCTAAAACATATCATGATTGAAAGATGATGTTTAATTTCAATTAACTATAGTTTATGATTTTGGCTAATAGCCTATTAGGATATATATATATATATATATATATGTATATATATATATATATACACACTTATATTTTAAGTTGTTTTTTTAATCAATATATTTTAAGTTGTTTTTTTTACAGATATATTTTAAGTTGTTATAGGTTGGGTCTTCCTAATTTCAGGTTTAGGTGATTGTTTTGCATTGCTTTGGTTTATGTCTCCCCATGTATTTTACTTTTTTGTATTGTTTTCTCTCTTTTAATAAATTTCTAGTATGATGCATATGATTGGTAGTGATTGTGGTGTCAATATAGTTGGGATTGCTTCTATTATTCTGATGCCTTTGCATGCTACCTTTGCCTAAAGGAATATATATATATAAAGTTGTTATACATTCTTTCTTTCTTTTTTTCCGGTTACATTCAAATTTATGTTTTTTTGGTAGATGGACGAAAAGAAACTAAAAGAAAGCCAAAAAAAAAAATTACATCCTCAAAAAGGCAACCCTAGTCGCATCAGCTAAGAGAAGGTTGCTCATCTCATGTGGTGCCGTATCAATAATATTCAATCTATCCTCCTGAGACACACTCATTTTAGCTGGATAGTCAGCACATTGATTTCCCTCTGGAAGAGTGTCTTCCATTGAAACAGTCCAATTCAGTCTAAGCTTATCTTTAACTTGTTGAATCAAAGAAGCATATCAGTGATGCATATTGATAGACTCTTTAATAAGACTCATAACATTCAAAGAATCTGTATAGCAAATGACTTTTGAAAAGCCCATGTTCCAAGTGATGTCCAATCCATGTAAAAGAGCTAAAATTTCTGCATGAAGAATATTATAGTCACCTATGTAGCCAAAGAACCCAGATATCCAGCCACCAAGATGGTTTCCCTTCCCAGGGTATCACATTTAAGTAACTTGTTACGGAAATACGCTCAATAAAATATTGCTGGTTACTTTCGGAAAATAATATTTTCTTATAAGGAAAAAATCTCGGGTGTATAAATTTTCTTTAATGGAAAGCTCTAGAAACATGATACACAAATTAAATTAGTGAAGTCATATTGAATATCTTTACACATTCATAACAAGGTTGCGACTACATACACTATTTTCCGCTAACTTGGTCAATCTCTCAGGCAAACGAACAGTTGATCTTTGGAATAGACAACAACTCCTTGCGAGTGATCTATAACACTTGACACAGAGGTCTCTCATGCTCCTCGTGACTTTTAGAGTAAACGAGAACATCATCGACGAAGATGATGACTAACTTATCGAGAAATGGAAGAAAATTCCATTTCTTGAAGTCTAACCCGGCTAACTTCGTAGGCGATACCCTACACAAAGCAGTTTAGATCTGGCTAAATCTAGAAACTAGATCAATCAAAAACTCAATATCCTCCGTCAGTACAAACTTGGAACATTCTTAGAAAATTTTCCCAAAAATTTTCCATGACAGGTACCTTATCTAAATATCTGACACAATTTCCAAAGGAACGAATGAACGTGTCAATATGAACAAAAGTACCCTTTACAAAACATGAGTTCTCACAAGGTCTTAACCCAATCAGAACTCACCAAAATATACGTACTTGTGTGTCAACACACATTGTTTCAACCAAGAAACAATTCAAAGAAGGTTCAACCAGAGATCATACAACAAAAACCTAACAGACCTATTTCCCAAGGTTCCCGAAAGACTCGACCAGCTCTGATACCACTAATGCGACACCCCATTCCCAGGGTATCACATTAAAGTAACTTGTTACGGAAATACGCTCAATAAAATATTGCTGGTTACTTTCGGAAAATAATATTTTCTTATAAGGCAGAAAACTCGGGTGTATAAATTTTCTTTAATGGAAAGCTCTGGAAACATGATACACAAATTAAAGTAGTGAAGTCATATTGAATATCTTTACACATTCATAACAAGGTTGCCACTACATACATTGTTTTCTCAAATAATCTCATTTTCAAAAGAGAAAATCATAATAAGAATAACTTACAATCTCATAGTTGTTGTTTTTTTGTACAACTCAACCAAGATTCCTAAGCTGGTCACTCTACAAGATAGTTATTGGAAATACCCTCGTGACATTTCCACTAACGAATACTTCTTCAAGCATCTAGAAGTTAAGTCCTCGAATGACTCAGTGAATTCCTTCGCTTCATCCGTACTAGTGTACCAAAGTACTACCTTAGTCTAGAATAAACCTGATATATTTGTAAGGGTGAGTTACTTATATATGAGTTTTGATAAGACAACCCCATGCACGACACACAAACAGCATATACCATGTATTCACAGCATACAAAAATTATCTAAACAGTAGAATAATTTTATCAAAAGGGTTTCATACCCGACAATCATCGTCATTTTATAAAAATGCATGACACTTATATTCAAGCTCTATTTTGATACCCAATCTCCGGAGATCCCAACTTCTTTCAAATGAGCTGATCAGGCTCAAAAACACGTTCATCTCCACCTCATGTGACCATTGCTCAAACAGCTATTGCAACTGTTCACATGACTCCTCTGTGACAACCACTCAAAAAGCTATTGCAGTTGTACACAGATTACATTGTCAGATGATGAGTGTGATTTCACCTCATATTTCATGTACATTTTGCATGCATTTTTCATATAGTTTAGGCAATTTTAATTTGATTTTTGTTAGTTTTTACCTTGGAATGGGTAAGGCGGTTTTGTGGTGTTGTTTTGCATAAATTAAGGATTAAATGCTCAGGATCAACCATCATGGAGCTTGGATGAAGATAGAGCTTTAAAAGTAAAGAAAATGAGCCAAACTGAACCCATCACGGCCTAGCCGTGATGACCATCACGGCCGTGATCAAGCAGAGCTGAAAAGAAAGAAGGCAAAAGTCAGAACCGGTCACGGCCTAGCCGTGATGCCCATCACGGCCGTGATAGGTCAGCTGAACCAGACCCTCAATAGGAAGAACTGATCATGGACTAGCCGTGATGAGCATCACGGCCGTGACAGACCAAAAATTGAAAGCGCGCCCATGGCAGAACCCGTCACGGCCTGGCCGTGATGGCCATCACGGCCGTGACGCGCATTATTTGAATCCAATTCTATAAATAAGGCATCAGGGGCAGAACAAAGGAGGGGACTTTACCCTAGAGGAGACTTTTACCCTAGAGAAACTTTTCAACCTAAAAAGACATCTTCTCTGGACCAGAGGCTGCTGTGACGGCTGTGGAAAGTTTCCATGGAGTTTTTTTCTCTCCCTTGTCTCTATTGTTTTGATTTTGGCTTTCTCTATGACTATGAGTAGCTAAATTCCCTTTTTGTTGGGATTAGATGTAGCTAAACCGAATCTCATGTATTTGCCTTGATTTATTAATCTGTGTTTATGCTTTTGTATTACTGTTTCATTCCTATTCTTAATGCTTTTTGTGGTTTGATCACCCATGAATTGTTCTTGAGATTTGATTTGCAATGGGGACATTCTTATCATTTCTTGATCTGGAATTAATCACCTAGTAAACCTTGCATCTAGGAATGGATTTAGGTTTATTAGTAATCGTGTAATCCCTACTCTTAATGCAAATTCACTAATTGGGCCACCTAAGGAATTAGGGTTTAATTAGGGGATTTAGGCTCTTGTCACCTAAGGAATTAGGACTTGAGTAATCTTGTGGGTTGATTTTAATATTTGAAGCATAAGTTGGATTGGTGGTCTTGGTATTTCTTGAGGCAAAGGTTTAGTGAAATTTAACCCCAACATCTTACATCATATTTGAAGAATCCCCTTTTCGCATTCCAAGTGTTTGATAAAAAGCCAAAAAGAAATTGTTCCTTTTATTTTGTTTATTTTGAATTTTAACTCTTATTGGGCTTGGTATTTAGTATTGAGCTCCCTTCCATCCAAAGATTCGCTTAGATAGTAGTTGATTTGTTACGTGCTAGTACTTGTCTCGGTCCTCGTGGGAACGATATCCCTCTTACCTCTTTATTACTTGTACGACTAGGTATACTTGCCTAGATTTCGTCTCAAAAAGTTTTTGGCGCCGTTGCCGGGGACTGTGTTTCAATATTAGCATACCCATTTCGATTACTAATTTAAGCACAATTTTATTGTTATTTTTTTCTGTTTTACTATCTGTTTCTCTTTGCTGTCATTTAGTGCTAACAGTCTTGGTCTCTAGACTTTTGTGCATGCGAGGTATTATCCCAGCTGACCAACTTCTCTACGATCCAGAAATAGAAAAAGCGACTAGGAAGAATCAGAGTCAAGCAAGACAGGGGAAGTTATTAGCACAACAAGAAAGAGAACAAGAGACCTCCACTTCACAAGTTCATCAAGAACCACTTGAGATGGCAGGCAATGGTGAGGGTGCTCCACGGAGGACACTTGGAGATTATGCCAACACAAATGTCAATTGGCATGTCACTAGCATAGTGAGGCCTCTAGTGAATTCCAACAATTTTGAGATCAAGCCGGCTCTCTTGAATATTGTGCAGCAAAATCAATTTGCCGGGAAGGAGAAGGAGGATCCTAATAATCATGTCTCCAACTTCATTGAGTTATGTGATACGGTGAAGATAAATGGTGCCACCGATGATGCAATTCACCTAAGGTTGTTTCCTTTCTCTCTAAGAGATAGAGCCAAGGCTTGGCTCCAATCTCAACCAAGAGGGAGCATCACTACATGGGATGACTTAGAGGCTAAATTTCTTGCAAGGTTCTTTCCCGCCTCAAGATTTGTGAAGACACGGGGTGATATCACAAGCTTTGCTCAACAAGAGGGTGAGACTCTTCATGACACATGGGAGAGGTTCAAAGACTTACTACGAAGATGTCCAAATCATAGGTTTGATGATCTTGTCCAAATGCAAACATTTTGCAATGGATTGAGGCCGTCAACTAAGCTTATGTTGGATGCCTCAGCTGGAGGTTCCATGAACACAAAGACACCGGAGGAAGCATTGACTTTGATAGAAGCTATGGCATCTAATGACTATCTGATGCATCATGACCGAGGTACCACATCAAGAAAGGGAGTGTTGGAGTTAGACTCACAAACTTCACTTTTGGCTCAAAATAAGCTTATGACACAACAACTTGAGTCCATTACCAAGCAACTAGCTCAACTCCCACAACAACTCCAAACCATTCAAGGGACAACCATGCCACCTCAACAGGTAATGATAGGTGATTTTTGTGGAGGAGATCATGATAATGGAAATTGTGAGGCCAGACCTAGTTCCCATGAGGAAGCTAATTATATGGAGAACTATGGGCGGCAAGGTAACAACCAATATTCTAACAATTACAACCAAGGGTGGAGGAATCAAACAAGTTTTGGTTGGAAACAAGATGCCGGACAAGCAAGTAAGCCTCATCCCACACAACCGCCTCAAGACCGGACTTCTATCTTGGAGAACACCCTCAATCAATTCATGCAAATGTCCATGTCAAACCAGAAAAACACCGATGTTGCCATAAAAAACTTGGAGGTTCAAATTGGACAAATTGCAAAGCACCTAGCGGAACAATCTAGCGGCAATTTTTCAGGTAATACTCAAATAAATCCTAAAGAGCATTGTAAGGCTGTTGTTTTGAGGAGTGGTAAAAGTCTTGAGAAAGTGAGCGGTGAGCCTTTGTTGAAAAATAAGAGAGTTGCTGAAAAAACCGTTGAGTGCTGAAAAAAAAGCGAAAAATGAGGAAAAAGGCAAAGAGGTTGTAATAGAGGAAGAAGAAAAAGATAGTGAAAAAGACAAGAGAGAAAAGTTAGTGGATGAAAATTCAATTTTAAGGAGGAGTAAAAGTCAGATTTTGAAAGATGGGGACAAGCCTCAAGAGATCCCTTCTTATGTAAAGTTGCCATATCCTCAATTAAGCAAGAAGAAGGAGAAGGAAGAGCAATTTGCCAAATTTCTTGATATCTTTAAGAGGTTACAAATCAACATACCCTTTGCTGAAGCACTAGAGCAAATGCCAACTTATGCAAAGTTCATGAAGGAGTTACTTACGAAGAGAAGGAGGTTTAAAGAAGATGAGACTGTTGCCTTGACAGAAGAATGTAGTACGATACTTCAAAGGAAGCTACCTCCAAAGCTTAAAGATCCTGGTAGTTTTACAATCCCTTGCACAATTGGGAGTGTTGCTATTGGGAAGGCCTTGTGTGACTTGGGGGAGAGTATTAATTTGATGCCGCTTTCAATCTTGAACAAGCTTGGAGGTGGTGAAGTGAAACCAACAAGGATGGCTTTGCAACTAGCCGATAGATCAATCAAGCGTCCTTTTGGTATTATGGAAGATGTTTTGGTTAAAGTGGATAAGTTTATCTTCCCAGCGGATTTTGTGATATTAGACATGGAGGAGGATGCAGAAGTTCCACTTATATTAGGGAGACCTTTTCTAGCAACTGGTCGTGCTTTGATAGATGTACAAAAAGGCCAACTTCGACTTAGAGTGCAAGATGAAGAGGTTACTTTCAATGTATTTGAAGCTATGCATCGCCTGAGTGATGAGGAGAATTGTTTTCGCATGGACATTGTGGATGTAGTGGCTAAATAAGTCTTTGCACATCAGTACAACTCCTCTACTCTTGAGAAGGTAATTATGAACTCTATTGAAAATCTTGATGAGAGAGAGGAGAAGGAAATAGAGGAGTGTTTGTGTGATTGGGAAGCTCAACCCAATCAACTTGCTGTCAATACTAAGAAAGAAGAGCTCCAAAAGGATGAAGTCCAAGAGAATCTCAAGTTAGAGCTTAAACCTCTACCTCCCCACTTGAAATATGTGTTTCTTGGTGAGAATGATGAAAATCCTGTCATAGTGAGCAATGTATTGTCCAAATTGGAAGAGGAGAAACTTGTAAGGGTGCTTAGAGAGCATAAAACAGCTATTGGATGGTCCATCTTAGATTTGAAAGGTATTAGCCCTACATTTTGTATGCACAAGATCATGATGGAGGATGAATTTAAATCGGTGGTCCAACCGCAAAGGAGGCTCAATCCTACAATGAAAGAAGTGGTAAGGAAGGAGGTGCTGAAACTCCTTGAAGCCGGAATGATCTATCCGATTTCCGATAGTGCTTGGGTGAGTCCGGTACAAGTGGTTCCCAAGAAAGGTGGCGTGACCATTGTGAAAAGCGAGAAGAATGAGTTAATCCCAACTAGAACGGTCACCGGTTGGCGAATGTGTATAGATTACCGGAAGCTAAATCAAGCTACTAGGAAAGATCACTTCCCACTTCCATTCATGGACCAAATGTTGGAGAGGTTGGCTGGGCAAATTTTATTATTGTTTCTTGGATGGTTATTTGGGTTATAACCAAATTACGGTTAACCCGGAAGACCAAGAGAAAACTGCCTTCACATGTCCTTTTGGAGTTTTTGCCGATCGGAAGATGCCTTTCGGTCTTTGTAATGCGCCTGCAACATTTCAAAGGTGCATGCTTTCCATTTTCTCTGATATGGTAGAAAAATGCATTGAAGTTTTTATGGATGATTTTTCTGTTTTCGGTTCCTCTTATGATAATTGATTGTCTAACCTTGTTGCTGTGTTAAAGAGGTGCATGTACACCAATTTAGTCTTAAATTGGGAGAAGTGTCATTTTATGGTGCAAGAGAGTATTGTGCTTGGGCACAAGATTTCAGCTAAGGGAATCGAGGTGGATAAATCCAAGATTGATGTAATTGAGAAACTACCTCCACCAGTGAATGTCAAGGGTGTGAGGAGTTTTCTTGGTCATGCAGGCTTTTACCGGCGGTTCATCAAAGACTTCTCAAAGATAGCCAAGCCGTTGTGTAGCCTTTTGAACAAGGACACACCATTTGTGTTTGATACTGCTCGCCTTACTTCTTTTCAGATTTTGAAAGAAAAGTTGATCACCGCTCCCATTCTTGTTGCACCCAACTGGGAGTCACCATTTGAATTAATGTGTGATGCCAGTGACTACACAGTTGGGGCAGTTTTGGGACAGCGAAGGGAAAAGTTTTTCCATGCCATTCACTATGCTAGCAAGGTTCTCAATGAGAACCAAATAAATTATGCAACAACTGAAAAAGAGTTGCTAGCCATAGTGTTTGCATTGGAAAAATTTCGTTCATACTTGATTGGGTCACAAGTCACTATTTTTACTGATCATGTTGCAATTAAATATTTGTTGACTAAGTTAGATTCAAAACCAAGACTCATAAGGTGGATTTTATTGTTGAAGGAATTTGACTTAGTCATTAAGGACAAAAAGGGGCAGCGAAAATGTGGTGGCTGACCACTTATCTCGGTTAGTGAATGAAGAGGTTACTGCAAAAGAAAAGGACATTCGGGATGAGTTCCCGGATGAGGCCTTATTTCTGGTGCGTGAAAGACCATGGTTTTCCGACATGGCAAATTTCAAGGCAGCCAACATTGTTCCAGAGCACCTCACTTGGCAACAAAAGAAAAAATTCTTCCGAGATGCCAACCATTTCATGTAGGATGACCCATTTTTGTTCAAGGTTGGACCGGATGGCTTATGGAGGAGGTGTGTGAGTCAAGAGGAAGCAAAGAGTATTTTGTGGCATTGCCATAACTCTCCATATGGTGGACATTACAATGGGGATAGGACAGCTGCAAAGGTCCTCAACTGGGCTCTTTTGGCCCTCAATCTTCAAGGACTCTTACAATCATGTGAAGAGTTGTGACAAGTGCCAAAGGACCGGGAACATATCTAAAAGGGATGAGATGCCACTGCAAAACATATTGGAGGTTGAAGTATTTGATTGTTGGGGCATAGATTTTATGGGTCCACTTCCACCTTCATTCTCCAATCAATATATCTTAGTAGCGGTGGACTGTGTTTCTAAATGGGTGGAGGCCATTGCAACACCGAAGAATGATGCACAAACAGTAATCAAGTTCATCAAAAAGAACATTTTTGCCCGGTTCGGTGTCCCAAGGGTCCTTATAAGTGATGGGGGATCTCACTTCTGCAACTCACAACTGAAAAATGTGTTGACCAAGTATGATGTGAGGCATAAGGTGGCATCTCCATATCATCCTCAAACAAATGGGCAAGTGGAGGTCTCTAACCGGGAGATTAAGCGAATTCTGGAAAAAATTGTGGCCACTTCAAGAAAAGATTGGGCAAAGAAGCTTGACGATGCTATGTGGGCTTACCGGACTGCATTAAAAACTCCTCTGGGCATTGAAGTTCTTGAATTTTGATGCCACTCTGGCGGGTGAGAAAAGAGTCCATTAGCTGCATGAATTAGAGGAGATGCGCCTTAATGTATATGAGAATGCAGTTATTTACAAGCAGCGAGTCAAGACTTATCATGACAAGAAGATCGTGATGAAAGCATTTCAGCCGGGACAACAAGTTTTATTATTCAATTCCCGGCTGAGATTGTTTCCGGGCAAGTTGAAGTCTAAGTGGTCGGGACCGTTCATTGTCAAAGAAGTCTCATCTCATGGAGCTATAGAAGTGGAGGATCCTACTTCAAAAAGAACCTTCAAAGTCAATGGCCAAAGGCTCAAGCCCTACTTGGGTGGTGACATCGAGAGATTGACCACAGCTGTGCGCCTTCGTGATCCTTGAGATCATCGGCCCGTCAAGCTAGTGACGTTAAAGAAGCGCTTATTGGGAGGCAACCCAAGTTTTCTTTTCCTTTTCCATTTGTTTTTTATTTTAACTCTTGAATAATTTGAGAAGATCAAGTGGAAAAAGGTCATAAATTAATAGATATGTTAAGTGTTTCCAGGTTATGAAAGCAGAAGAGCAAAAAGGGTAAGGACAAACAAAGTCAGCAACCATCATGCCCAGGCCGTGACACTGGTCATGGCCGTGATGAGCTAACCATGAAAACCAGAAAGGATCATGGCCCAGCCGTGATACCCATCACGGGCGTGATTAGAGAATCCTGAAGATCAGAGAGCATCACGGCCTAGCCGTGATGGAGGTCACGACCGTGACAGGCCAGCTCCTATGGACCAGAATTGATCACGGCCTACCCGTGATGAGCATCACGACCGTGACACATTTTCCAGCATCCCTTTGCCTAGGCATGTGAGCCAACACCCGCTACCACCTCAGTGAGTTGTTCCATTTTTCTCCTCTCTCCGACTTGATTATTTACATTGGGGACAATGTAAGTTTTTAAGCTTGGGGTAGGGGTATTTTTGCAAATTTTTGAATTTTTGCATTTCTCATGTTGCATTCATATATGCATAGTTTTGCATGATCACATGATTAGATTGTCCCTTGCTTAGATTATGCATCCAATTGTGAGAACTTAGTGTCAATTAAATTGAGATAGTGAATTTTTGAACCCATTTTTTTTTATTCTTGTGATAAGGCTACAAATAAAAAAATGCTTGAGATGATCTTTGATAGTTGATAATTAGCATGTGGTTCCATAGATTTGTGTTTCTCATTGATTTTTGAACTACTAAATGTGAGATTTTTGAGCCAAAAAGGGGTACTCACTAAATCTACCCTATTCTTTTTGATAGAGTGTTTTAATTCCTCTTGGATTGTATTCTCTAGAACTTGACTTGAAACCGTTTTGAAGCTTAAAAATTTTTGAAAACATTTTTGAAAATGATTGAGACACTAGGTATTTTTCCGGCCTTCTAAGCTTTGATTGACTAAATGCTACCCCTTAGTTGCCCAATTTTGAGCCTGAAAGAATAAAATACTTTTCTTGGTATGGCACCTTTTTAAAGTATTACAAAAAGGGTAAAAAAGTAGTTTGAAAAAGTATGGGATGAGAAAGTTAGAAAAATATTTCTCTTGAATTGAAAATCCCCTCTTCTCCAAAAAAAAATAAATAGAGAAGGGGATGACAAAAGGCAGTGAGAAATAAAATAAAAAGAAAGAAAGAAAGGTGGAAAAATGAATCAAAACCCCAAAAGGTATTTTAGAAGGTGTCATGCTTTGCAATGCTTGATATTTTGTTTAGCCTTCTTGAAATTTCCTTTTCTTGATTTCCTCACCTAACGATTAATCCCATGACCCCGTTACAACCAAAGTAAAAGACCTCTTCATTCTTATGTGTTTTCATTAATAAAGTAGCGATTTGGTTGATAGTCAAGCTTATGGTAGAATTCATTCCTTGAGGAAATTGAGCGAATTATCATATATCCTTAAACACTTGAGTGAGGTGAGAAAGAGTGCCCGAATCAGTGAGAATAGGAGTCTAGGAAACCTAAACTTCTAATTGGACTTGGAATTGATCGTCTCTTGGTGAATTATTTGAAAATGCCTGTTACTTGGATTAGTTACTCGGGTTCTTGATTCACTATCCACACTCTGATTATTTATATCTTCTGGCCTTAGTGATTGCTTGAGGACAAGCAAATGAACAAGCTTGGGGTGATTTGATGAGTGTGATTTCACCTCATATTTCATGTACATTTTGCATGCATTTTTCATATAGTTTAGGCAATTTTAATTTGTTTTTTTGTTAGTTTTTACCTTGGAACGGGTAAGGCGGTTTTGTGGTGTTGTTTTGCAGAAATTAAGGATTAAATGCTCAGGATCAACCATGATGGAGCTTGGATGAAGATAGAGCTGGAAAAGTGAAGGAAATGAGCCAAACAGAGCCCATCACGGCCTAGCCGTGATGACCATCACGGCCGTGTTCAAGCAGAGCTAAAAAGAAAGAAGGCAAAAGTCAGAACCGGTCACGGCCTAACCGTGATGCCCATCACGGTCGTGATAGGTCAGCTGAACCAGACCCTCAACAGGCAGAACTGATCACGGCCTAGCCGTGATGAGTATCACGACCGTGACAGACCAAAAATTGAAAGCGCGACCATGGCAGAACCCGTCACGGCCTGGCCGTGATGGCCATCACGGCCGTGACGCGCATTATTTGAATCCAATTCTATAAATAAGGCATCAGGGGCAGAACAAAGGAGGGGACTTTACCCTAGAGGATACTTTTACCCTAGAGAAACTTTTCAACCTAAAAAGACATCTTCTCTGGACCAGAGGCTGCTGTGACGGCTGTGGAAAGCTTCCTTGGAATTTCTTCTCTCCCTTGTCTCTATTGTTTTTATTTTGGCTTTCTATATGATTATGAGTAGCTAAATTCCCTTTTTGTTGGGATTAGATGTAGCTAAAGATAATCTCATGTATTTGCCTTGATTTATTAATCTGTGTTTATGCTTCTGTATTAGTGTTTGATTCCTATTCTTAATGCTTTTTGTGGTTTGATCACCCATGAATTGTTCTTGAGATTTGATTTGCAATGGGGACGTTCTTATCATTTCTTGATCTGGAATTAATCACCTAGTAAACCTTGCATCTAGGAATGAATTTAGGTTTATTAGTAATCGTATAATCCCTACTCTTAATGCAAATTCACTAATTGGGCCACCTAAGGAATTAGGGTTTAATTAGGGGATTTAGGCTCTTGTCATCTAAGGAATTAGGACTTGAGTAATCTTGTGGGTTGATTTTAATATTTGAAGCATAAGTTGGATTGGTGGTCTTGGTATTGCATGAGGCAAAGGTTTAGTGAAATTTAATCCAAACATCTTACATCATATTTGAAGAATCCCCTTTTCGCATTCCAAGTGTTTGATAAAAAGCCAAAAAGAAATTGTTCCTTTTATTTTGTTTATTTTGAATTTTAACTCTTATTGGGCTTGGTATTTAGTATTGAGCTCCCTTCCATCCAAAGATTCGCTTCGATAGTAGTTGATTTGTTACATGCTAGTACTTGTCTCAGTCCTCGTGGGAACGATATCCCTCTTACCTCTTTATTACTTGTACGACTAGGTATACTTGCCTAGATTTCGTCTCAACATCGGATAATCCACCTCAACCTCATGTGACCATTGCTCAAACAGCTATTGCAACTGTTCACACGACCCCTCTGTGACAACCACTCAAACAGCTATTGCAGTTGTACATAGATACATAACCACTCAAACAACTATTGTAGCTTAATCATATGGCCCCTTATGACAACTATCCAACTATTGTTGTAGTCATACACATGGTAACTCATTGGTCCACACAGAATCCCAATGATCAAATGGAAACATAGTCCATAACAGATACATTGATCCACTCAGGACTCAATGATCATAACACATGACACGTCTGCCAGCTATGCATGAGAAAAACATTTATTCTCGTTTCATTTTCTTTGTCATAATAATCTTTCCTCGTCGAATCCCAAAGCTAACGACCATGCTTAATTTTTTTATTAAGACTTTTCACTTAAACAAACACAGGACACACAGTCCAAATGTTTTAAACTCAATACAGGACACACAATCCGAGTGCTCAATCGCAAAGCCCTAAACTGATGCACCAGTCTTAGGCTCGCGGATATGGAACTCACATTTTCCACATCAAATTTAGGACACACAGTCCACAAAATCATTGCAGGACACTCAGTCCAATTACACAGATCCCTGATCTACATGTCCACAAAACACTAGAAACTCGACGTCTCGGTTCCTAGGTTCGTTTATCCTTTGTAAAACATTTCACTCTGTGAAAAACAAATACAAAACCAAATCTCCGAAAACTTATCCAAGTTTAGCGGAATAATTTCATTGAATAAAAATTCTCTTACAGAAATTCTTTTCTGTTAAAACGTTGATAAAACATGAAAATCATTGATAAATTCTTTTCTTTCCAATCACTTCATTTCTGAAAATAGTTCTCAATAAACGTCGACTTTTAAAAAGTCCTTTCTAAATGAAATAAAATAAAATCTCATTCTCAAAATTTCTCATAAAAATATTTTTATAACTTAAATGACTTTTCTATCATAAGTAGTTGTTGTGACTGCTATATAATGTTATTTTCGGAACTTAATCACTTTAAATAACATTTTATAATAAAATTGAATTTATTTTGGAAAAATTAGAGCCTGTGAAAAATTTCACAGTTTCGCCCTTACTGTCACTTATTGACACAGTTTCCACAAAAATATTATTAAAATAATATTTTTCCACTTTTTCTCAAAATTACTTAAATTAATCACTCTGATTAATTATTCAAGCTTATTAAGCTTTTATCCTCAAATTAATTTAAACACTGACCAATGTCAGGTTTCTCAATCCAACACTTAACAGCAGATAAATTTCAATCACAGAATAGCATGACATATATCAATTCATGACATACATCACAATTATAATATAACCAAATAATTATAATCATGTAAATCCACATATCACATAAACTCAATTACTCAGGTAAGTATCTAATCAATCCAGCAGTTAATAGTAAACAATGTAATATCATAAAATATTTTTACAGAAAATTAACAAACGACTCCAACAATAGGCATGTGATTATCTTAAACTCCTCGGGCATACTCCCCTTACCTTTTGAAGATTCGAACTAGCAGATTCAAGTAATCTCCCTATCCCGATCCGATTCTCCTCCGCCAGCTTAAGTCAAACTAACTTGAACGATTCCTTCAAACGAATTGCAACCAAAATAAATCAAATCAAACAACAACATACTTAGATCATGAAAGTTAGGTTTTGGCCTCAACAATTTTTTCTAGGTTAGGAAAGTTGAAAATTTGTTAACTTAGGGATTTATGATCCATAAGTAACTTAAACATGATTAAGTACTTAAACCAAGATCATGAACTAAGAACATGGAATAAACTCATCTAGTTCCAAGAACTAGGGTTTCGGTTTTTCTCAAGATCATAGGCTAGAGGTTTTAAAATTTTCTCAACTCTTGGATTTAATCAACATATAAAACATAGAGTTGGATTTAAGTGTCACAAGACAACTTTTGAATCCAAATTCATCCAACCACAAAATTTAGGGTTTCGGCCCTTTTGAAACAAATATGTTAGCGTTTGATTTTTGATCTTCTAGTTATTTACATACAAGAACTATCAAGGTACTAAGAGATTGAATCATGAATCAAGACATGAAAATGAAACAAAACCCATGAACTCCACTTTTTCATGGATTCGGCCCAGCTCAGAAAATTGGGAAGGAAATTTCTCATGATCATATGCTTCTAGATGATGAAAATAGATATGCTTATGAGATCATACCAATTGGTTTCATGTCAAAAGGATTTTTCTAGAATTAGTTATGAATTTTTGAAGAAAGCTTCATGAATTTGAAACAAAATGAAGAACATGATGATCAAAGGCATAAACTCAAGAATCTTGTGAAGAGAAAAGCTTAGAATAGCAAGATTAAGAGAGACTACCTCTTGATGTTCAAAGAAAAATGATGATTTGGATGATGTTCTTCACAAAATCACCTTGATGTTCTAAGTGTTCTTGAGAAGTTTAGAGAGAAAGATGAAGATGATGAAGATTTAGAGTTGTTTCGGTAATTTGGACATATCTCTTAATATACTTATCCGTTTTTTATGATCTTTATGTCGTTGGAAAGAAGAGAGAAGGAAGAAGAACCTTTATGTAGAAAGATTTTCAAGATTCATAACAGAAAATGGTCAGAATCTCTATGTAAAATCTGGCGAGTATGAACACCTATGAAGTTCTTATGAATTTTTTGGAGAGAATGCTAAGTTAGATGAAGAAGATAACATACAAATTTTTCAAGTGTGTTGCTAAAGAGGGGGAGCCGTGGGTTTAGGGGTAATTTTGTCCAAAAAATACAATGGCATGGTTTGCAAAATTCATGGAAAGCTAGGGGTAAAATTGTCCTTTCCATGCAAAAACATCCTATTGTCATAAATGCGCCATTATGGCCATTATGACTCGGATAGGATCGTCATAAATATCCATCACATCAGTCACATCAGTCACCTCAGCTCCGTTGCTGACTCCCTGATTCATCTGACGCAGGTTTTCCTTGAGATATCTCAACGTTTTCGCCCGCAGCAAATATAATATTTTAATTTTACGCTAAATTTTTCAAAACTTCCAGTATCGTAGCAAATACGATAAAAATATTTTTCATCTCGTTCACGAATTAAAATTAGGCTTTATGAGCAGTAAACTTTTACTGTCAGAGAAAACACAAAACGGCAAACCGGTTTCCGTTTGAATTTTCAACCAAAAACTTTCCCGTAATCCTATGAAAATAAGTATAACATGGAAATGACCTTGGTTTATCCAAAATCATTTTCTAAGTCTCAGATAAAAATACATATGTTTATATATTTATTACTGATATTAGAAAGCAGTGAAAATCGGGGTGTTATAGTTTCGAATCAGGCCTCCAAACCATGCCTTCCCATGATTACCTAAGCAACTGCCGTCGACATTGAGGGAAATAACATCATCTGATGGAGGTTGCCAAGAAACCCATCTATGACCAATGTCTCCAAAAGAAGCAATTAGGTAGCACAAAGTAATGGAATCCCTAAGATTGTTTGCTGCAGCCAAGATCTTATGGAAAGGCATAGACTCCTTTCCTATAGTGACGATGTTCCTGCTCCTCCAATTCCACCACAAGCCAGCTAAGAAGGCAGAACTTTTGTTACTCAAAGCCCACTCCTTGAGCCAAACCACATGGTCCATTTGAGTTGTAAACTAAGTAGTATCAAAACCCATAGCCATCCAAAGACGCTTAAAATCCTGACAATATCTAACACAGTGAAGGAAAGATTCTTCAAAAGCTTGACATCACTAACAAAGGTTAGAAGCTGAAATCAAGGTTTACAAAACCGGACCGGCCATCGAACCGGTGAAGGCAGCGGTTCAAGGTTCAATGGTACAACCGAGGTTGAACCGTGGTTGAACCGGTTATATATACTTCACTTACAAATGTCATAACTCAACATATATAACATTCAAAATGACAAAACCAAATCAAATATGTCATCAAAGTCATCAAACCATAAAATTTAAGTTCAACAAAAGTGGACAATGTTTATTGGAAAGTGGAAACTAAATAACAGATACATCAAACATCATAATATTCATTGAGGTTGACTCCTTCATATTCAAACACGTCAGCCATAGCATCTTCACTAATTTGAGTAATATCTTCACCACCACCACCACTTTGAAGTTGAATCTCTATAGCATCAAGTTCTTCATTACCTAATTAAACAACAAACAAGTAGAAAAATAAAATTTCAACACTAAAATAATCAAGTTACATACAAAACATGTTCGATATAATTAAACATTAACCTTCATTGCTTCTTGATGAATCACCAACTATTGGAATAGCACCACTATCATGATAAAGAACATTTTCAATCTCATCAATATCAAGTTCAGGAGAGGGTTCTTCATCAATCACCCAAAAATCAACTTCATCAATGGATTCATAATCAATGGGATCACGACATGCCTTCTTGTAGTGTCCCCTATAACAAAACATTACAATAGCAAAAAGCAGAATTATTATGCTTTTCAAAAAAACTAAAAGTAATGTTTCAACTTTTGACATAATGAAATTTTTATACCTATTCCTCAAATGCAAGTTATAAGTAACATAAACAATATCATTCAGTCTCTGATGTTCAACTCTATTTCTTCTCTTTGTATGGATGCGTTCAAAGACACTCACTCCAATTTCTCTCACACCCCGAAGAAGAACAAGTTTGGCTAAGAAGACGAATTGCCAACTTTTGCAATATTGGAGCACTACCCCCATACATTCTCCACCATTCATCTACAAAACACATATTTAGTTAAATAAAACAAGAAATACACATAACTATGTAAGTTTAAAACATTATTTAAAAATTAAAACTATAAATTGGTACTCACCAGGTTGTATATCCTTTGCCACATTAAGAGCACTTTCACGACTAAAAGATCCTTGTCTTTCACGATACACTTGCAACTCTTTAATGGCTTTGGCCACATCGGGACAAAAAGCTTGTATATCAAATAAATCAAGAAGTGCTTGCATGACCCTACTCTTATCACAATACTTGTCATCATAAATGAATGTGGGGTTTAAAAAGTATGCAGCTGCATGAAGATTGTGCTTCAAGTGCTTATCCCATCGAGTCTTAAGAATATCCGTCTATGGCTTATACAAGTTCTTTATATGCTTAAACATTTCCTTTATTGCATTTTTTGCCCTTTGCATGCCCTCATAAACATAACCAATAGAAGGTTTTTCATCCCCATCTACAATTCTTAGTAATCTAATGATGGGAGCCATAAGTTTGGCAATCATAAAACATTCATTCCAAAATTTATTATCCAAAATGATAGCACTAACAGCTTTTCCTGCCATACCCTTTGCTAACTTATGGCTAGTAAAGTGTTTGTCCACAACCAATGCTTGCAAATCATGCTTATGATCATGAATATTTTTCAATGTGATAAAAGTAGTAGCAAATCGAGTCGTTCCTGGACGTACGATTTCCTTCCAACCTTCTCTTTTTCTTAGCCAAGATAAGAATACTATATGATTGTACAGAAACACAGTTACCTTTGAAGCTTTTTTGGCAAGCTCTGCAACATGAGGCATACTAGCAATATCCTTCAAAAGGAGATTCAAGCAGTGGGCAGCACAAGGAGACCAAAAAATGGTTTCATATTTTTCATGCACCAATTTACCAGCAGCTACATAGTTAGATGCATTATCTGTCACTATATGAACAACATGTTCAACTCCAACCCATTCAATAACTTCAGAAAACATATTGCACAAAGTCGCGGCATCTTTCACAACATCCGATGCATCAATAGACTTCACAAATGCTATCCCTATGGAATAATAAAGTAAAAAGCTTATCAAATAAAGGAATCTCAAAATTTCACAAATGTTGTACCTTTAGGACAATAAACTAGAAAGTTTATCAACGTCCTTTGTCTTTGGTCAGTCCATCCATCAGCCATGATTGTACATCCACTCTTAGCCCAAGTGGCTCGATAACTTTGCACAAGAAATTGACATTCTTTCTTGCAATCTCCCAACAAGTTAACCCGTAGATCATGATAAGACGGAACTTTATAACCGGGGCCAATAGCAGCAATTGCATCCGCAACTTCTTGAAAATATGGTGACTTTGTTGCATAAAATGGAATGTTAGCATCAAAAAACCATCTAGCAATTGCCATCCCAACTTTGTAACGTGCAACATTGCCAGATATTACACTTTTTATAGTTGGTTGAGAGCCAGGAGTTGTCCTTGGAGCAAAAGAACCACCAATTTGAACATCAGCTTTTCTTTTTCCTTTGTTGGGAGCAGAAACAGATGCAATATTTGGGGAAGGTTGAACTTCTTGCATTTCCCCCTCATTACTACCATCATATGCATCATTGAGGTCGTTAGTCTTATTTTTTTCGTTGATAACTTTCAATAACTCAATCATTTGGTGACGAACATCGTGAGGAACTTTCTTACAAGAGCTTATTTGACCAGATATACCCGCAAGATGGTGCTTCATTCTGTTTATGCCTCCTCCTCTGCAACTTATTCCACAATGAATGCAAGTGTACACATTAGTTCTCCCTTCTTTTCTAAATGCAAAATGCTCCCAAGCAGGATCACTTTTCCCACGAAATGCAGTGGAGCCTTCTGCTGATTCACCATGTGATGATTGTGTATTAGGCGCATTGGTAGATAAATTAGGGTTATTTTCTTCAGGAGCATTCCCACTTGGTAATTCCTACAATAGGAACATGTTCAGCGAAAAATTAAATTTTTTTTGCAGCAAGTCGGCAACAAGCCAACAAGAAGAGTACAAGTATTTTTGGACAAGTATTTTTGGAGAATAGTCAGAAATCAGAATACAAAACTTGGAGAACGCAGTACAAGTATTCATCATTGAACAAGTATTCATCATTGAACAAGTATTTTTGGAGAATACAAAACTTGGAGAAGAAGAGTAGCATACCTGGTTCGAGTTCGACATTGGACTATTGGAGTAGGGAGAACTCGACCCGAGAACGAAGCAACCTTGCGCGGAGAACTCGACCGGAGAACGCAGGAACCTCACGCCGGAGAACGCAGGGACGCTGCACCGTCAGAACTCGTCCGAACTGGCGATGGCGAAGGCGAACAGGGAAGCAGAGGCAGCCAGGCAGGTTTGGTTTAGCAGAGGCAGGAAGGGTCGAACGTCGAAGAGATGAGTCTGAGATAGTGAAAGTGAAACCCTTAAAATTTAGGGTTGGAAACGGCGTTGTTTTGGCTGTGGAGAATTATTTTTTTTTTACACAAATATGCACATTTCGAGAACCGGACCAGACCGGTCCGTAACCGGTTTTGACCGGTTTCGCCGGTTTTTAACCGGTTCAATGGTTTTTTCGCCGGTTCACCATAGGGCCGGTTTTCCCAAATGACCGGACCGGTCAAGGTCACGGTTCCCGGTCGGACCGATCGGTCCGGTGCGGTTTTCAAAACCTTGGCTGAAATACCATGGTGGTGCAAAACAAAAAGGGTTAGGACAGAATGATGCAAAGCAAACCAAATAAAGAACTTGACATTTTTGGAGCCTTAAGTTCCCATATCCACGTCCAACAAACATTATTCAAATTATTTCCTCTCCTCCTTAATGGCCACTCATACCCATTTTTAGTTGTGTAAAAACCATGGCTGTTTTCGTCCCATATAAAAGTGTCAGGAACCTGCATACGAAGGTGAACATGTTTCCTAATCGCATTCTTTATAGACTCGGGAAGCTGGGTTGCAAGGAGATTGAAATTCCAGTGATAGTCTTGGTAAACATCTCTGACTTCCAAGTTAATATCTTGAATATTCACATAAGAAACTTGGTTGCATAGGGGACTAAGGGTACTCCATGAGTCATACCAAAATAAAGAATCGCCAACACCTAACCTCATTTTATAACCACCCCTCGGAACTTCTTTGGCTTTGAAAATAGAAATCCAAACACTAGACCCAGGTTTTTTAGTACACTCAAGGAAATTCTTATGCGTGACATATTTATCATGCAAAACTTCAACCCACAATTTCTGGTTGTTTTGTTGCATATCCCATACTAGTTTTCCAAGAAGAGCAGTACTATTAGTTTCTCTTGCCCTTCGAAAGCCCAATCCTCCCATCTTCTTCGGTAAAGTAAGCTTGTCCCAACTAACCAAATGGAGACCTTTATTATGATTTCCTTTCCAAATAAAATCCCTTGTTGTTCTATCTATCCACTCACAAGTGCTCTGCGACAACCAGAAAATCTGCATATAATAATTTGGAATGGTTGATAAAATAGATTTCGCAAGGGTGGTCCTCCCCGCTTTATTGAGCAACCTATGCTTCCAAGAAGCAAGTCTAGTTTGCATCTTCTCAATAATAAAATTAAAATCAGCTTTGCAAGGTCTTCCATTGGGAAAACCTAAATACTTGTCCAAAGAAATAGTGTTACGAATAGAAGAGATGGAGGTGCATTTGTCTATCTTATTTCTGCTAACCCCTGAAGATTAGAAAGCTCGGGACTTTGCAAGATTAACTTAACGGCCTGAGGTTTTGCAAAAATTCTCAAATAAATTAGCAACCATTCTAGCTTGAGAACTCTTAGCTTTAGTAAATAATAGGACATCATCCGCAAAAAAGAGATGTGATAAAAAAGGTCCATTCTTGGAAATTTTAATCAGATTCCACTTCCTCAAATTCACATATTCTGTAATTGCCAAAGAGAGCTTCTCCATACAAATAACAAAGAGATAAGGGGAAAGTGGGTCCCCTTGTCTAAGGCTTCTTGTAGGAGAGAAGGTGGGCAATATTTTACCATTCCAAATAGGAAAGAGGGTCCTCTTATCTCAGGCCTCATGTAGATAAAGGGGATGAAGTATCACAAAACATGATCAACACAATGCCGAGAGGAAATCCAAAAATCATTTAAACATTTTTTAAGAAAATCTCAATCAACATGATCATACGTCTTCTCCAAATCAATTTTATAAGCCACATCTCCTTTCTTCTTTTTAGATTTTTTTTCATGTGTTGAACTATTTCTTGGAGGATAATGATCAAAAGTGAATTCAAATTTATGTTTTACTAGTGTATGGACCCGTGCCATGCACGGGAATATGATATTTTGTAGGATTTCAAAAAAAAATTTATTTCACAATTTTTTTGTTTAATTTTTTTGTAGGGAATTATATACCAAAAATTGTTTAAAATAATTTTGTCTGAACCATCGATCACAAAGTGTAGATGATATTAACTTAATAACTATTGTTGATATTATAATAAAGATAATCACTCTTAAGTATAAATTCTAGTGTTCTGACGGGGGCAACGCATGGGCGACGTTTGTTGGTGATGAACAAATTCAAAAATCAACAATATTCCATTAGATAAATATATAATTAGTTAAAAACATCATAGAAAATATATGGTTGTATCATATAGAAATAAATGAATTTTATTAAAAACTCTTGACATAAAAATGACTAAAATAAAATAATATTATCAATCATACTAACTAAAAAATATTAACTTAATAACTATTGTTGATATTATGATAAAGATAATCATTCTTAAGTATAAATTCTAGTGTTTTGACCTGGGCAACGCACGGGCAACATTTGTTGGTGATGAACAAATTCAAAAATCAACAATATTCCATTAGATAAATATATAATTAGTTAAAACATCATAGAAATATATGGATGTATCATATAGAAATAAATGAATTTTATTAAAAACTCTTGAAATAAAAATGACTAAAATAAAATAATATAATAAATCAGACTAAATAAAAAAAAACGGGTAAACGAAATCGATGCACAAATGACATTTCTTGGTCATGAACAGACTTAAAAATTTAAGATGATTTCATCACATAAAAATATAACAATAAAAAACATTAGAGTAAACATATAGTTGAATTATCCAGAAATAAAAACAATTTAAAAATTCCCGAGCACCAAAAAAAAAAAGAGTGATAAATTATACATGTACTGTCTATTATATAATTTTAGTATTAAAAAATATAATTTAAAAAATTAAAAATGTATAAAGAATATATAAATATATATCATGTAATTATAAAAAACATAAATTATAATAAACTAAAGTATAGTGAAAAGTGATACTTTTCTCCTCATCTCTCATTTTCTCTTCTCTATCCACTACCAAATACCACAAACCGTACTTCTCTCTTCTTTTTCGGCCAAGTTGGGCCACCTTTCACCAAACAAAACTGTACTGGCCGAGGAGTAAAACCTGGCCACCGAGCTTGGATACCCGATCCAACCAAGGTGGGAAGGATAAGATATTGATATTATCTTTAATAATCATGATATTATCTCAAATATTCTTATCCGGTTAGAAGAGATAAAATCCCTTAAATTAAGGAAATCACATCTAGAAGAAGATTTAAGAGATAAAAGGAGATAAATCCAGATCTCTTAAAGATATGGGGATCCTATTATAAAAGGAGGAGAACCCAAAAGAGAGACTCACTTTTCACTAGCCTAGGTGAATCTCCCTTAAGCGTATTAGAGGAACCAGCTTGACCAAGAGGCTATTGAAGAGTCCTTACTCGCTGGTATTCATCAGATACAAGATTAAGGGATTGAGATCACTATATGACCAAGGGTTGGACTAAGAACTACGTCTGGCTTTGATTCCCACTGGGATACGTAGGACCAGAGTACAATATTCTATCAAGCCATAATCTAAAACAACCCCGATGTTCACTCTTGGTTAGACGTTCTACGGCGAGATTCCGGCAAGTTGGATCTCTGTAGGAACATTTAGCGCCCACCGTGGGGCCGAGGAAAAACTTTCCCCGGTTCCATAAGAAAGCTTGATGGTGACTACACGGAATGGACCGAGGGGAGGGGCGAACAGTACGAACCATGTAGATCATGAGGCTTTGAACACGATCCAGAACCGTGACAATCCCCCGCCCCTCCCATCAATGAAGATAACCCTCAGCTGGGAGAGGTTACGGCACAGTTAAGGCAGCTGCGTGAGGAGAACGAGGAGATACGTGCTCAGAATCAAAGGCTGTTAAGATCTCGGAAAAGAGAAAGATCAGTGATGCCTTTTGAGGAAGATCAATCCTCACCCGAGGGTAGCCAAAAGGATCCATCGTAAGTACCTTCTCATCACGATATGAGCCGACCGTCCAAGACCAAGCCTCGCCCAGAGGGTTCAGGAGTTAAATCTTGTGCAGAAAGGACTATACAAAAAGAAAGGGTAACAGACCGACGACTGAGGTTGCAGTTCACGGATAACATCGATGAGGTAATCATGCCTAGACATTTTAAGCCTCTTAACATTGATAAATTCAAGGGCACCACTGACCCAACCGAGCACGTAGAATCCTTTATTTCTTCTGTTTACCTGGTGACCGATTCGAAAGCCGTCATGTGCAAAAATTTTCCAACCACTTTGCAAGGCCCTTGCTTAACCTGGCTTACGAATCTCCCACCTCGGTCAATTGATTCCTTTGATGTGCTTGTAACTAAGTTCACCGCACAATTCGCAGCGAGCCGAAAGCATAAAAGGCGGTCTCGCTAGTGAATTTTAAACAAGAAAAGAATGAATCACTTAGAGATTATATGGCTCGTTTTAGTGCCAAACAAATTTTAATTCCCAATATGAGCTCGAAACTCTGTCTACATATCGTCATGGGCGGTTTGAAGCCGGGGCCATTCTTTGAGTATTTATCTCGAAAAACACCGAGAGATTTTGAAGAGTTGCAGGAAAAAGCCACTGGTTTCATGAACTCGGAAGAGATGGTAGAATCCAAAAGGAGAGAAAGAGGTTTTGAAGACAAGAGCTCGGTTCCAAGCAAAGAAAGAGATAGGGGGCTAATCCACAAAGGGCCCAAAAGACCAATGAAAGGGGATTCTCGGAAAGGCAACTCAGGTACCAGTCCTATACACCGCTAAACCGATCTCGGGCAACCAATCTCCAGAAGGTGTGCAACGCCGAGTTACTCACCTTACCTCGACTGTCTAAAACTCCGACCAATGCAGACAGAAGTAAATAGTGCAAATGGCATCAAAACTATGGTCACTCCACTGAAGACTGTAAAACAGCCCAGGAAAAAATTGAGGACTTGATACAGGCAGGTCGTCTTGACCGGCTCGTTCGCCGAGATGATAATGGAGGCGGATGAGTTGGTCGACGACGAAGGAGACGCGGTTATGACAATCATAACCGGGAGGCAAACCTGTAAGGGAATAGTCAGAACGGAGATCGGGTGAACAATCAGAGGGCTCCTAATGAAGAAACAGAATGAGGAGTCAGAGGGGTCATCAATACAATCTCAGGAGGATTTGCAGGTGGATGAACAACGAGTTCAGCTCGGCGGCGTCATGTAAAAGCCATCCGATCTGCAAACATGGTTTCTGGAAAACCTACAAGGACGAGACCTCCAATAACTTTCTCACACTAGTTCAATAAGTGATTTTTACGTCAGTTAAAATTGATTTTTGACGTCAGAATACTGACTGACGTAAATACAGCTGACGTTAATAGTTAATATTTTAACGTCAGTTTAGAACTGACGTTAAATATAAAACTATTAACGTCAGTTCTTTAACAAAACTGACGTTAATTTTGTAAACATTAACGTCAGTTTTTTAAACAACTGACGTTAAAAATAAAACTATTAACGTCAGTTCTTTAAGACAACGGACGTTAATTTTGTTAAAACTAACGTCAGTTGTATAAAGAACTGACGTTAAAGGTTTAATTTTAACGTCATTTGTTTATTACAACTGACGTTAATAGTGTACTGTATATTTTATAAAATACTATTAACGTCAGTTGTTTGATACAACTGACGTTAATAGGTTTTTTTTTTTAAATTCAATTTTAAAATATCACTCCCCTCATCTATCCCTGCATTCAGTAAATATCCCAGTAACACAGAATATCACACACATTACAGAATTGCAAAGGAAAAATGGAACAATGGGGGGACTTAAAACCAACACCCATTTATATATATAAATAAATTTTAGTTCCAATGTCTAAAAAACAAAATTGCCAATCTAAGGATATATATATATATATATACATGTTATTAATTAGTTTCTAAAGTCTAACAAAAAAACTATTCATCTAAGTAGTGCGGAGGTATCCTGTCAATTCCTTTTTCAGCCGCATACTTGAAGAAGAATTCAGCGAAGTGCATCCTCAAGTCTCTTAACTCATCTTCTTGAATAGGCGATTGGTCGATAAATGCCTAGACACGTTCAAATAATAACAATAACATCAATGCAAGTCAACTTCAAAACTATAATATATAATTTAACAAGTTGTTTAAATATTACCTTCTTCCATCCATCCGTAATAGATGCGGAGACTATGTTCAGCATATGAAGCATCACATAATAGCCGCACGACCACCCGCCAAATTGAAATCGAGACTACCAACAAAATTATTTTCAACGTCAGTTGAATATACATATAAATTAATAATTATAATATTAATTATTTGATAAATAAACTACCAAACCTTGAGGATGTTCCATACAGGATTTGCTTTAGCCTTAGAAGTCCTACTTCTCCCGTTGGCGCAACTTATGCTACTCGCCTTCAACGCGCTATCATAAACAAATAATCATGTCGATCAATTAACAAATTCATATATCATGTGTGTAATAAACTAAAAACAACTGATATTAAAACTTAAATTAAATTTAAGATTAGTTACTTACTTATTTACAGCTTCCACCACCTTCGGTGGCGGATCTTGGTGGAGAGAGCAGAAGAATATGACAGTATGCCTAGACGGGTGAAGTACGAACAACTGCCAATGGTTTTTCATACAGTAGGGAGCCAGATATAATTCTTTCGGATTGTCTCCCAACAAGTTCCCTAAGTATTTACTCAATGCATCGCCAGCAAAGAAATCGGGCAGAAGGATTGACGGATCTAAGAAGCCAGAAGCGATGCAACCCCTTATCAAGTCAAGACGATGGAGATACCTAAGATATGAAAAGGTGTGGATGTTAATTACATAAGATATATATTGAAATTAAAATAAATTATTAAATGGAAAAATACCAAAAATAAATAAGTTATAAAATTAAAATTAACTTACGTGCACCAGAGACTGATGACATTGCTGTTCATCCAGACGTTATTTCTGCAGGCGTTCCCGAGATCGTCACCACAGAAGGTAAATATCCTCCGTTGATCTGGGCGTGCCACCCATCCATCGTTCTCCAATGGACATTCAAAAATCTCAAACGCATAATCCTCACCAAGTGAGAACAAACGAGTGATAGGTGACAGCGACACCGGCGTCGACTTGGCCTTCAGTTTAGGGAAAATAAAATAGATAAGTTGTTGATAATTAAAAAAAACACAAGTAATTATTTCACTAATTTGGACATTAATAATGAATACATACCTTTGTTAACATTTCGAGCTCACGTCGTTTGGAGTCCAACTCAAGCTCACGTATTTTCATTTCCAACTCATGCTCATGGCGTTGGACTTCGAACTCTCGCTCCCTAGTTGCCAACTCATCGTCCTCCACATGTGCCCTACTAAAACTCTCTTTTGTGCTCACATGTGAAGGGTTGGCATGCCCTGCGGTGTCCTGGGATGTACCGACGGAGGAAAGCTCTCTGGCAAGCGCCTCCTTGAATTCTAGGTTGGATATTAAGCCTTGCATCAGATGTGTTGTAATAGCTGGGTTGGGCATGAGGTGCTGAGTAATGTCAGCCAAAATTGATGCTTCATCGACCACCCGCTTTCGTGAAGCAGACTTGCCATAATATTCTTTGATGGTTACGTTCCCAGGAACACCGAGAACCCGACCAGGATGGTCTTTCTTGCCTAGAGCAGTCATCAAGACGTCCCGCCGTCCAGAAGGGACAAATGCGCCCTGGGAGGATTGTGCTTTAAGATCCATCTACAATGAAAAAATATGAAAAAACGTGCAAGTGAAAAGTGTTGCAAATATCTATAAAAATATCAATTGAAATCAAGTTAATTATTTACTTACAATCTTATCTGCCACTTCGCGAGTGGCATCAACTTTAAAAGATCCCGTCTTTGTCATGCGGCCGGCTAACCAGACATCCTCGCGGTCGATGTCCGACGGAGGACTTAATGGTGTGCCCTCAGGCACCTCTCCTCTTTCAATCCTAGCAGAGTGTTTTTCCTGCTTCGCCCTCAGCCTATCCGCCATCATCTGATCGATTCGAGTCTGGTACCCACCCTAAGACATGGTGTGGCGGTGGACGTTCTTCCCCTGATTCTGCCGACCCTTATTTGCCTTAGCCTATTCAAACAAAAACACATAATTAAATACAGTTAAATGATCTATAATAAGCATACCAAAATTAACTTAATCAACCAACCTAAAATTCTCCATCCTGTCGACTCCTGGCAAACATATCCCAGGTATCCTGATCAATCCAGGGATAATCCGAGAACATTTTATCAAGTCGCTTCTTCCTAGATACATAGTACCTGGTAAGATCATGCTTGAACCCATTCCAACGCTTTGATGCCATTTTCATACATTTATGACGATGATCCTCGTCATTTGGCACAGTCCAAGCTACCTACACATTAAATACATAACAACTGGATTGATTATAACTCGGATAATTATCTAATAATGTAAATCAAACGAATGTAAAGGTAAAATACCATGATAGCCTCCCAAATCTGATCCTTAACGTTCTGTGGAACGTCAGTCCAGTGGTTGTAGTTGATGCTTACGTGCTGCTTCACTTGTAGAAACACCCGATTATTAAATTCTTTAGCACGGGGTCCCTGGGCATTTAGATTAGCATCGAAGGACACCTCAAGCTTCTGTCCACTTTGCCTGTCCTTCTCTAGTTTCTTCAACGAGGTGGCTCCTCTACCCCGTTTCCTATGAGCATGTGATGTCTGTATGGACAAAAAAAATGATAAAATAGAGGGTTGTAACATTATAAACTTACATTAAAAAGAAGGACTAAAGATAGTATATAACATGTAAACTTACACTAGAAATAGGCGTAGGCGTGATCGGGTCCTACGAAGCCCCCACAGTGTCCTCCCGTGCATGTGGGCTATCCGATTGATTCATATGTATGCCTGTTCAGAAACAATATATATGTATTAACACAGGTTATAACTCAAAATAAATACAGAAGTATAAATAAAAATAACTAGATAGGTCATGTAGATATACAAAACATCTATCCAATATAAGGACAATACAGGAGATTGAAAACTATAGTTTTTGAAGATTGCCAAGCACTGGTCACGACCTGGCCGTGATGTCCATCACGGCCGTAACGTGCCAACTGAACCAGACCCTCATAGGCAGAACTGATCACGGCCTAGCCATGATGAGCATCACGGCCGTGACAGATCAACCAGCAGAGCAACATGCACTCAAAACCAAAAATAGAGACATTCCAAACAACTCAAACTCACGGTTTCAAGTTTCAACTACTGAGACTACAGTTTCAACATACACTCAAAACCAAAAATAGAGACATTCCAAACAACTCAAACTCACAGTTTCAAGTTTCAACTTCTGAGACTACAGTTTCAACATACATTCAAAACCAAAAATAAAAAAATGTGCCCTAAAGACTCACCAGAAATAGGCGGTCGCATGGTGGGGGGGGGGGGGGGAGCTCGAGTGGTGGCCAACGTTCGATGTGGTTACTGAGAGCAGAGGGACAAGGAGAGTTAGTGCGCGGGAAGGGGAAAGAGAGATGTCAAGTTATTTCAAAGAATGAGCGGAAAAGACAGAGTTAGGGGTTAAGAGTATACCTCACGGTGGTGGCGAAGAAGCCCTCGCGGTGGTTGCGGTAGAGATGAGCTCGCGATTAGGGCAGAGTGAGAGTGAGAGTGAGGGTTGAGCATGATGAAAAGAGAAAAGAGACGTACAGAGAAGTGCATAAGCCGCACGGGTGTAAACGTTATAATCAAAATAAAACAACATTTTACGTCAGTTGTTAGTAAAAACTGACGTTAAAGGTCATATATTTAACGTCAGTTGTCTTAAGAAACTGACGTTAAAAACACTCACACTTCTAACGTCAGTTGTATTACACAACGGACGTTAAAAGTTTATTAGTTTCTGCAAAAAATAATAAACACTCACACTTCTAACGTCAGTTGTCTTAATAAACTGACATTAAAAACACTCACACTTCTAACGTCAGTTGTATTACACAACGGACATTAAAAAATTTTAGTTTCTGCAAAAACATTCATTCCTTTGACTACTGTGCTACCCACCCATTCACCTTGTAACCTAATCCTCTTAATGAGCATTAAGTTTTTAGATAAGTTTTCAAGAAAATCAGAATAGCTTAGTAACTTCATCCCCTAGCCTGCTCCTATAAATAGCTTCCTTCCATCCTTTTAAGTTTTTCTGCTTCACAATATGGCTCTGCCATGGAGATTAACTTCATCACTCTTTCTTCCTATGCCTAGCTAGACTCAAAGATCTTTGTCTTAATGGTCAAACAACTTCTGAGATTGTGTAAATCACATAACATGGATGGTAAGGTTGGGCGAATCACGTAATGTGATTCTCTCACTTTATTTCATCCCCGTCATCCCTTTCACTTTGCTTTGGAAGCAAGTGACTGTGGATTCAAGACGAAGCATCAAGGAATTCCAGTGAAGAAGAAAGATGCAAAGATCCATTTCACTTTGCTTTCGCTGCTAGTGATTGAGGATTTACTTTGCATCATGGAATTCAAGTGAGGGAGGTGATGCATCCATTGGAGTTTCTGATGACAGGACTGAGAAGAAAATGATGTTGAAGCATAAACTTTTTTATATTTTAGGGCTATGTTGCAGAAATTTTTTATCTTTTAATCATGTAATTTTAACTTATGAATCGCTTTAATGAGATGCGATTTGATTATACATATAACTTGTTTTATGTTAGGTGTTTATTTGTTTAAAAATGCACAAGAATTTATTTACTAATTCAAGTTAATTAATAAAAATTAAAAATAAACTTGTTTAAAAAAAAGGTTTAGAAATAAACTGCACTATATGGAGTGATATGCGTTACGAGGGACAGGGACATGACAACCAATGAAATGAGTTTCATAATTATTTACGTCAGTTATTTAAAGAACTGACGCAAATAGTGATTTAATATTTACAAACTGCCACCACCTCATTTTTAACGTCAACTTAATTTATGATTGCCAAGTTCCCGTATATTAATTACATTATTTCCAATATTCATTCTGCACGTTTATAATATATAGGATTATTTATGTCACCTATTTATTTAATTGAAGTAAAAATCACACTTTTAACGTCAGTAGTATAAAAAACTGACGTTAACAATAAATATTTTTTATTTAAAAACACTTTTAACGTCAGTTTTTTTAAACAACTGACGTTAAAAGTGTATAGATATCTGCAAAAACATTCATTTCTTTGACTACTGTGCTACTTACCCATGCACCTTGTAACTTAATCCTCTTAATGAGCATTAAGTTTATAGATAAGTTTTCAAGAAAATCAGAATAGCTTAGTAACTTCATCCCCTGCTCCTATAAATATCTTCCTTCCATTCTTTTGATTTTCGACTTCACAATATGGCTCTGCCATGGAGATTAACTTTATCACTCTTTCTTCCTATTCCTAGACTCAAAGATCTTTGTCTTGATGGTCAAACAACTTCTGAGGTTGTGTAAATCACATAACATGGGTGATAAGGTTATGTAAATCACATAGTGTGAGTTGCATACCTTATCATCTTTCCGGAGAATCAGCTGCTGGAGGGCAAATCAGGTGCTCGGGCGTCACAGTTCCAAAACCTCAGCTTTGGCAGCAAGTGACCGTCATGGAAGTCTCTAGAACCACTGCCTTTGCTTGAAACAGATCTAGTGCACCTGTTTTTGCCTCTCTTGAGCTCTCTCATGCCCCCCAGTTTTCTGAGGTCTTAAAGGATGCAAAGTGACTGTTCCAAGACCATTGCTAAAACAGATCGAGTGCACCCTTCGGAGTATAGTTTTCCCTTTGGCATATTTCATAAAACTCTCTGATGGGATGTAGCTTTAATGTTTAGGATTTTAAACCCTTTCAATGTCACTTTTTATAGGATTTTAAACCCTTTCAATCTTCTGTATCAGTCTGTATTACACTTCATGAATGAGATCCGGTTTGGGTTATTGATTCAACTTATACTTCACACATATATTTTATTTTCAAAACAAAAACACAAAACATCAAAGCAATTGTGAAACTGAAACTTTGAGGAAGGCAATGCGGAAGGGTACGTATACTAGATAAAAATTTTATTAAAATAGCCTTTAACGTCTGTTGATGTAAGGACTGATGTTAAAAGTGAAGTGACTCACTTTTAACGTCTGTTCTATAAAGAACTGACGTTAAAAATGTTCACTGTTAACGTTAGTTGTTTATTGAACTGACGTTAAAAGTGAGTCACTTCACTTTTAACGTTAGTCCTTAAAACAACTGACATTAAAATTGAATTAATGAAGTCTGATATTTACAAAACTGCCACCGCCCCCTTTTTAACGTCTAGCTTTTGGTTAACTGACGTAAACCTTTACCGTCTAATGTATATTTTCCACTAGTGTCAGATGATGACTTCCAAGGGCTGGATCCAAATCAAGACGACCCAATGGTGATAACGGTCGAATTTGTCAACTTCTCGGTCAAACGAACACTTGCTGATCAGGGAAGCTCGGATGTTATTTTATACCTAGCGACCTTCAAGAAACTTGGAATTCCAGAAAAGCTGATAAAAGAGCGGGAAGACAAGCTAGTAGGGTTCGCCAGAGAGCAAGTAAAAACCCGAGGTTATATAGACTTCTTAACAACGTTTGGGGAGCGAAAACTCTCCCGGACCGTATCAGTCAGATATGTTATTGTGGATGCCAGCACGTCGTACAACATCCTTATTGGAAGACCAACGTTGAATGAACTCGGAGCGATTGTCTCTACCCCACACCTCACAATGAAATTCCCAGTCGAGTCTGGAGATATAGTCGCTGTCCGAGCTGACCAAAGGATGGCCAGGTAATGCTATGTGGATAGTTTGAAGGTTACCCGAAAATAGAACATCGCAAAGAATGCCGAAGATGATAAAGCGGAAGTGGTAAGCTCGGTCAGTTCGGTTACCTCAACGAGATCGGTCAACATGTTTGAACTAGACCTAAGGATGGATATATACGAGTCCATACCCAAACCAACAGAGTCTTTAGAGAAGTTCCCATTGGGAGCCCAAGCTGAACAGTGCACCAAGGTCGGCAGTCAGCTCGACCCCTCGCTCAAACAACAGATTCAAGCGGTTTTAAAAAGAACGCCGATTTGTTTGCTTGGAAGACATCGGATATGCCTGGCATAGATCCCAATTTTATGTGCCATAAGCTATCTATATGTCCCGAAGCCAAGCCTGTAGCTCATAGAAAAATAAAACTTAGTGATGAAAGGTGCCAAGCAGTAGCCGAGGAGACTGCCAAACTGGTCAAAGCAAATTTCACCAGAGAGGTGAAATACACTACTTGGCTAGCCAATGTGGTGTTAGTTAGAAAGGCCAATGGTAAGTGGAGAATGTGCACCGACTACACCGATCTCAACAAAGCATGTCCAAAGGATTCTTATCCTCTTCCCAACATTGACGGACCGGTAGATCGAGCTTCAGGGTACAAAGTTTTGTCCTTCTTGGACACATATTCTGGTTATAACCAAATAAGGATGTATCCACCTGATGAATAAAAATTGGCATTTATGACCGATGGGGCAAACTACTGCTACGGAGTAATGCCTTTTGGTTTAAAAAATGCTGGCGCAACATATCAAAGGCTTATGGACAAAGTCTTTGTCAACCAGATCGGAAAGAACCTATAAGTATATGTTGACGATATGGTGGTAAAGTCCGATGACCTAAAGCAATACTCAGCTGACCTCGAAGAAATTTTCAGTCAACTCAGAAAGTACAACATGAGGTTAAATCTAGAAAAATGCTCTTTTGGTGTACAAGGAGGAAAGTTCTTAGGATATATGCTAACACATAGAGGAATTGAAGCTAATCTTGATAAGTGCAAAGCTGTCATTGAAATGCGGAGCCCTCAGAATGTGAAAGAAATTCAGAGGTTAGTTGGTCGATTAGCTTCTCTATCCCGTTTTCTCCCAAAGTCCGCAGAAAAAGCAAGACCCTTCTTCCAGCTTTTGAAAAAGCCAAAACAGTTCACCTGGACCGAGGAGTGTGAGAAAGCCTTTGAAGATCTGAAACTTTTTCCAACCTCTCCCCCGATCCTAACTCGGCCTCAGCTCGGTAAAGATCTGTATTTGTATCTATCTGTCAATGATTATGTAATCAGTACAGTAATCATCCAGGAAGAAGAAGAAGAACAACAGATGCCAGTGTATTACGTTAGTAGAATTCTGAAAGATGCAGAAACATAGTATCAAATAATTGAAAATCTAGCCCTCGCCTTAATCATGGCAGCTCGGAGGTTGCGACCTTACTTCCAGTCACACCAAGTTATAGTCAAAACAGATCATCCAATAAAGCAGGTTCTCAGGAAACCCGATCTAGCCGGACGAATGATAGCTTGGTCGGTAGAATTGTCAGAGTTCAGTTTGCAATATGAGCAGAGGGGATCGATGAAAGCACAATGCCTCTCCGACTTCATTGTCGAGCTCTCTTCTAAGCCGAGATCAGGATCCTTCATATGGCTTCTATATGTTGATGGTTCATTTAACTTAAAGGGAAGCAGAGCTGGAATAATTCTCGAAGGTCCTGATGATCTAATCCTGGAACAATCTTTAAAGTTTGGGTTTACTGCTTCAAACAACCAAGCAGAATATGAAGCCCTTATTGCAGGACTGACGCTAGCTAAAGAGGTTGGAGTCAAACAATTAAAATGCTGAAGTGACTCACAACTTGTAACAGGACAAGTCTCGGGTGATTATCAAACAAAGGATCCCCAACTAACCAGGTATCTCTGCAAAGTTAATAGTCTAATTTCTGAATTTGATAATTTTACTATTGAGCATATACCTCGGGAGGAAAATTCCAGGGCAGATCTGTTGTCTAAGTTGGCTAGCACCAAGAAAGCTGGCCATCTAAGAACTTTCATTCAGGAGAATCTCCTCGAACCGAACATAAAAAGTGCCGAGGTGATAATGACCGAGCACTATGATCGTGGCTGGATGACACCAATTTGGGAATATTTAGCCTCTGATATATTGCCCAATGATCCTAAGGAGGCAAGGAGAATTCGTCTAAAATCTTGCCATTACACCATCCGAGATGGAGAGTTGTACAGAAGAGGATTCTCCATGCCGTTACTAAAGTGCATAACAAAGGACCAGTCCAAATACGTAATGGACGAGATGCACCAAGGAATCTGTGGAATGCATTCAGGTGGCCGATCTCTAGCAGCTCGGGTCCTGCGATCGGGGTTTTACTGCTCTACTATGAGATTGGATTGTGCTACCTAGACTAATAGGTGTGAGCCTTGTCAGAAGTTCGCCAATGTAGCATGGGTTCCAGGTGAAGAGCTCCATTCCATGTTCTCACCATGGCCCTTTACTATGTGGGGGATGGATATAGTAGGTCCTTTCCCAGTTGCTAAAGGTCAAGTCAAGTTCTTGCTGGTAGGAGTAGACTACTTCACTAAGTGGATTGAAGCAGAACTATTAGCTACCATAATAGCTAAAAAGGTTCGGAGTTTTGTATGGAAAAACATCATATGCAGGCATGGCCTCTCTTATGCAATTGTCACAGATAATGGAAAGCAATTCACCGATAAAGGGCTTAGAGAGTTCTACTCCAACCTCGGAATAAAAAATAAAGTAACCTCGGTTGAGCGTCCACAAACAAACGGCCAAGCAGAAGCAGCCAACAAAGTCATTTTGAACGAGCTCAAGGGAAGGTTAGGCCAATCAAAAGGGGCATGGGTTGAAGAATTACCAAGTATCCTCTGGGCTTACCATTGCTCACCACAGTCTTCAACTGGTGAAACGCCATTCAAGCTAACCTATGGAACCGATGCAATGATTCCAGTTGAGCTCAATGAACTCTATTTCCGAAGGTAGCATCATGACCAAAGTAAGAACGAAGAAGAAATCCGAGTTGAACTTGACATGGTTGAGGAAGTCCGAGATGAGACAAAAATCAGAGAAGAACTATGCAAGCAGAAAGCAACTCGGAAGTACAACTCGAGGTTGCAGCCAAGGGAATTTGTGCAAGGTGACTTAGTCCTGAGATTGCAAAACTATGCGAGAAAAGACTCCAAAGAGGGTAAGCTCGAAGCAAATTGGTCTGGCTCATTCAGAATAGTTGAAAATCTAGGAAATGGTGCTTATAGGCTAGAAGAGTTGTCAGGAAAGGCTGTTCCAAGAACTTGGACACTTCCCACCTTAAGTTTTATTTTAGTTAAGGTTATGTAAGTAGGTGATGTACTCTTTTTCCTACCCCGGTCTGTTTCCCACGAGGTTTTGGCCAGGAAGGTTTTAATGAGGCACACCCGGAAAAATAAATAAATAGAATCATTTTCAGTTGCCATATTGGGCAGGAATATTGTTATATGGTCAAAAATTTATTTATCAAAAACTAAAGAGCCTAAAAAGGTTGACCGAGCTAAAATCGACCAAGTTAAGGTCGAAATGACGAACCTATAGAGGTAAACAATGCCTAAAGGTAGTTAAAAACCTAAAGAGGTAAACAATGCCTTAAGGTAATTAACAACCTAAAAAGGTTGACCGAGCGAAAATCTACAGATTTGAAGTCGAAAGGCCGAACCTAAAGAGGCAAAAGCTTAAGCCTAAAAAGGTTGACCGAGCTAAAATCGGCCGATTTGAAGTCGAAATGCCGGACCTAAAGAGGCGAAAACTAAAGCCTAAAAAGGTTGATCGAGCTAAAATCAACCGATTTGAAGTCGAAATGCCGGACCTAAAGAGGTAAAAACTAAAGCCTAAAAAGGTTGTTAAAGCTTCAATCGACCAATTCAAGGTCAAATGGCCGAACCTAAAAAGGTAACCAATGCCTAAGAAGGTAAGTAAAAACCAAAAGGTATTCTGAGCTCCAAAAAACTCGAATAAGCCAAGTAACACGCAAAAATGTAAAAGCCAAGCACTAACTTAGAAAAAAGTTACAAGATTGAGCTCCAAAAGCCGACATGAAAAAACGAGGCATGAACATAAAAAACTTTTAGAAAATTTTCTAAGTGAAAAGTAACTCGTAAGCAATCACATGATTTCATTAATAAAAAGGGGCAAAGCCCAGAGTACATAAGAGTTCAAAATAAAAGGGCATTGACCTAGGAACATCTTTCCTAGGTTACTCATGGGCATCCCCATGAGCAACGGTTTCAACGAGAATAGAGTTGGGGTCATCCTCAGCACTCGGAGGCATAGCAGAAGATTGGTCAGGTAAGCCCATTTCGCCTTCACCATCGGCTCCCTCCTCGGCTGCTTTCCCTTCAACCTCCTCTTCTTGAGCTACCTCTTCCTCATCTTCTAGCTCGGACAACGGAACTAGAATCCCATCTCTGTTAAAATCCATGTCCACGTCAGCAAGGGAGAAGTCAGCATTCGGGTTGAAGCGCTGAAGCTGCTTCACTGCTCGGGAGAAGCCATTAACGTGCTCCTTCATAATGGAAGCCTCGGCTTCAGCTAGATCAGATCAGAGCATGAGATTAGCCTCCTTCTCGGCCTCTAGCGACTTCCGCAGCTCGAGATTGGCCTCCTTTTCGACCTGAAGATTGAGCCGCTCGACTTTTTCTAGGTCCAGCTCGGCCTGAAGAGCAGTCTTACCTTTTTCCAGCTCCGCCTTTTGGGCCTTCGGCTGGCCAACGGCCCGAGCTTGCTCCTCACACATGGCCACGGCCTGAGCCTGCTCGTCCCTCACCCTCAAGGTACGAGCCGCATCGGCCCTCATCCCCTCCATTTTCTTGACATTATCAGCAATTTGGTGACTCCAGAAGCGAGTAATTGAGGCGATCCGAAGAGCATAGGTAGCAGCCGCCTCCATACTCTCATCAGGCCCATGCTCCAGCAAGAGTCGAGCATCAGAAGGTTTCAACAGTTGGTCGTCGATGAGGGTAGCAGGGTCGAACTCATTCCCCCAGACGAGCTGATGGTCACGTTGCAGTTTCCATTGTACCATTTGGTGTCCAAAGTAAGATCGGTCACCATGGGAGCATTTCCCAACCTCTTATCAGCAGCAGGAGTTTCTTCAACCATCAGTAGGGGAGAAGAACTTCTTATCTGGACCTTGGACTGAATGTCTTCCCGAGTCCTTTTGGGAGGGCGAGTGTTCAGGTCAGAAGCTTCAGCAACCTCCTTTTTCTTCCCTTTGACATTTGAAGCTGGAGCTGATCCACCAGCAGCTTGATTAGCTGACTTCTTCATCAAGGCCTTGTAGTTGAACTTCCCCATTATCACTGCAAGAAGGAAATCGGTCAGATACAATAAGCACGCTACATGATAAATTAACACTTGTCAACAAAAAGCTACTTACATTCAAAGTCGGCTTGCCGAGTGGAAGAGGTAGGAAGCTTTAAAAGCCTTCCACAAGGCAATGGCCGAGGATAAAGTTTCAGGGCCTCAACATCGGCTCGCTCTTGAGCGGTCATAGAGCCGAGGTCATAGATAGAAAATTTGGAAGGGTGTGGTTTCCAGTAGAAGGGAAATTTAGGGTTTCCAGCCAAGTCAAAAAAGAAAGACTCATTACCCCCAGCAGGTCGGACTTTGAATAAATTCGACTTGAAAAACTTATACGAGCTCTTATAGAGCCCGATGATCCCCCTCTGCTCAACCCCACTCAGGGAGATCCAGCCAACTCGGTCCCCGAACCAAACTTGGTAAAAGTAAAGAAACTTAGGAGTAGTAGCCTCTATCCCTATCTGGCCACATAGAATTTGGAAGGCTTTCAAGAAGGCCCAACTATTCGGGTGAAGCTGGGTAGGAGCAACGTTGATAATTTTTAGAACCTCACACTCGAAGGGGGTAAAGGGGATGGTGACACCAATCTGCTCAAACAAAGTCTTATATACATAGGTGAAAGCTGGCTCAGAGGGAGACACTTGAAGAAACACATGTTCATTATCTGAATAGGGAAGGCATTCTATAACACCATCAGAAGCAGTAACTTTGGCCTTGATGGCGTTAAGGGAATCAAGAGTTCTGAAATTAGAATAAAATGCCCCAGCATCGGGTTTTACCCAGAAATACCCAGGAATGGTAATATCCGGGTAGGGAACCCTGGGCATCCTAGAAGCACCCTTGCGGTGCTTAGGGGCAACGATGGCGTCAGGAGTAGCAGAGCTACTCCCGTCAGAAGAAGAAGAAGAAGAACCCTTGGCACCTCCATCATCATGAGAGGGAGAGGGGGAATGATGAGGAGAGCCCCCAATCTGATTGATTTCGGGCTCTATGATCTGAACCCCAGAAGAGGCATTATGGGATACCTCGAATGAAGTTCCCAGGGAAGAAAGAAATAATGAAGGGAAAGGACGATGACGTACCTGGAACAGAAAAGGAAATGCAGAAGCTTGAAGTAGAAGAGCTTGAACAAAGGTTTGAGCAAGAAAGAGGCAAAATGAGCTCCTAAGCAAACTTCTCCCCAACTTATAGAGACCTCGACGCTTTGAAAGAAAACAAATCTTAACGTTATTTTTGAAAGTAATAATGATGGACACCGTGAGAAGAAAGGGAACATCTCTTCAAGTCTGTGCAAATTCGGTACACCAATGAAGGAGTCACACATGGCAAAGACATCGGTATAAACATTGCGACAAGCTAACGGCTTCAATCACGCAACCAAAGAGCAAGCCTCGGAAGTAATGCCACAGAGGCCACGCGTCGCAAACTAGCCTTATCTTAATAACGAAGGCAACGTCTCTTTTCATCTCGGGAGCTACGAAACTTTGGTAACAGCATAGATCTAAAATGACTGCCCACATCTCGGCTTGGCTCGGCTCCTTCAAAGAAGCTTCCACGCTTTATGAAAGCTCAAAGCTTGGGGGGGCTTGTATATAGGCCAAGGTGTAAAGCTCACCAACTCGAAGTGTGAAGCTCGGCCACTTACCTCGCCAACTTGAAAGGCTAAAGAGACCAAGTTTCTAAGCTCGATCACCCGAGGTTGAACGATTGGCCGAGGTACAAGATCGATCATTAAAGTTATGGTAAAAAGGGGAAGAAAACCTACACCATAAACCTTAGATTCTCCAAATAAGGTTTATAAAGGCCAAGCATGGCTACTGTCATGAAAACTTTTACGCTTCTGCTAGCTCAAAGCTTGGGGGCTTGTGTATTGGCCGAGAAGTAAAACTCGGCCACCGAGCTTGGATACCTGATCCAATCAAGGTGGGAAGGATAAGATATTGATATTATCTTTAATAATCCTGATATTATCTCAAATAACCTTATCCGGTTAGAAGAGATAAAATCCTTTAAAGTAAGGAAATAACAACTCAAAGAAGATTTAAGAGATAAAAGGAGATAAATTCAGATCTCTTAAAGATATGGGGATCCTATTATAAAAGGAGGAGAACCCAAAAGAGAGACTCACTTTTCACTAACCTAGGTGAATCTCCCTTAAGCGTATTAGAGGAACCAGCTTGACCAAGAGGCTATTGAAGAGTCCTTGCTCGCTGGTATTCATCAGATACAAGATTAAGGGATTGAGATCACTATATGACCAAGGGTTGGACTAAGAACTACGTTTGGATTTGATTCCCACTGGGATACGTAGGACCAGAGTACAATATTCTATCAAGCCATAATCTAAAACAACCCCGGTGTTCACTCTTGGTTAAACGTTCTACAGCGAGATTTCAACAAGTCGGATCTCGGCAGGAACAAAAACCATAATATTTTTTGGTGAGGAAAAAAAACCATAATATTGCTTACTCTCTTCACCTTCCTCCACACAAATGTAAATGATTATCAAAAACTTCCCAAAAAATTATTAAAATAAAATAAAATAACTGAAACAACATAAATACATATATCATTTCAAATATCATCACTAAAAGTATTTCTCCTTTCATGATTTGTAGTAAAAGATAAAAAGAAAATCTTACTTTATAAAAATATAGATCACACATTTGCTATATATATATATATATATATATATATATATATATATATATATATATATATATATATAGATCACACACGGCCTTAGAGGATTCATAGTTAAAGATCAACTTAATGTAATTCATTGTATTTTGCAGAGAATATTTGCCTAATTTAATAAGTTTCTCTTAGTAGCATCAAATTCGAATTATTATATTGTGGATAATATGGAGATTTGATATTTCTATAATTAATTTGAATGATGAGTTGAAATATAGCAATTATTTGAATATTTACCGCAACATATTTGAATATTTACCTGTAATTAAGTTGAATGATGGGTAATATGGAGATTTGAATATTGCGCCCTTTGCTTCAGGTGTCATCTACAACCAACCAGTCTAAGTTCAAGTGAACGTGTAACACCATAACTTGGGTCATTACATGGTTAACCCGTTGCGGAAAATAAATTAAAATTATATTTACTGGTTGCTTTCGGAAAATTTATTTATTTGAGGTCATAAAAACTCAGGTGTAAAAATTTTCTTCCGCGAATAATTCTAGAATACCTTAATACATACAATAAATAGTAAAGTCATATTCTTAAAGAAGTCACCACAGCATACCGTTCTTATTTTCAAAAAGAGAAACTTAAAACAAAGATATTATTACAACATCACAGTTACCGACCTTTTCAACATAAAACCCAAAATTATACTCCTAAGCAGATCGCTCTACATGACATTATTGGAAAGACCCCCGTGATCTTTCCACGAACAAATACTTCTTCAAGCATCTAGAATCTAAGTCCTCAAGTGACTTAAAGAACTCCTCCGCTTCATCTGTACTAGTATCCCAAGATACAACGGCAATTACCAGAAAAACCTGATATATTTGTAAGGGTGAGACGCCAATATATGGATTTAAGACAATAACCGCATGCGCGACAAGAAGGAAAACATATACATATATACATTACCATAAATAAACAAGTAGTCTATCACTGGGTTTCATACCTGATCATAGTCTTTGGGAAAAATGCATGAACACTTCAATATTCAGGCTCTAATTTAATACCTAATCTCCGGAGACCCCAACGTCGTGTAAATGAGTTCATCAAGCTCGATGGCCAAATGATACGTCGAGACATGAATATCATTAAGATACCATGAGACAAGAATGCCATTAAGATATGCATGAAAAACAATTCGAAATGAATATCATTATGATACCTTCCTTAACAAGCGCGAAACATGAATAACATTAAATACCATTAATAACACGGTTCAAAGTCCGATGCCAATATGCATGTAAAACACTTTGTTCTCATTATTTTTCTTTGTGTTTAATCTTTCTTTGCCTGAAGCTCACATCTTCGACCACCATAGTTTTAACATTTAAAAACTTTCATTAATAACACAGGACTTCAAAGTATTAATCTTGAATCACGAATCCCCAACTGATGGACATTCTTAGGTACCTGTAAATAATAAACACCATTTATATGTCACTGAGGTTTAATTACTATCGTGATGTAGAAACACCATCTACTGAACACCAAATCTATAACATCATTAAAGCCTTTAAGCCAAAAATTCTTTTTCCACTACTAACTTTCAACATTATAATTAATTATTCAATACTTAATTTCTGGAAAATTTTTCAAATGGGAAATTCTTCAATAAAACCTTTAAATAATAAACTTAGTTTTCACAAAGATGAGTCACTTGAGGTATAAACTCACTTAAAATAATTATTTTCCAAAAAAACTATTTTTCTAAATAAAATTTCAATTAATATTATTTCCAATATTTTACCGTTAAAAATTATCATTTTTAAAGCCTTTTAAGCCAAAAATTAGCTTTTTCCACTTAAATAATTTTCTAAAATTATAATTAACTTATTTTCAATATTTAATTTCATAAAATAACTTTTTACAATATTACGGAATTTCTTATGTAAAAATTAGCAGTACAAAAATAATTTCACGGTTTAGCCTTCACTGTGACTTATAGTTCACTCTTACAGCGATAAATCATTAAAATAATGCTATTTTCCAAAAAAAAACTTATTTTTCTAAATAAAATTTCAATTAATATTATATTCCAATATTTTACCGTTAAAACATTGAATATAATTTATAAAGTTTCTTAAAGTTTTTATCCAATTAATTTAATTGGGCACTGACCACTGCAGGCTTCTCAAACCACAATCAACAACAATATCACAAAAATATTCCCAGGCAGATCATGCATCATAATACATTATAATATAATTGCAGATAAACAATTTAAATGCAAATCAACCATCAAAGGTAAAAATAACACAACTTAAACAACTTGAACCAAATTAAACAAGCACCACAACCACAGATAAAAAATACAAACCACACACTAATCACATACAGTTATTGGGAAAAATCCCTCAGGTAAGCTCCCCTTACCTCTTGAAGTTACAGAAATCTTTTTGCGTATCGTCGGTTTTGATTTTGGCACGCGTCAAGAACGTTGGCCAATGTCAAGAAACTTGGACAAACCAAAACAAAACTAGTGTCAAAAACAACAAAACAACACAAAACCAAACAACAAAATGTAACACGCCCCTTAGGAGTTACATGACTAACTTAGTTTCGTAATAACATATTAAAATAAATTAATAATTGGGTTTGCTTTCGGAAAATGATTAATATATAAGTACTTAAATACAGATCGATACTTTTTATAAAAATTTCGACAGAGTCTCCTCTGTAATTCCAACATCCCAAACAAAATACATGCTAATATATTTACATTTTCATCAAAAGGAAAGGCTCTCCGAGCCATAAACATTCTTAAACATAACAGAAATCCAATAAAAGGCTCTCAGAGCCATAAAGTAAAATAAAAATGAAACTCCTCCAAAACTAAACTTGACTCGATAGACTAAGCTGGTCAAATTATGAGACTCTTACTGGAAAAGACCGCATGGTTATTCCAGAAATAATGCAAAGGTGAGATACCAACATATGAGTTTTATCATAGCAGTCACGTACACGACTCTCACACAATGACATACAATATATCATAACCATAAACAAAAGGATCCATTCCTGACAATCAAATGAATTTTGTAAAACATTTCATGTCACTTCATTATTTACTATCTAGTTCACTAATCTTCGAAGATCCTAACTTCCCTTTGTCGAGCATGCTAGGATCGGGATAATGCCCATAACACAATTGTCTCGCGCGTTTTGGGTCGGCCTCTCAATTTAGGTTTGATCCCGAATTGGTCTTGGGTATTGCATCTCACCTAAATAATACAGAAAAGTTCCTTATTGAGTACATTTCGAGCAGGGTAGCCGATTTCAACGACAAGAGTTTGCAAAGCCCCAAGCATTTCGTTGAGTTCGAACCTGAATGTCCATGAAGACCCGAAAACTAAAGGAGCCGTCTTTGGTCCGTAACTAATCAGTTTGTCAGTTTACCCTTTGGGAAACTGTAGCTCGAATACACAATGGCACGTCTGCCACAACGACATAAAAGCCAGACTATGCATGTAAAACAAGGTGTTCTCATTTTTCATTTTCTTTTTTCCCATCGGTCTTTCCATTTTTGAAACCACTATTGTAAAGCCTAAAAGAAAATATTTGTTTTCAAAAGACTTTTCTTTTCAAAAATTCTTTAAACCTTTTCATGAATTTTGATATTTCCCATTTTCTTTCTTTCCTAACTTTGTTATACTTCACACTTTTATCATTTAGGATTTTCTTCTCATTTTCCAAAGAAAACAAAACACAACTTTTTCGATATTTTTGAGTTAAGGTACTTTAATGTCGTAATCTTGATTAACAAGCAATGACGAGTGTCATGCCATCAGCCAATCACAGTCAAGGAAACAGTAATATAATCAACAAACAATAACATTAAAACTCCAATCAAACTCTAAACAATTCAAGCAAGACATCATTACAAAGATTTAAAAATTAACATACATTCAAACACGACAATAAGTATGTAACTACTAAAACTCTTCAGGTAAACTCCCTTTATCTTTGCAGACCATAAAAGATCCTCTCCTTGATGCTCCAACAATTTGCTTCCCTCTCAATGATTTCCTAGACCCTTTGACATTTCTTATCACATGCAGACACATCGCGACAGCTCCAAAAACCACATGTTGCTCTCCCAAGTTAGAAATAACACAGTCATCAACATAGGGAGAGCGTCCAAACGCATTCAACAACCAAAACAATTTATCAATCCATAGTTTAACATCAACATAAAATCAAAAGAAACTATATAACTAATTTAACCAAATCGAATTGATTTCTGAATAAGATCAAATTGGTTAAAAAGTGTCCATCATTAAAATTGGGGAACTTTTGATTTAATTTGAAAATCATGAAATTAACTTTAGAAATCATTAATTACTAGTCCCAATTGTACTAAAACAGAACCAATTTCATGATTTAAGTAAGATGAAAAGTAGGGGTTTTTGAGTGAAATTGGGGAAAATGATATTTACTCATAGGAATATGAAATTGTCCTTGGAACTCATCAATAGATAGTCCCAATTGCACAAAAACAAGCTTTAATTTCAAATCACAGTATGAAATCAAAGAGTTAGGGTTAGGGTTTTCAAACCGATTTGGGGCTTTCATAATCACAAAGGATTAGGGGTAAGAAACTCACCCAAGGTGAAGAGGAAAGATGACATGGTGGTTGTCTTCGGGTGTAGCAGCGATGGTGTCACGGCGGCTCCGACAAGGACACGACAGCAGCGCTCCTTGCGGCAGAGACAACGATCAAACACGAAGCCAAGAAGGCCAGTATGTGCAGGGCGGTGTGCGTTGTCGTCTTCCTCCTACTATGCGGTGGTCGGACAACGACGGACGGCGGATTGTAAGCGGCACTCGAAGCGACTGGTGCGACGTGAAAGAGAGCTGAACGCGCGTCATCCTCTCGCTCTAGGTGACGGTCCGACGGCGCTCCATGGTAGCTGGCAACATGGCTGAGTTAGGGAAAAGGAGGAGAAGATTTGAATCCAAGGGAGAGGAGGTGAAGACCAAGAGTGAAGGAGTTGGTTTGTGATGAAGAAGAAAGAAAAGAAAATGCTGATGAGGGTGGGGAAAAACTCGTACATAAATAGGGAAGGGAGGGGTTTTTGGCTGTTCTTTTATTTAAGGATAGGTATATAATTAAGTGGTTAAAATTAAGTCTAGAAAAAAGAAATAATATTACTCATTAGATCTAAAAATAATAAGTGATAAATATATACTTTCAAAATTCCAATTAGAGTCAAGATTGATAGTTGAACCGATCAACTAAGAAAACCATCAGTTCAAAATTAATCTCCGATTAATTCCAAACCAGCTTATTTTTAACTCTAAAATTATGTCGAGTAAAATATGAAAATAATTTCTTTCAATCATGTTATTTAAAATATTTTTTTAAACAAATGCTAATAGTAACAATAGCATAAATTATTGTCTAGTAAACATGCATACACCGAAATACCCAACAAAATAAATTTAAAAGAGTAAATAAAATTACTCAAGATTAAGCGTCATAAAATAAACAAAAATAAAAGTCCAAATAATTATTATTCCAATAAAAATAATATAAACTGATATATTTTACCGATAATGAAAAACCGTAAAAACCGGGGTATTACATTACTAGCTCACTAAAAAAAATTTCCTCCTCGAAATTTCGTGACTCGAAACTAGACAGGATCTTGTAATTACATCTTAATCCCAAGATCCTACATTGTACTTCCCGGATTTCACTTTGCCTTATATGACATTTGAAACTCAATAACAAAATTCATACTTATTCTTCGTTCAATTTATCCTCAAAATTTAATCCCTTATCGTCAATCCATACTTCCCCTACTTAACAATTTTTCCTTAATCTTTCACACATCAGTTCCTATCCAAGATTCTATGTTGTATTTCTAGTTGCTTCATTCCTCTTATTGCTAACTCCATACACCTATTCAATTCTTACGGCGTTCTCATTCATCCTCGAAATTCTCTACCACCACATTATATTCAATGTCCAGGACATTTTATCTCAATTCCTCCAACATGAAGATCAAAATCAAAACTTAATCATTTCTATTTTCAAATTACTGATCCACTAGAAAACTGATTTCCACACATCCAACTCTCATAGTCATTACTAAGATCAAAACTAACTTTACCGCAACAAGCATCAACTTCTTACTCCAGGTATCCAATTATAGTCTTAACCCTTCTGAACATAGTTTATTTTTCCAGATTATATCACCATTACATATTGCAAGTCTCCAATCAAAGCACCAAAAAACTTCTCAAGGTTAACTGAAATCAAAATACAACACGCCGGGTATGATTATCCAACTCATCAACTTTGAATTTTCCTAAAAATTTAGATAACGCAAGAGTTTATCTCTTTCGATTCGAATCGGCTTAGGTGAAACTACTATAGACACTTTGAATCGGTCACGCTCACGGACAACTTAGTCAATCTCTTAGACATGTGAATAGTTGATATTTTTTTCTCATAAGCTGAGTCAACGACGCAAAAATCTTTGATAGGTCCCCATTCTAATCCAGTGACAACCCGTTCTCAAATCGATCTTTGAGAAGGTAATAGCTCCTCGTAAGTGATCTATCAAATCAACTATGCATGGCAGAGAATACTCATTCTTGATCATCATTTTGTTGAGTTTATCAAAAATCTACACGGTGTCTCGAACCATCACCCAACATTGGTGCTTCCTACGGAAAACACTCAGTCCAACAAGCTGCTTAGACCACATATCTTTTAGTTAAATCGAGTCATCTAACTCAACCAACGTTGTAGTTGACATCACACACAAAGCTATTGAGATCAAACCGAATCTAGAAACTAGATCGATCGAAAATCAATATCCTACGCAAGCAGCAAACCTATAACATTTCCAGGGAACACTCCTGGAAAATCCTCTACAACAGGCACACTGCATCAAATGTCTGACACAATCCCAAAGGATAAACAAATGTGACACACATAAACCAAAACACAACTTACTAGCTATGGTTTCCTACAAGGTAAAACCAGTGGAAACCCATTAAGAAAAAACAATACTTATAAGCCACACACATTGCTTCGATAAGGAAACAATTCAAACAGTGACCAATCAGAGATCACACAACAAAAACATAATAGACCTATTCCCTAAGGTTCCCGAAAGACTCGACTAGCTCTGATACCACTAATGTAACACCCCCCTTGGGCGTTACATGACTAACTTAGTTTCGTAATAACATATTAAAATAAAATAATAATTACTGGTTTGCTTTCGGAAAATGATTTATATATAAGTACTTAAATACAGATCAATGCTTTTTTATAAAAATTTCGACAGAGTCTCTTATATAATTCCAACATCCCAAACAAAATACCTGCTAATATATTTACATTTTCATCAAAAAGAAAGGCTCTTCGAGCCATAAACATTCTTAAACATAACAGAAATCCAATAAAAGGCTCACAAAGCCATAAAGTAAAATAAAAATGAAACTCCTCCAAAACTAATCTTGACTCGATAGACTAAGCTGGTCGAACTATGAGACTCTTACTGGAAAAGACCCCATAGTTATTCCAGTAAATCAACTAACTTCAAAAGTTGGAACAATCCCTCCGAGTGGGGTAAAGAACTCCTCAGCATCATCTGTACACTTAACCCAAAAATAGCACAAAAGAAACCAAACAGAAATAATGCAAAGGTGAGATACCAACATGAGTTTTATCATAGCATTCACATACACGACTCTCACACAATGACATACAATATATCATAACCATAAACAAAGGGATCCATTCTTGACAATCAAATACATTTTGTAAAACATTTCATGTCACTTCAATATTTACTATCTTGTTCACTAATCTCTGGAGATCCTAACTTCCCTCCGTCGAGCATGATAGGATCGCGATAATGCCCATAACACAATTGTCTCGCGCGTTTTGGGTCGGCCTCTCAATTCAGGTCTGATCCCGAATTGTTCTGGGGTATCACTTCTCACCTAAATAATACATAATAGTTCCTGATTGAGTACATTTCGAGCAGGGTAGCCGATTTCCACGACAAGAGGTTGCAAAGCCCCAAGAATTTCGTTGAGTTCGAACTCGAATGTCCCTGAAGACCCGAAAATTAAAGGAGCCGTCTTTGGTCCGTAACTATTCAGTTTGTCAGTTCACCCTTTGTGAAACTGTAGCTCGAATACACAATGGCATGTCTGCCACAACGGCATAAAAGCAAGACTATGCATGTAAAACAAGGTGTTCTCATTTTTCAATTTTCTTTTTCCCATCATTCTTTCATGGTCAAGGCTTACGCTCTCGACTACTTTTAATCAATTATTAAATTAAACTTTAATACTCAATAGGATTTTATCAATAAAATTCATGATTCACAATCTCCTTCACAACCGAACACTAGTCCGACGTCTCAGAATTCTAGGTTCTATCTTTCCTCAAAACTAGAATAGGAACTCTAGCCCGTCAATCTGGAACACTAGGTCCTTTCTACTTTCTCAAAAACTCAAAACAAGAACTCTAGCTCGTCAATACGGAGCACTAGGTCCTTTCTTTTCCTCAAAACTCAAAACAAGAACTCTAGCCCGTCAATCTGGAGCACTAGGTCCTTTCTTTTTCACTCTCTTTCCAGAGGTTTTCTTTCAGTGAAAACTAAAAATCGAAATAAAATCCAATTGTTTCTCACTCTCGAAACTCAAATAGGAACTTTAGCCCGTCAATCCAAAACACTAGATCGTTTCCACTTCCACTTCTTTCCACACGATTTTCTTTTTCGGTCAGTGAAAACTAAATCGAAAAACACAATATCAAAGTCTTCTCAACTTTGTGCCACAAATATGTTTTCATTTTTAGAAATACATTTTTCACCAAAACCTTTTTCTTTTATAAATCCATTTACCGTAAACTTAGAAAACTTCAAAAATCCTTTTCTCACTTTAAAACCAACTACGAAACTCTTACAAATCGATTTACCAAAGAGGCATTTTCTCTAAATTTTTCCATTTTTGAAACCACTTTTGTAAAGCCTAAAAGAAAATCTTTGTTTTCAAAAGACTTTTCTTTTCAAAAATTCTTTAAACCTTTTCATGAATTTTGATATTTCCCATTTTCTTTCTTTCCTAACTTTGTTATATCTTCACACTTTCATCATTTAGGATTTTCTTCTCATTTTCCAAAGAAAACAAAACACAGCTTTTTCGATATTTCTGAGTTAAAGTACTTTAATGTCGTAATCTTGATTAACAAGCAATGACCAGTGTCATGCCATCAGCCAATCACAGTCAATCAAACAGTAATATAATAAACAAACAATAACATTAAAACTCCAATCAAACTCTAAACAATTCAAGCTAGACATCATTACAAAGATTTAAAAATTAACATACATTCAAAGACGACAATAAGTATATAACTACTAAAACTCTTAAGGTAAACTCCCTTTATCTTTGCAGACCATAAAGATCCTCTCCTTGATGCTCCAACAATTTGCTTCCCTCTCAATGATTTCCTAGACCCTTTGACGTTTTTTATCACATGCAGACACATCGCGACAGCTCCAAAAACCACATGTTGCTCTCCCAAGTTAGAAATAACACAGTCATCAACATAGGGAGAGCGTCCAAACGTATTCAACAACCAAAACAATTTATAAATCCATAGTTTAACATCAACATAAAATCAAAAGAAACTATATAATTAATTTAACCAAATCAAATTGATTTCTGAATAAGATCAAATTGGTTAAAAAGCGTCCATCATTAAAATTAGGGAACTTTTGATTTAATTTGAAAATCATGAAATTAACTTTAGAAATCATTAATTACTAGTCCCAATTGTACTAAAACAGAACCAATTTCATGATTTAAGTAAGATGAAAAGTATGGGTTTTTGAGTGAAATTGGGGAAAATGATATTTTCTCATAGGAATATGAAATTGGCCTTGGAATTCGTCAATAGACAGTCCCAATTGCACAAAAACAAGCTTTAATTTCAATTCACAGTATGAAATCAAAGAGCTAGGGTTAGGGTTTGCAAACTGATTTAGGGCTTTCATAATCACAAAGGATTAGGGGTAAGAAACTCACCCAAGGTGAAGAGGAAAGATGACATGGTGGTTGTCCTGGGGTGTAGCTGCGGCGGCGTCACGCCGACTCCTGCAAGGACACGACAACAGCGCTCCCTGCGGTGGAAACAACGACCAAACACGAAGCCAAGCAGGCCAGTATGTGCAGGGCGACGTGTAACACCCAGTTTTTCCTATGCTTTATGTAGCAGTAAATATATATTTAAATATGTTTATTTTAGATTAAACACAGAGGATGATTTTAATTATACTAAAATCATGTTCCTGTGTTGTTATATCACATGAAGTCACGGTAAAATTTTCTGTTGAAAATTCAGACGGAAGCCGGTCTGCGTTTTCACTGCCGGTACAAGTTTACTGTGCAGAAAACCTAATTTTGAACTGTGAACGAGACGGTTAGTGTTTTTATTATGTTTCCTTCAAGTTTGGTTATTTTGAAAATTTTTCGTTCAAAAATAAAATAAAATATTTTATTCGGGTGAAAACGTCGGAAGAATTACGATCGGAAATGCAACCGGGTAAGAAATGGAGCAGATTAGGGAGCATAAAATAAGTGAGGAGACATGATGGAAGAGGCTATGACACACTCCAAAAGTTATTTCTCTCTCTTCTTCCATCCAATCAAGCATTAAACCACTAAGCTTGCTCAACAAGCCCTCCCTCACTCCCCTTGGCCGTGAACTCTCCCCCCTCTCTATATATATCCCTCTCATTTTCCCTTCATCATCTTCCTTCTTCAAACTCCACTAAACCTTCATCTACTTCTTTTCTCTTGAAAGTTCAAGCTCTCAAAGCTTTAGTTTTTATTCATCTTTTCTACTTAAGTTCTTCATTAAAGTTCTTCCTTATACTAAGGGTAATGCTCTCATATGAATCTTTTTTTAAGTTTCATCTTTTATTCTTAGTTTACTTTATGTGTTCTTTATATGATTTAAACTTCTAAAATCTCTCAAAAATGGTAGGAAACTCCTTTTGAGTTGAAACCACTTTCTATAGTCTTGTATTAACTTATATTTTCACATACTTAGAGGTTGTGTAAAACAAAAATCTCTACCTATATCTTCCAATGAAGGCCGAATGCTTGCATTTGTGACCTAGGAGGTTTTTGTTTCAACTTTTGGAATATGATCATGTGTTTGATTTTCTAACTATCCATTGATCTTAACTCTATAAATCTTGGAAGCTTTGATAGCTTGTTCCTATGAAGGCCGAAAATGTGAATAAGTAAGCCTAGGAAACTATGTTTCAACTTTCCAAGTATGATCATGGATTTAGAACTTTTAATACCTTGTGATTCTAAACCTAAGAGTTTTTGTTAAACAAAGAATATTTCCTCATCATCCTATGATGGCCGAAACTTAGAGTTTAGGTGCTAGGATGTTTGAGTTTTTATTTTTTCAAAATGATCATGGACTTGAGCTCCATAAGATATTTGGATGCTAAGTCTAAGAGATTGGAGAGTTTAAGGATTTCTAACTTGTTTATTCTATGTTATTAAAGCTAGGATGTATTACTTTCATTTTTCCAAGATGATCATGGACTTGAGCTCCATAAGATATTTGGATGCTATGTTGAAGAGATTGGAATGTTTAAGTTTCCATTTTTTTTCCAAGATGATCATGGACTTGAGCTCCATAAGATATTTGGATGCTAAGTCTAAGAGATTGGAAAGTTTAAAGATTTCTAGCCTATAAATCCTATGAAGGCCAAACCTAGAAGGTTATGGACCTCGGATACTTTGTTCTTATTTTTCCTAAATGAAAATGATTTTGAGCTCCTTAATACATATGGATGCTAAACCTAAGAGATTGGAAAGTTTAGTGAATGATAGCCTATTTTACTAGCCTTGGCTGAATACCCTAAGTTTATAACTTAGTGGGATTTTAATTCAACTTTGTTAAATGATCATCGTTTGTGAACTCCTAACACTTAAGGATCATAAATCCATGAGTTGTATAATTTTCTGTAATCTCTAACCCTAAGAACTAGTCTTGGCCAAACCTATACCTTGTGGTTTAGTGTTCTTGTTTGATTTTAACTTGTGATTTTGTGTTCATAACCTTAGACTTCCATCGCGGAGGAAACAAGGACGTTCGTGGTATACCTCTTCGAGCATCTAATCTCCTTACCTTCACAGAAGGTAAGAGGGGATTGCCTAGGGATATTCAATGACTATATGCATGTGTGTATGTGTTTACTTGAGTGATTTGAATATTATTATGATATAGAGCAAATACTTGAATGACTTGTTTACTTGAACTATTGTGATTATTAGTTGAAGTTGATTATTACTTGCCTTAAAGTATTGTGAGTTGTATATATGTGATGAATTGTCATTAACTGTGATATTATTATTGAGAATATATTACTGTTGATTGAAGTTTGAGAAGCCGGACTTGAGTCCGTGCACAATGATTATAAGGATTAAAAGCCTCAATCGGCCTTGAATAGATTGAAAGTATTGGTTTCATTTATAAAAGTTTTGAAAAGAGACGTTGAAGTGTTTTTAAGTCAATAGAAACTACCTTTTTATGATCCAAAGTTTGTACGAGAGAAAACCATTTTCGAACTATGTGTTTTATGAAGGAAAAACCCCTTTGAAAATATTTGACTTTATTTCATCAAGGATTTCAAAAGCAAACGAATTTCCTAAATGTCTTATAAAAGAATTTGTAAAGGAAAAGATTTTCTCCTAAATGATTTAGAAACATTCCGGTTACTTGGATAAGTGACCGATGTTTTATTTTGGTTTTGATTTTCACTGAGCGAAAAGTAAGCACATGTGAAAGAGAATCTAGTTCGCGAGACATCACCTCTAGTATTCAGTTATAAGCACGCGATCTGGGATCCGTGTCAAGAATTATGGACCAAGGGTCCTAATCTTGATATTATGGGTTAGGAATCCTAATCTTGGAATTGAGGACTGTGTGTCCTAATTTCGTTGTTATGGGCTAGGAGTCCTTATCATGTTGAAATAAAACATGGATAAAATTATAATTGTTTCTACGACCACAACCTTGGACTGCGACATCGGTCTAAGGTGTTGTGATTGAGCACTCGGACTGCGCGTCATGTGTTATTGATTTTCAAGTGATGAAAATTGTGAATAGTCGTTAGCTTTGGGTTTCGACAACGGAAAAGAGTGACCACAAAGAAAAGTCTCGTTAATGAAAAGTCTTTCATTCATATGCATTTCCCCTTAGCAGACGTGCTTGAATTACCAAATACCCGCTTAAGATGTGGTATTCGATGATTTATACATCCGAATGGCCGTTATAAGGGATTCGTGATGATGTTGATCCGGGTGCATGAGTTGACGGAGACAACTTGCCAATGCGGCATACGAGCCTTATCAACTCTTTCTTTCTTAATGATAAAACGGTGATGGTATCTCATGAAATTATGTTTAGAGCCAGATGATTGAAGTGTCATGCATTATCTTTATAAAATTGATTGATTCGGGTATGAGACCAACTGATATAACACTTGTTGTTTAATCTATGAATAATGCTTAAATGCTAATATGCCAATGTGTTGTATGTATCATGTATATGGTTGTTGTATGATATATCTATTTGTCGGTGTCTCACTCTTATAGTTATATCAGGTCTCTTCGGGTTTTGCTGTAGTACCTTGGTACTCTAGTACCGATGTTGCAAAGGAGTCTTTCTAAGTCACTTGAAGACCTAGTGTTAGAGGTTGGGAAAGTATTCTGATTTGGGGGGTCTTTCCAATGAATATTTGATAGAATGACCAACTTAGGAGTCAGAGTTAGGTTGTATATCTAAAGAAGTCGGTAAATGTAGTGTTATATACACCCATCTGTAGTTTGAATCTTTTCTTTCGAAAGTGGAAACTTAGAGAAATCTGGTATGTCATGGTAAATTTGTTACGAACGTGGCTTTACGTTTTAAATGTATGTATGATGGATTTCAAAGTTATCCTTAAAGAAAAATTTTATACCCCAGTTTTCTGACTTAAAAGAAAACAATTTTCCGAAAGCAACCAGCAAATTATCTTTTAATCTACTTCCGCATGTGTTACGTAGTAATGCCCAAGGGGGGGTGTTACACGGCGTGCGTGGTCGTCTTCCTCCTACTGTGCGGTGGTCGGACAGTGACGGATGGTGGGTTGCAGGCGGCGCTCACAGCGGTTGGGGCGACGTGAAAGAGAGCTGAATGCACGTCATCCTCTCGCTATAGGTGACGGTCCGACGACTCTCCATGGTGGTTGGCGGCGTGGCTGAGTTAGGGAAAAGGAGGAGAAGATTTGAATCCAAGGGAGAGGAGGTGAAGACCAAGAGTGAAGGAGTTTGGTTTGTGATGAAGAAGAAAGAAAAGAAAATGCTGATGAGGGAGGGGGAAAAAGCGTACAAAAACAGGGAAGGGAGGGGTTTTGGGCTTTTCTTTTATTTAAGGATACGTATATAATTAAGTGGTTAAAATTATGTCTAGAAAAATGGAAATAATATTACTCATTAGATCTAAAAATAATGAGTGATAAATATATACTTTCAAAATTCCAATTAGAGTCAAGATTGATAGTTGAACTGATCAACTAAGAAAATCATCGATCCAAAATTAATCTTCGATTAATTCCAAACCAGCTTATTTTTAACTCTAAAATTACGTAGAGTAAAATATGAAAATAATTTCTTTCAACCATTTTTTTAAAAATATTTTTATAAACAAATGCTCATAGTGACAATAACATAAATTATTGTCTAGTAAACATGCATACACCGAAATAAGGCAGTGCTAATGCACCCAATAAAATAAATTTAAAAGAGTAAATAAAATTACTCAAGATTAAGCATCATAAAATAAACAAAAATAAAAGTCCAAATAATTATTATTCCAATAAAAATAATATAAACCGATATATTTTACCGATATTAAAAAACCGTAAAAACCGGGGTGTTACATTACTACCCCACTAAAAAAATATTTCCTCCTCGAAATTTCGTGACTCGAAACTAGACAGGATCTTTTAATTACATCTCAATCCCAAGATCCTACATTGTACTTCCCGGATTTCACTTTCCCTTTGATGACATTTGAAACTCAATAACAAAATTCATACTTATTCTTCGTTCTATTTATCCTCAAAATTTAATCCCTTATCCTCAATCCATACTTCCCATACTTAACAATTTTTCCTTAATCTTTCACACATCAATTCCTATCCAAGATTCTATGTTGTATTTCTAGTCGCTTCATTCCTCTTATTGCTAACTCCATATACCTAATCAATTCTTACGACGTTCTCTTTCATCCTCGAAATTCTCTACCACCACATTATATTATCTCAATTCCTAATACATGAAGATCAAAATCAAAACTTAATCATTTCTATTTTCAAATTACTGATCCACTAGAAAATTGCTTTCCACACATCCAACTAGCATAGTCATTACTAAGATCAAAACTAACTTTACTGCAACAAGCATCAACTTCTTACTCCAGGTATCCACCAATTGTAGTCTTAACCCTTCTGAACATAGTCTACTTTTCCATATTAAATCACCATTACGTATTGCAAGTCTCCAATCAAAACACCATAAAACTTCTCAAGGTTAACTGAAATCAAAATACAACACGCCAGGTATGATTATCCAACTCATCAACTTTGAATTTTCCTAAAAATTTAGATAACACAAGAGTTTATCTCTTTCGATTCGAATCAACTTAGGTGAAACTACTATAGACACTTTCCTTTTACTTCTAAACTCGTACAATCCATCTTAACTACAAACCTCTGATCATTCCCTTAGATTTTCCTTAACGATATTCTACCTCGATCATGTTAAAATCTATTGAAATCAACTTACTTAATGATGTTGATCTTAGGATTCCCATCTTACCAGTCATATCTATATCTCAACAAATTCCTATCACCTCTTTTTTATCCTACTATAGGTGTAACACCACCACCACCACCACCACCACCCCCCCCCCCCCCCCCCCCCCCACCCACACCCCCGACATCACCTCCTAACCACATGCGGAAATAAATTAAAAGGAAAATTTACTGGTTGCTTTCGGAAAAACTACTATTATTTTCATAAATCTGAAAATATGGGGCTAAAATTTTTTCTTTTTCTTTTCTTCAGAGTACTTAAAAATAGCACGCACAACACAAAGGTACAACTATATTAATACTCACCAACACCCATAAACAGATTTTTATTCAAAATACTTCATCATTCACAATAGAATTTCAAAAACATTTGAGACCACATAAACTGACATTCACAAAACACACAACCCAAGGAAAAATCCTAAGTTGGTCGTTTTAGAAGACAACTACTGGAAAGAACTCCGTAGTTCTTGCCATAAAATTTTTGCTAACCTCTTCAAGGATCGGGAGTAATATCCTTAAGTGACGTTAGGAACTCCTCTACACCACTTGTCCTTGTGTAACAAAGCACCATAGCAAAGGACCAAGAAAATCTGATATATTGTAAGGGTGAGATACCAATATATGGATGAATTATGACGACTAAAATGCCTAAACACAGAGCCACAAGTATATACAAATATTCATGTTCAACATATAAACTCTCACAAAATAATCACATCCATCATCAATCGTCGCCGTTTTTGAAAACATGACACTTCTATGTTTCATCAGTCTATCCTAGTCTCCGGAGACCCTAACTCCATGCAGTTTTTGAAAAATAGTGAGCTGATCAGGCTCAATTGCCACTCAGGCACAAATAGCCAACACATGTACATGGCTTAACTTAATTCCCACAGCAACTGTCCAACTCAAGGCACAGTAATCAATGCATGTGGATTCCAGAGCACACTGTCCTACACAAGGCACAGTGAACAAGGCTCATGGAAATCATGGTCCATCAAGGCACCAATGATACACCATCGCATGAGATACCTTTCCCCTCAAGGCATTCACACAAAACTTTTGGGCACGTCTGCCAAATGCGTGTAAAAACATCTTTGTTTTCGCAGCTTTTCTTTGTGTTTCATTCTTTCCTTCGTCGAGGCTCGAGGCTTACGACCATCCATAAATTTTCAACGTTTTAAAACTTTCATTTTTAACACAGGATGTTTTAGTCCGAGTGTCCAATCACAACAATCCTAGACCTGTGCACTAGTCTAAGACTTTGTGGTCATAGAAAACAACTTTCACCTTTTTACTACTTTCACCATGTTTTATCACAACGTATGTAGGACACACAGTCCACAACAACGTGTCTAGGACACATAATCCACAACAACATGTATAGGACACACAGTCCAAAACTTCATATATAGGATACATAGTCCACAACGTTGTGATACGGATCATGGACCCACGTGCTTTAACTCTAGAATCCCGACGTCTCGGTTGCTAGGTTCACTTTTTAAGGTTACTTTTTCTTTCAGTGAAAAACAAATACAAAATCAAAACTTCCGTAACTTATCCAAGTTACCGGATATTTTTACTTGAATAAATTCTTTTCAACAACCTTTTCTTTTGAAATTCATTTCTAAAACTTTAAACTTTAGGAACTCCATTTCTTTTTCTAAAATTCTCCTTTGTATTTGGAAAAGTCTATTTCCTTTCAAAAATATAGTAAACCTTTTGGAAGGAAAACTCTTTCTAAGAACGTTGGAAACTAAAATTCCATTTTCTATGGTACTTTACTACAAGTATTCTCAAAATTAGGTTTTTCTTCAAAATAAGATCTTTCAGCTTAAATACTTTTCCTTTATAAAATTGTTTTGAATTCTAAAAATTTTCTCTTTCATTAAAACGTTAATAAAAGAAATCTTTTCAAAACTTCAAAATAATTTTGTTTTTCTTCAGAATTTCTTACCATGAAGTCTTTCCAAAGTTTGATTTGTCTTAGTGTAAAATCACTTAATTTTTCAAGAAAATTTCCTTCATGAAAGTTTTAAAATATTCTGATAAAGTTTTGAAAGTATAACTCATTTTTCCTTCTTTCAAAACATTTCTTCAAAATAAATATTTATTTAAATTGTTCTTCATATAGTTTTTCTTAAGACTTTTATCTTAAGGATTTAATCAAGCTCTAACCAAAGGCTAGGCTTTCCATGCAACAATCACAACACATATACACCAACTTCAACATATATGAGCAACATTCATATTTCTCATAAATGATCATCACCACATATACAACAACTTCAACATATATAAGTGACATTCATATTTTTCATAAATCATCCACACATTATGAATCTCAAAATTCAACCCAAACAGCCACAACAATAACAACATCAATCAAACACATCCAAACAAACACACATAGCATATAGTCATCATCACATAATTATCCCTAAGGCTTTCTCCCCTTACCTTATTCGACGGGTAGAAAAGTCTTTGTTTCCGTGTTGCCCAGAGCGAACCTCCTTTGCTTGTAACATGTCGCAAGTCTAAGAATCAAGCTCATAACCTAAGATAAAATAACAAAATCATCTTATCTCTCTATGCATTGACCTCGGCCATGACATGAAAATGATGATAAAATATCAAATTTTTACAAGCTTTTGGATCAATGATCCTTAAGCATTAGAAGGACAAGATCAAAGATTATGACTCTAAAATTTAAACTTAACTCATCTTCTCCATGATGAGCAAGTTTCAGCCTTCATAAAAATATAGGCTAGGAATTTTATTTGATTTTCAAACTCTTGGATTACACTTTTGTCCAAGAATTAAAATTCCACATTTTTATATCTGTACAGTAACACTTGTTTATAAACCATTTTAGACCAAAAATATTTACTTGATCATGTTAAAAGATATTATTTTCAAAAATCATATTTTTCATTCAAAATTTAGGATGAACCCTTTTTATAAAAGCATTTTTCAGAATAGCAGTGTGTTTGAATTGTGAATGATCACTTAAATGACTTTTAAAGTTTTTGAAAATTTAATAGAAGGTACCCAACTCACATATCAACACAGTGCAGTTGGTCCCATGTAAAAATTCAAAGGCATTAATGTATTAAAAATTCAACACTTCCTCTATTTGCACAGGATTTTTCCAGAAATCCGATTTCACCAATATGTAACTTTATGAAATTGTTATTCTTCATTTACAAATGTAAAAATTCCAAAACTTCAACCAAACTTTAGTTATACTTCAGTATCAACCCAGAAAATTTTATAAAGAATTTAACTTTCAAAATCATATTTCAAATCATCATGCAACCAATTATGTTATTATTTTCGCAGTCAGAATTTGATTCTACTTTGAGAGGTGTTTTAACCTAGTAAATCTTATCCAAATATCTACATATTATATATCAAATTGAAGCCCCAGAAGTTTTATATCCAAATATGTATTTAGCTTTCAGAAATACGTTTTGAACAAAAAGTTATGGGCTCACGAATAATAGTATGATATGCTGCCAGATTTGTGTTTTCATATGTTTATTATTGATATCAAAGTAGCGCAGATAGAGCAGAGAAAGATGAGATAAAACTTGTTCTCATTGATGAAAGAAAAATGATACAAAAAATCCAATCACAGGAGCTAGCTCTATAGGCATATATACATAACAGAAAAGGAAAGGAAGGAAAACAAGTCACAAACCGAAAATGAGAGAGAGCAATAATTAAGCTAACTAACTCTCTAACTGTAACTAACTCTCTAATTGTTTGTTTTAAATTAACTACTGGTAATACTCCCCCACAAGTTGGACGATGGAGATCACAGAGGCCAAGCTTGGATATGAGTGAAGAGAACGAAGGTTTAGTGAGCACATCCGCGAGCTGAGCAGAAGAGGGAACGGGTAATAGATGGATGAGACCACTCTGAATTTTCTCACGAATCACATGACAATCTATTTCGATATGCTTGGTTCTTTCGTGGAAAGTTGGATTATGTGCTACGTATATGGCGGATTTATTGTCACAGTACACTGATGCAGGTTTAGCAAAGGAAATTTGCAAGTCCTTAAACAAGAAATGTATCCATTGAAGTTCACATGCGAGGCTTGCTAAGGCCCTGTATTCTGCTTCAGAGCTTGATCTGGAAACAGTAGATTGTTTCTTGGATTTCCATGAGATTAAGGATGATCCAAGAAAAACACAATAACCTGAAACAGATTTCCTGGTAGTAGGACAACTAGCCCAATCAGAATCTGCAAATCCAAACAGACTGACAGCCGAAGAAGAAGGGTAAAATAATCCCTTTGCTGGAGACTCTTTGAGATATCTCAAGATTTTAGTGGCGGCTTGATAATGGACATCCTTGGGTTTAGACACAAAATGACTGAGTTGTTGGACAACAAAGGCAATGTCCGGTCTTGTTGTAGTCAAGTAGAGGAGGCGCCCTATTAACCTTCGATATGCTGACTCATCTGAATACAAAGGTGAGTCTGAATCATGTAATTTGAGGGATGTATCATAGGGTGTAGGGGAAGGCTTCACTGCTAAGTGGCTGCTGTCTTCAAGAAGTTCAAGAGTGTATTTTCGCTGGTTGATGAAAATACCAGTTTTGGATCTTGCAATTTCCAACCCAAGGAAGAAACGCAAGGAACCAAGATCATCAACGTATACTAAGAGAGCAGTGAAGTGTTCACCATGAGACTTGGTAAAAAGAGAATGATCAGCATCAGAGTGTTTATAACCCAAAGATACAAGTGTTGTGGATAGTTTGGAATACCATTGACGATTGGCTTGTTTGAGACCATAAAGTGATTTGTGTAGTTTATACACTCGAGTGGAACCAGCAGTAGGAATTTTGAGTTTTACACCAGGTGGAAGGACCATATATACCTCCTCATTGAGATCACCATGCAAAAATGCATTGTTAACATCAAGTTGTTCAAGAAACCAACCTTTAATGGCAGCCAATGCAAGCAGTGTGCGCACAGTAGTTAACTTAACAACGGGTGATAAGGTGTCAAAGTAATCGACACCCTCCATTTGAGTGTAGCCCTTTGCTACCAGGCGGGCTTTATATCTCTCAATGGAACCATCCGCATGGTACTTCACTTTATAGACCCATTTGCAGCCAATAGGGATCTTGTTTGGGGGCAAATCAACAATAGACCAAGTGTTGGTGGCCTCAAGAGCATTTAGTTCAGCTTTCATAGCATCATTCCAACAATCAAATTTACAGGCTTGGGAAAGGGATTTGGGTTCAACAGTAGATGAAACATTAAGCAAAAAGATTAATATGACTGAGTGCAATGATCATAATCTAAAACAGAAGATAATGGGTAGGAAGAATTACCTGAAGATGATTCGGGCAGAGAAGAAGCAAGGAGATTGTAGTGGTATGCTTCAAGGTATGAGGGCTTGTTTCTAGTCCTAGTTGATTGGCGAGTTGGAACAGGGATAGGAGGTGGAACAAATAGAATGAGTTCTGGACTAGTGATAGAGGGAACAAGAGGTTGTGGAGAATTAATGGGAATGGATGAAACATGAGTAGGTGATAAGGCAGTGTCATGAACTGATGCAAGGTCTGAATTGTCTAGAGAAACATATGGAATTGTGGAGGGGGGAGGAGTGGAAGATGATTTGGTGAAAGGGAAAACATTTTCATAGAAAATGACATTTCTGGAAACAAGAAGAGCATGAGATTGAATGTCATACAAGAGATATCCTTTGGTGCCATCTCTATAGCCTAGAAAAACTGTTTTGCGAGCCTGGGGTTGAAACTTTGTTCTGTGACTTTGTAAGGTGGATGCATATGCTAGGCAACCAAAGGCTTTTAGGTGAAGAAGAGTTGGAGATTTTTGGTGAAGAAGTTCATAGGGAGATTTGGTTCTTAAAAGGGGTGTAGGCAATCTGTTAATCAAATGGACAACATGTTGGATGGAAAAGTGCCAAAAATTGATGGGAAGTTGGGCTTGAAAAGAAAGAGCACGGGCAACATTGAGAATATGTTGATGCTTCCTCTCAACAATGCTATTTTGTTGAGGGGATTCAACACATGACCTGTGATGAATAATGCCTTTGGCATTGAAGAAATCAGTCATAAGAAACTCGCTTCCATTGTCACTCCGAAGGAATTTAAGTTTTAAACCAAATTGAGTGTCAATGAAAGTAATGAAATTCATGAGATGCTTTCGAGTTTCACTTTTAAATTTCATTAAAATCACCCAAGTAAACCTACTAAAATCATCAACAAGAGTAAGAAAATATTGATGACCTGAAATTGATGGTGTAGCATAAGGGCCCCATATATCACCATGTAGTAATTCAAAGACTCTAGTAGACGTGGAACAACTATTAGGGTAAGGGAGGTGTCTTTGTTTGGCAAAATGACAAATGTCACAAGGGGAAGTGTTATTATTATTCCTGTATGAAAAAAAGGGATATTGTAAGGAAATACATTTGTGTATAGTATCAGAAATATACCCTAGTCTAGTATGCCAAATAGAGGCAGAATCATTTTATGCTTGAGATAGAATTACAAGTAGAATGAGAAATGGAATTACAATTAGTACCAGAAACAATAGCAGAACCCGGTATTGAAGTCTCAAACACATACAGTCCTCCATGATTCTTAGCTGTACCAATCATCCTCTGGTTGGAATTCTGAAAAAAAGAACAATGATCAGGGTAAAAAATAATATGACAGTTCAGGGAGGGAAGGAATTTAGTTACTGAAATGTGGTTGACAGTAAATTGAGGAATATAGTAAACATCATGTAATAGAATGGATTCAGATAATTGGACACAATGCCTGAAATGGTGGCACTTGTTTGTTGGCCATTTGGTAAAGACATAAAAAAAAGGTTTAATTGAATGAAAGGAAATGAAATTAACAAGAGAATGGGTAATATGATCAGTTGCACCTGTATCTGTGACCCAAAGGGCAGATTGCTTACCAACTAGAGGAGATGAGGTGGAATTAAGGACAGCAGGATAAGAGATGACAGAATTGACTGAAGGAGAAGCCTGTACTTTTGATTGATGTAAGAGATGCAAAATCTGTTGATATTGCTCTTGAATAAGATTCAGAGAGGGACTAGTAGGTGGGTCAATTGCAGGGCTATTTTCCAGAAAGAGATTCTGTTCAACAACATCAGACTTGGGGGCAAGATTAACAGCACCCTTGCCTCCTTTGGTTTGATAACCAGGTGGATAGCCGTGAAGAAGGAAACAGGTATCAATAGTGTGGTTTATTCTACCACAGTGAGTGCAAATTCTGTTGGAACCTTGATTGTGTCCTCGGCCTCCCCCATAATTGCTTCTGACATTACCACGACCTCTAGAAAATCCTCTGTTAAAATTCTGATTAGTTTGGTATTGACTTCTTGGACCAGATTGTTGAACCTGCATCACTAAAGACTGTTGTTCCACAGTAACATCAAGATTGGGAGAAATGGTAAATTGCCTTTCTTGTTGAATGACTATTGAAAATGCCTTGTCTAACTCAGGAAGAGGATCCATAATCATGATATTCGACTTAACATGAGAGTATTGCTTATTCAAACCTCGAAGGAATCGAATGACTTTATCCTATTCTTTGTATTTCTTTACATCAGCCACAACACCACAAGAACAAGGAATTGCACAATTGCAATCCTTAACTAGGCGAAAGTTATCAATTTTCTCCCAAATAGAAGTTAATTCAATAAGATAACTAGAGACATCAAGGTTACCTTGCTTGCATTGGGAAAGACTTTCTTGAAGTTCATCAATTCAGAAGATATCTCCCTGAGAAAAACGTTTTTGAAGAGTTTTCCAAACTAAGGATGCACGATTACACCAAATGACAGATTTGTGAATGCTTTCAGAAATTGATTGTCGCAGCCAGGATAATACCATGTTGTTACAGCGTGTCCAGGGTTCATAGAGAGTATCAGAAACTGGAGGTGGATTGAGACTTCCATCAACAAATTTCAATTTGTTCTTCGAGATTAGGGCAACCTTCATGGCTTGCGCCCATGTTTGATAGTTCTTGCAATCCAATAGAGGAGTAACAAGAATTAGAGAGGGATTTTCGTTTGGATGCATATAGTAGGGATTTGAAGGATTTGTGGCAAAATCAGAATATGCAGAATGTGCCATTGAAGAATCGAAGGTGAAGAAATTGCAGAGATTTAGGGAAAAGAAAATAGAGAGAGAGTTCAAGAAAGATAGAGAAAATCTGATACCATATTGATATCAACGTAGCGCCGATAGAGAAGAGAAAGATGAGAGAAAACTTGTTCTCATTGATGAAAGAAAAATGATACAAAAAATCCAATCACAGGAGCTAGCTCTATAGGCATATATACATAACAGAAAAGGAAAGGAAGGAAAACAAGTTACAAACAGAAAATGACAGAGAGCAATAATTAAGCTAACTAACTGTCTAACTGTAACTAACTCTCTAACTGTTTCTGTTTTAAATTAACTACTGGTAATATTTATCCACACCAAGTTATTATTTTCATTCAAACATCATTCCCTAGTCATAAAATCAACATGCAAGGGTCCTAGACCCTCAAAAACATACATGCAAACATATAATATAAGGAAAATCATAAAATCACTCTATCTCTCTCATGCATGTAATTAAGATAGTGATTTTTAATTAAGTGTTCTTCTTAAAAATTATAACCAAAATCTCTTCAATTCTCACAATTAGGGTTTGATCATGGTAAATCAACATAGAAATAAGCACTTATTTTTTTCATGAACTCAAAATGCATAAATCAAAGAACTTTAAGTCATGCATGTAAAAATAAAATGAAAAACACTAACTTTCTTATACATAGGGTTTCGGCCACCCTCTCAAAATTGGTTTTGGAAAAATTTCTTGTAACATGCAAATGCATAAGATGATAGGAGAGATGAGTGTGAGTTAATAGAAATTGATTTAATGTTATAAACATGAAATCTTGAGAAAAAAAATGACATGCATGTTAAAATAACAGGTAGATGTTTGAAGAAATGAAGAGTAGAGGAAAGAAAGTATACCCTTATGATGATGAGAGGATGAAGATGAGCAAGGATTTTCCAAGCTTCCAAGAGCATCAATGGGGGAATAATGTGTAAGTGTAAGTAAATGAATAAGTGTGTGGGTGAGTGAAGGAGGAAAAATGATGAATGGAGAAGGAAGTGGGTATTTATAGAGAATGGAAGGGGAGGGGGCGCTGCTGGGAAAAAGGGAGAGGGTTTTTTTTTTTCACTTTTTAAAAAAAAAATTAAAAGGCTTAAGTTTTAAATAATAATTTTATAAAGAAAATGTTTCTTGCAAGTTTAAATAAAATGATGAAAGGTAATAAATGATACTAATATTCAACATCAAATCCATCAAGTCTTTCAAATTTTTTTTTTATTTTAAAAAAATTAGATTTAAGTAGAAAAATGGTTACTTGTAACATTAAAAGAATTAATTATGTGTAAGGCCATGATGGTGTGAAATAAATGAAAACACTATTCAAATCAAATCAGGTCTCTTCAAATATGTATTTAATATATTTTAAATTAATTTGTTTCGTTCCGGTTCCATTAATTTCTCGACGGTGAAAACCGATCATATTTTCTAAACGAAAATTCACCCGGAAAAATTAATTTTTGTAATATTTATAAATAATTTTAAAAAAAAAATCATGGGAATTGTTGTAAATATTTTAGGAAATCCAAAACTTTATTTTCCGTGTCAAAATTCGTTTTCTGTATTAGTAAAGTTTTGCTGACAGTGAAAACGTAGACCGTTTTCGTCTGAAATTTCAACTGGAAATTTAACTACAGTTTTCTAAAATAAGAATAAGGATAAAAATAAAAATAAGCTACCACTCTCTCCTATAGTGATGCATTTGCATACCTAGCACGTTGATCTAAAAAAAAGCGCTACCAGAATGAATTTTTATTTATCAAAATAATTTTCTCTAAATTAAATTAATAATTATACATACACATACATAAGCACAGATCATTAAGAAACAGAAAAAAAAATCGGGGTGTTATAATAGGGATGACAATAATTAGGTACTATGCTTACTCCCAGCTAACCTTCTAAGGATAGATCGTTTCTTAATTACCAATCAAGTTGAAGGTGATTATCTGAACTTAGACTCATCTTGTTCCATCAACACTTAGAGTATACGTCACCACAAATCGTGGAGCAAACTTCGGATATTCTTCTGAAACGAGACTTGATGATACTTCATGAAATTTAATCAGTACTTTGATACATACTTCGGTTTTGCTTCTCCACTTCATGGCAGGTCTTAACGACTAAGAAGGGTGTTGACTTCATCAACCTGCCCACGATCATTCGAAACTAATTAAAACTCTTGAAGGTACTCGGTAAACTCACGACAACCTTCATTGCGATACTAACACCTTTAGCAAATGAGGTCTCTAACGTCAAACTATCTTTCTTTCACTGTACTCGACTAACTCTGACTTGCTGATATGAATCAGATACCCATCCTCATAACTCTTGAGGTAGGTCACATGTCAATATCGTTTGGAAAATACGTAGGGTGAAGTTGATTAAGGGTGACAAGTCCTTTCGAACTACAATAAGACATGGTCTTGCAGATCACAAAGAAATTTTCAAGAAAAGAAATATCTTGATTTCACATTCACAAAAGCATAAAGAAGAATTCCATCAATTTGAAAGATACCGGAACATCCAGTATGGAAAAAGATTCTTCAATTAGGTTCGTGAGTGTAAAAATGCATAGCTAATACATATTTACAACCATGACTCTAATAAAGTTCCTTCTTTCACAAGAACTTCCCGCGGACTTAGGAAATCAAAGGATTAATAGTTCCTAATCCCAAGAGAATTCATTCTTGGTACAAAGAACTAGCATAATTAATTTATGAGTTATGACAGATTTCAAATCTAACTCAGAAAAATCTGTATAACACTTACAAAATTTACCGTTGTGATTGTCTAATACAACCATAGGGCTCGAAATACAAATGTCGGCTTACAAATTCATAAGAGTCGAATAGTACAGTTAAGTGTTTTTCTTACACATGAGACACTCATCCAAGGTTGAAGATTCAAATCATCTTGCCTTGGACCCAACAAGCACACAAGTCTTTCCAGACACGCTTAGTATGGTCACTTTGAATCGGGCACACTCACGGACAACTTAGTCAGTCTCTCAGACATGTGAAGAGTTGATTTTTTTTTCCTCATAAGCTGAGTCAATGACGCAAAAAATATATTCATATATATAAAAATAAAATGAAAATATATTTATATGATATACAACTAAATGGTATAGTATCAAATGGAAATTTTTAGAACCAAAATGGTTTTGGATTAAAATAATCTGTTAAGTTTTGATGTTAACAAAAAGGTTAAATTTTTATGGCAAATTGTTGTCAAAGATCTAACTTGTTTGTTATAAGTATGCAGTGACTACTTGATCTATACGAGTCAGAGGAACTTAAAATTTAAAGTATGGAATCTATCAGATTCTATTTCAATCCTCTAGACTAGTCTACAACTCTTGGTAAAATTCTGTGTCTTTAGCTTTATGGTAGACGAGATCGTTAAATTAAGAATAGACGAGGTCTTAAAATTAACTTAGGAAGACGCGTTACTAAGTCTAAATAAAAATCAAGTAGACAAGACTTTAAAATATAACAAGTCCAAAGACTTGATAGACATAGTAGTTTCACTAAACGCCACGTCAGCAGCCGAGCTCTTAAGTATAGCACGTCCAAACTCTCAGAACTAGATGAAAAGTCTGTAGACGCATTATTAGTAGACGAGCCCGTCTCACTGATAAGTTAATCTTGCACGTCCAAAGACATGTGCATCCACTAGTTTTAAAACGTGAACCCGTCTAAGCTTAAGTGTATTTATTTCAAATGATTACTTATTTAATTCAAAGAATATATGTCTTTTTACCCTTGCTGCTTCTATTGTTTAAAATCTTTATCTCTTGGATAAAAGAACTTTGTACCATCGAAACCATAAACCTTTGTACTCTGTCAACTACATTGTTGTAAAGATCAAGTCAAGTACAAAGATGGAAAGTCAGAAATCAACCTTTGGTACAACATAGTAGTGATAGCTCTACTTTGTGCATTCCTCTGATAATCAAAAGCACTTCTCCAAGAAGCATATCAAGTTATCAGTCTCAACGGATCCAAGCATTTAATGCTATGTCCAAACGGATACAATCAAAGACATATGCATGGACACATACAAGCTCTGATATCATAAGTGCAAAAACTCTGTTGAATTTGTAAACATTGTTGATCTTAAACTTTCAAATCCTCACACATAGTGAGTTTCTTAGATCAAATCAGTTAATCTCTTTGTTAGAGTTAGAGCCTGAAAAGGCTTGGTAGAGAAAGAATACTTGTAGCCTGAAGAGGTGTTGAATACTTGTAACCTATTTTGAGAATAGTGGATAAAACCTTCAGGTAGAAGGGACTGGACGTAGCTCTTGGTTGGAAGAGAGTGAACCAAGATAAAATACTTGTGTGATTCTTCTAACCCTTATCTTTTACAGTTTTTGGTTATACTAACTGTGGGGTTTTGAATATGAGTTTGTCAACTTTTCAAAAACATTTTCCTGTTTAAGTGTAATTTCTATTGTTTTGCTTGTAAAAGTATTTGAGAAAAGACTTTTTCGAAAATCTGTTAAGAAACACAATTCAATCCCCCTTCTTGTGTTTCACTGTGTCAACTTCAGTTGGTATCAGAGCTCAGCCTCAAAAGGGTTGAGCATCTAACAAGTGCTGAGGGAGTACGATCCAACAAGCATGGATACAAAAGGACAAGCAATCAACAGACCTCATCTCTTTGATGGTAGTGATTATGACTACTGGAAAAAGAGAATGATGGCTTTTCTTGATGCACAAAACATGGACATCTGGGAGCTTATTGAAACTGGCTACACTGAGCCAAGAGGTGATGCTGGAGATGTTATTCCTAGAGCTAAATGGACTCAAGAGAAGAAAAATCAAAATCAACTCAATTTGAAAGTTAAGCACTATTTGATGTGTGCTATCACCAGATCTAAGCATGATAAAGTCCATAGCTGCAACACTACTAAGGAAATATGGGATACTCTTGCCCTAGCTCATGAAGGGTCATCCCAAGTTAAGGAGTCAAAGATAAGCATGCTGGTTCATCAGTATGAATTATTTAAAATGGTTGAACATGAAACTATAGATCAAATGTTTGGAAGATTCCAAACTTTCACCAACAGTCTTAGATCTCTTGGAAAAACCTATGAGAACAGAGATCATGTCAGAAAAATTTTGAGGAGCTTACATAAACAGTGGAGACCTAAGGTCACTGCTATTCAGGAAGCAAAGAACCTCAATACTCTCACTTTGGAGGAACTTATTGGATCTTTAAAAGTTCATGACCTTGAGCTCAATGAAGAAGAAGGTTCGAGAAAAATAAAATCTATTGCCCTAAAGGCAAAGAAGGCTAGCTCTTCCAAAGCTCTTAAAGCTTATGAATCCTCTGATGAAGCAGACCCTTCTGAAAGTGATGAAGGATCTGATGAGGATGAACTGTCTTTTATCTCCAGAAAGATTCAACATATGTGGAGAAAGAAAGGTGGCTTCAGAAGGAAGCAGTTCAATAAAAAGTTCATCAAGGAGAAATCAGACTCTAAGGAAAAAGATCCACCTCTGTGCTTCAAGTACAAAAAGCCTAGTCATTTCAAAGCTGACTGCCCAGAACTGAAGGACAAAAAGAAGAAGGGCTTGATGGCTACTTGGGAGGATCTGGATCTGTCTTCATCTGATGAAGAAAATGAAGCGGAGGAAGAGTTAAATCTCTGTTTCATGGCTGGTACATCATCAGAAAGTGAATACACTGGTGCAGAGGTAATGGATTCTAACCCTTCCATTCTTCAAGATGCATTTGATGAATTATTGCACAACTCATCAATTCTGTCTCTCGAGTATATAAGTCTCAAAGAAATTTTCCAAACTATGTAAAGAATTTGATAGGGTTTGCATGTAGAAAATAAGTCTTGTAGATTAAAATGACAAACTAAAATCAGAGAACATCAGTCTAACTGACAAACTCAAGTGTGAGCCAACTGTCTCTTGTGAAGTTACAAAACTAAAACAAGATGAGACATATCTGACAGACACACTGTCTAAATTTGTAAGTGGCTCAGATAAACTAAGTTTAATTTTAAGGAACTCTAGATCCCCTCATGATAAGTCTGGCCTTGGTTATGACAATGAAAAGCATGACACATCTCATAAAAAGTCAAAATGACATATGCATAGTAGAACCTCAAAATCTCAAACACTGCATGTTAAAACTAAACCGAGCTCGTCCAGCACTTACTGTAAAGTTTGTGGAAAAAGTGGTCATATAACATCTAGATGCATACATCATAAGCATACTAAACATGCTCGTCCGGTGACTACTAACAAGAAAGGACCCAAGTCAATCTGGGTACCTAAAGATAAGATTGTACCTGTTGCAGAATTGCTTAACAACAGGAAAGAAACACATATCCTGGTACTTGGACAGTGGTTGCTCACGTCATATGACGGGATAAAGGTGTATGTTCCAAGACCTTAAACATAGGGATGGTGGTTGGGTTACCTTTGGAGGTAATCAGAAAGGGAAGATCATTAGAGTAGGTAAAATTGGTAAACATCATTTTCCCTCCATTGATAATGTTCTATTAGTAAATGGTTTAAAACACAATCTGCTAAGCATAAGCCAATTGTGTGATAGTGGATTTGCTGTCTCTTTTGATAAGAACATGTGTAATGTCAAGAAACCTGATGGGTCACTCTTATTCACTGCCAAGAGGCAAAACAATCTGTATAAGATTGACTTGGAGGACCTTACAAATCAAAGTGTCTCATGTCTAGTGTCCATTTAAGATGAGGGATGGATTTGGCACAAAAGGCTAGGTCATGCAAGCTTGAAGTTAATTTCAAAGCTAAATAAGCATAACCTCGTGAGAGGATTACTACACCTTAAGTTTAAATCTGATGCTCTCTTTGATGCTTGTCAAAAGTAAAAACATGTCAAAGGTTCCTTTGAATCTAAGAATATTGTTAGTACCAATATTCCACTAGAGTTGCTACACCTTGATCTGTTTGGACCAACTAGGACTGCCTCTGTTAGTGGAAAGAAATATGGTCTAGTCATTGTAGACGACTACTGTAACACCCCGATTTTCACTGTTTCAAAATAATCGAAATGCGAACGATTATTTGTATATATTTATATGAGTATTAGAAAATTATTTTAAATAAACAGAGTTCATCACTCAATCCTACTTGAATGTAGGAAGCTACGATTAAAATTTAGGTTGAAACGACGGGCGAATCCCGGCCCGCTATTTTCACTGACAGTATATTTATACTGCTCAAAAGACCTAATTTTAATTCTTGAACGAAAGACTTAAGGTTTTTATTTTATTTCCTACAACTCTGTATTTTTAGAATTATTTCTGAAAAAATATAATAATTTAGGTTTTTCGGGCGTAATATGTAATCGGGTGAGCGGCAGAATAGATTTCGGAGTTTCCAGGAGCAGATGAAGAATTTATCTTAGGATTTTAAGATGATTCATGGGGATGAATCATACTTTTAAGTCTAGAATATTCTACAAGTCAAAGTGGTAATTTATGAATTTTACGATTAAGTCCCTGAACTTTCTATTAATTACACTTTGGTCCCTAAGTTTCTAAGTTTTTTTCAAGTGAATTGGGCCAGAATATTTGTTCCAAATCCATTAATGGACCGTGGCCATGAAGCCCAAATTCCTTGTCCATGGATTAATTCCATAAAGCCCATTAGAAATCATATAAGTTTCCTATGCCATGCTTAAGCTTAAATCTTTTGGTGGGCCCCACAAAAATGAATCCAAGCCCAAATTTAGTAGGCCCATGCGCAAACCCATGAGGGAGAAGGGGCTGCCCTCATAATTTTTGGATGAGCCAAGATTGTTCTAGAATGTTCTACATTCTTCTACATTATTCTACAACATTCTCAAATCTTCTCAAGTGTTCTAGGGTTTTCTTAAAATATATCATGACAAAATCAGCCCAAAATAGTCAAGATAAGACCACATTTAATGTGGCAAATGGTCATCATTACAATTTATTGGCAATTTGCAAAATAGTCCTTATACTTTTGGAATCTTTGCAAAATGGTCCCTAGGAATTATTTGCATTTCAATCCTTTGAACAAGCCAACTCATCCTTACTAGATCCTTCCAAGATGGCGCCACCCATCCCTATAAATACCCCCTCTCACATTTCATTTAGTTTCTATTGCCTTTTGTTCCAAACACTCTTAAGTTATAAGTCTTTTAGTGTCAAATTTGTGAAGCAAGTTCTTGGATTTCCTTTGTCTTTGATCTTCAAGAGGTAAATCCTAATCTTCTTCCTTAATCATGCCTATGTTCTTCAATAAGTTTCTTGATTCAAAGTTTGTTTCATATGTGTTCATCACTTTCAAGTTTCTAAGCCTTGAACTTTGAAAAGTCATAATAAATTCTAGAAAAATCTCATGATGTTAAAACCACTTTCTATATTCTTGATATCATGCATATTATCTAAATCCAAGAGCATGATGTAATCAAAAATTTCTTTCCTAAAAACCTAGCCTTGGCCGAATCAATTAGAATAGGTTTGGTAGGGTTTTGTTCATGAGTTGTCATGTATGAACATGTATTCTATATGACATGTATGTCTACACACTCTAATCCATGATAGATTATTAAAATGAAAATATTTACTCAAAAATCTCTATGTTGGCCGAACCCTAGGTTGATGAGATTTGATGAGTTTTGGTCCAAAGTTTTCATAAATGATCTTGGTTGATTAAGGACCATTAATCCATGACTTAATCATGATTAGGAATTTTAGTCACCCAAAACCCTAGAAGTCGTGACCATGTAGTATAGTTTTTGATGTTTTTAGTTTCTTGATTTGTTTTATTGTTGATTTGGTTGAAGGTGGTTTTGTTAACTCGTGGCGGGATAACGAGGATCGTTGTGTACGTGTTTCCAGTGATAACTCAGGTGGGAGAAAGAACCATTCCATCGTCGGAACCGATAAGTAGTATATAATTTATAATAATGGTGTAGGGCGACCTAAACCCTACTAGTGGTCGAGTAATTGACAATACCAAAATCGTATTGGAAACTTTTCCGTAATACCAATGACGATTTGGGAATTGTAGGTTTATCGCCTTAGGTTAATTATTCATAGTTGAGGATGTTTGAATTATTTACTTTTGACTGTTTGTGATCCGCTGGTTGAGGTATTCCATCTGCATGTGAAGTATTATTGCGGTGTTTGAATATTTAGGATATTGAGGATGTTCAGTGTAAGTCACGGCCATGATGGCTATCACGGCCAGGCCGTGACAGAATCTGACTTGCCTTTGTTGTCTGTCACGGCCGTGATGGCTATCACGGTCAGGCCGTGACAGAGTCTGACTTTGTTATTTATTTGATTGGACTATTATGAGTTGGTTGTGATAAATCACCTTATATGATATTGAGATGTTTGAATATTCTGTTGATTAATGTGTTATGCATGATCTGCCTGGGTTTAATACTATGTTTAGATGATTTTAAGGAAAGATATATATTGCTCGGAGGTATTTTGTTTGGGTGAGAGTTTTGAATATGAATTAGAGGTGCCTCGCTATTATTTTATAGAATGTAAATGGAGGTTGTGAGGAAAAGCTTGAGGTACTAGGTTGCTATTGATAAAAGTCAGTGAGAATCATATGTTGCATTGTTGTTCATAACCGTGTATTTGAGATACACGAGGTCCTAAGTTCTCGTGGACCGTTCCAAATTAGAATTTAAGTTGTGCAACTATAGTGTCATTGCTATGCATGAGCACCCTTGATGGAGAAGAGAGAGAGAACCAGGGTGTGCACCGACGGTACTGTGCAGCTATAGTGTCATTGCTTTGCATGAGCATTCTTACCATGGATGAGAATGTGCATCGGCGTTGGGAACGTGTCACTTGGACGACTGACTGACATTCCTAATGAGGGATGTGTGACAGGATTAGCAGTGGCCACATCAACATAAAGGTTTAGTTGCATGAGTTGGAGGGTAGAGGATGATGTTATAAAATATGGATGATTGTAGATTGTGAGTGATGCATGTTTGTGACTATTATTGTATTATATGCTATGAATCTTTTCCACTTATGATGATAGAACTATTTCTTATCTCCCTACTTCTGTATTTTTGTGTATGTCTACTTTGTTACGTTAGAAGACCATATGGACGACTATGTTACGGAAGAGATGGATGGGACCCCATACGAGACGGATATTGTTGAAGAGTTGAACGACGTTCCGTATGAAGTTGACACTGAAGAACAACCTACTGATCCTAATAATGTAGCGTAATAAGTTTAGGGCCAGTGAGTCACATAAGATGTTTTGTTTTTCCATTAGTTATAAGCAAGTTGTATAAATAAGTACCTGTGTGGGATCCTACTGAGAGAATACCCTAAACAATGTTGTGTAAAATAAAGGATACTTATGTGTGTATTTATGTAATATAGTTTGGTGTGTTTTATATTTGTAGAAGTTATATGATTATTAATTAAGTTTTAAATTTTTTACGTATTTTCAACGATAAGCGCGCGATTAAGTAAATAAATATTAAGGTTTTAATTTAATAATACAATGGGGCACAACGGGGTGTCTCAACTACACTAGATTGACATGGGTTAAGTTCCTAGCTCATAAGGATGAGTCTTTCAATGTCTTCTCTGTATTCTGCGAACGTGTATAGAATGAAAAAGGCATGTGTATGACTTCAATCAGAAGTGACCATGGGGGAGAGTTTGAGAATGAGCTATTTCATAAGTTCTGTGAAGAAAGTGGTATACTTCACAACTTCTCAATACCTAGAACACCACAGCAAAATGGTGTGGTATAGAGAAAAAACAGATCTCTTCAAGAGATGGCTAGAACAATGCTCAATGATAACTCTGTCCCTAGACATTTCTGGGCTGAAGCGGTTAATATTGCCTGCTACATTCAGAATAGAATATACATTAGACCAATCTTGAATAAGACTCCTTATGAATTGTGGAAACGACGAAAATCCAACATATCTTACTTTCATCATTTTGGTTGTAAATGCTATATATTGAATACTAAAGATCAACTTGGTAAGTTTGATGTTAAAGCAGATAATGGAATTCTGTTAGGATATTCTGAATCATCAAAAGGTTTTAGAGTTTATAATTCATTGTAAGTATATAATTCAGTTTGAATCTCGGATTTAAAGTAAAAAATGTCATAACCGATGATGTGATCTTCAACAACATGAGTCAAACTTCAACTTCTTAACAAGAAAATGTTCAGAGATCTTGGTACTTCAGGAATTATCATCCACAAGATCAAATCATTGGCAATCCTAATGATAAGCTAAGAACCATATCTACATTTAGAGAGCAAGTGAAGTGTGGACTCTTGTGCCTTTACGGAAAGACAAATCAGTTATTGGAACCAAATGGGTTTACAGAAACAAGCTTGATGAAAATGGTAAGGTGATAAGAAATAAAGCTAGACTTGTTACACAAGGTTAGTCTCAGGAAGAAGGTATAGACTATAGTGAAACTTTTGCACCAGTTGCTAGATTTGAAGGAATTCGCACCATATTATCATTTGCTGCATATCATAGTATAATGCTATATCAAATGGATGTAAAAAGTGTCTTTCTAAATGGTGTTATTAGTGAGGAAGTATATGTTATGCAACCTCCGGGATTTGAAAGTGAAACCTAACCTGAACACGTATATAAACTAAAGAAAGCTTTATATAGCCATAAACAAGCTCCTAGAGCTTGGTATGAAAGGTTAAGTTCATTCTTTATGGACAATGGATTTAGTAGAGGAAATGTTGATACAACCTTATTTAGAAAATCCAATAAGTCCAGTTTTATTGTTGTTCAAATATATGTTGATCACATAATTTTTGGTGCTACTAATGAAGCTCTATATAAAGAATTCTTTAAGCTTATGCAGAAAGAGTTTGAAATGAGCATGATGGGAGAATTCAAGTTCTTTCTTGAACTTCAAGTTAAGGAAACAGTGGACGAGGTGTACATCCATCAAACTAAGTATACAAAGGAATTGTTAAAGAAATTCAAGATGGATGACTACAAACCTATGAACACTCGTATGCATCCCACGTCCATACTGAACAAATATGATAAAGATAACAAATTACACCAAAAGGTATATAGAGGTATGATAGGATCTCTGCTATATCTTACTGCGTCTAGACCTGATATTAAGTTCAGTGTATGCTTATGTTCTCGATTTCAATCTAATCCAAGAGAATCTCATTTATCAGCAGTTAAAAGAATATTTATATATTTAAAAGGAGCTACTAATCTGGGTTTGTGCTTTAAGAAAAATGGTGATTACAGATTAGTTGGTTTTTGTGATGCTGACTATGCTGGAGATAGAAAAGAAAGAAAAAGTACAAGTGGTGGATGTCACTTCATTGGAGTTAATCTAGTGTCATGGTCAAGCAAAAGACAAAGTACTATTGCCTTTTCAACTGCTGAAGCTGAGTATATTTCAGCTGCTAGTTGCTGCTCACAACTTCTATGGATCAAACATCAATTGGAGGACTACAATGTGTTTGTGAGTAGTATTCCACTTATGTGTGATAATACTGCTGCAATAAATCTATCTAAGAATCCAATATTGCATTCAAGGGCTAAGCATATAGAGATTAAACATCACTTTATTAGAGGTTATGTGCAAAAAGGCATTATTGATATACAATTTGTGGATACTGACCATCAATGGGCAGATATCTTCACTAAACCTCTTGCAGAGGACAGATTCATATTTATTAGAAAACATCTTAATACGATTTGTGTGGATTAACTATGCTTACATGTGCGTCCAATAGGCATTGCGTCCATTGACTGTTTACATAGTTTTATCAGACTCGTCTATGCTATCTATTATTAAATTTGAATTAATTATTTTCCAAGACATATTTAACAATATCCTGATGCTGAGTCGGTTATTTCCACCAATCCCATCAATAGCTTTTTACAGTTTCAAAAACCTGCACCGCGTCAGTACTCATTACTCATTTCCTCACACGATTTCATTTTTTTCTTTGGGAAATCTCTTCAAATTCGAAACCTTTTTAAGTAATATTATTTCCCTCTGAAAAACCTTTTTGGCAAAGCTGAATGGCTGCATTCGATTACTTTTTCCTAACCACGTAGATTCACTTCCATCACATGCATATTTATTTTGATATTGTATTTTTAAATATGTTTTCAAATCTTCTAATTAATTATTATTATTATTATCATATCAAATGATTATTTACTTATTTTTATTGATAGATAATTTCTAATTCAAATTTTTAGAAAATTTATATGTTTAAACTTTTTATAGTAATATTCAAAAGTAATGTATACTCGTCCAAGGCATCGGTCACTACATTAGTATAAACAATAAACAATTAGTTATGAGGGATATTTTGAAATCAGTTATAATTTAAATGAAATATATACATGATTTCAAATTATGGAATTAAATTAATGATAATTAAACTAAGAAATAATAGCAATTAATTAGTAGAACAGAAAATACAATAAAATACAAATAGAAAAAAATTTGGTCTAAGATTTTTTTCCATTGTGCATGATTAGTTTATAATAAATAAAACTGAATTTAATGAAAACAAAAAAAGTTGTTTTCAGTGTTTCTTATACAAAATTTTGAAAACAAGAAACACAGTAAAAACATATTTGTAATTATTTGTATTATAATTATTTACAAAATAAAAAATGAAAACAGGAAACTGGAATCAAACTAAACAGGCCCTAAATAGGGTGTTATCTTGGATTTACTTTGATATAAAGCACATGGATATTTTCAAGACTTCTCTTTGTAATATATGAAGAGGGTTTATAGGAATTTATTGTAGATGTATTGTAACATCCTGATTTTCAGTAATTAAAATTAGAACTACGTAAGTTTAATTAATTAATTCGTAGAAATATTTTTCTATGATTTATGATTGTGTAGGCTTAATAAATTAAAATTTATTAAGATTATGAGAGGAAAGAATTGTTAAACCAATTAAAATTTATTAGGCATAAAACATTTAGTTAAGTGAGGACTTAAGTGTTAATCACTTGTTAAGCTTTAATTAACATGCTTTAATTAACATTTCCAAATCTTAAATGATGTTATAAAGGAAAACCATGATTTAAATAATTATTCCATCTTAATTAGCATTTGCTTTATGTGTGTCTTCGTGCAAAAAGTAAATTTAATGGTTCTAAGTGTCTTGAACTTTTACGTGGGAACCAATAGGAGGCAGGAAGTAATGTTGAAACAAGTAAAAGAATAATTTGTTTTCAACTTAATGCTTAAGAGTTTTCAGAATTGATGCCTTGAGAGCCACCTCCAGCTTGAAACACTACTACAGAAAAGAGCTTCAGTAACGCTTTTTTTTTGCCTTTAGTAGCACTTCAAAACGCTATCTATTCACCCGCTACTGAAGGTGGGAGAGATTCAATAGCCCTTAAAAAAACGCTACTGAAAGTAGGAATAGGTAGCACTTCCTTGAGAAAGCGCTGTCTAAAGTTGGTAATAAGACAATCTATTACATACTTTAGACAGCGCTTTCTCAAGGAAGCGCTGTCCTAAGTTTGCAATAGATAGTACTTTCTCAAGGAAGCGCTATCTATTTGTCACTTTAGGCAGCGTTTTTTCAAGAAAGCGCTACTGAAAGTAGGAATAGGTAGCGCTTTCTTGAGAAAGCGCTGTCTAAAGTTGGTAATAAGACAATCTATTACATACTTTAGACAACGCTTTCTCAATGAAGCGTTGTCTATTTGTCACTTTAGACAGCGTTTTTTCAAGAAAGCGATGTCTATTTGTCACTTTAGACAGTGTTTTTTCAAGAAATCGCTACAACCATCCATCAATTCACAGTAACACTGCATTTAGGTACATCACACACATACACATATATAATGTACAAAGCTTACATACAATATTGGTAAGCATATATATATATATAAACCAAACCAAATATCAAAATCATGCATATATAACCAATTAATTAAGTAATATACTTTAGCACAATTCACAGTAACGCTTACACATAACCAATTCTACTATTTAAGTCCATAAACCAAAAGGTCTCTAACCTACACTAGATAATAACCATGCATACTAACAATGTGTACAAGCTAATCAACACACTAGTAATTATAAACAATTTGTGCATACTGCTTCCATCTTCTGCTTGATCGCACAAAGTCTTTGTTGTCGGCCTGCATAAGATACACATACAGATCACTTGCATATACACACAAGTCTAATAATATAGGAGAGACACTAACTAGCATAATATCAGAGTAAGTCGTACCCTTTAATTGTTGATAAATTTCATAACCACATAACGACATCACTCGTCTTAAAGTTGAGTAAGTTGATCGTCGGAGTATGTGATACATTTACATTCAGGAAAATACTTCAAAATGAAAATTAAATCAAATTAGAATGACTACTAAATCTGAGTTATTAAATTATATAAGCTAGAACTGAAATTAAATACCGTGGTTGGGATTTGCATTTGGTTTTGAATGATGATATCCTTGATAAATTTCAGAACGTAGTAGCCACAGTCGTTGTCATTCGGTTGACGGGGGCACTATAAAACCAAAAATAATAAATTAATTCTTTTAATTTTTAATTAAAATTAAAAAATTGCATAGGTATTTTCGTAAATACCATTATAGATATCCATTTAGTTGGCCTGGATGATTTAGAAATTCGAGACTTGCCTCCATGTAATCCTCGATGAATTAGCAAAGCCCTGAGTGCAAAATCAAACAATTTCATTAAAGTAAAGGTTTCGAACCATCATATATATGAAGATAACAATAAATGCATATATATACTTACTGATTGTACGTGTCCCTCATTTTTTTGTGGTTGTTAAAATGCATATGCAAGGGATCTAAATAGTACACCGTGTCCTCTTTGGGATTGATCACTAACAATACCCAATGGCCCCTACAAAAATGTGGTCAGTTAGGAAATCTTAAGCAGCTAATCACATTTCATAAAAGTTACTATCGTTAATTAAATTAAATGACTCACACTACATTGCAAGGTGACAAAAACAAGGTCTCATCCTCCGGCTTTGCCAATGCCAAGCGTTCAACTATATACTCTTTTATTTCCACAGAGTCAAAGTGCATGTGTTCGCTGTGGGCATAGAAACACAAACCTCCGTGTCCGTTCTTCTGGGATGAGTATCTCACGGTACAAGTACCACTAGTGCAATAAGTGCTTTTTACGTCAGTTAAAATTGATTTTTTACGTCAGAATACTGACTGACGTAAATACAGCTGACGTTAATAGTTAATATTTTAACGTCAGTTGAAAACTGACGTTAAATATAACACTATTAACGTCAGTTCCTTAACAAAACCGACGTTAATTTTGTAAGCATTAACGTCGGTTTTTAAACAACTGACGTTAAACTAAAACTATTAACGTCGGTTCTTTAATACAACTGACGTTGATTTTGTTAAAACTAACGTCAGTTGTTATAAAGAACTGACGTTAAAGGTTTAATTTTAACGTCAGTTGTAATTAACAACTGACGTTAATAGTGTATTGTATATTTTATAAAATACTATTAACGCGGTTGTTGTTTGATACAAGTGACGTTAATAGGTTTTTTTTTTTAAATTCAGTTTTAAAATATCACTCCCCTCGCCTATCCCCGCATTCAGTCCGAATAACAGAATATCACACACATTACAGAATTGCAAAGGAAAATTGAACAATGGGGGGACTTAAAACCAAAACCCATGTATATATATAAATAAATTTTAGTTCCAATGTCTAAAAAACAAAACTATCTAAGTATATATATATATATATATATATATATATATATATATATACATGTTATTAATTAGTTTCTAAAGTCTAACAAAAAAACTATTTATCTAAGTAGTGCGGAGGTATGTTGTCAATTCCTTTTTCAGCCGCATACTTGAAGAAGAATTCAACGAAGCGCATCCTCAAGTCTTTTAACTCATCTTCTTGAATAGGCGATTGGTCGATAAATGCCTAGACACGTTCAAATAATAACAATAACATCAATGCAAGTCATCTTCAAAACTATAATATATAATTTAACAAGTTGTTTAAATATTACCTTCTTCCATCCATCCGTAATAGATGCGGAGACTATGTTCAGCATATGAAGCATCACATAATAGCCGCACGACCAACTGTCAGGTTGAAATCGAGACTACCAACAAAATTAATTTCAACGTCAGTTGAATATACACATAAATTAGTAATTATAATAATAATAATTTGATAAATAAACTACCAAACCTTGAGGATGTTCCATACAGGATTTGCTTTAGCCTTAGAAGTCCTACTTCTCCCGTTGGCGCAACTTATGCTACTCACCTTCAGCGCGCTATCATAAACAAATAATCATGTCGATCAATTAACAAACTCATTTATCATGTGTGTAATAAACTAAAAACAACTGATATTAAAACTTAAATTAAATTCAAGATTAGTTACTTACATATTTACAGCTTCCACCACCTTCGGTGGCGGATCATGGTGGAGAGAACAGAAGAATATGACAGTATGCCTAGACGGGTGAAGTACCAACAACTGCCAATGGTAATCCATACAGTAGGGAGCCAGATATAATTCTTTCGGATTGTCTCCCAACAATTTCCCGATGTATTTACTCAATCCATCGCCAGCAAAGAACTCGGGCAGAAGGATTGACGGATCTAAGAAACCGTAAACTGATGCAACGCCCTTATCAAGCTGAAGACGATGGAGATACCTAAGATATGAAAAGGGTGTGGATGTTAATTACATAATATATATATTGAAATTAAAATAAATTATTAAATGGAAAAATACCAAAAATAAATAAGTTATAAAATTAAAATTAACTTACGTGCACCAGAGACTGATGACATTGCTGTTCATCCAGACGTTATTTCTCGCAGGCGTTCGAGATCGTCACCAACGAAGGAAAATATCCTATTTTGATCTGGGCGTGCCACCCATCCATCGTGATCCAATGGACATACAAAAATCTCAAACGCATAATCCTCACCAAGTGAGAACAAACGAGTGATAGGTGAATGACGACACACCGACGTCGACTTGGCCTTCAGTTTAGGAAAAATAAAATAGATAAGTTGTTGATAATTAAAAAAAAACACAAGTAATTATTTGACTAATTTGGACATTAATAATGAATAAATACCTTTGTTAACATTTCGAGCTCACGTCGTTTGGAGTCCAACTCAAGCTCACGCCTTTGCATTTCCAACTCATGCTCATGGCGCTGGACTTCCAACTCCCGCTCCCTAGCTGCCAACTCATCGTCCTCCACATGTGCCCTACTAAAACTCTCTTTTGTGCTCACATGTGAAGGGTTGGCAAGCCCTGCGGTGTCCTGGGATGTACCGACGGAGGAAAGCTCTCTGGCAAGCGCCTGCTTGAATTCTGGGTTGGCTATTAAGCCTTGCATCAGATGTGTTGTAATATCTGGGTTGGTCATGAGGTGCTGAGTAATGTCAGCCAAAATTGATGCTTCATTGACCACCCACTTTCGTAAAGCAGACTTGCCATAATATTGTTTGATGGTCACGTTCCCAGGAACACCGAGAACCCGACCAGGATGGTCTTTCTTGCCTAGAGCAGTCATCAAGACGTCCTGCCGTCCAGAAGGGACGAATACGCCCTGGGAGGATTTTGCTTTAAGATCCATCTACAATGAAAAAAATGAAAAAACGTGCAAGTGAAAATTGTTGCAAATATCTATACAAATATCAATTGAAATCAAGTTAATTATTTACTTACAATCTTATCTGCCACTTCGCGAGTGGCATCAGCTTTAAAAGATCCCGCCTTTGTCATGCGGCCGGCTAACCAGACATCCTCGTGGTCGATGTCCGACGGAGGAATTGATGGTGTGCCCTCAGGCACCTCTCCTCTTTCAATCCTAGCAGAGTGCTCTTCCTGCTTCGCCCTCAGTCTATCCGCCATCATCTGCTGGATCCGAGTATGGTACCCACCCTGAGACATGGTGTGGCGGTGGACGTTCTTCGCTTGATTCTGTCGACCCTTATTTGCCTTAGCCTATTCAAACAAAAACACATAATTAAATATAGTTAAATGATCTATAATATATACAAAATTAACTTAATCAACCAACCTGAAATTCTCCATCCTGTCGACTCCTGGCAAACATATCCCAAGTATCCTGATCAATCCAGGGATAATCCGAGAACATTTTATCAAGCCGCTTCTTCCCAGATACATAGTACCTGGTAAGATCATGCTTGAACCCATTCCAACGCTTTGATGCCATTTTCATACATTTATGACGATGATCCTCGTCATTTGGCACAGTCCAAGCTACCTACACATTAGATACATATATAACAACTGGATGGATTATAACTCGGATAATTATCTAATAATGTAAATCAAACGAATGTAAAGGTAAAATACCGTGATAGCCTCCCAAATCTAATCCTTAACGTTCTGTGGACATCATTCCAGTGGTTGCAGTTGATGCTTACGTGCTGCGTCGCTTGTAGAAACACCCACTTATTAAATTCTTTAGCACGGGGTCCTTGGGCATTTAGATTAGCATCGAAGGACACCTCAAGCTTCTGTCCGCTCTGCCTGTCCTTCTCTAGTTTCTTCAACGAGGTGGCTCCTCTACCCCGTTTCCTATGAGCCTGTGATGTCTGTATGGACAAAAAAATGATAAAATAGAGGGTTGTAACATTATATACTTACATTAACAAGAAGGACTAAAGATAGTATATAACATGCATGTAAACTTACACTAGAATCAGCAGGCGTAGGCGTGATCGGGTCCTGCGAAACCCCCACAGTGTCCTCCCGTGCATGTGGGCTATCCGACTGATCCATATGTATGCCTGTTCAGAAACAATATATATGTATTAACATAGGTTATAACTCAAAATAAATACAGAAGTATAAATAAAAATAACTAGATAGGTCCTGTAGATATACAAAACATCTATATATCCAATATAAGGACAATACGGGAGATTGAAAACTATAGTTTTTGAAGCCAAGCACTGGTCATGGCCTGGCCGTGATGTCCATCACGGCCGTAACGTGCCAACTGAACCAGACCCTCATATGCAGAACTGATCACGGCCTAGCCGTGATGAGCATCACAGGCGTGACAGATCAACCAGCAGAGCAACATGCACTCAAAACCAAAAATAGAGACATTACAAACAACTCAAACTCACGGTTTAAAGTTACAACTACTGAGACTACAGTTTCAACATACACTCAACCAAAAATAGAGACATTCCAAACAACTCAAACCCACAGTTTCAAGTTTCAACTACTGAGACTACAGTTTCAAACCAGCAGAGCAACATGCATGCACTCAAAACCGTGAATAAAAAAATGTGCCCTGATTAAAGACTCACCAGAAATAAGCGCTCGCGTGGTGGTGGGGGGGAAGCTCGAGTGGTGGCCAACGTTCGATGTGGTTACTGAGAGCAGAGGGACAAGGAGAGTTAGTGCGCGGGAAGGCCATGGGAAAGAGAGATGTCAAGTTATTGCAAAGAAGGAGCGGGAGAGTTAGGGGTTAAGAGTGTACCTCACGGTGGTGGTGAAGAAGCCCTTGCGGTGGTTGTGGTGGAGATGAGCTCGCGATTAGGGCAGAGTGAGAGCGAGAGTGAGGGTTGAGCATGATGAAAAGAGAAAAGACGTAGAGAAGTGGAGAAGGCGCGCGGGGGTAAACGTTATAATTAAAATAAAACAACATTTTACGTCAGTTTTTGGTAAAACCTGACGTTGAAGATCATATATTTAACGTCAGTTGTATTAATAAACGGACGTTAAAAACTCTCACACTTATTACGTCAGTTGTTAGTAACAACTGACGTTAAAGGTCATATATTTAACGTAAGTTGTATTAAGAAACTGACGTTAAAAATACTCACAACTTCTTACGTCAGTTGTATTACACAACGGACGTTAAAGGTTTATTAGTTTCTGCAAAAACATTCATTCCCTTGACTACGTACTATGCTACTTACCCATTCACCTTTGTACCTAATCCTCTTAATGAGCATTAAGTTTATAGATAAGTTTTCAAGAAAATCATAATAACTTAGTAGCTTCATCCACTGCTCCTATAAATAGCTTCCTAGCTTCCATCTCCTTTTAATTAATTTTCTGCTTCACAATATGGCTCTGCCGTGGAGATTAACTTCATCACTCTTCCTTCCTATTCCTAGACTCAAAGGTCTTTGTCTTAATGGTCAAACAACTTCTGAGTTTGAGTAAATTACATTGCATGGATATTAAGGTTGGGTGAATCACGTAATGTGATTCTCTCACTTTATTTCATCCCCGTCATCCCTTTCACTTTGCTTTGGAAGCAAGTGATTGTGGATTCAAGATGATGCATCAAGGAACTCCACTGAAGCAGAAAGATGCAAAGATCCATTTCACTTTGCTTTCGCTGCTAGTGACTGAGGATTTACTTTGCATCTTGGAATTCAAGTGAGGGAGGTGATGCATCCATTAGAGTTTCTGATGACAGGACTGAGAAGAAAATGATGTTGATGCAGAAACTTTTTTATATTTTAGGGCTATGTTGCAGAAATTTTTTATCCTTTAATCATGTAATTTTAACTTATGAATCGCTTCAATGTCATACGATTTGATTATACATATAACTTGTTTTATGTTAAGTGTTTATTTATTTTAATTTGCACAATAATTTGTTTACTAATTCAAGCTAATTAATAAAAATTAAAAATAAACTTGTATAAAAAAAAGGTTTAGAAATAAACTGCAGTACTATATGGAGTGATCTGCGTTAAGAGGGACAACAGGAACATGACAACCAATGAAATGAGTTTCATAATTATTTACGTCAGTTATTTATAGAACTGACGTAAATAGTTTACCCACCACCTCATTTTTAACGTCAACTTAATTGATGACTGCAAAGTTCCCGTATATTAATTACATTATTTCCAATATTCATTCTGCACGTTTATAATATATAGGATTATTTACGTCAGCTATTTATTTAATCAAGTAAAAGTCAAACTTTTAACGTCGGTTGTATAAAAACGGCGTTAACAATTAATATTTTTTATTTAAAAACACTTTTAGCGTCGCTTTTTAAAAAACGGCGTTAAAAGTGTATAGATATCTGCAAAAACATTCATTCCTTTGACTGCATCTTTGTGCTACTTACCCATGCACCTTGTAACTCAATCCTCTTAATGAGCATTAAGTTTATAGGTAAGCTTTCAACAAAATCAGAATAGCTTAGTAACTTCATCCCCTGCTCCTATAAATAGCTTCCTTCCATCCTTTTAATTTTCTCGCTTCCACAATATGGCTCTGTAGTGAGATTAACTTCATCACTCTTTCTTCCTATTCCTAGACTCAAAGGTCTTTGTCTTAATGGTCAAACAACTTCTGAGTTTGAGTAAATTACATTGCATGGGTGATAAGTCTGAGTAAATTACATTGTGTGAGTTGCTCACCTTATCACCTTCCAGAGAATCAGCTGCTGGAGGGCTAATCAGGTGCTCGGGGGTCACAGTTCCAAAACCTCAGCTTTGGCAGCAAGTGACCGTCTTGGAAGTCTCTGGAACCACTGCCTTTGCTTGAAACGGATCTGGTGCACCTGTTTTTGCCTCTCTCTTGAGCTCTCTCATGCCCCCCAGTTTTCTGAGGTCTTCGGAGTATATATAGTTTTCCCTTTGGCATATTTCATAAAACACTCTGATGGGATGTAGCTTTAATGTTTAGGATTTTAAACCCTTTCAATGTAACTTTTTATAGGATTTTAAACCCTTTCAATCTTCTCAGATCGATCTGTCTGTATTACACTTCATGAATGAGATCCGGTTTGGGTTATTGATTCAACTTATACTTCGCACATATATTTTAGTTTTCAAAACAGAAACACAAAACATCAAAGCAATTCATGTGAAACTGAAACTTTGAGGAAGGCAATGCGGAAGGAATCGTATACTAGATAAAAAAAATTATTAAAATAACTTTTAATGTCTGTTGATGTAGGGACCGGACGTTAAAAGTGAAGAGACTTACTTCTAACGCCGTTCTTTATCGAACTGACGTTAAAATGTTCACTTTTAACGTCAGTTCTTTATTGTACTGACGTTAAAAGTGAGTCACTTCACTTTTAACGTCAATCATTAAAACAACTGACGTTAAAATTGAATTAATGAAGCCTGATATTTACAAAACTGCCACCGCCTCCTTTTTAACGTCTAGCTTTTGGTTAACTGACGTAAACCTTTACCGTCTAATGTATATTTTCCACTAGTGTACCTTAAATTAAAACATGTATACAAAGAAATGAAAAAGAGAAAAAGAGAAAAACTGAAAATGAAAAAGCAGGACAATACTTTTCATCAAACTCAATTCTTAGCATTAAAAAAAGATAACCACCAGAGATCAGTATCAATATTTAAAACACTTGAGATATATTCCTTATATTCCTTTGACAAACGATTGGCAGACATCCACTTCCGATCCATATTTTTACGATCTACCATAATTATTGAGTTTGAACATGAAACGAAGGTTAATGCATGTTTATACCGATAAAAATAAACATGTCTAATTATACAACTAAAGGTTTAAATAAAACAAAGGGGAATAACAAGTGGTAAAACGTACCAGAGTGAAGTCGAGCAGCTTGAACAACAGAGAGAGTTGATTGACAGACGTACCTGAGAGAATCCAAAATTGTTAGTTTCTTTGTTTCTTCCTAAATGAAATACCAATATGAATACATTACTATAGACTAAAATCCATCAGCTAGTTAAGTTGCACAATTAATATCTCATTAGATTGTGCTAATGAATATCTTATTTATTCTGACGTTAAATAACTCATCTCCCTCTCTCTCTCTCTCTCTCTCTCTATATATATATATATATATATATATATATATATATATATATATATATATAAAGTGTCTTGCTCAGAAGATCAGTATCAACAGCAAAATACCAATGATTATAATCAAGTACTTGGTTATATTTCCACAATGCAACCCTGAAGTTGTCCCAAAACTATTTAACAGTTCACAATCCTTTCCTTCAAACAGAGTACAATGATAAAATCTGATAACATTTCTCAACTACACACAAATCAATCCTTCTATCACATTCAAGAGTTGTACCATTATGTACTACAAATTTCATACATATAGGTGCCTCAGCAGGCAGATAAGAAGGAGATTGACCCTCAACCTAGTTCTTTTTCCCATGGAAGATACCACTAATATTAGGTGTGAAAAATTTCTTCAAAACTGAAACCTTCTATTTTGCTTTAAGGAAACAAGTTTGAGAAAAAAAGTTTATGTACAAAACAAATTCAATTTGTAAATATTTAACTATAATTGCACTACACAAAAAAAAAAAAAACACATTTGTAACTATTTAGTATTTTTTTAATGATATATCACACCCTGCAATTGGAGGATTTATCACACACAGTGGTTGGAACTCTACTTTAGAAGCAATATGTGCTGGTGTACAAATGGTTACATGGCCACTATTTGCGGATCAATTTTTGAATCAAAATCTAGTTGTGTGTGTATTAAAAGTTGGAGTAAAGGTTGGGGTGGAGAGTCCTATTAGATGGGGCAAGGAAGAGGAAACTGGTGTGTTGGTGAAGAAGGAAGATATTGAAAGGGCAATAGAAATGTTAATGGATGAGACAAGTGAAAGTGAAGCAAGAAGAAAAAGGGTTAGAGAGCTTGCAGAGATGGCTAAAAAGGCTGTAGAAAAGGGGGGATCTTCTCACTCTAATGTGATCTTGCTCATCCAAGATATCATGCAAAAAACGAAGAAAGATATATGATATCTCATTTGCATAAAAACCAATTCTAAATAAAAGGTACTCTATCAAGGCGCGTCAATATTGAATGGTTTCAGGTATTGGTATTCCTGGTATGGCCTATTTTTTATTTCAGGTGTTGTGATGAATTTCATCCAAGCTTCGTCGCACCAAGTTACTCTGCAAAATTATTGCAGAACTTCTCTGGTAGAATGGAGACTTGTGAATAATGCAACGCAAATTATTATGATAAGGAGGGGTATTAATTTTTAGAATGTTTGCTACAATATTTGCAAATTGCAATCAAAAGGTTCTGAATCTTTTCTCTCTGACCAAAATATGTTAGGCACTTCACTTCTTATAAATAAATTGGTAAAATGTTTTTGTAGGATACTGAGTTTGAACTTCTAACAGAGTTTAATAAGCTGTAACTTAATTGGATCTTGTAACTTTACTCACATGCTGTTTCGTTGAACTATCTTTGATATTTTTCAATTTAAGACCTACTAGTCTTTGATGCTGCTATCTAAGGTGCTTTGTTATTGAAGTACCATTGCGTAAGTGATACGGTATATCACAGTAGCATTTGGCCTGAACCAGAAAGCTTTGCTCTGTCGGTATTGATTTCTGGCTTGCCAATTAGTCTATTGCCTGTTGCTCATATTTGTGAACTCTAGTGGCATTCATCACTCGATCTCTATGCAGACACTGCAAACCTCACAATGTTGTACCAATTAGTGAGGATTTTGAGAGCATATTGTAATTGTCATTGATGTAGTGCCATTTTTATTTTTTGTTTGTCTTGTTATTTATCTCTTAGTATTGGATGATTTTCCTGTTAAACTTTGATGTTCTTTTATACTTTACATATATTCAAGGCCAGGTACTTTATCAACATTTCCTTGTTCCTTTGTTTTTTTTATATAAAACAAAGGTGGAACTCAAAGAAGGTGTAACCAACAATGGTTCGAGCTTTTAACCATCAAATAAGCATGCAAAAGTCTAGGTCCTTTCATTTGAGGAAGATGTTTGAGATCCCAAGAAAACATATTCAAAGGTTTATTTGATAACGATCATGATGAAGGTGGTGAACCTGATAAGGTGTACTCAAAAAGCTGATTCAAGACATACAAGTGATCAACCAATGGAAGTTCATCAAATAGGATATACTCTCAGTAATGAAATTCCTAGAATTTCCTATCAAGCCACCAACTAGTATATCTACCCTTTAACTCAAGTCATTATTGTGCATGGATTTTAAATTGTCGTTAAATCAATCTGATAACCTGAAATTGATGAAATAAGATAACCAGCTTCTGCTTAGGAGCTAGCAGAAGATCATCAATAACACTAACTTGCTTAAAATTCTTTTTGTGCTTTTATCCAGAAACCGAAATGATGAAGGAAAGGTTTGCTAAGCTACTTTTAGGGGAAGACATGTCAGGTGCAGGAAATGGTGTTTCTTCGGTGTTAGCTTTGTCGAACGCCATAACAAACCTAGCTAGTATGTACTTATTTTCGCAACCTAGTGTGCCTAATTGAAATATATTCTTTAATGAAATGTCCATCCAATATTCTGCTTGTTGCTGATGCAATGCAGCATCTGTTTTTGGAGAACAATCAAAGCTGGAGCCAATGATTGCAGAAAGGAAGGCCGGTTGGAGAAAAGAAATTGAGTGGCTTCTATACTGATCACATTGTTGAATTTGTTCCATCAAAACATATAGCTAAGGATGGAACAAGTATGAGGTGTGTTAGCTCATTATGCTCTATCTCCCTCCTCCCCATTCTTTTATCCTCCACATTTATTGCTAGTTTATGATCTAAATGAGAGTGCTAAATTTTGAGATAGCCCAGAGTTGTGAATTATGATCTTTACCTGATCAGTGTCTGTGGGGGGGTGGAAGAAAAAGGGAAATTGCCACAAAGATGCCGGGGATGAGGATAGTCTCTGCATGCAATATGCAAATAGAAACCAAAAATGAACCTCCACATATAAAATGCCACAGATACATCTTTAAATCATAAGAAAATAAAGTATAAAAATTGTAACTTCGAGTAAACAAAGTCATGCACGAAAACCACAGAAAATCTAGGAAAGAAATTCATAAAATAAAAATAAAATACAATGAACAGATAGCAAAAAGTAATGTTGCACTAAAAGCAAATGCCTCAACTAATGCCTTATAGCCCAGTATAAGACTTCAAAAAGTTATGTAACTTCAATAGAAATCATCAGTAACCATGCTGAGCTCGCAACACAACATAGAGATGTGTTTTTCCAAATACTCTGGATTGAGTTAGCAACATTTACCCATACTATGTAAGGTCTCAATCAGGATGAGCAAGTGTAATTTCAATCTTTGAAAATGAATCCATTCAAAAGGTACATAGACCAGGATTCAAGTCTTCTGCCATCTCAAACTCACAAATCCAAGAAATTTAATAAAACTCTATCAAATCATCTGAACATAGTCATTCAGTAACAATATATAGGGAGATAAATAGTGAAGAATTTTGGGAAAAAGGAAAAGAGATAAACAAAGAAAGAGATAAACTAATTTAATTGTTTCTTCACATCTAATCAATATCTAGGAATTATATATTAAAATGTGTACCTCCCACAAGAAAATTTTCCAGCCAAATAAGAAATTCAGATTAATGGGGTGTTTGTCTACTGATTTGAAATGTACCTATGACCACAAGGTGTGGAACTTGGCTCAAAGCATATCTCCAAACAAATCTGCAGAAAAGTAAATCAAATATCATGGTCATGTCTCCACAAAGAACACCAGAAACCAAAATGATCCTGGATGGTTTGAATTTAGAGAAACTAAAACGAGATCAGTATGAATCATCATCACGAGGCTCTTACAGCATGTATATCAAACACAACAGATCGATTTCACTCACCTTACTAGATCGCAGAGCTCACAGAAAATGTGACACCCTAACTTGGTCATCACATGGTTACCCTTTTTGCGGAAAAATGCTCGTTTAAATGCTGGCCGCTTTCGGAAAAAGATTATTCAACATACACAAGGTTACCAAAAAGGTACTTAAATTTTTTTTTTCTTCAAAGAAAAGAAGTAAAAGGTAAAGAAACTCACAACTTGAAAACGACAACAGATACATACATATAATATTGCCTTGAAAGGTCTTAGGTTTTAACATTACACCACGGCCTTAATCAATATGGCCAACAGAAACGAAAACATAACTAAAACATAACTGAGAAGATAAGGTAAATAAACCACCAACTGGGAATGGGAATCTGGGAATCTAAACTCAAAAGAAAAGCTCAAAAGCCAAGACTGACGGACCACTCAAAACAAAGCCTCCAACCACTACCAATGCCTACGACACTCGGAGTGGCCACAAACGCTCCCACAAGAAGAAGTCTCCGGCTCCGGGTCAATCACCTCTTCTCCGTCATCCAACGGGACATCCTCCTCCTCAATATCCAAAGGGTGATAACCCGCCTCGAGCTCCTCATCCCACCAGTCGTCTACCAGCTCATGAGGCTCCTCCTCAGGATCCTCTTCGGGATCTTCTTCAGGATCTTCCTCCAAAGGTTCCTCCTCTTCTGGCTCGGCAGGCTCAACGTGAGGGTGAAGTAGACCGGCTTCCTGTAGCGTGTTCAGGTACAACCATGGCGGTGGAAGAATCACGTTCCTGGATTCCACCGAGTGGATCCTCCTAACAGGCTCTCCATGTATATTAGCTTCGGTGAGTAGTGATTGGCCCAGACGTCGTCGCCGTAGTCGCATTCGCGTTCATCCTCCAATTCCCAATCCTGTCGGCCTCGTCAAAAGTCTATGTCCGTGTGACCTCAGGTACAAGAGGGACAAGAGGGTCCATCTAAAGCATACGCATACTCGGTACGAGGAAAATAAAATAACATACAGACATGCAAGAGTGAGATACCGTCATAAGATATATCCCACAACAACCATATACATGATACATGCAACACGAAATCAGATCAATAGTTAAAGCATGCATAATCATCATAATATAACAGTGTTATATCAAGGGGTCCTCAAGCCCGTACAATCAGTTTTCGAAAATGTGCATGACACTTCAATATCAGGCTCTATCCTAATCTCATGAGATCATAACACCATGTTATCACTGGAGAAGATAGAGTTGGTCAAGCTCTGCCCACCGGGCTGTTGCCACCGCATCCTGATGCACCAGGCCTCTTGGTCAGACAACGCCACATGCCCTTAACGAAACAGCTAGCAATGTGACTGACTCTCAGATACCCCATGGGTATCCTCAATAAGCAAAGGCACGTTTGCCAGGGGAAATGCATATGAATAAAACTTTTCCTTTTAAGGTTTTTCTTTGTGTAAATATTTCACTGTCAAAGCTCAAAGCTAATGACTTAACATTATTTCCCCATCACTTGAAAACTTAGAAACATAGGACACACGATCAGAATGCTCAATCACAACACCTAGACCGTGGGCCGCAGTCAAGGTTTGTGGTAATGGAAATCAATATACTTTTAGTCATGTTTTACTTATCATGCTAAGGACAATAGCCCACAACAACGGAAATCGAACGAACTGTCCTCGATTCCGCGAGTGGACTTGAAGTCCATAACATTACGAATAGGACGTTACGGTCCCGAATTAACACTGATCCAAGATCACGTGCTAAGCATGGAAAACTAGAGGCGACGTCTCACGTCTAGATTCCTATTCTTTTAGTACTTATCTTTCATTTGACGAAAACAATTTTCGAAATCGAAAGCCTCGATAACCTATGCTGGCTATCGGAAAGTTTCTAAATCATTTGGGAGAAAACCTTTTATTTTGAAAATCCTTTATAAAACGTTTTTGAAACACTTTTAACTTTGAAAATCCCCAATAGGATATTGTAAAATATTTTCGAAAGTTTTCACTTAAAACACATAGTTCGAAAAGGGTTTTTCTCTTGCATTCTAGAAATCACTAAAACTATATTGTCACATAAAACAAGTACTTTTAAACATTCACGCTTTTTTTTGGAAAAGAACACCCAACCTTTCATCTTCAAAGCTTATTAAGGTTTTTAATCCTTATTAATGATTTAATGATTGAGCACAGACACACGTCCGGCTTAGCAAACTTCAAACAACAACAGCAGTATGTACATATATATATATATATATATATATGTTCACAGTTCAATGCCAATATCATAGTTCATCACAGTTATACATCTCAACATATATAACGATACAGTTCAACTTCATATAATAGCATAACATTTCAGATAATCCAGTAACTCAATAACAGTCAAGTAAACAATTAATCAAATACACACATGCATACAGTTATTGAATATCTTTCGGAAATCCCCTCTTACCTCAAAAGACGATAAGGGTTCCGACTACGAAAACTAAGGATCACGAACGTCCGCGCGTAACGAATCTAAGGTTACACACATGAAATCATAGGTTAGATTTTTAATCAAAGAACACTAGCCACAAGGCATAGGTTCGGTTTTCAACAATGGTTTTGGATTAAGGTTTCCAAAAATCATGCAACTTATGGATTTATGATCCTTAAGTGCTAGGAGTTCTTAAACACCAAAAGTTTAACAAGTTTGAATCAAGAATCCCACTAAGTCATCAACTTAGGGTTTCGGTTTTCATCCTCTAAAATAGGCTAGGATGTTCTAAATTTTCCAATCTCTTAAGGTTAGCATCCATACCTAGTAAGGAGCCTAAAACCTTGATCATTTTGGAAAAATGAAAAAATCAAATACCCTAGGCCACAAACAATACCATTCGGCCTTGAGTAAAAATGAGGGTTAGAGGTTTTCAAACTTTCCAATCTCTTGGATCTAGCATCCTTATACATCAAGGAGCCCAAATCCATGATCACTTTGGAAAAACCTCAAAGTACATATAACAAAACACTTAGAGTTTTCACTTTTTCATGAAAATACATAAAAGTTTCTAAACTTTTACAATCACTTAAACCTAGCATCCTTATGTACATAGGAGCTCTTGGTCATGATCATGTTGGAATAACACTCAAACACAAGCTTAACCAAGCAAAGATGTAACAAAACTCATATGGCACAAAAGACATAGATTCTGTCCAGTACATAAAATGGTGTTCGAGATTTTTGTTTTCCACAAGATTTTAGTATGTTGTAGAGGAAGTAAAAATAAGAATATAGAAATTGGTTTCACCTCAATCGGAGTTTTCTACAATTTTTGAGATTTTTTTGAAGTTTAAAAGCATATTATGAACTCAAAACATCAACTATGAAAATAAAGCCAAAACTTGAAAAACAAATGGTATAGGGACATTACCCTTACCAATATGAACAACTTTGATGAAGAACACAACTTGAAAAACTTAGTAAAAATTGTAGTTGTGTGAAGAAGAAGATGAATAGTTGTAAAAAAGTGTTTTTGTGAAAGGAAGCAAAAGTGTGAAATGGTTACACTTTGAAACTTAAATAGAAGAAGGAAAAGAGAGGGGGAGGCGTCAGTTTTGGGGCAGATTGGAGGGGAGAGAAGAGCTTGACTTGGTTGAGAAGAAAGGAGGTATGGTGTAGGTAAGGTGTGTGTAAGAAAGTATGGTGATTTGACTTGATTGGTGTAAGGAAGGTATGGCCATGGACATGCCTATGTCATAGCCTTCACATCAGTCAATCTACTCCATTTTTGCTCTGCTCCAACATGCATCAGATGAATTTCCCGATCGTATTTCCCAGCGATTCGCCCGGGTAATACTCGGAAATTTGGCCCCGAACAAGATTTCTCAAAACACTCCAAACCCACACAAAACATAAAAAAAACACTAATCATCTCGTTCACGAGTCAATATTAGGTCTCTAGCTCAGTAAACTCGTACTGGCTTTGAAAACCCATACCGGCTTTCGTCTGAATTTTATACCGAAAATTTTACTGTGACTTCATACAGTAAAATAACACAAGAAAATGATTTTATTTAAAATAAAATCATCCTCTGGATTTTATCACAATTAAATACATTAAAGCATGCATTTACTAATAATTAAGCACACGAAAAACAGGGTGTTACAACTCCACCCGTCTAAACAGAATCTCGTCCTCGAGATTACGTACCTTGAAATAACTCAGGGTATTGCATCTTCATCTTGTCCTCAGCTTCCCACGTAGCTTCTCCGGTTGTTTCATTCCAGATAACTTTGACTAGAGGAATTTGTTTACCTCTGAGCTGCTTCATCATCTTATCCGCAATTCGTACCGGTGACGTTACGAAAGACAGATTCTCTTTCAATTGTACATTATCAGGTTTTATGACGTGTGATGGATCAGGAATATATTTTCTCAACTGAGAAACATGAAAGACATCATGGATGTTGGAAAGAAAAGGTGGTAAAGATATTTTATAGGCTCTCTTGGACCTACGCGACGAAGAATTTGGTAGGGTCCAATGAATTTGGGAGTGAGCTTCCTGGATTTTATTACCCTGCCAATCCCCGTTGTTGGCGTGACTCTCAAGAACACATGTTCTCCTTCTTCAAACTCTAGAGGTCGTCGTCTCTTATCAACATAACTCTTCTGTCTACTTTGGGCAGTTCGCATTTTCTCTTGGATCATCTTCACTTTCTCGGTCGCCTGTTGTACCAGCTCTGGTCCCAACAATAGGCTTTCTCCATCCTGATACCAACACAAAGGTGTTCTGCATCGTCTACCATATAGAGCTTCATAGGGTGCCATTCCTATGCTTGAGTGGAAACTGTTGTTATAGGTAAACTCTATCAACGGTAATGACTCATCCCAACTCCCTGCATCCTCCAAAACACAGGCTCTAAGCAAGTCTTCAAGCGACTGGATCGTCCTTTCCGATTGTCCATCCGTCTGTGGGTGATATGCATAACTCAATTTGAGTTTTGTTCCCAAAGAGTTTTTTAGTCCCTTCCGAACTCGGCGTAAATCTCGGATCACGATCCGAAATAATACTCGAGGGTATACCGTGTAACCTAACAATCTCGTCGATGTACAACTGGGTCAACCTTTTTATCGGGTACTTCATGTTGACTGGTAGAAAGTGAGCTGACTTGGTCAGTCGATCTACAATTACCCATATAGCCTCATACCCTTTTCTAGTTCTTGGTAAACTGGTTACGAAATCCATTGATATCCCGTCTCACTTCCATTCGGGAATATCTAAAGATTGTAACATTCCTGCAGGTCTCTGATGTTCTACTTTGGCTTTCTGGCATACCAAACATGATGCAACATATTCCATCACATCTCTTTTCATCCCGTACCACCAATATAACTTCTTTAGATCTTGGTACATCTTGGTAGCTCCTGGATGCATACTCAACTTACTCTTATGAGCTTCTTCTAAGATCAACTTTCTCAACTCGACATCCTCAGGCACACAGATTCTTTCACCGAACCTTAAGATCCCGTCTGTGCCTTCTCTAAAAATCGACAATGCTCCTTGTCGTACTAAATCCCTTTCGGTCTGCAGATCACGATCAGTCTCTTGCTTCTCCTTTATCTGCTCCATCAATCCATTTGACACGGTGATCTTGTTCAGACACAGCCTTCCTGGTGTAACCTCAACAGACAAACTCAGATCTCGGAATTGTTCCAACAATTCCTGCTCCCTAACCATCATCACTGACGCGTGAATCGTCTTTTCGCTTAGCGCATCGGCCACTACATTCGCCTTCCCGGGTGATATCTGTAGTTGAAAGTCGTAATCCTTCGTAAACTCTAACCAACGTCTCTGCCGCATATTCAATTCCTTCTGATCGAACAGATACTTCAGGCTCTTGTGATCACTGAAAACATTAAAAGTAGCCCCGTACAAGTAATGTCTCCATATCTTCAAAGCAAAGACCACAGCCGCTAACTCCAAATCATGCGTCGGATAGTTTCTCTCGTGAATCTTCAACTGCCTCGAAGCATAAGCTACAACTTTCCGATTTTGCATCAGCACACAGCCCAACCCTTGATGTGAAGCGTCACAGTAAAGCTCAAAAGGTTCCTTGGGATTAGGTAGAATCAACACAGGTGAAGTCGTCAATCTACGCTTCAACTCTTGGAAATTCCTTTCACAAGCTTCTCGTCCCAAACGAATGCTTGGTCCTTACGAGTCAACTGAGTGAGAGGTCCCACTATCTTGGAAAACCCTTCGATAAACCTTCGATAGTATCCAGCCAAACCCACAAAGCTACGAATCTCCATCGCCGTTGTTGGCCTTTCCCATTCCAAAACAGCCTCAACCTTCTTCGGATCTACAGCGATTCCTTCGCGAGATATCACATGACCTAAGAATTGAACTTGATCCAACCAAAACTCACACTTCTCCGGCTTCGCATACAGCTGCTTCTCTTTTAGGATCTGAAGAACAATGCTAAGGTGTTTAGCATGTGACTCCTCATCCGGGGAATAGATCAGAATGTCATCTATAAAGACGACTACGAACTGATCCAAAAAGGAACGAAAGATCATATTCATATAGTCCATGAATATAGCTGGCGCATTGGTCACTCCGAATGGCATCACCAAAAACTCATAATGCCCATAGCGTGTTCGAAACGCTGTCTTAGGAACATCCTCTACCTTCACTCGTATCTGGTGATATCCTGACCGTAGATCTATCTTCGAAAACACTGCAGCGCCACGCAACTGATCCATGAGATCATCTATCCTTGGAAGAGGATATCGATTCTTGATCGTGACTTTATTCAACTGGCGATAATCCACACATAGCCTGGCTGATCCATCTTTCTTTTTCACTAACAGGACTGGAGCTCCCCACGGTGACACACTAGGCCGTATGAACTCCTTCCTCATCAGTTCCTCAAGTTGCTCCTTCAAGGTTTCTAACTCCGATGGTGACATGCGATACGGTGCCATGGATATTGGTCCAGCACCTGGGACTAGATCAATTGCGAACTCAATCTCCCGAACAGGTGGCAATCCAGGTACATCCTCTTGAAAAACTTCCTGAAACTCTCGGACGACAGGTACCGACTCTAAGTCAAACTCGCTCTTGACCTCCGAGGAACACAGCAGCATGTAAACTTGAGCCCCTTCTTTCAAAGAAACTCTTACCTGACTAGCAGATAATAATCCAGAAATCTCATCCCTAAAGACTAAGGTTTTCTGAGCACAGTCTATTAGGATATGGTTGGAAGATAACCAATCCATGCCTAAGATCACATCTAGTTGTACTAGGGGTAAACAGATCAAATCCACAAGGAAATGTCTATTCTGAACAATGATAGGACAGTTTAAGCAAACAGAATTAACAGTCACAGGTTTAGCAGTTGGGGTAGAAACAATCAGATTATAAGATAAGGAAGAAACAGGCAAGTTCAACGTTTTCACACGATCCATCGAAATAAATGAATGGGTTGCACCAGAATCAAACAGTACAATTAAGAGATTACCATCAATGTCACACTCACCCTGCATGAGATCACCGGAGTTCGATGCCTCCGCACCACTCATCGTGTAAACTCTTCCCTTGGTGGTTGGCTTGCTTGCTCTAGTGAGATTGAATGACTGCTCCCTCTTCGGTGCTTGGCACTCCTTTGCCAAATGCCCAATACGGTCACAGTTGTTGCACTTGTAGTCCTTCTTTGGGCAATCATTCGCGAAGTGATTCGGATCCCCACATCGGAAACATCTCCTTCCTTGGCCTTGATCGTTGTTTCTCTGGCCTCCACTTCCAGCTTCCGACACACCGGAACGAGCTTGTTGCTTATGATTGTTATTGTAGCTAGGTGCTTGATGGTATGGCTTCCTCTGGTTTCGCTTCCATTTGAAATTATGTCCTTGATTCTGACCCTTATGACGAATGGTCCACTTGCGCTTTCTCTGCTATCCCTTCCTTTGCGCATCAATTCAATCTTCCTAAGACTTCTCCACTAATGCTTGGAAACTCCGAATTTCCAAGGGCAGATTGATTCCTTGATTTCAAAGCGTAAACCGGCTTCGAACTGTTCGCACTTCCACTCTTCACTAGGGTTGTTCTGAAAGAAGCGGAAGTATTTGGAAAGTGATTCGAACTTTGCCGCATACTCCCCCACCGTCAGATCTCTCTGACATAGCCTCAAGAACTCTTGTTCTTTGTCCTTTCGGGCACTCTGGGGAAAGTACTTGTCCAGAAACTTGCCGCGAAATACTCCCGTGTGATCACTTGATGTTCAGCCTCTAGCAGTTGCTTAGTACCCTTCCACCAATACTCGGCGTCTCCCACGAGCTGAAACGTCGAATAAGGTACCTTGGATTCTTCAGGAGTGTGTACCAACTCGAAAATCTTTTCTAACTCTTGAATCCAGAGATCTGCCTTAATCGGATCCACGTCTCCATCGAACTGAGATGGATTCTGACGTCTGAACGCATCAAGATGCCTTCCCTCTGCAGCTTGTTCCGCTCGCAGCTGTTCTTGCTGATTTTGTGCAGCAGCATTGGCCGTTTGATGAGCTATAGCAGCAGCCACATCAGCCAGTGCTTGAGCAGCGAAGTCCATTCCTCCATTCCCTCGTCCACGTCCACGAGCACCTCTCTGATTCATACTGACCTGGATCACACAAGCAGTCAGATAACAATCCGAAAGAGAGAACCCGCCGGTCACCACACATTACCTCAAAAGAAGTAATTCAAACAACACACAATCAGAGAAAACACAACAGCAACACAACAGACCTAACCTAAGGACATTCCCGAAAGACTCGACTAGCTCTGATACCACTAATGTGACATCCTAACTTGGTCATCACATGGTTACCCTTTTTGCGGAAAAATGCTCGTTTAAATGCTGGTCGCTTTCGGAAAAAGATTATTCAACATACACAAGGTTACCAAAAAGGTACTTAAATTTTTTTTTTCTTTAAAGAAAAGAAGTAAAAGGTAAAGAAACTCACAACTTGAAAACGACAACAGATACATACATATAATATTGCCTCGAAAGGTCTTAGGTTTTAACATTACACCACGGCCTTAATCAATATGGCCAACAGAAACAAAAACATAATTGAAACATAACTGAGAAGATAAGGTAAATAAAACACCAACTGGGAATGGGAATCGGGAATCTAAACTCAAAAGAAAAGCTCAAAAGCCAAGAGGCGACGGACCACTCAAAACAAAGCCTCCAACCACTACCAATGCCTACGACACTCGGAGTGGCCACAAACGCTCCCACAAGAAGAAGTCTCGGCTCCGGTCAATCACCTCTCCTCTGTCATCCAACGGGACATCCTCCTCCTCAATATCCAAAGGGTGATAACCCGCCTCGAGCTCCTCATCCCACCCGGTCGTCTACTACCAGCTCATGAGGCTCCTCCTCGGGATCCTCTTCGGGATCTTCTTGAGATCTTCCTCCATCGGTTCCTCCTCTCTTCGGCTCGGCGCAGGCTCAACGTGAGGGTGAAGTAGACCGGCTTCCCGTAGCGTGTTCAGGTACAACCATGGCGGTGGAAGAATCACGTTCCTGGATTCCACCGAGTGGATCCTCCTAATGAGGCTCTCCATGTATATTAGCTTGTAGTAGTGATTGGCCCTCGATGCGTGCCGCCGTAGTCGCATTCGCGTTCATCCTCCAATTCCCAATCCTGTCGGCCTCGTCAAAAGTCTATGTCCGTGTGACCTCGGTACAAGAGAGGACAAGAGGGTCCATCTAAAGCATACGCATACTCGCAGTGCGAGGAAAATAAAATAACATACGAGACATGCAAGAGTGAGATACCGTCATAAGATATATCCCACAACAACCATATACATGATACATGCAACACGAAATCAGATCAATAGTTAAAGCATGCATAATCATCATAATATAACAGTGTTATATCAAGGGGTCCTCAAGCCCGTAAAATCAGTTTTCGAAAATGTGCATGACACTTCAATATCAGGCTCTATCCTAATCTCATGAGATCATAACACCATGTTATCACCTGGAGAAGATAGAGTTGGTCAAGCTCGCCCACCGGGCTGTTGCCACCGCATCCCGATGCACCAGGCCTCTTGGTGGAGACAACGCCACATGCCCTTAACGAAACAGACTAGCAATGTGATCGACTCTCGGATACCCCATGGGTATCCTCAATAAGCAAAGGCACGTTTGCCGGGGAAATGCATATGAATAAAACTTTTCCTTTTAAGGTTTTTCTTTGTGTAAATATTTCTTGTCAAAGCTCAAAGCTAATGACTTAACATTATTTCCCCATCACTTGAAAACTTAGAAACATAGGACACACAGTCCGAATGCTCAATCACAACACCTAGACCGTGGCCGCAGTCAAGGTTTGTGGTAATGGAAATCAATATACTTTTAGTCATGTTTTACTTATCATGCTAAGGACAATAGCCCACAACAACGGAAATCAGAACGAACTGTCCTCGATTCCGCGAATTGGACTTGAAGTCCATAACATTACGAATAGGACGTTACGGTCCCGAATTAACACTGATCCAAGATCACGTGCTAAGCATGGAAAACTAGAGGCGACGTCTCACGTCTAGATTCCTATTCTTTTAGTACTTATCTTTCATTTGACGAAAACAATTTTCGAAATCGAAAGCCTCGATAACCTATGCTGGCTATCGAAAAGTTTCTAAATCATTTGGGAGAAAACCTTTTATTTTGAAAATCCTTTATAAAACGTTTTTGAAACACTTTTAACTTTGAAAATCCCCAATAGGATATTGTAAAATATTTTCGAAAGTTTTCACTTAAAACACATAGTTCGAAAAGGGTTTTTCTCTTGCATTCTAGAAATCACTAAAACTATATTGTCACATAAAACAAGTACTTTTAAACATTCACGCTTTTTTTTGGAAAAGAACACCCAACCTTTCATCTTCAAAGCTTATTAAGGTTTTTAATCCTTATTAATGATTGAGCACAGACACACGTCCGGCTTAGCAAACTTCAAACAACAACAGCAGTATGTACATATATATATATATATATATATATATATATATATATATATATATATATATATATATATATATATATATGTTCACGATTCAATGCCAATATCATAGTTCATCACGATTATACATCTCAACATATATAACGATACAGTTCAACTTCATATAATAGCATAACATTTCGGATAATCCAAAGAACTCAATAACGATCAAGTAAACAATTAATCAAATACACACATGCATACAGTTATTGAATATCTTTCGGAAATCCCCTCTTACCTCAAAAGACGATAAGGGTTCCGACTACGAAAACTAAGGATCACGAACGTCCGCGCGTAACGAATCTAAGGTTACACACATGAAATCATAGGTTAGATTTTTAATCAAAGAACACTAGCCACAAGGCATAGGTTCGGTTTTCAACAATGGTTTTGGATTAAGGTTTCCAAAAATCATGCAACTTATGGATTTATGATCCTTAAGTGCTAGGAGTTCTTAAACACCAAAAGTTTAACAAGTTTGAATCAAGAATCCCACTAAGTCATCAACTTAGGGTTTCGGTTTTCATCCTCTAAAATAGGCTAGGATGTTCTAAATTTTCCAATCTCTTAAGGTTAGCATCCATACCTAGTAAGGAGCCTAAAACCTTGATCATTTTGGAAAAATGAAAAAATCAAATACCCTAGGCCACAAACAATACCATTCGGCCTTGAGTAAAAATGAGGGTTAGAGGTTTTCAAACTTTCCAATCTCTTGGATCTAGCATCCTTATACATCAAGGAGCCCAAATCCATGATCACTTTGGAAAAACCTCAAAGTACATATAACAAAACACTTAGAGTTTTCACTTTTTCATGAAAATACATAAAAGTTTCTAAACTTTTACAATCACTTAAACCTAGCATCCTTATGTACATAGGAGCTCTTGGTCATGATCATGTTGGAATAACACTCAAACACAAGCTTAACCAAGCAAAGATGTAACAAAACTCATATGGCACAAAAGACATAGATTCTGTCCAGTACATAAAATGGTGTTCGAGATTTTTGTTTTCCACAAGATTTTAGTATGTTGTAGAGGAAGTAAAAATAAGAATATAGAAATTGGTTTCACCTCAATCGGAGTTTTCTACAATTTTTGAGATTTTTTTGAAGTTTAAAAGCATATTATGAACTCAAAACATCAACTATGAAAATAAAGCCAAAACTTGAAAAACAAATGGTATAGGGACATTACCCTTACCAATATGAACAACTTTGATGAAGAACACAACTTGAAAAACTTAGTAAAAATTGTAGTTGTGTGAAGAAGAAGATGAATAGTTGTAAAAAAGTGTTTTTGTGAAAGGAAGCAAAAGTGTGAAATGGTTACACTTTGAAACTTAAATAGAAGAAGGAAAAGAGAGGGGGAGGGCGTCAGTTTTGGGGCAGATTGGAGGGGAGAGAAGAGCTTGACTTGGTTGAGAAGAAAGGAGGTATGGTGTAGGTAAGGTGTGTGTAAGAAAGTATGGTGATTTGACTTGATTGGTGTAAGGAAGGTATGGCCATGGACATGCCTATGTCATAGCCTTCACATCAGTCAATCTACTCCATTTTTGCTCTGCTCCAACATGCATCAGATGAATTTCCCGATCGTATTTCCCAGCGATTCGCCCGGGTAATACTCGGAAATTTGGCCCCGAACAAGATTTCTCTAAACACTCCAAACCCACACAAAACATAAAAAAAAACACTAATCATCTCGTTCACGAGTCAATATTAGGTCTCTAGCTCAGTAAACTAATCGATTGGCTTTGAAAACCCAGCACCAGGCTTTCGTCGAATTTTATACCGAAAATTTTACTGTGACTTCATACAGTAAAATAACACAAGAAAATGATTTTATTTAAAATAAAATCATCCTCTGGATTTTATCACAATTAAATACATTAAAGCATGCATTTACTAATAATTAAGCACACGAAAAACAGGGTGTTACAACTCCACCCGTCTAAACAGAATCTCGTCCTCGAGATTACGTACCTTGCAATAACTCAGGGTATTGCATCTTCATCTTGTCCTCAGCTTCCCACGTAGCTTCTCCGGTTGTTTCATTCCAGATAACTTTGACTAGAGGAATTTGTTTACCTCTGAGCTGCTTCATCATCTTATCCGCAATTAAATGCACGGTGACGTTACGAAAGACAGATTCTCTTTCAATTGTACATTATCAGGTTTTATGACGTGTGATGGATCAGGAATATATTTTCTCAACCGAGAAACATGAAAGACATCATGGATGTTGGAAAGAAAAGGTGGTAAAGATATTTTATAAGCTACTGGACCTACGCGACGAAGAATTTGGTAGGGTCCAATGAATTTGGGAGTGAGCTTCCTGGATTTTATTACCCTGCCAATCCCCGTTGTTGGTGTGACTCTCAAGAACACATGTTCTCCTTCTTCAAACTCTAGAGGTCGTCGTCTCTTATCAACATAACTCTTCTGTCTACTTTGGGCAGTTCGCATTTTCTCTTGGATCATCTTCACTTTCTCGGTCGCCTGTTGTACCAGCTCTGGTCCCAACAATAGGCTTTCTCCATCCTGATACCAACACAAAGGTGTTCTGCATCGTCTACCATATAGAGCTTCATAGGGTGCCATTCCTATGCTTGAGTGGAAACTGTTGTTATAGGTAAACTCTATCAACGGTAATGACTCATCCCAACTCCCTGCATCCTCCAAAACACAGGCTCTAAGGAAGTCTTCAAGCGACTGGATCGTCCTTTCCGATTGTCCATCCGTCTGTGGGTGATATGCAGAACTCAATTTGAATTTTGTTCCCAAAGAGTTTTGTAGTCCCTTCCAGAACTCTGACGTAAATCTCGGATCACGATCCGAAATAATACTCGAGGGTATACCGTGTAACCTAACAATCTCGTCGATGTACAACTGGGTCAACCTTTTTATCGGGTACTTCATGTTGACTGGTAGAAAGTGAGCTGACTTGGTCAGTCGATCTACAATTACCCATATAGCCTCATACCCTTTTCTAGTTCTTGGTAAACTGGTTACGAAATCCATTGATATCCCGTCCCACTTCCATTCGGGAATATCTAAAGATTGTAACATTCCTGCAGTTCTCGATGTTCTACTTTGGCTTTACGGCATACCAAACATGATGCAACATATTCCATCACATCTCTTTTCATCCCGTACCACCAATATAACTTCTTTAGATCTTGGTACATCTTGGTAGCTCCTGGATGCATACTCAACTTACTCTTATGAGCTTCTTCTAAGATAAACTTTCTCAACTCGACATCCTCAGGCACACAGATTCTTTCACCGAACCTTAAGATCCCGTCTCGTGCCTTCTCTAAAATCGACAATGCTCCTTGTCGTACTAAATCCCTTTCGGTCTGCAGACATCGATCAGTCTCTTGCTTCTCCTTTATCTGCTCCATCAATCCATTTGACACGGTGATCTTGTTCAGACACAGCCTTCCTGGTGTAACCTCAACAGACAAACTCAGATCTCGAAATTGTTCCAACAATTCCTGCTCCCTAACCATCATCACTGACGCGTGAATCGTCTTTCTGCTTAGCGCATCGGCCACTACATTCGCCTTCCCAGGGTGATACTGTAGTTGAAAGTCGTAATCCTTCAGAAACTCTAACCAACGTCTCTGCCGCATATTCAATTCCTTCTGATCGAACAGATACTTCAGGCTCTTGTGATCACTGAAAACATTAAAAGTAGCCCCGTACAAGTAATGTCTCCATATCTTCAAAGCAAAGACCACAGCCGCTAACTCTAAATCATGCGTCGGATAGTTTCTCTCGTGAATCTTCAACTGCCTCGAAGCATAAGCTACAACTTTCCGATTTTGCATCAGCACACAGCCCAACCCTTGATGTGAAGCGTCACAGTAAACCTCAAAAGTTTCCTTGGGATTAGGTAGAATCAACACAGGTGAAGTCGTCAATCTACGCTTCAACTCTTGGAAATTCCTTTCACAAGCTTCTGTCCAAACGAATGCTTGGTCCTTACGAGTCAACTGAGTGAGAGGTCCCACTATCTTGGAAAATCCTTCGATAAACCTTCGATAGTATCCAGCCAAACCCACAAACTACAAATCTCCGTCGCCGTTGTTGGCCTTTCCCATTCCAAAACAGCCTCAACCTTCTTCGGATCTACAGCGATTCCTTCGCGAGATATCACATGACCTAAGAATTGAACTTGATCCAACCAAAACTCACACTTCTCCGGCTTCGCATACAAGTTGCTTCTCTTTTAGGATCCGAAGAACAATGCTAAGGTGTTTAGCATGTGACTCCTCATCAGGGAATAGATCGGAATGTCATCTATAAAGACGACTACGAACTGATCCAAAAAGGAACGAAAGATCCTATTCATATAGTCCATGAATATAGCTGGCGCATTGGTCACTCCGAATGGCATCACCAAAAACTCATAATGCCCACAGCGTGTTCGAAACGCTGTCTTAGGAACATCCTCTGCCTTCACTCGTATCTGGTGATATCCTGACCGTAGATCTATCTTCGAAAACACTGCAGCGCCACGCAACTGATCCATGAGATCATCTATCCTTGGAAGACGATATCGATTCTTGATCGTGACTTTATTCAACTGGCGATAATCCACACATAGCCTGGCCGATCCATCTTTCTTTTTCACTAACAGGACTGGAGCTCCCCACGGTGACACACTAGGCCGTATGAACTCCTTCCTCATTAGTTCCTCAAGTTGCTCCTTCAAGGTTTCTAACTCCGATGGTGACATGCGATACGGTGCCATGGATATTGGTCCAGCACCTGGGACAAGATCAATTGCGAACTCAATCTCCCGAACAGGTGGCAATCCAGGTACATCCTCTGGAAAAACTTCCGGAAACTCTCGGACGACAGGTACCGACTCTAAGTCAAACTCGCTCTTGACCTCCGAGGAACACAAAGAACATGTAAACTTGAGCCCCTTCTTTCAAAGAAACTCTTACCGACTAGCGAGATAATAATCCGAAATCTCATCCCTAAAGACTAAGGTTTTACGAGCACAGTCTATTAGGATATGGTTGGAAGATAACCAATCCATGCCTAAGATCACATCTAGTTGTACTAGGGGTAAACAGATCAAATCCACAAGGAAATGTCTATTCTGAACAATGATAGGACAATTTAAGCAAACAGAATTAACAGTCACAGGTTTAGCAGTTGGGGTAGAAACAATCAGATTATAAGATAAGGAAGAAACAGGCAAGTTCAACGTTTTCACACGATCCATAGAAATAAATGAATGGGTTGCACCAGAATCAAACAGTACAATTAAGAGATTACCATCAATGCCACACTCACCCTGCATGAGATCACCGGAGTTCGATGCCTCCGCACCACTCATCGTGTAAACTCTTCCCTTGGTGGTTGGCTTGCCTGCTCTAGTGAGGTTGAATGACTCCTCCCTCTTCGGTGCTTGGCACTCCTTTGCCAAATGCCCAATACGGTCACAGTTGTTGCACTTGTAGTCCTTCTTTGGGCAATCATTCGTGAAGTGATTCGGATCCCCACATCGGAAACATCTCCTTCCTTGGCCTTGATCGTTGTTTCTCTGGCCTCCACTTCCAGTTCCTAACACACTGGAACGAGCTTGTTGCTTATTATTGTTATTGTAGCTAGGTGCTTGATGGTATGGCTTCCTCTGGTTCTGCTTCCATTTGAAATTATGTCCTTGATTCTGACCCTTATGACGAACTGGTCCACTTGCGCTTTCTCTGCTATCCCTTCCTTTGCGCATCAACTCAATCTTCCGGCACTTCTCCACTAATGCTTGGAAACTCCGAATTTCCAAGGGCAGCACTGATTCCTTGATTTCAAAGCGTAAACCGGCTTCGAACTGTTTGCACTTCCACTCTTCACTGGGGTTGTTCTGAAAGAAGCGGAAGTATTTGGCAAGTGATTCGAACTTTGCCGCATACTCCCCCACCGTCAGATCTCTCTGACTTAGCCTCAAGAACTCTTGTTCTTTGTCCTTTCGGGCACTATGGGGAAAGTACTTGTCCAGAAACTTGCCGCGAAATACTCCCCAGGTGATCACTTGATGTTCAGCCTCTAGCAGTTGCTTAGTACCCTTCCAACAATACTCGGCGTCTCCCACGAGCTGAAACGTCGAATAAGGTACCTTGGATTCTTCAGGAGTGTGTACCAACTCGAAAATCTTTTCTAACTCTTGAATCCAGAGATCTGCCTTAATCGGATCCACGTCTCCATCGAACTGAGATGGATTCTCGACGTCCAACGCATCAAGATTCCTTCCCCTCGCAGCTTGTTCCGCTCGCATTGTTCTTGCTGATTTTGTGCGAAAGCATTGGCCATTTGATGAGCTATAGCAGCAGCCACATCGGCCGGTGCTTGAGCAGCGAAGTCCATTCCTCCATTGCCTCGTCCACGTCCACGAGCACCTCTCTGATTCATACTGACCTGGATCACACAAGCAGTCAGATGACAATCCGAAAGAGAGAACCCGCCGGTCACCACACATTACCTCAAAAGAAGTAATTCAAACAACACACAATCAGAGAAAACACAACAGCAACACAACAGACCTAACCCAAACATTCCCGAAAGACTCGACTAGCTCTGATACCACTAATGTGACATCCTAACTTGGTCATCACATGGTTACCCTTTTTGCGGAAAAATGCTCGTTTAAATGCTGGTCGCTTTCGGAAAAAGATTATTCAACATACACAAGGTTACCAAAAAGGTACTTAAATTTTTTTTTCTTTAAAGAAAAGAAGTAAAAGGTAAAGAAACTCACAACTTGAAAACGACAACAGATACATACATATAATATTGCCTCGAAAGGTCTTAGGTTTTAACATTACACCACGGCCTTAATCAATATGGCCAACAGAAACGAAAACATAACTGAAACATAACTGAGAAGATAAGGTAAATAAAACACCAACTGGGAATGGGAATATGGGAATCTAAACTCAAAAGAAAAGCTCAAAAGCCAAGACTGACGGACCACTCAAAACAAAGCCTCCAACCACTACCAATGCCTACGACACTCGGAGTGGCCACAAACGCTCCCACAAGAAGAAGTCTCCGGCTCCAGGTCAATCACCTCTCCTCCGTCATCCAACGGGACATCCTCCTCCTCAATATCCAAAGGGTGATAACCCGCCTCGAGCTCCTCATCCCACCAGTCGTCTACCAGCTCATGAGGCTCCTCCTCATGATCCTCTTCGGGATCTTCCTCCATCGGTTCCTCCTCTTCTGGCTCGGCAGGCTCAACGTGAGGGTGAAGTAGACCGGCTTCCTGTAGCGTGTTCAGGTACAACCATGGCGGTGGAAGAATCACGTTCCTGGATTCCACCGAGTGGATCCTCCTAACAGGCTCTCCATGTATATTAGCTTCAGTAGTAGTGATTGGCCCTCGGTACGTCGCCGTAGTCGCATTCGCGTCCATCCTCCAATTCCCAATCCTGTCGGCCTCGTCAAAAGTCTCTATCCGTGTGACCTCAGGTACAAGAGGGACAAGAGGGTCCATCTAAAGCATACGCATACCCGGTACGAGGAAAATAAAAGAACATACAGACATGCAAGAGTGAGATATCGTCATAAGATATATCCCACAACAACCATATACATGATACATGCAACACGAAATCAGATCAACAGTTAAAGCATGCATAATCATCATAATATAACAGTGTTATATGAAGGGGTCCTCAAGCCCGTACAATCAGTTTTCAAAAATGTGCATGACACTTCAATATCAGGCTCTATCCTAATCTCATGAGATCATAACACCATGTTATCACTGGAGAAGATAGAGTTGGTCAAGCTCTGCCCACCGGGCTGTTGCCACCGCATCCTGATGCACCAGGCCTCTTGGTCAGACAACGCCACATGCCCTTAACGAAACAGCTAGCAATGTGACTGACTCTCAGATACCCCATGGGTATCCTCAATAAGCAAAGGCACGTTTGCCAGGGGAAATGCATATGAATAAAACTTTTCCTTTTAAGGTTTTTCTTTGTGTAAATATTTCACTGTCAAAGCTCAAAGCTAATGACTTAACATTATTTCCCCATCACTTGAAAACTTAGAAACATAGGACACACAGTCCGAATGCTCAATCACAACACCTAGACCGTGGCCACAGTCAAGGTTTGTGGTAATGGAAATCAATATACTTTTAGTCATGTTTTACTTATCATGCTAAGGACAATAGCCCACAACAACGGAAATCAGAACGAACTGTCCTCGATTCCGCGAATTGGACTTGAAGTCCATAACATTACGAATAGGACGTTACGGTCCCGAATTAACACTGATCCAAGATCACGTGCTAAGCATGGAAAACTAGAGGCGACGTCTCACGTCTAGATTCCTATTCTTTTAGTACTTATCTTTCATTTGACGAAAACAATTTTTGAAATCGAAAGCCTCGATAACCTATGCTGGCTATCGGAAAGTTTCTAAATCATTTGGGAGAAAACCTTTTCTTTTGAAAATCCTTTATAAAACGTTTTTGAAACACTTTTAACTTTGAAAATCCCCAATAGGATATTGTAAAATATTTTCGAAAGTTTTCACTTAAAACACATAGTTCGAAAAGGGTTTTTCTCTTGCATTCTAGAAATCACTAAAACTATATTGTCACATAAAACAAGTACTTTTAAACATTCACGCTTTTTTTTGGAAAAGAACACCCAACCTTTCATCTTCAAAGCTTATTAAGGTTTTTAATCCTTATTAATGATTGAGCACAGACACACGTCCGGCTTAGCAAACTTCAAACAACAACAGCAGTATGTACACACACACACACACACAGATATATATATATATATATATATATATATATATATATATATATATATATATATATATATATATTCTCAGTTCAATGCCAATATCACAGTTCATCACAGTTATACATCTCAACATATATAACGATACAGTTCAACTTCATATAATAGCATAACATTTCGGATAATCCAAGAACTCAATAACAGTCAAGTAAACAATTAATCAAATACACACATGCATACAGTTATTGAATATCTTTCGGAAATCCCCTCTTACCTCAAAAGACGATAAGGGTTCCGACTACGAAAACTAAGGATCACGAACATCCGCGCGTAACGAATCTAAGGTTACACACATGAAATCATAGGTTATATTTTTAATCAAAGAACACTAGCCACAAGTCATAGGTTCGGTTTTCAACAATGGTTTTGGATTAAGGTTTCCAAAAATCATGCAACTTATGGATTTATGATCCTTAAGTGCTAGGAGTTCTTAAACACCAAAAGTTTAACAAGTTTGAATCAAGAATACCACTAAGTCATCAACTTAGGGTTTCGGTTTTCATCCTCTAAGATAGGCTAGGATGTTCTAAATTTTCCAATCTCTTTAGGTTAGCATCCATACCTAGTAAGAAGCCTAAAACCTTGATCATTTTGGAAAAATGAAAAAATCAAATACCCTAGGCCACAAACACTACCATTCGGCCTTGAGTAAAAATGAGGGTTAGAGGTTTTCAAACTTTCCAATCTCTTGGATCTAGCATCCTTATACATCAAGGAGCCCAAATCCATGATCACTTTGGAAAAACCTCAAAGTACATATAACAAAACACTTAGAGTTTTCACTTTTTCATGAAAATACATAAAAGTTTCTAAACTTTTCCAATCACTTAAACCTAGCATCCTTATGTACATAGGAGCTCTTGGTCATGATCATGTTGGAATAACACTCAAACACAAGCTTAACCAAGCAAAGATGAAACAAAACTCATATGGCACAAAAGACATAGATTCTGTCCAATACAGAAAATGGTGTTCGAGATTTTTGTTTTCCACAAGATTTTAGTATGTTGTAGAGGAAGTAAAAATAAGAATATAGAAATTGGTTTCACCTCAATCGGAGTTTTCTACAATTTTTGAGATTTTTTTGAAGTTTAAAAGCATATTATGAACTCAAAACATCAACTATGAAAATAAAGCCAAAACTTGAGAAATAAATGGTATAGGGACATTACCCTTACCAATATGAACAACTTTGATGAAGAACACAACTTGAAAAACTTAGTAAAAATGGTACCTTTAGTTGTGTGAAGAAGAAGATGAATAGTTGTAAAAAAGTGTTTTTGTGAAAGGAAGCAAAAGTGTGAAATGGTTACACTTTGAAACTTAAATAGAAGAAGGAAAAGAGAGGGGGAGGGCGTCTGTTTTGGGGCAGATTGGAGGGGAGAGAAGAGCTTGACTTGGTTGAGAAGAAAGGAGGTATGGTGTAGGTAAGGTGTGTGTAAGAAAGTATGGTGATTTGACTTGATTGGTGTAAGGAAGGTATGGCCATGGACATGCCTATGTCATAGCCTTCACATCAGTCAATCTACTCCATTTTTGCTCTGCTCCAACATGCATCAGATGAATTTCCCGATCGTATTTCCCGGCGATTCGCCCGGGTAATACTCAGAAATTCGGCCCCGAACAAGATTTCTCAAAACACACCAAACCCACACAAAACATAAAAAAAATACTAATCGTCTCGTTCACGAGTCAATATTAGGTCTCTAGCTCAGTAAACTCGTACTGGCTTTGAAAACCCAGACCGGCTTTCGTCTGAATTTTATACCGAAAATTTTACTGTGACTTCATACAGTAAAATAACACAAGAAAATGATTTTATTTAAAATAAAATCATCCTCTGGATTTTATCACAATTAAATACATTAAAGCATGCATTTACTAATAATTAAGCACACGAAAAATAGGGTGTTACAGGAAACGCAACAAAGATCCCAGTACATAGAAATGCAGGAGACGAAACCCTCTGCAAACGAATCGAAACTGGTGCGTGCGGAGGGAGACGGCGCGACGGTGGGACGCGGCTGGAGGACGGAGCGTGCGGTAGCCGGAGATTCACGGTGGAGGAGGCACGAACAAGATTGTTTTATGAAGAGATGATTTGGGTAAAAGAGAAGAAGTCAGAAACAAAGTTTGAGAACGAGGGTTTGAGAAGAACGAGGGAAAAGAGCCGCGCGAGAAAAAGTCACAGTGAGCAAGGGGAAATATTTAGTAAAAGGAGAATAGATAGCACTTCCTTGAAAAAGCGCTATCTATTTACTTACCTATGATAGAGTTTTCTTGAGGAAACGCTATCTATTCTCTTACTTATAATAGCGCTTCCTCAAGAAAATGCTATATATTCCTATCAATCAACATTCAATAGTGTTTCCTTAAAGGAGCGCTGTCTTAGAATAAGGAATAGATAGTGCTCCCTTAAGGAAGCACTGTTAAAAACCTTCCGCCTATTTTTAAGTAGCGTTTTTCATTGAAGTGATTTTGAAAGTGCGCTACTAAAACCCTTTTCTGTAGTAGTGAAAATTTTGCTGCATGATCATCAAACGCCACCTCCTGCTTGTGTCCTTTCTTACTTCCCGCCAATGTTAAGCTTTTACATGATCATCCAAGCACCACATCTTGCTTCTTTTCTTTCTGACCTTGTTTTTTTTTTTCTTTCTCACAAAGTTAGAGCAAAAAGAAAGAAAGACCAAGAGATGGAGTAAAGAGATAGAGAGAGAGAGAGTCCGTGAGGAGAGTGAAAGTTCTGGTCGTGATTCCGAGCGATCCGTAGGTCCAATCAAAAAACCGAATACACCACCATGATCGTGGCGACGATATCCTCTTAACCTAACCTTCCTTTTCTTGATTAGGCTAAGGGAAACCTATGTCCTTTTTATGCCGAAATTTTGTCGATGATGGTATTGAGGTTATCTTTCTATTTGTTTATCGATTTCGAATTCCACTTTCATATTAGGGTCACCTATGATGTATGCTTCACATTGATGTATTCAAGTGAATTTTTGGAGGCCTGGAGACCTTAGTTCCTTGCGTGGCAGATTTGTAGGGGGTAGGAGAGTGCTCGTTTAGTTGCTCTTAAGCTAGCCTACGACACTTCAGGTGGGAGAAAGAAACCCCCTATCATCGGAAATGACTAAGTAGCGTATTTTTCAATAATGGCATAGTGCGACCTAAACCCTACAAGTAGGTGAATAATTGACAATGTCAATATCATATTGAGGACTACTTAGTGGTACCAATGATGATATGGAGATTGTAGGTTTATCATCGTTCGGTTAATTTTATGATATTTGAGGTTCTCTGATTTTACTGCTTGTGAGCCGCTTGCTATGTGTTAACTGTGATAACATGCTTTATGTGGTTTTCCGTGATACTTGAATATTTTATTAATATTTTAATATGTATAATATGCCTTGTCTGATAACATGCGATAATTGACAATGTATGCTTAGTTGGTGTCAAGGTGATGATATATGCTGCTTTTCAGTGATGCATGAAGGGGAGAGTATAACATGTGGATTAGTAGTGCCTAGCTTAACTAAACGATATTTTATTGATATTGAACCTATATGATGAGACTTGAGATATGATGTGATTTGAGATTATGACGGAAGGAGGAAGCACTAGGATTGACCTGGCACGAGTCAGTGAGACTCATATATAGTTTGCATGGTCACAGCCGTGTGTATGTGACACACGAGGTCAGAGTATCCGATTACGGATATCAGATTTACGGGTGAGTGCCCATCACACTGAGGTTGTGAGGAAGACTACCGTGAGATATATCCGTAGTCCTTGTCGAGTTGAGCCAACGGGCAGTGCAGCTATTCCCTAACGGGAATGGGGGAATAATCTATCTCTCTGAATGAGCACCCTAACGGGAATGGGGGTTTGCACCGATGAATACACACACACACACACACACACACACACACACATACACACACACACATACAGACACTCCGCTTGGACGACTGACTAATATCCCAGATCAGACTAGGGATGTGTGACATGATGGTAGTGGCTACATCAGCATACAAGACCAATTGCATGAGCGCGAAGGGTAGAGGAATATAATCTATTTCGAGGCTAATTGTTATATTTATATGTAGATGTTATATGCTGCATGTCTGTGTGATGTTAATGTTTGTATTTCTAGTCGCTTCATTCCTCTTATTGCTAACTCCATATACCTAATCAATTCTTACGGCTTTCTCTTTCATCCTCGAAATTCTCTACCACCACATTATAGTCAATGTCCAGGACATTTTATCTCAATTCCTCCTACACGAAGATCAAAATCAAAACTTAATCATTTCTATTTTCAAATTATGGATCCACTAGAAAACTGTTTTCCACACATCCAACTCTCATAGTCATTACTAAGATCAAAACTAACTTTACCTCAACAAGAATCAACTTCTTACTCCAGGTATCCAATTGTAGTCTTAACCCTTCTGAACATAGTCTACTTTTCCAGATTATATCACCATTACACATTGCAAGTCTCCAATCAAAACACCATAAAACTTCTCAAGGTCAACCGAAATAAAATACAACACGCCAGGTATGATTATCTAACTCATCAACTTTGAATTTTCCTAACAATTTAGATAACGCAAGAGTTTATCTCTTTCGATTCGTATCAACTTAGGTGAAACTACTATAGACACTTTCCTTTTACTTCTAAACTCGTACAATCCATCTTAACTACAAACCTCTGATCATTCCCTTAGATTTTCCTTAACGATATTCTGCCTCGATCATGTTAAAATCTATTGAAATCAACTTACTTAATGATGTTGATCTTAGGGGTTCTCATCCCATCAATCACATCTACACCTCAACAAAATTCCTATCACTCTTGTATATCCTACTATAGGGATGACCATACTTAAGTACTACACTTACTCTCAGCTAACCTTCTAAGGATAGATCGTTTCTTAACTATCAATCAAGTTGAAGGTGGTCAGTTGGACTTAGCCTCAACTTGGTCCTCAACACTTAGAGTAAACTTTACCGACAAACCTTGATAAACTTCGGGTCTTCATTTGAGAACGATGCTGGAAGATACTCCATGAAGTCCTTCGGTCCTCTGATACCTACTTCATTTAGCTTCTCCGCTACATAGTGGATCTTAACACCTAAGAAGGGTGTTGACTTCATCAACCTATCCACGATCACTCGAACAAATTAAAAATCTTGAAGATACTCGGTAAACCCACGAAAACCTTCATTGCGATGCCAACATACTTTAGCAAGGGAGGTCTCTAACGTCAAACTATCTCTCTTTCACTCTACTCAACTAACTCTGACTTGCTGATATGAATCAGATACCCATCCTCATAACTCTTGAGGTAGGTCACATGTCAATGTCGTTTGGAAAAATACGTAGGGTGAAGTTGATCAAGGATGACAAGTCCTTTCGAACGACAATAAGAAATGGTCTTGGAGATCACGGAAATAAATTTTCAAGAAAAGAAATTTCTTGATTTCACCTTCTCAAAAGCATTAAGAAGAATTCCATCAATTTGAAAGATACCGGAACGTCCAGTATGAAAAAGGTTCTTCAATTAGGTTCGTGAGTGTAAAAATGCATAGCTAATACATATTTACAACCATGACTCTAATAAAGTTCCTTCTTTCACAAGAACTTCCAGCGGACTTAGGAAATCAAAGGATTAATAGTTCCTAATCCCAAGAGAATTCGTTCTTGGTACAAAGAACTAGCATAATTAATTTATGAGTTCTAACCGATTTCAAATCAAAATCAGAAAAATCTGTATAACACTTACAAACTTCATCACTGTGATTGTCTAATACAACCATAGGGCTCGAAAAACAAATGTCAGCTTACAAATTCATAAGAGTCGAATAGTGCAATGGAGAGTTTCTTAATCCTGAGACACTCCTCTAAGGTCGAAAATTCAATTTGATTCGCCTTAGTTCCAACAAGCACACAGGTCTTTCTAGACACTTAGGTTGGTCACCTTGAATCGGGCACGCTCACAGACAACTTTGTCAGTCTCTCGGACATGTGAAGAGTTGATTTTTTTCTCATAAGCTGGGTCAACGACGCAAAAATCTTTGATAGGTCCCCATTCTAATCCAGTGACAACCCGACCTCAAATCGATCTTTGAGAAGGTAACAACTACTCGCAAGTGATCCATCAAATCAACTATGCATGGCAGAGAATACTCATTCTTGATCATCATTTTGTTGAGTTCTTCAGAAATCTACGTGGAGTCTCGAACCATCACACAATATCGGTGCTTCCTACGGAAAACACTCAATCCAACAAGCTGCTTAGACTACAGATCTTTCAGTTGAATCGAGTCATCTAACGCGACCAACATTGTAGTTGACATCACACACAAGGCTATTGAGATCAAACCGAATCTAGAAACTAGATCGATCGAAAATCAATATCCTACGCAAGCAGCAAACCTATAACATTTACAGGGAACACTCCTGGAAAATCCTCTACAACAGGTACACTGTATCAAATGTCTGACACAATCCCAAAGGATAAACAAATGTGTCACACATAAACCAAAACACAACTTACTGGCTATGGTTTCCTACAAGGTAAAACCAGTGGAAACCCATCAAGAAAACAAAATACTTATAAGCCACACACATTGCTTCGATAAGGAAACAATTCAAACAATGACCAATCAGAGATCACACAACAAAAACATAACAGACCTGTTCCCCAAGGTTCCCGAAAGACTTGACCAGCTCTGATACCACTAATGTAACACCCCCCTTGGGCATTACATGACTAACTTAATTTCGTAATAACATATTAAAATAAAATAATAATTGCTGGTTTGCTTTCGGAAAATAATTTATATAAGTACATAAATATAGATTGATATTTTTTTATAAAAATTTCGACAGAGTCTCCTCTGTAATTCCAACATCCCAAACAAAATACCTGCTAATATATTTACATTCAAACACAACAATAAGTATGTAACTACTAAAACTCTTCAGGTAAACTCCCTTTACCTTTGTAGACCAGAAAATATTCTCTCGATGCATTCAGCGATTTGTTTCCTTCTCGATGAGGCCCCGAGTTCCTTTGACACCTCACAACATGTGCAGGCAGCTTTTGTCAGCTCCTAATAAGGCAAATCAGGCTTCGCCAAGCATGACAATCACAACCAATATCCCAGCGAGGGAATCAAGACATTTTCAACCATCAGACAAATATAACATTCAATCATTCTTCATCAAACACTTACTCTAAGTTGATCTAAACACTTAATTTCACAAAAACATAACCATTTTCAAATAAGATCAGATTGGGACTTTAGGGTTCATAAACACAATTTGGGGAAAAATCATTTTAATTAAAGAATAATGAAATTGTTTTAGGGAAACGTTGATTCACAGTCCCAATTGCATAAAACAAGTGTTAATTTCACACTTTGAACTGAAATCAAAATCTTAGGGTTAGGGTTTCAAAATCAATTTTGGGGATTTTGAATCAGAGACACAATAGAGGGTTTTGACTCACCCAAGGAAGAAGAAGATGTCATGGTGGTGTCTATGGGTGTGAGCGGCGGTGATGGCGGCTCCGACATGGTGGCAGTGGCGTCTCCGGCGAGCTCTGAAAGATGGTTGGAACCATGGGTTTATGCGTGAACACCACAAGAAGGAGACGACGCCATGAGCAGACTGGCGCGGTGGAGGAATGGCGGAGCACGGCAGCAGCACGCTCCCGATGATGACGAATCACAACGCACAGCGAGGATAACGAACCAGACGCGTGAGGCATCGTATGGTTGTCCTCACTCTGACGGTCGGGCGGCAGCTACAGGTGGCTAGGCGGGGCTAATTTTTTTTTTGTGAGAAGGAGGAGGAAGATGGGTTGAGGAGGAGGAAGAAGAGAAGAAGAAAGAAAAAAAAAGAAAAAGAAAAGTGGGTGGGAGGGGGGGTCGTATACGGGTCTAAGTGAGAGAGGGGACCATTTTTTTAGTTTTTCATTTTACTTGGTGTAAACTATAAATACTAAAATGAGTGGTTAAGATTTTGTCTTGAAAAAGGTAAATAATATTGATCCTTGGATTTAAAAATAATAAGTAACAAAAATATGATTTCAAAATTTGAAATAAAGTAAAGTTTGATAGTTTAATTGATCAACCCAGAAAATCAATGATCCTAAAATAAATCGATTAATTCTAAATCAATTTATTTTCAAATCTAAATTTAAATAGAGTAAAATATAAAATAAATTTCTTTTAATCATATTTAAAATACTTTTCTGAACAAATACTAATAGTGACATTAACATAAGATTATTGTCTAGCAAGCGTGTTTACACTGCAATAAGGCAGTGCTAACGCACCCAATCAAATAAATTTAAAAGAGTAAATAAAATTACTCAAGATTAAGCATCATAAAATAAAAAAAAAATGTCCGAACAATTATTATTCCAATAAAAATAATATAAACAAATATATTTTACTGATGTTGAAAAACCTTAAAAACTGGGGTGTTACAATAGGAGGTAAGATGTTCACACAACACATAAAGAATAAGGCATAACAGCATTTAACTTATCAAATCTCATTACATCATATCAATTAAAATATGCTATGCAATGCGGTGTTACTTCACTACTCCATATGCATGTGGATCCATAACTAACTCAAGAAGACGACTTTGGAGTTACCTATCCTCATTGTCCAACAAGCACCAACACTGCTAGTCCACCAAACCTTGGGTGAACCCCTTGGATAGCCGATGTGCCTTATGCGACACCCTACTTTAGGGTCATCCCATTAATACCCAATTATAAATCATAATTATATAACGCTGGTTACTTTCGGAAAATATAATTTAAGGTAACTAACCTTATATAAAAATAGTGCTTAATTTTTTTTTTCTTTACATACAACATATAACTATTATAAACATAAACCACATATATGTACATCCATATATATACATATGCTTCATCGTTTACATATACAACTCCTATACTAGGAGATATCAAAAAGCCTTTAGAAGCATAGACTATTCTCCTTCAAACTAAACAAAGAAGACAAAGATATATATACATATCAACAACAACTGGTTTACAACCATTTCAAAACTAAGGCTCTAAGAAGCCAAAATAAAACTATCAAGACTCACTACCCCGGAAACTATACCTAAGCTGGTCAAGCTAATGAAACCCATTGGGAAGACCATAAGGATCAATCCCACCTACAACTGACGAGTCTGATGATGCCTCCGCTTCCATTGTTTCCTCTGAAGAATCACCATCATCTACTGCAGGAGGTTGAAACTCCGGATCGTCCTCTAGGTATTCCTCTGGATCTTCTTCACCTGCTACTAGCTCTTCTTCAACTGGAAGTTCTCCATTTCCTAATATCTGAAGAGGTTGAGGTTGAGGTAAAGGATCCATCATTCCATGCTCCTCCAGATATTGAAGATACAGCCAGACCGGTGGTAACGATATCTCGATTGTTTCTACTACATGCGTCCTCTGATTGGGTCCTTCTTCTATCGTGCCAATAACTTCAGTACTAGGGCCATGGTAGGTGGCGCTAAGTGCCCCAATATTTATATCCCAGGCACCACCATACTGTGCCCGATCAAAAGTGAGTGTACGAACCCTCGACTGCACCAGTGGTACGTCTGGATTCATCTGAATATGTTGTAAGAGTGAGAAACCAATACTTGGATCTTACTCAATAACCACACTCTAGCCATCAAATACCACATCAACATTTATCACATACAATTAATTATAAACTAACAGTTTATTAATGGGTTCAACACCCCAAACATCATCCATAAAATTATGCTTGACACTTCTATTCATCATCTAATTTTCGTCCTAATCTCATGAGATATCACCAACCTCGTGTTGAGTTGATCAGACTCCAAAGCCACACTGGCTAACTTGTCCAACTGCCAACAGGTCCGCGACCTCTTCCCATCTTGAAAACAACGTAGGCATACACAGCCAGGCACTCACAAGGCCAAACATTGCTAATGCCCACAATCAGTGGCTCAGCCATTAGCAAGTAAGATGGGGATCTCAAGGTCCTCCAAGGCACAATGAGATAATGCACGTCGTAATTACCTTTCGCCGATGGTAATTGATGCATTTGTGTCACAAACCACAAATCGCAGGCACGTCTGCCACATGCATGCAAAACACTTTTGTTTTCTTCTTTTCTTTGTGCTCAATCTTTCTCTTGCCGAAGCTCAAAATGGCTTACGACTCACATAATTTTAAAACACTTTTTAAAACTTTCATTACAACACAGGACCTTACTGTCCGAGTGCTCAATCACGACACCTCTCGACCTGGTGCACCAGTACTAGGTTCGTGCTTCTAGAAAACATCTTCAATGTTTTATCACGGTATACCTCATGTATACCTCATGTATACCTCATGTATACAACATAGGCACTCCAAGTCCAAATGACTGAGTCCATCATAATCACAGAACATTAGTACCCCGACGTCTCGGTTACTAAGTCCAACTGTATTTTCAACGTTGTTAAATCAACTTTCGAGTTTTAGAAATTCTTTTCTAATGGTAGAAATTCATTATAAAAATTCTTAACAAATAAAACTTAGTTTTCACAAACCAATGAGTCACTTGAGATTTAACTTTCTCAAAATAGGCACTGCCGTTTTAAAAATACTTGCCGTCTAGATTTTCTTGATTTGCCGTCAAATTTTGTTTTTAAGACTTTTAAGCCAAAAACTTAATTTTTTCCACTTAATTAATCTTCTAAAATCACCCTTAACTTGTTTTCATCAATTAATTTAATAAAAGAATATTCTGTAATATTCTGATTTTCTTACGTAAAATTTAACAATACTAAAATATTTTCACCGTGTTGAACTCATTGTGACTCATAATTCACTTTTCCAAAACAACTTATTAAAATAATAATATTTTTCAACTCTCTTTATTTTTCTCAAAAGAAATTCTATTTGGTATCACATACCAATAACTTGCCACTAAAACCTTGAATATAATTCAATACAGTTTCTTAAAGCTTTTATCCAACTTTCTTAATTGTGCAATCGACCACTCATCAAGCTTCTCACACATCAAACAACAATTATATCACAGATATTTCCCAGGCAGATCATGCATCACAGTTCATAATATAATTGCCAATAAACAATTAACACAAAATAAACCACACAGATATCAATAAAGCAACAATAAACAACATAAATAAACACTAACAAACAATTAATTACAAACAACAATTGGATAGCATATAGCCATTGAATAGAATCCTTCTGGGTACTCCCCCCTTACCTCTTGAAGACTCCTTGTTCAACTTACAAACTCCTTCAGAATTTCCGTTACCTTGTAAACTTGTACTCAACTAACCTTCAATTATAACCAAAGTGTTACAATTCAAGAAACTAGAACATTCTAAACCCTAATACATAGTCACGGCCTCTAGGGTTTTTAAATAACTAAAACTTCTAATCATGATTAAGTTATGGATTAATGATCCTTCATTAACCTAAATCATAGATTATCAACTAAACAACTAAGTTTTAAACTCAAAACTTCCTAACTCTTTTATACATAGGTTCGGCCTTACTAGGTTCATGAAGCTAGGGTTCTTAGGTTAACAAATCATCTTGGATTTATAAAGCATACTTACTAAACACTTGATTTCTAAGATCATTTATGAAAATCATGAACAAAACTCAACAAAACTTACCCACTTAGGGTTCGGCCAACATGAACATTTTTGAGTAAAATAGTCATTTTAAGAAACTAACATGGATTAGAGTGTGTAGTCATACATGCCATATAGAATACATGATCATACATGAAAACACATGAACAAAACTCTATCAACCCTAAGGTGATAGATTCGGCCAAGGCTAGTTTTTCAAGAAAGAGATTTTTTATTACTCCATGCTCTTGGATTTAGATAGTAGACATGATATCTAGAAGATAGAAAGTAGTTTCATCATCATTAGATTTTCCTAGGATTTATTATGATTTTTCAAAGTTCTAGGGTTTGAAACTTGAAAATGATGAACTTCCATGATATAAGTCTTGAATCAAGAAACTATCTAAAGAACATAGACATGATTTAAGACAAAGATTAGGATTTACCTCTTGATAATCAATGATGAAGACAATCCAAGAACTTGCTTTGAGAAACTTAGAACTAAGAACTTAGAACTTTAGAGTTTTAGAAGACAACTAACCAAAGAACTAAATGAAAAATGAGAGAAAGGTATTTATAGTGTAAGTGGTGACATTTCAAGAAGGATCTAGATGAGATGAGTTGTCATGTTAAAAGGATTAAAGTGCAATTAAGTTCCAAGGACCAAATTGCAAAGATTCCAATAGTTGAAGGACTAGTTTACAAATAGACAATAGAATGTCATGATGATGAGTTTAATCACATTAAATGCCATCTTATCCTTGACTTACTTGGCTGAATTTTATGAGTGCAAGACAAGTTAAGAAAGTAGATAATTCAATGTATTAGAAGAATCAAGAAACTTGTAGACAAATCTAGAATAAGTAGAAACTTTTAGAAAATTCTAGAATCATCTTGACAATTCCAACTAAAATGGGCAGCCACAATTTACATGGGCTTTCGTATGGGCTTGAAATATTTGGGCTTGATTTCATTTTCTTATTGGTTGTGGGACCCACTTTGAAGATTTAGGCCTTTTAACATAAGATAAGAAAACTTGAATGGCTTTATGGACTCAACTATGGACTAAAAAGATTTGGGCTTATAGGCCACGACCATTTTGGATTAGAAACAAGGATTCTAGCCCAATCCACTTGAAAAAAACGAAAAAACTAATTTAGGGACAAAATGGTAATTTACAGAAAGTTCAGGGACTTAACCGTAAATTTCAAAATTCTCTATTTAATCCTGAAAAACCTTCTAAACTTAAAAATATGATTCATCCCCTTGAATCATCTCAAAATCCTAAAATAAATCCTCTTACTACTCTTAGAAATTCTAATCTCCTTTCCGTCGTCTACCCGATTACGCTTTCCGCCCGTAATACTAAAATTATTTTATTTTTTTCTGAAAAAATTCTAAACATACAAAGTTGTAGAAAATAAAATACTAAGCTTAAGTCTCTCGTTCACGAATTAAAATTAGGTCTTTTGAACAACATTATTATACTGTCAATGGAATTCGCAGACCGGGTTTCGCCTGAATTTCCAACCTAAATTTTAATCGTAGTTTCCTACGGTCAAGTAGGATTAAATACTATCCTCCATTCACTTAGATTAACTTTATAAAACTCTAATAAACTTATAAACATATTTATATGTATTTACTGTTATTTAAAACAGTAAAATACAGGGTGTTACACCTTACTCTCTGATGCTTCACCACGGAGGGCCACGACCCACCTAACTCTCTTATGGATCACCGCATACGACCAGTTCGCCATACTCTCGGGTGAACTCTCGTGTCATCGTAACTTTCCACATGTATGCTAACACACAATTAACCATTAATAACCACCTCCATCAACACCATTAATTATGGTTTGACCAATAAGCATCAAAGTCAACTTTGTCCAATAAGCATCAAAGTTTAACAACATCAACGTGATAACATCATTGTTATCGTCTTAACCATTATCAACATCTTTATCATTAATTTCCTTTTTATTAAGGTTTATAGCATTAATTGTTTATCGGACTATCACTCTTGTTTTTATCTCTGTTACTGCCTCATCTATTTGTTCTAGGGAACCTCACAAGTTCTCCTGAAGCACTCGAGATCATCCCTAAATGTCCTTGACTATTCCATTGGGTATTAACCTTACCCCTCTTTGTTATCTTCACGTCTTATGAACATTAATAACCGAGTTTTGATCTTATGTTCAACCCTAACATCCCTACGTCGTTAATTACCATGTTTTAACAACAACATGTCTTTAATTACCATGTTTTAACAACAACAACAACTCATCATATCATGGCATTACAGCAACAACACGTTTAATCACAATATACAATCATCATCGACATTACACATATGTCATACAAATCATGTAGACAATCATATTCATTTACATGTTGACAACAACAATTAAACAATCAAACATCAATTAAGACACATAGCATACAAAAGAGTCATGGGTTAACCCTCATCTTATGCTACCCCAAAACCTATATGTTCATACTAATTCTTTCTCCCCATACCTGGTATGACGATCTAAGTCTACAGTCAACTTGAGGAATCCAAACTCGGCTCACTGGAACGGTTAAACGAATCTTGGTCAAGAACATTAAAAAGGAAAGAATGATTAATCCCCAATTCAAGAAAACAAAAGGATATTAATAAAAGGTTTACAAGATTACCGTAATTGACACTAACGTGCGGTTTACTCTCCAATCGAAATAGAAAACACCAAGAGATTCGAAAAGGTTCAAGAGGAGGGAGAGGAGAGGGTTTATGTCGCACAAAGATTGCGAAAAAGTGTCAAAATGAGGGTTATGGCTCGTAACCCTCTAAAATTAGCATTTTTGAGCTGTCAGGCAACAAGCAGAGGGTCGTGCTCAATACAAGCAGGGGATTGTCCTTAAAGAGCAAGGGTTCTGCTTAAACGAGCAAGGGATCGTGCTCAAATAAGCATGATCGTGCTCAATACAAGCATGGGGTCGTGCTGAATGAGCAGGGGGTCGTCAAAATCCCTGTCAAACGCTCAAATTCCGACATGGTCGTGCTCATGTGTCAGGAAGAGATTTTTTACCAGAAAATTCCCCTTTAATTCTTTTTTACCCAACCCAAAACATTTTACTAATAATCTAGAACAAACACATCAATTATAGGCAATATATATTAATTAAAACAAACACATATAAGCATGGAGATGAAAAACAAGGTGTTACATCAACAATTGAAGTATGTTTTTTATTTTAAACACACTACTTCGTGTGCATTCTATTTTAATTGACTATGATATTTAAAAGAAGAATAGTAATATTTGAAATAAATAGATTAATACACGAGAAGGGGGGTTGAATTCTGTTTTATTTAAACTTTTCACAAACAATAAAGTTTTCTCAAAAAGTAGGATCATACACTTTGATCCGTCTGATTCAAAACTTAACACTTTTAACCCCAGTTGGCACATAGAATATAAAGCAAACTTAAAGAGATAAGAGAAGAGAGTTAACACAAAGATTTATAATGGTTCACCCCAAACCTTGGGCTATGTCCAGTCCTTGGTTTCACCAAGTGTTACATTATAACTGATCAGGTTACAGACAGGTATTGTTTGCACACCTAGCCTCATCAGGCTCAACTAACAAGTATTGTTTGCACACCATACATCTTCAGGCTCCTTACAAGTATTATTTCAGCAATCATGTTCAGGCTCTACAAGGAGTAAGAACTAAATAAAGCAGCAGCTACAAGGTTTACAACTTTGCAAGTCAACCGAAGAACGCTCAATGAGTGAATAAGAGTTAAGGTTGGTATGACTGCAGTAATAACTTCTCAATAAATACAAATGATTGACCAGAAAAGTATTCTCAGAAAGAAGAACATAGAGATATTTGAATGCTAATAGAGTATTGAATGTTTGAATGATTAACTTCTGCTCTATCTCTTCAGGCAGTCTTCAAGGTCTTCCTTTTATACTTATCAACAATAAATCCGTTGGATATGAATATAATTTGTGTTGTTCATTCATTAATGCCAAAGAGTCATTCTGAGTCTCCATTTAATGTTTATGATCGTTGGAGAGACAAGTTGAACGTATTTCTTGGCATAGCTTTATCAGAGTACATCATGATTCAGAGCAGGTGAAGTTGCTTTTCTGACTTGGACAGCGCGAATTTCCTTATTTGTGCAACACGGGTCTGTGACCATGTAAAGGTCTCTTAGCTTGTTATAAAAAAAGGAATTTCCAGCAAATCTTCGTACTTTGATGTGATCAATACATAGATCACTAACATTTTAGGATCTTTCTTTGATTTCAATTGCTAAAAATTCAAGATCAAACACAAACAAGAACAATAGAATAAACTTGATCTTCAAGTGAAGAATCAAGAGAAACAAAAGCAGTAGGAGAGAATAACAATTGATATATGAACTAGAAAAGTAAATTGCAAGAAGTAAATGACATGAATTAAAGAGCAATAATTAAAGAACAAAATAGAAAATGGAAGAGGTAGAGAAGAAGGAGAATGGCGCCACAAAGTCTTTCTTCTTAGAGAAGAAGGTTGAATTTGATAAGCCAAGGAAGATTCACCACTTGAATATGGAAATTCAAGATAAGAATCAATGGTTCAACTCATGAACCAAGAAGAGGAGGCTCTCAACTCTCTCTAGCAATCTCAAGTGTGAGAAAACTCAATTGTATTCAAACTTGAAAAATGATTTACATGACATCTATTTATAGGCTCATCCTACTTAAGGTGAAAGCTAGACTAACTTGAAGTGCAAGCTACTCTAACTTAAGCCACAAGTAGCGCCTCCTAGCTTCTTCCACCCAAGTATGGGCTTTGTTTTGGGCCTAATGCCTTATACTATTATGCTATGGCCCAATAGGCCCAAACCCTAAACTAGTCCTAAGTGCATTTTGAATAAGTACTTTTCATTACATAAACTCTACTCTATACAAGGTTCCTAGCCCCTACCTTTATTACATGAAGTCTAAGCTAAACAAGGTTCCTAGGTCCTATCCCTAACTAGGTGGTCAATAGCTCAATGCACAAGAGGTTCAAGGTGAAGCCCTCTTCATACGGTTGCCTATGAGTTAAGTGATTGACCACCACCTTCTTCAATGAGTCTTGGATTCTTCTAAGCCTTGCCCTTTGATAAGCCTCTGGCTCATCTAGTTTTATGGCTAGTATGACCAGGGTTTTGTGCAAATTATATCCTATTTTTACCCAACTTAGATTATATTGTCCTCAAGCAAGGTTTTGAGTCTCTAGAGTAGTTTTAAGTTAATTTAGCTAGTTTTGAGTCAAAATAATACACTTATGCTTATTTCCTTGTTTTCAGGTTAAGTAGAAGTTGGGAAAATAAAAGATCAGGGGATTCGCCCCGCGAAAGCCATGCTCGCCACGCGACCCCGAAAGCCTGACTGTTCCAAGAAAATGCTAAGTCTCTGGTTCGCCCCGCGAAGAAGGTCTCGCCCCGCGAGTCTTGCAAACCTGAAAAAGTCAGAGACGATCACGGCTTGCCCGTGTTGAAGGTCATGGCCGTGGCAGTTTTGAAGTTGAAGAGTCTCGCGAGCATCCATTCGCCTCGCGAGCCTGGAAGTCAGAGAGCATCACGGTTAGGCCCTGATGGCCATAACGGGCGTAAGGAGAAAACTCTTCATATCCTCGCCTCGCAAGCAACACTTCACCTCGCGAGAATGCCAAAGGTTGCTGACTGTTCATGAAATTCGCCTCGCGAATGTGTGCTCGCCTCGCGAGCTAGCTAATTTCAGAATTTGTATAAAAGGCTGTTCTGAACAATTTGTAGGGACTTTTGCTTCTCCATTTTTCTGTTTTACACTTTTCTCTGTGATTTCGTTTGTGTTATGGAGAACTAAGTTCTTAGGATTGATCTATTGTAATTGATTTCCATATACTTGAGGTTCTTATATTTTCCTGTTTTGTATGCTTTTTCCTCTTCAATACCATACTTTGTATTTCTGTTTGCTTAATTCAGGAGTATACTGTATTGTATTGATTTATTTCTGGTGATATCATGTTCCTATAATTAATCACATCTGCTTAATTTGCGTGTGTACAATTCGTGTTCGCTTAGTTCACGAAGGGCTTAACCCCGTTTGCTTAATTCGGGAATAGGGACATGTATCTGTAGTAGTAGTTTCGCTTGTAAATTGCTACTACAACCGGGAGGGGATAAGAATTTGCTTAGGGCTTGGAAATTGTATGAACCTATGATAGTGGGAAATCAAGAGCAATAGATTAATCTGTTTTTGACCATTTGATAACCTCCTTGAACTGCTTGTTTTCAATTGCTCTGTTTTTAATATTCTGTTTTCTTTGATTGTATCTCAATCCAAACCCCCCCAAAAATTGATTTTTGTGAAAGGTAACATTTTCAGAGTCTTTGAGAGACGACATCCGAGTTGTCGCACTATACTACAGTTTTAAACCCGCTCGTCCTTTTTGGCGTCTTGTGCGCGACAAACAGCTGACCAAAAATTGGCGCCGTTGCCGGGGATTCTGAGTTGTTATTTTTCGCAACTTGTTTTATTTTATTTTCTTTTCTTTCTTTTATTTTCTGTTTTGTTTTGAATTGGTCTGGCTACTAGGTCTCATTGCCCTGAACTGTGTGATTTTGACCCGGAAATTGAAAGAACATTGCACACACTCCGTAGGGAATTTCGGGCTAGCACTAGTAGTGATTCCAATTTTAAAACTGCTTTTGAAAACATGGGAGACCAAAGGACTTTGAGGCAGCTTGCTGCCCCTGATGTGAATTACAATGGTTTGTGCATTGCTTATCCTGGTGCTGACACTCCTTTTGAGTTAAAATCTGGGCTAATCCATTTGTTGCCAAGATTTAATGGTCTTGCAGGTGAAGATCCACACAAACACCTCAAGGAATTCCAAGTCGTCTGCTCCACAACTTTGAGGCCAGAAGGAGTAACTGAGGATCATATCAAGTTGAAGGCTTTTCCATTCTCACTCCAGGGAGATGCAAAAGATTGGCTATTATACCTTGCGCCGAATTCCATTACCACATGGAACGACTTGAAGAAGCTCTTCCTAGAGAAATATTTTCCTGCCTCCAGAGCCGCTGCAATAAGGAAAGAAATCTGTGGAATTAGGCAAGGAAATGAGTCGCTAGCTGAGTATTAGGAGAGGTTCAAGCAGTTGACATCTAGTTGCCCCCAAAGATCAAATTTCCGAACAGCTCCTCATCCAATATTTTTATGAAGGATTGCAGCCGATGGATAGGAATATTTTGGATCTTTGCTAGTGGGGAGCATTGGTTGACAAGACTCCATCTGCTGCCAAGCAACTCATTGAGAACATGTCAGTGAATTCCCAGCAATTCACCACCAGAAGAAATTCTGTTGAGACTAGAGGTGTACATGAGGTCCGCACTTCCTCTTCCAGCCATGACCGTGATGATAGAATTGACAAGCTCACTTCCTTGGTAGAGAAATTGGCAATGGATAGGGTTCAGCCTGTGGTATTGTGTGGCATGTGCAGTTCTCCTGAGCACCCATATGAAGCATGCCCCATTTTGCAAGGAGGATCAGTTACTGAATCACCTCAAGCCTTTACAGTCCATCCGTATAATCAGGGCAATAACCAGAACAGATACAGCATTCCAGATCTTTCAACAAATAGGTACCATCCCAGCTGGAGTATCATCCTAATCTGCGGTATGGGAACTCATCCTAACAACCGATGGCACCTCAGAATCCTCCAGTGACCACTTCTGCACCGTCCGGACCTTCAGTTGATGATATGTGCAAGCAAATAACTTCACAATTGAATGCATAAATGACTACACTTTTCCAGCAGCAAATGGGACAGTTCCAGGCACAGTTCCAGGCCTCACAGGCACAATTTCAGCAGAGAACGGATGCAAGTATTCAGGCATTACATACACAGATTGGACAGATGGCCACAGACATAAATAACATAAAGCAAGGTCAAAGAACAACTCAGCTGCCAGCACAGCCAGTGATAAATCCTAATGCCTCCAACCCTAATGTGAGTGCCGTATCTTTGAGGTCTGGAAAAGTTGTTGAGGCCACTTCTGGAAAGGATGAAGAAACTATGAAGGCTACTCCTGAGCCTACTATTGAGGTTACTCCTGAGCCTATGGTTGAAGTTGAAACTGAGAGAGTGTATAGACCACCCATTCCATTCCCACACAGATTACAGAAAAATTTGAAGAGTGGTGGTGAAGATAAGGAGAAGGAAATTCTTGATGTTTTAAGAAAGGTAGGTGTTAATATCCCTCTGTTGGATGTGATCAAGCAAGTGCCCAAGTATGCCAAATTTCTCAAGGACCTATGCACCAACAAGAGGAAGATGAAGAATAATGAGAGGGTTGATTTGGGAAGAAATGTCTCAGCGCTTATCCAGTCTAAGCCAGAAAGAGTTGTTGCTTTCACCCCTCCTCAGGCACTGCCACAGAAGTGCAAGGATCCAGGCACCTTCACTATCCCATGCACTATTGGGGACAAGAAGTTTGAAAACTGCATGTTGGACTTGGGAGCATCAATCAATGTCATGCCTACCTCCATTTTTTACAAACTTGATCTTGGTCCCTTGAAGTACACAGGTATCACCATTCAGTGGGCCAACAGAACCAGTGCCCGCCCCATGGGAATGGTGGAAGATGTGCTAGTGCAAGTTGATGATCTGATCTTCCCAGCTGATTTCTACATCTTGGACATGGCAGGCGAGACACATTCCAGTAAATCACCAATCATCCTGGGCCGACCATTCATGAAGACAGCTAAGACTAACATTGATGTGGATGATGGGACCATGTCTATGAAGTTTGGGGATATAGTTGCAAAGTTTAACATATTTGATGCCATGAAACATCCAGTGGAAGAGCACTCTGTATTCCACATAGAGCTGATCTCTGAGACTATTGAGGACACCCATGAGAACTTGTTTTCTAATTTTCCACTTAATTCTGGCTGTGATGATATTTTTTCTTGTCTTAATTGTACTAACGCTAACCATTTTGTGGTTTGTGCTGAGATTGCTGCATGTTTAGCAGGTGATAAAATTGTCAGTGCAGTGGATGAGAAACATGAAGAGGATGAAGCAGCACCGGAGGCCCTCTCTACCTCTTTGGCCTTAGACTGCAAGGAATGGGATCCAGGTGACAGCTCCCGCTTACACTGCACTTGATCAGGGAGTACTCTTTTCCTTTCCCTCACTCTGATTGTATAATTCTGTTGTTCATTGGGGACAATGCATGTTTTAAGTGTGGGGGAGGGAACTAGTTGTAGTTTTTCTTTTCTTTGAATAAAGTTTTCTTTTCTTGGAATAAAGCTCCTGAATAATCTGAGAAGCTCAGGAGCATTTGTGTGTTAAGTTTTTAGTTGACAAGTTTGCTAGATTTTGATTGATGTTGCATAGATTGCTTGCATGATTGATATGTGATGATTCCCCCTAGGCTGAAAAAAAATTTTTGATTTTGAAAATATGATCCCCATGTGATTGAAAACTGAACTTTGGGATTTTGTTATGATGGCATGATGTATGATAAGTTTGGGGGTGATAGGGAGCACACACTAGGGATAGAATCTCTTTCAAACAATTTGCATGAATGTCCAGGTGAGGTTTTGAGCCTCCAACATGTTTTAAACTGTGTGAAAATCACTTTCAAGTTGCACTTCCCTGGATTTGATTGAATCTCTTTTTGGTTTGCATGATTATATGTGTGTAGCAAATGATTTAGGCATTTTCTTTGTAAATAGCTACTTGGCCTGAATAAACCAATTCCTAATGCATGTTCCCTAGTTAGCCCTTTTGAGCCTATTAGCCTGTTAGTTCTTGATAACCTAATGTTATAAGCCCAAAAATCTGAAAACCATGTTAACCCGATCTTAGGATTAGGAGAGCATGTAATCTTAGAATGGGTGCAAGAAATTAAGTTTGGGGTGGCTGCAAGGTGTAATATGTTGTTGGGATTGAGAAAAAAAATATATAAAAAAAAAGAGAAAAAGAAAAAAGTTGGAGCCAAAGGCTTGTGAAAGAAAAAGTTTACAAATGTGTGAAAAAAAAATATACAAAAAAAATACAAAAATTCCAAAAAGAAATAAAAAGGCTGTAGCCACCCAGAAGTGTAAAGGAAAAAAAAAATAAAGAAGGAACTTGAGTGAATTTCAAAGTGTAAATATAGTTCATGCTCTCTTAGTTCCTAGGGTCTTCAGCTTAGTTCCTTTTGTATATCCTTCCCTTAGCCAGGCCCCATTACAACCCATAAAAGACCTCTTGATGTTGCTTGCATGTTTTCTGTGGGAACCATTTTGAGGTGAAAATCAAATTTTTGGGAAGTGTTCTTGAAAAGTGAAACTGAGTGCAAGTTGTTAGCCTGACATAAACTGAGTGACTGAGCGAACAAATAATGCCCTTGTGAGGAAGGCAGTTGTTTGGATTTGGTGATCTCCCTCTTGTGTGTGACTTAGATTCCCTTCTTAGATTTCTGATTGTTTTCATGATGAAATTCTCAAATGTTTGGAATAAATGAATGTGGGGATTGCTCTGTTTGAAAAGGGGGAAACAATGCAGGAAAACTGTTTTTGATGTATTGCTTGAATGTGTGCAATGTTGATTGGATCTTTTAAGCTTGCCAGGTCTTGAGTCTTTTTGATTTTTGAGTCTTAGTTTGCTTGGGGACAAGCAAAGTTTAAGTTTGGGGTATTTTGATAAGCCTCTGGCTCATCTAGTTTTATGGCTAGTATGACCAGGGTTTTGTGCAAATTATATCCTATTTTCACCCAACTTAGATTAGATTGTCCTCAAGCAAGGTTTTGAGTCTCTAGAGTAGTTTTAAGTTAATTTAGCTAGTTTTGAGTCAAAATAATACACTTATGCTTATTTCCTTGTTTTCAGGTTAAGTAGAAGTTGGGAAAATAAAAGATCAGGGGATTCGCCCCGCGAAAGCCATGCTCGCCACGCGACCCCGAAGCCTGACTGTTCCAAGAAAATGCTAAGTCTCTGGTTCGCCCCGCGAAGAAGGTCTCGCCCCGCGAGTCTTGCAAACCTGAAAAAGTCAGAGACGATCACGGCTTGCCCGTGTTGAAGGTCATGGCCGTGGCAGTTTTGAAGTTGAAGAGTCTCGCCTCGCGAGCATCCATTCGCCTCGCGAGTCTGGAAGTCAGAGAGCATCACGGTTAGGCCCTGATGGCCATAACGGGCGTAAGGAGAAAACTCTTCATATCCTCACCTCGCGAGCAACACTTCGCCTCGCGAGAATGCCAAAGGTTGCTGACTGTTCATGAAATTAGCCTCGCGAATGTGTGCTCGCCTCGCGAGCTAGCTAATTTCAGAATTTGTATAAAAGGCTGTTCTGAACAATTTGTAGGGACTTTTGCTTCTCCATTTTTCTGTTTTACACTTTTCTCTGTGATTTCGTTTGTGTTATGGAGAACTAAGTTCTTAGGATTGATCTATTGTAATTGATTTCCATATACTTGAGGTTCTTATATTTTCCTGTTTTGTATGCTTTTTCCTCTTCAATACCATACTTTGTATTTCTGTTTGCTTAATTCAGGAGTATACTGTATTGTATTGATTTATTTCTGGTGATATCATGTTCCTATAATTAATCGCATCTGCTTAATTTGCGTGTGTACAATTCGTGTTCGCTTAGTTCACGAAGGGCTTAACCCCGTTTGCTTAATTCGGGAATAGGGACATGTATCTGTAGTAGTAGTTTCGCTTGTAAATTGCTACTACAACCGGGAGGGGATAAGAATTTGCTTAGGGCTTGGAAATTGTATGAACCTATGATAGTGGGAAATCAAGAGCAATAGATTAATCTGTTTTTGACCATTTGATAACCTCCTTGAACTGCTTGTTTTCAATTGCTCTGTTTTTAATATTCTGTTTTCTTTGATTGCATCTCAATCCAAACCCCCCCAAAAATTGATTTTTGTGAAAGGTAACATTTTCAGAGTCTTTGAGAGACGACATCCGAGTTGTCGCACTATACTACAGTTTTAAACCCGCTCGTCCTTTTTGGCGCGTGCGTGACAGCGCGACCACCCTTGTTAAGGGTCCATGTAGGTCTTCAATGTTAGGTCCTTGACTTTGATTGTCCATGCTCATATCAAACCTTATGATTTTGAATCCATATTCTTTGATTTGAAAATGCTAAGGAATATGCTTGACTTTCGAAAGAGATTATCTTGAAATACATTCAGTCATATTGTAGGGTCAGACGCATCATCCTAGCTTGTTGCAACCGTGTCTAACATCAGACACATTTTAAAAGTAATCATAGACGCATATTTCAGACAAGTTTGCCAAAATGATTTTGTCTTATGATCTGCACACTTAATACACATATTAGCATATTTCAAATGACTCAATTAAAATCTTTCTTTGTTTGGACTCATCAAAATTAGAGATGTCAAAAACTGAGACTTAACAATATTCTGTTTAAGATTTAAGAGGATGCGATGTGTTTTTTAAAAAACATGTTGTTATTTGGTATCTTGGATAGATCTTGTGAGGGATGTATTACGAAAATTTGACTCTTCTAAAGTGAATGGAGCACAAAAGTGAGAAAGTGAGGGGTATCTGTAACACCCTAGTTTTTACACATATGATTAATTATTTTATTTGGATGTTTATGTTAATTTTGTTATGTGGTTTAGTTTGAGTAATTAAATTACTTTCTTCAAATTATTTTATTGGGTGCGTTAGCACTGACTTATTTCAGTGAATGCACGCTTACTAGACAATAATTTACGTTATTGTCACTATTATTATCAGTAAAGAAAAATATTTTAAATAATATGATTAAGAGAAAAGCATTTTCATATTTTCATATTTTCATTCAATTTAATTTTAGAGTTGAAAATAAACTGGTTTGACCTTAATCGGAGATTAAATTTTGGACCGAGTATTTTCTTAGTTGACCAGTTCAACTATTAATCTTTACTCTAATTTGAATTTCGAAATCATATCTTTATCAATCTTTATTTTTAGATTCCAAAAAATAAAAACATATTTATTTTAGGCCTAATATTTACCACTCATTTTGTACCCACTAGTACAAAAATAAGAAAAATCCTCTCTCCTCTCCCTTTTATACTCGACGTCTCCCACTCTCTTTCTTTCCTTTTCTATTTATTTTCTTTCTTTTCTCTTCCACACGTTCAGACCCTTCTTCTTTCTTTTTTTTTTTTTGTTCTTACTTCCTCATGTTTTAGACTCTCATCTCCATTAAATTTCTCTCCTCCTCCTCTTAAAGCTTCCCCACCGTGTCGGAACACGTCCAGCCGCCCCTCAACCACATCCGGTCGTCGCCCAGCCATGTTCGGCAGCCTGGAGTAAGAAGATGACGTGAGTTTCGTCTTCTCCATGTCGCGCAGCCGCCGCGAGCGCCGCTGTAACTCGTCGTCGGTCGTCGTCCGACCACCGCTCGCTTGCACGAGGAAGAAGATCGTGCACCGTTTTGCATCCCTGCAGGTTCTGGTTCGGCCCTCCATTGCCGCGAACCGCGCCGCCGTCGCTTGCCGTCGCCCCCGCGCGTCCCCCACAGCACCACCACGTGTTTCTTCCTTGTATGGGTAAGTGAAAACCCCATCTATTTTGCTTAGATTCAAAAATCCCCCAAATTGATTTTGAAACCCTAACCCTTTGATTTCAGATTTTAATCTTGAAATTAAACCTTGTTTTATGAAATTGGGACTGTGAATTAGTGTTTCCCTAAACCAATTTCATCATTCTTTAGTTAAAATGAGTTTTCCCCAAATTGTATTTAGGAGCCCTAAACCCCAATTTTATTTTATTTGAATTTGGTTATGTTTTTGTGAAATTAATTATGATTTAGTGCAATTAGGACTCTTAATTGATGATTCCTATGTTCATTTTCATGATCCTTTAATCAAAACAAAGTTTCCTCAAAGAGTATTGTGAAGCTGAAGCTCCAAACATGATTTTCTTTGAAAATAACCTTGTTTGGTAATAAGATTAAGTGTTTAGATCAAATTAGAATGTGTGTTTGATCATGTGTAATTGATTTCTTGATTTTTGGTTGTTGCACGTTGTTGGATTCCCTCTCTGAGACGTTTGGCACGGCTATGCTTGCTTGATGGAGTAGATATGAGCTAACGTGAGCATTAAGACGAGGATCCTTTACTTGTCTTCAAAGGTAAGGGGAGACTGTCTGAGGGATTTTCGGTAACTGCATGCTATTTGTGTGTCGTATTTGAGTTTATCTGTTGTGATGTGTGGTGTCAAATTAAATTGTTATATGACTGTTATGTGGTTTTTAATGTTTTCTGTGAAAGCATGATTATACTATGATGTATGGATATCTGCTATGTGTGGATTATCTGTTGGTTGGTTGATTGACTGAGAAGCCTGACATTGGTCAGTGCTCAATTAAATTAAAGATAAAAGCGTTGAAAAAGCTTGATGAGAAATTCAAAGGACTTGATTTATGGAAGAAAAATATTGAAAGTATTTATATTTGATGATGTTTTGGAGAAAAGAGTGATTTCTAAATAAATAGTGAGGACGACATCTTGAAAATATTTCAGTTACGTTGTCTTTTCCAAACAAATTCAAAAATAAGACGAAAAGTTATTCTAAGAAATGTAAATGTCAAGGATATTTTAACAATGATTATGAAGAACTTTTGTAAAAGAGAAAATCATTTGATTTACAAATGACTTTATTTCCAACGAAAAATACTTTAGAAAAGTATTTGACAACGAAAACTATGAGGACCAATTTTATTATTTCAAATAGAAATGAGTTGGAAATGATTTTACGAGGATTTGAAGTTGTTATGGAAAAAGAAGTTTTCAAAGGAAAACGGATTTGAGAAAAATGAATTTCTCTATGATTTGATGGTTTTATAAATGAATTTCAAACGGAAAGGATTTCTGGAAATGAGTTTTACACAATGGTGTTATTTCCGTCAACTTCGATAAGTTAAGGAAACTTTGGTTTTGTTTTGTATTTCACAGAACGAAAATGGTTTAAACGAACCTAGCAACCGAGACGTCGGATCTAGTGTTCTATGATATGGGCCAGGGGTCCGAATGATATGGGCCTGGGGTCCGAAAGGTGAAGTTATGGACTAGATGTCCTATAAGTGGTTTATTGGTTTTGTGCACTAAAATCTACGTATCTAAGACTGGTGCATCAGTCCAGATTTCGTGATTTGCACACTTTTGACTTGAAGTCAAATTGTTTTGAAAGAGGTATTAAACTTGAAAGTTTAAAATGATGATTTGGTCGTGCTGCTTTTTAGCTCCGACATATAAAGATTGAACACAAAGAAAACAACGTGAACAAAATGTTTTACATGCATTTCAGGGCAGACGTGCCTTTGCATAGGACTTGAATGCTTGATGGCAAGTATTCATGACGTTTGCGTCACTGTGCCTTGATGGATATACGACCACGAAAACCATGTTCTATATGTAGTCACCACTTTGCCTCGTTTTGGATTGTGGAATGGTTATTTGAACTTTGCCATATCGGGCATTGATTCTGCCTTAATTGGCAACTAGAGCCTGATCAGCTCATTTATTTGTTGGTTGGAGCTCCGGAGATTAGGTCTCAAAGTTAGTTGTGGAATATTGAAGTGCCATGGTTTTTAAAACGGGTACGACTGTCGAGTATGAAACCCTTTGATAAATATATTGTTTATCTTCGAATATTCATGTTAAATGGTAATTGAGAGTCGTGCATGTGGTTATCGTATTTAAATCCATATATTGGGATCTCACCCTTACAGACATATCAGGTTTTCTTCTGGTTCGCTATTGTATCCTGGGTGCTTTAGTACAGATGGTGTAGAGGAGTCTCCCTAAGTCATTCAGAGGCTTAGATCTGGTTATTTGATGAAGTACTTGATTGTGGAAAGATCACGTGAGTTTTCTCAGGAATAACTTTTAGAATGACCAGCTTAGGGTTTGAAACTTAGATTATTTTTTATAGTATGTATGAGTATGGCTCTGAGAGCCTTTATTTTTGGATGGAATGTAAATGGCTCGGAGAGCCCTTCTTTTGAATGAAAAACTTAAACTTTTCCTTTTGGTCATGTATAGCTAATTGTTATAACTATATTTTTTTTTATTACTGCCTGGCGGTATTTGGTGTTACTGGAATTCTGGAATAAAAATGTAATTATTTTAGCAGGTGATCTCTTACCTGGGATGTCCGAATTACAGAGGAGACTCTGTCGAAATTTTCGTAAAAATACTAGCTTTTATTCAAGTATATTCTTTAAATTAAATAGGCTTGCTAGGCTATGATAGTAAGTCTGTGTGCCGATCAAGGCTTAGGTGTGGAGTTGTCACAAAATTTTTATACCCAATTTCAGACACTTATGTACTTATATAAATTATTTTCCGAAAGCACCAGCAAATTATCTTTTAATTTTATTTCCGCACATGTTTACAAAGTAATGCCCAAGGGGGGTGTTACAGTATCCATTGTTGATTTGATTAAATCCATAGATACCTCAACCCACTAAATGATATAAGGGTGAATAGCCTTTTACTTTCTCTCTTTAGAGCTCCACTCACTTCATAAAAGTCAAATTCGTACCAAGGATAGATTTATTGTGAGGGATTTACCCTTCCGCAACCGGTGTTGGGATCGCAGAGTGGACCATATTTATCCATAGATTGAATTTGTGATTCTTTTGCTCAAGTTTCGAAAAATGTACCAAAAATATAAAAAAAAATACATTAAGATTGTAAACTTTGATTTCAAAATTAATAAACTAAGTTTGATTGCAGTTCCTTTGAAGATTAGGAGGTCTTTTGATGGCGTGTACTTCGTAATCATATATATTAATTCAACCCAATCCTCTTCTTCTAGTAGTCATAATCACTACTCGACTCGGTAGTTTTATATTGGATTGAGTTGATTTAATAAGGTATAGGAACTTTGTTTCATGTTAGAAACATATATACGTATAATGTATGTATTCATATTAGAATCATAACAATGATGATTTGGTTTAAATAAGTTTTTGGTCCCTGAAAAGTTCTTGAGTTTTGGTTTTATTCCCTATAAATTATTTTTTTAGTATTCCATTCCTACAATTTCAAAACCTCTCAAAATAGTCCCTACCGTCGAGGGTCCACCGATATTTGCTGACGTAGAAAACAGACGCCACGACAGCTATGCTACGTCAATGTCACATAGGTAATACATATTTTTATAAGCCACCTGTAATTTTAAATAAGTTTTTGATTCGTAGAAAGTCCAACATTTTTTATTTTAGTCTCTATATTATTTTAAAATATGAACTAATATATATATATATATATATATATAAATCGATAATTGTAACACTTTACCGATGGATTTATCCATAGGTATGGGTTATACATTATTGATGACCTTGCTTGTCACTAATACCGGCGACCTTTAATTTGGCCATCGGTAACCATTACGAACCAGCTAATTATTGATGGATAAGGAGCTGTCGGTGAGCCATCAGAAATGTGCTCATACCGACAGATTTTGTGCCTTTCTGATGGCTTTTGACGGTCGATAATGAAATTTTTTCTTGTAGTGAGCTCATCATTATCCGCGATAAGCTTATTTGCTATAGTTGATCTGCTATCCGCTAGTTTTTATCAAAGAGGGCCTTAAACTCTTTAATTTTAGTTCTGCATCATATTAGAAATCTTCAATACAGCATAGATTTCATACACATTGGTATTCTTGAATTTATACATCGATATGCATAATTTGTACATCAATGTATAAGCGTTAAAATTCAATAGAGTTTAATTTTTATGTACTATCAGTGTAAAGGATTTTTATAAATATTATAAATAGGACCATAGGTTTATCATTGTACTAACTCAATCAGATCAATACAAAGATCATAGCTAGTTCCTGAAGAACTAGCCTCTATATCCTAGTTCCGGAAGAACTAGCCTTTGAGTCTATATTGCTATTGTCTTCATCTCCCTATTTTCTTTTCTGTTTATAGCACGTTATGAGCACGATCAAGTCTCTAACGGTGTAGCAATATTTCTTTGTGTTTCGTTTCAATGTAAGATTGTATGTATACATGTTTACGTACATCTGTTACACTTTCACGTCTTTCTTCCATATATATATATATATATACATATGTTTTCGTTTAATTGATAAATCCATATTTCATTTTTGTTTAAACGTAGGTGGTTTTCACATGCTAACATTTGTTATTGTTGCTAAACCCCCTCTATGTTTTCTTTTATAATTGTCTCTGTTAATTGCCTCATTCTATTTGATGGAAATACTTGAGATGTAAAATAGGAAAAATAATTTATTATGTTGTAAATGCACAAAGTCAATGACTTTTCTTGATAATTGTTGAAACAAAGATTTATGGTATAGTTCCTGAAGAACTAGCTTTTGTGTGTTTCTTTTTTAGATCTTTATTCCCTCTAAGAAAGGGAACAATTTTATTTTCTTCTTCTCCATAATCATAGCTTTCATATATGAGTTCTTTTATTCAAATTCTTTTCAAGTATTTTCACCATGTATCTTGCAAAGCTTGAATTCATCGCTTTTGATAAATTCTGGAAGAATCTATTATTAATGCATCCCTAAAGGATTGCACAAAGCCAACAATTTTTCTTGGTAATGGTTATATGAATATTTGTGATATAATTCCTGAAAAATTACCGAGAAAAGTTATTACGTCAATGTATAAGCGTTAAAATTCAATAGAGTTTAATTTTTTTAATATCTTTGATATTTAAAATAAATTATTGACTACCTTATTATTTAAGTTATTGACAAAGTGTAATTGATTAAGAAAATTTAGACACTTTTAGAAATTATTTGTGAAAAAGATTTATATTAGAAGTTGTTAACATGATCTAAATTTTCTCTAAAAAAAATTATCTAATTTCATAAAAAAAAAAGGAGGCTAAAATATTATTTAATATATTAAAATTTAAAGGTCGTGCGTCACATGCTAATATGCAAGTTTTTAATAGTGTTTCACAATAAAATTAAGCATATAACGAAGAATGTATCAAAAGCATATGATTTAATAGAAACTCAACAATTTTATATTAAACATATATATTTCTAAGCTTGTCAAATAATAATAGATAAAATATAAAACTACTTTGAATATGATAAATTTCTAAGCTTTCAAATTGACAAACATATTCCTAAAAATAATATAAGAATTCTTGATTATTCTATATTAAGATCTCTTCACTACCCTTTCTCCATAGGATGAATGCTAACATAAATGCGTGTTTCGACGTTAGACATTGGAAGGGGGCATAGCATATGGAGACCAAGGGTTTGTATGAGTTGTAAAAATGCAGGGGACTGGATAGCACAAAAATTTTGTCCCCTGTTTCATTTGAAAAATGATCAGGTGACAGGGCAAAGAAGGAGTGAAGAACAGGACAAAAACCCAAATTTTTGTCCCCCACCAAACCATGTGACAACTTTTTGCCAAATGGACAGATTAAAAAAAAAATACAAAATTATCCTTACATCTATCTCTCCCTCCCTCATTCCATCCCTTTCTCTCTCTCCCTCCCCTTTCCCTCTTTCTCTCCCTCTCCCTCTCCCTCTCCCTCCCTCTCACACACACTCTCTCTCCCCCTCCATCTCCATCTCTCCCTCGAATATTTTTTCAAAGACGTAAATATTATATATATATATATATATATATATATATATATATATATATATATATATATATATATATATTGATAGAACGTTAACGTTATGTAACACATATTAATAATATATATAATATTATTATGGTAGTAACAATATATTATCATATATACTATATAGTATAAAATATATTATATATTGTCTAATACTTACATATATTAAATAATATATATTAATAATATTATATATTAATATATAATAATATATATTACAAATGGTGTCTTAGTAAAATTAATAATATTTTACTTGTGCTGTCCATTATCTATCAAACGATGTACATGATAAAAAGTTGTCATGTGTTGTACTGTGTTTTCCAAGTGTTTGGAGGTGGAGGTAGAGTGATTGGAGACAGGGTATATGGAGGTAGAGGAGCATTTGGGTGTAGAGCATAGTGTCCTGGTGCTGCATTTGGGGGTTGAGGATCACTTGGGAGCTGATAAACCATCACATTATTCGGTGTGTGATAAACCATATGGTTAAAGGATGCTCTATATTGAGATAAACCACACGTTGATTTGAGAACATTTCACCACATTGATTACACTGCCATTTCGAAAATTGCAAATCCCGCATGATGAACAATCTTGTAAGGTGTGTTCTTGTTGTCCCCTTCGAGCAGTGGTTTATGCATACCGGATGACTTAACCCTATATTTATAGAGTGCACTTACTTGCAAGTCAAGTTGTATATGGTATGATGAGATACAATTTAGATATTTGTAGATATGTAGAATAAACAATTGTGAGGGAGATATGGTTCTTAATATATTTTTTACTTAAAAAAGATTCAGTTATAATTTAAATGAAATATATGTGTTATTTCAAATTATCGAAATAAATTAATGATAATTAAGTTTAGTAATAATAGCAATTATTTAGTAGAACAGAATATACAATAAAATATAAATATAAAAAATTTGGGTCTAAGTTTTTTTCCATCGTGCATACTTTTTTTGGTTTCTCAGGGTATCCTCCACGCGCAACTGTGGAGACTAATCCCTCGAGCCGGGTAGGACGACAAGTGCAGCAAAGCTTTCCCTCAAGAGTTTTAACGCTACTGCATTCCCAGGGCCAAGATTCGAACTTGAGACATCTGATTAAGCTGGAAGAGACCCGTGTCATCTCATCCAAGCGCTCTTGGGTCCATCGTGCATAATTAGTATATAATAAATAATAAATAAAAATAAATCAAATGAAAATATATTTATATGATATACAACTAAATGGTATGGTATCAAATGGAAATTGTTAGAACCAAAGTGGTTTTGGATTAAAAAAATCTCTTAAGTTTTGATGTTAACAAAAAGGTTAAATTTGTATTGCAAAGTGTTATCAAATATCCAACTTGTTTGTTATAAGTATGCAGTGACTACTTGATCTATACGAGTCAGAGGAACTTAAAATTTAAACTATGGAATCTATAAGATTCTATTTCAATCCTCTAGACTTGTCTACAACTCTTGGTAAAATTCTGTGTCTTTAGCTTTATGGTAGACGAGATCGTTAAATTAAGAATAGATGGGGTCTTAAAATTAACTAAGGAAGACGTGTTACTAAGTCTAAAGAAAAATCAAGTAGACGAGACTTTGAAATATAACAAGTCCAAAGACTTGATTGACGGAGTAGTTTCACTAGACGCCACATCAGCAGACAAGCTCTTAAGTATAGCACGTCTAAACTCTCGGAACTAGACGAAAAGTCTGTAGACGCATTATCAGTAGACGAGACCATCTCACTGATAAGTTAATCTTGCACGTCCAAAGACTTTCACGTCCACTAGTTTTAAAACATGAACCTGTCAAAGCTTAAGTGTATTTATTTCAAATGATTGCTTATTTAATTCAAAGAATATATGTCTTTTTACCCTTGCTGCTTCTATTGTTTAAAATATTTATCTCTTGGATAAAAGAACTTCATACCATCGAAACCATAAAGCTTTGTACTCTGTCAACTACAATGTTGTAAAGATCAAGCCAAGTACAAAGATGGAAAGTCAGAAATCAACCTTTGGTACAGCAGAGTAGTGACATCTCTACTTTGAGCATTCCTCTGATAATCAAAAGCACTTCTCCAAGAAGCATATTAAGTTATCAGTCTCAACGGATCCAAGCATTTAATGCTATGTCTAAATGGATACAATTTGAAGACCGTTGAAGAATATCAAGACAGAGAAGCACTTCAGCTTTATATACTTGAAGAATTTCAAGAAGAAAATAGACACACACATACGCAGAGACATATGCATTGACACATACAAGCTATGATATCATAAGTGCGAAAACTCTGTTGAATTTGTAAACATTGTTGATCTTAAACTTTCAAATCCTCACACATAGTGAGTTTCTTAGATCAAATCAGTTAATCTCTTTGTTAGAGTTAGAGCCTGAAGAGGCTTGGTAGAGAAAAAATACTTGTAGCCTGAAGAGGTGTGGAATACTTGTAACTTATTTGGAGAATAGTGGATAAAACCTTCAGGTAGAAGGGACTGGACGTAGCTCTTGGTTGGAAGAGAGTGAACCGGGATAAGATACTTGTGTGATTCTTCTAACCCTTATCTTTTACAGTTTTTGGTTATACTAACTGTGGGGTTTTGAATCTGAGTTTGTTAACTCTTCAAAAACGTTTTCCTATTTGTGTGTTATTTCTATTGTTTTGCTTGTAAAAGTGTTTGAGAAAAGGCTTTTTCGAAAATTTTTTAAGAAACACAATTAAACCCCCTTCTTGTGTTTCCCTGTGTCAACTTTAGTTGGTATCAGAGCTCAGCCTCGAAAGGGTGGAGCATCTAACAAGTGCTGAGGGAGTACGATCCAACAAGCATGTATACAAAAGGACAAGCAATCGACAGACCTCCTCTCTTTGATGGTAGTGATTATGACTACTGGAAAAAGAGAATGATGGCTTTTCATGATGCACAAAATGTGGACATCTGGGAACATGTTGAAACCGGCTATACTGAGCCAAGAGGTGATGTTGGAGCTGCTATTCCTAGAGCTCAATGAACTCAAGAGCAGAAAAATCAACATCAACTCAATATGAAAGTTAAGCACTATTTGATGTGTGCTATCACCAGATCTGAGCATGATAAAGTCCATAGCTACAACACTACTAAGGAAATATGGGATACTCTTGCCCTAGCTCATGATGGGTCATCCCAAGTTAAGGAGTCAAAGATAAGCATGCTGATTCATCAGTATGAATTATTTAAAATGGCTGAACATGAAATTATAGATCAAATTTTTGGAAGATTCCAAACTATCACCAATAGTCTTAGATCTCTTGGAAAAAACTATGAGAACAAAGATCATGTCAGAAAAATTTTGAGGAGCTTACATAAACAGTGGAGACCTAAGGTCACTGCTATTCAGGAAGCAAAGAACCACAACACTCTTACTTTGGAGGAACTTCTTGGATCTTTAAAAGTTCATGAGCTTGATCTCAATGAAGAAGAAGGTTCCAGAAAAGGAAAATCTATTGCCCTAAAGGCAAAGAAGGCTAGCTCTTCCAAAACTCTTAAAGCTGAAGAATCCTCTGATGAAGCAGACCCTTCTAACAGTGATGAAGGATCTGATGAGGATGAACTGTCTTTTATCTCCAGAAAGATTCAACATATGTGGAGAAAGAAAGGTGGCTTCAGAAGGAAGCAGTTCAACAAAAATTTCATCAAGGAGAAATCATACACTAAGGAAAAAGGTCCACCTCTGTGCTTCGAGTGCAAAAAGCCTGGTCATTTCAAAGCTGACTGCCCAGAACTGAAAGACAAAAAGAAGTTCTTCAAAAATAAGAAGAGCTTAATGGCTACTTGGGAGGATCTGGATCTGTCTTCATCTGATGAAGAAAATGAAGCAGAGGAAGAGGCAAATATCTGTCTCATGGCTGGTACATCATCAGAAAGTGAATACACTGATGCAGAGGTAATGGATTCTAATCCTACCATTCTTCATGCCTTTGATGAATTAGCAAAACTCATCAATTCTGTCTCATGAGTATAGAAGTCTCAAAAAGAAATTTTCCAAACTATCTAAAGAATTTGATAGGGTTTGCATGGAGAAAATAAGTCTTGTAAATGAAAATGACAAACTAAAATCAGAGAATGTCAGTCTAACTGACAAACTCAAATGTGAGCCAACTGTCTCTTGTGAAGTTACAAAACTAAAACAAGATGTGATATATCTGACAGACACTTTGTCTAAATTTGTATGTGGCTCAGATAAACTAAGTTTAATTTTAAGGTACTTTAGGTGCCCTCATGATAAGTCTGGCCTTGGTTATGACAAAGAAAAGCATGAAGCATCTCATAAAAAGTCAAAACCACATATGCATAGTAGAACCTCAAAAGCTCAAACACTGCGTGTTAAAACTAAACTGAGCTCGTCCAGTACTTACTGTAAAGTGTGTGGAAAAAGTGGTCATATAACATCAAGATGCATACACCATAAGCATACTAAACATGCTCGTCCAGTGACTACTAACAAGAAAGGACCCAAGTCAATCTGGGTACCTAAAGATAAGATTGTACCTGTTGCAGACTTGCTTAACAGCAGGAAAGAAACACACATCTTGGTACTTGGACAGTGGTTTCTCACGTCACATGACGGGAGAAAGGTGTATGTTGCAAGACCTTAAACATATGGATGGTGGCTAGCTTACCTTTGGAGGTAATCAGAAAGGGAAGATCATTGGAGTAGGTAAAATTGGTAAACATCATTTTCCCTCCATTGATAATGTTCTATTAGTAAATGGTTTAAAACACAATGTGCTAAGCATAAGTCAATTTTGTGATAGTGGGTTTGTTGTCTCTTTTGATAAGAACATGTGTAATGTCAAGAAACCTGATGGATCACTCCTATTCACTGCCAAGAGGCAAAACAATCTGTATAAGATTGACTTGGAGGACCTTACAAATCAAAGTGTCTCATGTCTATTGTCCATTGAAGATGAGCGATGGATTTGGCACAAAAGGCTAGGTGTGACACCCTAAACTCGGGTCATCACATGGTTACCCGTTTGCGGAAATAAAACTTAATTTGCTGGTTACTTTCGGAAAATAATGTTTTCTCAACGTTCATATTTTCAAAATATGGTGATAAAATTTTTTCCTTTTCCTTTTAACCTCATGATAACAACAACTTAATCAAATCACACTTAACAACACAATGTATAGAAATCTTACAACTATACTGCCTCATATATTTTCACACCTAAATCATAATCAGTATTACTCTCAAAACACAATATAACATAATAGGACCTAAGCTGGTCATAACTAACCGACACTACAGCCAATAGGAGCAGCACAACACGCTTCCAACTCGACAGCCTTCCTCTTCTTGTAGGGTTCATACCCCTTGTACGTCTCTGAGATGTGTTGTAAGGGTGAGACACCAATATATGGATTTAACAAAATAACTAAATGCTTGCACAAAAGAAGACACATACACATATACATAAACATCTCAATTATAGAATACAGTTTATCAGTGGGTTTCAGACCCCAAACATCAACATTGGAAAACTATGCATGAACACTTCTATACATCATCTAAACATTCACACCTAATCTCATGAGATATCCCAACAAGTAATGAGTTGATCAGACTCCTAGGCACGCAGCCAGAACAAAATACCAGGCACGCAGCGAGAACAGAATACCAGGCACGCAGCCAGAACAGAATACCAGGCACGTAGCTAGAACAGAATACCAGGCACGCAGCCAGAACAGAATACCAGGCACGCAGCCAGAACAGAATACCAGGCACGCAGCCAGAACAGAACACCAGGCACGCAGCCAGAACAGAACACCAGGCACCCAGCCAGAACAGAATACCAGGCACGTAGCCAGAACAGAACACCAGGCACGCAGCCAGAACAGAATACCAGGCACGCAGCCAGAATACAGGCATGTCTGCCAATGCATTCAAAACACTTTTGTTTCATTCTTTTATTTGTGTTCAATCTTTCTTTGTCGAAGCTCAAAATGGCTTACGACTCACATAGTTTTAAAACACTTTGAAAACTTTCATCACAACACAGGACCTCACTGTCCATAAAACTTTTATCAAAACATAGGACCTCACTGTCCATAAAACTTTTATCCAACATAGGACCTCACAGTCCGAGTGCTCAATCACGACACCTCTCGACCGGTGCACCAGTCTTAGGTTCGTGGCACTAGAAAACATCTGCAATGTTTTCAACACGGTATACCTCACGTATACGGTATAGGCCCTCAAAGTCCAAATGACTGAGTCCATCACAACACAGAACCTTAGTACCCCGACGTCTCGGTTACTAAGTTCCACACCACTTTTAACACTAAATCAGTTTTGCTTTCATAAATTCTTTTCCAAAATTGGAAATTCATTAATAAAATCCTTAAATAATAAAACTTAGTTTTCACAAAGGTGAGTCACTTGAGGTTTTAACTTCCTTAAAATATGTACTACCATTTCAAAATACTTGCCTTCTACACTTTTCCAAATCTGTCATCATACTTTTCCAAATCTGTCATCAATTATCACTTTTAAAGCTTTTTAAGCCAAAACTTAGCTTTTTCCACTGAAACAATTTTCTAAAATCATCATTAACTTCTTTTCAACAATTAATTTCATAAAATAACTTTGTATAATATTACAAACTTTCTTACATAAAAATTAGCAGTACAGAAACATTTTTACAATTTCACTCTCATTGTGACTCAAGTTACTTTTACACTAATAAATCATCAAAAATAATAATATTTATCAAAACTCATTATTTTTCCAAAATAATACTTTACACCACTATTATATTTCAACGTTTCCCATAAAACATTGAATATAATTTACACAGCTTATTAAAGCTTTTATCTGATTAGTCGGTTGTGCACTGACCACTGTCAGGCTTCTCAAACAACACTCACAAACAATATTCAACACCAAATATCAGAATAATATCACCAGGCAGATCATGCATCATAGCATTATAATATACAACTGCAAATAATCAAATAGTTTAAAAGTAGATCAAACACCACCGATACACAGATAAACAACACAACATACCACATAACCAGATAACCACAACCACATAAATTATACAAACTACACTACAAGCAAATGGTTATTGAGAAAAATCCCTCAGGCAAGCTCCCCTTACCTCTTGAAGACTCGAACTAACGGTTTCAAATAATCTCCCGATTTGATCCGGCTTCCTCCGTCGGCTTTAGGTCAAACCAACCCGATCGATTCCTTCATAACGAATTGCAACCAAAATAAATCAAATCAAACAAAAACATACTTGACTTGTGGAGGTTAAGGTTCGGCCTCAACAACTTTTCTAGGTTAGGAAAGTTAAAATTTTGTTAACTTAAGGATTTATGATCCATAAGTAACTTAAACATGATTAAGCACTTAACCCAAGATTATGAACCAAGAACATGAACTAAAACTCATCTAGTTTCAAGAACTAGGGTTTCGGCCAAGGGCTGAGTTTGGGGTTAGAAATCTCTAAAATTTCTAAACTCTTGGATTTAATCAACATACAAAACCTAGAGTTAGATTCAAGTGTTACAAACAACTTTTGAATCATAAAACCAACAAGTGCTCATACCTAGGGTTTCGGTTTTGATGAGATCAATAGGTTAAAGTTTGATTTTTGATCTTCTATATACTTGAATACAAGAACTATCAAGATATAATCATGAATCAAGACATGAAAATGAAACAAAACCTAAGAACACCAAGTTAACCTAGGTTCGGCCCAGTCCAGATTTTAGGGAAAGAAATTTCTCATGATCTTGTGCTTCTATATGATGAAAATAGAGATGATTATAAGATCATAGCAATTGGTTTCATGTCAAAAGGAATTTTCTAGAATTAGTTATGAATTTTTGAATCTAGCTCCATGAACTTTGAACAAATGAAGAACATATGGATTTAAGTCATAGATCTAGAAAAGTGATGAAGAGAAATGATTTAAATGACAAGAGAATAAGTTATTACCTCTTGATGATCCAAGAAAACAAAGTTTGGATGATGTTCTTCAAGGACTTCTTATGGAGTTCTTAAGAAACTTAAAGAGAAAGATGGACATAGTTAGAGTTTAGAACAGTTTGAGTATTTTGGGTAGATATCTCAACATACTTATCTGTTTTGGATGATCTTTATGTCGTTGGAAAGAAGAGAGAAAGATGAACAACTTTCATGTTAAAAGTTTTCCGAGATTCAAAATAGAAACTGTTCAGAATTTCTAGGCAAAATCTGACGAATTATGAACACTTTGAAGAAGCTTAGGTTTTCAACATGGAAATGAAAGAAAATGGTTAATGAAGAAGGCAACAACTTAATGAAGAAGGAACCAAACTTAATGAAGAAGGATTGGAGCCGTGGGTTTTTGGTAAGCTTTAGTCAACTTTTCCAATGGCATTTGCTTGCAATTGTCATAAAAAGATAAGGGCAAAATGGTCATTTCATAGGAAAATTTCACTTTGTCATAAATGTGCCATTATGGCCGTTATGACTCGGATAAGGTCGTCATAAATGCTCGTCAAGTCGGTCAAATCCATCATCTCTGCTACGTTGCCGACTCCTCAATTCATCTGGCGCAAGCTTTTCCTAGAGATATCTCGACGTATACGCCCGCAACAAATATAATATTTTAATTTTTTTTATCAAAATTTTCAAAACTTCCAGTATCGTAGTAAATACGATAAAAACATTTTTCATCTCGTTTCACGACTCAAAATTAGGTCTTCTGAGCAGTAAACTTTTACTGTCAGTGAAAACGCAGACCGGGTTCTGTCTGAATTTTGAACCCAAAATTTCATCGTAACCCTAAGATATAAAACATGATGGGAAAATAACAGTATTTCACCCAAAATAATTTTCTAAGTCTCGGATAAATATATATAGTTATATATTTATTACCGATATTACGAAGCAGCGAAAATCGGGGTGTTACATTACTACCCCTCTTAAAAAAATTTTGTCCTCGAAATTTCGAGACTCGAAGCTAAATAGTATTTTGTAACCTCATCTTAACCTTAAGATTTTACATTGTCCTCCACATCACTTCATTCCTCTTATTCTATATTCCATAACACAATTCATTCTTATGTCATTTCTACATATCCGTACTATCCTCAAAATTTCATCAGAGTCTATCACACTCGAAAAACAAAATCAAAACTTAATTACTTCTCTTATCAACATGATTCCACCAGAAACCTTATTCCAATCATCTAACTCTGAATATTATCATTAATACTAACAATGTCTTCACAGCACCACACATCAACTCCTTACTCAAAATATTTCATCCTAGTCTTAGTTCCTCTTGATTATAATTCACTACTCCAATTTAATGTCACCTCACACATTTCATCCTCAAAATAACTTCATTTGCATATCTTAATGCAATTAAACCAAAAGGGATGATAGAATAGAATTATCTAATCCTTAACTTTCGAACTTTTCTAACAACTTAATTTTACTCAAGAACTTCTCTTTTCCGCTTACATTCAACTTAGGTAAAACTACCATAGACATATTTCTATAATTCCTTCCAATCATACGATTAAATCTTAGCGATGATCATTTTATCATTATCCTGGTTCCTTTAGCAAACTCTACCTCGATCATAACAAAATCTGCCAGAATCATCTTATTTACTGATGTTAATTCTAGAAATTCTCAGCTTACTGGTCACACTTACAACTCAATAAAAATCCACTCACCTCTTGTTGTACTTAGGTATTACACTTACTCTCAACTAACCATCTAAGGATCAATTCCTTATCACGTTGGATCGATCAGTCCTCTGATGCATACCTCTGTTAGTTTTTCCTTTACACCGTGGACCTAAGCAGTAAAAAGATGTCGACTTCATCAATCTACTCACAATAATTTGAAAAGAGATTTTCAAGACAATAAATTTCTTGATTTTGCTTTCACAAGAAAGCACAAAGAATAATTTGACCAATCTGAAAGATACAAGTGTCCAATATGTAAAAAGATTCTTTAATAGGTTCGTGAGTGTAAAAATGCATAGCTAATACAAGTTTACAAACATGAGTCTAATAAAGTTTCTTTCTTCACAAGAACTTTACTACACAACGATTTAAAAGAACATCAGTCCGACAAAATTTAGACTGGATCACTTCCATCAAAAGTAAAAGTGAATTGACTAAGTCTCATCAAGAAACTTCTATCATCAAGAATTCATATATGTCGCATAACTCAAGAAATACTCATAATACACTCCCAAAGAAGTATGAAAATATCCAGACTGTCCGAACCAAAGTCAGGATAGATTTTAAATCAAGGTCAGAAAAATGAATTTGGCCTGTACAAAATGTACCGCTATGATTGTCTAATACAACCATAGGAATTTGAAAAGCAATTTGTCCATAAGGAACAATTTTTCTGAATCCCAAGACCCTCATCTAAGGTTGAAGATTTAAATCTATTCGCCTTGGTTTCTCACAAGCACAATGGTCTTTTATGACGCACTTAGTGTGGTCACCCTTAATCGGCACGATTCCTGATAACTTGGTCAATCACTCAGACACATGAATAGTTGATCTTTCCTCATAAGCTGAGTTTACAGTACAAAATCTTTATTAAGTCCTTACTCCAATCTGGTGGTAACTTGTTCTCAAGTCGATCCTTGAATATATAACAACTCCTTGCAAGGGATCTGTAACACTTGGTACAGAAGTCTCTCATACTCCTCGTGACTCTTAGAGTAAACGTGAACATCATCAATGAAGATGATGACTAACTTATCGAGAAATGGACCAAAATTCCATTTCTTGAAGTCTAACCCAACTAACTTCGTTGGCGATATCCTACACAATCAGAAACTCAACAACCGTCCGTCCGTACAAACTTGGGACATTCTCAGAAAATTTTCCAAAAAAACTTTCGATGACAGGTACCTTATTCAAATGTCTGATACCATCCTAAGGGATAAACAAATGTATCAACATGAACATAAGTACCCCTTACTAAACATGAGTTCTCACAAGGTCTTAACCCAATCAGAACCCACCAAAACATACTTACTTGTGTGTCAACACACATTGCTTCAACCAAGAAACAATTCAAACAAGTTTCGACCAGAGATCACACAACAAAAACCTAACAGACCTATTCCCCAACATTCCCGAAAGACTCGACCAGCTCTGATACCACTAATGTGACACCCTAAACTCGGGTCATCACATGGTTACCCGTTTGCGGAAATAAAACTTAATTTGCTGGTTACTTTCGGAAAATAATGTTTTCTCAACGTTCATATTTTCAAAATATGGTGATAAATTTTTTTCCTTTTCCTTTTAACCTCATGATAACAACAACTTAATCAAATCACACTTAACAACACAATGTATAGAAATCTTACAACTATACTGCCTCATATATTTTCACACCTAAATCATAATCAGTATTACTCTCAAAACACAATATAACATAATAGGACCTAAGCTAGTCGTAACTAACCGACACTACAGCCAATAGGAGCAGCACAACACGCTTCCAACTCGACAGCCTTCCTCTTCTTGTAGGGTTCATACCCCTTGTACGTCTTTGAGATGTGTTGTAAGGGTGAGACACCAATATATGGATTTAACAAAATAACTAAATGCTTGCACAAAATAAGACACATACACATATACATAAACATCTCAATTATAGCATACAGTTTATCAGTGGGTTTCAGACCCCAAACATCAACATTGGAAAACTATGCATGAACACTTCTATACATCATCTAAACATTCACACCTAATCTCATGAGATATCCCAACAAGTAATGAGTTGATCAGACTCCCAGGCACGCAGCCAGAACAGAATACCAGGCACGCAGCCAGAACAGAATACCAGGCACGTAGCCAGAACAGAATACCAGGCATGCAGCCAGAACAGAATACCAGGCACGCAGCCAGAACAGAATACCAGGCACGCAGCCAGAACAGAACACCAGGCACGCAGCCAGAACAGAACACCAGGCACACAGCCAGAACAGAATACCAGGCACGCAGCCAGAACAGAACACCAGGCACGCAACCAGAACAGAATACCAGGCACGCAGCCAGAATACAGGCATGTCTGCCAATGCATGCAAAACCCTTTTGTTTCATTCTTTTATTTGTGTTCAATCTTTCTTTGTCGAAGCTCAAAATGGCTTACGACTCACATAGTTTTAAAACACTTTGAAAACTTTCATCACAACACAGGACCTCACTGTCCATAAAACTTTTATCAAAACATAGGACCTCACTGTCCATAAAACTTTTATCCAACATAGGACCTCACAGTCCGAGTGCTCAATCACGACACCTCTCGTAGGTGCACCAGTCTTAGGTTCGTGGCACTAGAAAACATCTGCAATGTTTTCAACACGGTATACCTCACGTATACGGTATAGGCCCTCAAAGTCCAAATGACTGAGTCCATCACAACACAGAACCTTAGTACCCCGACATCTCGGTTACTAAGTTCCACACCACTTTTAACACTAAATCAGTTTTGCTTTCATAAATTCTTTTCCAAAATTGGAAATTCATTAATAAAATCCTTAAATAATAAAACTTAGTTTTCACAAAGGTGAGTCACTTGAGGTTTTAACTTCCTTAAAATATGTACTGCCGTTTCAAAATACTTGCCTTCTACACTTTTCCAAATCTGTCATCATACTTTTCCAAATCTGTCATCAATTATCACTTTTAAAGCTTTTTAAGCCAAAACTTAGCTTTTTCCACTGAAACAATTTTCTAAAATCATCATTAACTTCTTTTCAACAATTAATTTCATAAAATAACTTTGTATAATATTACAAACTTTCTTACATAAAAATTAGCAGTACAGAAACATTTTTACAATTTCACTCTCATTGTGACTCAAGTTACTTTTACACTAATAAATCATCAAAAATAATAATATTTATCAAAACTCATTATTTTTCCAAAATAATACTTTACACCACTATTATATTTCAACGTTTCCCATAAAACATTGAATATAATTTACACAGCTTATTAAAGCTTTTATCTGATTAGTCGGTTGTGCACTGACCACTATCAGGCTTCTCAAACAACACTCAAAAACAATATTCAACACCAAATATCAGAATAATATCACCAGGCAGATCATGCATCATAGCATTATAATATACAACTGCAAATAATCAAATAGTTTAAAAGTAGATCAAACACCACCGATACACAGATAAACAACACAACATACCACATAACCAGATAACCACAACCACATAAATTATACAAACTACACTACAAGCAAATGGTTATTGAGAAAAATCCCTCAGGCAAGCTCCCCTTACCTCTTGAAGACTCTAACTAACGGTTTCAAATAATCTCCCGATTTGATCCGGCTTCCTCCGTCGGCTTTAGGTCAAACCAACCCGATCGATTCCTTCATAACGAATTGCAACCAAAATAAATCAAATCAAACAAAAACATACTTGACTCGTGGAGGTTAAGGTTCGGCCTCAACAACTTTTCTAGGTTAGGAAAGTTAAAATTTTGTTAACTTAAGGATTTATGATCCATAAGTAACTTAAACATGATTAAGCACTTAACCCAAGATTATGAACCAAGAACATGAAGTAAAACTCATCTAGTTTCAAGAACTAGGGTTTCGGCCAAGGGCTGAGTTTGGGGTTAGAAATCTCTAAAATTTCTAAACTCTTGGATTTAATCAACATACAAAACCTAGAGTTAGATTCAAGTGTTACAAACAACTTTTGAATCATAAAACCAACAAGTGCTCATACCTAGGGTTTCAGTTTTGATGAGATCAATAGGTTAAAGTTTGATTTTTGATCTTCTATATACTTGAATACAAGAACTATCAAGATATAATCATGAATCAAGACATGAAAATGAAACAAAACCTAAGAACACCAAGTTAACCTAGGTTCGGCCCAGTCCAGATTTTAGGGAAAGAAATTTCTCATGATCTTGTGCTTCTATATGAAGAAAATAGAGATGATTATAAGATCATAGCAATTGGTTTCATGTCAAAAGGATTTTTCTAGAATTAGTTATGAATTTTTGAATCTAGCTCCTTGAACTTTGAACAAATGAAGAACATGTGGATTTAAGTCATAGATCTAGAAAAGTGATGAAGAGAAATGATTTAAATGACAAGAGAATAAGTTATTACCTCTTGATGATCCAAGAAAACAAAGTTTGGATGATGTTCTTCAAGGACTTCTTATGGAGTTCTTAAGAAACTTAAAGAGAAAGATGGACATAGTTAGAGTTTAGAACAGTTTGAGTATTTTGGGTAGATATCTCAACATCCTTATCCGTTTTGGATGATCTTTATGTCGTTGGAAAGAAGAGAGAAAGATGAACAACTTTCATGTTGAAAGTTTTCCGAGATTCAAAATAGAAACTGTTCAGAATTGCTAGGCAAAATCTGACGAATTATGAACACTTTGAAGAAGCTTAGGTTTTCAACATGGAAATGAAAGAAAATGGTTAATGAAGAAGGCAACAACTTAATGAAGAAGGAACCAAACTTAATGAAGAAGGATTGGAGCCGTGGGTTTTTGGTAAGCTTTAGTCAATGTTTCCAATGGCATTTGCTTGCAATTGTCATAAAAAGATAAGGGTAAAATGGTCATTTCATAGGAAAATTTCACTTTGTCATAAATGTGCCATTATGGCCATTATGACTCGGATAAACTCGTCATAAATGCTCGTCAAGTCGGTGAAATCCATCATCTCTGCTATGTTGCCGACTCCTCGATTCATCTGGCGCAAGCTTTTCCTAGAGATATCTCGACGTATACGCCCGCAACAAATATAATATTTTAATTTTTTTTATCAAAATTTTCAAAACTTCCAGTATCGTAGTAAATACGATAAAAACATTTTTCATCTCATTTCAGGACTCAAAATTAGGTCTTCTGAGCAGTAAAATTTTACTGTCAGTGAAAACGCAGACCGGGTTCTGTCTGAATTTTGAACCCAAAATTTCATCGTAACCCTAAGATATAAAACATGACGGGAAAATAACAGTATTTCGCCCAAAATAATTTTCTAAGTCTTGGATAAATATATATAGTTATATATTTATTACCGATATCACGAAGCAGCGAAAATCGGGGTGTTACATTACTACCCCTCTTAAAAAAATTTCGTCCTCGAAATTTCGAGACTCGAAGCTAAACAGTATTTTGTAACCTCATCTTAACCTTAAGATTTTACATTGTCCTCCATATCACTTCATTCCTCTTATTCTATATTCCATAACACAATTCATTCTTATGTCATTTCTACATATCCGTACTATCCTCAAAATTTCATCAGAGTCTATCACACTCGAAAAACAAAATCAAAACTTAATTACTTCTCTTATCAACATGATTCCACCAGAAACCTTATTCCAATCATCTAACTCTGAATATTATCATTAATACTAACAATGTCTTCACAGCACCACACATCAACTCCTTACTCAAAATATTTCATCCTAGTCTTAGTTCCTCTTGATTATAATTCACTACTCCAATTTAATGTCACCTCACACATTTCATCCTCAAAATAACTTCATTTGCATATCTTAATGCAATTAAACCAAAAGGGATGATAGGATAGAGTTTGAGAATGAGGGTTGTTTCATAAGTTCTGTGAAGAAAGTGGTATACTTCACAACTTCTCAATACCTAGAACACCACAGCAAAATGGTGTGGTATAGAGAAAGAACATATCTCTTCAAGAGATGGCTAGAACAATGCTCAATGATAACTCTGTCCCTAGACACTTCGGCCTTTTATCTGCCTTTACATTCAAAACAGAATATACATTAGACCAATCTTGAATAAGACTCCTTATGAATTGTGGAAAGGGTGAAAACCCAACATATCTTACTTTCATCATTTTGGTTGTAAATGCTATATATTGAATACTAAAGATCAACTTGGTAAGTTTGATGCTAAAGCAGATAATGGAATTCTGTTAGGATATTCTGAATCATCAAAAGGTTTTAGAGTTTATAATTCCAGAACTTTAGTAGTAGAAGAATGTATACATGTTAAGTTTGATGACAAGAAGACTGATAAGAATTATAAGAGCTTGATGAAGCTATTGAAGATTTGAATCTCAAGGATTCTGAAATTCAAACAAATGTCAGACCTGATGATCCAGTGGACGATCTTCAACGACATGAGTCAGAAACTTCAACTTCTCAACAAGAAAATGTTCAGAGATCTTGGTACTTCAGGAATTATCATCCACAAGATCAAATCATTGGGAATCCTAATGATAAGCTAAGAACCAGATCTACATTCAGAGAGCAAAATGATTCTGCATTAGTCTGAGTTAGAACCAAAGATGGCAGACGAGGCTCTACTGGACGAGGGCTGGATTCTTGCAATGCAGGAAGAACTAAATCAATTTGAGAGAAGTGAAGTGTGGACTCTTGTGCCTTTACCGAAAGGCAAATCAGTTATTAGAACCAAATGGGTTTACAGAAACAAGCTTGATGAAAATGGTAAGGTGATAAGAAATAAAGCTAGACTTGTTGTACAAGGTTATTCTCAGGAAGAATGTATAGACTACACTGAAACTTTTGCACCAGTTACTAGGTTAGATTCAATTCGCATCTTATTATCATTTGCTGCACATCATAGTATAATGCTATATCAAATGGATGTAAAAAGTGTCTTTCTAAATGGTGTTATTAGTGAGGAAGTATATGTTATGCAACCTCCGGGTTTTGAAAGTGATACTCAACTTGAACACGTATATAAGCTAAAGAAATCTTTATATGGCCTTAAACAAGCTCCTAGAGCTTGGTATGAAAGGTTAAGTTCATTCTTAATGGACAATGGATTTAGTAGAGGAAATGTTGATACAACCTTATTTAGAAAATCCAATAAGTTCAGTTTTATTGTTGTTCAAATATATGTTGATGACATAATTTTTGGTGCTACTTATAAATCTCTATGTAAAGAATTCTCTAAGCTTATGAAGAAAGGGTTTGAAATGAGCATGACGGGAGAACTCAAGTTCTTTCTTGGACTTCAAGTTAAGCAAACAGTGGACGAGGTGTACATCCATCAAACTAAGTATACAAAGGAATTGTTAAAGAAATTCAAGATGGATGACTGCAAACCTATGAACACTCCTAAGCATCCCACGTCCAAACTGAACAAAGATGATAAAGATAAAAAGGTAGACCAAAAGGTATATAGAGGTATGATAGGATCTCTACTATATCTTACTGCGTCTAGACCTGATATTATGTTCGGTGTATGCTTATGTGCTCGATTTCAATCTGATCCAAGAGAATCTCATTTATCAGCATTTAAAAGAATATTTAGATATTTAAAAGGAACCACTAATCTGGGTTTGTGCTTTAAGAAAAATGGTGATTACAGATTAGTTGGTTTTTGTGATGCTTACTATGCTGGAGATATAATAGAAAGAAAAAGTACCAGTAGAGGATGTCAGTTCATTGGAGCTAATCTTGTCTCATGGTCAAGCAAAAGACAAAGTACTATTGCCTTATCAACTGCTAAAGCTGAGTATATTTCAGCTGCTAGTTGCTGCTCACAACTTCTATGGATCAAACACCAATTGGAGGACTACAATGTGTTTGTAAGTAGTATTCCACTTATATGTGATAATATTGCTGCAATAAATATATCTAAGAATCCAATATTGCATTCAAGGGCTAAGCATATAGAGATTAAACATCACTTTATTAGAGATTATGTGCAAAAAGGCATTATTGATATACAATTTGTGGATACTGACCATCAATGGGTAGATATCTTCACTAAACCTCTTGTAGAGGACGGATTCATATTCATTAGAAAACATCTTAATATGATTTGTGTGGATTAACTATGCGTCCAATAGGCATTGCTTCCATTGACTGTTTACATAGTTTTATCAGATTCGTCTATGCTATCTATTATTAAATTTGGATTAATTATTTTCCAAGACATATTTAACAATATCATGATGTTGAGCCGGTTATTTCCATCAATCCCATCAATAGCTTTTTACGGTTTCAAAAACCTGCGTCGTATCAGTACTCATTACTCCTTTCCTCACACAATTTCAATTTTTTTCTTTGGGAAATCTCTTCAAATTTGAAACCTTTTTAAGTAATATTATTTCCCTCTAAAAGACCTTTCGCAATCTTCTCTCTTTGAACTTTTGTGTGCTCTGTTTCTTACTACCAAACCGTAACCTTCAAACCTCATCAATGGCTTCCTCTTCTGTTGCTTTCAATGTGGACAAGCTCAACCTTGCTACTGAGCACCACTTCAACTTTGGAATTTTGGAAGAATATAACTTAGATGTGAGTAAGAACATCAATGTTGCTTGTTGGGGAGGACTCTTCGTGGAAAAAGTGTCTATCTACCCTAACCTAATTAGGGATTTTGGAGAAACCTTCATGTAACAATTGCTGAAATTTCTGTTGAGGTACTTGGAAAAAGAATAGTGGTCTCTGAAAAGACCATCTATGATGCTATCAACTGCACTCAAGAAGGCGTGGTTTTTACTGATACTTGGGAGACGAACCTTGGTGGTTCTGAGGTACTAGCTGCTTTCCTGATGAAAGAAGATACTGTGAGAACTCTGAGACACCCCATTGTGCCCCTTTGTGTCATTAGATTAAAAGCTCATTATTTAATTACTTAATCGCATGCTTAACATGAAAATACGTAAAAATTAAAACTTAACTTATAAAGTATACAACTTCATATAGAATGGCATATCACAATATAAGTATATTATGCATATTACAAAACACTGTTGGGGATATCCTATCAGTAGGATCCCTCACAGGCATATACTTAGACAAAGTGTTAAACAACGGAAAACATATTAAAAATACGCCTCACGAAATGCACTGGCCATAACTAACTAGACCCTAATCACCATGGATCACAGTTCATCCTCCTGCTTCCGGTTCATAGGGAGTTCCATCCAACTCCTCTTCGATCAGCTCATTCACAGGGTCTTCAAGCACAATCCCATCAAAGATAAAATAAAACATACAGAAATATACAGGGGATAAGAAACATTTCTATCATCAAAAAGCGGAAAAAATTCATAGTAAATTATACAGTAATTGTCACAGACAATCAACACACATAACTAACAAATCATCCTCAAGTTAATATATATCATCCTCTACCCCCAATCTCATGCTACTCAATGACACCATAGTTGCACACCTATTCTCTAAGGTGGAAGTGGTCTCGCGAGAACTCTTGATTTTAAGTGTATTATATTACCAATACACGGTGTATTATATTACCAATACACAAATGTCCTTGTGTATTATATTACCAATACACTTTTGTCTTTGTGTATTATATTACCAATACACTTTTCTCCTTGTGTATTATATTACCAATACACGGTTGTGGACAACAACACATATACTTGAATCTCACCAACCCGTTTTAACAACATCCTAGTGCCTTAACCTTCCATTAGAACTTGACACATATTCTATGCCATAACACCTCTTTAACATACATCATCTAGGTTAGGCACTTCTAAATCATGCATAACACAATATCAATCAAAATATTCCCATATCACCAACATAGCACAAAATCAATTCAATAAAGGTAATAAAATCAAATCAACCATCAACAATATAAAATCAACCTAATATCGATAAACCTACAATCCCCGAATCGCCATTGATTTTTCAGAAAAGGATTCCAATGTGATTTTGGTCTTGTCGATTACTCGATTACTAGTAGGGTTTAGGTCGCCCTACACAATTATTATATAATCTACTACTTATCCATTTCGATGATAGGTTGGTTCTTTCTCCCACATGGGTTATCACCGAACTCCAGAACTCGAAGCTCCTCGTTGTCACACCACAAAGTACTAACTCCACCTTCAACCAATCAACATAATAACTAATAAATCAAACAAACTCGTCTATGTTCCCTTTAGGCTAGGTTTGTTCATTTAATTCAAATTAGAGTTAGGATTCTTTTCTCAACATAAGCCTTTGGATACTTATCACTTAGGTTCTAGGTAACTTAGGTAAATTGCTATAACTTGAAAATATGGAATAAAAATCATCCAACCACTTAGGGTAGGTTTCGGCCTTGTATTACAAAATAGGCTAGGGTTTTCAAAACAACACAATTTCTTAGATCAATGATCTTAGAGTATTAAAGAGTATGAATCAATCATTAGATTTCACAAATCAATCAAAAACCTTTCACCCCTTTTATGTTAGGGTTTCGGCCTCTTTAGTATAAGTAGGCTAGAAATTTCCAACTTTCCAATCTCTTAGACTTACCATCCAAATGTATTAAGGAGCTCAAGTCCATGATCATATTGGAAAATGAATGCAAAACATCCTAGGTTCACAACCATCATAGGTTCAGCCATCATAGGAGAAATAGGCTAGAAATCTTAAAACTTTCCAATCTCTTAGACTTAGCATCCAAATGTATTAAGGAGCTTAAGTCCATGATCATACTGGAAAATGAAAACAAAACATCCTAGGTTCACAACCATCATAGGTTCGGCCATCATAGGATAAATAGACTAGAAATCTTTAAACATTCCAATACTTTAGATTTAAGATCAAGAGGTATCTAGAAGCTCAAATACATGATCATCTTTCAAAAAGTTGAAACAAAACTTCCTAGGCCACTAATACATTGTTTCGGCCATCCTTGGAAAAATAGGTTAGAGATGTTTGTTTGATACAAGCTCTTAGAATATGAAAGTAGAGATTAATAGAAGTCCGTAGAAATTGGTTTCAACTCAAACAGAGTTTTCTACCATTTTCTAGAGATTTTAGAAGTTAAAAGAGCTTTAAGAACATTTTAAGAAGACATAAAGTAAACTCATGAAATAAGTGTCAAACTTGAAATATACGAGTATGACAGGGTTGCCCTTGAAACTAGAAAGAAAAAGTATGAAGAACTTGAAACTTGAAACTAAGTAAAAATGGAAACTTTAAGTGTTAGAAACTTAAAAATGAGAAAGTGAAGAAGTAGGAAAGTGATGAAGAGAAAATGAAATGGGTATTTATAGATGGGCGTGAAGAAGAGAGAGAAAAATGGGTTTTTAGAATATAATATGATATAATTTGAAAAGTGTGATGATTACACTTTTGGAGTGTGTCATAACACATGTCCATCACATCCCATCAAGTCATTTCACTTCTTTTGGGCTCCCTTTTCTGCTCCATTTCGTATCCGGTTGAAGTTTCTGATCGTATTTCGCCCAGAATAAATATTTTATTTTATTTCTGAACTCAAATTTTCAAAAATTTCCAATATCATACAAAACATCACAAAAACACTAACCTTTTCATTCACGGTTCAAAATTAGGTTTTCTGCTCAGTAAACTTGTACTGTCAGTGAAAACACATATCGGGGTTCGTCCGAATTTTCAACCCAGAATTTGACCGTAACCTTCTACCATAAAGTAGACTATGAGTAAGATTTTATTTTATTCAAAAGCACTTTCTAACTCTCCGATTGAAGTATAATTAATTATATTTTAACCGGTTGAACATCATAATTAAAATCAAGCTGTTACAAACTCATTCTTGGAAGTTAGTGGGGATGAAGGATGAGGTTTATATTCTTCATCAGTTGCTGAACAAGGTTGTTTTGCACAAAACTGGGTCTAAGAACAACTTGTCAGCTCTGCACAAGTTTTGTCTCTGCCATCTCGTCATTGAGAATAAAATCAACCTGCCCAGAATTCTCTATGGAAGATTCAGGGATGTTGTTGTTCACAAGAAGAAGCTCTCTGCAATTCCATAATGTCACCTTCTGTTAAAGTTCTTCAAGTCTCAAGGAATCTATGACACTCTTGCTGCCAAGTCTCCTGAAGAGCAAGCAAGAATTCTAACTGAGAAGGGAATGTCTGCTGCTAACTTTGGGAAGATGAACATAGCCAACATGAATCTCAGCACATACACTGCTTGCTGCTTTGGCTAAAATAGAAGAGATGACGAAGACCAAGGAGGAACAGATTGAGCAGAACAATTATGAAGTACTAGGACTAAAGAGAACAGTGAGAAGGAAGACTACTACTGCAAGGAAACCAATTGCCAAAAAGCCTGCTGCTGGCATTGAGATTAGGGAACAAACTGCTATTGCCCCTCAACCAGATCCATCTCAGAAAAGGACAAGGAATCGAGTCCTGTCTTATAATGAAGATGAAGATGAAGATGATGAGGATAGTGACCCCATTAGTGAGGTGTTGAAGAAACAAAAAACTGTCGCTGCTGCTGCTATTCCAACAAAGAGAAGGCAACCTCAGAGAAAAGTCAATTAAGACAGTCATGTCTTCTGAGGTAAACATCCCTGCTAATGATCTTGTTCAATTAGCAGTAGATGCCTTAGTAGAAAGCTTGGAAAATAGGAATGATGTTGCTGATGCACCTGAGTCTGCATACATACCCACACTACCATCACTGCAAATCTCTTCACCACAAACAGTCTCACCTATCTACTTACCTGTACAAACCTCACCAAATAGACCATTTTTCCAACGCATAATACCTGCAGATGATCCCTGGTTCAATCAACCAAATGACGTAGGGATTAATCCTGGTGCCCCATTTCCCAAAATTCCAAGAACCAAATTCCCTTACACTAACCCTTCAGCTCTCTATGATGGCAAACCTGAAAGCTGGGCCAAAGTCAAACAAGACTGGAAAATATTCTATCACAAACATGAACCTGAACCAGAGTCAACCAGACCTTTCTATCCCCTGCCTGAATATGAATATGAACCTGAATCTACCTACACCCCATGGCATGTACCCATTCCCTATGTGCCAAACAACAACAATCCTCTTCCATCCACTCTGCACAACCACATTGGACCTTCCCTAACTCACCTTCCACTACAAAAATTCCCACCAAGAAAAATCTACCAAAACCTCATCAAATCCCCTCCTTTCAAACCCTTCACAGATGGTGTCAACAGGCACATCATACCTGTTTGGTCTACTGACCCTTGCAAAGCCAAAGCTCCAACAATTATCCACAAAAGGTCATGAACAGAAGGAAGGCCTAAGTTCATTGTGGACAGAGAGACATCTTGGGTGACATTTAGACATCCAAGTATTTATGGCAAAGCTGTTAGTCTTGTGGACCACCTCTTATATGCTTTTCTGCAAAATGAATTTGAGCTGCCAAGATATGTTAGAGCTGCAAACTTTGTCCCTCCAACATGGTTGTTTCATACCAAGAAGACAAAGATTGGTGTCAAACCTTACATGTTTGCTCCGAGACTACCTATGATAGACTTAAACAAAGATAAGGATCTGAAGAAGAAAAGGAGCACTGTAAAGAAATCAGAAGACAATTCCTGCACGAACAATCCTGATTCTGTTGAACTTATTGATCAGAATATGATTGATTTATGGTTGTCACAGCCAGTTTAAGACATAGATGAAGATTCTGCAGTTGCTATATGGTCAAATCACATGGTGGCTTATGCTAAGGAAGCTCCATCCTCTGGTCTCAGTGAACAAGAGAAGAGAAGTATTCCTAAAGTTAGAGGAAAATGTAGACTCTCGAATGTCAGATTCTTCATTCACAAGGATACTCTTGGAATACCAGTCATAAGTCTTGTCTATGAAGAAGACCCTGTCCACTGGGCTAAAGAGCTGCCTCCTCCTGTACTCATTCTTGATTCATCACCACCACCATCTCCTCCTTCTGAACAGACTGAGGAAGAAATCATAGTTGAAGAACAAGATTTAAATGTTGTTGTTGTTCAACCAGAAACTGGGAATGAGGAAGTTGCTGAGTCTGCTCCTAGACCAAGCACTTCTGAAAAGCACCCATCTTAGCCATTGTCTCTGATAATCATCCATCCATATGATCAACCTCACTCTAGAGCTATAAGTACTTTTCAAGGTCAAGCACATTCTCAAGACAGTGCTGAAAGCTCAAGACCTTCTCTGCCTTAGAGTTTTGAAGAGATTATTAGAAAGATCATAGAGGAGATAGTCAAGGTGGAAGTTAAGGAGCAAGTCAAGGAGCAAGTTGTTGAAGCCTTGGCTCCAACGAATGTAATGATCAACCAAATGATGAGCATTTTACAGAGTTTCCAACAAAGTCACAATCAGCCACTTCAACCTCATCCACCTCCACCAAACCAGAACCCTCATCCACCACCTCCACCCTCTTCTTAGCTTTCTTTTGTTTCTTTCAACTGACAATGATGGTCCACTCCTGTTTCCTTTTTGCCTGATGACAAAAAAGGGGGAGAAAGGATAGAATTAAATTTTATATATATATATATATATATATATATATATATATATATATATATATATATATATAAAGTCAGCTTCTGGACACACATATCTGTTTTCACATGCATACTATTTTGTTTCATAATTCTGCTTGATATGATCTGATACTTTATTGCCTATTACTGTCTTTGATATATCTCTTTAGTTGGACTTATAAGCTCTGATAAAGTGTTTAGCTCTGATACTATGTTTTGTTTATGACTTGGCTGATCGAATAAGTTAAAACTAATATGTGCTGCTGCTTATTTGTTTTATTGTTTAAAGTTTGAATGTTGTGTCTTAGGGGGAGCTTTGTAGCTCTCTTAGACTTTGCTCACTCAAATTTAATTGGTTTTTGTCATCATAAAAAATATAGAGATTGTTAGAACCAAAATGGTTTTGGATTAAAATAATCTCTTAAGTTTTGATGTTAACAAAAAGGTTAAATTTGTATGGCAAAGTGTTGTCAAAGATTTAACCTGTTTGTTATAAGTATGCAGGGACTACTTGATCTATACGAGTCAGAGGAACTTAAAATTTAAAGTAAAGAATCTATCAGATTCTATTTCAATACTCTAGACCAGTCTACAACTCTTGGAAAAATTATGTGTCTTTAGCTTTATGGTAGACGAGATCGTTAAAATAAGAATAGACGAGATCATAAAATTAACTTAGGAAGACGCGTTACTAAGTCTAAAGAGAAATCAAGTAGACGAGACTTTGAAATATAACAAGTCCAAAGACTTGATAGACGGAGTAGTTTCACTAGACGCCACGTTAGCAGACGAGCTCTTAAGTATAGCACATCCAAACTCTCGGAACTAGACAAAAAGTATGTAGACGCATTATCAGTAGACGAGCCCGTCTCACTTATAAGTTAATCTTGCACATCCAAAGACCTGCGCATCCACTAGTTTTAAAACGTGAAATCGTCTAAGCTTAAGTGTATTTATTTCAAATGATTGCTTATTTAATTCAAAGAATATATGTCTTTTTACCCTTGGTGCTTCTATTGTTTAAAATCTTTATCTCTTGGATAAAAGAACTTCGTACCTTCGAAACCATAAACCTTTGTACTCTGTCAACTACATTGTTGTAAAGATCAAGTCAAGTACAAAGATGGAAAGTCAAAAAGCAACCTTTGGTACAACAGAGTAGTGACGGCTCTACTTTGAGCATTCCTCTGATAATCAAAAGCACTTCTCCAAGAAGCATATCAAGTTATCAGTCTCAATGGATCCAAGCATTTAATGTTATGTCTAAATGGATACAATTTGAAGACCGTTGAACAAGATCAAGATAGAGAAGCACTTCAGCTTTATATACTTGAAGAATTTCAAGAAGAAAATAGACACACACATACGCAGAGACATATGCATTGACACATACAAGCTCTGATATCATAAGTGCAAAAACTATGTTGAATTTGTAAATATTGTTGATCTTAAACTTTCAAATCCTCACGCATAGTGAGTTTTTAGATCAAGTCAGTTAATCTCTTTGTTAGAGTTAGAGCCTGAAGAGGCTTGGTAGAGAAAGAATACTTGTAGCCTGAAGAGGTGTTGAATACTTGTAACCTACTTGGAGAATAGTGGAAAAAAAACCTTTAGGTATAAGGGACTGGACGTAGCTCTTGGTTGGAAGAGAGTGAACCGGGATAAAATACTTGTGTGATTCTTCTAACACTTATCTTTTACAGTTTTTGGTTATACTAACTGTGTAGTTTTGAATCTGAGTTTGTTAACTCTTCAAAAACGTTTTCCTATTTGTGTGTTATTTCTATTGTTTTGCTTGTAAAAGTGTTTGACAAAAGGTGTAAACAACTAATTTTGTCCGGGTATTTCTTTTTAAATTAATATTTTCAAAAAAAAATCTTTTCGAAAAAAAGGAAAGAGAAAAATCATTTAAAAAATAAAAAATTCAAAAAAATTAAAAAATTAAAATCTTTTCTCCAAAAAAAATTAAAATCAACCAACCAATCAAGCATTTTCTAAAGAACTACGTGGCTTTGAGTTTCCCATCGCACCCGAGAATATGTAGGAGCAAGGTAAATCATCTTGTCAAGCCAAAACTAATTTTTTCCTTATTTTTCTGTTTCCTTTTATTTGTGAATAACTAATTAAAATATTTAAATTTATATTATTTAGGGATGCCCTATGGACTCGGGTGCCATGTTCAATCTCTTAGATTTGAGGTTGCTCTGTGGACTTATGTGCCATGTTCAACCTCATTTAGGTTTTATCAACAATAATTTTTAAAATACAAAACCAATAAATAATTACAAAATATTAATAATAAAAATAATTCCTTATTGTAAATAATTTTTGTTGTAAAATAAATATTTAAAAGGTTATCAAAATGTTTTTCACAATTAACTTGAGGTACCGTTTTTTAAACGGGCGATGTAGGGTGCTAACACCTTTCCTACTTGTAACCGACTCCCTGACTCAAATCTCTCTTTTTTTTAAAAAAAAAAGACCAGTCTACCTTAAAATTAATGGTTTTTCCAATGTTTTTCCCAAATAAAATATTGGTGGCGACTCCTCTGTATTTATTTCTTTTTCGTGGCGCCCGGACGGGACGGTCGTGACAGCTGGCGACTCCACTGGGGATTTTAAAGTTAGGCCTATCATAGTTGGTTGTGCAAATTTTTTAATTGCTTTGAAAATATCAGTTTTTCCCTTCTTTGTTTTATTTGTTTTCTAAATAGTTTATATGCTCTTAAATGCCTTTGTATATTCTTGCAACCCTAGGATAGAGAACTTTGTTGTTGGCTGTTCTTTTGCAGGTTGGGGATAGTTGTTTTTTCTTTTTTTTAGTTTTGTGTAGGTTTGTTTGCTCTTAGCACACACATCACCATCACAAATTCACACACTTTTGGGCTCTATACCCGAGTCTTGGAATGCCCTAGGATTAGAAGGGGCTTCAGTGATGTTATTGTGATGTTTTTGCATCCCCGACAGTCACTGATTCTCCCTCTCGGATTGCTACCAGTACATGGACCGCAATATTGTGACTTATTTGTCCCTGTGGTGAGGTTCATGGATTCGGGCCCTTATCTTTTTAGATGAGGGTAATCCGGGGACCATATGTTTAGGGGTCTAGATCTGTCCCGAAAGTCATGCACATAAAATGCCATTAGCAGCCTACCAAACTAGGGACTTGACCTCAGAAGTTCAAATTTTAGGATATGACCTATGTAGGACAAAAGGGAGCGCATTCCACCTTTTTCTGCAACATGAATAATCACATTTGTATCTCATGCATCATAATGATTTTCTGCATGCATCTCACATACACCTTAACATGCCATTCATTCATTCATCCTGTTACACTCATTATTATATTGTATGCTCGTGCATGTAGTATTTTAGGTCATGCATTGTCAATATGTCATTCATTCATGCATCTTGGTACAGTCTTATGCATAAGTAAATTTGCTTTCCAAATGTTATTAATAAAATAAAATTTCCCTTGCACAAATAATTTGGTGAGAGATAACACCTTTAATAACAAGAGATGGAAAAAGTCTGACACACTAGCAGTGCTCCCACCACCAAGAGCTCCAGGGTGATATTGAACTCATTAGAGAATATGAAAGAGTTGAGCCAATCTTTGCCTCAAGAACATCGAAGAAGCTTTGTCAAGAAGTATGGAAGGATCTTGGACCTAATTTTCATACCGGTTGAAGCTGCTGCTTTGAGTGCTCTAAGTCAGTATTGGAACCCACATCTCAGATGTTTCGAGTTGCAAAACATGGACATTACACCCACCATTGAAGAATATGCTTGCCTGTTAAGGTTGCCAATGCAGAAAAATCCCATCGTGTACTTTCACCTGGGGCAATACTTGACCACTGAAAGCATAGCAGGGTTACTAGGGCTTCCTGAAATTGAAGTGAACTTGACCGTGCACTCAAACTCGCGAGGGTTGACCCAAAATTTTCTTGAAAATCATTTGAGGAAACTAATGGATCGACAAGACTGGGAAACCTTTGAGAGGGAATTGGCACTAGCAATATATGGGTTGGTTCTATTTCCATCAGCGCTAGACATGATAGATCAAGAAGCAATGGACGTGTTCTTCACAGTTGAAAGAAAGAAAAACCCCGTGCCGGCAGTATTGGCTGAAATGCTTTTGACTCTAGAATTTTGCCAGCGGCATCCAAAGGGGAAGCTCCGATGTTGTGCACAGTTGCTCTATGTATGGGTCATGACTCACATGTACGCAAAAGGCTATATCAACCACCATTCATATCCACTAAGAGGCTTCCATAACATCCCTATAAGACAGCTTAATAAAGAGGAATGGAAGAGCGAGTTTGACAAAGTGGAAAGAGACCCTTTTAAGTGGGTATGCCCATGGTACGAAAATCAGTAGGGGCAAGATATCATTTATAGTTGTGGTGACTATCCTAATGTTCCTTTGATGGGCCCAAGAGGGTGCATATCCTACACACCCGCCATAGCCTTACGACAACTTTGTTGGACACAAACCGTGCTACGAGAAGAACAACTCGATGGATGATGTTTCCGATACGAGGATGGGGAGAATACCAAGTTGTTGGCAAAAGAAGTTAGAAATGCATGGAAAATGTGAGATGGCAGGGAGATCACAATTGGGCTGACCAATCCTAATCATTGTCTCAGAATATGAAGCATGGAGAAAATCAAGGAAAGGTCCCGTCAACATTCCTACAGAAAGCATGAAAGCTGAAGATTACTCCCCTTTGGTAACTCAAATGGTAGAACACTTGAAAGTTCTGGAAGCACAAATAAAGGAAATGGAACAACAAAAGCAAGATACCGAGTTGAAAATAGTCATTGGTCAAAAGCGTTGTGAGAAGTTAACGAAGGAAAATTAACACTTAAAAGATTTGTGTTCAGATATCTCCATAACCTCAAGAGTCTAGAAGAATACAGACAAGGTCTCGCCGAGCGCCATGACTAGGATCCAGAATCTTGAAAGTAAAGTATTGTCCTTGACAGCAGAGAGGCATCAACTAAGAAAAGAAAAGCATCAGTTAGAAGAAGTCATTCAGCAAGGAGGTGTGAGAAAGTCATTGGAAGTGGAAATTAATCGACAAAGGGGAGTCAATGGCAACTTACAGAAGCAAATTTGTGCATAAGGTAGGATGACTGATGAATTGGTACAAAAGGTCCAGGAGCTGAATATCCTACTAGTCGAAATCAAGAAGCAGTGCGATTTAGGGTGGACCTTAACAAAACACTATCATGATCAAGTGGTTCAAGCAATGAATGCCGTGAAGTGGTGGAGAGAAGAGGCGTGAGAGCGAGGGATGGATATTGACATATGAAAAAAAAAGATACATGAGCATGAATTTGGAGATAAGCCATTGCATTCCGAATTTTGTCCAACACTTTGAAAAGGCAGAAAAACAAATTAGTGCGGAACCTATGCTTCGTCTCCCGTTTGAGTTGGATGATTTTATGCAAATGTATGGAGGGTTTGCTCGAGAGCTAAAAAGAAAGAGACCTAAGCTGCTGACTTTAGGATGAAAATGTTGTAACAATGTTGAGAATTATGATTTGACAATGATGTAATCCTAATCTATGTATTGCTTTGAGGAGTTTTTAATGAAATATGTTCTTGCCTCCATGATTCTATGTATTGCTTTGAGGAGTTTTTAATGAAATCTATTCTTGCCTCTACGATTCCTTCGTACTCCAACTCTTACACTTGACTTGTGACGACACCTATCGTGGAGCATGGTCTTCCTTTAGTATGTTGTCAATTATATCTTTGCCTTATAGGATTCTTCCTTCTGCACAAAGGGTAGGACGGGATGTCTCAATTCAGAATTGCTAGTGTGTTTGAGACAACATCTATTGTGGAGAGTTGTTTCTCCCCTAGATTTGTTGTCAACTCCATTTCATCTTATGAGCACAATGCTCTCTGTGTGGGATGGAGGGACCATCTCTTGTCTGTTATAAGGTGTTAACTCAAAAAATAATAATAAACTCCAAAGGAGATTTTCATAAAAGCTTTTTGTATTTTCCAACATTTTTGTTCCCACTTTTGTTTTGATTAAAACAATGTGGCTTTTCTGAACAATTGCTCCAAGACACCCTTATCGCACTCGGTCACAAACAAGAGCCATGTCGGATGAACTAGAAGAAGTCCAAGAGACCGGGGATGAAGTCAGTCAAATCAAGGATCAGATGACTAAGATGATGGAGATCCTACAAGCAATACAGAAGGAAAAGAACACAGAGGAGAACCCTCCAGCCTCGAACGAAGGACATCCAGCCACACCTCTCATCCCGCCTGGTTTTGCTCAGATTCCTATTCAAGGCTTCAACCAACCAGGGGCCATGATGCCTCTCACTATTTATCCAAGCAACCAAACTCATCTTTCATTTGACCCGAACAATCCCCCATACGGTTTGCCTCGTGGATTTGTGCCACCAACGGCCCCCAACCTACAAGATGGCATTCAAAACTCCGAACACATCACTCAGACACAAACCCCCACCGATGCTGTCGAAATGACACAAACACAAAATGTCAACCCTATAGATGGTAACACCCCGATGGTGACACTTTCTGCCAATCTAAAAACCCCACAATACATCCTACATTATGGGCCCCAGGGGACTCAAATGATGCCAAACTTTGGATCCTCCTACATGCCATACTCCTTCCCTCAGAATATGTACGGTGAAACTCCAGTGAATCAGTCAGGAGGGAATTCCCAATCTAAAGAAAAGTTGGAAGTGCTAGAGGAAAGACTGCAGGCCATTGAAAGGGTAAATAGTTATTGTCTTCGGGATGCCTCGGAAAATTTTCTGGTGCTAAATGTTGTAATTCCGTCGAAATTTAAGGTGCCCGATTTCGGTAAATATCGAGGAACCACTTGTCCCAAAAACTATTTGACCATGTATGTAAGGAAGATCGCATCATATGCTCAAGATGATAAGCTCTTGATTCACTTATTCCAAGACAGTTTAACCGGGGCAGCTTCAAATTGGTACACGTATCTTGAACGGGCCCACGTCCGATCCTTCAAAGATCTAGCAGATGCATTCCTGAAGCAATATAAGTACAATATTGACATGGCTCCCGATAGGATGCAACTCCAAAATATGTCAAAAAGGGACACCGAGGCTTTCAAAGAGTATGCACAACGATGGAGGGAATTGGCTGCTCAGGTAGAACCTCCATTAGCTGAGAAAGAAATCATGGCAATGTTCATTGATACACTCCAGTCGCCCTTCTATGATAGAATGATTGGGAGTATGTCATCAAACTTTTCTGATATGGTCATCATCGGTGAGAAAATTGAAAGTGGACTGAGGAATGGCAAGATCACCGAGTCTTCAGTAGCGATTGGCCCAAAGAAAGCCCCGTTTGTGAAAAGGAACGAGGGGGAAGCATATGCAGTAACCTTTGAACAAAAGAAACTGAACCAAACACCCGCCTTCCAAGCCCAGTACACCTCGTATTACCAACCATCTCCATATCACCAAGCCAACCAGCCATACATCGCTACCACCTCACAATTTCTAAATCCCCAGCCGATGACACCCTACCGACCATCATACCCTTCCCAGCCTCAAACACATCCTGCCATGACACCTCAAGTTGTTCAACCCCTAAACCTAAACCCAAACACAATCCTAACAAGACAGCCTCATAACTCAGAAAAGAAGCCAGTACATTTCGACCCGATACCCATGACCTACACTGAGCTACTGCATCAGCTTATAAGCAAATCTGTGTTGACTCACATCCCAATGAAACCATTGGACCCTCCCTATCCGAAGTGGTTTGACCCAAATGCTAAATGTGAGTATCATGCGGGGGCAATAGGTCATTCCACAGAGAACTGTAGGGCTTTCAAGTTTAAGGTACAATATCTTATTAATGCTAAATGGTTGAGCTTTCAGAAAGATGCTCCGAAAGGGGCATAAGATCTTATGCCAAATCATGGGGGTTCGGGAATCAATGCCATAGACAGCTTCAGGGAACCTACTCTTAAGAGCCAAGTGGCTGATGTCAGAACTCCCATGAGAGTTATTTTAAGAGAGATGCAAAAACATGGATTGGTGCAAACCTCAATTGTTGAAGAGAATACTCTCGATGAAGAGATATGGTGTGACTTCGACGGGAATATAGGGCATTCAATTGAAGACTGTGCAGAATTTAGACAAGTTATGCAGCAATTAATAGATATGAAGATTATCCTAATTGGCTGTGAATTGAATGAGTGTGGCATTAACATGGTTGCTGAATCTACAATTCCCCCAACTCCGGTTAAGATAACTCCTTTTACTGTTGTGATTAATCCTCAACCGGTTCCTGAGCAAGTCGCTCCGAAGTCAGTGGTGATACACTATACTGAGAATGAACCTATGCCGGTTTCGAGTGGGCCAACACCAATTGTCATCCGAGTCCCAGGTCCTTTCCCTTACAAGGACACCAAAGCGACTTGGTGTGGTTACCAACAAAGTCCTTCCAACGGGACCACTGTGGTTACCAACATTTTGGGAATTGGTGGAATGACTAGGAGTGGTCGCATTTAAACTCCAGAGGTATTGCAAAGGGAGGGAACAGAAAAGGAAGAAAAAGATCGCAAGGGGAAAGAGAAGGTGAAAGGAACTCCGACTGAAAAGGATACAAAAGGGGGTGATAATAAAATTGAGGTATATGATGAAGAAGTCGGTGAATTCTTGAAGTTCATCAAGCAAAGCGTATATAAGGTTATGGATCAATTGAATCGAACTCCAGCTCGGATATTTCTTATGTCTTTGTTGATGAATTATGAGCCACATAGGAGAGTACTGACGAAGGTGTTGAATCAAGCTCATGTCTCTCATGACATCATAGTTGACAAGCTCGATAACATCGTGGGTAACATCATTGTTGATAATTATATCACTTTCACTGATGATGAAATTCCAGCTGAAGGAATAGGGTACAACAAGGCATTACACATTTCTGTGAAGTGTCGAGATCATGTCATGGCTAGGGTTCTCATTGATAATGGTTCTTCTTTGAATGTAATGCCAAAGTCAACACTGGCAAAGTTGCCTTCCGATGGAACTCATATGAAGCCAAGCACAATGATTGTAAGAGATTTCGATGGCACCCGAAGGGAAGTCATCGGAGAAATTGAATTGCCTATTTGGATTGGCCCTTGCACCTTTGAAATACTCTTCCAAGTAATGGACATCACACCAACTTACAGTTGTCTCCTAGGACGACCATGGATCCATTCGTCTGGAGCTGTACCATCCACATTGCACCAGAAAGTGAAGTTCATTGTCGATAGTAAGTTGATAATTGTTTATGGAGAGGAGGATATGTTAGTGAGTAAGCCATCAACAACCCTTTACATTGAAGCTGCCGAAGAAGCTCTCAAGACCGCTTTCCAATCGCTTGAAATTGCAAATGCCACTTATGTTGGGGATGGTGCTCCACTCTTGAAACCTCAGTCATCTAAAGCGTCCATTATGATGGCTAAGGTTATGCTCGAAGGAGGATACCGACCTGGAAGCAGTTTGGGGAAGAATAGCCAAGGTGTCACTGGCATCCTCATGCTCACCGAGAACAAGGATAGGTTTGGGTTGGGATACAAACCCACCAAGGGTTCTTATTCTGTGACATTCGACAAAGCTTCCGAAGTGTAGGGTTCGCATTCCTGGACCAAGCAGCAACTGTTGAAGATGTTTATCCCGCCGATCATGGTGTCAATCTGGTGTATCCATGCCCTCCGGATACAGAGCTCAACAATTGGGAGGTCATTGAGTTCCCCAGGACCATAGAGTTTTTTTCAAAGTAATTCTGTAATGCTTATCCTTTAGCTCTGCCCAAGGCTTTAGGAATTTTGTTGTAATGGGCTTACTTGTTTCCGTTTCAGTATGAATTATCAATAAATGCATGCATTCAATATCTTTATGTTCTTATCCCTCTTATTTTTACTTTCGCTTTTATTCATCGTTCCTCACCAATAAATGCAGTTTCCCGTCTTTAACCTTTATTCATTCATCTTTCCCTGATAACTACCAAAATGCAGATCTAAAAGTGACTCTCTTGAAAATGACAGTGTTAATAACTCAGCATACAATTTTGACTATCCTATTGATCATGCTGATGAGGTTGTTGATGATGACAGGGAGGTTCCTCCTGAACTATTGAGGTTGGTAGAACAAGAAGCCAGGGAAATTTGACCCCGTAAAGAGCAGAGTGAACTAATCAACTTGGGAACCGAAGATGATAAAAAAGAGGTCAAGATTGGCCTTTCCCTTAAAGAAAAGGAGCGAAGCAGGTTAATCAAGTTGTTGATGGATTATAAAGATGTTTTCGTATGGTCGTACCAAGACATGTCAGGGTTAGACCCTAGTGTAGCAGAACACAAACTGCAATTAAAGCCGGAGTGTCCTCCAGTAAAGCAGAAGCTACGAAGGATGAAAGCGGAAATGTCCTTAAAGATCAAGGAGGAGGTCAAGAAGCAACTGGATGCAGGTTTCCTAGAAGTTGTAAAGTAACCTCAATGGGTTTGCTAATATTGTTCATGTTCCCAAGAAAGATGGAAAGGTTCGAATGTGTGTTGACTATCGAGATCTGAATAGAGTTGGCCCAAAAGATGACTTTATTCTGCCTCACATTGATGTTCTTGTAGATAATGCTGCCCAACATGCATTATTCTCTTTCATGGATGGATTCTAAGGATATAATTGGATCAAGATGGCACCTGAAGATATGGTGAAGACCATATTTGTCACTTTATGGGGAACCTTTTGCTACAAGGTTATGCCATTTGCATTGAAAAATGCCGGGGCAACATATCAGCGGGCTATGGTGGCTTTGTTCCATGACATGATACATAAAGAGATAGAAGTTTGTGTAGATGATATGATCGCCAAGTCCAGATCTGAAGATGACCATGTAGATAATATGCTGAAGCTTTTTGAGTGATTAAGGAAGTTTAAGCTCCGACTGAATCCAGCCAAATGAACTTTTGGAGTGAAATCAGGTAAGCTTCTGGGGTTCATTGTTAGTCAAAGAGGAATAGAGGTTGATCCTGAAAAAGTTCGAGCAATCATCGATATGCCAGCACCTCGAATGGAGAAAGAAGTTCGTGAGTTTTTAGGAAGATTGAACTACATTGCCAGTTCATCTTCCAGCTAACCGCGACATGTGAACCAATCTTTAAATTGCTACGCAAAAATCAGGCAGTAACATGGAATGAAGATTGTCAAAAAGCCTTTGAGAAGATCAAACAATACCTACAAGAGCCTCCAGTCTTGGTTCCTCCAGTGCCAGGAAGACCTCTCATCATGTATTTGACCGTGTTAGACGAATCTATGGGTTGTGTGCTAGGGCAGCACGATGAGTCAGGAAGAAAGGAACACGCCATCTATTATCTAAGTAAAAAGTTCACCAGTTGTGAAGCCAACTACTCACTGCTAGAATGCACTTACTGTGCTTTGGCATGGGCGGCTCGCCGTTTAAGACATTACATGTTGTGTTACACTACCTGGTTGGTGTCCAAGATGGATCCAATCAAGTATATCTTTGATAATCCTGCTCTAACTGGAAGAATTGCTCGCTGGCAAGTCCTGTTACCAGAATATGATATTGTCTATGTCACCCAAAAAGCAGTAAAAGGTAGCGCTCTTGCAGAATATCTAGCCAATCAGCCAGTAGAAGATTATGGGTCGATGCAATGTGATTTCCCAGATGAAGATATAATGGCTTTGTTTGATCGCGAGCAATCACCAGAAAAAGAAAAGTGGACTTTGTTATTTGATGGAGCTTCTAATGCATTGGGGCATGGAATCGGGGCAATCTTAATCTCACTAGAAAATGATTATTTCCCTGTCACTGCGAGACTTTACTTCGATTGTACAAACAACATAGCCGAATATGAAGCTTGTGTGCTAGGGATCCTGGCAGCAATAGAATCAAAAGTAAGAGTACTAGAGGTATATGGAGACTTTGCATTAGTCATCCACCAGTTAAAAGGGGAATGGGAAACCTAAGATGCCAAGTTAATCCCGTAGCATGATTACATCAAAGGTTTGATCGAGCAGTTTGAGGAAGTCACATTTCATCACATTCCTCGAGAAGATAACCAATTAGCGGATACGCTGTCTACCTTAGCCTCAATGTTTAAAGTAAGTGATGAGAGGAACCTACCACTCATCAAAATAGAAAGTCGTGATCATCCTGCATATTGTCAAGTGATAGAGGAAGAGCCTGATCAAAAATCGTGGTACCATGACATCAAATGCTTCATCCAAAGAAGGGAATACCCTCGGGGCGATTCATAAAATGACAAAAAAACTCTAAGAAGACTTTCAATGGGTTTCTATTTAGATAGGGGTATTCTCTACAAAAGAAAACATGATATGGTGTTGTTGAGATGCGTTGATGCGAAAGAAGCTAAACAGATAATTGAGGATGTACATGAAGGATCCTTAGGGACTCAAGCGAGCAGTCATGCAATGGCAAGAAAAATCTTGAGGGCTGGCCAATACTGGTTGACAACGGAGGCTGATTGCTTTAATTATGTGAAGAAGTGCCATAAGTGTCAGATATATATTTGATAAGGTCCATGCGCCACCAGCTTCCCTGAATGTCATGTCGGCACCTTGGCCGTTCTCAATGTGGGGAATGGATGTGATCAGGCCAAACGAACCAAAGGCCTCAAATGGGCATTGCTTCATTCTTGTTGCCATCGATTATTTGACAAAGTGGGTTGAGACTGCATCATATGCCAATATGACTAGGAATGTCATGATCAAATTTGTCAAAAGAGAGTTAATTTGTCGTTATGGGTTGCCGAGTGAGATTATCACTGATAATGCGACCAACTTGAACAACAAGATGATGAAGGAGATGTACGAAGACTTCAAGATAAAGCATCACAATTCCTCCCCGTACTGTCCAAAGATGAACGGAGCACTCGAGACCGCTAATAAAAATATTAAAAATATGGTTGTGACGTATAAGGATTTCCATGAGATGTTACCTTTTGCTTTGCATGGCTACCGTACCTCTATTCGCACCTCGACAGGGGCAACTCCGTATTCTTTAGTATATGGGATGGAGGCAGTACTCCCGATTGAAGTAGAGATCCCCTCATTAAGGGTATTGAGAGAGGCAGAATTGGAAGAAGCTGAGTGGGTCCAAGATCGACTCGACCAATTGAACCTCATTGAAAAGAAGAGATTAGCAGCATTGTGTCATGGCCAATTGTACCGGAAAACGTTGATGAGATCTTACAAGAAGAAAGTATGCCCCCGATAGTTTCGGGAAGGTGATCTAGTGCTCAAAAAGATCCTACCAATCCAAAAGGGTCACAGAGGGAAGTGGACTCCGAACTATGAAGGACCTTATGTTGTGAAGAAAGCCTTCTCTGGAGGAGCTTTAATTCTCACCAGGATGGATGGGGAAGATTTAACACTCCCTGTAAACTCAGACGCAGACAAAAATTACTATGCCTGAACGCACTTCCAAAAAAAGGAAAAAAGAAAAAATAAGAAAGAAAGAAAGAAAGAAAAGAAAAAGAAAAAGAAAAAGAAAAAGAAAAGAAAAGGCTCGCTAGACTGAAAATCTGAAAGGACGGTGAAGGCAAAAGTTAGAGCAACCCGATAGATTGAAAACCTGAAAAGGCAGGCTAGGTAAAAGTTAGGGTTAAAAAGAAAAATATAACAATGGAAGTGTCATCAAGACGGTGAATTGGGACAATTAGTGGGCTAGATGAATGAAGACTGGGGCAGATAGCATTCTCGGATGTTGATTAATGAGCAGTCGAGATGGTATGAGGGATACTAACACTAGTCATGGAAAGAAATGTCACTTGAGGAGATGTGATTCCACTCCACAACCTTTTTGCAATTCCATACTCCATTGTAATATCTGCTTTGTACATCTTTTCAGTCCAAATATAATGGCATTGACTTCCTTTTATTTTATTTTGCTACCCTTGTCCATTTCTCTTAACTTTTGTCAATTGTGTGGGTGCATTCATCTTGATAAGTATATACTGAAATGTGAAACATGTATTGATGTCTTCAAAAGCATTTAGAATTTCTTTGAAAGTCTCAAAAGGCCGTAAAGGACAAGATGGTCTCCCAACAAAGGGTATCGTGGTCTACTGACAAGAGCCATTATAGAAGGGAAAGAACAATAAAATCAACCATTGGGACAATCATTGCAAAGGAAGCATACCCTTTGAAAAGTGCTTGACCTTATTCTCCATGAAGATATGACTTGTTTTAGTCATCTCAGAGCTTGTCTGTGATCAACGCTTTAAGGGGTCGAGGATGATAACGATAAAAAAAAAACAACCAAAATGAAAAAAAAGAAATATTAATGTATTACAGGCTTTCCTTGTGTTGCATTGAAATCATCTGCGGTTTTCATCAAGCATATATGACATTTTTGGCATCATGCTTTATCTCATTGCATTGCAATTGTTTATCTTTTGTGAGCACAAAGCCCCGTAAATTCATAGACATCATAAGTTTTTACCTTTCCTTGCAAGCTTCAGCGGATAACCGACTCCACGAGCTTTTAACCTTTCTTCAGCGAATAGCCGACTCCTCAAGCTTTCTATCTTTTTCGTCAAGCTTCGGCGGGTACCAGACCCCGTAAGCTCTTTTTCCTTTCAAGCTGCGGCGGGTACCAAACCCCAAGCCCTTTTTGTTTTCAAGCTTTGGTGGTTACCACACCATGAAAGCTCGTTTTGTTTTCAAGATGAAACTCCGCAAGCATTTTAATTTTATTTTAAAGCTTCAGCGGATACCCGACTCCTCAAGATTTTTATCTTTCTTTTCAAGCTTCAGCGGATACCCAACTCCGCAAGCTATTTACCTTTTCTATCATGCTTCGGCGGGTACCATACCCCGTAAACCCGTTTATCTTTTCAAGCTTCAGTGGACAACCGACTCCGCAAGATTTTTACCTTTCTTGTCAAGCTTCAACGGATACCCGACTCCGCAATATTTTTTACCTTTTTTTTGTTAAGCTTCAGCGGATACCCGACTTCGTAAGCTTTTTCCATTTTTGTCAAGCTTCGGCTAATAACCAACTCCGCAAGCTTTTTACCTTTCTTGTCAAGCTTCAGTGGATAACCGACTCCACCTGCTTTTTTACTTTTCCTTTCAAGCTTTAGCGGATAGCTGACTCCGCAAACTTTTAACCTTTTGTTTCCAAGCTTCAGCGGATAATTGACTCTGCAAGCTTTCTATCTTTTCTTTCAAGCTTCAGCGGATAACCAACTCCGTAAGCTTTTAACCTTTTGTTTTCAAGCTTCAGCGGATAATCGACTTCGCAAGCTTTCTATCTTTTCTTTCAAGATTCAGCGGATAACCGACGTAAGCTTTTAACCTTTTGTTTTCAAGTTTCAGCAGATAATCGACTCCGCAAGCTTTCTATCTTTTCTTTCAAGCTTCAGCGGATAACCGACTATGTAAGCTTTTAACCTTTTCCGTCACGCTTCAGCGAATAATCGACTCCTCTAGCTTTCTATCTTTTGTCAAGCTTTAGCGGGTACCTGTTACGATTTCTAGGCAAGTATACCTAGTTGTAAAAGTAATACAGTGATGAGACCGGATATCGTCCTCAGGGATCAGTTGCCAATTACCAATTCACAAGTTAGGCAACTATCTAGACTAAACTATGGTATGAAGAGAGATCAAAACATAAAACAACAAAAGCGATAAAATATTTTTGGTCTTTTAGGAATTTTATCAAACACTTGGAATGCGAACAGAGATGTGGATAATATTGTCAGGGTTAGACTACACTAATCCTCCCTTAATTGCAATGAAATGGTTACCAACACAAGTCCTAATTCAATTATGACAATCAAGCCTTTTGAAATACTCAAACCCTAATGTCTTAGGTGGAATGAGCCTAAAATCCCAAATTAAACCCTAATGTCTTAGGTGGATTAACCTGAGATTTTGCATAAAGAGCCAAGACTTATAAGATTGCAAGCACCCCAAGACCTATTTCTAGATTCATGAACTACTTGGCATTTGATTCGTGAGCATGCCTTAACATCAATTTTTCAATTGTCTATCAAAGCAACAGAACATTCCATGGGTGATCAAGCCAAGAAAAGCATTAAGTGTAGAATCAAATACTCATAAAGAATTAGAAACTTGCATTAAAACCAAATCAAGGGACAACCAAGTTCAGAAAAGCAAACATCTAACCCAAACAACAAGGGGATTTAGTTACTCATGATAAAAGAAACTACAAAAGAGAAAGAGAGCATAGATGAAGAAAACTCCATGAAGAATCCCCCAATCTTCTTCCAGTCCCAGAGCAGGGAAAACATCCCTTTCTAGGGTTAGAATCACCCCCAGCCGTCAGCTTTCAAGTGCAGATCCTTTCTAGGGTAAAAGTCCGATGCCCTATTTATAGATGAAAGAAGTCTGGATCTAAATAGTGCGTGTCACGGCCGTGATGGCCATCACGGCCAGGCCGTGACGGGTTCTACCAAGGGCGCTTCTTCACTTTTTTGTCTGTCACAGGTGATCACCATCACGGCTTGGCCATGATCAATTCTGTCCATAGGAGCTGGCCTGTCACGGTTGTGATGCTCTCTGATCTTCAGGGTCTTCTCATCATGCCCGTGATGGATATCACGGCTGGGCCGTGATCCTTTTCTGGTCTTCATGGCTGGCTCATCACGGCCGTGATAACTATCACTGCTAGGGCGTGATGGCTTATGCTCTATTGTCCTTCCATTTTTGCTCTTCCTTCCCTTTTAAACTGAAAATGTAAAATAGCATTAAATGCTTTATTTGACTCAAAATTAACTAACATATCCTAAAAACTACTTAAGAGACTCAAAGCGTTGCTTGAGGACAATTAAATCCAAATTTGGGCGAAAACGAGATTAAACTCGAATAATTAGCACAAAAATCATGGTCTTACTAGTTATAAAACTAGATGAGCCAGAGGCTTATCAAAATACCCCAGACTTAAACTTTGCTTGTCCCCAAGCAAACTAAAACTCAAAAAGACTCAAAACTTGGCAAGCTTAAAGGATTCAATCAATTTCGCACAAATTCCATGCAATTTTATCAACACAATTTTTCTTCAATGTTTTCCCCCTTTTTTCATCAATGTAATCCCCACATTCATTTACTTCAAACAAAGAGAATTTCATCATTCATGCAATACTCAAGCTAAGCAAGGAATCCAAGTTACACACAAAAGGGAGATCACCAATTTCAAACATTTGCCTTCCTCACAAGGGCATTTAATAATTTACTCGTTCGCTCAATTTGTCTAGGCTATCAACTTTCACTCAATTTCACGTTTCAAGAGCACTTTCCATGAATTTGATTTTCATCTCAAACAAAATTCCCACGAAAACATGCATGCAACATCAAAAGGTCTTTTAAAGGTTGTAATGGGGCCTGGCTAAAGGTAGGATATTCAAAGGTACTAGGCTTAAGTCCCTAGGAACTAAGAGAGCATGAACATTTTGACACATTGAATTTCCACTCATTCCTTTTTCTTCTAATTTTTTTTTCTTTTTCTTTTTACTTTGGGTGACTACAGCCTCTTTCTTTTAATACCTTTTTTGACATTTTTGTACCTTTCTTCTTTTTCTTTTTGCCTTTGGCTCCAACCTCTATTTTTCTTTTTCTCAATCCAAAACAACATATCATATCCTTGTAGCCACCCCAAACCTAGTTTCCTTCAACCCTTGTCTTGCTAAGCATCCATGCTCTCCTAATCCTAAGATTGGGTTAACATGGTTTTTCCGGATTTTTTGGCTTATAACTTAAGGTCATCAAGGAACAATAGGCTTATTAGGCTCAATGTGGCTAACTAGGGAGCATGCATTAGGGATGGTTCTTTTTAGGCCAAGTAGCTATTTCAAAGAAAATTGCCTAAATCATTTGATGCAACCATATAAACATGCAAACCATGAAGAGATTCAAGCAAATCCGGGAAAGTGCAACTTAAAAGTGATTCACACAATTAAAAACAATGTTGGAGGCTCAAATTCCTCACCTGGACATTTTTCGCAAATTGTTTGACCGAGATACAATCCCTAATGTGTGCATCCTTTCACCCCAAGCTTATCATAAAGTATGCAAGCACAATAAAATTTCTCAAAGTTCAATTTTCAATTTTTCACATGGGGATCAATTTTCAATTTTCAAAACCTAGGGGGAAATCATCAACATATATCATGCAATCCATTTATGCTAAATTCAATTAAATTCCTTCAAGCTTACCAACACAAGACTCACACGCAAATGACTCAAGTGAGGAAAAATAATTAAAAAGAGAAAATGAAGATAACTAAAGAGAAAGGTTAAGAAAACTCATTGAGAAGCTTCTGCCTGGATCCCATTGCTTGTAGCATAAGGGCCAAGTGATAGACAGAGAATGGAAGCTTATTCCAGGGTCCCATAACTTGCAGCATTGATGTGAAAGTGAGTGCTCGAAAGTCATGGTGACTTCTCCAAATGCGACGAACTTCTCAATCTTTCCTGGGTCAAAGATGACCTATTTATCAACAGAGTCTTCCCAACACAAATGGGGTTCAACCTCTTGGATTGGCCATAGTGCCTTCATATTCAAAGATGCAAAATCCAGTTTCTCATGCAGAGGCTTGAAATCCATCGTTGGTTGCTTCACAGTGGGAGGTGGCAAACAAGTAGAGAGGATCACTGGTGCTGCTTTGACTTCTGCACAATCTTCACTCGCTGCATTGTCAAATCCATCACCTTCCATATATGCAACAATCTCAGCACAAACCACACAAGTATTTCTCTTGTCACAATCAACACATGCATAGGAACCAATAGAATCATCTAATTCCAAAAGTTCTTCATCATCCTCTAGCATGGTGAAATAGACGTCCTCCAAATGCCTCTTCCTTTCAATCTCTTTAGTCAAGGGTTCAATGGGAGATGGTGCAACTATGTTCTCCAAAACATTGGTCTTCGCTTCTCAATTCGGTTGCTCCCCTCTCTTCATCTTCCTTTTCATTCGTTATTGCATCATCTTCATCATCATCCATCAAGTTCCCATTTGACCTTTCGGATAGTTGGTTAGAGATTTTCTCAATACGTTCCCCGAGACTTCGAATGGTAGATTCTCGATTTCTTAAACTTTCCATTGTTGTTGCCATGAAGTTCTCCAAAACAACCTCCAAGTGAGACCGACCATCCGGAATAGGTTGCTCAAAATTTACTGTGTTTGTGGATGTGAAGTTCTCCCAAGCAACTTCCATGGGTGATGGCTTATCATACCATCGAGAAGGTTGTGGTTGATATGAAGGTGCGGAAGATTCCCAAAGTTCCTCTTGATCAATCCAAGCATTGTTTGGAGGATTCCCCCGCCATGGAGTGTAAGTGTTGGGATATTGATTTCCCCATTCAGAATATCCTACAACTGGTGGAGGAGAGACTTGTGCCCTTGACAACACATTTCTCACTTGTTGGATGTTTATGGCTAATTGTAGCATATCTGCCCGCAGCTGCAACTCAGATATCTCAATTTCTTCATCAGATGGATGATAATAATTGTAGTCCATAATCCTGTAAATTCACAATCTACCTCATAGACAATTAAAGACCGAGATTGAAGAAGCACAAATTCAAAATCGCAACAAGTTAATTAAAACAAAACTAACAAAAAAAGGCTATCAAATATATACAAAGATGAAGGAAATAAAGCTGAATTTTTTTTTTGGTCTAAATTAGGTGCTTCCCTTGTTACTTATGATATTGGAAACACTATTCCCCGGCAACGGCGCCAAAAACTTGTTACGATTTCTAGGCAAGTATACCTAGTCATACAAGTAATACGGTGATGAGACCGGATATCGTCCTCAGGGATCAGTTTCCAATTACCAATTCACAAGTTAAGCAACTATCTAGACTAAACTATGGTATGAAGAGAGATCAAAACATAAAACAACAAAAGCGATAAAATATTTTTGGTCTTTTGGGAATTTTATCAAACACTTGGAATGAGAACAGAGATGTGGATAATATTGTCAGGGTTAGACTACACTAATCCTCACTTAATTGCAATGAAATGGTTACCAACACAAGTCCTTATTCAATTATGACAATCAAGCCTTTTGAAATACTCAAACCCTAATGTCTTAGGTGGAATGAGCCTAAAATCCCAAATTAAACCCTAATGTCTTTGGTGGATTAACCTGAGATTTTGCATAAAGAGCCAAGACTTATAAGATTGCAAGCACCCCAAGACCTATTTCTAGATTCATGAACTACTTGGCATTTGATTCGTGAGCATGCCTTAACATCAATTTTTCAATTGTCTATCAAAGCAACAGAACATTCCATGGGTGATCAAGCCAAGAAAAGCATTAAGCGTAGAATCAAATACTCATAAAGAATTAGAAACTTGCATTAAAACCAAATCAAGGGACAACCAAGTTCAGAAAAGCAAACATCTAACCCCAACAACAAGGGGATTTAGCTACTCATGATAAAAGAAACTACAAAAGAGAAAGAGAGAAGAGATGAAGAAAACTCCATGAAGAATCCCCCAATCTTCTTCCAGTCCCAGAGCAGGGAAAACATCCCTTTCTAGGGTTAGAATCACCCCCAGCCGTCAGCCTTCAAGTGCAGATCCTCTCTAGGGTAAAAGTCCGATGCCCTATTTATATATGAAAGAAGTCTGAATCTAAATAGTGCGCGTCACGGCTGTGATGGCCATCACGACCAGGCCGTGACGGGTTCTGCCAAGGGCGCTTATTCACTTTTTTGTCTGTCACGGCCGTGATCACCATCACGGCTTGGCCGTGATCAATTCTGTCCATAGGAGCTGGCCTGTCACGGCCGTGACCTCTATCACGGCTAGGCCGTGATGCTCTCTGATCTTCAGGGTCTTCTCATCACGCCCGTGATGGATATCACGGCTGGACCGTGATCCTTTCTGATCTTCATGGCTGGCTCATCACGGCCGTGATAACTATCACTGCTAGGGCGTGATGGCTTCTGCTCTATTGTCCTTCCCTTTTTGCTTTTCCTTCCCTTTTAACCTGAAAATGTAAAATAGCATTAAATGTTTTATTTGACTCAAAATTAACTAACATATCCTAAAAACTACTTAAGAGACTTAAAGCGTTGCTTGAGGACAATTAAATCCAAATTTGGGCGAAAACGAGATTAAACTCGAATAATTAGCATAAAAACCATGGTCTTACTAGTTATAAAACTAGATGAGCCAAAGGCTAATCAGTACCATACCCCGTAAGTTCTTTCCCTTTCCAGCTTGAGCGACTCCGCAGGCTTTTAACCTTTTTGTTTTCAAGCTTCGGCGGATACCCGACTCCGCAAGCTTTTTACCTTTCCTTTCAAGCTTCAACGGATAATCGACTCCGCAAGCTTTTAACCTTTTGTTTTCACGCTTCAGCGGATAACCGACTCCGTAAGCTTTTAATCTTTCTTTTCAAGCTTCAGCGGATAATCGACTCCGCAAGCTTTCTATCTTGTCTGTCAAGCTTCGGCGGATACCGTACCCCGTAAGTTCTTTTTATATTTTTGTTCGAGCTTCCGACGGGCAATCCACCCTGTAAGCTCATTTTATCTTTCAGTTTGAGCTCCTAACGGGCAATCTACCCCGTAGGCTCCTTATAGGAATCGCTCTGAACTCATAGATCCTATGCTTGTTAGCGTACCCCGGACAAAATTGGAGTTTATGTATTTACTTATTTCTTATAATGATAATAGGTTAACTACGGTTATACCTACCATCTAATAAGAAACAAGTAAAGAGGGGCATCTGTATACATATAATTTTGTCCGGGTATTTCTTTTTTAATTAATATTTTCAAAAAAAAATTAAAAAAATAAATAATAAACAAAAAAATATATAAAAATGCAAAAAAAAAAAACTAAAAATATTTTTATTCTTGACCCGTTACATCATCAAATGGAGCCCATTTTCGTTTTTGTTCCAAGTTATCTTTTGGGCCCATTATCCAAGCCCAAGTAAAAAATTTGTTTTTTTATTATTAATCTGATTTGTTATTAAAATAAAATAAATAATAATAAAAAGTAAAAAAATTGAAAAATGGCCAGCTTTCACTTTGCTCTTTCAAATATGGATCAGATATTGTTTTCTTGGTCCCTCTTTGTTTTCTTTTGCTTTTTTTCTAAAAATGGTGGTGTACTACCCCTGCACCATTGCAACCAAGCAAGGTGGTGGAGCAAAGGCCGATATGCTCCCCACAAAATGTACCACCCTCTGCATTTTTTGTCTACACCTCAAAGCACGGCAATAACAAATTTGGCACCATCTTCCCTGTTGTTACTATAAAGAAGCAACTTGTGGAGAAAAGGAGGGGGGAGACGTTCTTGATTTCATTAGGAGCAAAAAAAAAAACAGTAAGAATATACACTGAAAGCCCTTTCCTTTATTCTCCTTCATCTTTTGCCTGAGTATCTCACTTCATTTTCATCAAAATCCATCTTTACCATTATGTTTCCTCTTTCAAAAACAAAAAAAAAAAAAAAGGACCAAAAGAGCAACAGATAATGACAATACAATTTTGAGGAAGAAGAACCGCCCCAACTCAGTCTCGAACTGCCGCCATCGCCGCCATAGCCCACACCAGACTCACGAGCATTGCCATGCAGTTCCATCATGACCAGAACCAGATCCCAACACCGCACCTCGACGCCGTTGTCTCGCCCCGAAGTCCCTCACGTTTCAGATTAGAAACTGAGTCTCCGTCGCGGCTCACCGCCACCTCTGCGTCACTTCTCTCCCCTCCACCTAGAACACTGCCGCCTCACTGTCCGGTCAGATCCGCCATGAACGCCGTCACTGCTCCGACCCACTCCGCCATGTCACAACAGACGCGATTCAGATCTGCATCTTCGTCGCATCGTTCCTCCTTCCGCCATCACCCCACCTCAGCCACCACAAGCTCGTCCCTAAATACGTAGATCCACCCAAGCCACGCCATCTCGCATCGAACCTGGACCCATCGTACTCACCACCGTGCTGGTCACCCTCGCCGCCACGTTGCTTGCAGTCGCTGCCGTCTGATTCATCCTGTTCAGCCACCACTGCTTCCTTCTGTTTGTGGGTATCGTGAGAAGCTAAATTTTTTAGTGTGCTCTCCCTTTTTGTTTTGTTATTTTTGGTTTATTATATTATGTGATTTGTTGGTTTATTTTTGTTTGGGCTTTAACTGGTTGGCCTTCTGATTGGGGGGTGTGGGTGTGTTTTTATTGTTATATTTTGCTTTTGGTTTGTTTATTGGGCTTAGCATAAAAATTAAAAAGAGTAACATGTATCTAAGAAAGAAATCCCTTTTTTTCAAAAAAAATTATTTGCAAAAAAATCAAATATTTTTCTATTTTCTTGGGTCAGATTGTTCTTGGGCTTGAATTAGATAGTATAGTTCATTTTCAAGAAAATCCTTAAAAAAAATCTTTTCTAAAAAAAAGGAAAAAGAAAAATCATTTAAAAAATAAAAAATTCAAAAAAATAAAAAATCTTTTCTCCAAAAAAAATTAAAATCAACCAACCAATCAAGCATTTTCTAAAGAACTACGTGGCTTTGGGTTTCCCATCGCACCCGGGAATACGTAGGAGCAAGATAAATCATCTTGTCAAGTCAAAACTATTTTTTTTTCCATATTTTTGTTTCTCCTTTTATTTGTGAATAACTAATTAAAATATTTAAATTTATATTATTTAGGGATGTCCTATGGACTCGGGTGTCATATTCAATCCCTTAGATTTGAGGTTGCTCGGTGGACTTATGTTCCATGTTCAACCTCATTTAGGTTTTATCAACAATAATTTTTAAAATACAAAACCAATAAATAATTACAAAATCTTAATAAATAAAAATAATTCTTTCTTGTAAATAATTTTTGGGGTAAAATAAATATTTAAAAGGTTATTAAAATATTTTGCACAATTAACTTGAGGTACCGTTTTTTAAACGGGTGATGTAGGGTGCTAACACCTTCCCTACTTGTAACCGACACCCGGACTCAAATCTCTCTTTTTAAAAAAAAACACCTGTCTACCTTAAAATAAATGGTTTTTCCAATGTTTTTCCCAAATAAAATATTTGTGGTGACTGCTCTGTTTTAATTTCTTTTTCGTGGCGCCCGGACGGGACGGTTGCAACATAAGGCTTTTTTGAAAATCTGTTAAGAAACACAATTCAACCCCCTTCTTGTGTTTCCCAATGTCAACTTCAGAAATATGTGATATAGTAAAAAAGTTTCTCTATAATAACTATTTTAAAAGTCACGGTCACACATAAGTTAATTTATGATTGGTTAATAATATAAAAAAAATTTATCCCAGAAAATATATCAAGACAAGATTAAACCTTTATTACAGTTCATAAAAAAAATCCCTTATTAAAATATAATTATGAATAAAAGAAATTTCTTTTAATATAAAAAATATTATTTATTACTTTCTTATATTCATCTAAATATTGGCTATCCTAATTTTTCCATTTAATTATTTTTCTTTGCAGAACGTCGAATTTTTTTTATTTTAAAAAGTTGTAAATTAATTTCATATCTTTCTCAATGATTTCAATAGAAATTATCTCAATTATTTGGTATATTACATACTTATTTCATTTTATAGTATATAATTTAAGTGTATATATGTCATTTAACATTTTCATTTTTCATATCTTAATTATGCATGGTGAAAAGTTTAATTTTTTTATATTTATATTTAAATATATTTTGATATCTTCGGATCAATTGTTATTATTACTAAATCTTATTATCATTAATTTGTTTTCATAATTTGAAATCACACATGATTTCAAAATATCCCATATAAAAAGTTTGAATAAATTGATTCATTCTTTTACATAGATGCTACTCCCATAAAGAGGATGATTGATCATTATCCTGACCAATTTACTGTATATATGCAATTGAATTAGAAGCACAAATTCCTCTTCTAAGGATCACACATGATTTTAAATTGTTTTTTTAATCAATATATTTTAAGTTGTTATACGCTTAAAATTATTTTTTATTCATGTATACAAAAAAATAATAAGTTTTATTCACATGCGATGAATTATTTTTAATCCTTTTCTTTTTTATACAAAATATGAATGGTTTATATCTTATGGATCTTTATTATTAAAAGAGATAGATACTACACTTTTTAATCTATTTATTTATAATCCTTCAAAAAAATCCATTTTTTTTGGGACAAAAAAATCTATTTATTTATTATCTGCATCTTTTTGCTCTTAAAATTTATGGTACAGTTTACTAATATATATTTGGCTATTAGAGGCGGGACTTTGTATAATCTAAATTATAATTATAATATAATATTATTTAATTATTTATTTTTTGACAAAATTTATTTAATTTTTTTGGTTACAATATTATTTAATTATTTATTTTTTATTTATCTTATACAAGAATCAATATATGCATTTTTGTATAATCTAATTTATTTATAAACTTTATAATTTTTATATAAACATTTTAAAAATTAAATATAAAAAATCAAGTAGTTTAAAATTATAACATATATTGTGACACCCTAACTCGGGTCATCACATTTCTACCCGTTTACGAAAATAAAATTTAATTTGCTGGTTGCTTTCGGAAAATAATGTTTTCTCAACGTTCAAAATATGGTGATAAATTTTTTTTTCTTCTTAATCCTCAAGACAACAACAACGAAATCAAACCACACATAATTACATACTGTATATAAGTTATACAACTATACTGCCTATGTTTTAACATCTAGATCATTATCAGTTTAGTGACTTTCAAAACATAACATAACTCAATAGGACCTAAGCTGGTCGTAACTAATTGACACTACCAACAACCTGAGCAGCACATCATGTCTCGAACTAGATAGCCTTCTCCTTTTGTAGAGATCTCATCCCTTGTGCGGCTCTGATATGTTTGTAAGGGTGAGACACCAATATATGGATTTAACAAAATAACAAAATGGTCACACAAAAGAAGACACATATACATATACATAAACATTTCAACATAAGCAATCCACCTTATAACATAAATTTTATCAATGGGTTCCACACCCCAAACATCAATGTTGGAAAACTATGCATGAACACTTCAATTCATCATCTAAACATTCACACTTAATCTCCGGAGATCCCCAACATCATTTCAAAATGAGCTGATCAAGCTCGATTGCCAACAGAGGCACGTCGATTTTTACCAACAGAGGCACGTCGATTTTACCATAGCCCACTGTCCAGAACAGTGAGAACGTCGATTTATGGATTTATTTTCATTGCACGTCGATTGCCCAAGGCGTAATGAATTTCATTATACGTCGATTGCCTAAAGGCGCAATGAATACGTCGATTACATGAATATCATAAAGATACCATGATTAACAAATACGTCGAGACATGAATATCACCAAGATATCATGATTAACCTCGTAGGCACGTCTACCAAAATGCATGCAAGAAAAACACTTTGTTCTCGTCATTTTCTTTGTGTTCAATCTTTATTTGTCAAAGCTCTCAAAAGCTTATGACCCATCATCGTTTTAAACATCTTTACAACTTTTATTAATAACACAGGACCTCATAGCCCGAGTGCTCAATCACGAAGCCCTTAGACCTTGCAATCAGTCTTAGGTTCATGGTGATAGAAAACATCATAAATCTTTTACCGTTGATTATTACGTCGTAAAGTAGACACACCGTCTACCTACTAGACACCAAGTCTATAACATCATAAGAACACTAGTACCCCGACGTCTCGGTTACTAAGTTCCACATCGTTGTTCACGTCGTTCTTGTCTGTGAAAAACAAATCCAAAATAGGATAACGTCTTAAGAACACTAGTACCCCGACATCTCGGTTACTAAGTTCCACACCACTTTCAACACGTTTGAATTTATTTTTAGTTCTTTAGAAATTCCTTTCAAATTGTAAATTAATAAAATCCTTAAATAATAAAACTTAGTTTTTCACAAACCAATGAGTCTCTTGAGGATTTAACTTCTTCAAAATATGCACTGCCGTTTCAAAATACTCGCCGTCTACACTTTTCCAAATTTGCTGTCAAATATTAGTTTTAAGACTTTTAAGCCAAAAACTTAACTTTTCCCACTTAATTAATTTTCTAAAATCGTGATTAACTTATTTTCACCAATTACTTTTATAAAATAATATTTTGTAATATTCCGGGTTTCTTACGTAAAAATTAGCAGTGTTAAAATATTTTCACGGTTTCACGCTCATTGTGACTCATAATTCACTTCTTCAGAAATAAATTATTAAAATAATAATATTTCTCAAAACTCCTTATTTTTCCCAAAATAAAATTTCCTTTAATATCATATATCAACATCTTACCGTTAAAACATTGAATATAATTTGCGTAGCTTCTTAAAGCTTTTATCCGATTAACTTTAATTGAGCACTGACCACTGTCAGGCTTCTCACACATCAACCAACAGTTATATCACAGATATTCCCCAGGCAGATCATGCATCATAGCAGAATAATATACAATTGCAAATAATTAAATAAATTAAACACAACTCCACACCAATACACAGATAAGCCACACCACGTAAACAACAAAACCAATAACCACAACAACATATAAATCATATAAACCACACCACAAGCAAATAGTTATTAAGAAAAATCCCTCAGGTAAGCTCCCCTTACCTCTTGAAGACTCCTTGATGAACTTACAGATTCCTTCGAAATTTCAGTTACCTCGTAAACGTCGTACTCAACTAACCTTCAACCATTACAACCAAATAGTTACAACTCAAGAAACTAAAACATTCTAAACCCTAATACATAGTCACGGCCTCTAGGGTTTTTGAATGACTAAAACTTCTAATCATGATTAAGTTATGGATTAATGATCCTTGATTAACCTAAATCATAGATTAGTGACTAAATAACTAAGTTTAAAACTCAACACTTTCTAACTCTTTTATACATAGATTCGGCCTCACTAGGTTCATAGAGCTAGGGTTCTTAGTTTAACAAATCAACTTGGATTCATAAAGCATACATACTAAGAGATTGATTTCTAAGATCATTTATGAAAACCATGAACAAAACTCAACAAAACTCACCCACTTAGGGTTCGACCAACATAAATATTTTTGAGTAAAATATTCATTTTAAGAGACTAACATGGAATAGAGTGTGTAGTCATACATGCCATATAGAATACATGATCATACATGAAAACACATGAACAAAACTCTACCAACCCTAAGGTGATAGATTCGGCCAAGGCTAGGTTTTCAAGAAAGAAATTTTTGATTACATCATGCTCTTGGATTTAGATAATATGCATGATATCTAGAAGATAGAAAGTGGTTTCATCCTCATTAGATTTTTCTAGAATTTATTATGACTTTTCAAAGTTCTAGGGTTAGAAACTTTAAAGTGATAAACAACTATGATAAAAGCCTTGAATCAAGAAACTTGCTAAAGAACATAGACATGATTAAGAATGAATATTAGGATTTAACTCTTGAAAATCAATGACAAAGGAAATCCAAGAACTTGCTTTACAACTTAGAACTAAGGAACTTGTAAACTTTAGAGTTTTGGAAGCAAATGACAAAAGAAACTAAATGAAAGGTGAGAGTAGGGTATTTATAGTGAGAGTGGCATCCTATTAGGAAGACTCTAGATGATGGTGAGTTGTCATGTTAAAGGATCAAAATGAAATTAAGTTCTAAGGACCAAATTGCAAAGATTCCAATAGTTGAAGGACTAGTTTGCAATTTATCAATAAAGTGTCATGATGATGATTTGGCCACATTAAATGCTAGTTTATCTTGACTTTGTTGGCTGAATTTATGAGTCAAAGATAGGTTAGGATGATTCATGCATTTAAGAAGAATCAAGAACATTGTGGAAAAATCAAGGATAATGTAGGATAATGTAGAAACTTGTGGAAAACTCTAGAATCATCATGATGCATTCAACAACAATGAGGCAGCCACAAATCCTCATGGGCTTGCGCATGGGCTGGGTTAATTTGGGCTTGGGTTCATTCTTGTGGGGCCCACTTGAAAATTTAAGCATTAAGCTTAAGATAGGAAACTTAAGGAAACTTAAATGGCTTTATGAACTCAAACTATGAACTAGAAAAGTTTGGGCTTCTAAGCCACGACCATTTAAGATTAGAAACAAGGATTCTAGCCCAATTCACTTGGAAAAACTTAAAAAAACTAATTTAAGGACAAAAGGGTAATTTACAGAAAGTTCAGGGGCTTAAACGTAAAATTTCTAAATTTTCTATTTAACCCTGAAAAACCTTCTAGACTTAAAACTATGATTCATCCCCTTGAATCATCCCAAAATCCTAAGATAAACCCTCTATCTACTCTTAGAAACTCTAATTTTCCTTCCGTCGTCTACCCGATTACGCTTTCCGCCCGTAATACGTAAATTATTTTATGTTTTCTTAAAAAATTCTAAAAATACAGAATTGTAGAAAATAAAATACTAAACTTAAGTCTTTCGTTCACGAATTAAAATTAGGTCTTTTGAGCAGTATTATTATACTGTCAATGGAATTCACGGGCCGGGTTTCGCCTGACTTTCCAACCTAAATTTTAATCGTAGCTTCCTACATTCAAGTAGGACTGAGTGGTAAACTCCGTTTATTTAAAATAGTTTTCTAAGTCTCAGATAAAAATATAAACATAATTATATAAATTTCTGATATTAGAAAACAGCGAAAAGTCGGGGTGTTACATATATTCCATATGTATATCACGTTAAATTATTTTTTTCGCATACATGTAAAAATATTTAATGAATAAATAAGAATTAGATTAATATTAAATTTTTTATAAAAGAAAAAATGTGCATTGCGCATGCTATTACCTATGTTTTTAGGTCAAGTACAAGTTGTTTCTTCTTGCCAGTAACCCAAATCAATAATTTATATGAGCGATACCAGTAAAAAGATAAGCAATCTTTGCCTCCGTAATCAATAGTCAATTGTCTATGTATCATAAACTACCATCTTTTACGAATCCTTCTTAAATAAAGATATTTTGGGATCATATCTCCCTCATAACCATGATTCTAGTTATTTATAAATTGTATCTCGTCAGATACAACTTGATTTACAAGTAAGTGTGCTCTATAAATAAAGGGCCAAGTCACTCAGTTATGTATGAATCACCACGAGAGGCGAAATCAAGTACACACCTCTAATTTCGTCCCTCGTCAAGTTGCTCCATCATGTGGGATTGGCAGTGTGATCAGTGTGGTGAAACATTCTTGACTAAGCGTGGTTTAACTAACCATAAGGCATCCTTTAACCATGTGGTTTATCATACACCAAACAATGTGATGGTGTATCGGCTCCCAAATGATCCTCAACCCCCAAATGCTCGTCCAGGTCATGCTCCTCTACACCCAAATTCTCCTCCTCCTGCCAATGCTCCTCCTCCAAACACCCAACCTCCAAACGCACGTTAAAGTTCGTCCTATGGAAGAAGAGCAGGGAAGAGATATTAATATGAAGTAATCAAGAATTCTTATGTTATATTTTGGAATATGTTTGTCAGTGACATTTGAATTTTTTATTTTATCTATTTTTTTGGTATAATATTTTACCTATATATTATTACTTGACAAGGTTGAATGCCCTTGTTAACTTTCCTTGTTCTAAATAATTTTGAATTTATTATTCAATAAAAAATTATTGAGAGTTTTTATTAAATCATATACCTTGGATACATTCATCCTTGCATGCTTAAATTCATTGTGAAACACGTATTAAAAAGTTGCATGTGATGCGTGACCCGGAAATTTAATGGATTAAATAATTTAAATGAAATCAATTATAATGTTGAAATCAATTATAATTTAAATGAAATACATGCATGATTTCATATTATGGAAATAAATGAATGATAATTAAATTAGTAATAATAGCAATTTATTAGTAGATCAGAAAAAGCAATAAAATATAAATATAAAAAATTAGGTCTAAGTTTTTTTTCCCGTCATGCATGATTAGTGTATAATAAATAAATAAAATATTAAATGAAAATATATTTAAATGAATAGTATCAAATGGAAATATCAAATATGTGATATAGTAAAAAGGTTTGACTATAGTAACTATTTTAAAAGTCACGGTCACACATAGATGATTTATGATTGGTTAAAAGTATAAACATTACTGTACCAAAAAAAAGTATTAACATCTGTACTCTTGACAATATATCAAGATTGAACCCTTATTATAATAAAATTATGAATAATAATTTTTTTCTCATAATATAAAGAATTTTTTTGACTAACATGATATAAAAATGTTATTTATTACTTTCTTATATTCTTCTAAATATTGGCTATCCTAATTTTTCCATTTAATTATTTTCCTTTGCAGAACGCCGAATTTTTTTTATTTTAAAAAGTTGTAAATTAGTTTCATATCTTTCTCAATGATTTCAATAGAAATTATCTCAATTATTTGGTATATTACATACTTATTTCATTTTATAGTATATAATTTAAGTGCATATATATCATTTAACATTTTCATTTTTCATATCTTAATTATGCATGGTGAAAAGTTTAATTTTTTTATATTTATATTTAAATATATTTTGATATCTTCGGATTTATTGTTATTATTACTAAATCTTATTATCATTAATTTGTTTTCATAATTTGAAATCACACATGATTTCAAAATATCCCATATAAAAAGTTTGAATAAATTGATTCATTCTTTTACATGGATGCTACTCCCATAAAGAGGATGATTGATCATTATCGTGACCAATTTTGTCACATACCAGTTTTAGAAGCGGGATAATTATTATTAAACTGTTCAATTTATTTTGTACAGTGATAATTATTTGTGTTTGATAATTATAAAATGATATTTTATAATTTAGTTTCAAATTATATTATTTGGCTAAGAGATATTTTAGTAAGAAAATATAATTATTTTGAGATTTATAAAGGGGAGAATTTATTTTATGAAAGTATCAAACTCTAAGATATCACAAATATTTTATTTATTTCAAAAAGCTGATTTTATTAATTTGCTAGTCACACCCCCTATTTTACTATGCACACCCCTCTCCTCTCTTAAATAAATCACGAAGACTCTCCCTCACCCTCACTTTCCATTTTAAAAACTCCCTTCTTCTTCTTCTTCTTCCTCCATCAACTCACACCTCACCGCCACTACTCACCACCCCAGTCGCCACCATCTCTTCCTCTCCTTGTTGGGTAAGTGTTTACCCCTAGTTTCTTCTAGATTCAAGAAAAATCCACAAATCAATTTTGAAACCCTAAATCAAACAAGAAGGACAACATGTGTTGCGTGATTTTTAGAATTAAAGGCAAGTGCACCTCGTCGCAATCAAGTAATACGGTGGTGAGACCGGTTATCGTATCCACAGGGATCGGATGTCAATTACCAATTCGCAAACTCAACAACTATCTAGACTAAACTAAAGTATGAGAGATTAAACAGAAAATAAAGAAATAAAATATTTTTGGTCTTTTGGGAATTTTATTGAACACTTGGTATGCAAACAGAGATGTGGCTAAGATTGTTAGGGTTAGACTACACTAATCCTCCCTTAATTGCAATGAAATGGTTATCAACACAAGTCCTACTTCAATTATGACAATCAAGCCTTTTCTAAAATACTCAAGCCTAATTCCTTAGGTGCATTGAGCCTAAAACCCCAAATTAAACCCTAATTCCTTAGGTGGATTAACCTGTGATTTTGCGTTAAGTCAAGACTTATAAGATTGCAAGCATTCAACACCTATGTCTAGATTCTTGAACCACTTGGCATATGATTCATGAGCATGCCTTAACACCAACCTTCCAGTCATCTATCAAAGCAACATATCATTCCTATGGGTAGCTAATCCAAGGAAAGCATTAAGCACAGAATCACATACTCATAAAGAAATAGAGACTTGCATTAAAACACCAAATCAAATACAAACAAGTTCCGAAAAGCTACATCTAACCCCAACAATGGGGGATTAGTTACTCATATTTAAAGAAAACCAAACCAGGGAAATAGGAGAAAAGGAGAGGAGAGACTCCATGGGAGCTTTCCTTCTTCTTCACAGCAACTCCTCTCAGCAACTCCCCTCTAGGGTCGAAAACCTAGCTCAGCCGCAGCCTCCAAGTCCCCAAGAGCTCTCTCCACCAAAAGCTCTCCAAAACTGCCCTAAAACAGCAACTTATACCAATCAGATATGCGCGCGTTCGCGAGGCGAGACATGTCTCGTGAGGCGAATGTTAAAAATCTGCATTCAGAGAATTGAACTCTCGCGAGGCGAGAGTTTCTTCGCGACGCGAGACCGAAAGGTTTTTATTCAATACGCCCGTGAGGAGCATCAGGGCCTGGGCGTGATGGCTTCTGTTTCCAGACTCGCAAGGCGAGTCATGGGTTTGCGAGGCGAACCAGAAAGGCTTGCATTTCTCCAACAGTCAGCTTTCAGGGTCGCGGGGGGAATCACCAGAATTCTGCTTGGCTCAATTTCTTCTCTTTTCAGGCTCTATTTCATCCAAGCTCCATCAAGGCTAATTTCTGGGAATTTTTCCATTAAATCCTGCAAAACAACACCAAGACACCGCTTCACCCGTTCCAAGGGAAAATCTAACTAAATCAACTAAATAATGCCTAATCTATATGAAAAATACATGCAAAAGTATATAGAAAATATCATGTAAAATCACACTATCAAATCACCCCAAGCTTATTCAATTGCTTGTCCTCAAGCAATCACTAAGGCCAGAAGAATAAACAGAACATGGATATTGAACTAAGAACCCGAGTAAATGATCCAAGCAATAGGCAATCCAAACAATTCAGCAAGAGACAATCAATTCACGTCCAATTAGAGGCTTAGGTTCCTCAGACTCATATTCTCACTGATTTGGGCACTCTTTCTCACATGAAGCTCACCCCAAGCTTGTTCATTTGCTTGGCTCTCTTCCTCACCACTCAAGTGTTAGGGGATAAGACATTTCGCTCAATTTTCCTCAAGGAATGGATCCTACCATAGGCTTGACTATCAACCAAATCTCTACTTTAATAATGAAAACAATTAAGAATCAAGAGGTCTTTATTTTGGTTGTAACGTGGCCATGGGATTAATCGTTAGGTGGGGATAACAAGAAAAGGACATTTCAAAAGGTTACATAAACATCAAGCTTTGCAAACATGACCTTCTAAAATACCTTCTTGTGTTTTCAATGTATTTTTCCACCTTTCTTTTCTTTCTTTTCATTTTTATTTTTCACTTTTTTTTTTCATCCCCTTCTCTATTTTTTTTTCTTTTTTTTTCTTTTCTTTTTCTTTTATTTGGAGAAGGAGAGATTTTTCAACTCAAGAGAATTATTTTTTCTGATTCTTTTCCCAAACTTTTTCAACTACCTTTTTACCCTTTTGTAATACTTTAGAAGGTCCCATCAAACATATTTATCAAAACATTTCAAGGTACCAAGAAAAGCATTTTTTTTCTTTCAGGCTCAAAATTGGGCAACTAAGGGTAGCATTTACACATTCAAAGCTCAGAAGGCCCGAAAAATACCTATTGCCTCAATCATTTTCAAAAATGTTTCCAAAAATTTTTAAGCTTCAAAATGGTTTCAAGTCAAGTTCTAGAGAATAACAAACCAAGAGGAATAACACTCTAACACAAGGAATGGGGTAAAATTTTAGTGAGTACCCCTTTGGCTCAAAATCTCACATTTTAGTTCAGAATCAATGAAAAACAAAAATCTTCAGAACCATATGCTAATTATCAACTATCCAAGATTATCTCAAGCATTCTTCATTTGCAGCCATATCACAAGAATGAAAAAAAATTGGGTTCAACAATTCACTATCACACATTATTGGGCACTTAGTTCTCACAATCGGATACAAAATCTAAGCAAGGGCAATCTAATGTGTGATCATGCAAACTATCATGCAAGACTATATGAATGCAACATGAAAAATGCAAATGCAAAATACCCCTACCCCAAGCTTAAGAATTTACATTGTCCCCAATGTAAACAATCAAGTTGGAGAAAGGAACGGAAAAATAAAATAAGATAAAATGGAACGGCTTACCGAGGCGGTAACAAGTGTTGGCTTACATTCCAGTCAGAAACTGCCTGAGAATTGGGTGCTTTTTCTTGTCTTCTTGCTCTTCCCTCCTTCCTTCCCTGAAATTACTTGGCAATTTTATTAGTAAAAGAAAACTCTTGATCTTCTCAAATTATTCAAGAGTTTAAAATCAAAAAATCAAATCTAACTAAACAAAAAGGAAAAAAGGAAATGGAAATTGGGATGGTGATTGTAGCAGTAAAATAACTTTATTTTCAATTCCACCCAGCCATTGGGTGGAAATTCCATTGACCTTTACAATTATAAACTCACTTCCTCTCGGGTCAAATGGGATTGTCAAGAGGAAGTGTGACAGACAAGTGGGAGGGGCTAACTTACCAATGTCCACACATGCATGCAAGCCAACATATTTATCTAGTGCAGTAAAATCAGATTGCTCAGCATGCATGGTGGAACGAGAGTTTCTTCGCAACGCGAGACCGAAAGGTTTTTCTTCAATACGCCTGTGAGGAGCATCAGGGCCTGGGCGTGATGGCTTCTGTTTCCAGACTCGCGAGGCGAGTCATGGGTTCGCGAGGCGAACCAGAAAGGCTTGTATTTCTCCAACGATCGACTTTCGTGGTCGCGGGGCGAATCCAGGCTCGCGGGGCGAATCACCAGAATTCTGCTTGGCTCAATTTCTTCTCTTTTCAGGCTCTATTTCATCCAAGCTCCATCAAGGCTAATTTCTGGGCATTTTTCCATTAAATCCTGCAAAACAACACCAAGACACCGCTTCACCCGTTCCAAGGGAAAATCTAACTAAATCAACTAAATAATGCCTAATCTATATGAAAAATACATGCAAAAGTATATAGAAAATATCATGTAAAATCACACTATCAACATGAAAGACCTCTAGCTTCCTTCAAATAAAATTTCAAAAACTGAAGAACAAGTCAGATAAGGAAGCACAGGGAGATCAACACTCACCACCTTCAATTCGCTACTTGGTTATGTGAGTTCTTGTTGTTTGTAACATTGGGTAACCATAAATCCCAATTACTTGTTTGATTGTTTAAATTGCTTTGGTAGAATGTTTGTTCTAAACTGATATATGCTTTGTAACAATGGGGTTTTGATTTCTTGTTGTGGTTTTGGATGAAAAATTTTCAAGGGGCTACCAAATCCTTCAAAACCGTAATGCACCCCTTTTAGTGTTTCATCCATAATGATGAATGTGATTCCACCTCATATTTCATTGTCATTTTGCATGCATTGTCATATAGTTTAGGCATATTTAATTTGATTTTTAGTTAGTTTTTACCTTGGAACGGGTAAGGCGGTTTTGAGTGTTGTTTTGCAGAAATCAAGGGTTAAATGCTCAGGATCAGCCATGATGGAGCTTGGATGAAGATAGAGCTTGAAAAGTGAAGAAAATGAGCCAAACAGAGCCCATCACGGTCTAGCCGTGATGACCATCACGACCATGATCAAGCAGAGCTGGAAAGAAAGAAGGCAAAAGTCAGAGCTCATCACGGCCTAGCCGTGATGACCATCACGGCCGTGACCTGTCAGCTGAACCAGACCCTCACAGGCAGAACTGGTCACGGCCTAGCCGTGATGAGCATCACGGTCGTGACAAATTAAAATTTGAAAGCACGCCCATGATAGAACCCGTCACGGCCTGGCCGTGATGGCCATCACGTACGTGACGCGCGCCTAATCTATAAATAGGCATCTGGGCAGAAAAGAAAGGAGACAATTTCTAAACCTAAGACATTCTCTCTGAACCAGGGGCTGCTGTGAAGGCTTCCATGGAGTTTCTTCTCTCCTTTATCTCTATTCCTTTTATTTTGGCTTTCTCTATTATCATGAGTAGCTAAATTCCCTTTTTGTTGGGGTTAGATGTAGCTAAACTGAACCTCATGTAATTACCTTGATGTATTAATCTATGTTTATGCCTTCTTATTAGTGTTTGATTCCTATGCTTAATGCTTTTGTGGTCTGATCATCCATGAATTGATTTTGAGATTTGATTTGCAATGGGGACGTTCTTATCAATTCTTGATCTAGAATTAATCACCTAGTAAACCTTGCATCTAGGAATGGATTTTGGTTTATTAGTAATCGTGTAATCCATACTCTTAATGCAAATTCACTAATTAGGCCACCTAAGGAATTAGGGTTTAATTAGGGGATTTAGGCTCTTGTCATCTAAGGAATTAGGGCTTGAGTAACCTTGTGGGTTGATTTTAATATTTGAAGCATAAACTGGATTGGTGGTCTTAGCATTGCATGAGGTAAAGGTTTGGTGAAGTTTAATCCCAACATCTTTCATCATATTTGAAGAACCTTTTTTCTGCATTACAAGTGTTCGATAAAAATACAAAAAGAACTTTTTCCTTTTATTTTGTTTATTTTAACTCTTGATTGGGCTTGGTATTTAATATTGAGCTCCCTTCCATCCAAAGATTCGCTTAGATAGTAGTTGATTTGGTACGTGCTAGTACTTGTCTCAGTCCTCGTGGGAACGATATCCATCTTACCTCTTTATTACTTGTACGACTCGGTGCACTTGCCGAATCCGTCAAACAAGTTTTTGGCGCCGTTGCCGGGGACTGAGTTTCAATATTAGCATACCCATTTCGATTACTAATTTAAGCACAATTTGATGTTTTTACTTTAGACATTTTTTATATTTATTTTATTTTTTGTATATATTTGATTTTTTACTTTTGAGTTTTGTTTGTGCAAGGTGGATGCAACATATGGAGACTTATTATTTTCCAACCTTGGACAGTGATACTAGATATCATTTTGGACCGAATGTGATCTTGGGAGACTACAGGCTCTGGGGATATCAATGCCCTCATGCACAGGCTTATAGTGTAATCATGAAGCACGAGGAGGAATGGGAATGGAATGAGCAAACACCTTTGAAAGTTGCTCTAGAACAATATTCCCAAGAGCTATCCATCTCTGAGGCCAAAGCAAGAGCCAATTGTGATTGTATCGAAGCTCTAATGCAAAACTTCTACAGGCAAGTTGAAGAAAATTTGCAAACAGCTAGTACAAGACCTGAGACACCCTGTTGTGCCCCATTGTATTATTAAATTAGAACCTTATTATTTATTTACTTAATCGCGCACTTATTGTCGAAAATACGTAAAAATTAAAACTTAATTAATAATCATATAACTTCTACAAATATAAAACACACCAAAACTATATTACATAAATACACACATAAGTATCCATTATTTTACACAACACTGTTTAGGGTATCCTCTCAGTAGAATCCCACACAGGTACTTATTTATACAACTTGCTTATAACTAACGGAAAACAAAACGTCTTATGTGACCCACTGGCCGTAAACTTACTACGCTATATTATTAGGATCAGTAGGTTGTTCCTCAGCGTCAACTTCATACGGAACGTCATTCAACTCCTCAACAACCTCCATCTCGTATGGGGTTCCATCCATCTCCTCAGTAACATAGTCGTCCATCTGGTCTTCTAACGTAACAGGGTAAACATACACAAAAATACAGAAATAGGGAGATAAAAAACAGTTCTATCATCATAAGCGGAAAAGATTCATAGCATATAATACAATAATAGTCACAAACATGCATCACTCACCATCTACAATCATCCATACTTTATAACATCATCCTCTACCTTCCAACTCATGCAACTAAACCTTTCTGCTGACGTGGCCACTATTAATCCTGTCACACATCCCTCGTTAGGAATGTCAGTCAGTCGTCCACGTGACACGTTCCCAACGTCGGTGCACATTCTCATCCATGGTGAGAATGCTCATGCAAAGCAATGATACTATAGCTGCACAGTACCGTCGGTGCACACCCTTATTTTCTCTCTCAACTCAGTCAAGGGTGCTCATGCATAGCAATGACACTATAGTTGCACAACTTAAATTCTAATTTGGAACGGTCCACGAGAACTTCGGACCTCGTGTATCTCAAATACATGGTTATGAACAACAATGCAACATATGATTCTCACTGACTTTTATCAATAGCAACCTAGTACCTCAAGCTTTTCCTCACAACCTCCACTTACATTCTATATCACATCACTTCTATAAAATAATAGCGAGGCACTTCTAATTCATATTCAAAACTCTCACCCAAACAAAATACCTCCGAGCAATATATATCTTTCCTTAAAATCATCTAAGCATAGTATTAAACCCAGGTAGATCATGCATAACACATTAATCAACAGAATATTCCAACATCTCAATATCATATAAGGCAATTTATCACAACCAACTCATAATAGTCCAACCAAATAAATAACAAAATCAGACTCTGTCACGGCCTAGCCGTGATAGCCATCACGGCCGTGACAGATATCAAGTACAAGTCAGACTCTGTCACGTCCTGGCCGTGATAGCCATCACGGCCGTGACAGACATGAAAGGCAAGAATTCTACAAAACAGAACCCGTCACGGCCTGGCCATGACAACCATCACGGCCGTGACAGACACTGAACATCCTCAATATCATACCGCAATAATACGTCACATGCAGATGGAATACCTCAACCAGCGTATCACAGTAAATTTGATAACATAAAATCAAACATCCTCAAATACTTAAAATCAACTTAATGTCGATAAACCTACAATCCCCGAATCACCATTGGTTTTACAGGAAAGGTTTCCAATGGGATTTTGGTCTTGTCGATTACTCGACTACTAGTAGGGTTTAGGTCGCCCTACACAATTATCATATAATCTACTACTTATCGATTCCGACGATAGGTTGATTCTTTCCCCCACCTGAGCTAGCACCGAAATCTCGAACTCGACGTTCCTCGCTATCACACCACAGCTTAATAGTTTTACCTTGAACCAAACAACATAACTATAATTAATCAAATAACAACCATCTATGACACTTTAGGGCTAGGTTCGGACAAGTCTTAGAAAATAGGCTTAGGGTTATCTTATTAATGCCATCTTTTGGATCCTAGTTACTAGAGTCTTAACTAACATAGATTACTTATTACAAGACTAAAATTTAAAACAAAATCCTCTAACCTTTAGGGTTAGGGTTTTTCGCCAGATCAAGATCATATAGGTTGAAAATGTTTTTGCTCACACACTCTTAGATAATGAAAGTAGATGACATAATGAGATCATAGAAATTGGTTTCACATTTTTATGATTTTTCTACAATTTTCTAGAATCATTACAAGTTCTAGATCTAGAAATGGAAAACTATGAAATATGAAGAACAAAAGCTTAAACAAGAGATGAGATGATCATGTTACCTCAAGTGTATGAAGAATATGGAGAAAAGATGATGATCTTGACAAGTTCTTCAATGGAAGCACTTGGAGCTCTTGAAGAAGAAAATGGAGTTTTGGTGATTTGTGAAGAAATGAAGAAAAATGAAGAAGATAGTGAAAGGGGAGGGAGACCACGGTTTGGAGGGTATATATAGGAGTAATCTTATGCCTTGTTTGGTTATAAGGAATTGGTTTAATGGGTTTTGTGAATATTAAATTAATATAAGCTTAACCATAGTCAATAATTAACTTAACTAGGGTTACTTTGCTTAACTATGGTTAATAAATAGGTGGCTCGCATTTGATGGAGGTGAGGCTGATTTTGGGCCACACAAAGTGACTCACTAATGAGTCACCGATCCTATCCGTTAGCGGTTCCCGGAAATTCCGTGACGACTCAAGTCGTTTACCCGATTTCGGTTTTTGAGAGGAAAATAATGAAACGAAAGCAAAAAGAAATAGGTAAGATTTATTGGAGGTGGATGCACGAAATTGGAGAGATGTGGGAGGTTTTCAACCACGTAAAATGAGTGGTTAAGAGTGCGTAGATGCGTCTTGTTAATACACGCGAAAGCTTGGGGGTATTTTGGTCTTTTTACCTAAATGTCATGATTACTTGCATTTAATGCTCATAAATGCTTGGTGAGTCATGGAGGTGACTCATCCCATGACTCAGCTCCTCCAGTGTCCGGTTTTGTCTCTGCACCTCCCTTCTCGACTCCGTCGGTTCCCCGATTAGGGTTTTACGCCTGCGTAAAAGCGTAATATTTTGTTTTCGACTGAAAATTTTCAAACTAACCAAACTCGTTGGAAATATGATTTAAATATAAACCATTTCGTTCACGAGTCAAAATTAGGTTTTCTTCTCAGTAAAATTATACTGTCAGTGAAAACGCAGACCGATTTCCGTCTGAATTTTCAACCCAAATTTTTATCCTAAGCTTCTACCCTAAGATAGAGTATGAATATGATTTTTATTTCATAAAAATCAATCCCCATGAACTCGGATAAAAATATAAATAAATACATTTATACAGGTTAATACAGCGAAAATATTTTTATTGAAAAAATAAAAATCGAAAAATAAAAAGTAGGGTGTTACAAGACCCACATGAAGCATTATTTGAGCAAAATATGGTTGTGGGGATGGATCAAAGTGTAGATGAAGTGGTAGTGGAAGATGAGTCACAAGAAAAAGAACATGGGGTGGAGAGCAAAGATGATCTATATTTCACCATGCTTGCCAAGAAACCTGATATTACACGCCTTGAATAAATATATTGGTTTGCATGCATGTGTGAATACTACAAAATTGGCTCGAGTACAACCTCATGTGCTTCATGGAACATTTATGCCTGAAGAGGTCAAAAACGGAGTTTATCGCTTGCCATTTGACCGAGGAGGAACTGAGGGTAGATTCATATTGCTGCTGCAATTGCCACTCCACAAGCCATTGGATCCGGGAGGAGGATCCTAGGCCTGTCAAGCTAGTGATGTTAAAGAAGTGCTTATTGGGAGGCAACCCAATTTTTATTTTCCTTTTCCATTTGTTTTTTATTTTAACTCTTGAATAATTTCAGAAGATCAAGAGGAAAAAGATCATAAATTAATAGATGTGTTAAGTGTTTTCAGGGCAAGAAGGAAGGAGAAGCAAAAAGGGCAGGGACAAATAAAGTCAGAAGTCATCACGCCCAGGCCGTGACAGAGGTCACGGCCGTGATAAGCCAACCATGAAGATCAGAAAGGATCACGGCCCAGTCGTGATACCCATCACGGGCGTGATGAGAGGACCCTGAAGATCAGAGAGTATCACGGCCTAGCCGTGATGGAGGTCAAGGCCGTGACAGGCCAGCTCCTATGGACCAGAATTGATCACGGCCTGCCCGTGATGAGCATCACGGCCGTGACACATTTTCCAACATCCCTTTGCCTAGGCATGTGAGCCAACACCCGCTATCGCCTCGGTGAGTTATTCCATTTTTCTCCTCTCTCCAACTTGATTATTTACATTAGGGACAATGTAAGTTTTTAAGCTTGGGGTAGGGGTACTTTTGCATATTTTTTGCATTTTTCATGTTGCATTCATATAGGCATAGTTTTGCATGATCACATGATTTGATTGCCCCTTGCTTAGATTATGCATCCAATTGTGAGAACTTAGTGCCAAATAAATTGAGATAGTGAATTTTTGAACCCAATTTTTTTTATTCTTGTGATAAGGCTACAAATAAAAATGCTTGAGATGATCTTTGATAGTTGATAATTAGCATGTGGTTCCGTAGATTTGTGTTTCTCATTGATTTTTGAACTACTAAATGTGAGATTTTTGAGCCAAAAAGGGGTACTCACTAAATCTACCCCATTCTTTGTGATAGAGTATTTTATTCCTCTTGGATTGTATTCTCTAGAACATGACTTGAAACCATTTTGAAGCTTAAAAATTTTTGAAAACATTTTTGAAAATGATTAAGGAACTAGGTATTTTTCCGGCCTTCTAAGCTTTGATTGATTACATGCTACCCCTTAGTTGCCCAATTTTGAGCCTAAAAGAATAAAATACTTTTCTTGTTACCTTGAATTACTTTGATGAATAATGCTTGGTATGGCACTTTTTAAAGTATTACAAAAAGGGTAAAAAGGTAGTTGAAAAAGTATGGGATGAGAAAATTAGAAAAATATTTCTCTTGAATTGAAAATCTCCCCTTCTCTTAATTATATAAAAAGAAGAAGAATAAAAGAAAAAAAAATAGAAGGGGATGACAAAAGGAAGTGAGAAATAAAATAAAAAGAAAGAAAGAAAGGTGGAAAAATGAATCAAAAACCCAAAAAGGTATTTTAGAAGGTGTCGTGCTTTGCAATGCTTGATATTTTGTTTAGCCTTCTTGAAATTTCCTTTTCTTGATTTCCCCACCTAACGATTAATCCCATGGCCCCGTTACAACCAAAGTAAAAGACCTCTTGATTCTTACGTGTTTTCATTAATAAAGTAGAGATTTGGTTAATAGTCAAGCATATGGTAGAATTCATTCCTTGAGGAAATTGAGCGAATTGTCATATACCCTTAAACACTTGAGTGAGGTGAGAAAGAGTGCCCGAATCAGTGAGAATATGAGTCTAGGAAACCTAAGCTTCTAATTGGACTTGAAATTGATTGTCTCTTGGTGAATTATTTGAAAATGCTTGTCACTTGGATTAGTTACTCGGGTTCTTGGTTCACTATCTATGCTCTGATTATTTCTATCTTCTGGCCTTAGTAATTGCTTGAGGACAAGTAAAATCTTAAGCTTGGGGTAGTTTGATGAGTGTGATTCCACCTCATATTTCATTGTCATTTTGCATGCATTTTCATATAGTTTAGGCATATTTAATTTGATTTTTAGTTAGTTTTTACCTTGGAACGGGTAAGGCGGTTTTGTGGTGTTGTTTTGCAGAAATCAAGGGTTAAATGCTCAGGATCAGCCATGATGGAGCTTGGATGAAGATAGAGCTTGAAAAGTGAAGAAAATGAGCCAAACAGAGCCCATCACGGCCATGATCAAGCAGAGCTGGAAAGAAAGAAGGCAAAAGTCAGAGCTCATCACGGCCTAGCCGTGATGACCATCACGACCGTGACTCGTCGGTGAACCAGCACCGTCACAGCAGAACTGGTCACGGCCTAGCCGTGATGAGCATCACGGTCGTGACAAATTAAAATTTGAAAGCACGCCCATGACAGAACCCGTCACGGCCTGGCCGTGATGGCCATCACGGCCGTGACGCGCGCCTAATCTATAAATAGGCATCTGGGCAGAACAAAAAGGAGACAATTTCTAAACCTAAGACATTCTCTCCGAACCAGGGGCTCTTTGTGAATCCATGGAGTTTCTTCTCTCCTTTATCTCTATTTCTTTTATTTTGACTTTCTCTATTATCATGAGTAGCTAAATTCCCTTTTTGTTGGGATAAGATGTAGCTAAATTGAACCTCCTGTAATTGCCTTGATGTATTAATCTATGTTTATGCCTTCTTATTAGTGTTTGATTCCTATGCTTAATGCTTTTTGTGGTCTGATCATCCATGAATTGATTTTGAGATTTGATTTGCAATGGGGACGTTCTTATCAATTCTTGATATGGAATTAATCACCTAGTAAACCTTGCATCTAGGAATGGATTTTGGTTTATTAGTAATCGTGTAATCCCTACTCTTAATGCAAATTCACTAATTAGGCCACCTAAGGAATTAGGGTTTAATTAAGGGATTTAGGCTCTTGTCATCTAAGGAATTAGGGCTTGAGTAATCTTGTGGGTTGATTTTAATATTTGAAGCATAAACTGGATTGGTGGTCTTAGCATTGCATGAGGCAAAGGTTTGGTGAAGTTTAATCCCAACATCTTTCATCATATTTGAAGAACCTTTTTTCTGCATTCCAAGTGTTCGATAAAAATACCAAAAGAACTTTTTCCTTTTATTTTGTTTATTTTAACTCTTGATTGGGCTTGGTATTTAATATTGAGCTCCCTTCCATCCAAAGATTCGCTTAGATAGTAGTTGATTTGGTACGTGCTAGTACTTGTCTCAGTCCTCGCGGGAACGATATCCCTCTTACCTCTTTATTACTTGTACGACTCGGTGCACTTGCCGAATCCGTCAAACACATAACTTCCTCTACAGGGCTTATTTCGAAGTAATTTTTGTACCATTAGAAAGTAGACTCATTTTCCTTCGAAATGGGCTCTGGAATGGTTCAATTTCATTAAGTATAAAAGGCGAAAAATGACAGGCACAGATTCGAGCTAAACAGGCTGTTTAAGGGAAGAATTTAACTGCTTTTAGGCGTCAAGATCCATCACAGTTTCATGGAGATGTGGATCCTGTGAAAGCTGACTTATGGATTCAGGAGTTAGAGAAAATTTTTAGACTAATTCATAGTCCTAAGGGAGTGAAGGTATCTTATGCCACTTTTCTATTGGTGGGCGATGCTGAGTATTGGTGGAAGGGCACCGAACAACTATTGGAAGCCGAGAATCAGGAGATTACTTGGGAAGTATTTCGAACCAGTTTCTTAAACAAGTATTTTCCTCAAAGTGCACGAGCTGAGAAGGAGCAAGAATTTTTGCAACTTCAACAGGGAGATTTAACTGTTGGAGAGTACGCGGCAAGGTTTGAATCACTTGCTAAGTATTTTCGTTTTTTCCAAAACAACCCAAGCGAAGATTGGAAGTGTGAGCGTTTTGAAAAAGGATTGCGTTTCGAGATTAAGAAATCAGTACTACCATTGGAAATCTGGAATTTCCAAGCCTTAGTCGAGAAGTGTAGGAAGGTGGAGCTAATGAGGAAAGAGAGACAATGGAGGAACTGTTGGAGGACCCTCTCGTTCCAAGAACCAGAATCAGAATTGGAAAGAGGAACGAAATCAGCAGAAGCCTTATTTCCGTCCATCAGGAAATGACCAGAATCGACAACAACATCATTCGAATTTTACTGCAACGGGGAGTAGTGGCCAAAATAACCAAAATCAACAACAATATCGTTCTAATTCTTCTGCATCATGTGGTGGAGGCCCAAGGAACCAAGGTCAAGGCCAAGTCAGGAGGTGTTACAATTGTGGGGATATAAACCATATGGATAATAAATGCCCAGTGAGGGGAATCAAGTGTTTTAATTGTGATCAAGTGGGACACATATTGAAGGAATGTAATGCGCCAAGGCGTGGATCGGCTGTCAATAACACCAATGGTGTCAAGCCAAATACTGCGGGTAGAGTATATAGTGTGCGGGGAGATGAAACTTCAAACCATGACGGTAACCTCTTACCTACACTATTTCGTTCGGGTACAATTCATATTTTGTTTCGATGGATTGTGTGTGGATGTGTTGAAATTACTTGTTCCTGTGATTATCATGAGATGATCGTTTCAAATTTCAACTATTCAATTGGTCACTGTGACATTTAGTATGTCTGGCTGTCCTATTTTGTTCAGGATAGACGCTTTCTTGACAAAACTAGTTTCTCAAATGAGACTTGCTCTAGTGACTTTTACGGTTGGTAGAAAGTGATTCGGTCCGAATTCTTGACGGACCATAGTTCTTTTAAATTGTTGGAAAAGATATTCCTGTGAGAGAAGAAACTTTCTTAGATTCATGTTTGTAAAAGTGTACCGATCATACATTTTTACTTCCCTGAATTTGTTAAAGAATCTTTATACACAGAATATTCTTGTATTCTTATCAGATTGATGAATTTTTTTTATATACTTTCTTGTGAAAGTAAGACTTCGGGATCTTTCATTCCAGTCTAGCTTCGTGTCACGAAATTTCGAGGACGAAATTTTTTTAAGTGGGGTAGTAATGTAACACCCCGATTTTCGCTGCTTCGTAATATCGGTAATAAATATATAAATATATATTTTTATCCGAGACTTAGAAAATGATTTTGGATAAACCAAGGTCATTTCTTTGTTATACTTATTTTCATAAGGTTACAGGGAAGTTTTTGGTTGAAAATTCAGACGGAAGCCGGTCTACCGTTTTCTGTGTTTTCACTGACAGTAAAAGTTTACTGCTCAGAAGACCTAATTTTGAGTCGTGAACGAGATGAAAAATGTTTTTATCGTATTTACTACGATATTGAAAGTTTTGAAAATTTTGGTAAAAAAATTAAAAGATTATATTTGTTGCGGGCGTATAAGTCGAGATGTCTCTAGGAAAAGCTTGCGCCAGATGAACTAAGGAATCGGCAATGTATCAGAGATGATGGATTTGACCGACTTGCCGAGTATTTATGATGAGATTATCTGAGTCATAATGGCCATAATGGCACATTTATGACAAAGTGAAATTTTCCTATGAAATGACCATTTTGCCCTTGTCTTTATATGACAATTGCAAGCAAATACCATTGGAAAAGTTGACTAAAACTTACCCAAAACCCACGGCTCCAATTCTTCTTCATCAAGTATTGGTTTCTTCTTCATGAAGTATTGGTTTCTTCTTCATCAAGTATTGGTTTCTTCTTCATCAAGTATTGGTTTCTTCTTAATGAAGTATTGGTTTCTTCTTCATTAAGTTTGGTTTTTCTTCATTTAAATAGGTTGTCTTCTTCATTAAACCATTTTTCCATTTTCATGTTCTTTTGCTCAAAAGAGTTCATAATTCGCCAGATTTTGATTGGCAATTCTGACCAGTTTCTATTTTGAGTCTCGGAAAACTTTCAACATGAAAGTTGTTCATCTTTCTCTATTCTTTCCAACGACATAAAGATCATCCAAAACGGATAAGTATGTTGAGAGATCTACCCAAAATACTGAAACTGTTCTAAACCCTAACTATGTTCATCTTCTTCCTTAAGTTTCTTAAGAACTCCATAAGAAAACCTTGAAGAACATCATCCAAACTTTTTTTTCTTGGATCATCAAGAGGTAATAACTTATTCTCTTGTCATTTAAATCATTTATTTTCATCACTTTTGTAGATCTATGACTTAAATCCATATGTTCTTCATTTGTTCAAAGTTCATGGAACTAGATTCAAAAATTCATAACTAATTCTAGAAAAATCCTTTTGACATGAAACCAATTGCTATGATCTTATAATCATCTCTATTTTCATCATCTAGAAGCACAAGATCATGTAAAATTTCTTTCCCTAATTTCTGGTCATGGCCGAATCTAGGTCAAAGTTGTGTTCTTAGGTTTTGTTTCAATTTCATGTCTTGATTCATGATTATATCTTGATAGTTCTTGTATTCAAGTATATAGAAGATCAAAAATCAAACTTTAACCTATTGATCTCATCAAAACCGAAACCCTAGGTATGAGCACTTGTTGGTTTTATGATTCAAAAGTTGTTTGTAACACTTGAATCTAACTCTAGGTTTTGTATGTTGATTAAATCCAAGAGTTTAGAAATGTTAGAGATTTCTAACTCCAAACTCAGCCCTTGGCCGAAAACCTAGTTCTTGGAACTAGATGAGTTTTAGTTCATGTTCTTGGTTCATAATCTTGGGTTAAGTGCTTAATCATGTTTAAGTTACTTATGGATCATAAATCCTTAAGTTAACAAAATTTTAACTTTCCTAACCTAGAAAAGTTGTTGAGGCCGAACCTTAACCTCCATGAGTCAAGTATGTTTTTGTTTGATTTGATTTATTTTGGTTGCAATTCGTTATGAAGGAATCGATCGAGTTGGTTTGACCTAAAGCCGACGAGGAAACCGGATCAAACCGGGAGATCATTTGAAACCCTTAGTTCGAGTCTTCAACAGGTAAGGGAGTTTACGATGGATTTTTCTCAATAAATATTTGCTTGTAGACTGGATTAAATGATTTATATGTGGTTGTGATTATTTGTTTATGTGGCTTACGTTGTGTTGTTTATCCGAGTATCGGTGATTTATCCGCTTTTAATTGATTTAATTATCTCATGTAGTATATTATGTTGCTATGATGCATGATCTGCCTGGTGATATAATTATGATGATATTGTTGAATGATGTTGTTGAATGTTGATTGAGAGGCCTGACAGTGGTCAGTGCACAACCGATTAATCAGATAAAAGATTTAATAAGCTGTGAAAATTATATTCAACGTTTTATGGGGAATGTTGGAATATAATAGTGGTGGAAAAATATTATTTTGAAAAATAATGAGTTTTTGAGAAATACTATTATTTTAAGGATTTATTAGTGTAAAAGAAATTTATGAGTCACGGTGAGAGCGTAACCGTGAAATTTTTTTTTAGTACTGCTAATTTTTACGCAAGAAATTCCTAAATATTATAAAAAGTTATTTTGTGAAATTAATATTCAAAATTACTTTATAAAAATAAAAATAATAAAATAATAATATAATATGAAAAGTCAAAGTTTGACTTTAAAAATATTTTCTTGGAAAATGATAAATGATGGCAAGTTTTGAAATTATTTACGGTGAAAGTTTAAAAATAGCAGTACTTGTTTTGAGAAGAAGTTTAATCTGAATTGATTTAATTTTTATAGTTGAAGTTTCAGTAAAAAGTTTTGGATGATTGGATGTTTTATAAACGAATTTCAAGTAGAAAAGATTTTCTGTGTGTCCTGTATTTGTTTAAAGTGAAAGGTCTTAATTTAAAAAAAAATTAAGCATGGTCGTTAAGCTTTGTGCTTCGACAAGGAAAGATTATTACAACAAAGAAAACAAAACGAGAATAAAAGTTTTTCTCATGCATTCAATGGCAATTGTGTCATGTAAATGGGCATTGAATCCAGAGTGGATCAATGTATATGGCAGACGTGTCAGGTGGTGATGATCATTGAGTTCCGGAGTGGATCAATGTATCTTTTATGGACTGTGTTCCATTTAAATATTGGGCCTCTATATGTGTGAGCCAATATATAGGACTGTGTGTCCAAATTTATAGGACTGTGTGTCCAGATTGAATATGTGTGTAGCTATTTCCTAACTGGAATGGGGGAATAGTGTCATTGCTTTGCATGAGCATCCTAACGGGAATGGGGATGTGCACCAGTGATTTTCTTGGGCATTGTTTTGTTCGTTTTTACAATGTGCCATGTGCAGAGCTTGATCAGCTTGAAACGAAACAAAAAGTTGTGGGATCTCCGGAGATTAGGTATCAAAATAGTGATTGAATATAGAAGTGTCGTGCATTTTTATAATATGACGATGACTGTCGGGCATGAAGCCCTGTGAATTAAATCATTCAGCTGTTCGAATTAATGTTATTATATTGTGAATGTTTGGTATTTGTTATTTGAGAGTCGTGCATGGGGTTGTCTTATTAAAACTCATATATTGGAAACTCACCCTTACAAATATATCAGGTTTATTTTAGACTAAGGCAGTACTTGGGTACACTAATGCGGATGAAGCGAAGAATTCACTAAGTCGTTCGAGGACTTAACTCCTAGATGCTTGAAAAAGTATTCATTAGTGGGAATATCACGAGGGTGATGATTCAGTACCTACATCAAGTACCTACCAGACTTTGACCGTGGAGACATCTTTACCGCATATCTGATTTCTTACCAGTTTTCTTGTAGAGTAAGAACTTATATGTTCTGATACTTCCATAGTTTCGGAAGTAGAGGTATCCTCACCGGATATTTCGATAGGTCGGAAGAACTATGGTGGTCTTCCCAACAAGTGATTATTAGTACTGACCAGCTATAGGACTTTTGGTGTCTTATAAAGTAGTGGTACTTGGTTAGTCTGGATGTTTGGCTATTGAGAGTCATTCTTTTGAGTTGTAATTCCAGATTAACGCTACGGTACAATTACGTCTTTATTTTCTTATGTTAAGACTTTTGGAGATAACCTGTTATGTGAAACTCTAAGTGTAAAACTCTTATGATACCTATTTATATTATGTTAATGGTGTTGGATTATATATGGAGTAAAAGAAAAAGAAAAATTTTATCACAGATTTTGAAAGCTATAATTAATTAGAAAATTATATTTTCCGAAAGCAACCAGCAACACTATTTTATTGAGTGTATTTCCACAATAAGTTACGTAAATGTGATACCCTAAAATTGGGGTGTCACAACACCCAAATACTCCTCCTCCTGCCAATGCTCCTCCTGCCATTGCTCCTCCTCCAAACACCCAACCTCCAAACGCACGTTAAAGTTCGTCCAATGGAAGAAGAGCAGTGAAGAGATCTTAATATGAAGTAATCAAGAATTCTTATGTTATATTTTGGAATATGTTTGTCAATGACATTTGAATTTTTTATTTTATCTATTTTTTGGGTATAATACTTTACCTATATATTATTACCTGACAAGGTTAAATGCCCTTGTTAACTTTCCTTGTTCTAAATAATTTTCAATTTATTATTCAATAAAAAATTATTGAGAGTTTTTATTAAATCATATACCTTGGATACAATCATCCTTGAATGCTTAAATTCATTTATTAAAAAGATGCATGTGATGCGTGACCCAGAAATTTAATGGATTAAATAATTTAAATGAAATCAATTATAAATTAAATGAAATACATGCATGATTTCATATTATGGAAATAAATGAATGATAATTAAATTTAGTAATAATAGCAATTTATTAGTAGAACAGAAAAAGCAATAAAATATAAATATAAAAAATTAGGTCTAAGTTTTTTTTCCGACATGCATGATTAGTGTATAATAAATAAATAAAATATTAAATGAAAATATATTTAAATGAATAGTATCAAATGGAAATATCAAATATGTGATATAGTAAAAAGGTTTGACTATAGTGACTATTTTAAAAGTCACGGTCACACATAGATGATTTATGATTGGTTAAAAGTGTAAACATTACTGTACCAAAAAAAAAAGTGTAAACATCTGTACTCTTGACAATATATCAAGATTGAACCCTTATTATAATAAAATTATGAATAATAAATTTTTTCTAATAATATAAAGAATTTTTTTTGACTAACATAATATAAAAATATAGTATTTATTACTTTCTTATATTCATCTAAATTTTGGCTATCCTAATTTTTCCATTTAATTATTTTCCTTTGCAGAACGCCGAATTTTTTTTATTTTAAAAAGTTGTAAATTAATTTCATATCTTTCTCAATGATTTCAATAGAAATTATCTCAAATTATTTGGTATATTACATACTTATTTCATTTTATAGTATATAATTTAAGTGTATATATATCATTTATCATTTTCATTTTTCATATCTTAATTATGCATGGTGAAAAGTTTAATTTTTTTATATTTATATTTAAATATATTTTGTTATCTTCGGATCAATTGTTATTATTACTAAATCTTATTATCATTAATTTGTTTTCATAATTTGAAATCACACGTGATTTCAAAATATCCCATATAAAAAGTTTGAATAAATTGATTCATTCTTTTACATGGATGCTACTCCCATAAAGAGGATGATTGATAATTATCCTGACCAATTTACTGTATATATGCAATTGAATCAGAAGCACAAACTCCTCTTCTAAGGATCACACATGATTTTAAATTGTTTTTTTAATGAATATATTTTAAGTTTTTATAAGTTTAAAATTAACTTTTATTCATGTATACAAAAAAATAATAAGTTTTATTCACATGCAATGAATTATTTTTAATCCTTTTCTTTTTTGTACAAAATATGAATGGTTTATATCTTATGGATCTTTATTACTAAAAGAGATAGATACTGCACTTTTTAATATATTTATTTATAATCCTTCAAAAAAATCCATTTTTTTTGGGATAAAAAAATCTATTTATTTATTATCTACATCTTTTTGCTCTTAAAATTTATGGTACAGTTTACTAATATATATTTGGCTATTAGAGGCGGGACTTTGTATAATCTAAATTATAATTATAATATAATATTATTTAATTATTTATTTTTTTGACAAAATTTAATTATTTGTTTGTTTACAATATTATTTAATTATTTATTTTTTACTTATCTTATACAAGAATCAATATATGCATTTTTGTATAATCTAATTTATTTATAAACTTTATATTTTTTATATAAACATTTTAAAAATTAAATATAAAAAAATCAAGTAGTTTAAAATTATAACATGTATTCCATATGTATATCACATTAAATTATTTTTTTCGCATACATGAAAAAATATTTAATGAATAAACAAGAATTAGATTAATATTAAATTTTTATAAAAGAAAAAATGTGCATTGCGCATGCTATTACCTATGTTTTTAGGTCAAGTACAAGTTGTTTCTTCTAGCCAGTATCCCAAATCAATAATTTATATGAGCGTATCGATACCAGTAAAAAGATAAGCAATCTTTGACTCCGTAATCAATAATCAATTGTCTTTGTATCATAAACTACCATCTTTTAGGAATATCCTTCTTAAATAAAGATATTTTGGGATCATATCTCCCTCATAACCTTGATTCCAGTTATTTATAAATTGTATCTCGTCAGATACAACTTGATTTACAAGTAAGCGTGCTCTATAAATAAAGGGCCAAGTCACTCAGTTATGCATGAATCACCACGAGAGGCGAAATCAAGTACACACCTCTAATTTCGTCCCTCATCAAGTTGCTCCATCATGTGGGATTGGCAGTGTGATCAGTGTGGTGAAACATTCTTGACTAAGCGTGGTTTAACTAACCATAAGGCATCCTTTAATCATGTCGTTTATCATACACCAAACAATGTGATGGTGTATCGGCTCCCAAATGATCCTCAACCCCCAACTGCTCATCCAGATCATTCTCCTCCACACCTTTAACACCCCGATTTTCGCCGCTTCGTAATATCGGTAATAAATATATAAATATATATTTTTATCCGAGACTTAGAAAATGATTTTGGATAAACCGAGGTCATTTCCTTGTTATACTTATTTTCATAAGGTTACGGGGAAGTTTTTGGTTGAAAACTCATACGGAAGCCGGTCTGCCGTTTTCTGCATTTTCACTGACAGTAAAAGTTTACTGCTCAGAAGACCTAATTTTAATTCGTGAACGAGGTGAAAAATGTTTTTATCGTATTTACTATGATACTGGAAGTTTTGAAAATTTTGGTAAAAAAATTAAAATATTATATTTGTTGCGGGCGTATACGTCGAGATTATCTCTAGGAAAAGCTTGCGCCAGATGAAACCCGGAGTCGGCAACGGAGCTGAGATGATGGATTTGACCGATGACGAGCATTTATGACAAGCTTATCCGTGTCATAATGGCCATAATGGCGCATTTATGGCGAAAGGAATTTTTGCTATGAAATGACCATTTTACCCTTGTCTTTTTATGACAATTACAAGCCAATGCCATTGAGAACTTTGACCAAATCCAACCCAAACTACACGGCTCCAACTTGTCTTCTTCATTTTGGCATTTTTCTTCCATTTTCCATTTCTTCAAGTTCTTAGTTTGCCTTAAGAACTTCAAGAACATCCAAAATTGTTCATAATTCGTCAGATTTTGCCTAGCAATTCTGACCATTTTCTATTCTGAATCTCGGAAAACTTTCCACATGAAAGTTGTTCATATTTCTCTCTTCTTTCCAACGACATAAAGATCATCCAAAATGGACAAGTATGTTGAGAGATATACCCAAATTTCTAAAACTGTTCTAAACCCTCATCATGTTCATCTTCTTCTCTAAGTTTCTCAAGAACACCATGAGAAATTTGGGAAGAACATCATCCAAATCTTGCTTTCCTTGAATCATCAAGAGGTAACAACTTCTTCTCTTGTCATTTAAATCATTTCTCTTCACAACTTTTGTAGTTCGTGGCTTTGATCAACATGTTCTTCATTTACTTAAAGTTCATGGAACTAGATTCAAAAATTCATAACTAATTCTAGAAAAATCCTTTTGACATGAAATCAATTGCTATGATCTTATAATCATCTCTATTTTCATCATCTAGAAGCATAAGATCATGAGAAATTTCTTTCCCTAATTTCTGGACTTGGCCGAACCTAGGTCAATGTTGTGTTCATAGGTTTTGTTTCATTTTCATGTCTTGATTCATGATTTAATCCTCTAGTATTTTGATAGTTCTTGTATTCAAGTATATAGAAGATCAAAAATCAAACTTTAACCTATTGATTTCAATCAAGGCCGAAACCCTAGGTATGAGCACTTGATGGTTTTGTGATTCAAAAGTTGTTTGTAATCCTTGAATCCAACTCTAAGTTTTGTATGTTGATTAAATCCAAGAGTTGAAGAAATTTTAAAATTTATAGCCTATAAATCTTGAGAAAACCGAACCCTAGTTCTTAGAACTAGATGAGTTTTAGTTTATGTTCTTGGTTCATAATCTTGGTTTAAGTGTTTAATCATGCTTAAGTAACTTATGGATCATTAATCCCTAAGTTAACCAAATTTTAATTTTCCTAACCTAGAAAATTGGTTGAAGCCGAACCCTAACCTTCATGAGCCAAGTGTATTGTTGTTTGATTTGATTTATTTTGGTTGCAACTTGTTTGAAGGAAACAACCAAGTTAACCGATTTACGCTGATGGAGAGAAATCGGATCGGGATCTGGAGATTAACGTAAACTGTAGTTTGATCTTCAAGAGGTAAGGGGGTATGCCTGAGGAGTTTAAGATAATCATATGCATATTTGTGGAGTCATTTATTAATTTTCTGAATGAAATATTTTATTATATTGTACTGTTTACTATTAATTGCTAGATTGATGTGATGTTTATTTGAGTAATTGAATTGATGTGATGTATGGACTTACATGATTATGATTATTTGTTTATATTATAATTGTGAAGCATGTCATGAATTGATATATGCCATGCTGTTATGTGATTGGAATTTATCTCTTTGTTGAGTGTTGGGTGAGTAACTTTGACATTGGACAGTGTTAAAAAAATTAATTAAGGATAAAAACCTTAATAAGCTTGGATAATTAATCAGAGGGATTAATTTGGGAGATTTTGAGAAAAATGAAAAAAATTATTATTTTAATAATATTTCGTGGAAACTATGCAAATAAGCCATAGTAAGGGCGAAACCGTGAATTTTTTTCACAGGCTCTAATTTTTATATAATAAATTCAATTTTATTATAAAATGTTATTTAAAGCGATTAAGTTCTGAAAATAATGTTTATAGCAGTCAGAACAATTACTTCTGACAGAGAAATGATACAAGTTATTTAATATTATTTATTTAATATTATTAAATATTAAATATTTAATTATTTAAATATTCGAAATTTAATTATTATATTTTATTATTATTAAAAAAATTATTTGAAATTTATTAAGACAATTAGAAATAAAAGGAATTTATCAATGATTTTCAAAATTTATCAACGTTTTAACAGAAAAGGATTTCTGTAAAAATGTTTTTATTCAGTGAAAGTATTCCATTAAACTTGGATAAGTTTTCGGAGCTTTTGTTTTGTATTTACACTGAGCAAAATGTTTTACAAGCAGATAAATAAGCCTAGAAACCGAGACGTCGGGGTTCTAGTGTTGTATGGACACGTAGATCAAGGATCTGTGTCATGGGACGGAGTGTCCTGCAAGTTTTGTTTTTGGACTGTGTGTCTTAAATTGATGTGGAAAGTGTGAGTTCCATATCCGCGAGCCTAAAACTGGTGCATCGGTTTAAGGGCCTCGTGATTGAGCATTCGGACTGTGTGTCCTGTGTTGAGATTAAAAGATTTGGACTGTGTGTCCTGTATTTGTTTAAAGTGAAAGGTCTTAATTAAAAAAAAATTAAGCATGGTCGTTAAGCTTTGTGCTTCGACAAGGAAAGATTATTACGACAAAGAAAACAAAACGAGAATAAAAGTTTTTCTCATGCATTCAATGGCAATTGTGTCATGTAAATGGGCATTGAATCCAGAGTGGATCAATGTATATGGCAAACGTGTCAGGTGGTGATGATCATTGAGTTCCGGAGTGGATCAATGTATCTTTTATGGACTGTGTTCCATTTAAATATTGGGCCTCTATATGTGTGAGCCAATATATAGGACTGTGTGTCCAAATTTATAGGACTGTGTGTCCAGATTGAATATGTGTGCAGCTATTTCCTAACTGGAATGGGGGAATAGTGTCATTGCTTTGCATGAGCATCCTAACGGGAATGGGGATGTGCACCAGTGATTTTCTTGGGCATTGTTTTGTTCATTTTTACAATGTGCCATGTGCAGAGCCTGATCAGCTTGAAACGAAACAGAAAGTTGTGGGATCTCCGGAGATTAGGTATCAAAATAGAGATTGAATATAGAAGTGTCGTGAATTTTTATAAAATGACGATGACTGTCGGGCATGAAGCCCTGTGAATTAAATCATTCAGCTGTTCGAATTAATGTTATTATATTGTGAATGTTTGGTATTTGTTATTTGAGAGTCGTGCATGGGGTTGTCTTATTAAAACTCATATATTGGAAACTCACCCTTACAAATATATCAGGTTTATTTTAGACTAAGGTAGTACTTGGGTACACTAATGCGGATGAAGCGAAGAATTCACTAAGTCGTTCGAGGACTTAACTCCTAGATGCTTGAAAAAGTATTCATTAGTGGGAATATCACGAGGGTGATGATTCAGTACCTACATCAAGTACGTACCAGACTTTGACCGTGGAGACATCTTTACCGCATATCTGATTTCTTACTAGTTTTCTTGTAGAGTAGGAACTTATATGTTCTGATACTTCCATAGTTTCGGAAGTAGAGGTATCCTCACCGGATATTTCGATAGGTGGGAAGAACTATGGTGGTCTTCCCAACAAGTGATTATTAGTACTGACCAGCTATAGGACTTTTGGTGTCTTATAAAGTAGTGGTACTTGGTTAGTCTGGATGTTTGGCTATTGAGAGTCATTCTTTTGAGTTGTAATTCCAGATTAACGCTACGGTACAATTACGTCATTATTTTCTTATGTTAAGACTTTTGGAGATAACTTGTTATGTGAAAGTCTAAGTGTAAAACTCTTATGATACCTATTTATATTATGTTAATGGTGTTGGATTATATATGGAGTAAAAGAAAAAGAAAAATTTTATCACAGATTTTGAAAGCTATAATTAATTAGAAAATTATATTTTCCGAAAGCAACCAGCAACACTATTTTATTGAGTGTATTTCCACAATAAGTTACGTAAATGTGATACCCTGAAATTGGGGTGTCACAACACCCAAATACTCCTCCTCCTGCCAATGCTCCTCCTGCCATTGCTCCTCCTCCAAACACCCAACCTCCAAACGCACGTTAAAGTTCCTCCAATGGAAGAAGAGCAGTGAAGAGATCTTAATATGAAGTAATCAAGAATTCTTATGTTATATTTTGGAATATGTTTGTCAATGACATTTGAATTTTTTATTTTATCTATTTTTTGGGTATAATACTTTACCTATATATTATTACCTGACAAGGTTAAATGCCCTTGTTAACTTTCCTTGTTCTAAATAATTTTCAATTTATTATTCAATAAAAAATTATTGAGAGTTTTTATTAAATCATATACCTTGGATACAATCATCCTTGAATGCTTAAATTCATTTATTAAAAAGATGCATGTGATGCGTGACCCAGAAATTTAATGGATTAAATAATTTAAATGAAATCAATTATAAATTAAATGAAATACATGCATGATTTCATATTATGGAAATAAATGAATGATAATTAAATTTAGTAATAATAGCAATTTATTAGTAGAACAGAAAAAGCAATAAAATATAAATATAAAAAATTAGGTCTAAGTTTTTTTTTCCGACATGCATGATTAGTGTATAATAAATAAATAAAATATTAAATGAAAATATATTTAAATGAATAGTATCAAATGGAAATATCAAATATGTGATATAGTAAAAAGGTTTGACTATAGTGACTATTTTAAAAGTCACGGTCACACATAGATGATTTATGATTGGTTAAAAGTGTAAACATTACTGTACCAAAAAAAAAAGTGTAAACATCTGTACTCTTGACAATATATCAAGATTGAACCCTTATTATAATAAAATTATGAATAATAAATTTTTTCTAATAATATAAAGAATTTTTTTTACTAACATAATATAAAAATATAGTATTTATTACTTTCTTATATTCATCTAAATTTTGGCTATCCTAATTTTTCCATTTAATTATTTTCCTTTGCAGAACGCCGAATTTTTTTTATTTTAAAATGTTGTAAATTAATTTCATATCTTTCTCAATGATTTCAATAGAAATTATCTCAAATTATTTGGTATATTACATACTTATTTCATTTTATAGTATATAATTTAAGTGTATATATATCATTTATCATTTTCATTTTTCATATCTTAATTATGCATGGTGAAAAGTTTAATTTTTTTATATTTATATTTAAATATATTTTGATATCTTCGGATCAATTGTTATTATTACTAAATCTTATTATCATTAATTTGTTTTCATAATTTGAAATCACACGTGATTTCAAAATATCCCATATAAAAAGTTTGAATAAATTGATTCATTCTTTTACATGGATGCTACTCCCATAAAGAGGATGATTGATAATTATCCTGACCAATTTACTGTATATATGCAATTGAATCAGAAGCACAAACTCCTCTTCGAAGGATCACACATGATTTTAAATTGTTTTTTTAATCAATATATTTTAAGTTTTTATACGTTTAAAATTATTTTTATTCATGTATACAAAAAAATAATAAGTTTTATTCACATGCGATGAATTATTTTTAATCCTTTTCTTTTTTATACAAAATATGAATGGTTTATATCTTATGGATCTTTATTACTAAAAGAGATAGATACTACACTTTTTAATCTATTTATTTATAATCCTTCAAAAAAATCCAATTTTTTGGGACAAAAAAATCTAATTATTTATTATCTACATCTTTTCGCTCTTAAAATTTATGGTACAGTTTACTAATATATATTTGGCTATTAGAGGCGGGACTTTGTATAATATAAATTATAATTATAATATAATATTATCTAATTATTTATTTTTTTTGGCAAAATTTAATTAATTTCTTTGTTTACAATATTATTTAATTATTTATTTTTTATTTATCTTATACAAGAATCAATATATGCATTTTTGAATAATCTAATTTATTTATAAACTTTATAATTTTTATATAAACATTTTAAAAATTAAATATAAAAAAATCAAGTAGTTTAAAATTATAATATATATTCCATATGTATATCCCGTTAAATTATTTTTTTCGCATATATGAAAAAATATTTAATGAATAAACAAGAATTAGATTAATATTAAATTTTTATAAAAGAAAAAATGTGCATTGCGCATGCTATTACCTATGTTTTTAGGTCAAGTACAAGTTTTTTCTTCTAGCCAGTATCCAAAATCAATAATTTATATGAGCGTATCGATACCAGTAAAAAGATAAGCAATCTTTGACTCCGTAATCAACAATCAATTGTCTATGTATCATAAACTACCATCTTTTACGAATCCTTCTTAAATAAAGATATTTTGGGATCATATCTCCCTCATAACCTTGATTCTAGTTATTTATAAATTGTATCTCGTTAGATACAACTTGATTTACAAGTAAGCGTGCTCTATAAATAAAGGGCCAAGTCACTCAGTTATGCATGAATCACCACAAGAGGCGAAATCAAGTACACACCTCTAATTTCGTCCCTCATCAAGTTGCTCCATCATGTGGGATTGGCAGTGTGATCAGTGTGGTGAAACATTCTGGAATAAGCGTGGTTTAACTAACCATAAGGCATCCTTTAATCATGTGGTTTATCATACACCAAACAATGTGATGGTGTATCGGCTCCCAAATGATCCTCGACCCCCAAATGCTCGTCCAGGTCATTCTCCTCCACACCCAAATGCTCCTCCTGCCAATGCTCCTCTTGCCATTGCTCCTCTTGCCATTGCTCCTCCTCCAAACACCCAACCTCCAAACGCACGTTAAAGTTCGTCCTATGGAAGAACAGCAGTGAAGAGATCTTAATATGAAGTAATCAAGAATTCTTATGTTATATTTTGGAATTTGTTTGTCAATGACATTTGAATTTTTTATTTTATCTATTTTTTTGGTATAATACTTTACCTATATATTATTACTTGACAAGGTTAAATGCCCTTGTTAACTTTCCTTCTTTAAATAATTTTGAATTTATTATGCAATAAAAAATTATTGAGAGTTTTTATTAAATCATATACCTTGGATACATTCATCCTTGAATTCTTAAATTCATTTATTAAAAAGTTGCATGTGATGCGTGACCCAGAAATTTAATGGATTAAATAATTTAAATGAAATCAATTATAATGTTGAAATCAATTATAATTTAAATGAAATACATGCATGATTTCATATTATGGAAATAAATGAATGATAATTAAATTTAGTAATAATAGCAATTTATTAGTAGAACAGAAAAAGCAATAAAATATAAATATAAAAAATTAGGTCTAAGTTTTTTTTTTCCGACATTCATGATTAGTGTATAATAAATAAATAAAATATTAAATGAAAATATAATTAAATGAATAGTATCAAATGGAAATATACCAAAAAAAAGTGTAAACATCTGTACTCTTGACAATATATCAAGATTGAACCCTTATTATAATAAAATTATGAATAATAAATTTTTTCTCATAATATAAAGAATTTTTTTTGACTAACATAATATAAAAATATATTATTCATTACTTTCTTATATTCATCTAAATATTGGCTATCCTAAATTTTCCATTTAATTATTTTCCTTTGCAGAACGCCGAATTTTTTTTTATTTTAAAAAGTTGTAAATTAATTTCATATCTTTCTCAATGATTTCGATAGAAATTATCTCAATTATTTGGTATATTACATACTTATTTCATTTTATAGTATATAATTTAAGTGTATATATATCATTTAACATTTTCATTTTTCATATCTTAATTATGCATGGTGAAAAGTTTCATTTTTTTATATTTATATTTAAATATATTTTGATATCTTCGGATTAATTGTTATTATTACTAAATCTTATTATCATTAATTTGTTTTCATAATTTGAAATCACACATGATTTCAAAATATCCCATATAAAAAGTTTGAATAAATTGATTCATTCTTTTACATGGATGCTACTCCCATAAAGAGGATGATTGATAATTATCCTGACCAATTTATTGTATATATGCAATTGAATCAGAAGCACAAACTCCTCTTCTAAGGATCACACATGATTTTAAATTGTTTTTTTAATCAATATATTTTAAGTTTTTATACGTTTAAAATTATTTTTTATTCATGTATACAAAAAAATAATAAGTTTTATTCACATGCGATGAATTATTTTTAATCCTTTTCTTTTTTATACAAAATATGAATGGTTTATATCTTATGGATCTTTATTACTAAAAGAGATAGATACTACACTTTTTAATCTATTTATTTATAATCCTTCAAAAAAATCCATTTTTTTTTGGACAAAAAAATCTATTTATTTATTATCTACATCTTTTTGCTCTTAAAATTTATGGTACAGTTTACTAATATATATTTGGCTATTAGAGGCGGGACTTTGTATAATATAAATTATAATTATAATATAATATTATCTAATTATTTATTTTTTTGGCAAAATTTAATTAATTTCTTTGTTTACAATATTATTTAATTATTTATTTTTTATTTATCTTATACAAGAATCAATATATGCATTTTTGAATAATCTAATTTATTTATAAACTTTATAATTTTTATATAAACATTTTAAAAATTAAATATAAAAAAATCAAGTAGTTTAAAATTATAACATATATTCCATATGTATATCCCGTTAAATTATTTTTTCGCATACATGAAAAAATATTTAATGAATAAACAAGAATTAGATTAATATTAAATTTTTATAAAAGAAAAAATGTGCATTGCGCATGCTATTACCTCTGTTTTTAGGTCAAGTACAAGTTGTTTCTTCTTGCCAGTAACCCAAATCAATAATTTATATGAGCGTATCGATACCAGTAAAAAGATAAGCAATCTTTGACTCCGTAATCAATAATCAATTGTCTATGTATCATAAACTACCATCTTTTACGAATCCTTCTTAAATAAAGATATTTTGGGATCATATCTCCCTCATAACCTTGATTCTAGTTATTTATATATTGTATCTCGTCAGATACAACTTGATTTACAAGTAAGCGTGCTCTATAAATAAAGGGCCAAGTCACTCAGTTATGCATGAATCACCACGAGAGGCGAAATCAAGTACACACCTCTAATTTCGTCCCTCATCAAGTTGCTCCATCATGTGGGATTGGCAGTGTGATCAGTGTGGTGAAACATTCTTGACTAAGCGTGGTTTAACTAACCATAAGGCATCCTTTAATCATGTGGTTTATCATACACCAAACAATGTGATGGTGTATCGGCTCCCAAATGATCCTCAACCCCCAAATGCTCGTCCAGGTCATGCTCCTCTACACCCAAATGCTCCTCCTCCTGCCAATGCTCCTCCTCCAAACACCCAACCTCCAAACGCACGTTAAAGTTCGTCCTATGGAAGAAGAGCACGGAAGAGATCTTAATATGAAGTAATCAAGAATTCTTACGTTATATTTTGGAATATGTTTGTCAGTGACATTTGAATTTTTTATTTTATCTGTTTTTATGTTAACTTTCCTTGTTCTAAATAATTTTGAATTTATTATTCAATAAAAAATTATTGAGAGTTTTTATTAAATCATATACCTTGGATACATTCATCCTTGCATGCTTAAATTCATTGTGAAACACGTATTAAAAAATTGCATGTGATGCGTGACCCGGAAATTTAATGGATTAAATAATTTAAATGAAATCAATTATAATTTAAATGAAATACATGCATGATTTCATATTATGGAAATAAATGAATGATAATTAAATTTAGTAATAATAGCAATTTATTAGTAGATCAGAAAAAATATCTCCTCTTCCCTCCAACGCACTCCTACTTCAAAAGAATGGGAGCGGCCGTGGAAGATGAATGGGTGGTCGTACGTAGGAAACGCGATTTCAAAGGAAAGACGACTGACAAAGGTAGGCAGCGTTTGGTGGATATTGTCATCACAAAGTAAAAGATCAATGTCAACAAGGTCCATTTAGTTTCCTTTTTCTTTTCAGAGTTTCCGGATGCATTTGGGGCTAAGGAGATGCTGAGTGTGTTCCAAAAATATGGGAGTGTTATTGAAGTTGTCGTGCCATGCAAACGAGGCAGGTGGGGAAAGCGCTTCGGCTTTGTCAGGTTCACGAACGTATCTGATCCAAAGTTGTTTGCAACTAAACTTGATAATATCATAATTGGTAGCCAAAAAATCTACGTGAATATTCCCATATTTGAACGTAACATGCATCTTGGGGACAGGAAAACGGTTCCTGGGAAATATCAGGCCTTTCAAGCGGGAAGAGTAGCCCAGCCTCGTTCATGCATGGAGAAAGACAGCCATGAGGGTCCTTCATACGCCAATGTTGTTAAAAATGGGTCAAGTGCCATTAAGGGGTTTGCGGTGAAAGAGAGGTGCTATGTGAAGAAATGGCATCCTGCGAATCTGGAGTTTTTGGTGGACATAGGAACAATCCAAAAACTGGGAAACGCTTACGTGGGGAAAGTGTGTACACCGGGTACTACCTATGGCATGCAGGAAGAATTCCTTAGGCAAGGTTATTTTGCAGTAAAGGTTACTCCTATGGGGGCGAATCTGGTTCTTTTGGAAACAGAGGAAAATGAAGACATGCAAGCTTTGGTTGAAGGAGGTAAAGACTGGCTGACTCAGTGGTTCGAGGAACTCAGACCGTGGAGCCCAAGGGAGGTGGATAATAAACGTTTGACTTGGATCAGGTGTTATGGGATTCCTGCGCATGCATGGTGTTTAGAGTTTTTTGAATTTTTAGTTGCTCCATTTGGGACCTTTGTTGATGTCGACGACAACACTAGAAAGAAAAAATGCATGGATGTTGCCAGAATCCTGTATCGTACAAAGACCCATGATTTGGTTAACAGGGTGTCGACTGTTAACATCAATGATGTGTTCTTCTCGATAAAAATGGTTGAAGACTGGTATGGTCCTATGCAGTGGTTGACGCCATATCCACGCTCGTCAGTGGAGGACGATAGCGACGCCGATGCCAAGGGTAGTGAAACAGATGATTCCGAGGAGTTGGAGGAAGGAGAGATTCTCGAGGATATTGATGTGGATATCTCAAAATTTAATGACGCAATGATTAAGTATGATAGTTTGGTTTTGGGAAATGGGGTCGATGCTGATCACAAGTGCTCTTCGTTTGAGGCTGGCAAGGTGCAATGTACTCAGGAGGTACAGTGCACTCAGAATGGTTGTGGTTTGGAGAATTGTAACTTACTTCAAGTTGTTGTGATAAATGAGGAGCCGGTTCCAGTGCAGGTCGTTGGTGACGTCATGGATATAGTGGAGAATTCAAGTGTGGGCTCAATATTTGAACAGGCCCATGACGTTAGAGATGGTGGGGAGAAACTGGGCTCTTATGCTGAAATGGGCTTGGGTGGGATTCAGGAAATTGTTGCAGAATTTCCTAATGAGGTGTCGTGCGAAAATTGTGAGGCGCAAAGCATTGCAGCTGCCACAATTTTTCAGAATACAGTCCTGGGAAGGGGTCCTCGTAAAACTCAGAATCAGCATGCCTCGGAGGTCTCAATTTTCTCTGGTGGTTCGGTTCTTTGTTGTGACTCAACTCACAGCTCGGACGTTGTTTGCGGTAATGCCAGATTTTGGAGGAACTACGAAGAGTCTCTGCCCGGAAAAATCTGGGCACAAGCAAAAGCCTTTGGTGTGTGTGGTGAGGAGCAGGATGAGAGATATATTTCAGAAATCAGAGCCATGGAAGCCAGAGATCAGATTGCCCATGGTGTGAACGAGAGAAAAAGTGGTCAACCATGTTAATTGTCACTTGGAATGTGAGGGGGTTACGGGATCCTTCTAAGCGTCGCAGAATCAGATCCCTTTTACAATCAGGTAATTTTGATGTTTGTATGCTCCAAGAGTCCAAATGTGCTTCAATTGATAATAAATTTATTCATAATCTGTGGGGTAGTGAGGAGGTTGAATGGGTTGCTAAAGATGCTGATGGTTTTTCTGGTGGTTTGATTATGATGTGGAAAACTGGTTTGTTTAATTTGTTGTTCCAATTTTCGGGTGAAGGTTTTGTTGGAATCTGCTCAAAACATAGTGACTCAGATAGACCTTTATATATTGTCAATATATATGCACCTTGTTCTATGATCAGAAAACGCAAAATGTGGGATGATTTGTGTATGTCTAAGGGCGGTTTTGAGAAGGGGGAATGGTGTCTAGCGGGAGATTTTAATGCTGTGTTAGATATCAACGAAAGAAAGGGGATGAATTTACAGGTCAATCAGGCTGAATTGCTGGGATTTAAAAGCTTCGTAGATTATATGGAGGTGGTGGATGTCCCTCTGTCGGGGGAAAAATCACTTGGTTTAGCCCTGATGGTAAATCAATGAGTAGACTTGATCGCATTCTCTTGTCTGAAGGAGTAATTCAGGATTGGAATATTTCTGCTCAATGGGTAGGGGATAGAGATATCTCAGATCATTGCCCGGTGTGGCTGAAGGGAGGTGTTCGAAACTGGGGTCCAAAGCCGTTTCGTTTCAACAATTGTTGGTTGGAACATGAAGGATTCGGGGATTTTGTTAAAAATTGTTGGGTTGATTTTAGTGTGGAGGGATGGAAGGGCTTTGTTTTAAAGGAAAAACTCAAGCTTTTGAAAGATAAGCTGAAATGGTGGAATAAAGAAGTTTTTGGTGTGGTTGACTTAAGAATTGATGAGGTTGTGCTGGGTTTGAATTCTCTTGATGAAATAGCTGCCAATGGTGGTGATCCAAAGCCAGAACAGAGACAGATCTTGAATAGTCAGTTTTGGAATTTGCTTCATAAAAAAGAAAGTATTCTTCTTCAAAAATCCAGAACAAGGTGGTTTCAAGAGGGTGATGCAAACACTTCTTTTTTTCACGCCTATATTAAAGGAAGAAGAAGGAGGAATCAGTTGGCCGCATTGAAGATTGGTGATTCGTGGATCGAGTCGGTTGAGGATATAAAGAATGAAACGCATAGATATTTCAAGGAGCATTTTTCCTCAAATCTATCTTTCATTCGTCCAAATTTGGATGGTATAATCTTCAAAGAAATTTCGACAGAAGATAATTGTCTCTTAACTGATACGGTTTCTTTGGAGGAGCTTCATGAGGCTGTATGGTCTTGCGATGGTAACAAATGCCCGGGGCCGGACGGCTTTAGTTTTAATTTCAGTAAGGCAAATTGGGAGTTATTAAAGTTGGAGCTGCTGTATGTTCTGGAATTTCAGAAAAATACGTGTCTTCCTAAAGCTATCACATCCTCATTTTTGGCACTCATCCCGAAGACTAATCATCCACAATCCTTGAAGGAATTCCGTCCTATTTCTTTAATTGGTTGCTTGTATAAGATTATTGCAAAGTTATTGGCTTCCAGGCTTAAAGTTATTTTGGGTAAAGTCATCTCTCCATGTCAGTCCGCTTTCTTACCTAACAGGCAGATTCTGGATGGTGTCCTCATTGCTAATGAGATGATTGATCTGGTTAAGAGGAGGAAAGGGAAGTACTTACTCTTTAAGGTAGATTTTGAGAAAGCATACGACTCGGTGGATTGGGACTATTTGGATTATATGTTGTCTAGGATGCGTTTCTCTTTGGTTTGGAAAAGGTGGATGAGAGCATGTATTAGATCAGGCTCGATGTCAGTACTTGTGAATGGCAGTCCTACTAGGGAGTTTGAGATGTCCCGTGGTTTACGCCAAGGAGATCCACTTGCCCCTTTTTTATTTCTAATAGCGGCTGAGGGTTTATCTGGCCTGGTTTCTAATGCTATTGAGAGGGGTAGTTTTACTACCTACAAGGCTTTTCCCGAGGTGTCATTTCCAATTTTGCAATATGCGGATGATACGATCTTTATGTGTGAACCTACTTGGGATAATCTATGGAGCTTAAAATCTATTCTGAGGGGTTTTGAATTGGTGTTCGGTCTTCGGATTAATTTTTCCAAGAGTAGTTTGTTTGGCATCAATGTTACTGAAAGATTTATGATGGCGGCTACTAATTTCCTATCATGTTCCTCTATTTCACTACCGTTCAAGTTCCTTGGCATCCCGGTGGGGGCAAATCCCAGGAGATGCTCCACCTGGGAGTCGTTGGTGGAATTGATGCGTAAAAGGTTAGCTTCCTGGAAACATAGGCATCTTTCTATAGGTGGAAGGGTTACGCTAATTAATTCGGTTCTGTCTGCTTTACCTGTTTATTTACTTTCCATGTATAAAGTTCCTAAGAAAGTGCTAAAGGCTCTATATAGTATTCAAAGGAATTTTTTGTGGGGTGGTTTTAATGAATCCCGAAAAGTTTGTTGGGTGAGTTGGGAGAAGGTGTGCACACCTAAGGAGAAGGGAGGTTTAGGAATTAAAAATTTGGAAGTCTTCAATATCAGTCTCCTATCAAAGTGGAAATGGAGGTGTCTACATGAACCCGATGCGGTCTGGTATAGATTTTATCTCTTAAATATGGTCCTCTTGACAGAATTCTCCTTGAGGGCGCCCGAGTTCGCAGTCATGATTCAATTTGGAGGAGAGATTTGGCGTCCTTTCATCCAGGCTGGTTCAATGATTCAGTATGCATTAAACTTGGGAGTGGGGTTGTAGCACGCTTCTGGGAAGACAATTGGTTGGGGCCTTGCTCATTTAAATCTGCTTTTCCAGTTTTGTTTGATGCTGAACAAATAAAAATGCATGCGTTGCTGAAGTTGGCTCGTGGATCAACGGTACCTGGGTACGGAATTGGGTCTGGAACCGTCATCTTTCGGCTCTGGAGGAAGTCTTCTTGGTGGAGGTACAAGCTTTGTTGCATGGGCACAATCCTTGTGAATCAGAATCTGATATTTGGAGGTGGAAACTTGATCCCTCGAGTAATTTTTCTGTTAAATCAGCTTATTCAGATATCATATCTAGAGATGACGGGCTTGCCTTGAATCATAATTTATCTAGAGCTATCTTGGCTGTTTGGGAGACTTCCATTCCCTCAAAGGTGACGGTTTTTGTCTGGAGGCTTTTGTTAGATAGGTTGCAGACTAGGGATGCTCTTCTAAAAAGAGGCATTATTTTGGACAGCCATAACACCTGTTGCGTTTTTTGTTCTGTTGACATTGAATCGGTTAGTCATGCTCTTTTCTCTTGCCCTTTTGCTTATAAAGTGTGGAGCTCAGTTTTTGAGTGGATTGGTTTGTCTGGGGTTTGGCATCATGAGGTAATTGAAAATTTTGTGCAGCATTGCTTTCCTTGCAGAGGTAGGCGGGGTAAGAAGGTAAAATATATTATCTAGAGTGCGGTGGTATGGTGTATATGGCTATTACGCAACAGAATCATTTTCAGTGATGGTGTGACTGACCTTTCTGATGCTTTATCTAATATAAAATTGGTTTCTTGGGGGTGGTTTTTGGCTAAGGAAGGTAGAAATTCAAAGTGGAAATTTTCTGATTGGTGTATGAATCCATTGGGTTGTTTTGACCATTTGATGTAAACATTTGATTTGTATTGGGTTTGAGTACTTCTTGTACTCCATATTCAATAAATTTTTGCTTATAAAAAAAAAAGTAGATCAGAAAAAGCAATAAAATATAAATATAAAAAATTAGGTCTAAGTTTTTTTTTCCCGTCATGCATGATTAGTGTATAATAAATAAATAAAATATTAAATGAAAATATATTTAAATGAATAGTATCAAATGGAAATATCAAATATGTGATATAGTAAAAAGGTTTGACTATACACTAGTGCACAAAAGGGATTCCACGTCGGTTATTTTTGGCTTTCCACATCGGTTTTGAAACTGATGTGGAAACGACCGATGTGGTTTATTGCCACTTTACACATCGGTTTTAAAACCGATCTGTAAAGTATATTTTAAACATCGGTTTAATACTAACCGATGTGTAAAATTAATTTAGCAATTGATAAGCAGTTGTAAATTTAACTTTCTACATCGGTTTTGCTTAAAACCGATGTGTAAAATTGACTTTCTACATCAGTTTTCAAAAGAACCGATGTGTAAAGTTAAATTTACACATCGGTTTTAAGGAAAACCGATGTAGAAAGTTAAATATACACATCGGTTATTGAGAACCGATGTGTAAAATCTCATTTTTTTTTTAATCTATTATTTACATTTCAATCATTCCTGTTTTCACTAATGCAGATCAATAAACAAACCAAAGAGCATGCACTCGATCAAACAAGAAACAACAACAGAACACCAAACTAGTTTTGACACAATCATTCAAAAGCAAAACATACTTCATTCAATTTTCTTAGCACAGCCAATTAGCTCTTACACATATGGTTAAAAATACTGACATTTCATCAAATGACTAGTGAGCACAAAATCTGAAAACAGAGGGCATCAGGCCTAATTAATTTCGAATGAATGAAAACAACACTTTATCAAAGCTACATCAAAACACGAGAGAAGAAGAATTGAACCAGACCTGAGCACTAATACATATCATCAGTCAAAGGTACGTACACTATAGCTAGTATATGATAAGTTTTTAAACTAACTACATATATACAAACTATGGGTGGTACACTTCAAGAAAGAAAGTTGCCCAACGCCTCTTTATGATGTTGATGTCAGAACCGGACAATGGAGATGGATTGTTGAATATCTGCAAGTTTAATTGGACAAAAGATTATATCTTTTAAGTAATAAACTAACATAAAACATATAACGAATCTATACTATTACTTCTAATTGTGTCAATTAACATTTACCTCACTCCATCTTTCAGTGATCCCGGAGGAGATAATTTCCAACATCCACTGCATCACATAGTAGCCACATTCCCATGACCCACGTTGTATACGTGACTACGTACAAATGAAACCCAATTAGAATATGAGGAATTAAATAAAATAGAAATCAATTATTGTACCCACTGCATTTGATGCATTTGAACTAATAAATATCTTACGCTGGGAATAATCCATCTGATAGCCCGAGTACGCCTTTCACCACGCTGCATGTGGGATGCATTAATAGACCTATCATGACAAAAACATTAATTAAAGTATATATAATAGATTTCAGATAATTAAAACAACTGCATTACTGATTATAAAGTATTTTAACGCTTACGTTTCGATGATCGTCTTGAGTTCATTCGCCGCTTATGTCCCAATGAGCGTAAGAAGACCACGATGTTCATTCTTGGGTACAAGAGCAACAATTTGCCAATGCTTGCTGTATTTGCGGAACAATTAGTGACTGTAAGTCATATATAGTTATACTTAAATTAATAAGCGGTACTTACTTATTGAGATAAGGCGCAAGATAGAATTGATGATCGTCTCGGGCAAGTATATCACGTATGGTAGTGACCGGGTCTTCCGATGCTACGAGAACATCACCCTGAATGAACATGGGGTCAATGAACCCATAAAGGGCGAGGTTACCCTGATCGACTAACATACGATGCAGATACCTAATATATTGGAAAAACATGTTAATTATCATTGTATTTAAAAATTAATTACGTACTTAACTTATAAATATAATGTACTTACGTGCACCAAAACGATATGTGTGCAGAACTGGCCATTTCTTTATTGAGTGCCATCTCCATAAGTTCTTTCTTTGGTATATACAGTTCTCCGGGTGGCATCATGTTCCAACGTTACCAATGCTGCATCATCCTCCATGGTGACAACCTCGTATAGCAAGATCTTTGAAAACATCACCATGGCCAGGTGCCCCTTTGTCGATCCCCTAAACAACATAGATATATATTAGTAATCACGGATAATTAAGTTATTTAATTCGTTATGAACTAAATGGTCAAATGAATACCTTGACAGAGCAGACATCTCTGGTCTTCCTAGATCCGACCTTTTAGGCACAATATCATTTCCAACATCCTATAACAAATACAAATAAAGCATTATCTTTAAACAATAATAAATATATTTCAACTATGAATATAGAAAAACACAACTAACCGAATACCTCAGATGCAACAAGAAAGCTGACCAGTCTTCTTGGCCAGAGGATGAAGTTACAGGGGCCTCGACCCACTTGTTTGAACCTCCTCAGTGGGCACAGGGACTCGAGCATCAGCATCTCGAATAATCTCAACAGACACCCTCAGATGATCATCCGGTAATAACCGATGGTGTATGGTATTACCTAACTTATTATATGCCCTACCCAATGCCACTAAGCGGCGATGATGATGATGATCATCAACATACAGCTCACACCTATCAGGGTCGTCATCATCATCATCATCATCACCATCATCATCATCAGCAGCATCATCATCATTTTCAAGATTTTCAGCATTAGGATCCGCCTGAGATGCTGCCTGCTGACGTGCTTTCTTTTCCTCTTCAACCATTTTCTTAACAAGCTTTTTATATCCCCCACGAGACATGACATGGGGGTAGACATTCTTGCTTTGGTTTTCCTGCCCCTTTTTCCTCTTCTCCTGTTATAAATAAAAGACAATTAAATTACATAAGTAAATGAAATTAATGCAATTACATAAATTTAGAGACAAATCAAATAAGTTAACCTGAAAGCTGGGATCACGTCGGCTCTGAACAAAGCGATCCCACGTCGCCTTGTCAAGAAACGGATACACCTCAAGTGGGTTCTTTTTACTTTTTGGACCGAATATATAGTATCCGCCCGAGTCAGCCTTAAAACCCTCCAACGCTCTCCAAAGATACTTCAACAAACGCTTCTTCATAGCGTATGTATCCTAGTATGTCAAATGTCAACTACATTAAGACCAAAAGAATCAACGAATTCTTGTATGATATTATTAAGATAAAAATAAAGTAGATACAGATAAACACAGGACGTAGAAGTATAGATACCAGAATACTCTCCCATATCTGCTCCTTCACGTCCGCGGTACATCTCTCCACCTATCAATGAGTATACTAGGCTGTTCCTAGCAAGGGTCGCCACAAAACGGTAAACTGATCTTCCATTGGCCCAATAGGTTTGAGGTTATCATCAAAATCTACTCTTATCCTCCGATTTGACCCACGGTTGGCAGTCAAATGCCTCATCCGTGTGGCACGTCTACCCTTTCTACGGTAAGACGGGGTCTCCGACCATTTGCATGAAGGAGGTGTATCCTTATGATCAGCCATGTATACCTGTTTAAACACAAAAAAAAAAAAAACTTGTTAGTATGTCGGGATAAATATCAAACATAACTTATAAATATCGATCAACGTACATAAACATAACTTATAAATATCAACGTAAACACATAATATGCCAAACTTGATGGTAATATCAAACTAAACTTACTTTGTGGTCAATTAGTAAAGTTCTCCCATAACCCTTCTTGGTGATCATTACGAGTAGCATGTACATCATCCACTTCATTTTCCTCATTGAAATTAGGCACTCGTGTTGAGAAAGAAGGAGTATCGAAATATCAAGAGTTGAATCGTGATTTCCCTCACTACCGTTATACATGTTTTTCCCCGGAGAACCACTCGACCACCTTTTGTTAGAAGGATCACGGATATAAAACACTTGTTTTGCTTGGGATGCCATGATGAAAGGTTCCTCTTTATTACCTACCTTACTAAGGTCCACCAATTTGAATCCTAACTCATCGGTTTGCACGCCATTGTTTCTTATCGACCCACCGACATTTAAAAACAGGTACTCTAAACTTCGTGTAATCAACCTCCCATATCTCTTCAATGATTCCAAAGTATGAAACTCGATGCCATAACAGGGTTTTTATCTTTCGAACTAGAGAAATGCATGGACTCAATGACGACCATAACCCCACTGTTTTGCATAGTACTTTTGACATCCCGGGACTTTGTATAGAAGGAAAACTTATTGATATCGTATCCACTCCAAAGCATATGACATCAAAGTTAGGCCCTGTGCTAGCCATTTTAATGTAGCAGAAGCAGTACCATCCTTTGCAATTTTTTCTTTAAACCAGTTCAAGAAAGTCTTGTTATGCTTGTTCAAACACCATTTTTCATTCATTCTAGGGTAAGTTTCATTGATAATGCTTTTATGCTCACATAAGTATGGTTCAACCTCATCGGTGTTATTCAATATATACAAATGTGCTTGAAGCACTTCCTCCCGATCCATGCTCTTAACAGTGATACCTCGTGTACCCTTACCATCATATCTTCCTTCGTGATCGAGACTTCGGAAGCCCTACAGTTCCGCTTCGACATGTAGTCTGCATACAAAACTCAATAGCTTCTTCTCGCAACATACCTTTCAACAATAGATGCTTCGGGACGGTGTGGATTTTTCATATATCCTTTCGAGAACTTCATGTATCGCTCAACCGGGTACATCCACCTTAAATAAACGGGACCGCACAATCTAATCTCCCTCACTAGATGAACAATCAAATGAACCATGATGTCAAAAAATGAAGGTGGAAAATACATCTCCAATTGGCACAATACAATGGCTGCCTCATTTTCCAACTCATCCAAATTTTTAGTGTCAATGACCTTGCTACATATAGCATTGAAGAATAAGCATAACCTAGTAATGGCATGTCCGACTTTTTTAGGCAATATGTCACGAATGGCCACCGGTAGTAGTTGTTGCATCAAGACATGACAATCATGAGACTTTAAGCCAACTAATTTGAGATCTTTCATTGAGACAAGTCTTCTGATATTTGAAGAGTAACCCCGTGGCACTTTGACTCCCCGTAGACATTCACGTAAACTTCTTTTCTCTTTTTTTGATAAAGTATGACATGTGGGGCAAATAAGTCTTGTTATCCCCCACTTTAAGTGGAGCTAACTGCTCTCGTATACCCATCGCAACTAGATCCAGACGAGCATTCACACCATCCTTTGTCTTGCCTTGAATGTTGAGAAGCGCCCGATTAAACTGTCACACACATTTTTCTCTACATGCATCACATCAATACAATGTCTTACATCAAGCTTGCACCAGTATGGAAGATCAAAGAAGATCGACCTTTTCTTCCATATTTTCTTCTCTGTAGCCTTCTTCTGGGTCTTCCCATAGATAACATTAGTGTTGTTCACCCTTTCATAAACTTGCTCTCCGAGTCAAGGCCACCGGAGCAATTTCATTCTCCGGAAGTCCATTGAAAGCTTTCCTCAATCTACGATAAGGATGATTACGTCGGAGAAATCTCCGATGCCCAAGGTAGACCGTCTTCCTTCCATGTTGCAGTTGATGGTAACATGTGCCTTCTTCACATATTGGACATGCTTTATGCCCCTTAACACTATACCCACACAGGTTCCCGTATCTTTGGAAAGTCATTGATGGTGCAAAATAACATGGCACGCAATCTGAATGTCTCATGGCAATACCCGTCGATCACATCAACGCCTTCATCCCACATCATTCTCAAGTCTTCAATCAAGGGACTTAGATAAACATCAATATCATTTCCTGGCTGTTTAGGACCCGAAATCATCATACTTAACATAATGTATTTGCGCTTCATGCACAACCAAGGAGACAGGTTGTAAATTACAAGGAGAACAGGCCATGAACTATGAATACTACTTAAGTTTCCATATGGATTCATTCCATCGGTAGCAAGTCCAAGCCTGAGGTTTCTGGGCTCATTGCCGAAATCCGGAAACAAACTATCAATTCTCTTCCATTGCAAAGAATCGCCCGGATGGCGTAGCTGTCCATCACACTTCCTATCATCTGCATGCCATCTAATGTTCTTTGCGTCATTTACATTAGCAAACAATCGCTTGAACCGCGAAATCACGGGAAGATACCATAACACCTTCGCAGGAGGACCTTTGGTGACCACATCACAACTAGAATCACCATCCTTCACTTTGTAGCGTGATACCCCACACCTGGGGCACTCGTGCATCTCTTCAAACACTTTCCTGTACAATATGTAATCATTGGGGCAAGCGTGTATTTTCTTATACTCCATACCCATCGGACACAATATCTTCTTCGCCTCATAGTTTCGAGATGGCAATGTGTTGCCTTCTGGAAGCATTTCTTTCAACAACTCAAGCAATTCGGTAAAGCTTTTATCGCTCCACCCATTTCTCGCCTTCACATTGAACAATCTTAACACCGCTGACAACCGTGTGAAATTAGTGCACCCCGGATACAAAGCCACTTGCGCATCACCGCACAAAGTATCATACACATGTGCGCGCCGAAAAGACTCTTGCCCAACATCACGGATCATGTCCTCTAGTCCATCGTCCATTTCCACGTCATCAACTTCCTCTCTATCCGACACCCTCGACTGTCTAACGATTCACCATGGCATATCCATGTTGTATAACTCTTGCAAATCCCCTCACAAATAAGATGATCACGTATCTCCTCGCCTTCTAGTCGTCTCTCATTCAAACAGTTAACATAAGGACAATAAAACCTTCCGTTACCACTATCAGGAGCATTTGTTTTTGCAAACTGTAGAAAATCTTCCACTCCATTCTCATACTCATCACTTGTCCGTCTAGCATTCATCCAACCGCGGTCCATGACTAAACCAATACCTTCGTACTTAGTCCAACATATTCATCAACCACTTCTTATGACAGGGTATGGCCCTATCCCATTCGAGAAGAAACTTTTTCAACATTCGGTTAACAGTTAGTCCTTAACTCTCATGCTCATACTCGACAAAATTTTGGCAGCATTTCCCCGCGGTCTCCGACTTACACTTCTTGAACGCGATGACATCCACCACCATAAAGTATGCCAGCGGAGAACGAAAGGAAATGTATCAATCCGAACTTTCATCAAGTATATAACATTAGAACCAATGAATAACTATTTTAACTGAATTAAGAAAAAGTTTTTTCCCAAACTGTCCAACTTTGGACAATTCAAGATCCAACACAATGAGCGGTACATTAAGAACGTACACGTACGCTCATTAGTATTGCATCTCAAACGGGAAACTAAGGCTTTACTATTATGTAGCTTGCATGAAGATGGGGCTTGAAAAGTGAAGAAAATTAGCCAAACAGAGCCCTTCACGGCCTAGCCTTGAAAGCCATCACGGCCGTGATCGAGTATAGCTTAAAAGAAAGAATGGAAAAGCCAGAACTGGTCACGGCCATCCCGTGAAGCCCATCACGACCGTGACATGTCACCGCATTGCAGACCCTCACAGTAGAATCGATCACGGCCTAGCCGTGATGGTGGTCACGCCGTGACGAGACCAACCAGTGAAGCAACCTCCAAGGCGAGAACCTATCACGGCCTGGCCGTGATGGCCATCACGGCCGTGACATGCCAACCGAAACAGCACCTCATAGGCGGAACCGATCACGGCCTAGCCGTGATGGTGGTCACGCCGTGATGACAGACAACCGATAATGTAACCTCCAAGGCGGAACCCGTCACGGCCTGGCCGTGATGGCCATCACGGCCGTGACATGCCAATCGAACTAGACCCTCACAGCGTAATCTGATCACGGCCTAGCCGTGATGGTGGTCACGCCATGACAGAACAACCGATAAAGGGAAAAAAGGGAAAAAGGACCTGGGAACTCCAAATGGTGTCTTTCTAAGACCTTCCCTATCTATATCTTCCCCAAGACCCAAAGAAGAAAACCTTCACAACATCTTTAAAAGAATTGAAGCTCTATCCCTTTCTTCCAGAAACCCCACATCACCACAACCATATCATACATTAGGAGACAGAGATAGAACTATAAACAAAAAAGTAAAAGAAAAATACCTTTCACGCCTTGAGAGACAGAGATGGGAGGGAGAAGCAGAAGCAGAAGCGGAGGCTGCGCGTTAGCAGAGGAGATAAGTACCGTGCAATGCTGGTAGAAAAAAAAAACGAAACAACATAACAGGGATGCTCATAAAAGAACAAAACATAACCATCCAGCTCCAACAACATCAAAATCCATTACCCATACACATCAGTGAATGAACCACAACAACAAACTGAACAAAGTGAATACTGGAGAATGAAGCAAGGTGAAGGGAAAGTGAAGCAAAGTAAAATGGAGGAAGCACTCACCAGAGAATGAAGCAATGGCGGCAAGCGGACAGAGCGAGGTGAGGGCGAGCATCCAAACGCAAAGGTAAAGCACAAGGTGAGGAATGAACTGAGCAAAGGGTGTTTTCTGTTTTAGGGTTCAGCAAAACTCAAATCGAAGAATGGAGGGATAAAGCGGAATGAATAAAAATTGGCAATATTACACATCGGTTATGCCATAAACCAATGTGGTGAACCATATTATACACATCGGTTATCCTGAAACCGATGTGTAAACCTTAAACTTTTAATTCCCAATTTTTTTTTTAAAATTTTATACATCGGTTATTCAAAACCGATGTGTAAAAGTAAAATTTTAATTTCTATTTTTTTTATTTATAATTTTATACATCGGTTATCAAGAAACTGATGTTGTTAATCACAATTTTACACATCGGTTCATTGAGAACCGATGTTGAATGTTAAAAATTCTGACTTTAAATTTTTTTTATTTTAATTTTAAACATCGGTTAGAAATAACCGATGTGGAAACGTTTTACACATCGGTTATTCTCTAAACCGATGTGTAATACTTTGGTTTTAATTTCAAAAATGCCACCGCCTCGTTTTACACATCGGTTTCTAATAAACCGATGTGTAAACTCCGATGTAGAATCCCTTTTCTGCACTAGTGATAGTAACTATTTTAAAAGTCACGGTCACACATAGATGATTTATGATTGGTTAAAAGTATAAACATTACTGTACCAAAAAAAAGTATTAACATCTGTACTCTTGACAATATATCAAGATTGAACCCTTATATTAATAAAATTATGAATAATAATTTTTTTCTCATAATATAAAGAATTTTTTTTTGACTAACATGATATAAAAATGTTATTTATTACTTTCTTATATTCATCTAAATATTGGCTATCCTAATTTTTCCATTTAATTATTTTCCTTTGCAGAACGCCGAATTTTTTTTTATTTTAAAAAGTTGTAAATTAATTTCATATCTTTCTCAATGATTTCAATAGAAATTATCTCAATTATTTGGTATATTACATACTTATTTCATTTTATAGTATATAATTTAAGTGCATATATATCATTTAACATTTTCATTTTTCATATCTTAATTATGCATGGTGAAAAGTTTAATTTTTTTATATTTATATTTAAATATATTTTGATATCTTCGGATTAATTGTTATTATTACTAAATCTTATTATCATTAATTTGTTTTCATAATTTGAAATCACACATGATTTCAAAATATCCCATATAAAAAGTTTGAATAAATTGATTCATTCTTTTACATGGATGCTACTCCCATAAAGAGGATGATTGATCATTATCCTGACCAATTTTGTCACATACCAGTTTTAGAAGTGGGATAATTATTATTAAACTGTTCAATTTATTTTGTACAGTGATAATTATTTGTGTTTGATAATTATAAAATGATATTTTATAATTTAGTTTCAAATTATATTATTTGGCTAAGAGATATTTTAGTAAGAAAATATAATTATTTTGAGATTTATAAAGGGTAGAATTTATTTTATGAAAGTATCAAACTCTAAGATATCACAAATATTTTATTTATTTCAAAAAGCTGATTTTATTAATTTGCTAGTCACACCCCCTATTTTACTATGCACACCCCTCTCCTCTCTTAAATAAATCACGAAGACTCTCCCTCACCCTCACTTTCCATTTTCTGAAAAACTCCCTTCTTCTTCTTCTTCTTCCTCCATCAACTCACACCTCACTGCCACTGCTCACCACCCCAGTCGCCACCATCTCTTCCTCTCCTTGTTGGGTAAGTGTTTACCCCTAGTTTCTTCTAGATTCAAGAAAAATCCCCAAATCAATTTTGAAACCCTAAATCAAACAAGAAGGACAACATGCAAGACCTCTAGCTTCCTTCAAATAAAATTTCGAAAACTGAAGAACAAGTCAGATTAGGAAGCACAGGGAGATCAACACTCACCACCTTCAATTCGCTACTTGGTTATGTGAGTTCTTGTTGTTTGTAACATTGGGTAACCATAAATCCCAATTACTTGTTTGATTGTTTAAATTGCTTTGGTAGAATGTTTGTTCTAAACTGATATATGCTTTGTAACAATGGGGTTTTGATTTCATGTTGTGGTTTTGGATGAAAAATTTTCAAGGGGCTACCAAATCCTTCAAAACCGTAATGCACCCTTTTAGTGTTTCATCCATAATGATGAATGTGATTCCACCTCATATTTCATTGTCATTTTGCATGCATTGTCATATAGTTTAGGCATATTTAATTTGATTTTTAGTTAGTTTTTACCTTGGAACGGGTAAGGCGGTTTTGAGTGTTGTTTTGCAGAAATCAAGGGTTAAATGCTCAGGATCAGCCATGATGGAGCTTGGATGAAGATAGAGCTTGAAAAGTGAAGAAAATGAGCCAAACAGAGCCCATCACGACCATGATCAAGCAGAGCTGGAAAGAAAGAAGGCAAAAGTCAGAGCTCATCACAGCCTAGCCGTGATGACCATCACGACCGTGACCTGTCAGCTGAACCAGACCCTCACAGGCAGAACTGGTCACGGCCTAGCCGTGATGAGCATCACGGTCGTGACAAATTAAAATTTGAAAGCGCGCCCATGACAGAACCCGTCACGGCCTGGCCGTGATGGCCATCACGGCCGTGACGCGCGCCTAATCTATAAATAGGCATCTGGGCAGAAAAGAAAGGAGACAATTTCTAAACCTAAGACATTCTCTCTGAACCAGGGGCTGCTGTGAAGGCTTCCATGGAGTTTCTTCTCTCCTTTATCTCTATTCCTTTTATTTTGGCTTTCTCTATTATCATGAGTAGCTAAATTCCCTTTTTGTTGGGGTTAGATGTAGCTAAACTGAAACTCATGTAATTGCCTTGATGTATTAATCTATGTTTATGCCTTCTTATTAGTGTTTGATTCCTATGCTTAATGCTTTTTGTGGTCTGATCATCCATGAATTGATTTTGAGATTTGATTTGCAATGGGGACGTTCTTATCAATTCTTGATCTGGAATTAATCACCTAGTAAACCTTGCATCTAGGAATGGATTTTGGTTTATTAGTAATCGTGTAATCCCTACTCTTAATGCAAATTCACTAATTAGGCCACCTAAGGAATTAGGGTTTAATTAGGGGATTTAGGCTCTTGTCATCTAAGGAATTAGGGCTTGAGTAATCTTGTGGGTTGATTTTAATATTTGAAGCATAAACTCGATTGGTGGTCTTAGCATTGCATGAGGTAAAGGTTTGGTGAAGTTTAATCCCAACATCTTTCATCATATTTGAAGAACCTTTTTTCTGCATTCCAAGTGTTCGATAAAAATAAAAAAAGAACTTTTTCCTTTTATTTTGTTTATTTTAACTCTTGATTGGGCTTGGTATTTAATATTGAGCTCCCTTCCATCCAAAGATTCGCTTAGATAGTAGTTGATTTGGTACGTGCTAGTACTTGTCTCAGTCCTCGTGGGAACGATATCCCTCTTACCTCTTTATTACTTGTACGACTCGGTGCACTTGCCGAATCCGTCAAACAAGTTTTTGGCGCCGTTGTCGGGGACTGAGTTTCAATATTAGCATTCCCATTTCGATTACTAATTTAAGCACAATTTGATGTTTTTACTTTAGACATTTTTTATATTTATTTTATTTTTTGTATATATTTGATTTTTTTCTTTTGAGTTTTGTTTGTGCAATGTGGATGCAACATATGGAGACTTATTATTTTCCAACTTTGGACAGTGTTACTAGATATCATTTTGGACCGAATGTGGTCTTGGGAGACTACAGGCTCTGGGGATATCAATGCCCTCATGCACAGGCTTATAGTGTAATCATGAAGCACGAGGAGGAATGGGAATGGAATGAGCAAACACCTTTGAAAGTTGCTCTAGAACAATATTCCCAAGAGCTATCCATCTCTGAGGCCAAAGCAAGAGCCAATTGTGATTGTATCGAAGCTCTGATGCAAAACTTCAACAGACAAGTTGAAGAAAATTTGCAAACAGCTAGTACAAGACCTGAGACACCCTGTTGTGCCCCATTGTATTATTAAATTAGAACCTTATTATTTATTTACTTAATCGCGCACTTATTGTTAAAAATACGTAAAAATTAAAACTTAATTAATAATCATATAACTTCTACAAATATAAAACACACCAAAACTATATTACATAAATACACACATAAGTATCCTTTATTTTACACAACACTGTTTAGGGTATCCTCTCAGTAGGATCCCACACAGGTACTTATTTATACAACTTGCTTATAACTAACGGAAAACAAAACGTCTTATGTGGCCCACTGGCCGTAAACTTACTATGCTACATTATTAGGATCAGTAGGTTGTTCCTCAGCGTCAACTTCATACGGAACATCATTCAACTCCTCAACAACCTCCGTCTCGTATGGGGTTCCATCCATCTCCTCAGTAACATAGTCGTCCATCTGGTCTTCTAACGTAACAGGGTAAACATACACAAAAATACAGAAATAGGGAGATAAAAACAGTTCTATCATCATAAGCGGAAAAGATTCATAGCATATAATACAATAATAGTCACAAACATGCATCACTCACCATCTACAAGCATCCATACTTTATAACATCATCCTCTACCCTCCAACTCATGCAACTAAACCTTTATGCTGACGTGGCCACTATTAATCCTGTCACACATCCCTCGTTAGGAATGTCAGTCAGTCGTCCACGTGACACGTTCCCAACGCCGGTGCACATTCTCATCCATGGTGAGAATGCTCATGCAAAGCAATGACACTATAGCTGCACAGTACCGTCGGTGCACACCCTTATTTTCTCTCTCAACTCAGTCAAGGGTGCTCATGCATAGCAATGACACTATAGTTGCACAACTTAAATTCTAATTTGGAACGATCCACGAGAACTTTGGACCTCGTGTATCTCAAATACATGGTTATGAACAACAATGCAACATATGATTCTCACTGACTTTTATCAATAGCAACCTAGTACCTCAAGCTTTTTGAACGCGCTGTCACCACGCGCCAAAAAGAACGAGCGTTTACAAAAATTATGTAGATAGGGAAGCGACAACTCGAGTATCGTCTCTCAAGGACTCTTAGGTGTTGTCGTTATTAACAGAAAATCAGTAAAAGTCAGATTGGGGGGGGGGGGGGGGGGTTTTAGATTGAAAACTAAATAAAGAAAACAGAACAGAAAAACAATGCAATAAAAAGTAATTACCAAATAAGCTAAAGAACGATCAACCTACTGTTCTCAGTTTCCCACTATCATCGGTTCATATAAATCCAAGCCCTAAGCAGATTCTAATCCCCTCCCGGTTCTAGCAACAAATAACAAACGAAATTCGCTACTACGGATGTATGTTCCTATTCCCGAAACAACCGTGATGCTTTCTGACTTCCAGGCTCGCGAGGCGAGTTATTGTTCGCGAGGCGAGACTCTTCGACTTCAAAACCGCCACAGCCGTGATCTTCAACACGGGTAAGCCGTGATAGTCTCTGACTTTTAGGGCTGGGTGACTCGCGGGGCGAGATATTCTTCGCGGGGCGAACCATATTTATTCCTTTTTATTAACCTGAAAACAGAAAATAGCATAAGTACTTTATTTAACTCTAAATCAACTAAATTAACCTAAAAATACTTTACAGACTCAAAATGCTGCTTAAGGACAATCAAGTCTAATTTGGGTGAAAATGATATAAAATTAGCACAAAGCCATGGTCTTTACTAGTTATAAAACCAGTCAAACAGAGGCTCATCAAAATACCCCAAACTTAAACTTTGCTTGTCCCCAAGCAAACTAAAACTTAAACAAGACTCAGACTTGGCAAAACATGGCAAGCTCAAGAGATTCAATCAAATTCGCACAAATTTCAAGCAATTTCATCAAAACAGTTTTCTTCAATGTTCCCCTCTTTCAACAAAGCAATCCCCACAATCATTCATTCTAAACAATTGAGAATTTCATCATTCAAACAATCATCAATCTAAGCAAGGGATCCAAGTTACACACAAGAGGGAGATCACTAAATTCAAACAACTGCCTTCCTCACAAGGGACATTTGTGTTTCACTCAATCGCTCAGTTTGTGTCAGGCTATCAACATTGCACTCAATTTCACTTTTAAGAACACTTCCCATAAATTTGATTTTCATCTCAAAATGATTCCCACAGAAAACATGCAAGCAACATCAGAAGGTCTTTTATGGGTTGTAATGGGGCCTGGCTAAGGGTAGGATATACAAAGGAACTAGGCTGAAGACCCTAGGAACTAAGAGAGCATGAAACTTTTTATATTTTGAAATTCCACTCAAGTTCCTTTTTCCATTTTTCTTTATGCTTTGGGTGACTACAGCCTTGTTATTTCAACACTTTTTATTTTTATTGTTTTTCTTCTTTTTTTTCTTTTTTTTCTTTTTTTTTTACAAGCCTTTGGCTCCAACCTTTTTATTATATTTTTTTCTTTTTCCCAATCCCAAACAACACATCATATCCTTGTAGCCATCCCAAACTTAGTTTCTTGCACCCATTCTAAGATTCCATGCTCTCCTAATCCTAAGATCGGGTTAACATGGTTTTCCAGATTTTTGGGCTTATAACATTAGGTTATCAAGAACAATAGGCTAATTAGGCTCAAAGGGGCTAACTAGGGAACATGCATTAGGAATTGGTTCTTTTTAGGCTAAGTAGTTATTTACAAAGAAAATGCCTAAATCATCTGAAGCAAACACATAAACATGCAAACCATAAAGAGATTCAAGCAAATTCGGGAAAGTGCAACTCAAAAGTGATTTCACACAGTTTAAAATATGTTGGAGGCTCAAATCCTCACCCGGACATTCATGCAAATTGTTTGACAGAGATTCTATCCCTAGTGTGTGCTTCCCTATCACCCCAAACTTATCATAAATCATGCCATCATAACAAAATCTCAAAGTTCAGTTTTCAATCGCATGGGGATCAAAATTCAATTTTTCAAATCCTAGGGGGAAAACAGTCAACAAATAACATGCAATCCATCTGTGCAAAATTAATCAAATCCAATCAAACTTGCCAACACCAGACTCAACACAACTCCTGAGCTTCTCAAATTATTCAGGAGCTTTATTGAAAACAAAACAGAAATAAAGCAAGCAAAGAAAATTAAAAGAGCAAGGTTCAGAAAAACTCATTGGAGGTGGTTCCACCAGGATCCCATTGTCTGTGATACAGTGGCCACGGGATGCTCAAATTGCGAAGTGATCCTCTCGGATCCCACGGCCTACAACATAAGGATGAGAGCGGACACTTGATAATCTTGGTACCTCCGCCAAGTGCGGCGGACTTCTCACTCCCCTTAAGATCACAGTTGACTTCTTTTTCATCCTTGTCAATAAAATCCTCCCAATAGAATCGGGGCTCAACCTCTTGGACTGGCCATGGTGCAAAATCCAAGGGTGCAAAATCCAGAGCTTTTGGTTCCACAGGGGGAGGTGGCAAACAGTTAGCTGGGGTTACTGGCGCTGCTTCAACTCCTGCACTTTCTTCATTCACTGTACTAACAAATTTATCACCTGCTATACATGCAGAAATTTCAGCACACACCATACAAAGGTTAGAGTTAGTAGAGTCAGTACATATATCACAATAAAATGAATCAGGAAAAGTCTGAATGTCTGGAAATTCAGCAATTAATTCATCCACCCCATCACTCTCAACACATGCAATTGATTTAATTGAATCATCTACTTCCAAAGGTTCTTCATTATCCTCAGGCACGGTGAAGCAGATGTCCTCCTGATCCTCCTGATCCTCATTTTCTATGTTTCCTGAAAAGATTATACCTGCATAACAGTCTATACACAAAGTAGTGCCAGAACAATAACAATCATCACATGCATTAGAATCAGGGGATTCAACACACAATTCATCAATAGAAACATTATCAACATTATCATCAGAAGTATCTTCAAGAATAACTTGTGACTCTGTATGTTCTTCAAGGGGCTGTGGAGTTAGCATTGCAGCCGAGTTGGCAACAATTTGCTCAATTAAAATGGACAACTTCCGAGATTCAGCTTCTCCCTTCTGATATTCAAGATTACTTGCCTCCATCATCCGTTGAAATTCGAGATTACTTGCTTCCATCCTCTGTTGGAATTCAAGATTTTGTTGTGCTCACCGTTGATTGTTCTCTTCCATTTGTTGTATCATAAAAGCAATCTCATCCAAGGTGCTCTGTCCTACACTTTGTTGGCTAAAATGATTATTCACTCCAAACATGCCATAATCACTATTAGACTCATAACTTCCAGTAAAATTAGGATAATGCATGCATGGTGGCGGTTCACTAAAATCAGGATAATACATGCATGGTTGCTCATAATAAACATTAGGCACATAATTTCGCATATAATTATCCATGGGGCAAAATAAAATTCACAACCAGACAAAGCAGACAAAAATAATTCAGCAAATTTTTTTATTTTTTTTTAATTATTTTCTGCTAATAACAACAAACAAGAGTCCCCGGCAACGGCGCCAATTTTTGAACGCGATGTCGCCACGCGCCAAAAAGAATGAGCGTTTACAAAAATTATGTAGATAGAGAAGCGACAACTCGAGTATCGTCTCTCAAGGACTCTTAGGTGTTGTCGTTATTAACAGAAAATCAGTAAAAGTCAGATTTGGGGGGGGGGGGGGGGGGGTTGAGATTGAAAACTAAATAAAGAAAACAGAACAGAAAAACAATGCAATAAAAATTAATTACCAAATAAGCTAAAGAACGATCAACCTACTGTTCTCAGTTTCCCACTATCATCGGTTCATATAAATCCAAGCCCTAAGCAGATTCTAATCCCCTCCCGGTTGTAGCAACAAATAACAAACGAAATTCGCTACTACGGATGTATGTTCCTATTCCCGAAATAACAAACGGGGTTAAGCCCTCATGAACTAAACGAACATGAATGAACACACGCGAAATAACAAACGCGATTAAGTATAAGAATATAGCATCACCGAAATGAATCAACACAATACTATACACTCCTGAAATAACAAACAAATGTATAGCATGGCATTGAAAAGAGAAAAGCAAATAAAACAGGGAATACAGAACCTCAAGTGTAATTGAAACCAATCACAGTAGATTAATCTAGGAGACTAGCTCTCCATTACAGACACAAGCACAAAAGAAAATAAACTACAACTGCTGACTAACTAGCTAACTACTAGCCAAAACTGACTAGCCTCCTTTCAGTTCTGTCTAAAACTGACTTATATACAACTTCTGGACTACGCGGACTCGCGAGGCCAACGCTGTCTCGCGAGGCGAAACTTCAACTTTTGGTATTCTCGCGAGGCGAACACACCTTCGCGAGGCGAGAATCTGAAGAGTCTTCTTATTACGCCCGTTTTGAACATCAGGGGCCAATCGTGATGCTTTCTGACTTCCAGGCTCGCGAGGCGAGTTATTGTTCGCGAGGCGAGACTCTTCAACTTCAAAACTGCCACAGCCGTGATCTTCAACACGGGTAAGCCATGATAGTCTCTGACTTTCAGGGCTGGGTGACTCGCGGGGCGAGATATTCTTCGCGGGGCGAACCAGATTTATTCCTTTTTATTAACCTGAAAACAAAAAATAGCATAAGTACTTTATTTAACTCTAAATCAACTAAATTAACCTAAAAATACTTTACAGACTCAAAATGCTGCTTAAGGACAATCAAGTCTAATTTGGGTGAAAATGATATAAAATTAGCACAAAGCCATGGTCTTTACTAGTTATAAAACCAGTCAAACAGAGGCTCATCGCTTTTCCTCACAACCTCCACTTACATTCTATATCACATCACTTCTATAAAATAATAGCGAGGCACTTCTAATTCATATTCAAAACTCTCACCCAAACAAAATACCTCCGAGCAATATATATCTTTCCTTAAAATCATCTAAGCATAGTATTATACCCAGGTAGATCATGCATAACACATTAATCAACAGAATATTCCAACATCTCAATATCATATAAGGCAATTTATCACAACCAACTCATAATAGTCCAACCAAATAAATAACAAAATCAGACTCTGTCACGGCCTAGCCGTGATAGCCATCACGGCCGTGACAGATATCAAGTACAAGTCAGACTCTGTCACGGCCGTGACAGACATGAAAGGCAAGAATTCTACAAAACAGAACCCGTCACGGCCTGGCCATGACAACCATCACGGCCATGACAGACACTGAACATCCTCCTATTCAGACACCGCAATAATACGTCACATGCAGATGGAATACCTCAACCAGCGTATCACAGTAAATTTGATAACATAAAATCAAACATCCTCAAATACTTAAAATCAACTTAATGTCGATAAACCTACAATCCTCGAATCACCATTGGTTTTACAGGAAAGGTTTCCAATGGGATTTTGGTCTTGTCGATTACTCGACTACTAGTAGGGTTTAGGTCGCCCTACACAATTTTCATATAATCTACTACTTATCGATTCCGACGATAGGTTGATTCTTTCCCCCACCTGAGCTAGCACCGAAATCTCGAACTCGACGTTCCTCGCTATCACACCACAGCTTAATAGTTTCACCTTGAACCAAACAACATAACTATAATTAATCAAATAACAACCATCTATGACACTTTAGGGCCAGGTTCGGCCAAGTCTTAGAAAATAGGTTTAGGGTTATCTTATTAATGCCATCTTTTGGATCCTAGTTACTAGAGTCTTAACTAACATAGATTACTTATTACAAGACTAAAATTTAAAACAAAATCCTCTAACCTTTAGGGTTAGGGTTTCGGCCAGATCAAGATCATATAGGTTGAAAATGTTTTTGCTCACACACTCTTAAATAATGAAAGTAGATGACATAACGAGATCATAGAAATTGGTTTCACATTTTTATGATTTTTCTACAATTTTCTAGAATCATTACAAGTTCTAGATCTAGAAATGGAAAACTATGAAATATGAAGAACAAAAGCTTAAACAAGAGATGAGATGATCATGTTACCTCAAGTGTATGAAGAGTATGGAGAAAAGATGATGATCTTGACAAGTTCTTCAATGGAAGCACTTGGAGCTCTTGAAGAAGAAAATGGAGTTTTGGTGATTTGTGAAGAAATGAAGAAAAATGAAGAAGATAAGTGAAAAGGGAGGGAGACCACGGTTTGGAGGGTATATATAGGAGTAATCTTATGCCTTGTTTGGTTATAAGGAATTGGTTTAATGGGTTTTGTGAATATTAAATTAATATAAGCTTAACTGCTTAACCATAGTTAATAATTAACTTAACTAGGGTTACTTTGCTTAACTATGGTTAATAAATATGTGGCTCACATTTGATGGAGGTGAGGCTGATTTTGGGCCACACAAAGTGACTCACTAATGAGTCACCGATCCTATCCGTTAGCGGTTCCCGGAAATTCCGTACGCAGTTCCGTCGTTTACCCGATTTCAGTTTTTGAGAGGAAAATAATGAAACGAAAGCAAAAAGAAATAGGTAAGATTTATTGGAGGTGGATGCACGAAATTGGAGAGATGTGGTAGGTTTTCAACCACGTAAAATGAGTGGTTAAGAGTGCGTAGATGCGTCTTGTTAATACCCGCGAAAGCTTGGGGGTATTTTGGTCTTTTTACCTAAATGTCATGATTACTTGCATTTAATGCTCATAAATGCTTGGTGAGTCATGGTGGTGACTCATCCCATGACTCAGCTCCTCCAGTGTCCGGTTTTGTCTCTGCACCTCCCTTCTCGACTTCGTCGGTTCCCCGATTAGGGTTTTACGCCTGCGTAAAAGCGTAATATTTTGTTTTCGACTGAAAATTTTCAAACTAACCAAACTCGTTGGAAATATGATTTAAATATAAACCATTTCGTTCACGAGTCAAAATTAGGTTTTCTGCTCAGTAAAATTATACTGTCAGTGAAAATGCAGACCGATTTCCGTCTGAATTTTCAACCCAAATTTTTATCCTAAGCTTCTACCCTAAGATAGAGTATGAATATGATTTTTATTTCATAAAAATCAATCCCCATGAACTCGGATAAAAATATAAATAAATACATTTATACAGGTTAATACATCGAAAATATTTTTATTGAAAAAATAAAAATCGGAAAATAAAAAGTAGGGTGTTACAAGACCCACATGAAGCATTATTTGAGCAAAATATGGTTGTGGGGATGGATCAAAGTGTAGATGAAGTGGTAGTGGAAGATGAATCACAAGAAAAAGAACATGGGATGGAGAGCAAAGATGATCTATATTTCACCATGCTTGCCAAGAAACCTGATATTACTGCCTTGAATAAATATATTGGTTTGCATGCATGTGTGAATACTACAAAATTGGCTCCAGAAGTACAACCTCATGTGCTTCATGGAACATTTATGCCTGAAGAGGTCAAAAACGGAGTTTATCACTTGCCATTTGACCCAGGAGGAACTGAGGGTAGATTCATATTGCTGCTGCAATTGCCACTCCACAAGCCATGGGATCCGGGAGGAGGATCCTAGGCCTGTCAAGCTAGTGATGTTAAAGAAGTGCTTATTGGGAGGCAACCCAATTTTTCTTTTCCTTTTCCATTTGTTTTTTATTTTAACTCTTGAATAATTTCAGAAGATCAAGAGGAAAAAGATCATAAATTAATAGATGTGTTAAGTGTTTTCAGGGCAAGAAGGAAGGAGAAGCAAAAAGGGCAGGGACAAATAAAGTCAAAAGTCATCGCACCCAGGCCGTGACAGTGGTCACGGCCGTGATAAGCCAACCATGAAGATCAGAAAGGATCACGGCCCAGTCATGATACCCATCACGGGCGTGATGAGAGGACCCTGAAGATTAGAGAGTATCACGGCCTAGCCGTGATGGAGGTCAAGGCCGGGACAGGCCAGCTCCTATGGACCAGAATTGATCACGGCCTGCCCGTGATGAGCATCACGGTCGTGACACATTTTCCAACATCCCTTTGCCTAGGCATGTGAGCCAACACCCGCTACCGCCTCGGTGAGTTGTTCCATTTTTCTCCTCTCTCCAACTTGATTATTTACATTAGGGACAATGTAAGTTTTTAAGCTTGGGGTAGGGGTACTTTTGCATATTTTTTGCATTTTTCATGTTGCATTCATATAGGCATAGTTTTGCATGATCACATGATTTGATTGCCCCTTGCTTAGATTATGCATCCAATTGTGAGAACTTAGTGCCAAATAAATTGAGATAGTGAATTTTTGAACCCAATTTTTTTTATTCTTGTGATAAGGCTACAAATAAAAATGCTTGAGATGATCTTTGATAGTTGATAATTAGCATGTGGTTCCGTAGATTTGTATTTCTCATTGATTTTTGAACTACTAAATGTGAGATTTTTGAGCCAAAAAGGGGTACTCACTAAATCTACCCCATTCTTTGTGATAGAGTATTTTATTCCTCTTGGATTGTATTCTCTAGAACTTGACTTGAAACCGTTTTGAAGCTTAAAAATTTTTGAAAACATTTTTGAAAATGATTAAGGCACTAGGTATTTTTCCGGCCTTCTGAGCTTTGATTGACTACATGCTACCCCTTAGTTGCCCAATTTTGAGCCTAAAAGAATAAAATACTTTTCTTGGTACCTTGAATTACTTTGATGAATAATGCTTGGTATGGCACTTTTTAAAGTATTACAAAAAGGGTAAAAAGGTAGTTGAAAAAGTATGGGATGAGAAAGTTAGAAAAATATTTCTCTTGAATTGAAAATCTCCCCTTCTCTTAATTATATAAAAAAAAGAAGAATAAAAGAAAAAAAAATAGAAGGGGATGACAAAAGGAAGTGAGAAATAAAATAAAAAGAAAGAAAGAAAGGTGGAAAAATGAATCAAAACCCCAAAAAGGTATTTTAGAAGGTGTCGTGCTTTGCAGTGCTTGATATTTTGTTTAGCCTTCTTGAAATTTCCTTTTCTTGATTTCCCCACCTAACGATTAATCCCATGGCCCCATTACAACCAAAGTAAAAGACCTATTGATTCTTACGTGTTTTCATTAATAAAGTAGAGATTTGGTTAATAGTCAATCATATGGTAGAATTCATTCCTTGAGGAAATTGAGCGAATTGTCATATACCCTTAAACACTTGAGTGAGGTGAGAAAGAGTGCCCGAATAAGTGAGAATATGAGCCTAGGAAACCTAAGCTTCTAATTGGACTTGAAATTGATTGTCTCTTGGTGAATTATTTGAAAATGCTTGTCACTTGGATTAGTTACTCGGGCTCTTGGTTCACTATCTATGCTCTGATTATTTCTATCTTCTGGCCTTAGTAATTGCTTGAGGACAAGTAAAATCTTAAGCTTGGGGTAGTTTGATTAGTGTGATTCCACCTCATATTTCATTGTCATTTTGCATGCATTTTCATATAGTTTAGGCATATTTAATTTGATTTTTAGTTAGTTTTTACCTTGGAACGTGTAAGGCGGTTTTGTGGTGTTGTTTTGCAGAAATCAAGGGTTAAATGCTCAGGATCAGCCATGATGGAGCTTGGATGAAGATAGAGCTTGAAAAGTGAAGAAAATGAGCCAAACAGAGCCCATCAGGCCTAGCCGTGATGACCATCACGACCATGATCAAGCAGAGCTGGAAAGAAAGAAGGCAAAAGTCAGAGCTCATCACGGCCTAGCCGTGATGACCATCACAATCGTGACCTGTCAGCTGAACCAGACCGTCACAGGCAGAACTGGTCACGGCCTAGCCGTGATGAGCATCACGGCCGTGACAAATTAAAATTTGAAAGCGCGCCCATGACAGAACCCGTCACGGCCTGGCCGTGATGGCCATCACGGCCGTGACGCGCGCCTAATCTATAAATAGGCATCTGGGCAGAACAAAAAGGAGACAATTTCTAAACCTAAGACATTCTCTCTGAACCAGGGGCTGCTGTGAATCCATGGAGTTTCTTCTCTCCTTTATCTCTATTTCTTTTATTTTGGCTTTCTCTATTATCATGAGTAGCTAAATTCCTTTTTTGTTGGGATTAGATGTAGCTAAACTGAACCTCCTGTAATTGCCTTGATGTATTAATCTATGTTTATGCCTTCTTATTAGTGTTTGATTCCTATGCTTAATGCTTTTTGTGGTCTGATCATCCATGAATTGATTTTGAGATTTGATTTGCAATGGGGACGTTCTTATCAATTCTTGATCTGGAATTAATCACCTAGTAAACCTTGCATCTAGGAATGGATTTTGGTTTATTAGTAATCGTGTAATCCCTACTCTTAATGCAAATTCACTAATTAGGCCACCTAAGGAATTAGGGTTTAATTAAGGGATTTAGGCTCTTGTCATCTAAGGAATTAGGGCTTGAGTAATCTTGTGGGTTGATTTTAATATTTGAAGCATAAACTGGATTGGTGGTCTTAGCATTGCATGAGGCAAAGGTTTGGTGAAGTTTAATCCCAACATCTTTCATCATATTTGAAGAACCTTTTTTCTGCATTCCAAGTGTTCGATAAAAATACCAAAAGAACTTTTTCCTTTTATTTTGTTTATTTTAACTCTTGATTGGGCTTGGTATTTAATATTGAGCTCCCTTCCATCCAAAGATTCGCTTAGATAGTAGTTGATTTGGTACGTGCTAGTACTTGTCTCGATCCTCATGGGAACGATATCCCTCTTACCTCTTTATTACTTGTACGACTCGGTGCACTTGCCGAATCTGTCAAACACATAACTTCCTCTACAGGGCTTATTTCGAAGTAATTTTTGTACCATTAGAAAGTAGACTCATTTTCCTTCGAAATGGGCTCTGGAATGGTTCAATTTCATTAAGTATAAAAGGCGAAAAATGACATGCAAGTTACTGTTGGTACTGAAAACTCTGGACTGATATTATTGTAGTATTTAAATTATAGTAAATTGTACAAATATTGGATTGAGTTAAATCCTATTTTAATAGAAAATAGACTTATTTTTTTATAATTTAGGCTCTGGAAGTTCTAATTTTGATGAAGTTTTTGTGGAGAAAACCCAGTTCCAAGTTGCTGCAAATTCTGTTTACATAACTGTGAGCATATGGTACTTGAATTATGTGGAATAGATTTCTATGTGTTTTAATTCTGTCCAACCATGAAATAAATGTATATGTGCAATTGGTATGGTGTTCTTCGTGGCTGTATGATCTAACTTAGTGGTTGTTGCATGGTGATTTGGTTGGTATGAATTGCAATATGAAGGTGTGACATTTCCATTTGTGCTATGTCTTCACTCTTTGCCTTTTTGTGCATGTTTAATGAAGTTATCATCTTGGTATGGTTGATGAATATTTAATGCATTTGACTTCCATTAGAGAAGAGTATGAGAAAATGAATCATAGCATGACATTAAAAACTTAAAATGGTCTATGTTTAGTGAAACTTAAGGTTTCAAAACTATTCTAGCCATTATTTAAGGCCACAATATTCTTGTGGGTGAGATGTTAAGTCCTTCATTTTTTTGGAGGCTAGGATATGGTACTAACAATTAAGGGACGCCTAATTGTTGTCATAGAGCTCTGACTGTCATATCAACCAGTTTAAACTACGCGTGCCTTATTTCCGCTCACACTTGAGGTACCTAGTAAAGGTTTCTTTCCTTAAAATGTCTATGCTTAGATTCACATTCAGTAAATAACTCAATCCAAGTAAGGACCCAGTAGAAAGAGCTGGTGATGAAAGGGTGAGTTATAAGAGGATAATTCCGCAGTGGTATAAAGTTGAGTAGTCCTACTTTAGCCTGCTTTAGTCCACGGAGTGCACACCTGGCAAAATGGAGAGGTAAGTTGGCTATGAGAAACTTTACCACTACATGAGGTTAATTATGATATGTGTGCATATGAGTAAGTATGTATAACTCAACGAGGACAATTAAACATAATATATTGTTTACTAATATGCTTTGCTTGAAGCAGGAACTCATTGAGATTCATTTCTCACTAGACTCCTCTTTGTTTCAGATAACAGGTACATATTGGAAACTAATAAGCAAGTTCGGCAAATTGCTTGACAGTCACCCAATAGTGTCCCAAGATACGTTAGTTTTCACAGCCGGATCAAAGTTGGAGTCTTACAAGGAGTCAATGTTTACATTGAAATTGAATTGTTGATTAGGGGCTAAATGGTTATTTGTATTAAATTAATTCCAATTATATGTTCAACTCTACAAAAATATCTTGTAGAAATGTGTTTCACTTATTTTCAAAATTTCCTATGTTCAACTATTATTCCTGATGTTATAACCATGTTTATATATTATTAATCAGTAGTATCAGTATGAAAGTTGGGATATTATAAATTTACTGTATATATGCAATTGAATTAGAAGCACAAACTCCTCTTCTAAGGATCACACATGAGTTTAAATTGTTTTTTTAATTAATATATGTTAAGTTGTTATACGTTTAAAATTATTTTTTATTCATGTATACAAAAAAATAATAAGTTTTATTCACATGCGATGAATTATTTTTAATCCTTTTCTTTTTTATACAAAATATGAATGGTTTATATCTTATGGATCTTTATTACTAAAAGAGATAGATACTACACTTTTTAATCTATTTATTTATAATCCTTCAAAAAAATCCTTTTTTTTGGGACAAAAAAATCTATTTATTTATTATCTACATCTTTTTGCTCTTAAAATTTATGGTACAGTTTACTAATATATATTTGGCTATTAGAGGCGGGACTTTGTATAATCTAAATTGTAATTATAATATAATATTATTTAATTATTTATTTTTTGACAAAATTTAATTATTATTTTTTTGTTTACAATATTATTTAATTATTTATTTTTTATTTATCTTATACAAGAATCAATATATGCATTTTTGTATAATCTAATTTATTTATAAACTTTATAATTTTTATATAAACATTTTAAAAATTAAATATAAAAAATCAAGTAGTTTAAAATTATAACATATATTCCATGTGTATATCACGTTAAATTATTTTTTTCGCATACATGTAAAAATATTTAATGAATAAACAAGAATTAGATTAATATTAAACTTTTATAAAAGAAAAAATATGCATTGCGCATGCTATTACCTATGTTTTTAGGTCAAGTACAAGTTGTTTCTTCTGGCCAGTATTCCAAATCAATAATTTATATGAGCGTATCGATACAAGTAAAAAGATAAGCAATCTTTGCCTCCGTTATCAATAATCAATTGTCTATGTATCATAAACTACCATCTTTTAGGAATCCTTCTTAAATAAAGATATTTTGGGATCATATCTCCCTCATAAATTGTATCTCGTCAGATACAACTTGATTTACAAGTAAGCGTGCTCTATAAATAAAGGGCCAAGTCACTCAGTTATGCATGAATCACCACGAGAGGCGAAATCAAGTACACACCTCTAATTTCGTCCCTCATCAAGTTGCTCCATCATGTGGGATTGGCAGTGTGATCAATGTGGTGAAACATTCTTGACTAAGCGTGGTTTAACTAACCATAAGGCATCCTTTAAACATGTGGTTTATCATACACCAAACAATGTGATGGTGTATCGGCTCCCAAATGATCCACAACCCCCAAATGCTCGTCCAGGTCATGCTCCTCTACACCCAAATGCTCCTCCTCCTGCCAATGCTCCTCCTACCATTGCTCCTCCTCCAAACACCCAACCTCCAAACGCACGTTAAAGTTCGTCCTATGGAAGAAGAGCAGTGAAGAGATCTTAATATGAAGTAATCAAGAATTCTTATGTTATATTTTGGAATATGTTTGTTAATGACATTTGAATTTTTTATTTTATCTATTTTTTTGGTATAATATTTTACCTATATATTATTACTTGACAAGGTTAAATGCCCTTGTTAACTTTCCTTGTTCTAAATAATTTCGAATTTATTATTCAATAAAAAATTATTGAGAGTTTTTATTAAATCATATACCTTGGATACATTCATCCTTGCATGCTTAAATTCATTTATTAAAAAGTTGCATGTGATGCGTAACCCAGAAATTTTTGGATTAAATAATTTAAATGAAATCAATTATAATGTTGAAATCAATTATAATTTAAATGAAATACATGCATGATTTCATATTATGGAAATAAATGAATGATAATTAAATTTAGTAATAATAGCAATTTATTAGTAGAACAGAAAAAGCAATAAAATATAAATATAAATATAAAAAATTAGGTCTAAGTTTTTTTTTTCCGTCATGCATGATTAGTGTATAATAAATAAATAAAATATTAAATGAAAATATATTTAAATGAATAGTATCAAATGAAAATATCAAATATGTGATATAGTAAAAAGGTTTGACTATAGTGACTGTTTTAAAAGTCACGGTCACACATAGATGATTTATGATTAGTTAAAAGTGTAAACATTACTGTACCAAAAAAAAAAGTGTAAACATATGTACTCTTGACAATATATCAAGATTGAACCCATATTATAATAAAATTATGAATAATAAATTTTTTCTCTTAATATAAAGAATTTTTTTTGACTAACATAATATAAAAATATATTATTTATTACTTTCTTATATTCATCTAAATATTGGCTATCCTAATTTTTCCAATTAATTATTTTCCTTTGCAGAACGCCGAATTTTTTTATTTTAAAAAGTTGTAAATTAATTTCATATCTTTCTCAATGATTTCAATAGAAATTATCTCAATTATTTGGTATATTACATACTTATTTCATTTTATAGTATATAATTTAAGTGTATATATATCATTTAACATTTTCATTTTTCATATCTTAATTATGCATGGTGAAAAGTTTAATTTTTTTATATTTATATTTAAATATATTTTGATATCTTCGGATCAATTGTTATTATTACTAAATCTTATTATCATTAATTTGTTTTCATAATTTGAAATCACACATGATTTCAAAATATCCCATATAAAAAGTTTGAATAAATTGATTCATTCTTTTACATTGATGCTACTCCCATAAAGAGGATGATTGATAATTATCCTGACCAATCTACTGTATATATGCAACTGAATTAGAAGCACAAACTCCTCTTCTAAGGATCACACATGATTTTAAATTGTTTTTTTAATGAATATATTTTAAGTTTTTATACGTTTAAAATTATTTTTTATTCATGTATACAAAAAAATAATAAGTTTTATTCACATGCGATGAATTATTTTTAATCCTTTTCTTTTTTGTACAAAATATGAATGGTTTATATCTTATGGATCTTTATTACTAAAAGAGATAGATACTACACTTTTTAATCTATTTATTTATAATCCTTCAAAAAAATCCATTTTTTTTGCGACAAAAAAATCTATTTATTTATTATCTACATCTTTTTGCTCTTAAAATTTATGGTACAGTTTACTAATATATATTTGGCTATTAGAGGCGGGACTTTGTATAATCTAAATTATAATTATAATATAATATTATTTAATTATTTATTTTTTGACAAAATTTAATTATTTTTTGTGTACAATATTATTTAATTATTTATTTTTTATTTATCTTATACAAGAATCAATATATGCATTTTTGTATAATCTGATTTATTTATAAACTTTATATTTTTATATAAACATTTTAAAAATTAAATATAAAAAAATCAAGTAGTTTAAAATTATAACATGTATTCCATATGTATATCACGTTAAATTATTTTTTTCGCATACATGAAAAAATATTTAATGAATGAACAAGAATTAGATTAATATTAAATTTTTATAAAAGAAAAAATGTGCATTGTGCATGCTATTACCTATGTTTTTAGGTCAAGTACAGGTTGTTTCTTCTAGCCAGTATCCCAAATCAATAATTTATATGAGCGTATCGATACCAGTAAAAAGATAAGCAATCTTTGACTCCGTAATCAATAATCAATTGTCTTTGTATCATAAACTACCATCTTTTAGGAATATCCTTCTTAAATAAAGATATTTTGGGATCATATCTCCCTCATAACCTTGATTCCAGTTATTTATAAATTGTATCTCGTCAGATACAACTTGATTTACAAGTAAGCGTGCTCTATAAATAAAGGGCCAAGTCACTCAGTTATGCATGAATCACCACGAGAGGCGAAATCAAGTACACACCCCTAATTTCGTCCCTCATCAAGTTGCTCCATCATGTGGGATTGGCAGTGTGATCAGTGTGGTGAAACATTCTTGACTAAGCGTGGTTTAACTAACCATAAGGCATCCTTTAATCATGTGGTTTATCATACACCAAACAATGTGATGGTGTATCGGCTCCCAAATGATCCTCAACCCCCAAATGCTCGTCCAGATCATTCTCCTCCACACCTTTAACACCCCGATTATCGCTGCTTCGTAATATCGGTAATAAATATATAAATATATATTTTTATCCGAGACTTAGAAAATGATTTTGGATAAACCAAGGTCATTTCCTTGTTATACTTATTTTCATAAGGTTACGGGGAAGTTTTTGGTTGAAAACTCAGACGGAAGCCCGTCTGCCGTTTTCTGCATTTTCACTGACAGTAAAAGTTTACTGCTCAGAAGACCTAATTTTAATTCGTGAACGAGATGAAAAATGTTTTTATCGTATTTACTACGATACTGGAAGTTTTGAAAATTTTGGTAAAAAAATTAAAATATTATATTTGTTGCGGGCGTATACGTCGAGATTATCTCTAGGAAAAGCTTGCGCCAGATGAAACCCGGAGTCGGCAACGGAGCTGAGATGATGGATTTGACCGATGACGAGAATTTATGACAAGCTTATCCGTGTCATAATGGCCATAATGGCGCATTTATGGCAAAAGGAATTTTTGCTATGAAACGACCATTTTACCCTTGTCTTTTTATGACAATTACAAGCCAATAACATTGAGAACTTTGACCAAATCCAACCCAAACTACACGGCTCCAACTTGTCTTCTTCATTTTGGCATTTTTCTTCCATTTTCCATTTCTTCAAGTTCTTAGTTTGCCTTAAGAACTTCAAGAACATTCAAAATTGTTCATAATTCGTCAGATTTTGCCTAGCAATTCTGACCATTTTATATTCTGAATCTCGGAAAACTTTCTACATGAAAGTTGTTCATCTTTCTCTCTTCTTTCCAACGACATAAAGATCATCCAAAACGGACAAGTATGTTGAGAGATCTACCCAAATTTCTAAAACTGTTCTAAACCCTCATCATGTTCATCTTCTTCTCTAAGTTTCTCAAGAACACCTTGAGAAATTTGGGAAGAACATCATCCAAATCTTGCTTTCCTTGAATCATCAAGAGGTAACAACTTCTTCTCTTGTCATTTAAATCATTTCTCTTCACAATTTTTGTAGTTCGTGGCTTAGATCAACATGTTCTTCATTTACTTAAAGTTCATGGAACTAGATTCAAAAATTCATAACTAATTCTAGAAAAATCCTTTTGACATGAAATCAATTTCTATGATCTTATAATCATCTCTATTTTCATCATCTAGAAGCATAAGATCATGAGAAATTTCTTTCCCTAATTTCTGGACTTGGCCGAACCTAGGTCAATGTTGTGTTCATAGGTTTTGTTTCATTTTCATGTCTTGATTCATGATTTAATCCTCTAGTATTTTGATAGTTCTTGTATTCAAGTATATAGAAGATCAAGAATCAAACTTTAACCTATTGATTTCAATCAAGGCCGAAACCCTAGGTATGAGCACTTGATGGTTTTGTGATTCAAAAGTTGTTTGTAATCCTTGAATCCAACTCTAAGTTTTGTATGTTGATTAAATCCAAGAGTTGAAGAAATTTTAAAATTTCTAGCCTATAAATCTTGAGAAAACCGAACCCTAGTTCTTAGAACTAGATGAGTTTTAGTTTATGTTCTTGGTTCATAATCTTGGTTTAAGTGTTTAATCATGCTTAAGTAACTTATGGATCATTAATCCCTAAGTTAACCAAATTTTAATTTTCCTAACCTAGAAAATTGGTTGAAGCCGAACCCTAACCTTCATGAGCCAAGTGTATTGTTGTTTGATTTGATTTATTTTGGTTGCAACTCGTTTGAAGGAAATAACCAAGTTAACCGATTTACGCTGATGGAGAGAAATCGGATCGGGATCTGGAGATTAACAGAAACTGTAGTTTGATCTTCAAGAGGTAAGGGGGGTATGCCTGAGGAGTTTAAGATAATCATATGCATATTTGTGGAGTCATTTATTAATTTTCTGAATGAAATATTTTATTATATCGTACTGTTTACTATTAATTGCTAGATTGATGTGATGTTTATTTGAGTAATTGAATTGATGTGATGTATGGACTTACATGATTATGATTATTTGTTTATATTATAATTGTGATGCATGTCATGAATTGATATATGCCATCTTTGTTATGTGATTGGAATTTATCTCTTTGTTGAGTGTTGGGTGAGTAACTTTGACATTGGACAGTGTTAAAAAATTAATTAAGGATAAAAACCTTAATAAGCTTGGATAATTAATCAGAGGGATTAATTTGGGAGATTTTGAGAAAAATGAAAAAAATTATTATTTTAATAATATTTCGTGGAAACTATGCAAATAAGCCATAGTAAGGGCGAAACCGTGAAATTTTTTCACAGGCTCTAATTTTTATATAATAAATTCAATTTTATTATAAAATGTTATTTAAAGCGATTAAGTTCTGAAAATAATGTTTATAGCAGTCAGAACAATTACTTCTGACAGAGAAATGATTCAAGTTATTTAATATTATTAAATATTTAATATTATTAAATATTAAATATTTAATTATTTAAATATTCGAAATTTAATTATTAAATTTTATTATTATTAAAAAAATTTATTTGAAATTTATTAAGACAATTAGAAATAAAAGGAATTTATCAATGATTTTCAAAATTTATCAACGTTTTATCAGAAAAGGATTTCTGTAAAAATGTTTTTATTCAGTGAAAGTATTCCATTAAACTTGGATAAGTTTTCAGAGCTTTTGTTTTGTATTTACACTAAGCAAAATGTTTTACAAGCAGATAAATAGGCCTAGAAACCGAGACGTCGGGGTTCTAGTGTTGTATGGACACGTAGATCAAGGATCTGTGTCATGGGACGGAGTGTCCTGCAAGTTTTGTTTTTGGACTGTGTGTCTTAAATTGATGTGGAAAGTGTGAGTTCCATATCCGCGAGCCTAAAACTGGTGCATCGGTTTAAGGGCCTCGTGATTGAGCATTCGGACTGTGTGTCCTGTGTTGAGATTAAAAGATTTGGACTGTGTGTCCTGTATTTGTTTAAAGTGAAAGGTCTTAATTAAAAAAAAATTAAGCATGGTCGTTAAGCTTTGTGCTTCGACAAGGAAAAATTATTACGACAAAGAAAACAAAACGAGAATAAAATTTTTTCTCATGCATTCAATGGCAATTGTGTCATGTAAATGGGCATTGAATCCAGAGTGGATCAATGTATATGGCAGACGTGTCAGGTGATGATGATCATTGAGTTCCGGAGTGGATCAATGTATCTTTTATGGACTGTGTTCCATTTAAATATTGGGCCTCTATATGTGTGAGCCAATATATAGGACTGTGTGTCCAAATTTATAGGACTGTGTGTCCAGATTGAATATGTGTGCAGCTATTTCCTAACTGGAATGGGGGAATAGTGTCATTGCTTTGCATGAACATCCTAACGGGAATGGGGATGTGCACCAGTGATTTTCTTGGGCATTGTTTTGTTCGTTTTTACAATGTGCCATGTGCGGAGCCTGATCAGCTTGAAACGAAACAGAAAGTTGTGGAATCTCCGGAGATTAGGTATCAAAATAGAGATTGAATATAGAAGTGTCGTGCATTTTTATAAAATGACGATGACTGTCGGGCATGAAGCCCTGTGAATTAAATCATTCAAATTGTTCGAATTAATGTTATTATATTGTGAATGTTTGGTATTTGTTATTTGAGAGTCGTGCATGCGGTTGTCTTATTAAAACTCATATATTGGAAACTCACCCTTACAAATATATCAGGTTTATTTTAGACTAAGGTATTACTTGGGTACACTAATGCGGATGAAGCGAAGAATTCACTAAGTCGTTCGAGGACTTAACTCCTAGATGCTTGAAAAAGTATTCATTAGTGGGAATATCACGAGGGTGATGATTCAGTACCTACATCAAGTACGTACCAGACTTTGACCGTGGAGACATCTTTACCGCATATCTGATTTCTTACCAGTTTTCTTATAGAGTAGGAACTTATATGTTCTGATACTTCCATAGTTTCGGAAGTAGAGGTATCCTCACCGGATATTTCGATAGGTTGGAAGAACTATGGTGGTCTTCCCAACAAGTGATTATTAGTACTGACCAGCTATAGGACTTTTGGTGTCTTATAAAGTAGTGGTACTTGGTTAGTCTGGATGTTTGGCTATTGAGAGTCATTCTTTTGAGTTGTAATTCCAGATTAACGCTACGGTACAATTACATCTTTATTTTCTTATGTTAAGACTTTTGGAGATAACCTGTTATGTGAAAGTCTAAGTGTAAAACTCTTATGATACCTATTTATATTATGTTAATGGTGTTGGATTATATATGGAGTAAAAGAAAAAGAAAAATTTTTTCACAGATTTTGAAAAGGATAATTAATTAGAAAATTATATTTTCCGAAAGCAACCAGCAACACTATTTTATTGAGTGTATTTCCACAATAAGTTACGTAAATGTGATACCCTGAAATTGGGGTGTCACAACACCCAAATACTCCTCCTCCTGCCAATGCTCCTCCTGCCATTGCTCCTCCTCCAAACACCCAACCTCCAGACGCACGTTAAAGTTCGTCCAATGGAAGAAGAGCAGTGAAGAGATCTTAATATGAAGTAATCAAGAATTCTTATGTTATATTTTGGAATATGTTTGTCAATGACATTTGAATTTTTTATTTTATCTATTTTTTGGGTATACTACTTTACCTATATATTATTACTTGACAAGGTTAAATGCCCTTGTTAACTTTCCTTGTTCTAAATAATTTTGAATTTATTATTCAATAAAAAATTATTGAGAGTTTTTATTCAATCATATACCTTGGATACAATCATCCTTGAATGCTTAAATTCATTTATTAAAAAGTTGCATGTGATGCGTGACCCAGAAATGTAATGGATTAAATAATTTAAATGAAATCAATTATAAATTAAATGAAATACATGCATGATTTCATATTATGGAAATAAATGAATGATAATTAAATTTAGTAATAATAGCAATTTATTAGTAGAACAGAAAAAGCAATAAAATATAAATATAAAAAATTAGGTCTAAGTTTTTTTTTCCGACATGCATGATTAGTGTATAATAAATAAATAAAATATTAAATGAAAATATATTTAAATGAATAGTATCAAATGGAAATATCAAATATGTGATATAGTAAAAAGGTTTGACTATAGCGACTATTTTAAAAGTCACGGTCACACATAGATGATTTATGATTGGTTAAAAGTGTAAACATTACTGTACCAAAAAAAAAGTGTAAACATCTGTACTCTCGACAATATATCAAGTTTGAACCCTTATTATAATAAAATTATGAATAATAAATTTTTTCTCATAATATAAAGAATTTTTTTTTGACTAACATAATATAAAAATATAGTATTTATTACTTTCTTATATTCATCTAAATTTTGGCTATCCTAATTTTTCCATTTAATTATTTTCCTTTGCAGAACACCCGAATTATTTTTATTTTAAAAAGTTGTAAATTAAATTCATATCTTTCTCAATGATTTCAATAGAAATTATCTCAAATTATTTGGTATATTACATACTTATTTCATTTTATAGTATATAATTTAAGTGTATATATATCATTTATCATTTTCATTTTTCATATCTTAATTATGCATGGTGAAAAGTTTAATTTTTTTATATTTATATTTAAATATATTTTGATATCTTCGGATCAATTGTTATTATTACTAAATCTTATTATCATTAATTTGTTTTCATAATTTGAAATAACACATGATTTCAAAATATCCCATATAAAAAGTTTGAATAAATTGATTCATTCTTTTACATGGATGCTACTCCCATAAAGAGGATGATTGATAATTATCATGACCAATTTACTGTATATATGCAATTGAATCACAAGCACAAACTCCTCTTCTAAGGATCACACATGATTTTAAATTGTTTTTTTAATCAATATATTTTAAGCTTTTATACGTTTAAAATTATTTTTTATTCATGTATACAAAAAAAAAAAAAAGTTTTATTCACATGCGATGAATTATTTTTAATCCTTTTCTTTTTAATACAAAATATGAATGGTTTATATCTTATGGATCTTTATTACTAAAAGAGATAGATACTACACTTTTTAATCTATTTATTTATAATCCTCCAAAAAAATCCATTTTTTTGGGACAAAAAAATCTATTTATTTATTATCTACATCTTTTTGCTCTTAAAATTTATGGTACAGTTTACTAATATATATTTGGCTATTAGAGGCGGGACTTTGTATAATATAAATTATAATTATAATATAATATTATCTAATTATTTATTTTTTTGGCAAAATTTAATTAATTTCTTTGTTTACAACATTATTTAATTATTTATTTTTTATTTATCTTATACAAGAATCAATATATGCATTTTTGAATAATCTAATTTATTTATAAACTTTATAATTTTTATGTAAACATTTGAAAAATTAAATATAAAAAAATCAGGTAGTTTAAAATTATAACATATATTCCATATGTATATCCCGTTAAATTATTTTTTTCGCATACATGAAAAAATATTTAATGAATAAACAAAAATTAGATTAATATTAAATTTTTATAAAAGAAAAAAATGTGCATTGCGCATGCTATTACCTATGTTTTTAGGTCAAGTACAAGTTTTTTCTTCTGGCCAGTATCCCAAATCAATAATTTATATGAGCGTATCGATACCAGTAAAAAGATAAGCAATCTTTGACTCCGTAATCAATAATCAATTGTCTATGTATCATAAACTACCATCTTTTACGAATCCTTCTTAAATAAAGATATTTTGGGATCATATCTCCCTCATAATCTTGATTCTAGTTATTTATAAATTGTATCTCGTCAGATACAACTTGATTTACAAGTAAGCGTGCTCTATAAATAAAGGGCCAAGTCACTCAGTTATGCATGAATCGTTGCTCCATCATGTGGGATTGGCAGTGTGATCAGTGTGGTGAAACATTCTGGACTAAGCGTGGTTTAACTAACCATAAGGCATCCTTTAATAATGTGGTTTATCATACACCAAACAATGTGATGGTGTATCGGCTCCCAAATGATCCTCGACCCCCAAATGCTCGTCCAGGTCATTCTCCTCCACACCTAAATGCTCCTCCTGCCAATGCTCCTCTTGCCATTGCTCCTCCTCCAAACACCCAACCTCCAAACACACGTTAAAGTTCGTCCTATGGAAGAACAGCAGTGAAGAGATCTTAATATGAAGTAATCAAGAATTCTTATGTTATATTTTGGAATATTTTTGTCAATGACATTTGAATTTTTTATTTCATCTATTTTTTTGGTATAATACTTTACCTATATATTATTACTTGAAAAGGTTAAATGCCCTTGTTAACTTTCCTTGTTTAAATAATTTTGAATTTATTATGCAATAAAAAATTATTCAGAGTTTTTATTAAATCATATACCTTGGATACATTCATCCTTGAATGCTTAAATTCATTTATTAAAAAGTTGCATGTGATGCGTGACCCAAAAATTTAATGGATTAAATAATTTAAATGAAATCAATTATAATGTTGAAATCAATTATAATTTAAATGAAATACATGCATGATTTCATATTATGGAAATAAATGAATGATAATTAAATTTAGTAATAATAGCAATTTATTAGTAGAACAGAAAAAGAAATAAAATATAAATATAAAAAATTAGGTCTAAGTTTTTTTTTCCGACATGCATGATTAGTGTATAATAAATAAATAAAATATTAAATGAAAATATAATTAAATGAATAGTATCAAATGGAAATATCAAATATGTGATATAGTAAAAAGGTTTGACTATAGTGACTATTTTAAAAGTCACGGTCACACATAGATGATTTATGATTGGTTAAAAGTGTAAACATTACTGTACCAAAAAATAGTGTAAACATCTGTACTCTTGACAATATATCAAGATTGAAACCTTATTATAATAAAATTATGAATAATAAATTTTTTCTCATAATATAAAGAATTTTTTTTGACTAACATAATATAAAAATATATTATTCATTACCTTCTTATATTCATCTAAATATTGGCAATCCTAAATTTTCCATTTAATTATTTTCCTTTGCAGAATGACGAATTTTTTTTTATTTTAAAAAGTTGTAAATTAATTTCATATCTTTCTCAATGATTTCGATAGAAATTATCTCAATTAATTGGTATATTACATACTTATTTCATTTTATAGTATATAATTTAAGTGTATATATATCATTTAACATTTTCATTTTTCATATCTTAATTATGCATGGTGAAAAGTTTAATATATTTAAATATATTTTGATATCTTCGGATTAATTGTTATTATTACTAAATCTTATTATCATTAATTTGTTTTATAATTTGAAATCACACATGATTTCAAAATATCCCATATAAAAAGTTTGAATAAATTGATTCATTCTTTTACATGGATGCTACTCCCATAAAGAGGATGATTGATAATTATCCTGACCAATTTACTGTATATATGCAATTGAATCAGAAGCACAAACTCCTCTTCTAAGGATCACACATGATTTTAAATTGTTTTTTTAATCAATATATTTTAAGTTTTTATACGTTTAAAATTATTTTTTGTTCATGTATACAAAAAAATAATAAGTTTTATTCACATGCGATGAATTATTTTTAATCCTTTTCTTTTTTATACAAAATATGAATGGTTTATATCTTATGGATCTTTATTACTAAAAGAGATAGATACTACACTTTTTTTCTATTTATTTATAATCCTTCAAAAAAATCCATTTTTTTGGGACAAAAAAATCTATTTATTTATTATCTACATCTTTTTGCTCTTAAAATTAATGGTACAGTTTACTAATATATATTTGGCTATTAGAGGCGGGACATTGTATAATCTAAATTATAATTATAATATAATATTATCTAATTATTTATTTTTTTGGCAAAATTTAATTAATTACTTTGATTACAATATTATTTAATTATTTATTTTTTATTTATCTTATACAAGAATCAATATATGCATTTTTGAATAATCTAATTTATTTATAAACTTTATAATTTTTATATAAACATTTTAAAAATTAAATATAAAAAATCAAGTAGTTTAAAATTATAACATATATTCCATATGTATATCCCGTTAAATTATTTTTTTCGCATACATGAAAAAATATTTAATGAATAAACAAGAATTAGATTAATATTACATTTTTATAAAAGAAAAAATGTGCATTGCGCATGCTATTACCTATGTTTTTAGGTCAAGTACAAGTTTTTTCTTCTAGCCAGTATCCCAAATCAATAATTTATATGAGCGTATCGATACCAGTAAAAAGATAAGCAATCTTTGACTCCGTAATCAATAATCAATTGTCTATGTATCATAAACTACCATCTTTTACGAATCCTTCTTAAATAAAGATATTTTGGGATCATATCTCCCTCATAACCTTGATTCTAGTTATTTATAAATTGTATCTCGTCAGATACAACTTGATTTACAAGTAAGCGTGCTCTATAAATAAAGGGCTTGACTAAGCATGGTTTAACTAACCATAAGGCATCCTTTAATCATGTGGTTTATCATACACCAAACAATGTGATGGTGTATCGGCTCCCAAATGATTCTCAACCCCCAAATGCTCGTCCAGGTCATGCTCCTCTACACCCAAATGCTCCTCCTCCTGCCAATGCTCCTCCTGCCAATGTTCCTCCTCCAAACACCCAACCTCCAAACGCACGTTAAAGTTCGTCCTATGGAAGAAGAGCAGTGAAGAGATCTTAATATGAAGTAATCAAGAATTCTTATGTTATATTTTGGAATATGTTTGTCAATGACATTTGAATTTTTTATTTTATCTATTTTTTTGGTATAATATTTTAGCTATATATTATTACTTGACAAGGTTAAATGCCCTTGTTAACTTTCGTTGTTGTAAATAATTTTGAATTTATTATTCAATAAAAAATTATTGCGAGTTTTTATTAAATCATATACCTTGGATACATTCATCCTTGCATGCTTAAATTTGTAACACCCTAGTTTCTACACCTAGGATTAATTATTTTATTTGGATGTTTATGTCTATTATGTTACGTGGTTTAGTCTGAGTAATTAAATTACTCTCTTCAAATTATTTTATTAGGTGCGTTAGCACTGACTTATTTCAGTGAATGCACGTTTAATAGACAATAATTTATGTTGTTGTCACTATTAAACCAATACAGAAAAATATTTTAAATAAAATGATTAAGAGAAAAGCATTTTCATATTCCTATTCTATTTAATTTTAGAGTTAAAAATATTCTGGTTTGACATCAATCGGAGATTAAATTTTGGACTGAGTATTTTCTTAGTAGATCAGTTCAACTATTAATCTTTACTCTAACTTGAATTTCGAAAACATATCCTTATCAATCTTTATTTTTAGATTCTAAAAAGTAAAAACATGTTTATTCTAGGCCTAATATTTATCACTCATTTTGTACCTATTACTAAATAATTAGTATAAAAACTAAAGTTATCTTTTCTCTCTCTCACTCACTCGACGCTATCTCTCTCTTTTCTTCTCCTTCTCTGCAACTTTTTCTTCCTTCTTTCTTTCTTCTTTCTCTTTTCTTCTTCTTCCTCCCACCTCAACTCCATCTCCTTCTTCCTCCTTCCTCTCACCATGGCAGCGCCGCTTGGGAGCTAGCTAGAACCGCGACCACCACCTCAGCGCAGCCGCGCCTGCTGCCTCCGTCCGGCCGCGACCACGCCGCGCGATCCATACGTCCGGTCCGCCGTCTTGCGATCGTCTCTCCGCCGCGGTAAGTCCGATCAGTCGCCTTCCATGGTGGTTTTCACTATGTGAGTTGTTTTAAGCTTTCTTCTTCCTTTCTATGAAGCTTAGCTTCACTTTATGGGTCATGGTTGTTGTAGGGGAGTATTCCACCGCCATTGCCACTTCGCCGGAGTTGTGCGCCGCCGCCGCTGTACCCATGGCTGTCACTGCGTCCTCTGTCTTCTTCCTTGGGTGAGTCAAAACCCTCTCTTGTGTCTCAGATCCAAAACCCCCAAATGGATTTTTGAAACCCTAACCCTAACCCTTTGATTTCATATTTTAATCTTGAAATTTAAGGTTGTTTTATGAAATTGGGACTGTGAATTTGTGTTTCCCTAAACCAATTTCATTATTCTTAGTTTTTCCCAAATCATATTTAGGAGCCCTAAAACCCCAATTTAATTTGATTTAAATTTGGGTATGTTTTTATGAAATTAATTATGATTTAGTGCAATTAGGACTCTTAACAGATGATTTCCAAAGTTCTTTTTCGTGATCTTTTGATCAAAACAAAGTTTTCTTAAAGGGTATTGGGAAGCGTGAGCTTCAAACATGATTTTCTTTGAAAATAACCTTGTTTGGTAATTAGATTAAGTGTTTAGATCAAGTTAGAATGTGTGTTTGATCATGTGTAATTGATTTCTTGATTTCTGGTTGTTGCGCGTTGTTGGATTTACTCTCTGAGACGTTTGGACATGGCTATGCTTGCTTGATGGAGTAGATATGAGCTAACGTGGACATTAGGACGATGATCCTTTACTTGTCTTCAAAGGTAAGGGGAGCTTACCTGATGGATTTTTCTCAATAACCATTTGCTTGATGTGTAGTCTGTATAATTGATGTGGTTGTGGTTATCTGATTATGTGGTTTATGTTGTGTTGTATATCTGAGTATCAGTGTCTGATCTATTTTAAATTATTTGATTATTTGTATATGATATTGCTATTGGTGCATGATCTGTCTAGTGGTTTGTTGTTGAATGTTGCTTGTGAGTGTTGTTTGAGAAGCCTGACTGTGGTCAGTGCACAACTGATTAATCAGATAAAAGCTGTAATAAGCTGTGTAAATTATATTCCAGGTTTTATGGGAAACGTTGGAATATAATAGTGGTGGAAAGTATTATTTTGGAAAAAAATAAGGAGTTTCGATGATGATAATTTATTAGTGTAAAAGTAACTCGAGTCACAATGAGAGCGAAATTGTGAAAATGTTTAAGTACTGCTAATTTTTATGTAAGAAAGTTTGTAATATTATACAAAGTTATTTTATGAAATTAATTGTTGAAAAGAAGTTAATGATGATTTTAGAAAGTGTTTTCAGTGGAAAAAGTTAAGATTTGGCTTAAGAAGCTTTAAAAGTGATATTGATGAATGATTTGGAAAAGTGTGATAACATATTTGGAAAAACGTAGAGGGCAAGTATTTTGAAACGGCAGTACATATTTTAAGGAAGTTAAAACCTCAAGTGACTCATATTTGTGAAAACCAAGTTTTATTATTTAAGGATTTTATTGATGAATTTCCAATTTTGGAAAAGAATTTATGAAAACAAAACTGAATTAGTGTTAACAGTGGTGTGGAACTTAGTAACCGAGACGTCGGGGTACTAAGGTTCTGTGTTGTGATGGACTCAGTCATTTGGACTTTGAGGGCCTATATTGTATACATGAGGTATACTGTGTTGAAACATTGAAGATGTTTCTAGTACCACGAACCTAAGATTGGTGCACCGGTCGAGAGGTGTCGCGATTGAGCACTCGGACTGTGAGGTCCTATGTTTTGATAAAAGTTTTATGGACCACTATGTTTTGATAAAAGTTTTATGGACAGTGAGATCTTGTGGTGTGATGAAAGTTTTAAAGGTGTTTTAAAACTATGTGAGTCGTAAGCCATTTTGAGCTTCGGCAAAGAAAGAGTGAGCACAAAGAATAGAACAAAACAAAAGTGTTTTGCATGCATTTGGCAGACGTGCCTGTGGTTTGTGGTTTAATGCATTAATTACCAGCGGCGAAAGGTAATTCCGATGTGCATTTATCTCATGTGGCTAGGGAGGACATGGAGACCCCATCTTGTTTGCTAATGGTGTGGCCACTGATAGTAGACATTAGCAATGTGTTTGGCCTTGTGTGCCTGGCTATGTATGCCTTTGTTTTTTTGGATGGGAAGAGGTTGCGCACCTGTTGGCAGTTGGCCAAGTTAGCCAGTGTGGCTATGGAGTCTGATCAACTCATATGATGTTGGGATATCTCATGAGATTAGGACGAAAATTTAGATGATGAATAGAAGTGTCATGCATAATTTTATGGATGATGTTTGGGGTGTTTAACCCATTGATAGACTATTAGCTTATAAATGCTCGTGTGGTAAATGTATATGTGTTATGTGGTGTCGAGCATTTAGTTATTGTGTTAAAACCATATATTGGCGTCTCACCCTTACACACATTTCAGGATTCTTCTAGTTCGATATTGTACCCTGGGTACTTTAACACAGATGGTGCAGAGGAGTCTTCTAAGTCACTCAGAGACTTAGATCTAGTTGCTTGATGAGGTATTACTTGCGGAATAACTTTTAGAACGACCAGCTTAGGGTTTGAGATTTAGATTATTTTTGATAGTATGTACGAGCTTGGCTCAGAGAGCCTTTATTTAAAATGGAATGTCTATAGCTCGGAGAGCATATCTTTTGAATGAAAATCTAAGCTGTTTCTTTTGGTCTTGTAAAGCTTATGATTATAACTATTATTTTTATGTATTACTGCCTGGATGTATTTGGTGTAACTGAAATTCTGGAAATGAAAATGTAAGTATTTTATCAGGTGTTATTTTACCCTGGGATGTCCGAATTACAGAGGAGACTCTGTCGAAATTTTTATAAAACTACTATCTTGTATTTAAGTATATCCTTTAAATTAAATAGGCTTGTAAAGCTATGATAGTAAGTTTGTGTGTCGATCAATTAAGGCTTAGGTATGGAGTTGTGGAAAAAAAAATTTACACCCAATTTCAGACACTTATGTACTTATATAAATTATTTTCCGAAAGCACCAGCAAATTATCTTTTATTTTTATTTTCGCACGTGTCTAGAAGGTAATGCCCAAGGGGGGGGGGGGGGTGTTACAAGGTGGTATCAGAGCTGGTCGAGTCTTTCGGGATCTTTGGGGAATAGGTCTGTTAAGTTTTTGTTGTGTGATCTCTGGTTGGTTCTTGTTTGAATTGTTTCTGGTTGAAGCAATGTGTGTTGACGCACAAGTATATGTTTTGTTGATGGTTTTTCCAAGGATTTTATATCTTAGGAGACCTTAGATCTTGAGTGTTACTTGGGTTCGGATATGACATTCGATTATCCTTGTGAATCGTGTCAGACATTCGAAACAAGATGTTTGTGTATAGGATTTTTCCGGGAGTGTTCCCTGGAAATATTATAGGTTTATGGTTAGTAAAGGACATTGATTTTTGATTGATCTAGTTTCTGGATGCAGTCAGATCTCTGTCGTTTTGTGTAGGTTGTTGCCTACAAGGTTGAAACGAGTACGACGACTCGATTCAACTGAAAGATCGGTGGTCTGAATCGTTTGTTAGACCGAGTGTTTTTCTTGGGAAGCACCAACGTTGTGTGGAGGTTCGTGTCACCTTCTAGATTTCTGACGAATAAGTATTCTCTGACTTGCGTAGTTGATTTGGTAAATTAATTGCGAGGAGTTGTCATCTACTCAAAGATCGACTTGAAGACGAGTTAGTATCGGATTGGAGTGATGACCTATCTAAGGCTTTGCATCGTCAACTCAGTTTATGAAGAAAGATCAACCCTTTGCATGTTTGATCGATTGATTAAGTTGTTCGGGATCGTACCCAATTTAAGGTGGTCATACTAAGCTTGGCTAGAAAGACGTGTATGTTGGTTGGAACCAAGACAAATTGAGTGGATTTTCGATCTTGGGTGAGTGTAGTGGATTTTCGATCTTGGGTAAGTGTCTCGTGATTAAGGAATTCTTCATTGTACCCTTTGATTCTCTCGTATTTGTCAGTTGACATTTATTTCTCAAATCCTGTGATTGTATTAGATAATCACAACGGTGAAGTTTGTGTGGGTCAGATAAATTTTCTGATCTTAATTTGAAATCTGTCAGGACTCATGAATTAGTTATGCTGATTCATAAATTTCCAGTTATACATTTCTTTGTTTGTGAGAAGTCGTACTCACACTTCTAAATGATCCTCGATGTATTAGACATTTGAGTGAATTGGTTTAAAGGAATCGATTGGTCTGGATACTTTCACACTTTGTTGAGAAGAGTGGTTATGATTATTTCTTGAGTTATAACCCAGATAATTTCGTGATAGCAGAAGTTTCTTGGTGAAACTTAGTTTCGTCACTTCTATTTTTGATAGAGGTGAAAGTCATCATTTTGTAAATTCTTTGTATTAAGAATGAGAATTAATCCTCTTGGGATTAGACATTATTCACCCTTTGATTCTTTGAATCCGTTGGAAGATTCTTGTGGAAGAATGAACTTTATTAGATTCATGTTTGTAAATGTGTATTGATCATGCATTTTTACACCCACGAACCTGATGGAATGATCTTTTTCCATACTGGATGTTCCGATATCCTTCAAATTAGTGAAATTCTTTTCTATGCTTATGTGAAAGTGAAATCCAGAAAAAATTTCTTTTCTTGAGAAATTCTTTTATGATCACTAAGGTTATGTCTTATTGCGGTTCAAAAGTGCTTGTTGTCATTGATCATCTTAATTCTATGTATTTTCCAAATGTTGTCGATGTGTGACTTATCTCATCAGTCATGACTCATGAGTTGGATATCTCCGCATCAAGATGTACAATTGAAACCTTCCTTGTTAAGATGTTGACATTCCTTCAATTCTTGTTATGAGTTTGCTGAAGACTTACACGAGTTTTGTTTGAATTCAAGTGATCGTTGATCGACTGGTGAAGTCTACACCTTTCTTACGAGTTAAGATCCACTATGCAGTGTTAGTGAACCGAATAATGTATCAGAGGATTGTTCAGATTTCGTGGAGTATCTTCAAGTATTGTTTCAGATGAAAAACGGAAGTTTATCAATGTGAATCAACTAAGTTTACTTTAAGTGTTAAGGACTAAGTTGAGACTAAGTCCAACTGATCATCCTCAGTGGGATGGATAAGTAATGAGATTACCTATCTTTAGCAGGTTAGCTGGGAGATAGTGTGGTACCTAAATTTTTGTCATCTCTATGGTAGGACGAACCAGAGTTGATAGGAGTTTTGTTAATGTATAAGATGTGAATGGTATTATGAGAACCCTTAAGTTCAACATTATTGAGTGAGATGATTACAATGGATCTTATCGTGATCGAGGCAGATATATCATTAAAGGAATTTAGAGTAGTGATCAATGTTTATGGTTAATGTTGACTTCGTGAGTCCGAGGGTTAACGGAAAAATATATATGGTAGTTTTCCTTAAGCTGAACGGAAATAGTAAAAAGGAGTTCTTGTGTGAAACTAAGTTGTTAGAAAAGTTTAAGAATTATGATTTTGGATAATTCAAGTTGAAGCGAATCCTTTTGGTTGTAGTTGCATGGAGAAATGTAATCGTATTCTTTAAGATTGGAATGAATGACTAAGATATAATTTGGAGTGGTGGAATATATTCAAAGGAAACTAAGACTATAATCGTGTGCTTTGGGTGGAAAGTTGACATATGTGATAGAGTTAAGGTTGAACTTGATGTTTGTTGTGAGGATAAGGTGTTGAAAAAAAAAAAGTTTTGCTAGCAGACAAATTACGAGGCAAGAAGTGATTAAGTTTTGATTATGTCTTTCGAGTGTAATAAGCTATGATGAAATGTTTATAATCTTTGAGGTCTTATTTTGGTAAATATGAGGTTGATGATCCATAGTAGAAACTGGACATTTTTAAATTCAAGATTGCCATTGGGGAATGTCCACCTGGATTTCATGGCTTTGTTTTAGTGCAACTCTTAAGGGTAATGACCTTAGAGAAACTCTGTTTTATAATCTTTTTTCTCGGCTGCAAAGATATAAGATAAGGGCAGATAAGATACAAGCACTTCCTTGCATAAGTGATAGAGCTATGTCTTCAGATGGATAAATTGTTAGGAGTTGTGTATTTTCTTTGGGCAATATGGTAGATGTGCATGGGATATTTCTTAAACTAGGGATACTAACGGGGCTTGAGAACCAAATTGAAAATGAGAGGCAGATGAAGGATATGAATTCGAAGTAGGCAAAAGATTCGAGAGGAATTAAGAGGAGAACGGACTATATGGGATGTGGTAAGATTCAATTTTGATAAGATTGAATTTCTTAGGTTTTTGGCGTAAAGGTTATCATGTGCAACTCAGGAATGTTACGACGTTCTGATTGGAGATTTGAAAAGTGTAAATTTTGATATGACTAGAAGAGAAGACTAAGCCAAAATGGACTAAGACTATGATTGCATCTCCTGAGTAGAAGGTTAATTGATGTTATGGTAAAGTTAGGGTGGGGTTTGATGTTAGTTGTGAAAGTTAGATATTGGAGAAAGTTTTTCCTAATGGATTGGTATTGAGAAAGTTAAATGAAGAGATTAAGCGTTGATTTTGTTCTTTGAAGTGTAATAGACTAAGGTAAAATATCGAAGGTAGTGGAAATAATGCGGTAGTGAAAAAGTCTCGAGGATAAATAAAATAGCATAAGAATCGATCTTGTTAAAGTGTTATAGATGAAAGGAACGAAGCGATGAGAATACAAAGCAAGATTTTAGAGTTAAGGTATGATTACAACATCCTGTTTAGTTTTGAACTACGAAATTTCGAGGACGAATTTTTTTTAAGAGGGGTAGTAATGTAACACCCTAGTTTCTACACCTAGGATTAATTATTTTATTTGGATGTTTATGTTTATTATGTTATGTGGTTTAGTCTGAGTAATTAAATTACTCTCTTCAAATTATTTTATTAGGTGCGTTAGCACTGACTTATTTCAGTGAATGCACGTTTAATAGACAATGATTTATGTTATTGTCACTATTAAACCAGTATAGAAAAATATTTTAAATAATATGATTAAGAGAAAAGCATTTTCATATTCCTATTCTATTTAATTTTAGAGTTAAAAATATTCTGGTTTGACATCAATCGGAGATTAAATTTTGGACTGAGTATTTTCTTAGTAGATCAGTTCAACTATTAATCTTTACTCTAACTTGAATTTCGAAAACATATCCTTATCAATCTTTATTTTTAGATTCTAAAAAGTAAAAACATGTTTATTCTAGGCCTAATATTTATCACTCATTTTGTACCTATTACTAAATAATTAGTATAAAAACTAAAGTTATCTTTTCTCTCTCTCACTCACTCGACGCTATCTCTCTCTTTTCTTCTCCTTCTCTGCAACTTTTTCTTCCTTCTTTCTTTCTTCTTTCTCTTTTCTTCTTCTTCCTCCCACCTTAACTCCATCTCCTTCTTCCTCCTTCCTCTCACCATGGCAGCGCCGCTTGGGAGCTAGCCAGAACCACGACCACCACCTCAACGCAGCCGCGCCTGCTGCCTCCGTCCGGCCGCGACCACGCCGTGCGACCCATACGTCCGATCCGCCGTCTTGCGGTCGTCTCTCCGCCGCGGTAAGTCCGATCAGCCGCCTTCCATGGTGGTTTTCACTATGTGAGTTGTTTTAAGCTTTCTTCTTCCTTTCTATGAAGCTTAGCTTCACTTTATGGGTCATGGTTGTTGTAGGGGAGTGTTCCACCGCCACTGCCACTTCGCCGGAGTTGTGCGCCGACGCCGCTGTACCCATGGCTGTTACTGCGTCCTCTGTCTTCTTCCTTGGGTGAGTCAAAACCCTCTCTTGTGTCTCAGATCCAAAACCCCCAAATGGATTTTTGAAACCCTAACCCTAACCCTTTGATTTCAGATTTTAATCTTGAAATTTAAGGTTGTTTTATGAAATTGGGACTGTGAATTTGTGTTTTCCTAAACCAATTTCATTATTCTGAGTTTTTCCCAAATCGTATTTAGGAGCCCTAAAACCCCAATTTAATTTGATTTAAATTTGGGTATGTTTTTATGAAATTAATTATGATTTAGTGCAATTAGGACTCTTAACGGATGATTTCCAAAGTTCTTTTTCGTGATCTTTTGATCAAAACAAAGTTTTCTTAAAGGGTATTGGGAAGCGTGAGCTTCAAACATGATTTTCTTTGAAAATAACCTTGTTTGGTAATTAGATTAAGTGTTTAGATCAAGTTAGAATGTGTGTTTGATCATGTGTAATTGATTTCTTGATTTCTGGTTGTTGCGCGTTGTTGGATTTACTCTGCGAGGCGTTTGGACATGGCTATGCTTGCTTGATGGAGTAGATATGAGCTAACGTGGACATTAGGACGATGATCCTTTACTTGTCTTCAAAGGTAAGGGGAGCTTGCCTGATGGATTTTTCTCAATAACCATTTGCTTGATGTGTAGTCTGTATAATTGATGTGGTTGTGGTTATCTGATTATGTGGTTTATGTTGTGTTGTATATCTGAGTATCAGTGTCTGATCTATTTTAAATTATTTGATTATTTGTATATGATATTGCTATTGGTGCATGATCTGTCTAGTGGTTTGTTGTTGAATGTTGCTTGTGAGTGTTGTTTGAGAAGCTTGACTGTGGTCAGTGCACAACTGATTAATCAGATAAAAGCTGTAATAAGCTGTGTAAATTATATTCCAGGTTTTATGGGAAACGTTGGAATATAATAGTGGTGGAAAGTATTATTTTGGAAAAAAATAAGGAGTTTTGATGATGATAATTTATTAGTGTAAAAGTAACTCGAGTCACAATGAGAGCGAAATTGTGAAAATGTTTAAGTACTGCTAATTTTTATGTAAGAAAGTTTGTAATATTATACAAAGTTATTTTATGAAATTAATTGTTGAAAAGAAGTTAATGATGATTTTAGAAAGTGTTTTCAGTGGAAAAAGTTAAGATTTGGCTTAAGAAGCTTTAAAAGTGATATTGATGAATGATTTGGAAAAGTGTGATAACATATTTGGAAAAACGTAGAGGGCAAGTATTTTGAAACGGCAGTACATATTTTAAGGAAGTTAAAACCTCAAGTGACTCATATTTGTGAAAACCAAGTTTTATTATTTAAGGATTTTATTGATGAATTTCCAATTTTGGAAAAGAATTTATGAAAACAAAACTGAATTAGTGTTAACAGTGGTGTGGAACTTAGTAACCGAGACGTCGGGGTACTAAGGTTCTGTGTTGTGATGGACTCAGTCATTTGGACTTTGAGGGCCTATATTGTATACATGAGGTATACTGTGTTGAAACATTGAAGATGTTTCTAGTACCACGAACCTAAGATTGGTGCACCGGTCGAGAGGTGTCGCGATTGAGCACTCGGACTGTGAGGTCCTATGTTTTGATAAAAGTTTTATGGACCACTATGTTTTGATAAAAGTTTTATGGACAGTGAGATCTTGTGGTGTGATGAAAGTTTTAAAGGTGTTTTAAAACTATGTGAGTCGTAAGCCATTTTGAGCTTCGGCAAATAAATAGTGAGCACAAAGAAAATAAAAAAACAAAAGTGTTTTGCATGCATTTGGCAGACGTGCCTGTGGTTTGTGGTTTAATGCATTAATTACCAGCGGCGAAAGGTAATTCTGATGTGCATTTATCTCATGTGCCTAGGGAGGACATGGAGACCCCATCTTGTTTGCTAATGGTGTGGACACTGATTGTGGACATTAGAAATGTGTTTGGCCTTGTGTGCCTGGCTATGTATGCCTTTGTTTTTTTGGATGGGAAGAGGTTGGGCACCTGTTGGCAGTTGGCCAAGTTAGCCAGTGTGGCTATGGAGTCTGATCAACTCATATGATGTTGGGATATCTCATGAGATTAGGACGAAAATTTAGATGATGAATAGAAGTGTCATGCATAATTTTATGGATGATGTTTGGGGTGTTTAACCCATTGATAGACTATTAGCTTATAAATGCTCGTGTGGTAAATGTATATGTGTTATGTGGTGTCGAGCATTTAGTTATTGTGTTAAAACCATATATTGGCGTCTCACCCTTACACACATTTCAGGATTCTTCTAGTTCGATATTGTACCCTGGGTACTTTAACACAGATGGTGCAGAGGAGTCTTCTAAGTCACTCTCAGACTTAGATCTAGTTGCTTGATGAGGTATTACTTGCGGAATAACTTTTCGAACGACCAGCTTAGGGTTTGAGATTTAGATTATTTTTGATAGTATGTACGAGCTTGGCTCAGAGAGCCTTTATTTAAAATGGAATGTCTATAGCTCGGAGAGCATATCTTTTGAATGAAAATCTAAGCTGTTTCTTTTGGTCTTGTAAAGCTTATGATTATAACTACTATTTTTATGTATTACTGCCTGGATGTATTTGGTGTAACTGAAATTCTGGAAATGAAAATGTAAGTATTTTATCAGGTGTTATTTTACCCTGGGATGTCCGAATTACAGAGGAGACTCTGTCGAAATTTTTATAAAACTACTATCTTGTATTTAAGTATATCCTTTAAATTAAATAGGCTTGTCAAGCTATGATAGTAAGTTTGTGTGTCGATCAATTAAGGCTTAGGTATGGAGTTGTGAAAAAAAAATTTACACCCAATTTCAGACACTTATGTACTTATATAAATTATTTTCCGAAAGCACCAGCAAATTATCTTTTAATTTTATTTTCGCACGTGTTTAGAAGGTAATGCCCAAGGGGGGTGTTACAAAATTCATTGTGAAACACGTATTAATAAGTTGCATGTGATGCGTGACCCAGAAATTTAATGGATTAAATAATTTAAATGAAATCAACTATAATGTTGAAATCAATTATAATTTAAATGAAATACATGCATGATTTCATATTATGGAAATAAATGAATGATAATTAAATTTAGTAATAATAGAAATTTATTAGTAGAACAGAAAAAGCAATAAAATATAAATATAAAAAATTAGGTCTAAGTTTTTTTTCCGTTATGCATGATTAGTGTATAATAAATAAATAAAATATTAAATTAAAATATATTTAAATGAATAGTATCAAATGGAAATATCAAATATGTGATATAGTAAAAAGGTTTGACTATAGTAACTATTTTAAAAGTCACGGTCACACATAGATGATTTATGATTGGTTAAAAGTGTAAACATTATTGTACCAAAAAAAAAAGTGTAAACATCTGTACTCTTGACAATATGTCAAGATTGAACCCTTATTATAATAAAATTATGAATAATAAATTTTTTCTCATAATATAAAGTATTTTATTGACTAACATAAGTTAAAAATTATAACATATATTCCATATGTATATCACGTTAAATTATTTTTTTCGCATACATGTAAAAATATTTAATGAATAAACAAGAATTAGATTAATATTAAATTTTATAAAAGAAAAAATGTGCATTGCGCATGGCTATTACCTATGTTTTTAGGTCAAGTACAAGTTGTTTCTTCTAGCCAATATCCCAAATCAATAATTTATATGAGCGTATCGATACCAGTAAAAAGATAAGCAATCTTTGCTTCCGTAATCAATAATCAATTGTCTATGTATCATAAACTACCATCTTTTACGAATCCTTCTTAAATAAAGATATTTTGGGATCATATCTCCCTCATAACCTTGATTCTAGTTATTTATAAATTGTATCTCGTCAGATACAACTTGATTTACAAGTAAGCGTGCTCTATAAATAAAGAGCTAAGTCACTCAGTTTTTCCTCCCTTAGATTCAGTTTTTCCTCTTTTTCTTATACTGTTTTAGGTGCTGTAGTTAGGGTTTAGGGTAAGGAAATTGGGGTTATCAAGTTCTAGTGTGGTGAAGTGAAAGATTGACGAAGGAAAACAGAAGAAGAAGCAGAAGAGATGATGAAGAGATGGTGATGGCTTCTGCTGCTTTGTAGAAATGAAGAGGGTCAGTGTGATTTCTCCTCCCCTTATTTGTTGGTCGATGGTGAGAAGGGGGTGATGGGTCTTATTAGTTTCTGGCATGCATTTTAATTGGGTGATAAAGAGGAGTATGGTAAGGGTGCAAGTGTGGGTGATGTATCATAGTGATGTTTAAGAGTATGTTTTATTTGTTTAATTGTAAGAGTGTGTGATGAAATAAAATGTGATCTCCTAAAAGAATTATCACTTAAATAAAATTTCTAATCACATCCTCTTTCTGTACTACCCAAAAGATGTGAAAAATAAAATTACAATGCATCAACGATTTTTTTTTAACACTGACAATACCATCAGATAGTTAATTAATAAGTAAAAAATAAAATACTAATTTGAGACTGGGATATTACACTCTCCCCTCCTACAAGAAATTTTGTCCTCAAAATTTAGTCTATAACATACCTATCAAACAGGTAAGGGTATTCGTTCCTTATGTCCTCCTCAAGCTCCCAAGTTGCCTCATCAGGAGTTGATCCTTCCCAAATAACCTTCACCATTGGAATAGTCTTATTCCTCAGTGTTTTCAGGCTGTGGTCAACAACTTGAACCGGCATAGGTTGGAAGGTTAAATTGGGCCTTAAAGGAATTGTGTCATAACTCAAAGGTTGGGATGGATTAGGAATGTACTTTTTGAGTTGTGACACGTGGAAGACATCATGCAAACCCGACAAAGAAGGAGGTAAAGCTAATTGATATGCGATAGGACAGACTCGATGAAGGATCTGAAAAGGTCCCATATAACGAGGACTTAGTTTCTTAGCCTTGACAACCCTCCCAATGCCTATTGTGGGGGTTACACGTAAGAACACATGGTCACCCTCTTCAAATTCTAAAGGCCTTCTTCTTTGATCGGCATAACTCTTTTGCCGACTCTGAGCAATTTACAACTTATCCCTTATCATTCGGATTTTCTCCGTAGTTTCTTGGATTATTTCCGATCCAAGGATTTCCTTGTCTCTTACTTCTGACCAACATAAGGGGGTTCTACATTTGCGACCATAGAGTGCCTCGTATGGTGCCATGCCTATGCTGGAGTGGTGGCTGTTATTATAGGCAAATTCTATCAAAGGTAGATGGTTATCCCAACTCCCACCACTTTCCAAAGTGCAAGCCCTCAGCATATCCTCTAAGGTTTGAATGGTCCTTTCTGTCTGACCATCTGTTTGAGGGTGATAAGTAGTGCTAAGATTCAGCCTCGTTCATAGGGCCTGGTGAAAAGCTTTCCAAAACCTATAAGTAAACTTAGGGTCTCTATCTGACACAATACTTGCTGGCACACCATGCAACCTAACTATTTCCTTTATGAACAATTTAGCTAACCTGACTGTGTTGTAGGAGGGTTTAACTGGTAGGAAATGGGCTGACTTCGTCAAACGATCTACAATTACCTATATGGAGTCATAACCCGATTGCGTACGAGGTAAACCCATAACAAAATCCATGGATATGCTTTCCCATTTCCAAATGGGCAGTTCTAAGGGTTGAAGCATGCCAGCGGGTCTTTGATGTTCAACCTTGACCTACTGACATACCAAACATTGAGAGACAAACTCTGCTATATCCCTTTTCATACCTGGCCACCAGTACATTCGTTTAAGATCTTGATACATCTTGGTGGAACCAGGATGTACTGAGAAATCACTTTTGTGCGCTTCCTCCAAAACTTGTCTTTTAATTGGTCCGTTATTGGGAATGCACACCCTCTCCTGGAATAGGATAACTCCATCTTTGGCCTCTGAGAAACCAGGATTATATTTTTTAGGTTGCAACTTCTCATCCACTAGTTGTGCCTGTTTAACTTGAGTTCTGAAATCGCAAGAGATTTCAATGTGGTTCAAGAAGATGGTATCCCATCCTATTGCCACATTTAGATTCAGATTGTGGAAATCTTCCAACAGTTTCATCTCATGTACCGTCATGAAGGAAATATGATGACTTTTTCTACTTAAAGCATTTGCTACCACATTCGTTTTTCTCGGGTGATACTTTAACTCAAAATCATAATCTTTAAGGAACTTTATCCATCTCCTTTGCCTCATATTTAGTTCTCTTTGATCAAAGAGGTATTTTAAACTCTTATGACCACTAAACACTTCAAATCGAGCTCCATAAAGATAATGTCTCCATATCTTTAAAGCGAATACTATGGCAGCTAGTTCAAGGTCATGGGTAGGATAATTTTCTTCATGAGGTCTTAGTTGACGGGAAGCATAGGCTACCACTTGTCTATTTTGCATTAGTACACATCCTAGACCCCTTAAAGACGCATCACGGTAAACTTCAAATCCTAGAGCCGAGTCTGGTATAGTTAGTACCGGTGCAGTAGTTAAACGGGTCTTCAATTTTAGGAAGTTCTTTTCACACTCTGTAGTCCCCACAAAAGGTTGGTCTTTACGAGTCAGACGGGTTAAGGGCAAGGCCAACTGAGAAAAACCCCTAATAAACCTCCTGTAGTATCCAACTAGTCCTAGGAAACTCCTGACTTCGATAATGGTCTTAGGCCTTTCCCAATTCAGAACAACATCTACTTTACTATGATCCACTGCTACTCCTTCTTGTGAAATTACATGACCTAAGAAATTTACCTCTGTCATCCAGAATTCACACTTTTCCATTTTAGCAAACAACTTCTTCTCTCTTAAGATCTGCAACACTATTCTAAGATGACTTTCATGCTCTTCAGAACTGTTAGAATAGATCAGGATATCATCAATGAAGACAATCATGAAATTATCTAAGAAAGGTCTGAATATCCTATTCATATAATCCATAAATACTGCTGGAGCATTAGTCAGACCAAACGGCATAACCAAATATTCATAATGTCCATACCGCGTCCGAAACGCAGTCTTTGGTATATCTCCAGGCTTTATCCTTATTTGATGGTATCCTGACCTTAGATCAATTTTAGAGAAGACTCCTGCTCCTCTAAGTTGATCCAATAGATCATCTATTCTAGGAAGTGGGTACTTATTTTTTATAGTCACCTTGTTGAGTTGTCTGTAATCTACATAGAGTCTCATGCTCCCATCCTTTTTCCTAACCAACAGTACTGGTGCGCCCCACGGGGATGCACTCGGTCTGATAAACTGCTTGGCCAACAAGTCTTCTATTTGGACTTTGAGTTCCTTTAACTCTAAGGGTGACATCCTATAAGGTGCTATAGATATTGGTCCCGTGCCAGGAACCAAATCTACGGAAAACTCAATCTCCCTCTCTGGAGGTAAGGAAACCACATCTTCCGGAAACACATCCCTAAATTCACTTACCACGGGGATGGATGCTACATCATTGCTTGCCTTAGAACTTGAAGAGAATAAACTGATGAAACCTGTGCCCCCACTTTCTAGGCATTGAGTTGGTTGAGACTCACTAACAACTAAAAAGGAAGTTGAACTATTATAGTCCATGATGGTGGAAGGAAAGGTAATGGTTTTATCTTGGCAATTTAGTGTGACCCAATTAGCGGAGAGCCAATCCATCCCTAGGATGATATCTAGACCACTTAAAGGTAAACAAATTAAGTCAACATGGAACAATTTATCTAAAATCACAAGGGAACATTTCTCACAGACTAAAGAAGTTTCTATGTTACCTTCCGTTGGGGTAGACACGACTAAAGGACAGGGCAATGAAGATAAGTACAAATTTAGACGCAAGGCACACTCACTTGAAATGAAAGAGTGAGTGGCACCGAGAATCAAAAAGTACTACTAAAGGTTCTTGATTAAGAAAGCACGTCACGGTAATCAAGCATCTGTACCTTTAGCCTTCTTACCCTTTGAGTGTGAAGACCCTTCCTTTAGTCGGTTGTCCTGAAATAACCACTCCTTTTTGTTTTCGAGCTGGGCAGTTGGGAGACATATGTCCAGCCTGTCCACAATGGTAACATACATTCTGACCCATGCGACATTCTCCTCTATGATTTCTGCCACACTTTGCACATCTTGTTCCCTTGGATGGCTCTGAAACTTGTACTTGCTTTCCTTTTCCAAGACTCCCCTTTACCCTCAACTGTTGAGAATGTTTGCCTTCCTCCTTTTTCTTTTGCCACTTTAGTTGACGGTCCTCTTGCATGATCATAAGATTGGCTTCAGCAATTTGACATTTCTCCACCAATGTGGCATACTCAGTGATTCCCAGTTGTCCAACATAGCATCTAATCTCAGGTCGTAACCCCAATTCATACCGAGTTACCTTCCACTCCTCATCCGGGGCATATCTCAAGTGTGGGGAGTACTTAGCCAACTCTTCAAACTTAGATGTGTACTCAGCAACGGACATATCACCTTGCACAAGGCGAGTAAACTCTAACTCTTTTTGCTTCCTCACAATTCTAGGAAAATACTTCCCAAGAAAAACAGTTTGGAAGTTTTCCCATATCAGAGGTGTTTCAGTTGATATCATTCGCTCTCTGGCACCTCTCCACCAATTCTCTGCTTCTCCCTTTAAGTAATGAGAGGCAAAAGCAGTCTTTTGTTCTTCAGTGCATACCACCACATTAAAAATCTTTTCCATTTCCCTTAACCAATATTGCGATTCTGCGGGATCCGGTCCTCCAGCAAAGAGTGGTGGTTGATTCTTTCTAAACTCATTCCAGCTATGATTGGGATCTTCAGGAGGTTGTGCTGGACCTACTCCTAAATTGCCAAGTCCTCCTTGAGCCAACTGGTTAATAAGATGAGTGGTGGCATTGGCTTGTTCTCTCATGGCATTTACCATAGCCATCCATTCAGCGTTACCAGGTCCGGGTTGATACTCATGATGTTGATTCAAAGGTGGTCTACCACAGCCTCTTCCTCTAGCTCCATGTTCCAGTGTCTGCATACATTGTACAAAACATTAAGTTGATCAGGCTTAATGCTTTATATCAAAATAATAAGATTGTGGAAAATGAAACCAAAAGTAAGAAAACTAAACTAATTATTCATAGCTCAATTGGATTGAACTGCTCTGATACCATAAATGTAATACCCCATGTTACATTTTTTTTTTTTGTAAGGCATAAAGTATCACATGAAGGTTAGACATAAGTAGATAACTACAGAGTGGCGGAAGCCATAAGTCTCTAGTTAGTACAAATTATGTCCATAACACTAAAATAAGAGAAGCCGAGTTTCGATCTAAGGCATTAACCAGTTAATATTACGTACTAAATCTGGCTTATACAAGGATTTTTAGAAAAGTCCTCAATGCCTGCAGTCCTTGAAAAATAGGGATGCTCTACTCTTTCTTATCTGAAACAACAAATATGAGTAGTGAGATAACTAATCTCAGTGAATTTCCTTTAAACACACATAAGTATAATGACAATACACATCAATACATAATATATGAGTAAACTTTATACACTTGGACATCCCTTGGGTTTTTATCAGTGAAAAACGTCGCTGTCCCCTCCTTGTACACTAAGGTACTTAGAGGAACCAGCTCTATACTGTAAGGCAGGACATACGTCTATGACCACAAGCGGCGTCCCACCTGTTTTGCACTTACTTGCTTGCCTTTCCTAACCAGAAGGACTTCTATACTTGCCTTTCAATCTGAAAGGACTTCTGTGATTGCCTTCCAAACAGGAAGGACTCTATACTCGACAATTAAAATGTCTTTGACATCCATTCTAAATCGGATCAACCGAATAGAGGATGCTTATCAATATTGGGTGCCAAGCTATAGTTTACTTTTATGTATTATTGTTACACTGTAAAACATTTTAAATCAGCCGAAACTACCTTCATACAAGTGTTTAACAAGAACTAAAACATCAACAACACCTGCAGACATTTCCAGTTTTCATCCAACTTCTATGAATTTACTAAAATACCAAACGAAGTCGGATTTAGGCAAAAGACCACTCCCTGGAAAGCTAAATAAGTCTAATTTATAAATAAAATTTTAGTTTTTGAATACAGCTTACGAAAACTTACAGTTTTAATAAGCAAGCTTCTGCACCCAGAAAACAGGGCAGTTACAATACTCCAACTTATAACAGGTTTTTCTTCATCAATTATCAGTGTAAAACAGCAAAACAAGTGCCTAACTTGTATCATTTCGAGTCTATTTTCACAAAAAATAAGAATCATACCGAACAAAGCCCTATAGAAATAATTATAACCAAAATACTGCACATATGTTTATACGGGTTTCTGACCAGTAACTTCATTTGGGACTTTTCACAAACAAATTACATGCATGCAATTGAAATAATTTATATCATCAATATGTACTCAATTTACTTCATATAATTAACATGCAAGTACCAAATCAAACAATAAAAGCAAGCAAATCAAAATTCCTAAGCTTGGATTTATGGTTACCAAGCACTAACTAAGGAAACTCACCTGCTCTCAAAGACCCTAGGTGCCAAATTCGTCCAGCCCCTTTCCCCTCCCTTAGATTCAGTTTTTCCTCTTTTTCTTATACTGTTTTAGGTGCTATAGTTAGGGTTTAGGGTAAGGAAATTGGGGTTATCAAGCTCTAGTGTGGTGAAGTGAAAGATTGATGAAGGAAAACAGAAGGAGAAGAAGAAGAGATGATGAAGAGATGGTGATGGCTTCTGCTGCTTTGTAGAAATGAAGAGGGTCAGTGTGATTTCTCCTCCCCTTATTTGTTGGTCGATGGTGAGAAGGGGGTGATGGGTCTTATTAGTTTCTGGCATCCATTTTAATTGGGTGATAAAGAGGAGTATGGTAAGGGTGCAAGTGTGGGTGATGTATCATAGTGATGTTTAAGAGTGTGTTTTATTTGTTTAATTGTAAGAGTGTGTGATGAAATAAAATGTGATCTCCTAAAATAATTATCACTTAAATAAAATTTCTAATCACATCCTCTTTTTGTACTACCCAAAAAATGTGAAAAATAAAATTACAATGCATCAACGATTTTTTTTAACATTGACAATAGCATCAGATAGTTAATTAATAAGTAAAAAATAAAATACTAATTTGAGACTGGGATATTAAAAATTCATTGTGAAACACGTATTAAAAAGTTGCATGTGATGCGTGACCCAGAAATTTAATGGATTAAATAATTTAAATGAAATCAATTATAATGTTGAAATCAATTATAATTTAAATGAAATACATGCATGATTTCAAATTATGGAAATAAATGAATGATAATTAAATTTAGTAATAATAGCAATTTATTAGTAGAACAGAAAAAGCAATAAAATATAAATATAAAAAATTCGGTCTAAGTTTCGATGCAAAATATTCCTTTGTCATAAATGCGTCATTATGACCATTATGACGCGGATAGGATCATTATAAATTGATGTCACATCAGTCAAATCTGTCAGCTCAGCCTCGCTGTTGACTCCTGGTTCACCTGACGCAGGTTTTTCCTAGAGATATCTCGACGTTTTACCCGCAGCAAATATAATATTTTAATTTTACGCTAAATTTTTAAAAACTTCAAGTATCGTAGTAAATATAATAAAAACATTATTCATCTCGTTCACGAATTAAAATTAGGTTTCCTGAGCAGTAAACTTTTACTGTCAGTGAAAACGCAGACCGGGTTCCGTCAGAATTTTCAACCCAAAATTTCATCGTTGCCCTATAATATAAATCATGATATAGAAATGATCAAGGTTTTGAAAACCGGACCAGACCGGCCGGTCCGATCGGGAACCGTGACCTTGGCCGGTCCGGTCAGCTGGGAAAACCGGCCCTATGGTGAACCGGCGAAAAAACCGTTGAACCGGTTAAAAACCGACGAAACCGGCCAAAACCGGTTACGGACCGGTCTGGTCCAGTTCTCGAAATGTGCATATTTGTTTAAAAAAAAAATTCTCCACAGCCAAAACGACGCCGTTTCCAACCCTAAATTTTAAGGGTTTCACTTTCACTATCTCAGACTCATCTCTTCGACGTTCGACCCTTCCTGCCTCTGCTAAACCAAACCTGCCCGGCTACCTCTGCTTCCCTATTCGCCATCGCCAGTTCGGACGAGTTCTGACGGTGCAGCGTCCCTGCGTTCTCCGGCGAGGTTGCTGCATTCTCCGGCTGAGGTCTCCGGGGCGAGGTTCCTGCGTTCTCCGGTCTAGTTCTCCGCACGAGGTTGCTTCGTTCTCGGGTCAAGTTCTCCCTACTCCAACAGTCCAATGTCGAACTCGAACCAGGTATGTTTCTCTTCTTCTCCAAGTTTTGTATTCTCCAAAAATACTTGTTCAATGATGAATACTTGTACTGCGTTCTCCAAGTTTTGTATTCTGATTTCTGACTATTCTCCAAAAATACTTGTCCAAAAATACTTGTACTCTTCTTGTTGGCTTGTTGCTGACTTGCTGCAAAAAAAATTTAATTTTTCGCTGAACATGTTCCTATTGTAGGAATTACCAAGTGGGAATGCTCCTGAAGAAAATAATCCTAATTTATCTACCAATGCCCCTAATACACAATCATCACATGGTGAATTAGCAGAAGGCTCCACTGCATTTCGTGGGAAAAGTGATCTTGCTTGGGAGCATTTTGCATTTAGAAAAGAAGGGAGAACTAATGTGTACACTTGCATTCATTATAGAATAAGTTACAGAGGAAGAGGCATAAACAGAATGAAGCACCATCTTGCGGGTATATCTGGTCAAATAAGCTCTTGTAAGAAAGTTCCTCACGATGTTCGTCACCAAATGATTGAGTTATTGAAAGGTATCAAAGAAAAAAAGAAGACTAACGACCTCAATGATGCATATGATGGTAGTAATGAGGGGGAAGTGCAAGAAGTTCAACCTTCCCCAAATACTGCATCTGTTTCTGCTCCCAACAAAGGAAAAAGAAAAGGTGATGTTCAAATTGGTGGTTCTTTTGCTCCAAGGACAACTCATGGCTCTCAACCAACTATAAAAAGTGTAATATCTGGCAAGACTGCACGTTACAAAGCTGGGATGGCAATTGCTAGATGGTTTTTTGATGCTAACATTCCATTTTATGCAACAAAGTCACCATATTTTCAAGAAGCTGCGGATGCAATTGCTGCTATTGGCCCCGGTTATAAAGTTCCGTATTATCATGATCTACGGGTTAACTTGTTGGGAGATTGCAAGAAATAATGTCAATTTCTTGTGCAAAGTTATCGAGCGAATTGGGCTAAGAGTGGATGTACAATCATGGCTGATGGATGGACTGACCAAAGACAAAGGACGTTGATAAACTTTCTAGTTTATTGTCCTAAAGGTACAACATTTGTGAAATTTTGAGATTCCTTAATAAACTTGATAGTCCATTTAATTTTTATTTGATAAGCTTTTTACTTTATTATTCCATAGGGATAGCATTTGTGAAGTCTATTGATGCATCGGATGTTGTGAAAGATGCCGCGACTTTGTGCAATATGTTTTCCGAAGTTATTGAATGGGTTGGAGTTGAACATGTTGTTCATATAGTGACAGATAATGCATCTAACTATGTAGCTGCTGGTAAATTCGTGCATGAAAAATATGAAACCATTTTTTGGTCTCCTTGTGCTGCCCACTGCTTGAATCTCCTTTTGAAGGATATTGCTAGTATGCCTCATGTTGCAGAGCTTGCCAAAAAAGCTTCAAAGGTAAGCTGTGTTTCTGTACAATCATATAGTATTCTTATCTTGGCTAAGAAAAATAGAAGGTTGGAAGGAAATACATGCGTCCAGGAACGACTCGATTTGCTACTACTTTTATCACATTGAAAAATATTCATGATCATAAGCATGATTTGCAAGCATTGGTTGTGGACAAACACTTTACTAGCCATAAGTTAGCAAAGGGTACAGCAGGAAAAGCTGTTAGTGCTATCATTTTGGATAATAAATTTTGGAATGAATGTTTTATGATTGCCAAACTTATGGCTCCCATCATTAGATTACTAAGAATTGTAGATGGGGATGAAAAACCTTCTATTGGTTATGTTTATGAGGGCATGCAAAGGGCAAAAAATGCAATAAAGGAAATGTTTAAGCATAGAAAGAACTTGTATAAGCCATACACGGATATTCTTAAGACTCGATGGGATAAGCACTTGAAGCGCAATCTTCATGCAGCTGCATACTTTTTAAACCCCGCATTCATTTATGATGACAAGTATTGTGATAAGAGTAGGGTCATGCAAGCACTTCTTGATTTATTTGATATACAAGCTTTTTGTTCCGATGTGGCCAAAGCCATTAAAGAGTTGCAAGTGTATCGTGAAAGACAAGGATCTTTTAGTCGTGAAAGTGCTCTTAAAATGGCAAAGGATATACAACCTGGTGAGTACCAATTTATAGTTTTAATTTTTAAATAAGGTTTTGAACTTACATAGTTATGTATATTTCTTGTTTTATTTAACTAAATATGTGTTTTGTAGATGAATGGTGGAGAATGTATGGGGGTAGTGCTCCAATATTGCAAAAGTTGGCAATTCGTCTTCTTAGCCAAACTTGTTCTTCTTCGGGGTGTGAGAGAAATTGGAGTGTCTTTGAACGCATCCATACAAAGAGAAGAAATAGACTTGAACATCAGAGACTGAATGATATTGTTTATGTTACTTATAACTTGCGTTTGAGGAATAGGTATAAACATTTCATTATGTCAAAAGTTGAAACATTACTTTTTGTTTTTTTGAAAAGCATAATAATTCTGCTTTTTGCTATTATAATGTTTTGTTATAGGGGACACTACAAGAAGGCATGTCGTGATCCCGTTGATTATGAATCCATTGATGAAGTTGATTTTTGGGTGATTGATGAAGAACCCTCTCCTGAACTTGATATTGATGAGATTGAAAATGTTCTTTATCATGATAGTGGTGCTATTCCAATAGTTGGTGATTCATCAAGAAGCAACGAAGGTTAATGTTTAATTATATCGAACATGTTTTGTTTGTAACTTGATTATTTTAGTGTTGAAATTTTATTTTTCTACTTGTTTGTTGTTTAATTAGGTGATGAAGAACTTGATGCCATAGAGATTCAACTTCAAAGTGGTGGTGGTGGTGAAGATATTACTCAAATTAGTGAAGATGTTATGGCTGACGTGTTTGAATATGAAGGAGTCAACCTCAATGAATATTATGATGTTTGATGTATCTGTTATTTAGTTACCACTTTCCAATAAACATTGTCCACTTTTGTTGAACTTAAATGTTATGGTTTGATGACTTTGATGACATATTTGATTTGGTTTTGTCATTTTGAATGTTATATATGTTGAGTTATGACATTTGTAAGTGAAGTATATATAACCGGTTCAACCTCGGTTGGACCATTGAACCTTGAACCGCTGCCTTCACCGGTTCGATGGCCGGTCCGATTTTGTAAACCTTGGAAATAATTGTGGTTTACCCAAAATCATTTTGAGTCTCGGATAAAAATATATATGTTTATATATTTATTATCGATATTAGGAAGCAGCGAAAATCGGGGTGTTACATTTATTATCCTTAAAAAAAATCCATTTTTTTGGGACAAAAAAATCTATTTATTTTGGGACAAAAAAGATCTATTTATTTATTATCTACATCTTTTTGCTCTTAAAATTTATGGTACAGTTGACTAATATATATTTGGCTATTAGAGGCGGGACTTTGTATAATCTAAATTATAATTGTAATATAATATTATTTAATTATTTATTTTTTGAAAAAATTTAATTAATTTTTTTGGTTGCAATATTATTTAATTATTTATTTTTTATTTATCTTATACAAGAATCAATATATGCATTTTTGTATAATCTAATTTATTGATAAACTTTATAATTTTCATACAAACATTTTAAAAATTAAATATAAACAAATCAAGTAGTTTAAAATTATAACATATATTCCATATGTATATCACGTTAAATTATTTTTTTCGCATACATGTAAAACATTTAATGAATAAATAAGAATTAGATTAATATTAAATTTTTTATAAAAGAAAAAATGTGCATTGCGCATGCTATTACCTATGTTTTTAGGTCAAGTACAAGTTGTTTCTTCTAGCCAGTATCCCAAATCAATAATTTATATTAGCGTATCGATACCAGTAAAAAGATAAGCCATATATCTTTGCATTTGTAATCAATAATCAATTGTCTATGTATCATAAACTACCATCTTTTACGAATCCTTCTTAAATAAAGATATTTTGGGATCATATCTCCCTCATAACCTTGATTCTAGTTATTTATAAATTGTATCTCGTCAGATACAACTTGATTTACAGGTAAGTGTGCTCTATAAATAAAGGGCCAAGTCATTCAGTTATACATGAATTACCACGAGAGGCGAAATCAAGTACACACCTCTAATTTCGTCCCTCATCAAGTTGCTCCATCATGTGGGATTGGCAGTGTGATCAGCGTGGTGAAACATTCTTGACTAAGCATGGTTTAACTCAACATAAGGCATCCTTTAATCATGTGGTTTATCATACACCAAACAATGTGATGGTGTATCGGCTCCCAAATGATCCTCAACCCCCAAATGCTCGTCCAGTTCATGCTCCTCTACACCCAAATGCTCCTCCTCCTGCCAATGCTCCTCCTCCAAACACCCAACCTCCAAACGCACGTTAAAGTTCGTCCTATGGAAGAAGAGCAGTGAAGATATCTTAATATGAAGTAATCAAGAATTCTTATGTTATATTTTGGAATATGTTTGTCAATGACATTTGAATTTTTTATTTTATCTATTTTTTGGGTATAATATTTTACCTATATATTATTATTTGACAAGGTTAAATGCCTTTGTTAACTTTCCTTGTTCTAAATAATTTTGAATTTATTATTCAATAAAAAATTGTTGAGAGTTTTTATTAAATCATATACCTTGGATACATTCATCCTTGCATGCTTAAATTCATTGTGAAACACGTATTAAAAAGTTGCATGTGATGCGTGACCCAGAAATTTAATGGATCAAATAATTTAAATGAAATCAACTATAATGTTGAAATCAATTATAATTTAAATGAAATACATGCGTGATTTCAAATTATGGAAATAAATGAATGATAATTAAATTTAGTAATAATAGCAATTAATTAGTAGAACACAAAAAGCAATAAAATATAAATATAAAAAATTAGGTCTTAGTTTTTTTTCCCGTCATGCATGATTAGTATATAATAAATAAATAAAATATTAAATGAAAATATATTTAAATGAATAGTATCAAATGGAAATATCAAATATGTGATATAGTAAAAAGGTTTGACTATAGTAACTATTTTAAAAGTCACGGTCACACATAGATGATTTATGATTGGTTAAAAGTGTAAACATTACTGTACCAAAAAAAAAGTGTAAAAATTGTACTCTTGACTATATATCAAGATTGAACCGTTATTATAATAAAATTATGAATAATAAATTTTTTCTCATAATATAAAGAAATTTTTTTGACTAACATAATATAAAGAATATTATTTATTACTTTCTTATATTCATCTAAATATTGGCTATGCTAATTTTTCCATTTAATTCGTTTCCTTTGCGGAATATTGATTTTTAAGTTATGAATTAATTGAATATTTATGACGTGGGAGATTCATTGTCATTGTTATTTATGTGTATAGTATGTACGATAATGGTGATATCCTAATATCGGTGGAACACCCTCATTAGTTGATACACTTCATGGATCTGATCCACTATTTCTAATGATTCGATCGTTTGGATGAAAAAAAAAATTAATTGAATATCTTTTTCAATGACTTCAATAGAAATTATCTCAATTATTTAGTATATCACAGACTTATTTCCATTTTATAGTAGATCATTTATGTGTATATTTATATTTTAATATATTTTCAGATCTTCCAATTAATTGTTAGTATCACCAACTCAGCTTGTTTCACCAAAAAGTCTGCATACAAACACTTGGAGAGCATAGCTATTTCAAACCAGCAAGCAATAGTCATTAGTTCAGAGGCCACAAAAGCTCTGTGGAAAAGCAAAGTCCATAATAAAATACTAGCTTTTGCATGGCAAGCATTTTTGGGCAGGTTACCAACAAAGGATAACCTTCTAAAAAGAGGGGTTTTAAATAGAAGTGGAAACCTCAGCCGTGTTTTCTGTAACAGCGGTTTGGAGGATTCAGAACACACGTTTTTGTCATACTTGTTTGCTCAAAGCTTTTGGTCTAAAGTATATATGTGGCTTGGTGTTTCGGTGGTTCAACCAATGAACTTGGATGAACATTACATTCAGCACAAAGGGTTATTTGCGGGTAAGAACAGGAAAAGAAGAGGAGGTTTCATCTGGCAGGCAGTGGAGGAGGTTTCATCTGGCACGGTGTGGTATGGACTTTGTGGAATGAAAGAAATGCTGCAATTTTCTCTAACAAAGTTGTTGAGTTTAGCACGATATTGATCAATCATCCTCTTTACGTGAGTTGCAGCATCCATATGAAAGAAAGAATTAATCAGTTTATTCAAACTTCTTATATGGGATATTTTGAAATCATGTGTGATTTCAAATTATGAAATTAAATTAATAATTAGAAGATTTAGTGATAATAACATTTAATTGGAAAATCTGAAAATAAATTAAAATATAAATATAAAAAATTAAGACTAAGTTTTTTTTTTCACCGTGCCTAATTAAGATATGAAAAATGAAAATAAGTTAAATGATATATATATATACACTTAAATGATCTACTATAAAATGGAAATTAGTATGTGATATACTAAATAATTGATATAATTTTTATTGAAATCATTGAAAAAGATATTCAATTAATTTACAACTTTTTTTTTTAAAAAAATATCAATGTTCTGCAAAGGAAACGAATTAAATGGAAAAATTAGCATAGCCGATATTTAGATGAATATAAGAAAATAATATATAATATTTTTTTTTATTACGAGAAAAAAATATTATTCATAAGTTTATTATAATAAGGGATTAATCTTTGATATATTGTTAGAGTAAAAATGTTTACACTTTTTTTTGGGTATAGTAATGTTTACACTTTTAACCAATCATAAATCAGCTTATGTGTACCAACATGTGGTTGCGGTCCAAGTGGTAAGGGACTTGGACATCTTAAACAAGTGGTCAGGGGTTCGAATCTTGTCTCTTGCGTATGAAGAAAAACCTGGTTGGGAGGGGAGAACCCACCTTGTGTATGAAGAAAAACCTGGTTGGGAACGATGGTGGATATTTCGTACCTATGTCATGGTTACCAAAAAACAAATCAGCTTATGTGTGACCGTGACTTTTAAAATAGTTATTATAGTCAAACTGTAACACCCTCCCTTGGGCATTACTGTCTAAACTCGTTTGAAAATAAAATTAAAAGATAATTTGCTGGTGCTTTCGGAAAATAATATGTATAAGTACATAAGTTTCTGAAATTGGGTATAAATTTTTTTTTTCTTGTCATGACTCCACTCCTAAGCCATAATCAACACACAAACTTACTATCATAGCTTGGCAAGCCTATTTACTTTAAACGATATACTTAAATACAAGATTAGTAGGTTTACAAAATTTCGACAGAGTCTCCTCTGTAATTCGGACATCCCAAATAAAATAACACCTGTTAAAATGATTATATTTTCACTCCAGAATTCTAGCTACACTAAATTCAACCAGACCTCAATACATAAAAATAATAGTTATAGCCATAAGCTTTACAAAACCAAAAGAAATAGCTTAGATTTTCATTTAACAGATAGGCTCTCCGAGCCACAAACATTCCATTATAAAATAAAGGCTCTCTGAGCCAAACTCATACACACTATCAAAATAATCTAAGTCTTATCCCTAAGCTGGTCGTTCTAAGAGTTATTCCGCAAGTAATACCTCATCAAGCAACTACATCTAAGTCTCTGAGTGACTTAGAAAGACTCCTCTGCACCATCTGTGATAGAGTACCCAAGGTACAATATCGAACTTAGAAGATCCTGAAATGTGTGTGTAAAGGTGAGACGCCAATATATGGTTTTAACCCAATAACTAAATACTCGACACCACATAACACATATACATTTATCACACGAACATTTATAATCTAATAGTTTATCAGTGGGTTTAACACCCCAAACATCATCCATAAAATTATGCATGACACTTCTATTCATCATCTACTTTTCGTCCTAATCTCATGAGATATCCCAACATCATATGAGTTGATCAGACTCCAAAGCCACACTGGCTAACTTGGCACTCTGCCAACAGGTCCGCGACCTCTTCCCATCTTGAAAACAACAAAGGCATACACAGCCAGGCACTCACAAGGCCAACACATTGCTAATGCCCACAATCAGTGGCTCCGCCATTAGCAAGTAAGATGGGGATCCCAAAGTCCTCCAAGGCACAATGAGATATGCATATCGTAATTACCTCAGCCGCCGGTAATTAATGCATTAAACCACAAATCGCAGGCACGTCTGCCACATGCATGCAAAACACTTTTGTTTTGTTCTTTTCTTTGTGCTCAATCTTTCTTTTGCCGAAGCTCAAAATGGCTTACGACTCACATAGTTTTAAAACACTTTTTAAAACTTTCATTACAACACAGGACCTCACTGTCCATAAAACTTTCATCAAAACATAGGACCTCACTGTCCATAAAACATTTATCAAAACATAGGACCTCACTGTCCATAAAACATTTATCAAAACATAGGACCTCACAGTCCAAGTGCTCAATCACGACACCTCTCGACCGGTGCACCAATCGTAGGTTCGTGGCACTAGAAACATCTTCAATGTTTCAACACAGTATACCTCATGTATACAATTCATCAAAGTATACCTCATGTATACAATATAGGCCCTCAAAGTCCAAATGACTGAGTCCATCACAACACAGAACCTTAGTACCCCGACGTCTCGGTTACTAAGTTCCACGCCACTATTAACACGAAATCAGTTTTGTTTTCATAAATTCGATCTTCTTCCAAAAATTGGAAATTCATCAATAAAATCCTTAAAATAATAAAACTTGGTTTTCACAAATATGAGTCACGTGAGGTTTTCACTTCCTTAAAATATGTACTGCCGTTTCAAAATACTCGCCTTCTACGATTTTCCAAATCATTCATCAATTATCACTTTTAAAGCTTCTCAAGCCAATACTTAACTTTTTCCACTGAAAACACTTTCTAAAATCATCTTAATTTCTTTTCAACAATTAATTTCATAAAATAACTTTGTATAGTATTACAAACTTTATTACATAAAAATTAGCAGTACTTAAACATTTTCACAATTTCGATCTCATTGTGACTCGAGTTACTTTTACACTAATAAATTATCATCATAAAAATTCCTTATTTTTCCAAAATAATACTTTTCACCACTATTATATTCCAACGTTTCCCATAAAACATTGAATATAATTTACACAGCTTATTAAAGCTTTTATCTGATTAGTCGGTTGTGCACTGACCACGCGATCAGGATTCTCAAACAACACTCACAAGCAACAATCAACAAACCACTATACAATTCATATACCATAGCAATATCATATTCAAATAAATAATTTAAAACAGATCAAACATTGATACTCAGATATACAACACAACATAAACCACATAATCAGATAACCACAACCACATCAATTATACAGAATACACAACAAACAAATGGTCACAAGCAAATGGTTATTGAGAAAAATCCATCAGGCAAGCTCCCCTTACCTCTTGAAGACTCGAACTAAATAATCTCCCGAACTCGATTCGATTCCTCTTCGTCAGTGTAAATCAGCTAACTCCGTAGTTTCCTTCAAACGAATTGCAACCAAAATAAATCAAATCAAACAACAACACACTTAAATCAATGGGGGTTAGGGTTCGGCTTTACTCAATTTTCTAGGTTAGGAAACTTAAAATTTGATTAACTTAGGGATTAATGATCCATAAGTTACTTAAGCATGATTAATCACTTTAACCATGATTATGAACCAAGAACATGAACTAAAACTCATCTAGTTCCAAGAACTAGGGTTTCGGACAAGGCTGAGTTTGGAGTTAGAAATCTCTAAAATTTCTAAACTCTTGGATTTAATCAACATACACAACCTAGAGTTAGATTCAAGTGTTTCAAACAACTTTTGAATCATAAAACCAACAAGTGCTCATACCTAGGGTTTCGGTTTTTGAAGAATCAAATAGGCTCAAGTTAGATTTTTGATCTTCTATATACTTGAATACAAGAACTATCAAGATATAATCATGAATCAAGACATGAAAATGAAACAAAACCTAAGAACACAATTTTGACTTAGGTTCGGCCCAGTCCAGAATTTAAGGAAAGAAATTTCTCATGATCTTGTGCTTCTAGATGATGAAAGTAGAGATGATTATAAGATCATAGCAATTGGTTTCATGTCAAAAGGATTTTTCTAGAATTAGTTATGAATTTTTCAATCTAGCTTCAAGAACTTTAAACAAATGAAGAACATGTTGATCAAATGCATCAACTCAAGAATCTTATGAAGAGAAAAGCTTAGAATAGCAAGATTAATAGAGACTACCTCTTGATGATCAAAGAAAATGATGATTTGGATGATGTTCTTCAAGAATGTCTCATGGTGTTCTTGAGAACTTAAGGGAGAAGATGAACCAAGTTAGGGTTTCAGAACAGTTTCGGTATTTTGGGTATATCTCTCAACATACTTATCCGTTTTGGATGATCTTTATGTCGTTGGAAAGAAGAGAGAAAGATGAACAACTTTCATGTTGAAAGTTTTTCGAGATTCAAAATAGAAACTGATCAGAATGTCTCTGAAAAATCGGACGAGTTATGAACTCTTTAGAGCAAGAATCATGAATTTGGAAAAAAATGACTTAAGGAAGAAAATATCCTATTTAAATGAGGAAGCAACCAGCTTATTGAAGAAGGAACAAATGCTTAATGAAGAAGGAGTCAAAACTTGGAGAAGAAGAAGTCAAAACTTGTTTAAGAAGCATTCAAAACTTAATGAAGAAGAAGTCAAAACTTGATGAAGAAGATGTCAAATGCTTAATGGAGAAGAATTCAAATACTTGGAGAAAAAGAAATGTTGGAGCCGTGTGGATTATCCAAGAGTTTTGGGTCAATTTGTCAAATGTCATTTTGTTGGAATTGTCATAAAAAGACAAGGGTATTTTGGTCATTTCATAACAAAAATTCAATGTTGCCATAAATGTGCTATTAATTGCCATTTATGATAGGATAGACTTGTCAAGAATGCTAATCAAGTTAGTCAATCCAATGTCTCTGCTACTTTGCCGACTTCCCGATCCATCTGACTCAGACTCTGCATAGAGACATCCCGTCGTATAAGCCCGCAACAAACATAATATGTTAATTTTTTTCCAAAATTTTCAAAACTCCCAGTATCATAGTAAATATGATAAAAATATTTTTCATCTCGTTAACGTTTCAAAATTAGATCTTCTGAGCAGTAAACTTTTACTGTCAGTGAAAACACAGAAAACAGCAGACCGGCTTCCGTCTGAGTTTTCAACCAAAAACTTCCCTGTAACCTTATAAAAATAAGTACAACAAGGAAATGACCTTGGTTTATCCAAAATCATTTTCTAAGTCTCGGATAAAAATATATATTTATATATTTATCACCAATATTACTAAACAGCGAAAATCGGGGTGTTACACAAACCATTTTACTATATCACATATTTCCATTTGATACTATACCATTTTGTTGTATATCATTTAAATATATTTTCATTTAATTTATTTTTATTTATTATATATTAATTATGCTCGACGGGAAAAAAAACTTAGACCTAATTATTTTATATTTATATTTTATTGTATTTTCTGTTCTACTAATTAATAGATATTATTACAAAATTTAATTATCATTCATTTATTTCCATAATTTGAAATTGTATTGGCCGGGGTGAAAAGCTCGGCCACCGAGCCTACCGAGCTAAACGAAATAAAGCTGGACACAAAACCCAAATAATCAGAAGGAAAGCGTCACTAAGCTCGCCTGCCTACCGAGCTCAATGAACTCAAGTATTGGTCGAAGTATACAGATCAGCTAACGTGCTCAAGCAAGCAAGGGAAAGGGACTTACACAAAAATCTTAGACTTCATGATGATAATATTAAAGCCAAGCACATTTTCAATCATGAAAGCTTTTACGCTCTTCCAAGCTCAAAGCTTGGGGGCTTATGTACTGGCCGAGGTGATAGACTCGGCAACCGAGCTTGGAGACTTGATCTCCCAAAAATATAGGAAAGATAAGCTTAGAAGATAACACTCACCTAAGCTTAGCTAACAACCTAAATTTGAATATAAGAGATAATTCCCATCTATCATATATCAAGAGGTTGGCTTAAGGGATAAGAGATAGGAAGAGATAAAACTAATCTTTAAGAGATATGGGGATCCTATTATACAAAGAGGAGAACCCTAAGAGAAAGACTCGCTTGTTGCTAACCCTGGTGAATCTCCCTTAAGCATACTTGAGGAACCAGCCGCATCAAGAGACTACTAAAGAGTCATTGCTCACTGGTATTCATCATATACAAGATTATGGGATTGACTTCACCAGATGATCGAGGGTTGAACAAGAACTACATTCGCTTTGATTCCCTTTGGGATACGTAGGACTGGAATAGCAATATTCTGTCAAGTTAAGATCTAAAACAACCTTTGTGTTCATTCTCGATTATATACATTCTGGCTAGACACCGGTAAGTTGGAATTTGGCAGGAACATTTGGTGCCCACCGTGGGACCGAGGCAAAACTTTCCCCGGTTCCACAAGGAACTGAAATGCTGACTATCAGAAACGGACCAAGGGGAGGGGCGCACAACGCGAATCATGTTGACCATGGCGCGTCCAACACGCAACAGAACCATGAGAACGTTCCGCCTCCCCCTCTTGATGAAAACAACCCTCATCTGGGAGAGGTCATGACACAGTTGAGACAACTGTGTAACACCCCTCTTGGGTATTACTTCATAAACACATGTGGAAATGAATTAAAAGGAAAGTTTGCTGGTTGTTTTCGGAAACTTTATTTACTTTAAGTCAGAAAAGCTCGGTTGTTTTTGGAAATACTTCTATTATTTTTCATAAGTCGGAAAATGGGGGTAAAATTTTTCTCTTCTGAGGTACACTTTGGAAAAATGATACACACATCACAAAATTAAAGTCACACCATACTTAATAACACACAAAAAGTAGGTTTATTTATAAATCAAAACACCTCAACATATAAATTTTCATGAAATAGTCTTTCATACTGAAATTTATGAAATAATACAAGGTTTTCAAAACTACCTATATCAACTTCCTTAAAACACACATAACCCAAAGAAAGACATCCTAAGCTGGTCACTCTATAAGACATCTACTGGAAAGAACTTCGTAGTTCTTACCATTAAAATTTTCACCTACCTCCTCAAGGATCGGGAGTAATATCATAAGGTGAGGTTAGAAACTTCTCGGCACCACCTATCCCCGTGTACCAAAGTACAACAGCAAAGAACCAGGAAAACCTGATATATCGTAAGGGTGAGATACCGATATATGGATTAATTACGATAACTACATGCACACACATAAAAACAACATGTACAAATAAATATTCATATTCAATGTAAGATCTTCACAGATAAGCATATCATTCAATAATCATCGTGATTTTTGAAAAAATGCATGATACTTATATATTCAACATCTATCCTAATCTCTGGAGATCCCAACTTCGGTTTTAAGAAGAGCTGATCAGGCTTGATTGCCAAATAAGGCACAAGGTGTTTTCCACAGCACTGTCCATTTCAAGGCTCAATGATCAATGTGTGCGGATTCCATAGCACACTGTCCAACACAAGGCATAGTGAGATGGATTTCATTGTCCATCAAGGCACAATGATACAACGTAGCATGAAATACCTTACCCTTCAAGGCATTCATACAGAACAACATGGGCACGTCTGCCAAATGCATGTAAAAACATTTTATTTTTCGCAGCTTTTCTTTGTGTTTCATTCTTTCCTTCGTCGAAGCTCAAGGATGACGACCATCCATAAATTTTCAACGTTTTAAAACTTTCATTGTCAACATAGGATGTTTAAGTCCGAGTGTCCAATCACAACAGTCCTAGACCAATGCACCAGTCTTAGACTTTGTGGTCGTAGAAAACAACATTCACCTTTAACCACGTTCATCACCATGTATATGGGACGCACAGTCCACAACAATGTATGTAGGACGCTCAGTCCACAACAACATCTGTAGGACACACAGTCCATAACAACGTATATAGGACACACAGTCCACAACAACGTATATAGAACACACGGTCCACAACAACATATATAGGCTTGGAGACCTATATTCTTATTTCCTTTCCAAATAAAATCCCTTGTTGTTCTATCCATCCACTCACAAGTTCTCTGCGGCAACCAGAAAATCTGCATATAATAATTTGGAATGGTTGATAAAATAGATTTCGCAATGGTGGTCCTCCCCGCTTTATTGAGCAGCCTATGCTTCCAAGAAGCAAGTCTAGTTTGCATCTTCTCAATAATAAAATTAAAATCAGCTTTGAAAGGTCTTCCTTTAAGAATGGGAAAACCTAAATACTTGTCCAGACAAATAGTGTTACAAATATAAGAGATGGAGGCGCATTCGTCTATCTTATTTCTTTCTGCTAACCCCTGAAGAGTAGAAAGCTCTGGACTTTGCAAGATTAACTTTAAGGCCTGAGGCTTTGCAAAAATTCTCAAATAAATTAGCAACCATTCTAGCTTGAGAACTCTTAGCTTTAGTAAACAATAGGACATCATCGGCAAAAAAGAGATGTGATAAAAAGGCCCATTCTTAGAAATTTTAATCAGATTCCACTTCCTCAAATTCACATATTTTGTAATTACCAAAGAGAGCTTCTCCATACAAATAACAAAGAGATAAGGGGAAAGATAGTCCCCTTGTCTAAGGCCTCTTGTAGGAGAGAAGGTGGGCAATCTTTTAATTGACAAACATATTCCTAAAAATAATATAAGAATTCTTGATATTTCTATATTAAGATCTCTTCACTACCCTTTCTCCATAGGACAAATGCTAACATTAACATGTGTTTCAACGCTGGATGTTGGGAGGAGAAATAACATATGAAGACCAAGTGTTTGGAGGTGGAGGTAGAGTGATTGGAGGCAGAGCATATGTAGGCAGAGGAGCATTTAGGTGTAGAGCACTGTGTCCTGGTGGAGCATTTGGGGGTTGAGGATCATTTGGGAGCCGATAAACCGTCACAGTATTCGGTGTGTGATAAACCATATGGTTAAAAGATGCCCTATGTTGAGATAAACCACACTAATTTGAGAAAATTTCACCACACTGATTACATTGCCATTTCGACAATTGCAAATCCCGCATAATGAACAATCCTGTAAGGTGTGTTCTTGTTGTCCCCTTCGAGCGATGGTTTATGCATACCGGATGACTTAATCCTATATTTATAGAGTGCACTTACTTGCAAGTCAAGTTGTATATGGTATGAGATACAATTTAGATATTTGTAGATATGTAGAATAAACATTAAGAGGGAGATATGATTCTTAATATTTTTTACTTAAAAAAGATTCAGTTATAATTTAAATGAAATATATGCATGATTTCAAATTATGGAATTAAATTAATGATGATTACATTTATTAATAATAGCAATTAATAATTTTTTTGGATAAAAATAGCAATTAATAAATTGTCAAAAAAAAATCTTCAAATTAATTGTTATTATTAATAAATATGCTTATCATTAATTTATTTTCATAATTTGAAATCACACATGATTTCAAAATATCCCATATAAGAAGTTTGAATGAATTGATTCATTCTTTCACATTGATACTACTCCCATAAAGAGGATGTTGATCAATATCCTGACTACTTTACTACATATATGCAATTGAAGTAGACTCATAACCTCCTCTTCTAATGACCTAAAACATATCATGATTGAAAGATGATGTTTAATTTCAATTAACTATAGTTTATGATTTTGGCTAATAGCCTATTAGGATATATATATACTTATATTTTAAGTTGTTTTTTTAATCAATATATTTTAAGTTGTTTTTTTCTACAGATATATTTTAAGTTGTTATAGGTTGGGTCTTCCTAATTTCAGGTTTAGGTGATTGTTTTGCATTGCTTTGGTTTATGTCTCCCCATGTATTTTACTTTTTTTGTATTTTTTTCTCTCTTTTAATAAATTTGTAGTATGATGCATATGATTGGTAGTGATTGTGGTGTCAATCTAGTTGGGATTGCTTCTATTATTGTGATGCCTTTGCATGCTACCTTTGCCCAAAAGAATATATATATATATATATATATATATATATATATATGTATATGTATATATATATATATATATATATATATATATATATAAAGTTGTTATACATTCTTTCTTTTTTTTTCGGTTACATTCACATTTATGTTTTTTTGGTAGATGGACGAAAAGAAACAAAAAGAAAGCCAGAAAAAAATTACATCCTCAAAAAGGCAACCCCAGTCGTATCAGCTAATAGAAGGTTTCTCATCTCTTGTGGTGTCATATCAATAATATTCAATCTATCCTCCCGAGACACACTCATTTTTAGCTGGATAGTCAGCACATTGATTTCCCTCTCGAAGAGTGTGCTCCGCTGAAACAGTCCAATTCAGTCTAAGCTTGCCTTTAACTTGTTGAATCAAAGAAGCATATCAGTGATGCATACTGATAAACTGTTTAATAAGACTCAGAACATTCAAAGAATCTGTATGGCAAATGACTTTTGAAAAGCCCATGTTCCAAGTGATGTCCAATCCATATAAAAGAGCTAAAATTTCTGCATGAAGAATATTAGAGTCACCTATGTAGTCAAAGAACCCAGATATCCAGTCACCAAGATGGTTTTGAATCAGGCCTCCAAACCCTGCCTTCCCATGATTACCTAAGCAACTGCCATCAACATTGAGGGAAATAACATCATCTGATGGAGGTTGCCAAGAAACCCATCTATGACCAATGTCTCCAGAAGAAGCAATTGGGTAGCACAAAGTAATGGAATCCCTAAGATTGTTTGCTGCAGCCAAGATCTTATAGAAAGGCATAGACTCCTTTCCTATAGTGAGGATGTTCCTGCTCCTCCAATTCCACCACAAGCCAGCTAAGAAGGCAGAACTTTTGTTACTCAAAGCCCACTCCTTGAGCCAAACCACATGGTCCATTTGAGTTGTATACTGAGTATTATCAAAACCCATAGCCATCCAAAGACGCTTAGAATCCTGACAATATCTAACACAGTGAAGGAAAGATTCTTCAAAAGCTTGACATCGCTGACAAAGGTTAGAAGCTGAAATACCACGGTTGTGCAAAACAAAAAGGGTTGGGACAGAATGATGCAAAGCCAACCAAATAAAGAACTTAACATTTTTGGAGCCTTAAGTTCCCATATCCACGTCCAACAAACATTATTCAAATTATTTACTCTCCTCCTTAGTAGCCACTCATACCCAGTTTTAGTTGTGTAAAAACCATGGCTGTTTTCATCCCATATAAAAGTGTCAGGAACCTGCATGTGAAGGTGAACATGCATTTTCCTAATCGCATTCTTTATAGACTCGAGAAGCTGGGGTGCAAGGAGATTGAAATTCCAGTGATAGTCTTGGTAAACATCTTTGACTTCCAAGTTAATATCTTGAATATTCGCATAAGAAACTTGGTTGCATAGGGGACTAAGGGTACTTCATGAGTAATACCAAAATAAAGAAAGTCACATTCGTAACAAAGTTACCATGACACACAACATTTCTCTAAGTTTCCATTTTCGAAAGAAAAAGTTTAAACTACGGATGGATGTATATAACACTACATTTACCGACCTCTTTAGATATACAACCCAACTCTGACTCCTAAGCTAGTCATTCTATCAAATATTCATTGGAGAGACCCCCCCCCCCGGTGGCCATCCCCCAATCAGTTTACTTTCCCAACCTCTAACACTATGTCTTCAAGTGACTTAGGAAGACTCCTCTGCAACATCGGTACTGGAGTACCAAGGTACTACAGAAAAACCCGAAAAGACCTGATATAACTATAAGAGTGAGACACCGACAAATGGATATATCATCCAACAACCATATACATGATACATACAACACATTGGCATATTAGCATTTAAGCATTATTCATAGATAAAACAACAAGTGTTATATCAGTGGGTCTCATACCCGAATCAATCAGTTTTATAAAGATAATAAATGACACTTCAATCATCAGGCTCTAAACTTAATCTCCGGAGATCCCAACATCCTCAAAATGAGTTGATCAGGCTCGATACACCGTCTCATTGGCTAGCTAAGCACAACGATAATACACCGTCTCATTGGCCATTTAGGCACAACGATTATGCACACCGTTTCATTGTCCATTTAGGCACAACGATACATGTACGCCATCTCATTGTCCATTTTAAGAACAACAATAATACACCGTCACATGATACCTTTCCTGTTAAGGTCTCACGTTAAAACCACATCGGGCACGTCTGCCGTAAATGCAAATGTAAAACATTTAGTTCTCGATGTTTTCTTTGTGTTCGTTCTCATTCGTTGTCGAAGCTTAATGGCTAGCGACTATTCATAAATTTCATCATCACCTGAAAATCAATAACACAGAACGCGCAGTCGGAGTGCTCAATCACAACACCTTAGACCGATGCCGCAGTCAAGGTTTGTGGTCATAGAAATCATTTATGATTTTATCCATGTTTTATTCTAAAATGATAAGGACTCCTAGTCCGCAGCAACGAAATCAGGACGCGCAGTCCTCAATTCCGAGATTTGGACTATTAGCCCATAACATCATGATTAGGACCCTTGGTCCATAATTCTTGACACAGATCCTAAATCACTTGCATATCACGAAAAACTAGAATGACGTCTCGCGACTAGATTCCTACTCACGTGTGCTTACTTTTCGCACAGTGAAAATCAAATCCAAAACATAACCTCGGTCACTTATCCAAGTAACCGGAACATTTCCAAATCATTTAGGAGAAAATCCTTTTCCTTTGCAAAATCTTTTATAAAGAAATTAGGAAATTCATTTGTTTTTGAAATCCTTGATGGAATAAAGTCAAATATTTTCAAAGGGTTTTTCTTTCATAAAACACATAGTTCGAAAAAGGTTTTCTCTCATACAAAACTTTAGATCGTGAAAGGGTAGTTTCCGTTGACTTAAAATCACTTCAGCACTTCTTTTAAAAACGAGAATCTTATTCTTTTTGAAGTAAGCACTTTAAACACAGAACTTTTACAAATGAAACCAAAACTTTCAAAGTTCTATTCAAGGCTTAATTAAGGCTTTTAATCCTTATAATCATTGAGAACAGACTCAAGTCCGGCTTCTCAAACTTCAATCAACAATAATATATCTCAAACAGTAATATCATAGTTAATGACAGTTCATCACATATATATATAAGCCTTAAGTAATAATCAACTTCAAGTAATAATCACAATAGCTCAAGTAAACAAGTCATTCAAGTATTGGCTCCATATCATAATAATATTCAAATCACTCAAGTTAAACACATACACACATGCATATAGCTAGTCATTGAATATCCCTAGGCAATCCCCTCTTACCTTTGGTTAGGTAGAGATATGAGATGCTTGGATAGAAATACCACGAACGTCCTCACTTTATCTGCGATAGAAGTCTAAGGTTATAAACACAAGGTCACAAGTTAAAATCAACCAAGAACACTAAACCACAAGGTATTGGGTTCGACCAAGACAATAAATTAGGGTTAGAGATCCCCAAAAATTATACAACTCAAGGATTTATGATCCTTAAGCGTTGGGAGTTCATAAACAATGATCATTTAACAAGGTTGAATTAAAATCCCACTAAGTTATAAACTTAGGGTATTCGGCCAAGGCTATTAAAATAGGCTAGCATTCTCTAAACTTTCCAATCTCTCACTAGTGCAATAAGTGCTTTTTACGTAAGTTAAAATTGATTTTATACGTCAGAATATTTTCTGACGTTAATACAACTGACGTTAATAGTTAATATTTTAACGTCAGTTGTTTAAACAACTGACGTTAAATATAAAACTATTAACGTCAGTTCTTTAACACAACTGACGTTAATGTTGTTCAAACTAACGTCAGTTGTGTTAAAGAACTGATGTTAAAGGTTTTATTTTTAACGTCAGTTTCATAATACAATTGACGCTGATAGTCTACTGTATATTTTATAAAATACTATTAACGTCAGTTGTTTGATACAACTGACGTTAATAGATTTTTTTTTTAAATTCAGTTTTAAAATATCACTCCCCTCAGCTATCCCTGCATTCAGTAAATATCCCAGTAACACAGAATATCACACACATTACAGAATTGCAAACACTACCCTTAAATTTCAATATTAACAAAAAGAAAAGAAATATACAAAGGAACAATGGAGACTTAAAACCAAAACCCATGTATAGGAAAAACATAACTATCTACAAGTATATATATATATATATATATATATATATATATATATATATATATATATATATATATATATATATATATATATATTAGTCTCTAATGTCTAAAAACAAAACTACCAATCTAAGTATATATATATATATATATATATACATGTTATTAATTAGTTTCTAAAGTCTAACAAAAAAACTATTCATCTAAGTATTGCGGAGGTATCTTGTCAATTCCTTTTTCAGCCACATACTTGAAGAAGAATTCTGCTAAGCGCATCCTCAAGTCTCTAAACTCATCTTTTTGAAGAGGCGATTGGTCGTTAAATGCCTACACACGTTCAAATAATAACAATAACATTAACGCAAGTCATCATCAAAACTATAATATATAATTTAACAAGTTGTTTAAATATTACCTTCTTCCATTCATCCGTAATAGATGCATAGACTATGTTCATCATATGAAGCATCACATAATAGCCGCACGACCACCCGTCAGGTTGAAATCGAGACTACAAACAAAATTAATTTCAATGTCAGTTAAATATACATATAAATTAGTAATTATAATATTAATTATTTGATAAATAAACTACCAAACCTTGAGGATGATCCAGTCAGGATTTCCTTTAGCCTTTGAAGTCCTACTTCTCCCGTTGGCGCAACTTATGCTACTCGTCTTCAGCGCGCTATCATAAAAAAATAATCATGTCAATTAACAAATTCATATATCATGTGTGTAATAAACTAAAAACAACTGATATTAAAACTATAATTAAATTTAAGATTAGTTACTTACGTATTTACAACTTCCACCACCTCCTGTGGCGGGTTTTGGTGGAGAGAGCATAAGAATATGACAGTATGCCTAGACGGGTGAAGTACGAACAACTACCAATGGTTATTCATACAGTAGGGAGCCAGATATAATTCTTTCAGATTGTCTCCCATCAAGTTCCCTATGTATTTACTAAATGCATCGGCAGCAAAGAATTGGGGCACAAGGATTGATGGATCTAAGAAGCCGTAAACTGATGCAACACCCTTATCAAGCTGAAGACGATAGAGATACCTAAGATATGAAAAGGTGTGGATGTTAATTACATAATATATATATCGAAATTAAAATAAATTATTAAATGGAAAAATACCAAAACTAAATAAGTTATAAAATTAAAATTAACTTACGTGCACCAGAGACTCAAAACCGTGCTGGCCATCCAGATGTTATCTCTGTAAGTGTGCCCGAGATCTTCACCACAGAAGGAAAATATCCTCTGTTGATTTGGGTGTGCCACCCATCCGTCGTGCTCCAATGGACATTCAAAAATCTCAAACGCATAATCCTCACCAAGTGAGAACAAACGAGTGACAGGTGACAGCGACACCGATGTCGACTTGGCCTTCAATTTAGGAAAAATAAAATAGATAAGTTGTTGATAATTAAAAAAAACACAAGTAATTATTTGACTAATTTGGACATTAATAATGAATTCTTTGTTAACATTTCGAGCTCACGTCGTTTGAAGTCAAACTCAAGCTCACGCCTTTTTATTTCCAACTCAAGCTCATGGCGTTGGACTTCCAACTCTCGCTCCCTAGTTGCCAACTCATCGTCCTCCACATGTGCCCTACTATAACTCTCTTTTGTGCTCACATGTGAAGGGTTGGCATGCCCTGCGGTGTCCTGGGATGAACCGACGGAGGAAAGCTCTCTAGCAAGCTCCTGCTTGAATTCTGGGTTGGATAGTAAGCTTTGCATCAGATGCGTTGTAATAGCAGGGTTGGAGATGAGCTACTGAGTCATGTCATCCAACATTGATGCTTCATCGACCACCCAGGAACACCCATAACCCGACCAGGATGGTCTTTTTTGCCTAGAGTAGTTGTCAAGACGTCCCGCCGTCCAGAAGGGACGAATGAGCCCTGGGAGGATTGTGCTTTAAGATCCATCTACAATGAAAAAATGAAAAAACGTAAAAGTGAAAAGTGTTAAAAATATCTATACAAATATCAATTGAAATGAAGTTAATTATTTACTTACAATCTTATCTGCCACTTCGCGAGTGGCATCAACTTTAAAAGATCCTGTCTTTGTCATTCGGCCGGCTAACCAGAGACATCCTCGCGGTCGATGTCCGACGGAGGACTTAATGGTGTGCCCTCAGGCACCTCTTCTCTTTCTATCCTAGCAGAGTGCTCTTCCTGCTTCACCCTCAGTCTATCCACCATCATCTCCTCGATCCGAGTCTCGTACCCACCCTGAGACATGGTGTGGAGGTGGACGTTCTTCGCCTGATTCTGCCGACCCTTCTCTGCCTTAGCCTATTCAAACAAAAACACATAATTAAATACAGTTAAATGATCTATAAGAAGCAAACAAAATTAACTTAATCAACCAACCTGAAATTCTCCATCTTGTCGACTCCTAGCAAACATATCCCAAGTATCCTGATCAATCCAGGGATAATCTGAGAACATTTTATCAAGCCGCTTCTTCCCAGATACATAGTACCTGGTAAGATCATGCTTGAACCCATTCCAACACTTTGATGCCATTTTCATACATTTGTTACGATGATCCTCGTCATTTGGCACAGTCCAAGCTACCTACACATTAAATACATAACAACTGGATGGATTATAACTCGGATAATTATCTAATAATGTAAATCAAAATAATGTAAAGGTAAAATACCGTGATAGCCTCCCAAATATGATCCTTAACATTCTGTGGAACGTCATTCCAGTGGTTGTAGTTGATGCTAATGTGCTGCTTTGCTTGTAGAAACACCCACTTTTTAAATTCTTTAGCACGGGGTCCTTGGGGATTTAGATTAGCATCGAAGGACACCTCAAGCTTCTGTCCGCTTTGCCTGGCCTTCTCTAGTTTTTTCAAAGTCGTGGCTCCTCTACCCCGTTTCCTATGAGCCTATGATGTCTGTATGGACAAAAAAAATGATAAAATAGAGGGTTGTAACATTATAAACTTACATTAAAGAGAAGGACTAAAGATAGTATATAACATGTAAACTTACAGTGTCCTCCCGTGCATGTGGGCCATCCAACTGATCCATATGTATGCCTGTTCAGAAACAATATATATTTATTAACATATGTTATAACTAAAAATAAATACAGAAGTATAAATAAAAATAAATGTATACTAAATTTAAACTACCTATATCAATATCCCTTCGTGATGATCATCACGAGTGGCATGTACATCGTCCACCTGTGTCTCCTCGATTATAGTAGGCATGTTTGTTGAAAAAGAAGGACTCTCAGGAATATCAAGATTTGAATCTTGATTTTCATCACTACCATTATACATGCTTTTTCCTTGGAGAACCACAGACAACCTTTTGTTAGAAGGATCAGTGATGTAGAACACTTGTTTTGCTTGGGAAGCCATTATGAAAGGCTCATTTATATGACCTAACTTGTTGAGGTCTACCAATGTGAACTCCAATTCGTCGGTTTGTACACCACCGTTACTATCAACCCACTTACATTTAAAAACCGGCACCGTAAGCTTAGTGTAATCGAGCACCCAAATATCTTCAATATATCCAAAGTAAGGTGTCGGTGCTTTAACGGGTTTTGTGTCCTTTGCACTAGAGAAGTACATTGCTTCGGCCACGATTATAACCCCACTATTTTGCATGGTACTCTTGTTATCTTGTTCCTTTGTATAAAAGGAAAAGTTATTGATGTCGTATCCGCTCCAACATATGACGTTGAAGCTACGCCCACGTGCTAGCCATCTTACGTCATCAGAAGAAGTACTACCATCCTTAAGCATTTCTTCCTTGAACCATGGTAAGAAAGTCTTGTTATGCTTGTTCAACAACCACCTTTCGCTCATTCGAGGGTTTTCTTGATTGACTTTTCTTTTATGTTCAAATAAGAAAGGTTGAACAGAATCGATGTTGTTCAATACATACAAATGTGCTTGAAGCACTTCCTCCCGACCCTTGCTATTAATTCTTAAGCCATGTGTACCCTTACCTTGAAGAATGAGCACAACCGAGTAATGGCATGTCTCACATTTTTTGGAGCAATACCACGAATAGCAACGGGCAGAAGTTGTTGCATCAACATGTGACAATCATGAGACTTTAAGCCAACTAATTTAAGATCACTAGAGACAAGCCTATTGATATTTGAAGAGTAACCATGTGGAACTTTGATGCCCTGAAGACACCCGCAGAAACTTTGTCTCTTTTTTTTTGACAAAGTATGACATGCTGGCGGCAAATAAGTCCGCTTACCATCCTCAACAACTGGAGCTAACTGCTCTCGTATACCCATAGCAACGAGGTCGAGACGAGCATTCACACCATCCTTTGTCTTGCCCTGAATGTTGAGAAGCGTCCCGATCACACTATCACACACATTTTTCTCCACATGCATCACATCAATGCAGCTTTACCTTTCTTTTTGGACTTGTCGAATATAACATCGATGCCCTTTACCCTATGATAAACCTGCTCTCCAATTAAGGCCGCCGGAGCTTCTTCTGTCTCTTGGCATCCATTAAAACCTTTTTTCATCTTACGATATGGGCGATCATGTCTAAGAAATCTCCGATGCCCAAGGTAAACCGTCTTCTTTCCATGATGCAACTGAGTGTAGCATGTTCCTTCTTCACATATAGGGCATGTTTTATGCCCCTTGACACTGTACCCGGACAAGTTACCGTATGCTGGAAAGTCGTTGATGGTGCAAAATAACATGGCACGAAGCTTGAAAGTCTCGTGAGAATACCCATCAACTACATCAACACCTTCCACCCACATCTTTTTCAAGTCTTCAATCAAGGGACTTAGATAAACATCTAAGTCATTTCCCGATTGCTTAGGGCACGAAATCATCATAGACAACATCATGTATTTGGGCTTCATGCACAACCAAGAGGGCAAGTTGTAAATTATCAACAGAACAGGCCATGAACCATGAATACTACTTATGTTACCATAAGGATTCATTCCATCCGTAGCAAGTCCAAGCCTTAGGTTTCTTGGCTCATTGGCGAAATCCGGAAATACAGTATCAATATTCTTCCATTGCATAGAATCAACAGGATGACGAACATTTCCATCACGTTTCCTCTCATCATTATGCCATCTAAGATTCTTCGCATCTTTCGCATTGGCAAACAATCGCTTGAACCTTGGAATTATTGGAAGATACCACAACACCTTCGCAGGAGGACCCTTTTTTCTCACATCATCAAGATCATCATCATCATCACCACCCTTCACTTTGTATCGTGATAACCCACATTTGGGGCAATCGTGATTGTCTTCATGAACACCGGTGTACAATATGCAATCATTGGGGCATGCGTGTATCTTCTTATACTCCATACCCATCGGACACAATACCTTATTGGCCTCATAGTTACGGTCAGGTAATGTGTTGTCCTCCGGAAGCAAGTCTTTCAACACTTCAAGCAATTCCGTGAAGCTTTTATCGGTTCAACCATTTCTCACCTTCACACAAACCAATTTTAGCACCGCCGACAACCATGTATGAGTAGTACACCCTGGATATAAAGGCTTATCCGCATCACCGCACAACCTATCATACACATGAGCTCGATGAAAAGATTCTTGTCCAATATCACGGATCATGTCCTCTACTCGATCATCCTCCATATCTACGTCAATGTCCTCACTTTGGGAGACACTTGCCCATGCCATATCCATCTTGTATAACTCAAGCAAATCCCTTCACAAATCAAATGAGTACGTATATCCTTCACCGTACATTTCCTCGTATTCAAACACTTGACACAAGGACAACAGAACATTCCATTACTATTAGGAACATTCCTTTGAGCAAATTCTATAAATTCTCCCACCCCCTTTAAATACTCAGCACTAGTGCGCTTACAAACCATCCAACTACGATCCATAACTAGATAGGTTCTGTAGATATACAAAACATATATCCAATATAAGGACAATACGGGAGATTGAAAACTAGTTTTTGAAGATTACCAAGCAAATTGCAAGGGCCCACATGACAGATTTGAATCCAAATCAATTTGGATTTGGATTATTATGATTAAAAGATAATTCAATTGGCATTGAGATAAAAGATTGGATTCAAATTAATCAATTTGGATTTGGATAATAATTGCATATCACAACAATAAGGATATGATAAGATTTGGCAATTAATTTGGAGATATTGATTTGGATATGAAGATTTAAAATGCTCATGACCAATTATGATGGAGCTTGCATGAAGATGGAGTTTGAAAAAGTAAGGAAACCGAGCCAAACAGAGCCCATCACGGCCTAGCCGTGATGACCATCACGACCTAGCCGTGATCGAGTACAGCTTAAAAGATAAAAATGGAACAGTCAGAACTGGTCACGGCCTGACAGTGATGTCCATCATGGCCGTAACGTGCCAACTGAACCAGACCCTCATAGGCAGAACTGATGACGGCCTAGCCGTGATGAGTATCACGGCCGTGACAGACCAACCAGCAGAGCAACATACACTCAAAACCAAAAATAGAGACATCCAAACAACTCAAACTCACAGTTTCAAGTTTCAACTACTGAGACTACAATTTCAACATACACTCAAAACCAAAATTAAAAAAATGTGCCCTAAAGACTCACCAGAAATAGGTGCTCGCGTGGTGGTGGGGAGGGGAGCTCGAGTGGTGGCCAACGTTTGATGTGGTTACTGAGAGCAGAGGGACAAGGAGAGTTTGTACGCGGGAAGGGGAAAGAGAGATGTCAAGTTATTGCAAAGAATGAGCGGGAAAGATAGAGTTAGGGTTAAGAGTGTACCTCACGGTGGTGGCGAAGAAGCCCTCGCGGTGGTTGCGGTGGAGATAAGCTCGCGATTAGGGCAGAGTGGGAGTGAGAGTGAGAGTGAGAGTAAGAGTAAGAGTGAGCGTGATGAAAAGAGAAGAACAAAGACGTACAGAGCGAAGTGAAGAAGGCGCGCAGGTGTAAACGTTATAATCAAAAACCAAAAATAAAACAACATTTTACGTCAGTTGTTTAATACAACTGACGTTAAAAGTCATTGTTTAACGTCAGTTGTATTAAACAACTGACGTTAAAAAAATATTTTTTATTTTAAAAACACTTTTAACGTCAGTTGTATTAAACAAATGACGTTAAAAGTGTATAAGTTTCTGCAAAAACATTCATTTCTTTGACTACTGTGCTACTTACCCATGACTACTGTGCTACTTACCCATGCACCTTGTAACTTAATCCTCTTAATGAGCATTAAGTTTATAGATCAATTTTCAAGAAAATCAGGTAGTCTCTCTTCTCTATATAAAGTACCATTCTTCTGTATCAGTCTGTATTACACCCCCTCTTCTTTTCCTCTATATTTCATGCGTTTTCTATTCCTTCACAATATGCCTCTATCATATTTGAGATTTGTTATTTCTTCCTATACCTAGACTTAAAGGTCTCTGTCTTAATGGTCAAAAAACTTCTGAGGTTGAGTAAATCATGTAACATGGATGGTAAGGTTGGGTGAATCACGTAATGTGATTCCCTCACTTTATTTCATCCCCGTCATCCCTTTCACTCCGCTTTGGTCGCAAGTGACCATGGATTAAAGATGATGCATCGGAATTCAAGTGAGGGAGGAGATGCATCCATTGGAGTTTCTGAGGACAGGACTGAGAAGAAAATGATGTTGAAGCATAAACTTTTTTATATTTTAGGGCTATGTTGCAGAAATTTTTTATTTTTTGATCATGTAATTGTAACTTATGAATCGCTTCAATGAGATTCGGTTTGATTATACATATATAAATTGTTTTATGTTAAGTGTTTATTTATTTTAATTTGCACAAGAATTTGTTTACTAATTCAAGCTAATTAATTAAGATTAAAAATAAACTTGTTTAAAAAAAACAGCTTAGAAATAAACTGCACTATATGGAGTGATCTGTGTTAAGAGTGACAACATGGATATGACAACGAAAGAAAGATAGGAATGAGTTAGGGATATAGGATTATATATGTCAGTTATTTATTTAACTGAAGTAAAAATCACACTTTTTACGTCATCGTATAAACAACTGACGTTAAAAGTGTTACAAGTCACTTTTAACGCCAGTTCATTAAACAACTGACGTAAATAGTGATTTAATATTTACAAAACTGTCACCGCCTCATTTTTAATGTCAAACATATGGTTAACTGACGTAAAACGTTCCCGTATATTACATTATTTCCACTAGTGTCTTAGGCCTAGCATCCACACATAGTAAGGAGCTCAAACAATGATCATTTTGGAAAATGAAAAACAAAGTATCCTAGGTCTATAACCTTCTAGGTTCGGCCTTCATAGGATTTATAGGCTAGAAATCTCTAAACTTTCCAATCTCTTAGACTTAGCATCCAAATATCTTATGGACCTCAAGTCCATGATCATTTTGGAAAACAATGGAAACTTCCAATCACTTAGACTTAGCACCCAAATATCGTATGGAGCTCAAGCCCATGATCATTTTGGAAAATAAGAAATAACACATCCTAGGTTCAATAACATAGAATAAACAAGTTAGAAATCTTTAAACTTTCCAATCTCTTAGACTTAACAACCTTCTATATTAAGGAGCCTTAGTCCATGATCATTTTGGAAAGTGAAACTCAAACATCCTTTCTCTAAAACATTTAAGTTTCGGCCTACATAGGATAATGAGGAAAAATATTCTTTGTTTGATAACAACTCTTAGGTTTAGAATCACAAGGTATTAAGAGTTCTAAATCCATGATCATACTTGGAAAGTTGAAACATAGTATCCTAGGCTTACTTATACATATTTTCGGCCATCATAGGAAAACAAGCTATCAAACCTTTCATGATTTATAGATTTAAGATCAAGGAATAGTCAGAAACTCAAACACATGATCATATTCCAAAAGTTGAAGCAAAAACCTCCTAGGCCACATATGCTTAGCATTCGACCTTCATTGGAAGAGATAGGTAGAGATTTTTGTTTTACACAACCTCTTAGTATGTGAAAATATTAGTTAATACAAGACTATTGAAAGTGGTTTCAACTCAAAAGGAGTTTTCTACCATTTTAGAGAGATTTTAGAAGTTTAAAGCATATAAAGAACACATAAAGTAAACTAAGAAATAAAAGATGAAACTTGCAAAAAGATTCATATGAAAGTATTACCCTTAGTATAAGGAAGAACTTTAATGAAGAACTCAAGTGGAAAAGACTAATAAAAGAAGTATGAAGATGAAGGAAGAAAATGAGAGAATGAAGATGAGTGATGATTATATAGAGGAGGGAGAGGGAAGAACGAAATTTTGGAGAGAGGATGAGCTTGGAAAGCAAGTTTTATCTTTAAGACTTGTTTGGTTGAAGAGGAAAGAGAAAAATAGGTTTTTAGAATATAATATGATATAATTTGAAAAGTGTGATGATTACACTTTTGGAGTGTGTCATAAACCTTTCCCATCATGTCCCATCAAGTCACTTCACTTCTTTTGTGCTCCCTAATCTGCTCCATTTCGTACTTGGTTGCATTTCCGATCATAATTCTTCCGATGTTTTCACCCGAATAAAATATTTTATTTTATTTTTGAACGAAAATTTTCAAAATAACCAAAGTTGAAGGAAACATAATAAAAACACTAACCGTCTCGTTCACGAGTCAAAATTAGGTTTTCTGTACAGTAAACTTGTATCGGCAGTGAAAACGCAGACCCGCTTCCGTCTGAATTTTCAACCGAAAATTTTACCGTGACTTCATATGTTACAACAACACAAGAAAATGATTTTAGTTTAATTAAAATCATCCTCTGAGTTTAATCTAAAATAAACACATTTAAATATGTATTTAATGCTACAGAAAGCATAGGAAAAACAGGGTGTTACACTCCCCGCTTTATTGAGCAGCCTATGCTTCCAAGAAGCAAGTCTAGTTTGCAACATCTCAATAATAAAATTAAAATCAGCTTTGCAAGGTCTTCCAATGGGAAAACCTAACTACTTGTCTAGACAAATAGTGTTACGAATAGAAGAGATGGAGGTGCATTTGTCTATCTTATTTCTGCTAACCCCTGAAGAGTAGAAAGCTCTGGACTTTGCAAGATTAACTTTACGGCCGGAGGCTTTGCAAAACTTCTCAAATAAATTAGCAACCATTCTAGCTTGAGAACTCAGCTTTAGTAAACAATAGGACATCATCGGCAAAAAAGAGATGTGATAAAAAAGGTCCATTCTTGGAAATTTTAATCGGATTCCACTTCCTCAAATTCACATATTCTGTAATTGCCAAAGAGAGCTTCTCCATACAAATAACAAAGAGCTTCTCCATCCTTGTCTAAGGCCTCTTGTAGGAGAGAAGGTGGGCAATCTTTTACCATTCCAAATAGGAAAGAGGGTCCTCTTATCTCAGGCCTCATGTAGATAAAGGGGATGAAGTATCACAAAACATGATCAACACAATGCCGAGAGGAAATCCAAAATCATTTAAACATTTTTTAAGAAAATCCCAATCAACATGATCATAGGCCTTCTCCAAATCAATTTTATAAGCCACATCTCCTTTCTTCTTTTAGTTTTTTTTTTCATGTGATGAACTATTTCTTGGAGGATAATGATCAGAAATGAATTCAAATTTATGTTCTACTAGTGTATGGACCCGTGCCATACACGGGAATATGATATATTTGTAGGATTTCAAAAAAAATTTATTTCACAATTTTTTTGTTTAATTTTTTGGTAGGGAATTATATACCAAAAATTGTTTTAAATAATTTTGTTTGAACCATCGATCACAAAGTGTAGATGATATTAACTTAATAACTATTGTTGATATTATAATAAAGATAATCACTCTTAAGTATAAATTCTAGTGTTTTGACCTGTGCAACGCACGAGTGACATTTGTTGGTGATTAACAAATTCAAAAATCAACAATATTCCATTAGATAAATATATAATTAGTTAAAAACATCATAGGAAATATATGGTTGTATCATATATAAATAAATGAATTTTATTAAAAACTCTTGAAATAAAAATGACTAAAATAAAATAATATTATAAATCAGACTAACTAAAAAATATTAACTTAATAACTATTGTTAATATTATAATAAAGATAATCACTCTTAAGTATAAATTCTAGTGTTTTGACCTGGGCAACGCACGGGCAACATTTGTTGGTGATGAACCAATTCAAAAATCAAGAATATTCCATTAGATAAATATATAATTAGTTAACAATATCATAGAAATATTTGGATGTATCATATAGAAATAAATTAATTTTATTAAAAACTCTTAAAATAAAAATGACTAAAATAAAATAATATTATAAATTAGACTAACTTAAAAAAAACGGATAAACGAAATCTGTAACGCCCTAAAACTGGGGCGTCATTTTGTTACCCGTTGCGGAAAATAAAATAATTAAATTGCTTGTTACTTCCGGTAAATGATATTTTCTTAATAAGTGAGTATTCTCAAAATGGTGATATATATTTTTTAAAACAAGGGTAAGTGATGAACACTCAGAACATGAAATGTAAACATCATATACAATCTATCCCAGTGGGATTCAGAGTTTAGTAGAGAAACTAGGGCCTGATCAGGATGGGCATTAATAATAGAGTTACAGAAGATAATGTTAATAGCTGTAAACTAAGTAAAGCAAAATAGGGGGAGGGTCCGGAACAAAGCATCAAAAGGGTGGCTTTAAGAAGCCAAATACTGTCGGACCGAGACATACTAACCACAAAATATACACCCCTAAGCTAGCCATTACTAACGACTAAAAGGAAGACTCACCACGAGTACTCCCACAAGAAGAGACCCCAAGTGATGGGTCCACGACGTCACCGCCCTCATCAGGAGAGTCAGAATCATAAAAATCTGGATCGTCATCAAGTACGTACTCCTCACCTCATCAAGATCATCGTTGTGATCCAAGATGTGGTACACGGGCTCATCCTCCAGGTACTCCTCGGGGTCCTCCTCTGGTCCTCCTCAATCGGTGAAGCTGGCTCGACTCTAGGTAATGGTACCCCTAGAGGCAGGTGCTCATGTAGCTGTCCATTCATCTGTAGCACGTGTAAGTAGTACCAAGGTGGTGGGAGAGCAATCCTCCTCATCTCAACTGTCTGAACTCTGCGACATGGTTTGCCCTCGGCATTCTTCCCCAGTGTGGTTATCGGTCCATGATAGGTAGCCGATGTAGATCCGGGGTGAATCTGCCACGCCCCCGCATTCTCCGCATCATCAAAGATCTCAATCTTCGATTCCGACAGTACCAATGGGATGTTCGGATCCATCTAAACACATAGATATACAGCAATGCCGAAAAGCAAAGAGAAATAACAAGAAGATATGCAAGAGTGAGATACCAATATATGGATAGATTACAATAACCATATGCATGATACACGCATCACATCAACATATTAACATTTACCAAATATTAATAGATTAAACAACAAGTTTAATATCAATGGGTGTCATACCCATACAATTAGATTTTATAAAGATTATGCATGACACTTCAATATTTCAGCTCTATAAAGTCCCTGTTTGGACATCACCGAAGTGATTAGTAGCCCTTGCTCGGGCATCACCGAAGTGACTAAAAGTCCATGCTTGGGCATCACCGAAGTGACTAATAGCCCCTGCTTAGGCATCACCGAAGTGACTAACCTGCGAGGCACGTCTGCCTAAATGGATGAAGAAAAACATTCGTTCAAGATGTTTTCTTTATGTTCAACCTCATTTGTTGTCGAAGCTCAAAGCTAACGACCATTCATAATTTTCATCACTTGAAATTACTCAACATCAACACAGGACACGCGGTCTGAGTGCTCAATCACAACACCTAAGACCGATGCCTCAGTCAAGGTTTGTGGTCATAGAAAAAGTCTTACAATCTTACCCATGTTTTATTTCAACAAGATTAGGACTCTTAGTCCACAACAACGTAATTAGGACACTTGGTCCATAATAACGATATTAGGACTCTTAGCCCACAACATCATGATTAAGACTCTCGGTCCACAATACTTAACACGGATCATAGATCAACGTGCACATTATAAAATACTAGAAGCGACGGAAATAAAACCTCGGTAAGTGAAAATCAAATACCAAAATAAAACCTCGGTAACCCATCCAAGTTATCGGAATATTTTCGAAAGTATTTCTTTACAGGAAATCTTTTCATTGGAAAATCATTTGTAAACTATTATAAGAAATCCATTTTCTCTTGGAAATCCTTTTCTTAAAATCATCTCTATTTAAGGTCAAATATTTTCCAAAGGCTTTTCCTTCCGTAAAAACACATATTTTCTAAATGATTTTCTCTTGTACAAAAACTTAGTTCGTAAGAAAATAATTTCCTTTAACTTGAAATTATTTAACACAAGTTCCAAAGTTTTATCCTTCCGGAATAAATACAGGTAAGATCACTTACTTTTAAAAACACATACTTTACTAAAGGTCATTTTAAAATGAACACCATTACTTTCAAAGTTCTCTTTGAAGCTTATTTAGGCTTTTAATCATATGATTAGTTGAGCACAGACTAACGTCAGGCTTTTCAAACATCAATTAATATCATCATAATCTCAGTCAACAATATAATAGTTAATGACAGTTCATAACATATATGATTCACAACACTTTAAAACAAGTAAGGATCAACTTCAAACAGTTATCACAACAGTTCAAGTATACAAATCATTCAAACTTTGATTCAATATAATAACAATATTCAAATAAATCGAGAACACCACTAACACACATGCACATAGCTATTGAATATCCCTCAGGTTGTCCCCTCTTACCTTTTGTGATGGTAAAGGTACGTGATGCTTGAGGAAGTGTACTACGAAAGTCCTCGTCTACTCCGTGACAAAAGTCTAGGTTTATGAACACAAAACCACAAGTTAAAAGTTAACCAAGAACACTAAACCAAGAAGGTATAGGTTCGACCATGTCATAAAATAGGGTTAAAGGTTTTCAAAAGAGAATACAAATCATGGATTAATGATCCTTAAATGTTAGGAGTTCAAAACCATGGTTCACTTTACAAATATAGAACAAAATCCCACTAAATCCATGCTTAGGGTTTAGGCCTATTTGGTATAAGTAGGCTAGAAATTTCCAAATCTTCTAAGCTCTTAGATTTAGCATCAAAAGATACCAAGAAGTCTAAATTCATGATCATATTGGAAAATGAAAACAAAACATCCTAGGTTCATAACCATCATAGGTTCGGCCATCATAGGATAAATAGGCTAGAAATATTTAAACTTTTCAATCTCTTAGACTTAGCATCCAAATGTATTAAGGAGATAAAGTCCATGATCATATTGGAAAATGAAAACAAAACATCTTAAGTCCACAACCTACTAGGTTCGGCCATCATAGGATAAATAGGCTAGAAATATTTAAACCTTCCAATCTCTTAGACTTAGCATCCAAATGTATTATGGAGCTCAAGTCCATGATCATATTGGAAAATACAAACAAAACATCCTAGGTCCACAACCTACTAGGTTCGGCCATCATGGGTTCAACAAGCTAGGAATTTTCAAACTTTCCAAGACTTTAGGTTTAAGATCAAGAGGTATCTAGAAGCTCAAATACATGATCATCTTTCAAAAAGTTGAAACAAAACTTCCTAGGCCACTAATACATAGTTTCGACCATCCTTGGAAAAATAGGTTAGAGCTGTTTGTTTGATACAAGCTCTTAGAATATGAAAGTAGAGATTAATAGAAGTTCATAGAAATTGGTTTCAACTCAAACAAAGTTTTCTACCATTTTCAAGAGATTTTAGAAGTTAAAAGAGCTTTAAGAACATTTTAAGAAGACATAAAGTAAACTCATGAAATAAGTGAAAAACTTGCAATAGAAGAGTATGAGAGTGTTACCCTTGAAAATAGAAAGAAAAAGTATGAAGAACTTGAAGCTTGAAACTATGTAAAAATGGAAACTTTAAGGAGTAAATAGCCAAAATGGTCCCTGAAACTGTGAGGTCGTGCCAAGTTGGTCCCTCAAATTAACGAAATTTCAAAAAGGTCCCTGAAACTGTCAAACGTTGATCAAGTTAGTCCCTCCGTTAGGCAGGGTTCCTTGACGTCGTTAACGGCGCTTACGTGGCTGTCAACTCATCCTGCCATGTAAGATGGGCACTATACACGCATATTTGAGGAACCAAATTGACACTCATTTTTTTTTTCCAAAACCCTATCGTTCATCTTCTTCTTCCTTCGTCTGTCTCTGGTTCGTCTCTCTACTCTCTCTCCTTCGTCTGTTTCTGTCTCTCTCTCTTGCTCTCTCCAACTGCAACTACACAAAAGGGATGCCGATGGGTGGTGGTTCGTCGTTACCATACTCAAGACAAACCAAGAAACCCACAACTCCGTCTTGGTCGAGTAGCTCTAGGGTTGATGGGGCAGAAATCAACAACCCCTTACCTTTGTTTTGCAATTGAAAGAGGAGAGCTGTGTTACAAATCTCTAGGACTCCGAGGAACCCAGGGAGGGCCTTCTATGTATGTCCCTTTCCATTGGTAACATTCAATCCCAAAACTCCATTAGGGTTTGCGACTTTCTTGCACTTTGCAGGGAGCACAGTTTCTACTAACCCTAATTTCTTTATGTCAAATTGTTGCAGGGTGAAGGCAATTGTGGCTATCTTGTCTGGGTGGATAAGATTCCTGAGATTTTCAAGGTTCCTGAGAGATGTGAAACTCTTAATGATACTGGCAGTGAGGGAATAATGAAGGCAGAACTGATTGAGCTGATTGGCAAGGTTGACACTTTGGTTGCAGATGTTAGAATGGTCAAATTTGGGGTTGTTGTAATGTGTGTGTTGTTAAGTGTTTGTCTAGTTTGGTGGATTGGTAGGCAGAGTGCTTAGGTAGTTTTAGGTATGATGTTCTTAGGTATGATGTAGGTATATTTTGGAATGTAATGTGTAATGTATTGTCCTATTTTGGAATGTTGGTTGAATGACAAGCTTGGAGTAAATGTGTCATTTTGTTGCATAAGACAAACTGATTCATTTTGTTACAGAAAATGAAAGGAAGCACCAAATTGTGGTCCAAAAGATAAATTGCATATGTATTAATTGAAGCACCAAAAGGTGTCCAAATATGTCTTACAAAAAGTATACCCAAAACAAAGTACATCTAAACTTGTACCAAACCAGAAACTACAGCAGACAAACCATACACCATATTCCAAAATAAATAACCAAAACAACCAAAGTTTCCTAAGCATCCATTGTTCATGGTTTCCTTGGACGCATCTGTGGCAGCCCTGGAGTTGGAATGAAAGACATGAACTGTGGTTGTCCTTCCCTTGATCCAGTTGGTGGTGCTGGAAGTTCGACCATGATAGGCCGTGGAGCTGGAATTGGAAGTGGTGGAAGTGGAAGTGGAGCTGGTGGTGGTGCAAGAGGGGCTGGTGCTGGTGGAGCTGTTACTGGTGGGCCTCTAACTGGGGGTTCCTTTGGCACTTGTGGTATAAGAGGTCCTCTTATACCATATCTCCTTGCCTGCAGAAATAGAAATCGATAACATAGTGTCAATTTAGTCCCCAAAATATGCAACTTAAAATCAAAAAAGTCCCTGAACTTTTATATATGAAATCAACTCAGTCCCTGCAAAAGCCAGCTTACCCTCTGCACTCTTTGCTGTGATGGTGGTGGAGCCTGCATTTGTGGTGGATTGGCCTGAACTTGTGCTGGAGGATCTTGTACTTGTTGCTGCACTTGTGGTGGTACATCTTGAGATTGCACTGGCTCAATAGTAAGAGCAGTTTGTGTTAATGGTATCTCAGACACTAAATCCTCTTGTCCTTGAGTTGATGTCTTAGCTTTAGGTTTTTGAGGAACTCCAGTGTTCTTGCATCCCCTACTCTTATGGCCCTCAATGCCACATCTTGAGCAACTGAAGTTAGGATATGACCTCTTCAGCTTATGACCAAACACAGGTTCCTCATTTCCAACCTTCCTTCTCTGTTTCTTTGGTCTCCCAGCACTTCTCTTGAGCTTAGGTGGAACTGGCTTGTCATAATCAGTGGGCATCCAAAATTGTTCGGACTGTGTTGGTTGAATGAAAAATTGGTAAGTTGCATCATATGACCCCATTGTTAGCCAGACATGACAACACTCTTCTGCCCTTTGATTCCTATATGCAATTGCAGCACATGCATGCTTACATGGCATACCTGTCAAAGTATGCAAATATACATAAATAACACTATCATAATAGATAAAAAAGCAGAAAACAATATACAAAAATCAAATAACATGCCATCACCATCACCGTTCGTTGCCAAAACTGGAGTGCAACTCGTTGACATCAACCTAGAAGGAAGGTTCCGCACTTCAAACCGCATCCATCCCATCTCTCGTCCACATAGGAGTCCACAGATTGCTATCCAACTTCTCTTTTTCCAGCCTACTTTGTTGCATAGGACACAAAGGTCCTCTCCTCCCAGCAAGCTTCAGCTTGTTTGCACACATTGTCCTCATCACATAGCATCTAACTTCCTCAGCCATAGTCAGAATAGGCTTACCACGATAATCCACAATCCTTGAATTGAAAACCTCACATGTATTGTTGCATATGTTGTCCACCTTACAGTTTGTCTCAAAGTAGGCCTTTGTCCGTGCCTCTTTTGGCCATTTGTTCGAGATCTTGCCAAGGCTTTCAGGTTCAACCTCTTAACCCTTTCCATTTCCATGTTGAACTGTGTAGCTGTGGTTGACTTGGCACAGTCCCAAACCACACCTTTTAGTTCCTTTTCCTTCCATTGTTTTATAAAGTTCCTCCACAGATGCATGGCACAATACCCGTGGGGCACTCCTGGCATCACTTACTGCATGGCTGGTATTAGCCCCTGCAAGCATAACATACAAATCAGTCCCTAAAATTAGTCACTTAATATCAAATCGGTCCCTGAAATATGCAACAAATTATCAAACCAGACCACATAATGAATGACAAAATCTTACCTTCTGCATGTCAGACATGAAATTCCATCCATGCTTCCTGTAATCACCTAATGTTTCATGCAACAGTGTCAAAAACCATCCCCAATTGTCTTTGTTTTCCACATCCACTATAGCATATGCTATCACAAAAATATGGTTGTTTGCATCCTGCCCCACAGTTGAAAGGAGTTGTCCTCCAAAGTAACCTTTCAAAAAGCAACCATCCAACCCAATAAAAGGTCTGCAACCTGCCTTAAATCCTCTCTTGCATGCATCTAGACAAACAAAGAACCTTTGGAACTGTGGTTGTGAATGTGGCAGAGGGATGGTATCAATCTTAACCAATGACCCTGGATTGCTCCTTAACAACTCATGAGCATAATCCCAAAGCTTACCATACTGCTCTCTTTCACTACCTTCAACCAACTCTCTTGCCTCCCTAATTGCCCTAAAAATCATTGACCTATCAATGATGACATTGAACTCCTTTTTTAGGAAATCAAAAACCTCTACATGTGTGATTTTGGGTTGGCTACGAATCTTTTCTTCTAGCTTCTTCACAACCTATTTTCTATTTGCTTGATTAACCTTAAAGGCTCTGCAGCAGCTGTGAGTCTCCTTGAAGGTCTTAATTTGGAAACTCCTCCTTACATTACTCCTACCACAATAAATCTCCCAATCACAACCAACTTCCTTGCATTTAGCTCTATCCCTGAAGCTATCATTTTTCACCCATTTTATTGGCATGTCCATGTGTATGGTGGAATCCTTCACAGCTGCCTTGAAATATGATAAATTTGTAAACTCCATTCCTAATACCAAACTGACATTACTAAACTTTGCTCTGTCATTAAACTGAGGGAAGTTAGGCAAACCAGTTGTTCCATTATTCTCCTCATCTGTACTAATAGGATCCTTCATTTCCTCAGACTTGTAGCTTTCATCACTCACAACTTCTTGCTGCACTTGATTGCTTCCACCACCTAACTCCCCATAATTAAAGAAGTCTTCATGCCCTGTATAAAACTCAGCCCAACCATCATTATCATCATTGTTGTCACCATTTGAAGGACTAGGTGACCTCTCCATACTCTTACTTGAAACCTTCTTCTTACCCTTTCCATCACTCCCACTAGCCTTCTTACCCTTGGATGAAATCCCAACAACCTTCTTACCCTTAGCCTTCTTACCCTTGGATGAAGTCCCAGCAACCTTAGCCTTCTTACCCTTGGATGAAGTCCCAACAACCTTAACCTTCTTACCCTTGGCCTTCTTACCCTTGCTTAACACCATTTCCTCGTAATCATCTGAACTAATTTCAACCGGAGGAGGCTTGTAATGGCTGTCCTCTGTACTTTCATCAGCAGTAGAATGGCTGTCCTCATATGGACTCATGAGACCCTCATCAACATCCATGTTAGCAGCATTCAAAGCTTCCTGGTTAGGCACCCATGCCTGAAGGGGCTCGGGGGCATACTCGTGATAAATCTCAATCTCATTCCCATTAAGAAGAGCAGCCTTAACCATCTCTATGAAGCTACTGTCAGAGGTTAGTTCCCTCAACCCAATATCCAGGTCCCTGTTTGGCTTCAACCACAACAATTTTTCAACCTTATCATAACCCTTACACACCTTCACAATGCTAAACAGATCAAAAACATTGAGTGTGTCTGAGTCCAACTCTTCCCACACATCCATCTAACCACCCACATACTCCAGAATTCCTCTCTCATTCCTCAACAATATGCCTCCATGGTGCACGATAACAGTGATCATAATACTCATTCTGCACATTAACAAAGAAGCATAAATTAAAAAACGTTACATATACTCTGTTACAAAACAAAAAACAGAGCATCGCAACAAACCCTAAACCCACCCACATTGATGATGAAGAATGCACAACAATGGGTAAAACGATAACTAGGGCAAATGCCTAAGTACAAAACTAATGTAATAGAGGCTTAGATGAAATCCCACCCAACCCCTACCACATGCACAGTATGAAGAAGAAGATGAACAATCAAAACCCATAACTCAAAACAAAATGGGTAAACAAAATACACACCTGTGTTTTGAGTGGAAGCAAGTTCCGGTGCGGTTCCGGCGACGGGTTATGGTCTCCGTCGAGCGGTTGCAGAAGGAAGGGTGTGGCAGAGGGGAGGAGGGGAGGTTACGCCAGGGAAGATGAAAAGGTAAAAATGAGGGATGGAAATGAAACGAAGAAGTGTTAAAAGACAAAGTATCATTTTAGTCCCTAAAATTGAGTGTCAAATTGGTCCCCAAAACTGTGGTACAGCTGTCATGCAAGGTGGAGGCCACGTGGGCACTTAACGTGCCACATAAGCGCCGTTAACGGCATCAAGGAACCATGCCTAACGGAGGGACTAACTTGATCAACGCTTGACAGTTTCAGGGACCTTTTTGAAATTTCGTTAATTTGAGGGACCAACTTGACATGACCTCACAGTTTCAGGGACCATTTTGGCTATTTACTCAAACTTTAAGTGTTAGAAACTTAAAAATGAGAAAGTGAAGAAGTAGGAAAGTGATGAAGAGAAAATAAAATGGGTATTTACAGAGGGAAGGTGAGATTGACGTGATAGAGAAGGGAGAAGCAAGTCTTGATGACCAAGTTTTGGCTTATGCCTTGTTTGGTTGAAGAAGAGAGAGAAAAATGGGTTTTTAGAATATAATATGATATAACTTGAAAAGTGTGATGATTACACTTTTGGAGTGTGTCATAACCCATGTCCATCACATCCCATCACATCAAGTCACTACACTTTTTTGGGCTCCCTTTTCTTCTCCATTGCGTATCCGGTTCAAGTTTCAGATCGTATTTTACCCGGAATAAATATTATATTTTATTTTCGAACTCAAATTTTAGAAAATTTCCAATATCATGCAGAACATCACAAAAACACTAACCGTTTCGTTCACGGTTCAAAATTAGGTCTTATGCTCCGTAAACTTGTACTGGCAGTGAAAACTCAGACCGACTTTCGTCTGAATTTTAACCGAAAATTTAACCGTGACTTCATACGATAAAAGAACATAAGAAAATGATTTTAGTTTATTTAAAATCACTCTCTGGATTTTATCATAAATTAATACATATACACATGTATTTACTGCTACAGAAAGACACATAAATCAGGGCGTTACAATACTACCCCTCTAAAAAGAATTTCGTCCTTGAAATTGCGTACCTTGAAATAACTCAGGGTATTGCAATTTCATGTTGTCCTCGATTTCCCATGTAGCTTCTCCTGTTGCTTCATTCCAGATGACCTTGACTAACGGAATTTGTTTACCTCTGAGCTGCTTCGTCATCTTATCCGCAATTCGTACAGGCGAAGTCTCAAAAGACTAGTTCTGTTTTAATTGTACATTATCGGGCTCAATTAGATGAGATGGATCATGAACATATTTTCTCAGTTGTGAAACATGGAAAACATCGTGAATATTGGAAAAAAAAGGTGGCAAGGAAATTTTATAGGCTAATGGACCTACACTATGAAGGATTTGGTAGGGTCCAATGAATTTGGGAGTAAGCTTTCTAGAGGTCATCGTCTCTTGTCAGCATAACTCTTCTGTCGACTTTGAGTTGTCTGCATTTTCTCCTGAATCATCTTCACCTTTTTTGTTGTCTGCTGCACAATCTCTGGTCCTAACAACAAACTTTCTCCATCCTGGTACCAACATAGAGCTGTTCTGCATCGTCTACCATATAGAGCTTCGTAAGGCACCATTCCTATGCTTGAATGGAAACTATTGTTGTAAGAGAACTCTATCAGTGGTAGAAATTCATCCCAGTTCCCAGTGCCTTCCATCACACACGCTATCAGCAAATTTTCCAGTGACTGAATCGTCCTTTCTGATTGTCCATCGGTTTGTGGATGATAGGAAGAACTCAGTTTGAGTTTCGTTCCCAATGAGTTTTGTAGTCCTTTCAAGAACTCTGACGTAAACCTTGGATCATGATCCGAAATGCTACTCGAAGGTATACCGTGCAATCTGACAATCTCATCAATGTACAACTGAGTCAACGTTTTCTTCAGCTCTTGGAAACTTTCTTCACATGCTTCCGTCCATGTAAATGCTTGATCCTTCTGAGTTAACTGGGTAAGGGGTCCTACTATCTTGGAAAATCCTTCAATGAATCTCTTGTAGTATCCAGCTAAACCCACGAAACTACGGATCTCTGTTGCCGTTGTTGGTCTTTCCCATTCCAAAACAGCTTCCACTTTCGATGGGCCCACTACAATTCCTTCACGCAATATGACATGACCCAAGAATTGAAATTGGTCCAACCAAAATTCACACTTTTCCGGTTTCGCGTAAAGTTGTTTCTCTCTCAAGGTTTGAAGAACGATGCTGAGATGTTCAACATGTTTTTCCATGTTTGGGGAATAGATTAGAATGTCATCGATGAAGACAACGACAAACTGATCTAAGTAAGGACGAAAGATACTATTCATGTACTCCATGAATATTGCAGGAGCATTCGTCACTCCAAACGGCATCACCAAATACTCATAATGCCCATAGCGTGTTCCAAACGCTATCTTAGGAATATCCTCTGCCTTCACATGGATTTGATGGTAGCCTGACCGTAAATCTATCTTTGAGAAAACGGTTGCTCCACATAACTGATCCATTAGATCATCTATCCTTGGAAGCGGATACTTGTTCTTGATCGTTACCTTGTTCAACTGACAGAAATCCACACATAATCGAGAGGTTCCATCCTTCTTTTTCACTAACAAGACTGGGGCTCCACATGGTGACACACTGGGTCTAATGAATTTCTTTCTCATCAGCTCCTCAAGTTGTTCCTTCAAGGTTTCTAGCTCCGATGGCGACATACGGTATGGTGCCATAGAGATTGGCCCAGTTCCTTGAACCAGATCAATCGTGAACTCGATATCTCGAACAGGCAGTAGTCCAGGTACATCTTCAGGAAAAACTCTGAAAACTTATTGAAGACAGGGATGGACTCTAAGTCTAACTCGTTCTTAACGTCTAAGGAAAACAACAACACGTATCCTTGTGCTCCCTCTTTCAAAGAAGCTCTTACCTGACTAGTACATAACAATCCAGAAATCTCATCCCTAAAAACTAAGGTTTTCTGTGCACAATCTATTAAGATATGGTTGGAAGATAGTCAATCCATGCCTAAAATTACATCTAACTGAATTAAAGGCAAATAGATCAGGTCTACAAGAAAATGTCTATCTTGGACAATGATAGAACAGTTTAAACACACAGAATTTACAGTAACTAGCTCAGTAGCTGGGGTTGAAACAACCAGGTTATATGGCAAGGAAGAAATAGGTAAACTTGGAAGTTTCACATGATCCATTGAAATGAAAGAATGTGTTGCACCCGAATCAAAAATTACAGTTAAAAGATTACCAGCTATGTCACACGTACCCTGCACGAGATCGCTGGAGTTTGAAGCCTCAACTCCACTCATCGTATACACCCTTCCTTTTGCAGTCGGCTTGTAGGCTCTGGTGTGGTTGACAGCTGGCTCACGCTTTGGTGCTCTGCAGTCTTTAGCTAAGTGACCCAAACGATTACAGTTGAAACACCGTGCCCCTCTCCTCGGGCAAGTGTCAGACAGGTGGTTAGGATCTCCACACTTAAAACACTTCCTCCATTGGCCTTGATTTTGGTTCCTCTGGCCTCCAATCCCCATCCCAGAAGTACCGAAACGATGTTGCTGTTGCCTTTGATTGTTGTTGGGTGATTGGTAGTATGGCTTCCTCTGGTTCTGCTTCTATTTCTGGTTCTGCCCTTGAAATTGGCTCTTAGGACGAGAGGGTCCCCCAACATTCCCTTTGGTGTCTCGTCCTTACCACATTAGCTCTACTTTTCTGCACTTTTCCACTATGGCTTGGAAGTTCTTGATTTCCAGTGGTAGCACTGACTCCTTGATTTCGAAGCGCAGTCCGCCTTCGAACCTTTCACAATTCCATTCTTCGCTTGGGTTGTTCTGAAAGAAGCGGAAATGTTTGGCAAGTGATTCGAATCTTGCCGCATATTCCCCCACAGTCAGGTCTCGCTGAGTTAAACTCAAGAACTCTTGTTGCTTCTCAGCTCGAGCACTCTGAGGAAAGTTGTTTGGTGCCTTTCCACCAGTACTCAGCATCTCCTATCAGTTGGAAAATTGCATAGGGCACCTTTGCTTCCTAAGGTGTATGAACTAGCTCAAAGATCTTTTCCAACTCGTAGATCCACAGATCAGCTTTTGTGGGATCCACGTCTCCATCATCGAAGTGACTAATAGCCCCTGCTTGGGCATCACCGAAGTGACTTACCTGTGAGGCACGTTTGCCTAAATGCATGAAGAAAAACATTCGTTCAAGATGTTTTCTTTGTGTTCAATCTCATTCGTTGTCGAAGCTCAAAGCTAACGACCATTCATAATTTTCATCAATTGAAATTACTCAAAATCAACACAGGACACGCAGTCCGAGTGCTCAATCACAACACCTAAGACCGATGCCTCAGTCAAGGTTTGTGGTCATAGAAAAAGACTTACAATCTTACCCATGTTTTATTTCAACATGATTAGGACTCTTAGTCCACAACAACGTAATTAGGACACTTGGTCCATAATAACGAGATTAGGACTCTTAGCCACAACATCATGATTAAGACTCTCGGTCCATAATACTTAACACGGATCAAAGATCAACGTGCACATTATAGAATACTAGAAGCGACGTCTCGCGAACTAGATTCGATCTCACATGTTCTTGCTTTTTGTTCAGAGAAAATCAAATACCAAAACAAAACCTCGGTAACCCATCCAAGTTACCCGAATATTTTCGAAAGTATTTCTTTACAGGAAATGTTTTCATTGGAAAATCATTTGTAAACTATTATAAGAAATCCATTTTCTCTTGGAAATCATTTTCTTAAAATCATCTCTATTTAACGTCAGGCTTTTCAGACATCAATCAATATCATCATAATCTTAGTCAACAGTATAACAGTTAATGACAGTTCATAACATATATGATTCACAACTCTTTAAATCAAGTAAGGCTAAACTTTAAATAGTTATCACAACAATTCAAGTATACAAATTATTCAAATTTTGATTCAATACAATAACAATATTCAAATAAATCGAGAAAACCACTTACACACATGCACATAGCTATTGAATATCCCTCAGGTTGTCCCCTCTTACCTTTTGTGAAGGTAAAGGTACGTGATGCTTGAGGAAATGTACTACGAAAGTCCTCGTCTACTCCGTGACTAAAGTCTAGGTTTATGAACACAAAACCACAAGTTAAAAGTTAACCAAGAACACTAAACCAAGAAGGTATAGGTTCAGCCATGGCATAAAATAGGGTTAAAGGTTTTCAAAAGAGAATACAAATCATGGATTAATGATCCTTAAGTGTTAGGAGTTCAAAACCAAGGTTCACTTTACAAAGATAGAACAAAATCCCACTAAATCCATGCTTAGGGTTTCAGCCTCTTTAGTATAAGTAGGCTAGAAATTTCCAACCCTTCTAAGCTCTTAGATTTAGCGTTAAAAGATACCAAGAAGTCTAAATTCATGATCATATTGGAAAATGAAAACAAAACATCCTAGGTTCATAACCATCATAGGTTTGGCCATCATAGGATAAATAGGCTAGAAATCTTTAAACTTTCCAATCTCTTAGACTTAGCATCCAAATGTATTAAGGAGCTCAAGTCCATGATCATATTGGAAAATGAAAACAAAACATCCTAGATCCACCACCTACTAGGTTCGGCCATCATGGGATCAACAAGCTAGGAATTTTCAAACTTTCGAAGACTTTAGATTTAAGATCAAGAGGTATCTAGAACTCAAATACATGATAATCTTTCAAAAAGTTGAAACAAAACTTCCTTGGCCACTAATACATAGTTTCGGTCATCCTTGGAAAAATAGGTTAGAGATTTTTGTTTGATACAAGCTCTTAGAATATGAAAGTAGAGATTAATAGAAGTTGATAGAAATTGGTTTCAACTCAAACGGAGTTTTCTACCATTTTCTAGAGATTTTAGAAGTTAAAAAGAGCTTTAAGAACATTTTAAGAAGACATAAAGTAAACTCATGAAATAAGTGGGGAAAAAAAAGCAATAGAAGAGTTTGGGAGTGTTACCCTTGAAACTAGAAAGAAAAAGTATGAAGAACTTGAAGCTTGAAACTAAGTTAAAATGGAAACTTTAAGTGTTAGAAACTTAAAAATGAGAAAGTGAAGAAGTAGGAAAGTCATGAAGAGAAAATGAAATGGGAATTTATCCAGAAGCTTGTTGCGAAATACTTCCCAGGTGATTGCTTGGTGCTCAGCCAGTAACAATTGTCTGGTGCTTTTCCACCAGTACTCATCATCTCCTATCAGTTGGAAAATTGCATAGGGCACATTTGCTTGCTCAGGAGTATGAAATAGCTCAAATATCTTTTCCAACTCCTGGATCCACAGATCAGATTTCGTAGGATCCACGTCTCCATCAAACTGTGACGGATTTTGACGTCTGAAAGCATTCAGATGCTTTCCCTTAGCAGCTTGTTCAGCCCTCAGCTACTCCTGTTGGTTCTGGGCAGCCATCATAGCAGTCTGAAAAGCAATTGCCGCAGCCACATCAGCCATTGCCTGGGCGGTGAAGTCTATCCCTCCATTGCCTCTGCCATGACCACCACACCTGCACGCACCTCCTGGTTCCATACTAATCTGTAAGACACAATCATATGCTAACCAGAAAAGGAAAATATAACCCGACGGTTATTACACATTACTCCTAAGAAGTAATTCAATCAAGTCTTAATCAGAGAACACACAACATCAACCTAACAGACCTAAACCCCAAAGATTCCCAAAAGACTCGACCAGCTCTGATACCACTAATTGTAACACCCTCAACTGGGGTGTCACTTTGTTACCTGTTGCAGAAAATAAAATAATTAAATTGCTGGTTACTTCCAGTAAATGATATTTTCTTAATATGTGAGTATTCTCAAAATGGTGATATTTTTTTTTAAAACAAGGGTAAGTGATGAACACTCAACATGAAATGTAAACATCATATACAATCTATCCCAGTGGGATTCAGAGTTTAGTACAGAAACTAGGCCCTCATCAGGATGGGCATTAATAACAGAGTTACAGAACATAATGTTAATAGCTGTAAACTAAGTAAAGCAAAATAGGGGGAGGGTCCGGAACCACGCATCAAAAGGGTGGATCTAAGAAGGCAAATACAGTCGGACCGAGACAGACTAACCATAAAATATAATCCCCTAAGCTGGCCACTACTAACGACTAAAAGAAAGACTCGCCACGATAACTCCCATAAAAAGAGACCCCAGGTGATGGGTCCACGACGTCTCCTCCCTCATCAGGAGAGTTGGAATCATAAAAATCCGGATCATCATCAAGCACGTACTCCGTCACCTCATCAAGATCATCGTCGTGATCCAAGACGTGGTACACGAGCTCATCCTCCAGGTACTCCTCGGGGTCCTCCTCCGGTCCTCCCCAATCGATGAAGCCGGCTCGACTCCAGGTAAAAGTACCCCTAGAGGCCGGTGCTCATGTAGCTGTCCATTCATCTGTAGCACGTGTAAGTAGTACCAAGGTGGTGGGAGAGCAATCCTCCTCGTCTCAACTGTCTGAACTCTGTGACAAGGTTTGCCCTCGGCATTGTTCTCCAGCGTGGTTATTGATCCATGATAGGTAGCCGATGTAGATCCGAGGTGAATCTGCCACGCCCCCGCATTCCTCGAATCATCGAAGATCTTAGTCTTCGATTCCGACGATACCAATGAGCTGTTCGGATCCATCTAATCTCATAGTTATGCAATGATGCCAAAAAGCAAAGAGAAATAACAAGAAGATATGCAAGAGTGAGATATCAATATATGGATAGATTACAATAGCCATATGCAGGATACATGCATCACATCAAAATATTAACATTTACCATATATTAATAGATAAAACAACAAGTATCATATCAATGGGTGTCATACTAGTACAATCAGCTTTTATAAAGATTATGCATGACACTTCAATATTCCAGCTCTATAAACTTAATCTCATGAGATCCCTTCATCTTTCTAAGAGTTGATCAAACTCAAAGCCCCCACTTGGGCATCATCGTCGTGACTAAAGTCCCTGTTTGGACATCACCGTCATGACTTATATAATAGCCCATGGTTGGGCATTACCGAAGTGACTAAAGTCCCTGCTTGGACATTACCGAAGTGACTAATAGCCCCTGCTTGGGCATCACCGAAGTGACTAATAGCCCCTGCTTGGGCATCACCGGAGTGACTAACCTGTGAGGCACGTCTTCCTAAATGCACGTAGAAAAACATTTGTTCAAGATGTTTTCTTTGTGTTCAACCTCATTCGTTGTCGAAGCTCCAAGCTAACGACCATTCATAATTTTCATCACTTGAAATTAAACAACATCAACACAAGACACGCAGTCTGAGTGCTCAATCACAACACCTAAGACCGATGCCTCAGTCAAGGTTTGTGGTCATAGAAAAAGTCTTACAATCTTACCCATGTTTTATTTCAACAAGATTAGGACTCTTAGTCCACAACAACGTAATTAGGACACTTGGTCCATAATAACGAGATTAGGACTCTTAGCCCACAACATCATGATTAAGACTCTCGGTCCATAATACTTAACACGGATCATAGATCAACGTGCACATTATAAAATACTAGAAGCGACGTCTCGCGAACTAGATTCGATTTCACCTGTTCTTACTTTTTGTTCAGTGAAATTCAAATACCAAAATAAAACCTCGGTAACCCATCCAAGTTACCGGAATATTTTCGAAAGTATTTCTTTACAGGAAATCTTTTCATTGGAAAATCATTTGTAAACTATTATAAGAAATCAATTTTCTCTTGGAAATCCTTTTCTTAAAATCATCTCTATTTAAGGTCAAATATTTTCCAAAGGCTTTTCCTTCCATAAAAACACATATTTTCTAAATTATTTTCTCTTGTACAATTACTTTCAAAGTTCTCCTTGAAGCTTATTTAGGCTTTTAATTATATGATTAGTTGAGCACAGACTAATGTCAGGCTTTTCAGACATCAATCAATATCATCATAATCTCAGTCAACAATATAACAGTTAATGCCAGTTCATAACATATATGATTCACAACACTTTAAATCAAGTAAGGATCAACTTCAAACTGTTATCACAACAGTTCAAGTATACAAATCATTTAAACTTCGATTCAATATAATAACAATATTCAAATAAATCAAGCAAACCACTTACACATATGCACATAGCTATTGAATATCCTTCAAGCTGTCCCCTCTTACCTTTTGCGAAGGTAAAGGTACATGATGCTTGAGGAAGTGTACTACGAAAGTCCTCGTCTACTCCGCGACAAAAGTCTAGGTTTATGAACACAAAACCATAAGATAAATGTTAACCAAGAACACTAAACCAAGAAGGTATAGGTTTGGCCATGGCATAAAATAGGGTTAAAGGTTTTCAAAAGAGAATACAACTCATGGATTAACGATCCTTAAGTGTTAGGAGTTCATAACCAAGGTTCACTTTACAAAGATAGAACAAAATCCCACTAAATCCATGCTTAGGGTTTCAGCCTCTTTAGTATAAGTAGGCTAGAAATTTCCAACCATTCTAAGCTCTTAGATTTAGCGTTAAAATATACCAAGAAGTCTAAATTCATGATCACATTGGAAAATGAAAACAAAACATCCTAGGTTCATAACCATCATAGGTTCGGCCATCATAGGATAAATAGGCTAGAAATCTTTAAACTTTCCAATCTCCTAGACTTAGCATCCAAATGTATTAAGGAGCTCAAGTCCATGATCATATTGGAAAATGAAAACAAAACATCCTAGGTCCACCACCTACTAGGTTCGGCCATCATGGGATAAATAGGCTAGAAATCTTTAAACTTTCCAATCTCTTAGACTTAGCATCCAAATGTATTAAGGAGTTCAAGTCCATGATCATATTGGAAAAAAAAAACATCCTAGGTCCACAACCTACTAGGTTCGGCCATCATGGGATCAACAAGCCCGGAATTTTCAAATTTTCCAAGACTTTAGATTTAAGATCAAGAGGTATCTAGAAGCTCAAATACATGGTCATCTTTCAAAAAGTTGAAACAAAACTTCCTAGGCCACTAATACATAGTTTCGGTCATCCTTGGAAAAATAGGTTAGAGATGTTTGTTTGATACAAGCTCATAGAATATGAAAGTATAGATTAATAGAAGTTCATAGAAATTGGTTTCAACTCAAACGGATTTTTCTACCATTTTCTAGAGATTTTATAAGTTAAAAGAGCTTTAACAACATTTTAAGAAGATATAAAGTAAACTCATGAAACAAGCCCCCCCCCGGCACTCACTAAATCCATGCTTAGGGTTTCGGCCTCTTTAGTATAAGTAGGCTAGAAATTTCCAACCATTCTAAGCTATTAGATTTAGCGTTAAAATATACCAAGAAGTCTAAATTCATGATCATATTGGAAAATGAAAAAAAAACATCGTAGGTTCATAACCATCATAGGTTCGGCCATCATGGGATAAATAGGCTAGAAATCTTTAAACTTTCCAATCTCTTAGACTTAGCATCCAAATGTATTAAGGAGTTCAAGTCCATGATCACATTGGAAAATAAAAACAAACATCCTAGGTCCAGTCAATCCTCATAAAAAAACATCCTAGGTCCCACCTACTAGGGCCATCATGGGATCAACAAGCCCGGAATTTTTAAATTTTCCAAGACTTTAGATTTAAGATCAAGAGGTATCTAGAAGCTCAAATACATGGTCATCTTTCAAAAAGTTGAAACAAAACTTCCTAGGCCACTAATACATTGTTTCGGTCATCCTTGGAAAAATAGGTTAGATATGTTTGTTTGATACAAGCTCTTAGAATATGAAAGTAGAGATTAATAGAAGTTCATAGAAATTGGTTTCAACTCAAACGGATTTTTCTACCATTTTCTAGAGATTTTATAAGTTAAAAGAGCTTTAAGAACATTTTAAGAAGATATAAAGTAAACTCATGAAAAAAGCCCCCCCCCCACCAAGCACTCTTCATCTATTTCATTTTCTTCACAAAAACACATAAACTCCATTTTCTCTCCAAGTGCTGAAGTTCATGCTTTAAGAGAAACTTGCTAAAATCATCATTTTCTTCGTTTCCTTCACACACTTGAGGTAACATGATCATCTCTTCTCATCTTAGGCTCATTTCCTTGTTTTTTTTCATGATTTTCCATTCCTAGATTTAGAACTTCAAATAATTCTAGAAAATTGTAGAAAAATCATTTTAATGTTAAACCAATTGCCATGATCTCTAAATGACTCCTACTATCACTATCATCATCTAAGACCTTGTGATCAAAATTATTTTTATTCCCTATTTGCTTTAGTTGACCGAAACCCCCAAGAGAGATGGGTTTGATGTTTTTGTTTCATTTTTGAAATCTAATGCTTGATTTAAGCTATCTAGTATGTATATAATCTAAATCCAAGAGCTTGAATCCAACTAAAATTCCTGACCTATTTTTCTAGTTAGGGCCGAAACCCTATAGTAAAGAAGTTAAAATGTTTTTGTTCAATTTGTGAAATCAAACACTTGATTCATGCTCTTTAATGCCTATACTAGTTAAATCCAATAGCTTGAATCAAATAGAATTTTCTAACCTATTTTGTCATAAGAGGCCGAAACATAAGGGAAGAGGATTGAATGAATTTTTGTTCAATCTTGAACTTATGACAATTTATATTGTCTCTATGATCCCTTAGTATCCTTAATCCAAGAGATTGAGAAGTTTAAAAATCTCTAGCCCAATAATCTATTTATGGCCGAAACTTAACCAAAAAAGGGTTGGATTGTTTTGATCATATTTTCAAATTGTAACAATTATCTAAGCTATCTAAGACTATAGGAACTAATATCCAAAAGCTTTGAATGAGAAAAGAACCTTAACCTTATTTTGAATTAGGAGGCCGAACCTAGCTATTTAGGACTAAGGGTGAGTTTGTTGATTAATCTGTGGTTATGTTGTTTGGTTGAAGGTGAAATTGGTAACGTGTGGTGTGATAACGAGGAGCGTCAGATTCCTTATTCCGGTGTTAACATAGGTGGTGGAAAGGATCACTTTGTCGTCGGAATCGATAAGTAGTATATTATATAATAATTGTGTAGGGCGACCTAAACCCTACTAATAGTCGAGTAATCGACAAGACCAAAATCACATTGGAAACCTTTTCTGTAAAACCAATGGTGATTCGAGGATTGTAGGTTTATCGACATTAGGATTTTAAGTATTTGATGATGTCTGACTTTATGTTTATTGAATTTATTGTGATACGCTGGTTGAGGTATTCCACTGCATGTGACGTATTATTGTTGGTGTTGAATATTACTTGATGTTGTGTTATGCATGATCTGCTTGGTTTCTAATATTGTGCTTAGATGATTCTTAAGCAAAGCTATGTGTAGTTCTGATGTTGTTGGTTTGGGTGTGAGGATAATGGTGACTTAGAGGTGCCAAACCTAAATGATTTATTTTAAAGAGGAGGTGTGACAAAGAACATGTGTTGAGGCTTTGATGGAAGGTTAAGGCTCTAGGATGTTGTTAATGTGGGTCGGTGAGATTCATGTGTTTGCATTGTTGTTCACAACCATGTATTTGGAATACATGAGGTCAGGAGTTTTCACTAGACCGTTCCACCTTAGATATAGGTTGTGCAGCTATAGTGTCATTGAATTTCATGAGCACCCTCGGGAGTGGACATGGTGTGCACCGGGATAATCGTGTAGCTATAGTGTCCTTGCTTTGCGGGGACATTCTCACCATGGAAGAGAATGTGCACCAGGAATTTGGAACCTATCGCTTGAAAAACTGACTGATATTCCCAACGAGGAATGTGTGAAGGAATTGGTAGTGGCCACGTCAGCATAAAGTGTTAGATTGTATGAGTGCGGGGTAGAGGTTGATATAGTGATTTATGGATGATGGTTGATTATGAGTGATGATATGTCTGTGACATTTACTGTATGATATATTATGACTCTTTTCCGCTTTTGATGGTAGAACTGTTTCTTATCCCCTATATTTCTGTATTTTTGTGTTTGTCTACTTTATTTACGTTAGAAGACCCGATGGAGGAATATGTTGCCGAGGAGTTGGATGGAACTCTGTATGAAACGGATGTTGTTGAGGAGTTGGATGGAACTCCTTATGAACCAGAGGCAGGAGAACGAGCTGTGACCCATGGTGATAGGATCTAGATAGTTATGGCCAGTGTGTCTCGTGAGACGTTTTATATTTTTCCGTTAAGTATAACTTTTGTTTAAGCATATGCCTGTGAGGGATCATACTGAGAGGATACCCTCAACAGTGTTTTGTATTATGTATAAGACACGTGTCTATATTCACAATATACTTATGGTATCAAGTTTTAATTAATTGAAGTTTGTATGCTTATTAACTTAAGTTTTAATTTTTAAATATTTTCACATTAAGCGCGTGATGAAGTAATTAAATAAATAAGGTTTTAATCTAATAATACAATGGAGCACATTGGGGTGTCTCAGGTGATCCCAGTGTAATCCAAAAACTCCAGGAATTTGAAATTACTTTTCCTTATCCACTCGATGTCCAAAAATCGAGGCTTTTGTAATTCCTTGTTCAAGTAATTGCTCATCAACTCAGCAGCTTGGCCTTGATTTGTGAAGAACCTGTTGACTTGTTATTGAGAAAGAGGACCAGGGTTGACAACATCGGTCCTTTGGCATTTGGGAGGCATGGTGATGATGGGAGATGAGAAGGAATGAAGTGATTAGAGTATGAGTGTTTTTGAAGTGCAAAAACCAGAGAGAAAATGCAAGTTGGGGCGCACAAACTGAGTTATGCATGCAAATGAGGAGCTAGGGTTTCGGGTTTACCTTATAAACGCGACCAACAATCGATTATTTTACCCTAATAATCGATTATTTGGATGATGTGTCAGCTCCTGATTGGTTGGTTCCTGCCCATGTGGTTTTGGCGCCAATCTCTTCATCTTCGAATAATCGATTATCTAATCGATTATTTTATGGGTTTATGCATTTCCCAGTTACATGATCGATTATGATGAAGAAGTATGAACACATAATCGATTATTTCACTTCCTGGAAATTGTTCACGCAGTAATCGATTCTAACGATCGATTACTACCTCCCTGCCCACACTGCTCCAAAATCTCAACTTGGCATAATCGATTATAGTAATCGATTATTTCCTCTCTATTTTCTTGGCCCAAAATTTCATCTTGGCATAATCGATTATGCTAATCGATTATGACCTTTCTGTCTTCACACTAAATAGACTCATTAACAAATAATAAGGTGTATGATGCAGAAATTAATCAGTGCATGACTGGTTCAAAATCCTTAATTCAGTTCTTATGAAAAAGAATCTTTCTTTAGGTAAGGGTTTTGTAAAAATATCTGCGAGTTGTTTAGATATTTCAACAAATTCAATCATGCAATCACCCTTTTGAACATGATCCCTAATGAAATGGTGCCTAATTTCAACGTGTTTTGTCCTTGAGTGATAGACAGGGTTCTTTGTGAGGTTTATGGCACTTGTGTTGTCACATTTAATTGGTACAATTTTAAGATCAATTTTATAGTCATTTAATTGTTGTTTCATCCAAATTATTTGTGCACAACAAGTACCCGCCGCAACGTGTTTCGCTTCGGCGGTGGACAAAGCCGCACTTGCTTGTTTCTTACTATGCCAAGAAACTAAAGCATTTCCTAGCAAGTGGCAAGTCCCACTAGTGCTCTTACGGTCTAATTTACAACCCGCAAAATCAGAATCCGAGTACCCAATTAGGGTGCAGTCAGCCGCTTTAGGGTACCATAAACACATGTTTTGTGTGCCAATGAGGTATCTCATGATGCATTTTACCGCGACGAGATGTGATTCTTTTGGGTTCAATTGAAAACATGCACACATGCAAACACTAAACATGATATCAAGGCGACTAGCAGTAAGATAAAGGAGATAGTCTATCATACCTCTATACTAACTTACGTCGATTGACTTTCCATTCTCATCCTTGTCAAGATAGCATGATGTGCTCATGGGAGTGGATAGCTCCTTGGAATTGTTCATTCCAAATTTCTTGAGAAGTTCCTTATAGTATTTAGATTGATTGATGAAAATCCCTTCCTTTGATTTCTTGATTTGCAACCCAAGAAAGTAGTTGAGCTCTCCCATCATTGACATTTCAAATTCATTTTGCATGATTTTGGAAAAATCCTTGCACAAAGCTTCGTTAGTGGCACCGAATATTATATCATCCACATATATTTACACAAGTAAAATGTCACGCTTTTTGTTTTTGGGAAAAATAGTGGTATCAACTTTTCCTCTTCGAAAATCGTTTTCAAGTAAAAACTTACTTAAGCGCTCATACCTAACCCTAGGGGCTTGCTTTAAGCCATACAAAGCCTTTTTCAATTTGGAAACATAGTTTGGAAATTCAAAGTTTGAAAAACCAGGGGGTTGATCCACATAAACCTATTCTTGAATAAAACCGTTTAGAAAAGCCTTTTTGACATCCATTTGAAAAAGTTTGAAATCCACGATGCATGTAAATTCAAGAAGCTATCCACTTAGCTACGGGTGCATAGGTTTCATCAAAGTCCATGCCCTCTTGTTGGTTATATCCCTTAGCAACAAGCCTAGATTTGTTTCTAGTTATTATTCCATTTTCATCTAGCTTGTTACGAAAAACCCTTTTAGTTCCAATTACCAAATGGTCTTTAGGTTTAGGGACTAATTCCCAAACATCATTTCTTACAAATTGGTTTAACTCATCTTGCATTGCAAGAGTCCAATGTTCATCAACTATGGCTTCATCAACATTTTTAGGTTCAATTTGAGAAACAAAAGCCATGTAATGACACATATGATTAAGTGAGTTTCAAGTTGTTACACCTTTTGAAACATCACATATAATGTTGTCAAGAGGATGGGTTCTAGATGTTCTCCATTCTCTTAGCCCTTTTGTCAATCATCAAAACAATTGTACTTGTCAAGGCACACACACACACACACATTGTACTTTTATCAAAGAACAACACCATAATGACCTAAAATATAAAGTAAGATATGGAAGTGAATCCCCTCCCATGTTATTTTCAATAATAAAGGTCCAAATTGGTCCCTAAAAAAATTCATGGGTATATTTTTGGTCCTTGAAAAGATAAATTAATTTAGTCCTTCAAACTTACAAAACATCTTAGTCCCTCAGACCAGTTCCAATGTAATCCCCCTTGGGCGTTACATATCTAACTCCTTTCGAAAATGAAAGAAAAATAAAAGTTGCTGGCTTGCTTTCAGAAAAATAATTTATATAAGTACTTAAGTGTCAGAAAAACGGTTATAAAATTTATTTTCCTGCGGTTGCGGTAAGAACTTAAACATTTTATAAGATAACACCACATTTTCACCTATCACTGTATAGATTCTGATAATGTATATAAATTTTGTCACGACCCAAAAACCTAAGTCATTACCGACACACAGGCTTACAATCCTAGCCTGGAAAGTCTATTTTCTTTAGAAACACACTTGAATACAGATCTATAACTTTACAAAAAAAAAATCGACAGAGTTGAAATAGATAACTATAAACACGAGAAGGGGGGTTGAATTGTGTTTATCAGAATTTAAACAAAGTTGAAATCTTTTCGCATACAGAAGCTAGGTTCAGAAGAGTGGAAAGATGCAGGACAGACAGATGATCTGTCTAATGAAATTTTAACAGAGACTTTGGCAAACACACTACTTGATAAACGTATAAGAAAACTAAAGCAACTAAAGAGGTTATAAGGAAAGAGATATTGACACAGTTATTTATCCTGGTTCACTCTTCAAAGCAAAGAGCTACGTCCAGTCCTTGGCAGCACCAAGATTTATCCACTATAACTGATCAAGTTACAAACTCTAAGTACTGTTTGCACACCTAACCTCTTCAGGCTCCAACACAAGTATCCTTTGCACACCTAGCCTCTTCAGGCTCAAGACAAGTATTCTTTGCACACTTAGCCTCTTCAGGCTCACTCAGCTTTGTTTGAGAGATTTGGTTTGTAATAAATACAACTTCAGACAGATAGAACTTTCACTAACACTCAGAGTGGTTTAAATGTAAAGCTTAGGAAAGTTCTTCGTAATAACTTCAAATGATTGAAGAATATAGAATGAAAGAATGAAGATATAGTAATGGCACTTTAATGCTATGTGTATTCTCCATACTTCATCTTCAATGACTTCTGTATTTATAGTCTTCAAGTATTTAGGATCCGTTAGAAACATTCCCTCAGATGGTGGCTTCAAGCAGAACTTCATTAAATGCAATAGAGTCATTTTGGGCGGCCATTAATGCAATAGGAACATTGCTTGTACTCTAACATGAAGGATCATGGCTTTATGCATCGTGATACAGCCATATCAGAGTTGTACAGAGAGCTTTTTGTACTTTGCTGAGTACAATTCCTTTTTCGTGTAAGGACCAGAGGTACTATGGAATAAAGCATGTTGGAAGCATTCTTTAACTGATCTTTGGTTCTGATAACCGAGGTTGCTTGAGAGAGTAACTTCTGACTTTTCATGATTCTGGTTGTTGAAATAAGATTCTGATAATTCTTATAGAATTCGCGTTCATAAAATAAGCGCGTCCATCTTGAAAATAACAACGTCCATCTAGCCATTTAAGATTTTACATTCGGACGGGCTAGTAGACGAGCTCCATATGTCATGTCACTAGACGAAGCTTCTCATTAAGGACTTAGCAAGTCCAAAGACTTGGGTGGAGGAGCACTTCTGTCACCATAGAGGACGAGCACTTCTATCACTTCAGTGGACGAGCGCTTTTGTCACTTTAGTGGACGAGCGCTTTTGTAACTTTAGTGGATAGCTGATTCTTACAGTTTTAATCTGCACACTAGATAGACAGGTTAGAACCAATATGAAGGTTAATTAAATCATTAACCAATGTTTAGTTCTCATCAAAACTTAGGAAATGCAAATCAGACATTTTAGAGACTTAACAATCTCCCCCTTTTTTATGATGACAAACATTGAGATGATTTAATGAACCTCAGAAAATATCAACAAAGAAAATATCATATATCAGATAGGTTGAAATTTTCTTAAGCGGACAGGTTATGCAGATGCTTGATCAGACATTAAGATTAATTATGTAATCCGTTTAACTTAGTCACACATAAGTTTGACTTTTTTTTTGAAATTATTATCAGATCAGTCTTACTTAAGATTTATCTGAGTAATTATATCAACTATCAGAACATGCTCATGTCCATGTATTATTTAAGATCATATCATATTCATTCATATTCATTCTCCTATTCTCCTATATCACATTTCTCATTTCTCCTCCTTTTGTCAACATAAAAAAGGAATAAACTATGAAAGCATTAAAGAAATAAAGGAGAAATTTATTTTATTCAACATAGACGTTTACAAGTATAAGGTAGTCTATATACCTAAAAACTACCTAGATTGACTAATTAACAAAAATAAAGCAGCAACCCTTTGCTCTAAGAACATCCTAGCTCACCTTTCTTCATCTAGATATCTTCTTAAGTCTTCTACATGTCCTTGAAGCAGATGAAAGTCTTGTAAGGCCACTGTTTGAGAAGAAACAGATAGAGAAGAGTTCCAGGGTAGGGCTAAAACTGGGGGTACCTTAAGTAGAGATAGGGGATATGTGATGGAAGGGAAGAAAAGTTCATGGAGAATTTGAAGGGCATAAAAAGGAAGAAAGACGAATTTGAAGATAAGACTGATTCTGACATAGCCAGTATCAGGTGAAGGAAACACACAGGAAAGTCTCTCGGACAGAGACAGTCTGATGATTGTTATTTGAATAGGTGGGGGAAGAGGTTTTTGAGCTAAGACAGAGGAAGGGATAGGTAATAAAGAGTCAATATGTCTTAAAAAAGAAGTAGATCCTGTGACTAACATAAAGAAATACCTAGACCTATGTGGTAGCATTACAACAGAAGCAGGATAGCGAGTTCCAGGTAATGTCCTAATGAAGATAATAATAGGAGGGTAGAAGAAAAGTTTTCTACATGGGTTAAGAATATGAGGTGGAGGAGAAGGGATGAAAGAGACATGTGAGATACTTGCAAATAAAAGAGATTGCAGATTAGACACAAAGAGTCTCGATGATATGCCAGTTTGTTCTTTGGGAGAAGAGTCCCTGTGAACAACTGTGTACTGACAGTCATCAGGTACAATAGTGAAAGAAGATTTTTGAGTTTGAAAGGAAGAGATAGGTGAAGGAAGATGAGATGCAACAAAAATAGGTTGAACAAAAAGGGCAGATGGAGAAGAGACAGATGGGTTGATGATACCTTGATGAGAAGGGGAAGGGAATGAAGGAGATGTCTGCTCTTCAGATATATTCAACTTCTTGTGAGAAGGAGACACTTGGTCCTCCTTGAGTACAACTGTCTGAGCTCCTCCAGACAGGTCTTCTGTAGTGTTAGCTTTTGCATGTACTGGGTAACCAGATCTTCTCTTTTTGGGAATAATTCCCAAAATGAAAGTCTTCTTTGGTTCTTCCAGGACTTGCTATGTCTCCTCCCCCTGAGCAGATGCTTCCTCTTTGCTAGTCTCAGACTCGACTTGTCTGACCTTGGCAAAGGTCTTCACCAACTTCCTTTTCTTGATGGGATGAGCAGGAATATCCACTAATTCCTCATCTTCACTAGTCTTCCTCTTGGGAGAGGGTCTCCTCAGCCTGAACCTCAAGGGCTCAACTGTTTCAACAGAATCTTCAGATATTGAGGGTTGCAGCTCTGGAATTTGGTCTTGTCTGGTCACCTTTCCAGATGGTTTGAACAATTTTACAGAAATGGGAACTTCTGATTCATCAGTGGAAACCACTGGTTCTTCCTCCTTCTGCTCAACAGCAGGCTTCTTCTTCTTCTTCTTCTTCTTCTTCTTCTTCTTCTTGTTGTCTTCCTCCTCATCAGCAAGAGGGATTCCCTTGATGTCCATCATAGACAATATCTTCCTGTCTATGGGCAGTGACATGTCCACAAAGTGAACATCACTAGGAACAAACAACTTGTTCCTGAATACCCTTGTCAGCAACATCCCATAAGGATAGGTCTGCATGTTGGTTCTCTTGATCAGAATCTCAAGGTACATGTAGATAAGGTCGTTGATGTCAACCTTGATTTTGTGGATCAAGTGGTACAGAGCAAATCTGTCCATCTTGGTCATACTGTCTCATGAGCCTTTCCTTGGCATCATGCACTCCAACAGCAATTTGTGCAGGAATCTGCACTTGACCACCATGTTGACATGCTTAGGGTTCATTGGTTTGGGAACAACATAGATGGCAATGTTGACGTTGTCAACTCCCACTTAATCTTCCCAGTTGGGTGTGAAGCCAGCTCCGATTCTCGGACATTTTGTGACAAGCTCCAGAGAGCTAATGGGGAAGAGAAGGCTTCTATCCCTCATTTCAGCCTTAAAACTTTTGATTCCGTTGAGTCGGTTGGTGACAACCACATCATTTCTCCAGAACGTTTGAACGAGCTTAGGGTGAACAAGCTCCTTGATGTCGAAGAAAGGAGTCCACTTGGAGTACTCCAACTCTTCAGTGACATCCATTCATAGTTTCTTCATCTGTTGAAGATCAACAGTCTTTCCCGGAATGATCTTTTCTGTCTCAGTAACCTTGAGATTGTATTTCTCAGCGATTTCTTTTGTAGAGAGATGCTTGGATGATGCCATTTTTTTTAGAGAAAACGATTCAAGGGTTTCGAGAGAGAAGAGGGTTTGAAAGATGAGAAGACAAAGAGATTTTGGAATTTGAAGCGTAAAGGTTCAACCTTTCTGATCTATTGTATTTTATAGTCATAAAGGTAGGAGATAAAAAACGACATTTTTAATTCAAAATGGCACGATTTGTATGGGGAACTACAATGCCCACTTAAGACATAATGAAAGCATGTTTTCGAGATATGTAAACCACCGTGCACACGATTAGCTTCAGATAAGGGAATGACATTAATTAAATAATAACCATTTCAACAAAACTGGCGAGCTCTAGCATAGTGGCTCAGCAGAGTCAGACAGGTAAGCATAGACAGGTGATAAAGCACAGACATGTTAACATTCAGACATGTCATTCAAAAATGCAATGCATGTTTAGATTATCTCTAATAATAAAAACCTTTCTTCTGCAAGGGGTTTAGTGAAAATATCAGCCCATTGATTTTCAGTTTTAACAAACTTAATATCAAAGATGCCTTTCTGAACATAATCCCTAATAAAATGATGTTTGATTTCAATATGCTTAGCCATAGAATGCTGAATTGGATTTTTAGTTAAGCATATAGCACTGGAATTATTACACCATACAGATATGTTATGTTCATAAATAGAGTAATCCTCAAGTTGATGTTTTACCCATAAGAGTTGAGAGCAGCAACTAGCAGCAGAGATGTATTCTGCTTCAGCAGTAGACAGGGCAATGGTTGTCTACCTCTTGCTTGAACATGAGACTAAACTTGCTCCAATGAAGTGACATCCTCCACTGATGCTTTTTCTTTCTATCCTGTTTCCATCAAAATCAGCATCACAATATCCCACTAATCTGTATTCTTTTGATCTTAAATACAGGAAACCGAGATTAGTAGTTCCTAGCAAATATCTAAATATTCTTTTAACAACCTTAGGATCAGATTGGAATCTAGCACACATATAGACACTAAATTGAATGTCAGGTCTGCTTGAAGTTAAGTACAGTAGAGAGCCAATCATACCTCTGTAGACAGTTTGATCTACCTTTTTACCTTCATCATCTTTACTTAGTTTTGCATTGGGTTGCATAGGGGTTTTCATGAGCTTTGCATTTTGCATTTTGTATTTCTAGAGTATCTCCTTGGTATATTTTTTGTTGATGAATGTAAATTCCATCACTTGTATGCTTGATTTGTAATCCAAGGAAGAACTTCAATTCTCCCATCATGCTCATCTCAAATTCAGCTTGCATTCGATTTGAAAATTCCTTACACAGTTTTCATTAGTTGCTCCAAAAATAATATCATCAACATATATTTGAACTATAATAAAGTTCTTTTTAGAGCATTTCTTGAATAGAGTAATGTCTACTTGTCCTCTAGTAAAACCATTATGCATGAGAAAAGAACTGAGTCTATCATACCATGCTCTAGGTTCTTGTTACAAACCATATAATGCCTTTTTAAGTTTGAAAACGTGATCTGGTTTATCAGTATCCTCAAAACCAGGGGGTTGTTTAACATACACTTCTTCTTCAATTATACCATTTAGAAAAGCACTTTTTACATCCATTTGAAACAGGGTAATTTGGTGTTGTGCAGCATATGACATTAAAATGTGTATGGCTTCTATTCTAGCTACAGGTGCAAAGGTTTCAGTATAATCAATACCTTCTTGTTGGTTATAGCCTTGAGCTACTAACCTTGCCTGACAACTTTACCATCTTCGTCCTATTTATTTCTGAAGACCAATCTTGTTCCAATAACCGACTTGTTTTTAGGCTTAGAGACAAGAGTCCAGACATCATTTTTGGTGAACTGGTTAAGTTCTTCTTGCATAGCAAGAATCCAGCTTTCATCCTCAAGAGCTTCTTCAATGCGTTTAGGTTCCAAATCTAAAATAAAGGCCACATTGCTTGATTCTCTTAATGTGGATCTGGTTCTTACTCCTTTAGAAGGATTTCCAATAATAAGATCTTTAGGGTGATGAGTGTTGAACTTCCAATCTCTTTTGAGATCATCATGAAGATCTTGACTCTTCTGTTGACTTGTCTTCTGACTTGTCTGCTCCACTTGTCTGTCAGTCTCAAGCACAGGTTTTGTTTTGGTTAGATCGGGTTGTTGACTTTCTGGCTTGTTTATATCAAGACTTGTAAGATCATCTTCTAGATCTGATAGTTCTTTATCAGTCTTTAATTCATCATCGAATTTAACATGAACATATTCTTCAATACTACAAGTTCTTAAATTGTAAACTTTAAAAGCCTTAGAAATTTCAGAATAATCTACGAAAATACCTTTATCTACCTTAGAATCAAACTTTCCAAGATTATCTCTGGTGTTCAGAATAAAACATTCACATCCAAAAGCATGAAAATAAGATATGTTGGGGCTTTTTCCTTTCCAAAATTCATAAGGAGTCTTTTTTAGAAAAGGCCTAATAAGTATTATGTTTTGTACATAACAAGCAGTGTTTATAGCTTCTGCCCAGAAGTACTTAGGGAGATTATTTTCATTGAGCATAGATCTAGCCATCTCTTGTACATAACAAGCAGTGTTTACAGCTTCTCCCCCATGATCACTTCTAAGGGTAGAAATACAGAAACCCTGCTCATTTTGTACTCTTTTGCAGAATACTGAGAAAGCCTTAAAAGACTCATCCTTGTGTGTTAGGAAGAGTACCCGTGTGTATCTAGAATAGTCATCAACTATGACAAATCCATATTTTCTTCCAGCCAGGCTGGCAACACTAACTGGTCCAAACAGATCCATGTGTAACAACTGAAGAGGTCTAGAGGTTGATACTTGGTTTTTAGATTTGAAACTTGATTTTATCTGTTTACATCTCTGACATGCATCACAGAAGACATCTTTCTTAAAACTAATATCAGGCAATCCTCTCACAAGATTATTCCTTTTTAATTCAAAAATTAGTTTCATACTAGCATGTCCTAGTTTATTATGCCATAACCATCTCTCATCCTCTTTAGACATCAGACAGGTTACACTTTGATCTGAGAGATCATACAGTTCAATCTTATAGAGATTTTGTTGCCTTTTAGCTGAAAAGAGGGTTTTGCCACAACAGTCTTTAACTATGCATACATCCTTGGTAAAGGAAACATCAAAACCACTATCCCATAATTGACTTATTATAAGCAAATTGTGTCTTAATCCTTTAACCATAAGAACATTAGATATAGAGGGAAGAGGGGGTTTACCACCAATAGTACCAATTCCTATAACTTTCCCTTTCTGATTCCCTCCGAAGGCAACGTGTCCTCCTTTCTTAAGTTGGAGGTCTAGGAACATAGACCTTTCTCCTATCATATGACGCGAGCAGCCACTGTCCAGGTACCAGTAGTGGTGTTTTCTTTATCCTGTTGAGGACATCTGCAACAAAAATTAATTGATCTTTAGGTACCCATATTTTTCTGGGTCCTTTTCTGTTAGTTCTAGGAGTCTGTGAAGACTTCCTTCTCTTCTTATGGATACACTTAGACATAACATGTCCAGTTTTTCCACAGAAGTTATAGACAGGTGTAGACTTGGTTACAGTTGACTTAACGGATACTGTATAAGCTTTAGTTGATACTTTATGATGTGTCTGATGGACATATCCAATACCTTCTTTGTTAAGATAGTGCCTTTGACAGTCAAGTAGCTTAGTCAGATTATCTCAACAATTAACAAATTTGGTAAGATCAGAAGTTAGCTCTTCCACTTTCTGTTGAAGTTTTTCAACTTCTTCAGATGGTGATGTTTCACTTGAGATCTTAGCTTCATTAGACTTTTCAGTCTTCAGCTCACTGTTCTCTTTAGCCAGCTTCTCACACTCTTGAGATTTCTGTTTATGCTCACTGGTGAGCTTTACATACTCTCTCTTGAGGGATTTGAAAGCCTTAAATAAGCAGTTGGATTCCTCCAGCAACTCCTCATAGGCATCAAGTAATTCCTCAGAGTCAGGATGTACCTCATCATCTGAGTCTGAGTCAATGTTGGCCATCAAACAGAGATTGGGTACTGCCTCTGTTTCTTCATCAGAAGATGTTGACTCCAGATCCTCCCAAGTAGCCATCATTCCTTTCTTCTTCTTCTTGAAGAATTTCTTAAAAGGGGCCTTCTTGAGTTGAGGACATTCAGCCTTGATGTGACCAGGCTTCTTGCACTCATAGCAGACAATTAGAATTTTGTCTGTTGAAGTGGATTCTTTGAAGTTGTTGTCCTTGTTGAACCTTCTGAATGGCTTATCCCTCTTGAACTTCTTTTTCTGTAGGAGAAGCTTTATCTTCCTGGTCAGGAGAGACAATTCTTCATCACTCTCAGAATCCTGGTGTTCAGACAGGTCAGCATCAATGGATGACTCATCTGCCTTTAGAGCCATGGAAACTTTTGCTGACTTTTGATCAACTTTCAGAGAAATTGACTTGCCCTTCTATGGTGCAACTTCATCTCCAAGTTCTTGCTTATGAACAGTGAGTGTTCCAAGAAGTTCATCCATAGTCAAGGTAGTGAGATCCTTGGCTTGAGAGATAGCAGTGACCAAAGGTCTCCACTCTTTAGGTAGACTTTTCAGAATCTTTCCAACCTTCTCAGCATTGGTATAGACTTTGCCAAGAGATTTTAAACTGTTGACTATAGTTTGAAATCTTCCTATCATTTGAGCAACAGATTCTCCTTCCTCCATGACAAACAGTTCATACTTTCTGACAAGTATGACAATCTTTGACTCTTTGACTTTGGCTATTCCTTCATTTGTGACAGCTAAAGTGTCCCATATTTCTTTGGCAGAGTCACAAGCACATACCTTCTCAAACACCTCAGGACTGAGAGCACAAATTATGTTATATCTAGCTTTGTGGTTCAGCTCCCATTTTGTCTTTTCTACAGTAGTTCACTGAGCTTTTGGTTTGTCAGTGTTATCATCTTTCTTGGGAATGAATGGACCATCTGTAATGACATCCCAAAGATCAAAGTTTGTAGATAAAATGAACCATTGAAATTTCCAATAGTTGTAGTTTTCTCCATTGAAGTAAAGAGGTATGGTTAGGGAAGCTCCTTCAGTCTGGTGACTTCCACTTGAACTAGCTCCAGCAGTCATGTCTGTTCTTCAGGACCTTTTACCTCTACACTGTTAGATGCTCAACCCAGAGGTTGAGCTCTAATACCAACTTAAATAGACAACTATAAACACGAGAAGGGGGGGTTGAATTGTGTTTATCAGAATTTAAACAAAGTTGAAATCTTTTCGCATACAGAAGGTAGGTTCAAAAGAGTGGAAAGATACAGGATAGACAGGTGACCTGTCTGATGAAATTTTAACAGAGACTTTGGCAAACACACCACTTGATAAAAGTATAAGAAAACTAAAGCAACTAAAGTGGTTATAAGGAAAGAGAGATTGACACAATTATTTATCCTGGTTCACTCTTCATAGCAAAGAGCTACGTCCAGTCCTTGGCAGCATCAAGATTTATCCACTCTAACTGATCAGGTCACAGACTCTAAGTATTGTTTGCACACCTAGCCTCTTCAGGCTCCAAGACAAGTATTCTTTGCTCACCTAGCCTCTTCAGGCTCAAGATAAGTATTCTTTGCACACTTAGCCTCTTCAGGCTCACTCAGGTTTGTTTGAGAGATTTGGTTTGTAATAAAGACAGCTTCAGACAGACAATTTTCACTAACACTCAGAGAGTGGTTTAAATGTAAAGCTTAGGAAATTATGCATAATAACTTCAAATGATTGAAGAATACAGAATGAAAGAATGAAGATATTAATGCGCAGAGTAATGGCTCTTTAATGCTATGTGTATTCTCTATACTTCATCTTCAATGACTTCTGTATTTATAGTCTTCAAGCATTTAGGATTCGTTAGAGATATTCCCTCAAATGTTGGCTTCAAGCAGAACTTCATTAAATGCAATAGAGTCGTTCTGGGCAGCCATTAATGCAATAGGAACGTTGGTTGTACTCTAACATGAAGGATCATGGCTTTATGCATCGTGATACAACCATATCAGAGTTGTGCAGAGAGCTTTTTGTACTTTGCTGAGTACAATTCCCTTTTCGTGTAAGGACCAGAGGTACTAGGGAATAAAGCATGTTGGAAGCATTCTTTAATTGGTCTTTGGTTCTGATAACCGAGGTTACTTGAAAGAGTAGCTTTTGACTTTTCTTGATTCTGGTTCTTGAAATAAGATTTTGATAATTCTTATAGAATTCGCGTTCATAAAATAAGCGCGTCCATCTTGAAAATAACCGCGTCCATCTAGCCATTTAAGATTTTACATTCGGACGTGCTAGTAGACGAGCTCCATATGCCATGTCATTGGATGGAGCTTCTCATTAAGGACTTAGCAAGTCCAAAGACTTGTGTGGACGAGCGCTTCTGTCACCTTAGTGGATGAGCACTTCTATCACTTCAGTGGATGAGCGCTTCTGTCACTTTAGTGGACGAGTGCTTCTGTCACTTTAGTGGACGAGCGCTTCTGTCAATTTAGTGGATAGATGATTCTTACAGTTTTAATCTGCACAGTTGATAGATAGGTTAGCAACCAATATGAAGGTTAATTAAATCATTAACCAATGTTTAGTTCTCATCAAAACTTAGGGAAATGCACATCAGACATTTTAGAGACTTAACAAGAGTCTCCTCTGTAATTTCAACATCCCAAACAAAAACATCTGCTAATATATTTATATTTTCATCCAAAAGAAAGGCTCTCCGAGCCATAAACATTCTATCCAAAATAAAGGCTCTCCGAGCCATAAACATACATGCTATCATTAATCAACAACGTCTTAAAAACCTTAGCAGGTCGAACTATGAGACTCATACTAGAAAAGACCCCATGGTTATTCCAGTAAATCAACTTTCTTAAAAAGTTGGGACAATCCCTCAGAGTGGGGCAGATAACTCCTTTGCATCATCTGTACACTCAAACCAAAATACCACAAATAGAAACCAAACATAAATGACGCAAAGATGAGATACTAATATATGAGTTTTATCATAGCAGTCACATACACGACTCACAAAAATATAGCATATGACCATAACAAAACATAACATAGCATCACGATTATTTCAATAGGGATTCATACCTGGCAACCAAATGCATTTTGTAAAACATTTCATGTCACTTCAATATTTACTATCTATCTCATAATTCTCCAGAGATCCTAACTTCCCTTCGTCGAGCATAATAGGATCGCGATAATGCCTATAACACAATTGTTTCGCGTTGGGTCGGCCTCTTAATTTAGGTCTGATCCCCAATTGTTATAGGGTATCGTGTCTCACCTAAATAATATTGAATAGTTCCTAATTTAGTACATTACATGCTGAGTAACCGATTTCCACGGTCTGAGGTTGCAAAAGCCCGAGCCTTCCGTGGGTTTTCAAGCCCGAATGTCCCTAATAGACCCAAAGACTAAAGAATATATCTCTGGTCCGTAAGTATCCAATTTGTCAGTTCACCCTTTGTGAAACTGTAGCTCGATACACAATGGCACGACTACCACAACAGCACATTTGCCAGACTATGCATGCAAAACAATGGTTTTCGTTTCTGTTTTTCTTTCTCGCTTCGTTTTTCCCCTTCGAGGCTTAAAACTCCCGACTACTTTTTATTCAGGTATTAAATACATTTTAATACCAACTTAAGATTTTAAAATCTCTTTATCAATCGAACACTAGCCCGACGTCTCGGTAATCTAGGTTCTTCTCAATAGGAACACTAGTCCGGCTTTACCGGCACTCCGAATTCAGCCCAATATCTCGGCAATCCAAATCCATCTCGGGTTTATAGCTTGACACTCTAGGTCTTTTCCTTTCCTCAAAACTCAAACAGGAACTCTAGCCCGTACTTCGGCAATCTAGCCCGTAATTTCGGCAATCCAGATCTAGCCCGTCGTTTCGGTAATCTAGGTCCTTTCCACTTTCCTCTTTTACACTTGGTTTTTCGTTTAGTGAAAACTAAATCAAAAAACAAAAGTTCAAAAGTTTCTCAACTTTGTGTAATAAATACTTTTCGTCCTTGTAAATACGTTTTTATAGAAAATTTTGTTCTCTACAATCCATTTCTGAAAACTTAGAAAACCACGGAAATCTTTTTCTCAACTTTAAACCAAATACAAAACTTTTGCAAATCGATTTATCAAAGAGGCATTTTCTCTAAATCTTTCCATTTTTGAACCAACTTTTTATAAAACCTATGAGAAAATCCTTGTTTCCAAAAGACTTTTCCTTTCCAAAATGCTTTTAAATAGTTTTCATAAGCTTTGATGTTTTCCATTTTCTTTCTTTCCTAACTTTGTTCTATCTTCACACTTTCATCATTTAGGATTTTCTTCTCACTTTCCAAAGAAACAAAACACCACTTTTTCGATATTTGAGTTAAGGTACTTTAATGTCTTAATCTTTATTAACAAGCAATGATCAGTGTCATGCCATCAGCCAACCACAATTAAGTAATACCGTAATATCATCCAATATATATATACATAGGCCATTCACATCATGCAACATCAACACATAAAATTTTCAATTATCATCACAACACACTATAAAACAACATACAACAAGGTACATGACTAGTATGAACTCCTCAGGTAAACTCCCTATACCTTTGAAGACCATAAAAGATTCTCTCTTTGGTTTCAAAACCGTCAGCTTCCTTCTGAGCGAAGTTGCACAAAGCCAAACTCCCACTAATAACTCGACTGGACGTTCCAGTTTCCTCTAAACAGCTTTTGTCAACTCCCAAAAAATGTAAAACCTGTTTCCCCAAGCAAACACAACCCCGACAACATCCTAGAGAGGGAGTCAAAACATTTTCAACCATCAGACAAATATAACATTAAATCATTCTTCATCAAAAACTTATTCTAAGATGATTTAAACACTTAATTTCACAAAAACATAACCAAATTCAAATAAGATCAGATTGGGACTTTAGGGTTCATAAATCAATTTGGGGAAAACTCATTTTAACTAAAGAATGATGAAATTGGTTTAAGGAAACACTAATTCACAGTCCCAATTGCATAAAAATAATGTTAATTTCACATTTTGAAACTGAATCAAAAGTTAGGGTTAGGGATTCAAAATTAATTTGGGGCTTTTAGAACTAGAAGAGAATAGGGGTAAACACTTACCCAAGATGAAGGAAGAGAGGACATGGTGGCTGAAAGTGGTCCGGCTCGACGGAGCTCTTTTTCGCGGCGATCTGAAGGTCGCGTGTTCATCTCTTCCCCAGCAGGTGTGGCCGCACAATGACCGGCGACAAAGTGCAGGCGGCGCTCGTGGCTTCGAACGGCAGAGAACCAGGACATGACGCGCACGCAGTCGCATAGTCTTCTCTTTCTCACACGGTCGAGTGGTCTCCAGCTGTGGCGGTGCGCGGTTGGACGGTGGCCTCAGGTGGAGGGTGGCGCCGGATCTCGGGAGAGGAAAGAGAATATGGATTTGAAGGGAGGAAGAAAGAAAGAGAGGAAAGAAAAAGAGAAAGAAGTGGGGGAGGGGGGGGGGGGGGTCGTGCGCTGATAAGGGGGAGAGGAGAGCACATATTCACATATTCAAGAATAATCATCCAATCATAAAACATTTAGATATTCAAACAATCAACCAATCAACACATCAAATCCACTTAAACATTAAACAGTCAACACATCAAAATGCTAATAAACATATTAAAACACACAAGAACACATAGTCAACATAAATAAATATCACTCAGGCTATCTCCCCTTACTTGATTCGACGGGTAGAAAAAGTCTTTGTTTCTGTATTGCCCCAAGCGAACTTCCTTTGCTCGTAACGTGTTGAAGGTCTAAGAATCAAGCTCATAACCTAAGATAAAATAACAAAATCATCTTATCTCTTTATGCATTGACCTCAGCCATGACATGAAAATGATGATAAAAATACCAAATTTTTACAAGCATTTCGATCAATGATCCTTAAGCATTAGAAGGACAAGATCAATGATTATGACTCTAAAATTTAAACTTAACTCATCTACTCCATGATGAGCAAGTTTTGGCCTACATAAAGAAATAGGCTAGGAATTTTTTTTATTTTTTATTTTCAAACTCTTGGATTACATTTTTATCCAAGACTTAAATCCCACATTTTTATATCTGTACACTAACACTTGTTTATAGACCACTTTAGACCAAAAATATTTACTTGATCATGTTAAAAGATATTATTTTCAAAAATCATATTTTTCATTCAAAAATTAGGATGAACACTTTTATAAAAGCATTTTTTCAGAACAGCAGTATGTTTAAATTGTGAATGATCACTCAATTGACTTTTAAAGTTTTTAAAAATTTAACTGAAGGTACCCAACTCATACATCAACACATTACAGTTGGTCCCATGTGAAAATTCGAAGGCATTAATTTATTAAAAATCCAACACAGCCTCTGTTTGCACAGGATCTTTCCAGAAATCCAATTTCACCAATATGTAACTTTATGAAATTGTTTCTCTTCATATACATATGTAAAAATTCCAAAACTTCTACCAAGCTTTATTTATACTACAGTATCAACCCAGAAAATTTTATAAGGAATTAACTTTCAAAATCCTATATAAAATCATCATGCAACCAATCATGTTCTTATTTTCGCAGTCAGAATTTGATTCTACTTTGAGAGGTGTTTTAAACCCAGTAAATCTTATCCAAATATCTACATATTATATATCAAATTGAAGCCCCAAAAGTCTTCTTTCCAAATATGTATTTAGATTTTAGAAATACGTTTTTTATAAAACAATTATGGGCTCACGAATAATTGTATGTCATGCTGCCAGACTTATGTTTTCACATATTCTTTCAATGAAGTTCTTATTTTTTCAATTTAGCATCATCCACTAGTCACAAACTCAACATGCAAGGGCCCTAGACCCTTTTAACACATGCATGCATCAAAGGGTTTTAAATCAAGCATGTGAAAATTGAACAAAAACACCAACCTTGCACCAATCGTATTTCTAGTCTTTCAAGTGGTTTTTACATCAAGTCTTTCAAGTCTGCACCAATACAATTTTAATAATTTTTTTTTGTTTCGGTTCCATTAATTTCCCGACTGTGAAAACCGGTCGTATTTTCTTTGCGAAACTTTACTCGAAAAAATTAATTTTTGTAATATTTATAAATGAAAAATTTTAAAATCATGGGAATTGTTGTAAATATTTTAGGAAATCTACAATTTTATTTTTCGAGTCGAAATTCGTTTTCTGGATCAGTAAAGTCTTACTGACAGTGAAAATGTAGACCGTTTTGGTTTGAAATTTCAATCGGAATTTCAACTACAGTTTCCTAAAGTAAAATTAATTATGAAAGTAATTTTAGTTTATCAAGATAATTTTCTCTATATTAATTTAATAAATACAAATACACATACATAAGCACAGATCATAAAGAAACGAAAAAATATGGGTGTTACATTACTACCCCACTAAAAATAAATTTCGTCCTCGAATTTTCGTGACTCCAAACTAGACGGAATCTCTTAGTCCCAAGGTTTCCTACATCTAATTCTTCCTCAGGTGACAATTGTAACTTAATAACGAAGTTCACGCTTATCCTTCGTTCTACTTATCCTCAACATAAAATCGCTTATCCTCAATTCTTACTCCATATCCTTAACAATTTTATTTTAATCTCCCACACATAAAGATTAAAACTTAATCTCCTCTTCCTTTAATACTAACCCATTTGAAAAAAATTCATTTGACATCTTGAACTACTACTGTTAATACCAAGTTTTAAACTAAGATTCTCACTTCTCTTACAGTATACACATCAGTTCCTATCCAAAATTCTATGTTGTATTTTCAGTCACCTCATTTGTCTTATTGCTACTCCTTAACATAATTCATCCCTATATTGTTCTCTTTTCATCCTCGAAATTTTCTACCACTAGATTATATCCAGTATTTATGACGTTGAATTCTTAGTTCCTTCCTCGTGAAGATAAAAATCAAAACTTAATCATTTTTATTCTCAATCACTAGTCCATTAGAAAAACTGTCTTCCACACAACTCCATAGTCATTACCAAGATAAAACCAACTTTACTCCAACATACATCAACTTACTACTTAAGGTATACATCTGTAGTCTTAGCCCCTCTGAACATAATCTACTTTTCCATATTCTATCAAAATCACATACCTCAAGTCTCCAATCAAAACATCGCAGTCTTAGTTTCCTTTGAACATATTCTACCACTCCAATGTTATATCATAATCATACATTTCAATTATAAAGAACATGATTACACTCCTTCATGCAACTATAACCAAAAAGGAATCACTTCAGTTTGAATCAGCTAAAACCATAAATCTTGAAATTCTCTAACAACTTAGTCTTACTCAAGAACTCTTCTTCACTGCTCCTGTTTAGCTTATGGAAACTAATATAGACATTTCTCTATAAATCTTCAGACTCATAAAATTAATCTTAACCATGGATATTGATCATTTCCCTAGATTCCTTTAACTGTATTCTGCCTCGATCAACATTTGATTGATAAAAATTTCCTTACTTACTGTTATTGATCTTAAGGATTCACATCTTACTAGTCACAACTACACCTCAACAAAATTCCCATAATTTCTTGTCTATCCTATTAAAGGGATGATTCTAATTAGATACTACACTCACTCCTCAACCAACTTCCGAAAGATCGGATTGCTTTTCTCAGTCATCCCCTCGAGTTGGGGTGATCCATTGAACTCAATTCTAAACTTGGTCTTCAACACTTAGATCGGATTTTCACGACCACATTGATGGACTTCGGGTCTTCATTGTTGAAACAAAACATTGAAGATATTTCATGAATTTTGATCAGTCCTCTGATACCCATGTCGGTTAGCTTATCCATCGCAACACTAAATTCTTGACAAGGAATGTCTTAAGCATCAAGTTATCTCTCTTTCACTGTACTTGACTAACTCTGAAATCCTGGTGTGAGTCAGATACCCATCCTCGTCATTCATGAGACAGATTACATGTCAATGACAGTTGGAAGAATAGGTAGGGTAAAGTTGATCAAGGATGACAAATACTTTCGAACTACAATAAGGCATGGTCTTGGAGATTACAGAAAGAAATTTTCAAGAAAAGAAGTTTCTTGATTTCACTTTCACAAAATATTAGAGAAAAATTTCATCAATTTGAAAGATACAGGAACATCCCGTATGGAAAAAGATTCTTCAATTAGGTTCGTGGATGTAAAAATGCACGGTCAATACACATTTACAAACATGAATCTAATAGAGTTGCTCCTTCCATTAGAATTTCCTCGGATAGTTTTAACTAAGAGTATTCAACGTACTACAAGACGTTCATCAAGGGATAATTTTAAAGGGAATTCAGTCTGACAAAATTGGACTGAGTCACATTTACCAAAAGTAAAAGTGACTAGCATGAGTTTCATGAAGGAACTTTTGTTACTAAGAAAGTATTTGGGTCATAACTCAAGAAATAGTTATAACCAACTTAGGAGTCCTGATAGATTTCAAATCATACTCGGAAACGTTTGTCTGATACCGGCAACTTGATCACTACGATTGTTTGATACAACCATAGGGACTCGTGCAACAAATACTACAGTGAAGAGTTTTCCTTAGACATGAGACACTCATTCTAAGAGTGAAGATTCGGATTGGCTTGTCTCGACTTCGAACAAGCACGAAGGTCATTCTAAACGCGCTTAATCCGGTTTGTTGTCGTCTTCTGCATTCTTCTCTAAACTGCGCACGATAATCGATGACTTTGCTCGTTTCTCAATCAGGTGAAGAGTTAGTATTTCCTCGTAAGGTGAGTCAATGGCTCCAAAGTCTTAGATAGTTCCTCGACGAGACTTTGAAAATAACCTGTTAGCCTAACAACTATGGGTTTTAGTCGCCGTCTGCGGTCACTTTCACAAAAGTGATGCTTCATCCTTATGAGCAGCACTGACACTCCCCACGGGACTCACTTGGTCCCAAACTGTTCTGACATCAATCTTCCCTTTAAGTCAAGTCATCTAACTCGACTATCTTTGGAGGCGATATCCTACATGAAGCGATTGAGATTTGATTGATTCTAGGAACTAGATCAATCGAAAACACAATATCCTTCGCAGGGACAAACCTGGAACATTCTCAGGGAATACTCCCGGAAAATCTTCCACAACGGGTACTTCATTCAAATGTCTGACACCATCCCGAAAGGATGAACAAATGTGTCAACATGAATCAACGTACCATTTACTAATAATGAGTTCTCATAAGGTCTTGACCATATCAGAACCCATCAAAACACACCTATCGGTGAGTCAACATACATTGCTTCGACAAGGAAACAATTCAAGCAATGACCAAATAAAGATAACACAACAAAAATATAACGGACCGGTTCCCTGAGTTCCCGAAAGACTCAACCAGCTCTAATACACTAGTGCAGGAAGTGCTTTTTACGTCAGTCAAAATTGATTTTTTACATCTAAAAAATCCTGATGTTATTGGATCAGTCGTTAAAAGTGTAACTTTTTACGTCAACTCAAAACTGACGTTAAAAGTACAGTTTTAACGTTAGTTGATTACAAAACTGATGTTAAAAGTAGACTTTTAACGTCAGTTGTTTCATTCAACTGATATTTAAATCTTAACTTTTAACGTCAATTGTACTAAACAATTGACGTTAAAGGCTTTGTTTTTTTTTAAAATTCTATTACAATATATCCCTTCCCCCAGCTATCCCTGCATTCAGTAAACAGTCCAGTCCAGTAAACAGTCTAGTAACAGTCCAATATTTCACTTAAATTTCATTAATAAAATAAAAGTATATTTATACAAATTAAGGAACAAATGGGGGATAAAAAACATACTAATTACTACACACCTACATATAAGTTTCTATACTAATTACTAACTACACATCTTCTACATACTCTTGAGGTATACTTGCGGGCAATCCTTTCTCTTTAGCATAGTTGAAGAAAAATTCTACAAACCGCGTCCTCAAGTCTTTGAACTCTTTTTCGTTTAGAGGAGATTGGGCGCTGTTAAAAGCCTGCACACGTTCAAATAAATGACGGTAACATTAATTAATGCAATGAAAATGAAAACTATAATATATAATTAAATAAGTTGTTTAATTAAGTATTATTACCCTCTTCCATCCTTTCGTAATAGATGCGGAGACTATGTTCAGTATATGTTGCATCACATAATATCCACACGACCAACAGTCTAGCTGATATCAAGACTACAAAAGAAATGAAATTTAATGTCAGTTAAATAAACATATATATTTGGAATTAGTAATTAGTAATTCTAATATTATTTACTATTTAACAAACTACCAACCTTGAGGATAATTCAATAAGGATTTCCTTTAGACTTATGAGTCCTACTCCTCCCGTTGGCACAGCTCAAACTACAAGTCTTGAGCGCACTATCATAAACAGAATATTCATGTCAATTAACCAATTCATCATGTTTATTAAATAAAAACAAATGTTAAAACTTAAATTAAATAGAAGATTAATTACTCACCTATTGATAGGTTCCACAACCTTCTGTGGCGGGTCCCCGTGGAGAGAGCATAGGAAGATGACAGTATACCTGGCAGGATGAATTACGAGCAACTACCAATGGTTGTTCATTATGTATGGTGCCAAATGTAGCTCCTTGTGATCATCACCTCCCAATAATCTCATTAAGTAGGCTGTGACTTCTTTTTTATTGTCAAAGAATTCAGGTTGTAGGGAGTAGGGCTCTAAGAAGCCGAATAGGTTGTCACCCCTCTCGAGTTGAAGTCGATGGAGATGCCTATGATATGAATACAGTAAATAATAAAATTCAAATAAAATATATAAATTGAATTAATTATAAAATTATAAAGCATACTTACGTCGACCAAAGACTTTCAACCTCGATGGATAGTTGCTGGCCATCATTGCAAAAATACCCAATATCGTCACCACTGAATATAAATCCAAGCTCATGCTCATGAAGTGGGCGTGCCAGCCAACCATCATACTCCAACTCCCATTGAAAAAGCACGGAAGCATAATCCTTACCAATCGAGAACAACCGAGTCATGAGAGAAATCTTACCCGCCTTTGCCTTCAATATTAAATAAATCATTATATAAGTTGTTGATAATTAAAAAAAAAACATAAGTAATTAATTGACAAATTTGGACATTAATAATGAATATATACCTTCCGTGCCAACTCGAGCTCCCGCTGCGCCAGCTCAAACTACCTCTGTTTCGCTTCACACTCAAGCTCACGGCGTCGGACCTCCAACTCCCGCTCCACATATGTCCTATTATAGCTCTCTTTTGTTCTCACATGTGAAGCGACTCATCAGCTGGTCTGTAATGGCAGAGTCGGAAGAGAGCTTTTGTGTAATAGTTTCTATAAGTACAGCCTCATCAACGACCCGCCTTCGTGAAGTAGACTTGTCATAATATTCTTTGATGCCCACTGTCTCTGGAACACCGATCACCCGACCAGGATGGTCGTCCTTGCCTAGAGCAGTGAGTTATATGTCCCAGTGTCCAGAAGGGACGAATGAGCCCCGTGAGCATTTTTCCTTAAGCTCCATCTACAATGAAGAATTGAAAAAATGTGTAAGAGAAATGTGTTCCTTAAAAATATCAACCATAAACAAATATCAACTATAAATGCATATAGGTAGTTACTTACAATCTTATCTGCCACATCGTGAGTGGCATCAGCTTTAAAAGAGCCTTTCTTTGTCATTTGGCCAGCCAACCAAAATCCTCGCGTGGGATAGGAGATGGAGGATCAAGAGGTGTGCCCTCAGGTACCTCTCCAGCTGCTATCCTCGCAGCCAGCTCCTCCTGTTTCACCCTAAGCTTCTTCGCCATCATCTCGTCAATCCTAGTGGCATACCCACCCTGAGACAAGGTATGGGTGTGGACATTCTTAGCTTGATTATGCCTACCCATCTCCTCCTTAGCCTGTTTAAACAAAAACACATAATTAATAGAGTTAAATACATTTAATTTCTTTACTTAAATGATCTCTAAGAAGCATAAATAAATTAACTTCATCAACTAACCTGAAATGTGTCCCCAGGTTGAATGCTAACAAATTTATCCCACATCTCCCTATCAATCCAGGGGTAATCCAAGAACATATTATCAAGCTTCTTCTTCCCAGATACATAGTGCCTAGTAAGATCATGCTTGAACCCACACCAGCGCCTTGACCCCAATGAGAGCCATTTCGCCCAATGATGCTCGTCATTCTGCATGGTCCAAGCTATCTACACATTAAATACATAACAAATAGGATGAATTAGAACTCGAATAGTTATTTAATAATGTACATCAAAATAATGTAAAAGTAAAATATCGTGATAGCCTCCCAAATCTAATCCTTAACGTTCTGTGGAACGTCATTCCAATGGTTGTATAGGATGCTAACGTGCTGCTTGGTTTGTAGAATCACCCACGATTTAAATTCTCTAGCACGGGGGCCCTGGGGCTTTAGTTTAGCATCAAAGGACACCTCAAGAGGCTGGCGACTTTGCCTAGCCTTCTCTAACTTCTTCAATGACGTGGCTCCTCTACCCCGTTTCCTCTAAGACTGTGATGTCTGTTTGGACAAAAAAAATGTTAAATTAGAGGGTTATGTATAACAAGGATAAATAAAGAATATATAAAGAACTTAAACTTACATTATAAATAAATAATAAAGATAGTATATGACATGTAAACTTACAGTATCATCAGGCGTAGGCCCCATAGTGTCCTGCGTAGGTCCCATAGTGTCTTGCGTAGGCCCCATAGTGTCCTCACATGCATTCGGGACCGAGTGATCCATGTGTATACCTGTTCAGAAACGGTAAATATTAAAATATGTTTTTTTAACATGGATAACTAAAGATAAAGATAAATAGATAAATACATTTTCTCGTATTCAAACACTTGACACAAGGACAATAGAACATTCCGTTACTATTAGACAATCCATAAAAAATGAGGTTCCTATCCCTCTCTTTAGTGAACTTTTTGGATATATTCTCGGACTATCAACCGAGTTTTGAAATTTTTTAACAATAGATTAGTCTCTTTAGCAGCCATATATAAAGTGTAGAAAATAACTTATCAGAGTCCAGGCACCATTTCAAACACATGGTTTTCCTACCGGTTTTATGAACCTTAACAAATCAAAATTCCTTATCACCATTATCAAACTCCATCAAATACCAGTTATCAACAAAATACCCTCCATACATGTAACAGAGATAAACACAATAACACAACTTATACCACATCACTATTTCAACATTTCTATTTACAAACCATTTATTAGAAAGAAGAAACAAAGATAAAGACTCTGGCATATTTTCACACAGTTTACAAAGTTAGGGCATTACCAGAGAATACGACCGCTTCTGTTAGGGCTCAGTGGTGAAGGAGAGTGGATTCTGTTAGGGTTCAGTGGTGAAGGAGAACAAAGGAGAACAAAGGAGAGAATACTTTCGCGGTGGTGGCGGAGAAGAACTCGCAGCGGTGGTGGTAGAGAAGACCTAGGTCGCGATCACGGTGCTTGACAAGGGTTAGGGCAGAAGAGAGGCAGAGAGTAGTGAAAGTGTAGGGTGTAAAAGGAAGACGAGCGGGTTTATGTGTAACGTATACTTTCTAATTTGATTCCAATTTTTACGTCAGTTGTTTATACAACTGATGTTAAAAGGTCATCTTGTACGTCAGTTGTATAAACAACTGACGTAAAAGATGAACTTTTAACGTCAGTTGTTTAAACAATTGATGTAAAAGGTGAACCATGTCACTTTTTACGTCAGTTGTTTAAACAACCGACATAAAAAGTCATTTAAATGAACCTGATAATTACAAAACTGCCACCGCCTCCTTTTTAACGTATAAGTTTTACTTAACAGACGTTAACCTTACCTGTTTATTACCTATTTTGCACTAGTGATACCACCAATGTAACACCCCCCTTGGGCATTACCTCCTAATCACATGCGGAAATAAATGAAAAGGAAAATTTGCTGGTTGTTTTCAGAAAATAACTTCTAATATTTTTCATAAATCTGATAATAGGGGTAAAGTTTTTCTTTACTGCGGAGTACTTCAAAAAAAATAGTGCGCACAACACCATGGTGCAAACTATATTATACTCACCAACATACATAGACTGATTTTATTCAAAAATGAACTCTTCTATAATGTATAGATTTCTCTTGAAAATCCTTCATTATTCACAATAGAATTTCAAAAAGGTTTTCCGACCACATAAACCGACTTTCTCAAGACATACAACCCAAAGAAAAATCCTAAGCTGGTCATTCTGAAAGACAACTACTGGAAAGAACTCCGTAGTTCTCACCATTAGAATAATCTCCCACCTCTTCAAGGTTCGGGATTAATATCCCGGAGTGAGGTCAGGAGCTTCTCGGCACCGCCTGTCCTAGTGTACCAAGGTACAACAGCAAAGAACTGAAAAAACCTGATATATTGTAAGAGTGAGATACCAATATATGGATGAATTGTGACGACTACATGTACTACAAACATACAAGCAACAAGAACAGATAAGTATACATATTCAACATAAAAATTTTAAATAGAAGCATAGTATCAAGCAAATCATCATCGTTTTTGAAAACATATGGCACTTATATATTTCAACAATCTATCCTAATCTCCGGAGACCCCAACTCCATGCAGTTTTAAAAAAACAGTGAGCTGATCAAACTCAAATAGTCAACACATGGCACTCAAATAGCCAACACATGGCACAACATAATTCCCACAGCAACTGTCCAACTCAAGGCACAGTCATCAACGCATGTGGGTTCTAGAGCACACCGTCCTACACAAGGCACAGTGAACAAGGCTCATGGAAATCATGGTCCATCAAGGAACCAATGATACACCGTCGCATGAGATACCTTTCCCTTCAAGGCATTCACACAAAAAACTTTTTGGGCAAGTCTGTCAAATGCATGTAAAAACATTTTATTTTCCCAGGTTTTCTTTTTGTTTCATTCTTTCCCTATCGAGGCTCAAGGATCACGACCATCAATAGATTTTTGACGTTTTAAAACTTTAATTATTAACACAGGACATTTCAGTCCGAGTGTCCAATCACAACAGTCCTAGACCTATGCACTAGTCTTAGACTTTGTGGTCGTAGAAAAGCAGTTTTCACCTTTTTACCATGTTCACACTACAACATTTTCCACATTAGGCAACACTAATCTTGCCAACGGTGGAAAAACTGTTCCTAAAACATGGAATAGGCAACAATTTTGTAGTTGTAGCCAATACTATGTATATTTTACGTCTCTTTTCTAAATATAATATAAAACCATTGTCGATTTAAATTAGCCAACACTTTTAAAACTGTAGGGAACGTTTTCACTGTGTTAACACTTAACATTTTGGAGAAGGATTTTAATATTAAATCATTCCCACTAAGCCGATATTTTGCCGGGGCTTTTTGCAGAAATTGTGACGAAGTATCACAATTCATTTTCCAAATCCCTAACCCTTCCCCTTTCTCTCCATCATCTCTCTCACTTTCACTCTCCATCCCCAAACGATTTTTATTCATTCATTCCTCCCTTCACAGTCACAACTCTGAAAACATTTCTTCATCTCCTCTCTCACATGGTAACCGGTCCAAACGACGCTCCTCTTCAATCCAGGAATGACAGTTACGGCGGCGGATGGAGCGGCGGCGGTCGATGCAGTGGCTGTGGAGGAGGAGAAGAAGGTGCTGGCTGTTATTAATGCGGCGATTTTGGACACCTGGCTCGAGATTGTAATCGGAGCAACAATTCTGGTGGTGGCGGTGGCGGTGCTTGTTTTAATTGTGGCGGATTTGATCACCTCGCTAGGGATTGCATGCGTGGAAGGAATAGCAGTGGAGGTGTGGTGGCAGAGGTGGTGGATCTTTCTTTAGGTGTGGTGGTTTTGGGCACATGGTGCGGGACTGTGCCACCGCGAAAGGAATAATCGGCGATGGCGGTAGCTGCGGCGGCGGAGGAGGTAGTTGTTTTAAATGCGAAAACACTTGCTTTAATTGTGGGAATTCCATGGCATTTTGCGAGAGTGCGTTGAAGCCTCTCGGTGAAGGTATAAAAATTCTAGCTTGTGCTGTGTAGAAATGGTTAAAATCATTACTACTAAACTTGAGTTTTAGGTATAATTTTAATTCCCTGTTTGGTACATTTTTATGGAAGGTTGTCCTGTATAAGGGGTATTGGACATAAAATCTGTTTGCATGAGTTCTAGTTATCACGTTGATCTTGATTTTTTTTCTATTTTAATTTTGTTTAAGTTCTCTCACTTCTCTGTTTATGATTACATAGAGTGTAGATAATTCTTTGGTTTTTCTGCAGTTACCCTTTTGCAATATTACTAAACTCTGCACTCATGAGTAATTGCAATCCTATTTTGCTGAAATGGATGTCAGAGATTTTTATTTGAGGCCTTTAACCAAAGAACTGCAAATGATAAAAGGCTTTCCTTTTTTTTTTCCTTATGTCTCATTCCTTCTTACAAAAAAGATAGACTTCAACAACATTTTAGCCATGGAAATAGCTAAAATGAGATACAATGAGAGTGACTGCATCTCAGACGGCTTAGGTGAAGAAGGACAAGAGTGACCTCATTGGTCATTACCTATTCCTGAAGTTGGAAGAAATAGAGGTCAACATCCTCATGTGTTTTCACCCAAACAGAGGAAGGCTCTTGGCTTTGGTTCAGCCAAAATTTTGAAGGACCATATGAACTCCACTACAACTGATGGTAAAATGCAATAGTGGTTTAGGGAGGGTCATGCAGGTGATTATATTGATTTTCCCCATTTTAACCATTCTTTTATTTTTCTTTTATCTTCTTGATCATCATGCTGTTAGGTAATTATGAAATTATGTTTTTCTTGAATATTTCTTCAATAAGTTCATTTAGCTGTTATAGTGGTCTTCCAAACTCGGACAGATGGACTGCTAGGATTCCTTGGGGTTGTCAAAATTGCAACTCTTCCTTAAGTTTTGTGAAATCTCTCACAAGCAATTTGATCTTTGTTTATTCTACATGTTTTAATAAAGGGTATGAACATATGATACATCAACTCCAGTGTCTAGAAATGCAACCGTATATTGTGGTTCTGAAATTTTATTGCCCATTGTATTGATTAAATGACATTGTCTATTCAAGTTATTAAGTTGTTCCTCTTTATAAAAGCTTCTAAAAGGTAGATCATATGGGTGCATTAAGGCATAGAATTTGAATTCAAAGACCTCAACTCAACTGAAGCATTTCCAAAGTATTTCTTAATTATATAATTACCAGGTTTATGTGCATTATTAATCACCACATCATGCTAACCAATAAATTGCAGCATTGAGAATGCTAAGTAGTGGTTTGGGATTTCTGCATGCTTATGCTAAGTGTATGAAGTATTGCAGTGCTGTTACAAAGAAGAAAATGTTTTAACTAAAGTTTCTTATGATTGTTATTTTGTGTGGCTAAACGATTTAAAAGACTTCAAATAAAAGGAGGTTGGCAGTAAGTTTGATTTATCTCTATTTTACTTTTCTACATTTACTATCAGTTTGCTCAAGTGTTTATATTTTTAGTGCTTTATAGAGCATTTGTTTTACTGATTTGTATTCAGTTTAATGAGAGTTGCCAAGTGTATTTTGGATCTTAGTTGTAATAAGAATATTGGTGAATTTGTTTTTCTTTCAAAATGGAGTTTGTTGGTGAACTATTTGTTTTTTTAACTTTGCTGTCATTGAATATGTGACATTGTGATGGTTAAATTTTCACAGGTCGAATCTAGATCAGAACTACCACAGCATCCATCAGTGGTTCTGATGTTAGTTGGACTGTCTTATCTTGTGTCAGGCTTAGCCCCAACTTCAATTACAGGAATTATTCTACATCTGGTACTTGCTTTAATGGAGGTGTGCAGTATTCCGGTTTGGTAATTGTCTCACATGTATCTTCCATTACTGTGCCGGCTCCAACAGAGAAAGGGTTGTTTGGGTGTTTCTCCAAAGAAATATCCCTCTTGATGTATCTATTTATTTTCACTAACTTTAAAAGCTGTTTTCGCAAAACTCTCTTATCTTCCTTGCAGGTTGGCTTCACTTTAGTTCGGCTGCAGCTGCGTCTCAGGGAGTTTAGTGAGAGGAGAGGGAGAGAAACACTGCAATTGGGGTCTCAAATGGTTTTTTGGGGTGATTGGGTTTTAAACACCAGAGTGATGTTTTCAGATAGTGTTTTGTGCTATTTTTTAGACAGATTGTTTCACTTTTTGTTACTGTGTTCTTTTGTTCTCTGGTTGTTGCAGAGGTTCTCTTGATTTACTTTGAAGTGCAGCCATTGAAGGTTGTAGGCAACAGCTGTCTGGGACAACTGCGTAGTATAATTTGAATGTCCAATCGGAGTGTTCGGAGCAGACAACATCAATGGAGGGTCCTGTTTTGGAGGAGTTCATTCCAATTAAGAAAAGGGCATCCCTTGATTGTGATGAAGAAGATGATGATGATGATGAAGATGAGCAACACTTATATAAGCCCAAGATTTCTAAGGACAATAATAAGAAATCAGATTGGCTTAGATCTGTTTAGGTATGGCATCCAGATCATCCAACTGAAGAGGTACATAAAATAAGAAAGAAAGAAAGAAATGCAAAGCTTATTTTTAATTTTCTTTAGTCTTTTGTGTTGTTTTTGAAATGAAAAACAAAAGGGAATAAGTGATTAATTGACTTAGTATTATGTATAACTTTGTGTAATTAATTGCTATGAAATTGTGTTCAGAAAATGTCTGTGATTGAAGTAAAGAGAAGTGGAAGTGGTGGTGCTTTCCAGCCATTCCACAAAGAGGAGAAGAAAGCTGGCAAGACTAGTGAATCATTTAGCAAAGCACCCTCTTCGACGCCGGTAGCTGCTGCAAGTTCCACAGTGGTGACAGTCGCCAGAGATAATTCTGGAAGCAGCAAAAGAGAGGAGAAAGATGGGCAGCGAAAGCAGCGTCGGTGCTGGTCACAGGAGTTGCATAAAAGCACTTCTTGTAGGCCCTTCAGTAGCGTGGTGGTCCAGATAGCGAGTATTATACCAAGTTCTGATTTTTTTGTATTTTGGTTGTAATTGTATTTGCATATTGATAAATATTTTGTGGATTTTACAGCTGCCACACCAAAGCAAATTAGAGAGCAAATGAAGGTTGATGGCCTCACAAATGATGAAATCGAAAGCCATTTACAGGTTTGTAAAGGGATATATATCCTAAATGTTTGATTATCAAATTTGCCTTATGAGTTAGTACAATTCATAACCAAACTCTAGGTTTCTGTAATTTTTGTTGTCTAGTCTCTAATCCTTTTCATTGATATGGAATCTTTTATCTGTCATTCCAGTCTACATATGAGATTGTCAGTGACAAAATTATTTGGGAAATCACCACAGCTAAGCATATTTTTTACATTGCAATGATTAAACTTGATATTGGAAATAGGTGTTTATATAATGTTGTTCTAGTAAAATGATAAGAGGTAGCACTTTACCAATATAATTTCCTCTTAGAACTCATCATTTGAAGTATGCTTGACTTTTCTTGTGATTATTATATACCAAATTTTCAATATATCAGTTGGGATACAAAAATAGGAGTTTTGAATCTATGAACTCCAACAAGTTACTTAAAGCCTTCACCTACTTGCCAAAATTTAAGCTAACATCTAATTGATATCACTTAAATTAACATCTAACTTAAGTTAGACATAGACTCGTTCACCGTTAGTTTTTTGCTATTGTTTTGGGTTGCCCCTTAGCCTTTATTCTTCCTGATTTATAGTATATATGCTGATGATTGACTATGGTAAAAACATATCATGTGTGTTATTAATATAATTTTTCGATTTTGATATTCTCTTATTTACAAGAGAAAGGTGGACCATTGCAAATTTGTCACTAAGTAGTTATCATTAGTACTTTAATTATTATTGTTATTTTCCTTTTCCTTTTCTTACTTACATATCTTTTGTAATATGTGCAGTAAGATTTTCATGGTGAAGAAGCACATCAATCTCAAGATATAGAAGGGGAATGGATGTTATCAACATGCATGGATGTTTTCGGTCAACAAAAAAAAACATGCATGGATGCCTATAATCTTTGTGGATTTTTTTTTGGATTTTATAAGAAATTTATTATGTAAACTTTTACACTTGATAAATTTAATTTAATCTTCTATATTTTGGATTATATGTCGGACTTGTGACAAATTAATGTAATTATATATGTTAGTGTTTTTATGCCTACATATGTTGTAGTGTTATAGTCGTATTTCAATGTACATAGTGGTTTTAGTACTTTTGTTAGCATATATAATGAGACTTATATAATCACAAGTGTTCTGAATATTTAAATTATATTGATTGGAATATTTATAAGTGTTGTAATTGAAAGGTTAAAATATATATTTAGTTATGTATAAACATATAAAAGACTTTCCTCGCAATGTAATAAATGCTAACATCGTTGCCGATTTATTCTATAATAGTTACAAAAAATGTCCCCTAAAGTTGATTTAACCAATTTCTATATCATTTACCAACAGCAAAATAAGTGTTGTCTATATTAAAACGTCTAGCAACAGTTACGAAATTGTTGCATATACCATCCACCAATAGTTAAATAAATGTTCCTTATTCTATTTGCCAACATTTTAATAACCGTGGCTGAAACATCTAGCAACAATTAAGAAACCGTTGCCTAAATAATATGAACGAAAACCGTTGCCATTGGACAGGTTTAAAAACCGTGGCCTATTCCCCTAATTTAGGCAACGGTTATTGATATACCGTGGCCTCAAGCGAAAAACCGTTGCCTAAGGGAATAGGCAACGGCCACCTAGAGAACACTTTTTTAACCGTTGCCAAACGGTTGCCTAAAGTTTAGGCAACGGTTTTCATACTTCTAGGAACGGTTTTTTGTTGTTGCCTAAACTAAAAAATGTTGTAGTGTCACCACGTTTTATCACAACGTCTGTAGGACACACAGTCCACAACAACGTATATAAGACACACAGTCCACAACAACGTATATAGGACTCACAGTCCACAACATTGTGATACGGATTATCGATCCATGTGCCTTAAGAACTCTAGTATCCCGACGTCTCGGTTACTAGATTCACATTTCAACGTTATTTTTCGTTCAGTGAAAAACAAATACAAAACCAAAACTTTTCGTAACTTATCCAAGTTATCGGACATTTTCTTTTTGAATAAAACCTTTTGAAGAAAACTTTTCCTTTTAAATTCTTTTGTTTAAAACTTTAAGTTATGGAGAAATCCATTCTTTTAAAAAAAATCCATTTTTATTGTTAAAATCTTCTGTTTCTAAAAACAGTGGAAACTTCCAAATAAATTCTGTTAAAGTTTCAAAATAAGTTTTGTTTTCTTCAAATATTTTCAAAAGAAAATTGATTTTTCGTTTAGTGTAAAATCATTTGAATTTTCAAATGAATTTCCTTCATAAAAATTTTATTTTGATACTAATATTCTTATAAATTTTAAAAGAATAAATAAATTTGCTTCTCCTTTTACCAAAACCTTTCTTCAAATAAATATTTATTTTCACTGCTCTTCATATGATTTCTTAAAGCTTTTATCTTGAGAATTTTAATTGATCTCTAACATTAGTTAGGCTTTCCATGCAACAACCAAAACATTATCTTGATAAATATAACATGCATCAATTACTTTAAAAATCTATCAGCTACAAGCACATACTCATGAATAATTATCCAATCATAAAACATTTATATATTCAAACAATCAACCAATCAACACATCAATTCCACTTAAACATTAAACAGTCAACACATCAAAATGCTAATAAACATATTAAAACACACAAGTACACATAGTCATCATAAATAAATATCTCTCAGGCTGTCTCCCCTTACCTGATTCGACGGGTAGATAAAGTCTTTGTTTCCACATTGCCCAAAGCGAACTTCCTTTGCTAGTAACGTTTTGCAGGTCTAAGAATCAAGCTCATAACCTAAGATAAAATAACAAAATCATCTTATCTCTCTTTATGCATTGACCTCGGCCATGACATGAAAATGATGATAAAAATACCAAATTTTTACAAGCCTTTGGATCAATGATCCTTAAGCATTAGAAGGACAAGATCAATGATTATGAATCTAAAATTTAAACTTAACTCATCTACTCCATGATGAGCAAGTTTCGGCCTACATAAAGAAATAGGCTAGGATTTTTTTATTTTATTTTCAAACTCTTGGATTACATTTTTATCCAAGACTTAAATCCCACATTTTTATATCTGTACACTAACACATGTTTATAGACCATTTTAGACAAAAAAAAAATCTTTACTTGATCATGTTAAATGATATTATTTTCAAAAATCATATTTTTCATTTAAAAATTAGGATTTATAAAAGCATTTTTCAGAACAGCAGTGTGTTTAAATTGTGAATAATCACTCAAATGACTTTTAATGTTTTTGAAAATTTAATTGAATGTACCCAACTCACACATCAACACAGTGCAGTTGGTCCCATGTGAAAATTCAAAGGCATTAATTTATTAAAAATCCAACACTCCCTCTGTTTGCACAGGATTTTTCCAGAAATCCAATTTCACCAATATGTAACTTTATGAAATTGTTTCTCTTCATATACTTATGTAAAAATTCCAAAAGTTCAACAAAACTTCAGTTATACTTCTGTATCAACCCATAAAATTTTATAAGGAATTTAACTTTCAAAATCCTATATAAAATCATCATGCAACCAATTATGTTCTTATTTTCGCAGTCAGAATTTGATTCTACTTTGAGAGGTGTTTTAACCAAGTAAATCTTATCAAAATATATGCATATTATATATCAAATTGAAGCCCCAAAAGTCTTCTTTCCAGATATGTATTTATTTTTTAGAAATACGTTTTGTATTAAAAGTTATGGGCTCACAAATAATTGTATGTCATGCTGCCCGACTTGTGTTTTCACATATTCTTTAACATGAAGTTCTTATTTATTTTTTTTCAATTTAGCATCATCCACAAGTCACAAACTCAACATGAAAGGGCCCCAGACCCTTAAACACATGCATGCATCAAAGGGTTTTAAATCAAGCATGTGAAAATTGAACAAAAACACAAACCTTGCACCACCTTGGGCATTTCGGCCACACCCTCAAAATTGGCTTTGGAAAAATTTCTTGTAACATGCAAATGCATAAGATGATAGTAGAGATGAGTGTGCGTTAATAGAAATTGATTTCATGCTAAAAAAAAATCTAGGTATTTTCTTGAAATTTTAAGTTAAAGTCATAAACATGAAATCATGAAAAAAATGACATGCATGTTTAGAATAACAAGTAGATGTTTGAATAAATGAAGAGTAGATGAAAGAAAGTATACCCTTGTGATGATGAGTGGTTGAAGATGAATGGATTTCCAAGCTTTGTAAGAGTGAAAATGGAGGAAGAATTATGTGAGGAAACTTAGAGAGAAAATGCAAAAGTGAGAGTTGGAGTTGAGAAGGGGTATTTATAGAAGAGAGGGGGAGGGGGACGCAGCTGAGTGGAGGAAATTGGGAGTTTTTGATTTTTTTTTTATAATTTAAAACTTGATTTTTCATTAAAATAAGGCATTACTTGTATATATAGATAAAATGATGAAATGCAATAAATGAAAAAACTATTCACATCAAATCTTTCAAGTGGTTTTCACATCAAGTCTTTCAAGTCTGCACCAATACAATTTTAATAAATTTTGTTTCGTTCCGGTTCCATTAATTTCCAAACTGTGAAAACCGATCGTATTTTCTTTGAGAAACTTTACCCAGAAAAATTAATTTTTGTAATATTTATAAATGAAAAATTTTAAAACCATGGGAATTGTTGTAAATATTTTAGGAAATCTACAGTTTTATTTTTCGAGTCGAAATTCGTTTTCTAGATTATAAAAGTTTTACTGACAGTGAAAACATAGATCGTTTTCGTCTGAAATTTCAACCGGAATTTCAACTATAGTTTCCTAAAATAAAATTTATTATGAAAGTAATTTTAGTTTATCAAGATAATTTTCTCTAAATTAATTTAATAAATACACATACACATACATAAGCACAGATCATTAAGAAACGGAAAAATCGGGGTGTTACACTGACAGTGAAAACGCAGACCGTGTTCGTCTGAAATTTTCAACTGAAATTTCAACTGTAGCTTCTTACTATAAAATAAGTCATGAAAATAATTTTAGTTTATCAAAATAATCTCTCAAATTTAAAAACAATAAACACACATACACATACATAAACCCAAATTATTAAGAAACAAAAAAATCGGGGTGTTACATTACTACCCCACTAAAAATAAATTTCGTCCTCCAAATTTGTGGCTTCGAACTAGACAGGATCTTGTATTCCAAGATCCTACATTGTATTTCTTGTCGCATCCATTTCTCCTATCGATAACTTCATAACACAATTCATCCCTATGTCATTCTATTTATCCTCAAAGCTTTTCACTACCACATTATTCCCACTATCTTCGACATTTCACCTTCTCAATATTGATCCACTAGAAAACTTTCTCCAACATCTAACTTTTATAGCTAACATCAAAATCAACACTAACTTTACCACAACATTCATCAACTTCCTACTCAAGGAATTCAATCGCAGTCTTTGTCCTTTTGAATGTAGCCTACTCTTCTAGGGCATACCAAAATCACACATTTCAAATCTCCAATTAAAACATCGTAATACTTCTTAAGATAAATTGAAATCAAAATACACTCCGTAAGGTAGGATTATCTAATTCATCAACTTTGAACTTCTTCAGAAACTTAATTTTCACAAGAGTTTATCTCTTTCGCTCGAATCCACTTAAGTGAAATTACTATTCACATTCCGTTCACAACATACACATTAGTTCCTATTCAAGATATCCCATCGTAGTCTTAGTTTCCTTTGAACATATTCCACTACCCCTAATTATATCATAATCATTCATTTCAATCTTAAAGAACAGGTTTACACTCCTTCATGCAACTATAGCCAAAAAGGAATCACCTCGGTTTAAATTATCCAAATCATAAATCTTGACTTTTCAAACAACTTATTTTTACTCAAGAATTCCTCTCTATTGCTCCCGTTCAGCTTAGGGAAACTAATATAGACACCTTCATGTACATCTCCAAACTCATACAACCAATCTCTGTAACACCCCATTTTTACTGTTTTTACGGTTTTTACCATTTTGTTGTTTTTGCTGTTTTTAGTGTTTTTCAATTATCGGTAGAATTTTAATTGTTCATAATTTTTATTGGATCTAGAAAATGATTTTTAATAAAATAAAATCATAGTTATACTCTACCTTATGGTAGAAGCTTATGGTAAAAATTTGGGTTTAAAACTGGGACAAAACCCGGTCTGCGTTTTCACTAACAGTAAGATTTTACTGGTCAGAAAACATAATTTGGACTCGTGAATGAAACTGTTTAGGTTTATATTTTATTTCCAACGATATAGGTTATTTTGAAAATTTTCAAAATAAATAAGTTATTATACTCGATTCGAGCGTAAAACCCTAAATCGCGTAATCGATGCAGTCGAGAAAGGAAGTGCAGAGACAAAACCCGGCGTCGGATGCTGAGACCTCTTGCCACCTAGGATGGTGAGTCACATGGATGAGTCACCCATGTCATGATTACTTTTTACAAAATATCTACATATTTCTTTAAACTAGTGTAAAGACCATTTTGCCCTTGGATGATTTTACCCTTGAACTTTCATCGAAATGACAAGTTTACCCCACAATTTGTGGACACAAATCAGCCACATCTCCAACCAATCCTCACCACATGTTTGTCATGATGGCTTTAGGTGTGAAATGTCCAAAATGTCCTTGAATTTTAATGGAACTACAAGTTAGTCCCTATGTATTTTTACCATTTTGCCCCCAAGGCAATTTTTGATGGACAAAACTGCCCCTCACTCCCTTAATTTCGTGCAGCCTCCCCACATCCACACTTAGTCATTTTCTAACTTCATCTTCATAATCTCACATCTTCTCTCAAAAAGCTAAGAACACCATAGTTGAGTTTGTGAAGAAAGTGCTTGATTCCTTGCCCATTTTTCAATTCCAAGAGGTATACCATACTCTACTCACTAAATCCTGATCATGTTCTTCAATTATTTTCATGATTCAATGCCTTGTTCATTATTTTCAATTCTTGGATATAGAACTTCAAAAATCTCTAGAAAATCATAGAAAAATCCTTTTAATGTGATTCCAATTTCTATGATCTTCATATGACTTCTATTTTAATTATCCAAAAGTTTGAAAATTTTGGTGATTTGGAGCTATTTTTTTTAGAGTTAGCCGAACCATGCTCAAAATGGGTTTGGTAGTTTTTCTTCATTTTTAACTTGTTGTTTTGTTGATGATTCATGGCTAGGTTTTGGTTGTACAAAATCTTGAGTTCTAGGTGAACATCATCCTCTTCTTGCTTGAGTATCAAGTGGTCAACAAAGGTATGGGGGAGATTGCCATCATCCTACCTTAGGGTAGACATGTTGATGGTTTACTTAGTGTTGTTTAGTGTAAATGGTCTTATAAATTATAAGTATATAATTTGTGTAATTTATTGATTTATATGTGTGTGATCCTCTTGGAGGGATTGATTGATGTTTGTGTTTGTGGTAGAATTACTATTGATGTTGAATATGATTATATGATGCATGACTACATGAGAAAATTACATAAATCACTTTTTAGGCCATTCGGCCTTGGCTGTTGAAAAGGGTTCCACGATGTGTTAAATGGTTTGAATAATTTTTATGAGAAGTAAATTAATATATAAGAATATAGAAATTGGTTTGGATTGATTTGGATGTGTATAATGAAAGTTATGGATTTATGAGTCCTTAGGGACTAAATTGCAATTTCTGAGAATTTCAGTGGTTGCACTGAAATTCGTGTTCTTGGATGTTAATATTGTAGTCCTTGATGAGACAAAACCATAGAAATTGGTTTGGTGTTAATTGGATTAATACATGAAAAGTTATAAGCTTTTTGGTGAAAAAGGACCTTTTTGCAATTATTGAAAAATATTTTGGGCAGAAAAGTGACTTCTGGAAAATTTGAGGGAAACTGATAAATATTTCTAAAGAATTTGTACTGGTGTGATTTGGAGTTATAAAGTTTTAAGTGAAAAAGGACTATTTTGTAATTAATGAAAGTTTAGGGACTAAAATGCAATTTTCGGAAATAAATGTAATTGGACATTTATAAACTGTTTTTCATGCGTATAAAACTGTTCTAAAACTCCAAAATGAGTTTTGGACTATTAGAGTGTAAAATCGTTGAAAAGGGATTTACGCGATTTACAAAATTAATGACGTTCGGTCAAATTTTAGGAATTTTGTATAAATGATGTAAAATCAGTGTTTCAACTTTTTCACATGAGTAATATAACTTGGGAGAATAAGCAATTTGAGGTGAAGAACCATATCTTTAAAAGTTTGGCTTTTTAAGCCTAAATTAAGTAAAAAGCGGTAAAAATGTTGTTTAACGTTTTAAAGATTTTTGAGGAAATGTTTTGGAGAAATTGATACCTAAGTATCTTTGAGGGATATTACTCTTGAAAATGGACTGGATTTTATCTAAAGGTTTTGGTTTTAAGCCAAAAGGATTTTTGACTTTCAAGACGAGATTTTACTGTAATATGTAAAAACCTAAGTCAAGAATGACTTAGTGAAAATATGAACGTAATAATTTATGACGTGGGGTGGAACACGACCTTATGTCATAAAGTATGGATAATTTATTATCCATATTCAATAAAATTTAATGGACCCAGAAGGATTTGTTTTATTGAAAGCCAAAGAAAAAGGCTCAACTAGAAAAGTACAGAGGAATAAATAATTGGACCTATGTTCCAATCTCATGATGTGCTAGGTTTCGTAATCAAGTATTCTAAGAAAACTTTGCACAAAGATGAAAGGTTACTTGAGAAATTTAGCTTGATGATTAAGTACCGGTGATTCGGACTTAACGACATCTTGCATCTGTTACAGTACGTTGAAAGGATTCTAATGGAATCAAACTATGTCATCCGATGGATAGACGAGAAGAACGCATTTCTAGCAAAGTTGCCTAAACACATAGTGAAACTATGTTCTGTAAGGCCGTTGTGCCTAGGAGATCGAGCTAACACTTTAATGCGGGTGCGAATTTCGTAGTGATGATCTATTGATGCTTGGGGGTGTCGGGGTATGAAATACTCATATAGGCCCAGTTGGTTGCTCTTCTGTGGCATGGTGATCTTGCAATACACCGACATACTCTACTAGACACTATGTATTTTATGGTAGTCTAGGATGTTCTCGAAAAAGTCAATGTGCACGTTAATGACTCTGGACGAATTCTATTGCCCAAGGCTGGCGTAGTCCGGAACAATCCTCCGAACCACTCTCTCCGACTGTTTGTTAAAACCATGGTATAGGGGATCAGAGGTCATTCCTCGAGTCTTAGATGTCTCTTATCTAGGAAAAGCGGTGCCTTGTGATTATGTTGTTGTGAAACATTATTATTTCTGTTGTGATGGATGATATAACTGTTTATTGATATTTGTGCGTACATGTGTGTCATACCACTACATGTCCGCGTCGTTAGGTGTAAGATGAACGAAAATCTCACCTCATTTCTGTATTTTCTGGTTTGTTGTTTTCTATCTTGCGTTGGACGAAGATGACGACAACACTGTTTCTCCATCACATCCTGCTGGAGTTTAAGCGTACTGGGAGACATGGACACCGTCTCGAAGGCTTTAGTATAATGGAATTTTCTCAGTATTTTGTGTCTAGCCAGTCTCGTGTCTATGTTATATTTTGTGGAGCTATGTCTCTAAAGATATTATTATTATAAACATATTTCAGTCTGTTGTTATTTACTGGCGTTGGTATTTCCGCCTTCTTTCTGAATATGTATGACTGATAATACTTGGAACTTGGTTTGTATAATATTGATGCATAAGTTGATGTTATATGTTAAAGACTATGTATGGTATTATTGCCAAAGAGAAAATAAAAAAAAATAAACCCGTATTTTTGGCAAAATAATTATTTTCCGTTTTACTCGGTCTTATAAAAATAGAAATGTCACAGACAATGTAGCGCCCGAGAAGGGTGTTACATTATTTGGTACCAGAGCTGGCCGAGTCTGTTAGGGTTTGTGGTTTAGGTCTGTCTTTGTTTGTGCTGTGTGTTGTGTGATTTTGGTATTATTTCTGGAAGAAATGATATTATTTGGGGTGAGTTTATTGTAATCTGCATGACTAATTGATTTTGGTCTTGTAGGATTATAATGGCTCGTGGCGGAAGAACTACGGCTTTGAATGCAACTGTGAGAGCAATGTCACAAATGTCTGCCGCGTTTGTTCGACGCGAGGAAAGGGGAGCTGAAAGCAGAGGACTGGATGAATTCTTGCGTAGAAATCCGATGGAATTCAAGGGAGAGTTTAAGCCTGAGAAAGCTGAGCTGTGGATTCAATCTTTGGAGAAGATTTTTGTTGCGATGAGGTGTACTGATAACGACAAGGTTACTTATGTTGCCTACATGCTGGTGGGCGATGCTGAGAATTGGTGGAGAGGAGCTCGCCAAGTTCTTGAGCATGATCAACAAGAGGTGAATTGGGAAGCTTTTCGTAGGAAGTTTCTGGAGAAGTACTTTCCGGCAAGTGCCAGAGATGCTAAAGAAATGGAATTTCTACAACTGAAGCAAGGCAATATGACTGAAACTGAATACGATGCCAGACTTGAAAGCCTGTCAAAGTTTTCTACCTATCTGAGTGACAATCCACATGAAGGGTGGAAGTGTCGCAGATTCGAAGGAGGATTGCGATATGAACTGAAAGAAGTAGTGGTTCCAATGGAAATATCTGTATTTCCAAGGCTGATGGACAAGTGTAGACAGATAGAGGATTTGAAGGCGAGTCGTGATGCTAATCAACATAGTTATGGACCATCTAGGTTCAATAGAGGAAACTACAAGAATAACAATCGATTCCAGAGGAAGCCATACAATAGGCCACAAGGTCAGCAGCAGTTCCAACAACGATCTTTTGGTGGAAGCAGTGGAGGTGCTGGTTCATCTAGGAATGTTCAACAGAAATGCCAGAAGTGTGGCATGGGTCACGCAACCAAAGACTGCAAGATTACGGGAATCATTTGTTTAAAGTGTGGACAGCCTGGACATGTTGCTAGAAATTGTGGACGATCTAATCCGGAACCTTCGGTCAACAATGTGAGAGCTACAAGGCCTAGAGCTGGAGGAAGAGTTTATATAATGAGTGGTACTGAGGCCTCTCATAATGATGATCTGATTCAGGGACAGTGTGTCATAGGAGGTAAATCTTTAACTGTGTTGTTTGATTCGGGTGTGACGCATTCGTTCATTGCATATGATTGTGCTAAATTGCTAGGATTACCTGTGTCATATTTACCTTTTGACTTGATTATATCTACTCCTACTGCTAAACCTATTTTGACTACTACAGCTTGTTTGAATTATGTTATCTTTGTAGAAGATAGGAAATTTTTGGTTAATTTAATCTGTTTGACTCTTTCGCAAATAGATGTGATACTAGGAATGGATTGATTATGTTCTAACCATATCCTGTTAGACTGTGCCAATAAATCCTTAATTTTTACTAAGGATGAGATTTCTGGATTTTTGTCTGCTAACCAAGTAAAAGCTTCTTTGAGGGAGGGAGCTCAAGGATACATGTTACTATTTTCCTTAGACGTCAAGAGTGAGATTGACGTATAGTCCATACCTGTCGTCAATGAGTTTCTCGAAGTTTTTCCTGAAGATGTACCTGGACTACCGCCTATTCGAGACATTGAGTTTGTGATTGATCTAGTACCGGGCTCTGGACCGATATCCATGGCACCATACCGTATGTCACCATCAGAGCTAGAAGACTTGAAGAATCAAATGGTGGAACTGATGAGGAAAGAATTCATAAGATCTAGTGTATCACCCAGGGGAGCTCCAGTTTTGCTTGTGAAGAAGAAGGATGGAACTTCTCGCTTATGTGTAGACTTTCGTCAGTTAAACAAAGTGACGATCAAGAACAAATATCCACTACCGAGGATTGACGATCTGATGGATCAGTTGCGTGGAGCAGCAGTTTTCTCAAAGATAGATTTACGATCTGGTTATCATCAGATTCGTGTGAAGGCGGAGGATATCCCGAAGACAGCGTTTCGAACACTCTATGGGCATTATGAGTATCTTGTGATGCTGTTCAGAGTGACGAATGCACCTGCTATATTCATGGATTACATGAACATGATTTTTCATCCTTATCTAGATCAGTTTGTCGTTGTCTTTATAGACGACATTCTAATCTATTCTCCTAATCCAGAGAAGCATGTTGAACATCTCAGTATGGTTCTCCAAATCTTAAAAGAGAAGAAGTTATACGCGAAACCTGAAAAGTGTGAATTTTGGTTAGATGAAGTTCAATTTTTAGGCCACGTTATCTTGAATGAAGGTATCGCAATGGATTCGTCAAAAGTTGAAGCTATTCTAAAATGGAAGAGACCAAAGACGGTAACAGAAATTCGTAGTTTCGTAGGTTTAGCTGGATACTATAGGAGATTCATGGAGGGATTCTCCAAAATAGTTGGACCTCTTACCCAACTAACGCGAAAAGACCAAGCATTTGTGTGGACTGAAGCGTGCGAGGAAAGTTTCCAAGAGTTGAAGAAAAGGTTGACTACTTCACCTGTGTTAGTGTTACCTGATCCTAAGGAATCTTTCGAGGTATATTGTGATGCTTCACATCAAGGGTTACTTTGTGTGCTAATGCAAAACCGGAAAGTGGTAGCTTATGCTTCGAGACAATTGAAAATTCATGAGGGGAACTACCCAACACATGACTTGGAGCTAGCGGCTGTGGTTTTTGCACTGAAAATTTGGAGGCATTATTTGTATGGAGCAACGTTCATCGTTTTCAGTGATCACAAAAGATTGAAGTACTTGTTTGATCAAAAGGAGCTCAACATGCGACAGCGACGTTGGTTGGAATTTCTGAAGGATTACGATTTCCAACTACAATATCACCCTGGGAAAGCAAATGTAGTAGCGGATGCCTTGAGTAGAAAATCAATGCATGCGTCTGCAATGATGGTCAAAGAGCAAGAGTTGTTAGAGCAATTCCAAGATATGCAGTTGACAATTGAAATGTCACCACGAAAGCTTTGCTTAGGTATGATTACTGTTTCCAATGAATTGATGGAACGGATACGAGAAAAACAAGAAAGTGATCAGTACCTACAAGAAGAAAGGGAATTAGTGCGACAAGGAGAAGTATCAGAATTCAAAGAGGGAACTGATGGAATCCTAAGATTCGGAGAAAGGATTTGTAGACCGGACGATTCCGAGTTCATAAAGTTGATTCTGGAGGAAGCTCACAAGAGTAAACTAATTTTACATCCAGGAGCAACAAAGATGTATCAAGATCTTAATCGATTGTATTGGTGGTACGGAATGAAGAGAGACGTGATGGAATATGTCGCTTCCTGTCTTGTTTGTCAAAAAGCTAAGACGGAACACCAAAGACCATCGGGAATGCTACAACCTTTGAACATTCCAGAATGGAAATGGGATAGTATCGCGATGGATTTTGTGACAAGTTTTCCAATGACCCGGAAAGGACATGATGCGATATGGGTAATAGTTGATCGACTAACCAAGTCGGCTCACTTTTTGCCTATCAACATAAAGAATTCAATGGAGAAATTGACTCAGTTATATATCGGGGAGATTGTCAGATTACATGGTGTACCTTCGAGTATTATTTCGGATCGAGATCCGAGGTTTATGTCGAGATTCTGGCAAAGTTTACAAGAATCACTCGGAACAAAACTCAGATTGAGTTCTGCATATCATCCACAGACGGATGGAAAATCGGAGAGGACAATCCAATCACTTGAAGACTTACTGAGAGCTTGTGTGTTGGAGCATACTAGAAGTTGGGATGAATTTCTACCGTTGATAGAATTCACCTACAACAACAGTTTCCACTCGAGCATAGGAATGGCACCCTATGAAGCTTTATATGGTCGACGATGTAGAACACCTTTGTGTTGGTACCAAGATGGAGAAATTTTGGTGTTGGGACCAGACATCGTGCAACATACAACAGAAAAAGTGAAAATGATTCAGGAGAAAATGCGGACAACTCAGAGTCGACAAAAGAGTTATGCGGATAAGAGACGACGACCTCTGGAGTTTGAGGAAGGCGATCATGTGTTTTTTAGAGTCACGCCCATGACTGGGGTTGCAGGGTAATTAAATCCAGGAAACTTACTCCTAAATTCATTGGACCTTACCAAATTCTTCGTCGAGTAGGTCCTGTAGCATACCAAATTGCTTTACCGCCTTTTCTTTCAAATCTTCATAGTGTTTTTCATGTGTCTCAATTGCGAAAGTATATTCATGATCCTAGTCATGTCATAGTACCTGATACAGTACAATTGAAAGATAACTTAACCTATGAGGCATTACCTGTGAGGATCGAGGATCAAAGAGTGAAACAACTATGAGGGAAGACAATTTCATTGGTTAAAGTGATATGGAACGTAACGACAGGAGATGCTACATGGGAATTGAAGGACAAGATGAAGGAACAATATCCGTATTTGTTTTAAGGTAACTTTAATTTTGCGGACGAAATTCTTTTTAGAGGGGTAGTATTGTAACACCCCATTTTTACTGTTTTTACGGTTTTTACCGTTTTGTTGTTTTTACTGTTTTTACAATTTTTCAATTATCGGTAGAATTTTAATTGTTCGTAATTTTAATATTGGATCTAGAAAATGATTTTTCATAAAATAAAATCATAGTTATACTCTACCTTATGGTAGAAGCTTATGGTAAAAATTGGGGTTTAAAACTCAGATGAAACCCGGTCTGCGTTTTCACTGACAGTAAGATTTTACTGGTCAGAAAACCTAATTTGGACCCGTGAACGAAAACGTTTAGGTTTATATTTTATTTCCAATGATATAGGTTATTTTGAAAATTTTCAAAATAAATAAGTTATTATACTCGATTCGGGCGTAAAACCTTAAATCGCGTAATCGACGGAGTCGAGAACGGACGTACAGAGACAAAACCCGACCTCGGATGCTGAGACCTATTGCCACCTAGGATGGTGAGTCACATGGATGAGTCACCCATGTCATGATTACTTTTTACAAAATTTCTAGATATTTCTTTAAACTAGTGTAAAGACCGTTTTGCCCTTGGACGATTTTACCCTTGAACTTTCATCGAAATGACAAGTTTGCCCCACAATTTGTGGACACAAATCAGTCACATCTCCAACCAATCCTCACCACATGTTTGTCATGATGGCTTTAGGTGTGAAATGTCCAAAATGTCCTTGAATTTTAATGGAACTACAAGTTAGTCCCTATGTATTTTTACCATTTTGTCCCCAAGGCAATTTTTGATGGACAAAACTGCCCCTCACTCCCTTAATTTCGTGCATCCTCCCCACATCCACAGTTAGTCATTTTCTAACTTCATCTTCATCATCTCACATTTTCTCTCAAAAAGCTAAGAACACCATAGTTGAGTTTGTGAAGAAAGTGCTTGATTCCTTGCCCATTTTTCAATTCCAAGAGGTATACCATACTCTACTCACTCAATCATGATCATGTTCTTCAATTATTTCATGATTCAATGCCTTGTTCATTATTTTCAATTCTTGGATATAGAACTTCAAAAATCTCTAGAAAATCATAGAAAAATCCTTTTAATGTGATTCCAATTTCTATGATCTTCATATGACTTTTATTTTCATTATCCAAAAGCTTGAAAATTTTGGAGATTTCGAGCTATTTTTTTTAGAGTTGACCGAACCATTCTCAAAATGGGTTTGGTAGTTTTTCTTCATTTTTAACTTGTTGTTTTGTTGATGATTCATGGCTAGGTTTTGGTTGTGCAAAATCTTGAGTTCTAGGTGAACATCATCCTCTTCTTGCTTGAGTATCAAGTGGTCAACAAAGGTATGGGGGAGATTGCCATCATCCTACCTTAGGGTAGACATGTTGATTGTTTACTTAGTGTTATTTAGTGTAATTGGTCTTATAAATTATAAGTATATAATTTGTGTAATTTATTGATTTATATGTGTGTGATCCTCTTGGAGGGATTGATTGATGTTTGTGTTTGTGGTAGAATTACTATTGATGTTGAATATGATTATATGATGCATGACTACATGAGAAAATTACATAAATCACTTTTTAGGCCATTCGGCCTTGGCTGTTTAAAAGAGTTCCATGACGTGTTAAATTGTTTGAATAATTTTTATGAGAAGTAAATGAATATATAAGAATATAGAAATTGGTTTGGATTGATTTGGATGTGTATAATGAAAGTTATGGATTTATGAGTCCTTAGGGACTAAATTGCAATTTCTGAGAATTTCATTGGATGCACTGAAATTCGTGTTCTTGAATGTTAATATTGTATTCCTTGATGAGACAAAACCATAGAAATTGGTTTGGTGTTAATTGGATTAATACATGAAAAGTTATAAGCTTTTAGGTGAAAAAGGACCTTTTTGTAATTATTGAGAAATATTTTGGGCAGAAAAGTGATTTCTGGAAAATTTGAGGGCAACTGAAAAATATTTCTAAAGAAGTTGGTTTGGGGTGATTTGGAGTTATAAATAAAAAGTTATAAAGTTTTAAGTGAAAAAGGACTATTTTGTAATTAATGAAATTTTAGGGACTAAAATGTACTTTTGGAAAATAAATGTAATTGGACAGTTGGAAACTATTTTTCATGCGTATAAAACTGTTCTAAAACTCCCAAATGAGTTTTGGACTATTAGAGTGTAAAATCGTTGAAAAAGGATTTACGCGATTTACAAAATTAACAATGTTTGGTCAAATTTTAGGAATCTTGTATAAATGATGTAAAATCAGTGTTTCAACTTTTTCACATGAGTAATATAACTTGGGAGAATAAGACATTTGAGGTGAAGAACCATATCTTTAAAGGTTTGGCTTTTTAAGCCTAAATTAAGTAAAAAGCGGCAAAATCGTTGTTTAACGTTTTAAAGATTTTTGAGGAAATGTTTTGGAGAAATTGATACCTAAGTATCTTTGAGGGATATTACTCTTGAAAATGGATTGGATTTTATCTAAAGGTTTTGGTTTTAAGCCAAAAGGATTTTTGTCTTTCAAGACGGGATTTTACTGTAAAATGTAAAAACCTAAGTCAAGAATGACTTAGTGAAAATACGAACGTAATAATTTATGACGTGGGGTGGAACACGACCTTATGTCATAAAGTATGGATAATTTATTATCCATATTCCATAAAATTTAATGGACCCAAAAGGATTTGTTTTATTGAAAGCCAAAGAAAAAGGCTCAACTAGAAAAGTACAGAGGAATAAATAATTGGACCTTTGTTCCAATCTCATAATGTGTTAGGTTTCGTAATCAAGTATTCTAAGAAAACTTTGCACAAAGATGAAAGGTTACTTGAGAACTTTAGCTTGATGATTAAGTACCGGTGATTCGGACCTAACGACATCTAGCATCTGTTATAGTACGTTGACAGGATTCTGATGGAATCAAACTATGTCATCCGATGGATAGACGAGAAGAACGCATTTCTGGCAAAGTTGCCTAAACACATAGTGAAACTATGTTCTGTAAGGCCGTTGTGCCTAGGAGATCAGGCTAACATTTTAATACGGGTGCGAATTTCGTAGTGACGATCTATTGATGCTTGGGGGTGTCGGGGTATGAAATACTCATATAGGCCCAGTTGGTTGCTCTTCTGTGGCATGGTGATCTTGCAATACACCGACATACTCTACTAGACACTGTATTTTATGGTAGTGTAGGATGTTCCCGAAAAAGCCAATGTGCACGTTGATGACTCTGGACGCATTATATTGCCCAAGGCTGGCGTAGTCCGGAACAATCCTTCGAACCACTTTCTCCGACTGTTTGTTACAACCATGGTATATGGGATCAGAGGTCATTCCTCGAGTCTTAGATGTCTCTTATCTAGGAAAAGCGGTGCCTTGTGATTACGTTGTTGTGAAACATTATTATTTCTATTGTGATGGATGATATAACTGTTTATTGATATTTGTGCGTACCAGTGTGTCGTACCACTGCATGTCTGCGTTAGGTGTAAGATGAACGAAAATCTCACCTCATTTCTGTAATTTCTGGTTTGTTGTTTTCTATCTTGCGTTGGACGAAGATGACTACAACACTGTTTCTCCGTCACATCCTGCTGGAGTTTGAGCGTACTGGGAGACATGGACACCGTCTCGAGGGCTTTAGTATAATGGAATTTTCTCAGTATTTTGTGTCTGACCAGTCTCGTGTCTATGTTATATTTTGTGGAGCTATGTCTCTAAAGATATTATTATTATAAATATATTTCAGTCTATTGTTATTTACTGGCATTGGTATTTCCGCCTTCTTTCTGAATATGTATGACTGATAATACTTGGAACTTGGTTTGTATAATATTGATGCATAAGTTGATGTTATATGTTAAAGACAATGTATGGTATTATTGCGAAAGAGAAAAGAAAAAAAATAAACCCGTATTTTTGGTAAAATAATTATTTTCCGTTTTACTCAATCTTATAAAAATAGAAATGTCACAGACAATGTAGCGCCCGAGAAGGGTGTTACAATCTCAACTACAGACATTAATCATTACCCTACATTCTTTGTAATGGTAAAGTTGCCTCGATCAACATTTGATTCATAAAAATTTCTTATTGTTATTGATCTTAAGGATTCACATCTTACTAGCCATAACTATGCCTCAACAAAATTCCCATCATTTCTTGTCCATCCAGCTAAAGAGATGATCGTAGTCAAATACTACCCTTTCTCCCAAACCAACTTCCTAAAGATCATATCATTTCTGTCGCTCGTCCACTCGAGTCGAGAGTGGTTCGTTGAAATCAATCTCAACTCGGTCCTTAACACTTGGAGCAGATTTTCATGACAACATTTGGTAAACTTCGGGTCTCCATTTTGAAACGAAATTTGAAGATATTCCATGAAGTCTGATCAGTCCTCTGATACCCATGTCAGTTAGCTTATCCACTGCATAGTAGATCTTGACAGGTAAGAAGGATGTTAACTTCGTCATCCTGTCCACGATCCACTTGAAACAAAATGAATCTCTTAGAGGTCTTCCGTAAATTCATAACGAGATCCATCGCAACACTAATATCTTGACAAGGAAGGTCTCAAGCGCCAAAGTTATCTCTCTTTCACTATACTCGACTAACTCTGACATCCTGGTGTGAGTCAAATAGCCATCCTCATGACTCCTGAGGTAGGTTATATGCCAATGACATTTGGGAGAATACATAGGGTAAAGTTGATCAATGATGGCAAATCCTTTCGAACTGCAATAAGGCATGGTCTTGGAGATTATAGAAAGAATTTTTTTTTCAACAAAATAAGTTTCTTGATTTCACTTTCACCAAAGCTTAGAGAAGAATTTCATCAATTTGAAAGATACAGGAACATCCCTTATAGAAAAAGATTCTTCAATTAGGTTCGTGGATGTAAAAATGCATGGCCAATACACATTTACAAACATGAATCTAATAGAGTTGCTCCTTCCATTAAAATTTCCTTGGATAGTTTTAACTCTAAGAGTATTCAACGTACTACAAGACGTTCGTCAAAGGATGATTTTAAAGGGAATCAGTCCGACAAAATTGGACTGGGTCACATTTACCAAAAGTAAAAGTGACTAGTAAGAAATTATTTGGGTTATGACTCAAGAAACAGCTATAGCCAAATTATGCGTCCTGATAGATTTCAAATCATACTCAGAAAATTTTGTCTGATACACGCAAACTTGATCACTACGATTGTTTGACACAACCAATTGGACTCGAGGAACAAATGTCAACTGACACATTCATAAAGGATCAAATAGTACAGTGAAGAGTTTTTCCTAGATACGAGACACTCATTCTAAGAGTGAAGATTCAGATTGACTTGTCTCGACTTCGAACAAGCACGATGGTCTTTCTAAGCATGCTTCATCCGGTTTGACGCCGTTTTTCGCATTCTTCTCTGAACTGCGTAGAATAGCCGATGACTTAGTCCATCTTTCAGTCATGCGAAGAGTTGGTCTTTTCTCGTAAGGTGAGTCAACGGCTCCAAAATCTTGGATAGTTCCTCGATGAGACTTTGAAATAACCGGTTGTCCTAACAAACTACGGATTTTAATCACCGTCTGCGGTCACTTTCACAAAAGTGATGCTTCATCCTTATGAACAATATTGATACTCCCCACGGGACACACTTTGTCCCATAAACTATTCCGACATCAGGTCTCCCCTTTAAGTCAAGTCATCTAACTCGACTAACTTTGGAGGCGATATCCTACACGAAGCGATGAAGGTCCGATGAATTTAGGAACTAGATCAATCGAAGCTCAATATCCTTCCCAGGGACAATCCTGGAACATTTTCAAGGAATACTCCCGAAAAATCTTCCACAACGAGTACTTATTCAAATGTCTGACACCATCCCAAAAGGATAAACGAACGTGTCAACATGAGTTAACGTATCATTTACTAATCATGAGTTCTCACAAGATCTCGACCAAACCAGAACCCATTAAAACACACCTACTGGTGCGTCAACACACATTGTTTCGACAAGGAAACAATTCAAGCAATGACCAAACAGAGATCACACAACAAAAACATAACGGACCTATTCCCCAAGTTCCCGAAAGACTCGACTAGCTCTGATACCACCAATGTAACACCCCCTTTGGGCATTACTTCGTAAACACATGTGGAAATAAATTAAAAAGGAAAGTTCGCTGGTTGTTTTCGGAAAATTTATTTACTTTAAGTCAGAAAAGCTCGGTTGTTTTTGGAAATACTTCTATTATTTTTCATAAGTCTGAAAATGGCGGTAAAATTGTTCTCTTCTGAGGTACACTTTGGAAAAAAGATACACACATCACAATATTAAAGTCACTCCATACTTAATAACACACAAAAAACTAGGTTTATTTATAAATCAAAACACCTCAACATATAAATTTTCATGAAATAGTCTTTCGTATTGAAATTTATGAAATAATACAAGGTTTTGAGAACTCCCTATATCGACTTCCTTAAAACACACATAACCCAAAGAAAGACATCCTATGATGGTCACTCTATAAGACATCTACTGGAAATAACTCCGTAGTTCTTACCATTAAAATTTTCACCAACCTCCTCAAGGATCGGGAGTAATATCCTAAGGTGAGGTTAGAAACTTCTCGGTACCACCCGTCCTCGTGTAAAAAAGTACAATAGCAAAGAACCAGGAAAATCTGATATATCGTAAGGGTGAGATACCAATATATGGATTAATCACTAGCGCAGAAAAGGGATTTCACATCGGTTTTTTTGGCTTTTCACATTGGTTTTCAAACTGATGTTGAAACGGCCGATGTGGTTTATTGACACTTTTCACATCGGTTTTAAAATCGATGTAAAAAAATTCTATTTCAGTAAGACAATAAATTCTGTTCAGCACTTTTCACATCGGTTTCTGAAAAAACCGATGTGGTAACCCCACTTTCCACATCGGTTATTTTAAAAACCGACGTGGAAACCAACATTTCACATCAGTTTTAAAAATAACCGATGTGGAAAGTGGGGTTACCACATTAGCTTTTTAAGAAACCGATGTGAAATATTGGGTTATCACATTGGTTTTTTAAGAAACCGATGTGAAAGTTTTTTTTTTAAAAACCCCCTTTACAGTAGTGACAGTCCTTTCCCCCTGTTTCAGTAATCCAGTAATTCAGATCAATACAAAATCTAAATATTCTCAACACAATGACTTTTGAACAACCAAAACACACTAAATTAAAATATTTCAAACAATAAATATATTCAATTACATTCAGACAACAAAGATAATTAGAAACCAAAAAGCTACATATGATATATTATAGATTTCATGTCAAAACATATATCAGTCAAAAGTACACTATAGCTAGTACATGTTGCGTTTATAAACTAACTACATACAAACTATGGTTGGTACACTTCAAGAAAGAAAGTTGCCCAACGCATCCTTATGTTATTAATGTCGGCATCAGAGAGTGGAGTCGAATTGTTGAATATCTGCAAGTTTAATTAGACATAAGATTGTATCTTTTAAGTAATAAACTAAAATAAAACATATAACGAGTCTATAACTGTTACAACTAATTGTGTTACCAATTAGCATTTACCTCCTGCCATCTTTCAGTGATACCGGAGGAGATAATTTCGACCATCCACTTCATCACATAATATCCAAATTCCCATGATCCACGTTGTCTATGGGACTACGTACAAATGAAACCCAATTAGAATATAAGGAATTAAATAGAAATCAATAATTATATCCACTGCGATTGAAGCATTTGTACTAATAAATATCTTATGTTAGGAATAATCCATCTAATAGCCCGACGCCTTTCACCACGCAACATGTGGATTGCATCAATAGAACTATCATAAGAAAATAAACATTAATTGAAATATATCTTATAGATTTCAGATGATTAAAACAACTTCATTACTAATTATAAATTATTTTAATGCTTACGTTTCCATGATGATCTTCAGTTGCTTCGCTGGCTTATTTCCCATCGAACAGAAGAAGACCACGACATTCAACCGAGCGCATAAGATCAACAATTTCCAATGTTTACTGCATTTGCGGAACAATTAGTAACTAAGTCATATATAGTACGTTATAATTAAATAACTGGTACTTACTTATTGAGATAAGGCGCAAAGTAGAACTGATGATCATCTTGGGCAAGTATATCACGTATGGTGGCGATCGTGTCTTCTGATGTTAGGAGAACATCACCCTGAATGAGCATGGGGTCAATGAACCCATAAAGGGTGAGGTTGCCCTGATCAACTAACATGCGATGCAGATACCTAATATATTGATAAAACATGTTAATTATCATAGTATTTAAAATTTAATTACTTAACTTACAAATAAAATATACTTACGTGCACCATAACGAGATGTGTGCAGCACTAGCCATTTCACGATCGAGCACCATCTCCATAATTTCCTTCTTAGGGATATACAGATCGTCACCTGGCCTGGCATCATGTTCCAACCTTACCAAAGCTATGTCAGCCTCCATGTTCACAACCTGTATAGCCAGACGTTTGAAAACACCACCAGGATCCCCTTTGTCAATCCCCTAAATAACAAAGATATACATTAGTAATCACAGTTAAGTTATTTCATTCGTAATTAATTGAATGGTCAAATGAATACCTTGGCAGGAGCAGACTTCTCTGGTCTTCCTGGATCCAACCTTTTAGGCAGAATATCATTTCCAACATCCTAAAAAAAAGTATTATATTTAAACAATAATAAATAATTTCAACTATAAATATAGAAAAACACAACTAATTGAATACCTCAGATGCAACAAGAAACCTGACCAGTCTTCTTGGCCAGGGGATGAAGTTACCAAGGGCCTGGCCCACTGTTTGAACCTCCTCAGTGGGCACAGGGACTCGTGCATCAGCATCTCGAATAATCTCAACCACGACCCTCACCTGATCATCCAGTAATAAACGGCGGTGTATGGTATTACCTAAGTTATCTGCCCTCCCCAATGCCACTAAGCGGCGATCATGATGATCATCAACAAACAGTTCACACCTATCAGGGTCGTCATCATCATCATCATCATCATCATCATCATCATTTTCAGGTTGATGAGGAGGATGACATGAGCCCTTAGTGCTCACATGGACAGAGGGTTGGACAAAGGGTTGGACACCTGTGTTTTGCTGGGACGTAGCAGCCATTATTGCCAGCTGCTGGGAAAACTGCTGGGCCATCTCTTGTCTAAGCTCATATGCAATCTCCCGTTTTAACCGTTCTCTATCTGCATCAACATCCCTGTGGCGTTGGTTTGAAGATGAACCATGGTATTATTGAATGCCAACGCCCCATCCAACACCAATGACACGGCCCGGGTGGTCTGGTTTACCGATGGCAGCAGCTAAGATATCCTCGCGTCCTCTAGGAACAAAGGTTCCTTGAGTGGCCTACTCGTCCAAGGCATCCTACAACCTATAAAATCTTAGGTCACATTACAATTCGATAACATTGTTAAAAGCAAAATTACAATTCAAACTATACTTACAATCTTCTCAGCTACTTGGCGGGCCTCCTCAGATGTATATTGTCCAGTACTTCTTTGTCGGGCTCTCTTCCATTTACGATGGCGTGGGGGTGGAGGTGGATCAACAAGTTCTGGACGATTATCAGCTATAGGATCTGCCTGAGATGCTTCTTGCTGAAGTCTTTTCTATAACGCCCTGTTTTTCGTATGCTTCTTTATTAGTAAATACATGCTATAATTTATTTATTTTTGATAAAATCCAGAGGATGATTTTATTTAAAATAAAATCATTTTCTTGTGTTGTTTTACCGTATGAAGTCACAGAAAAATTTTCGATTGAAAATTCAGACGAAAATCGGTTTGGGTTCTCACTGCCAGTACAAGTTTACTGAGCTAGAGACAAAATTTTAATTCGTGAACGAGACGGTTAGTGTTTTTATGATGTTTTGTGTGGGTTTGGAGTTTTTCGAAAAATCTTGTTCGGGGCCAAAATTTTAGGGATTTCCCGGGTGAAATCGTCGGGAAATACGATCGGGGAAGTCATCTGATACGCAATGGAGCAGAGCATCAAGAGGATGAAGTGACATGGAGTGACTTGATGTGAAGGCTATGACACACCTAAGAAAAAGTGAATCTTGACTTTCAAAATCTTACTTTTTCATCTTTCTCTCTCCAATCACATCACATCACCTAAACTCCTTATCCTCTCTACAAGCAACCCACCTTCTTTCTTCTTCTTTCTTCTCTTCTTCCTCTCCAAAACCGTGCCCCTCTTCCTCATTCTCTATAAATACCTTCATTTCCACCATTCATCACTTTTTCCTTCCATTTTCTCATATTTTCACTTTACTACCTTTCTTCTTCTTCTTCTTTCTTACAAAGTTTACATTTTTATCAAACTTTTTACTTTAAGTTCTTCATCAAAGTTCTTCATATTGTTGAGGGTAATGATCCTATGTTGTTTATTTTTCAAGTTCTTGTCTTTATGTTCATAGTTTTGCTTAAGTTCCTTTAAGCTTTCAAACTTCTAAAATCTCTTAAAAATGGTAGAAAACTCCTTTTGAGTTGAAACTACTTTCTATATTCTTGTATTTACTCATACTATCACATACTAAAAGGTTGTGTAAAACAAAGTTTCCTAACCTCTTCTTTCTACGGAGGCCGAAACCATGTATATGGTTTAGATGGATCTTGTTTCAACTTTTACAAGTATGAGTTTGTATTTAAGATTTCATTTCGAAAATGATCATGGTCCAAGGCTCCTTTATGTTAAAGGATGCTATGTCTAAGTGATTGGAAAGTTTAAAGATTTGTTTTCCAAAATGATCATGGACCAAGGCTCCTTTATGTTAAAGGATGCTATGTCTAAGTGATTGGAAAGTTTAAAGATTTTTACTCTATTTTTATAAAGACCAAAAACAATGAGTTTTAAAGCAATGGTGTTTAAGTTTTGTTTTCTTCCAAAATGATCATAGATTAAAGCTCCTTATAATAAAGGATGCTATGTCTAAAGTGATTGGATGGCCGAATGTAACATTTGACCTAGGATGTGTTATTTTATTTTGTTTTCCAAGATGATTATGGATTAAAGCTCCTTTATGTTAAAGGATGCTATGTACAAAAGATTGGATGATTTAAAGATCTCTAACCTCACAAACTTGTTAAGGCCAAACCTAAGAGTTCATGGTCCAAGACATTTGATTTTTCCATTTTCCGAAATGATCATGGTTTCAAGCTCCTTACTATGTATGGATGCTAACCTAAAGAGATTGGAAAGTTTAGAAATTTCTATCCTATTTATCTATGTTAGGCCGAAACCCTAAGTCAGGTACTTAGTGGGATTTTTAATTCAACTTTGTTAAAAGATCATTGTTTATGAACTCCTAACACTTAAGGATCATAAATCCATGAGTTGTATAATTTTCGGGAATCTCTAACCCTAAGAACTAGTCTTGGCTGAACCTATACCTTGTGGTTTAGTGTTCTTGTTTGATTTTAACTTGTGATTTTGTGTTCATAACCTTAGACTTTCATCGCGAAGGAAACAAGGACGTTCATGGTTTACCTCTCCAAGCATCTAATCTCCTTACCTACACGGAAGGTAAGAGGGGATTGCCTAGGGATATTCAATGACTATATGCATGTGTGTATGTGTTTACTTGAGTGATTTGAATATTATTGTGATATTGAGCCAATACTTGAATAACTTGTTTACTTGAACTATTGTGGTTATTACTTGAAGTTGAACATTACTTGCTTTAAAGTGTTATGAATTATATATATGTGATGAACTATCGTTAACTGTGATATTATTGTTGAGAATATATTAATGTTGATTGAAGTTTGAGAAGCCGGACTTGAGTCTGTGCACAATGATTATAAAGGATTAAAAGCCTTAATATTAATAAGCCTTGAATAGAACTTTGAAAGTATATATTGGTTTCATTTATAAAAGTTCCTTGTTTAAAACGCTTACTTCAAGAAAATGAGATTCTTATTTTGAAAAGAAACGTTGAAGTGTTTTTAAGATGATAGAAACTACCCTTTTTATGATCCAAAGTTGGTACAAGATAAAACCTTTTTCGAACTATGTGTTTTATGAAGGAAAACCCCTTGAAAATATTTGACTTTATTCCATCAAGGAATTTCAAATACAAACGAATTTCCAAAATGTTTTAGAAAAGATTTTGGAAAGGAAAAGGATTTTCTCCTAAATGATTTGGAAACGTTCTGATTACTTGGATAAGTGACCGAGGTTTTGTTTTGTATTTGATTCTCACTGAGCGAAAAAGTAAACACATGAGAATTGAATCTAGTTCGCGAGATGTCGCTTCTAGTATTCTGTAATATGCACGTTGATCCTTGATCCGTGCCACGTTGTTGTGGACTGTGTGTCCTAATCACGTTGTTGTGGACTGTGTGTCCTAATCACGTTGTTGTGGACTGTGTGTCCTGTGACACCCCGTTGTGCCCCATTGTATTATTACATTAAATCCTTAATTAGTTATTTACTTAATCGCGCGCTTAACGTTGAAAATACGTAAAAATTAAAACTTAATTAATAATTATATAACTTATGCAGATATAAAACACACCAAACTATTTTACATAAATACACACCTATAAGTATCCTTTATTTTACACAACTTGCTTAACACTAACGGAAACAAAACATCTTATGTGACTCACTGGCATTTAACTAACTACGCCACATTATTAGGATCGGTGAGTTGTTCTTCAGCGTCAACTTCATACGGAACATCGTTCAACTCTTCAACAATCTCCGTCTCGTATGGTGTTCCATCAACCTCCTCTGTAACATAGTCATCCATATGGTCTTCTAACGTAACAAAGTAGACATACACCAAAAATACAGAAATAGGGAGATAAGAAACAGTTCTATCATCATAAGTGGAAAAGATTCATAGCATATAATACAATAACGGTCACAGACATGCATCACTCACAATTTACACTCATCCATATTTTATAACATCATCCTCTACCCTTCAACTCATGCAGCTAGACCTTTATGCTGACGTGGCCACTACTACTCCTGTCACACATCCCTCGTTAGGGATGCCAGTCAGTCGTCCAAGTGACACGTTCCCCACGCCGGTGCACATTCTCATCCATGGTAGGAATGCTCATGCAAAGCAATGACACTATAGCTGCACAGTACCGTCGGTGCACACCCTGGTTCTCTCTCTCAACTCAGTCAAGGGTGCTCATGCAAAGCAATGACACTATAGTTGCACAACTTAAATTCTAATTTGGAACGGTCTACAAGAACTTCGGACCTCGTGTATCTCAAATACACGGTTATGAACAACAATGCAACATATGATTCTCACTGACTTTTATCAATAGCAACCTAGTACCTCAAGCTTTTTCTCACAACCTCCACTTACATTCTATATCACATCACTTCTATAAAATAATAGCGAGGCACTTCTAATTCATATTCAAAACTCTCACCCAAACAAAATACCTCCGAGCAATATGTATCTTTCCTTAAAATTATCTAAGCATAGAATTAAACCCAGGCAGATCATGCATAACACATTACTCAACAGAATATTCAAATATCTCAATATCATATAAGGCAATTTATCACAACCAACTAAATAACAAAGTCAGACTCTGTCACGGCCTGGCCGTGATAGCCATCACGGTCGTGACAGACAACAAAGACAAGAATCCTACAGCACAGAACCTATCACGGCCTGGCCATGACAACCATCACGGCCGTGACAGACAGCAAACATCCTCAATATCATAATTATTCAAACACTGAAACAATACGTCACACGCAGATGGAATACCTCAACCAGCGTATCACAAACAGTCAAAAGTAAATAATTCAGACATCCTCAAATATGAATAATCAACCTAAGGCGATAAACCCACAATTCCCAAATCGTCATTGGTTTTACGGAAAAGATTCCAAGACGATTTTGGTATTGTCGATTACTCGACCACTAGTAGGGTTTAGGTCGCCCTACACCATTATTATAAATTATATACTACTTATCGGTTCCGACGATGGAATGATTCTTTCCCCCACCTGAGTTTGTACCGGAAACACGTACACGATGATCCTCGTTATCCCGCCACGAGTTAACACAACCACCTTCATTCAAACAATCATAACTATAATTAATCAACTAACAACCATCTATGACACTTTAGGGCTAGGTTCGGCCAAGACGTAGAAAATAGGTTTAGGGTTATCTTCTTAATGTCATCTTTTGGATCCTAATTACTAGAGTCTTAACTAACATAGATTACTTATTACAAGACTAAAATTTGAAATAAAATCCTCTAACCTTTAGGGTTAGGGTTTCGGTCAAGGACTGACTTTTAGGGTTCAAAATCCTTAAAATTGCTAATCATGATTAATTCATAGATTAATGATCCTTGATTAACCTAAATCATGGATTAGTGACTAAACAACTAAAGTTGAAACTCAAAACTTCCTATCTCTTTTATACAAGGATTCGGCCTCAATAGGTTCATAGGGCTAGGGTTCTTAGTTTAATAAACCAACTTGGATTTATTAATCATACATACTAATAGCTTGATTAACAAGATCATTAATGAAAACCATGAACAAAAACTCCACCAAACCTACTTTGATAGATTCGGCCAAGGCTAGGTTTTCAAGAAAGAAATTTTTGATTACATCATGCTCTTGGATTTAGATAGTAGACATGATATCAAGAAGATAGAAAGTAGTTTCATCATCATTAGATTTTTCTAGAATTTATTATGACTTTTCAAAGTTCTAGGGTTAGAAACTTGAAAATGATGAACAACTATGATATAAGCCTTGAATCAAGAAACTTGATAAAGAACATAGGCATGATTAAGAATGAAGATTTGAATTTACCTCTTTAAGATCAATGACAAAGAAAATCCAAGATACTTGCTTCACAAATCACTCACTTAAGAACTTATGAACTTAGGGTTTTGAAGACAAATAGCAAAAGAAAATAAGTGAAAAGTGAGAGTATGGTTTTTATAGTGATAGTGGCGCCATTATGGGAAGGTTCTAGATGATGATGAGTTGTCTTGCTAAAGGATTCAAATGCAATTAAGTTCTAGGGACCAATTTGCAAAGATTCCAAAAGTTGAAGGACTAGTTTGCAAATTGTCAAGAAAGTGTCATGATGATGATTTTGCCACATTAAATTCTAACTTATCTTGACTTTGTTGGATGATTTTGGTGTCATAGATATTTTTAGGATGATTCATGAATTTGAGAAGAATCAAGAATATTGTGGAAAAATCAAGGATAAAGTAGAAACTTGTAGAAACTTATAGAAAACTCTAGAATCAACATGATGAATCCAACAACAATGAGGCAGCCAAAATTCACATGGGCTGGGTTATTTTGGGCTTGGGTTCATTCTTGTGGGTCCCACTTAAAAATTTAGGCATTAGGCTTAAGATAGGAAACTTAAGGAGACTTTAATGGCTTTTTGAACTCAAACTATGAACTAGAAAAGTTTGGGATTCTAAGCCACGACCATTTAAGGTTAGAAACAAGGATTCTAGCCCAATTCACTTAGAAAAATTTAAAAAAACTAATTTAGGGACAAAAGGGTAATTTACAGAAAGTTCAGGGACTTAACCGTAAAATTTCTAAATTTTCTATTTAACCTTGAAAAACCTTCTAGACTTAAAAATATGATTCATCCCCTTGAATCATCTCAAAATCCTAAGAAAAACCCTCTATCGGTTTTGAGAAACTCCGAAATCTCTTCCGTCGTCTACCCGATTACGTGTTTCGCCCGAAAAATATAAATTATTTTATTTTTTTCCAAAATAATTCTAAAAATACAGAATTGTAGAAAATAAAATACTAAACTTAAGTCTTTCGTTCATGAATTAAAATTAGGTCTTTTGAGCAGTATTATTATACTGTCAATGGAATTCGCGGGCCGGGTTTCACCTGACTTTCCAACCTAAATTTTAATCGTAGCTTCCTACAGTCAAGTAGGATTGAGTAATAAACTCTGTTTATTTAAAATAATTTTATAAAACTCAAATAAATTTAAAACATATATATATATATATATATATATATATATATATATATATTACTGTTATTTAAAACAGCGAAATACAGGGTGTTACATGTCCTAATCACGTTGTTGTGGACCGTGCGTCCTAACCACGTTGTGATGAACGTTGTTAAAGGTGAATGTTGTTTTCTACGACCACAAGCCTAGGACTGGTGCATCGGTCTAAGGTGTTGTGATTGAGCACTCGGACTGCGTGTCCCGTGTTGATGTTGATAAATTCAAAATGATGAAATTTATGAATAGTCACTAGCCTTTGAGCTTCGACAACGAATGAGAACGAACACAAAGAAAACATCGAGAACTAAATGTTTTACATTTGCATTTACGGCAGACGTGCCCGACATGGTTTTAACGTGAGACCTTAACAAGAAAGGTATCATGTGATGGTGTATTACCGTTGTTCTTAAATTGGACAATGAGACGGTGTACGTGTATCGTTATGCCTAAATGGACAATGAAACGGCGTGCATAATCGTTGTCCCTAAATGGCCAATGAGACGGTGTATTATTGTTGTGCTTAGCTAGCCAATGAGACGGTGTATTATCGTTGTGCTTAGCTAGCCAATGAGACGGTGCATCGAGCCTGATCAACTCATTTGGAGGATGTTGGGATCTCCAGAGATTAAGAATAGAGCCTGATGATAGAAGTGTCATGTATTATCTTTATAAAATTGATTGATTCGGGTATGAGACCCACTGAAATAGTACTTGTTGTTTACCTATGTGCAATGTTTATAATGTTAATATGCCAAGGTGTTGTATGTATCATGTGTATGGTTGTTGGATGATATATCCATTTGCCGGTGTCTCACAATTACAGTTATATCAGGTCTCTTCGGGTTTTGTTGTAGTACCTTGGTACTCTAGTACCGATGTTGCAGAGGAGTCTTTCTAAGTCACTTGAAGACCTAGTGTTAGAGGTTGGGAAAGTATTCCGATTGGGGGTCTCTCCAATGAATATTTGATAGAATGACCAGCTTAGGAGTCTGATTTGGGTTGTATATCTAAAGAGGTCGGTAAATGTAGTGTTATATACAGTCATCTGTAGTTTGAACTTTTCTTTCGAAAGTGGAAACTTAGAGAAATGTTGTATGTCATGGTAACTTCGTTACGAACGTGACTTTACATTTTAAATGTATGTATGATGGATTTCAGAGTTATCCCTATAGAAGAAAATCTTATACCCCAGTTTTCTGACTTAAGAGAAAACAAATTTTCCGAAAGCAACCAGCAAATTATCTTTTAATTTACTTCCGCATGTGTTACTTAGTAATGCCCTGGGGGGGTTACATTTTCTTTTCCTCTTCCACCATTGTCAGGTCAAGTTTTTTATATCCCCCACGAGATAGTATATGGGGGTAGACATTCTTGCTTTGATTTTCCTGCCCCTTTTTCCTCTTCTCCTATTATAAATAGAAGACAATTAAATTACATAAGTAAATTAATAAAATTAATGAAATTACATAAATTTAGAGACAACTCAAATAAGTTAACCTGAAAGCTGGGATCATGTCGGCTCTAAACAAAGCGATCCCACATCGCCTGGTCAAGAAACGGGTACACCTCAAGTGGGTTCTTTTCATATCTTGGCTTGAATACATAAAATCTACCCAGGTCCACCTTAAAAGCCCTCCAACGCTCACCAGCATACTTTATCAAACGCTTCTTCATATCCGTCGTATCCGGCAGGTCAAAGGTGAGCTACATTGACACCAAAAGAATCAACAAATTACTGTATGATATTAATAAGATTAAAATAAAGTAGATACAAACACAGGACGTAAAAGTATAGATACCAGAATACTCTCCCATATCTGATCCTTCATGCCCTGCGGTACATCTTTCCAACGCTCAATAAGTATACTAGGCTTGCTTAGAGCAAGGGTTCCCACAAAACTGATAAACTGCTCTACCATTGGCCCAATAGGATTGAGTTTAGCATCAAAGTCGATTCTTATCCTTTGATTTGAACCACAGTTGGCAGTCAAATTCATCATTCGTATGGCACGTCTACCCTTTCTACCCGTAGACGGGGTCTCCGACCCGCTGCATGAAGGAGGGATATCTTCAGGATCAACCATGTATACCTGTTTAGACAAAAAAAAAAAATTCAGTAGGTCTGGATAAATATCAAACATAACTTATAAATATCGATCAACGTAAGCATAACTTATAAATATCAACGTAAACATATAATATGACTTTAAACATAACTCAAACTAAACTTACACTGTGGTCAAGTAGTAAAGTTCTCCCATAACCCTTCTTGGTGATCATTACGAGTAGCATGTACATCGTCCACTTCATTTTCCTCATTGAAATTAGGCACCCATGTTGAGAAAGAAGGAATAACAGAAATATCAAGAGTTGAATCTTGATTTCCCTCACTACCATTATACATGTTTTTTCCCTAGAGAACCACTGACCACCTTTTGTTAGAAGGATCATGGATATAAAACATTGGTTTTGCTTGGGATGCCATGATGAAAGGCTCTTCTTAATTACCTACCTTATTAAGGTCCACCAATTTGAATCTTAACTCATCGGTTTGCACATCGTTGTTACTGTCGACCCACTGACATTTAAAAACAGGCACTCTAAACTTCGTGTAATCAACCTCCCAGATCTCTTCAATGATTCTAAAGTATGAAATGGATGCCATAACAGGGTTTTTTATATTTCGAACTAGAGAAATTCATGGACTTAGTGACGACCATAACCCCACTGTTTTGCATAGTACTTTTGTCATCCAAGGACTTTGTATAGAAGGAAAACTTATTGATATCGTACCCACTCTAGCATATGACTTCAAAGTTAGCCCCATGTGCTAGCCATTTTAATGTATCAGAAGCAGTACCATCCTTTGCAATTTTTTCTTTAAACCAGTTCAAGAAATTCTTATTATGATTGTTCAAACACCATTTTTCATTCATTCTAGGGTAAGTTTCATTGATGATGCTTTTGTACTCACATAAGTATGGTTCAACCTCATCAGTGTTATTCAATATTTACAAATGTGCTTGAAGCACTTCCTCCCGATCCATGCTCTTAACAGTGATACCTCGTGTACCCTTACCATCATATCTTCCTTCATGACGAGACTTTGGAAGCCCTATGATATGATCCTAACAAGGAACATATATATTTTCGGATCTATCCTTGAGTGACCAAGCAAAATTATAGAAGAAGATGAAATACAAAATTGGATAAGATGAGAAATGGGAGGTAGGCGCCACAAATCCAAGGGGATTTGATAAGCCAATGTGAGGTTCGCCACAAGAATCTTGGATTCTTGATAAGAACAAGGGTTGGCTCAATGAAGAACCCAAGAGAGAAAACACTCTCACAATTGGAATCAATCCAAAATGAACTCAAAGTTATCATTCCTCATGTAATATGTGTGTACATATAGCATAGGGAAATAAAAACCAAAGGTCATCATAAGATGACATAAACTCCTAATAACTAGACATAACTCTCCACTAAGTGGTTATTAAAAGAACATAACTATCCTACTTAAGAAAATAATAAAAGTGGTTCCATAACTTCTAAAGGAGTTACCTAGGCATGCAAGCCAAAGGTTGCTCTCCTTTGTAAGTTCCAAAAACGTGCCAGCCACCATTCATAATGGACCTTGCTCATTCATCAAGCTTAGTGTAGCCCAATTAACATATAACTCATTTAAGGTCCAAGAATTCGTATTAAACTTGCAACCCATTTTTCACCATTATAGAAGCCGAATTTGGTCAAGAGGCCTGAGATATGATTTGTAGATAATTCCCTAAGCTTTCCAACGCACCAAAGAATGTATCAATCAGATATTCGTATCTCAAGATATGACCAAATCAAGCATACGGGTTCACCACAATGAAAATAAATTTTTCATCAAAAATATTAATTTGGCCTCAAATTGGACATCATCCTTAGTTTGCATCATTCCCTCCCTCTTGAAAAGAATTCGACCTCGAATTTATTGCCTTAAGGAGTCTTCTTTATCCTCCTGGTTCAAACACAACCATTTTGAATCCATGGGGCACCTCTCTTGGAATTGTTTCTTCAACTTCCTTCAAAATAGAGTCATCACCTCTAGGCAAAGAGTTTGCATTAGTATTCAAACAAGCATCTTTACATAGAAAGATATATGTAGGCTGCCTTGCCAACATTGCTCCCTTCACCTTATTTTCTTTTATAGGAAGACTCTCCATTCTTCTTTCAACCTTTGCCTCAATTTTTTTCTTTTTATTTTCCCCTTCAAAAAATGCAGTCTCCACCTTTTTCTCAACATCTTTTTCATTCTGTTTGTTTTCCTCCATTCCCTTTTCTTCTACCTTTTTCTCATGGCTTTCTTTTTTTATTACTTCTCCTTCTTTGCTTTCCTCATTCACCGAACACTCTTCTTTTATTGATTTCTCAATCATTCTTTTTTTCTCACTCTCTCCTTTCAAGTACATTTGATCTTCATACACTTGTTTTGGTGACAATGATCCAAGAGTAATTTTACGATTATTAAATACAAATGAGTACCTATTGTTGTAGACATCATATTTCGCATCTCGTTCAGCTCTCCAAGGACGCCCAAGTACCAAGTGCCTTGTTTCTATAGGCACCACATCACATAACACCTCATCCTCATATCTCCCAATCCGGAATGGCACTCGTACTTGTTTGTTCACCATCACGTCACCGAAATCACTAAACTCCGGGATGCTCCAAATGACATACGGCTGTGGATGCTCTAGAAGAGGAAGTCCCAACTTTTGCACCATGGTGGTACTAGCTAGGTTGATGTAACCCTTTCTATCAATGACCAAGCTACATATCTTGTCCTTCACATAGCATCTAGAATAGAAAAGATCCTCCATTTTCTTGGCATCATTTTTCTTCATTAGTGACTCCATGAAGAACCCACTAAGAAAAATTCAAACTTCTGAAAGAAATTGAAAAAACAAAATCATAAGTCACTCTAGGAAGGATGGCTCTAGATACCAAATGATATGATCCTAACAAGGAACATATATATTTTCGGATCTATCCTTGAGTGACCAAGCAAAATTATAGAAGAAGATGAAATACAAAATTGGATAAGATGAGAAATGGGAGGTAGGCGCCACAAATCCAAGGGGATTTGATAAGCCAATGTGAGGTTCGCCACAAGAATCTTGGATTCTTGATAAGAACAAGGGTTGGCTCAATGAAGAACCCAAGAGAGAAAACACTCTCACAATTGGAATCAATCCAAAATGAACTCAAAGTTATCATTCCTCATGTAATATGTGTGTACATATAGCATAGGGAAATAAAAACCAAAGGTCATCATAAGATGACATAAACTCCTAATAACTAGACATAACTCTCCACTAAGTGGTTATTAAAAGAACATAACTATCCTACTTAAGAAAATAATAAAAGTGGTTCCATAACTTCTAAAGGAGTTACCTAGGCATGCAAGCCAAAGGTTGCTCTCCTTTGTAAGTTCCAAAAACGTGCCAGCCACCATTCATAATGGACCTTGCTCATTCATCAAGCTTAGTGTAGCCCAATTAACATATAACTCATTTAAGGTCCAAGAATTCGTATTAAACTTGCAGCCCGTTTTTCACCATGATAGAAGCCGAATTTGGTCAAGAGGTCTGAGATATGATTTGTAGATAATTCCCTAAGCTTTCCAACGCACCAAAGAATGCATCAATCGGATATTCGTAGCTCAAGATATGACCAAATCAAGCATACGGGTTCACCACAATGAAAATAAATTTTTCATCAAAAATATTAATTTGGCCTCAAATTGGACATCATCCTTAGTTTGCATCACCCTATAGGTTCCGCTTCTGACATGTAGTCTGTACAAAACTCAATAGCTTTTTCTGTAACATACCTTTCAACAATAGATACTTCGGGACGGTGTGGATTCTTCATATATCCTTTCAAGATCTTCATATATCGCTCAACTGGGTACATCCACCTTAAATAAACGGGGCTAGACAATCTAATCTCCCCCACTAGATGAACAATCAAATGAACCATGGTGTCAAAAAATGAAGGTGGAAAATACATCTCCAATTGGCACAAGATAATGGCTGCCTCATTTTCCAAGTCATCCAACTTTTTAGTGTCAATGACCTTGCTACATATAGCATTGAAAAATAAGCATAACCTAGTAATGGCATGTGTGACTTTTTTTAGGCAAGATGTCACGAATGGCCACCGGTAGTAGTTGTTGCATCAAGACATGGCAATCATGAGACTTTAAGCCAACTAATTTGAGATCTTTCATTGAGACAAGTCTCCTGATATTTGAAGAGTAACTCTATGGCACTTTGACTCCACGTAGACATTCACAAACATATTTTCTCTTTTTTTTGATAAAGTATGACAAGTTGGGGTCAAATAAGTCTTCTTATCCCCCACTTTATGTGAAGCTAACTGCTTTCGTATACACATCGCAACTAAATCCAGACGAGCATTCACACCATCCTTTGTCTTGCCTTGAATGTTGAGAAGCGTTCCGATTAAACTGTCAAACACATTTTTCTCCACATTCATCACATCAATACAATGTCTTACATCAAGCTTGCACCAGTATGTAAGATCAAAGAAGATCGACCTCTTCTTCCATATATTCTTCTCAGTAGCCTTCTTCTGGGTCTTCCCATAGATAACATTAGTGTTCTTCACCCGTTCATAAACTTGGTCTCCAGTCAAGGCCACCAGAGCAATTTCATTCTCCGGAAGTCCATTGAAAGCTTTCCTCGATCTACGATAAGGATGATTACGCTGGAGAAATATCTGATGCCCAAGGTAAAATGTCTTCCTTCCATGTTGCAGTTGAGGGTGACATGTGCCTTCTTCACATATTGGACATGCTTTATGCCCCTTCACACTATACCCGCACAAGTTCCCGTATGCTGGAAAGTCATTGATGGTGTAAAATAACATGGCACACAATCTGAAAGTCTCATGGCAATACTCGTCGATCACATCAACGCCTTCATCCCACAACATTCTCAAGTCTTCAATCAAGGGACTTAGATAAACATCAATATCATTTTCTGGCTGTTTTGGACCCTAAATCATCATACTTAACATAATGTATTTATGCTTCATGCACAACCAAGGAGACAGGTTGTAAATTACCAGGAGAACAGGCCATGAACTATGAATACTACTTAAGTTTCCATATGGATTCATTCCATCGGTAGCAAGTCCAAGCCTGAGGTTTCTGGGCTCATTGCCAAACTCCGGAAACAAACTATCAATTTTCTTCCATTGCAAAGAATCAACAGGATGATGAAGCTGTCCATCACATTTCCTCTCATCTGCATGCCATCTAATATTCTCTGCATCCTTTTCATTAGAAAACAATCGTTTGAACCGCGGAATTACTGGAAGATATCATAACACCTTCGCAAGAGGACCCTTGGTGACAACATCACAACTAGAATCACCATCCTTCACTTTGTAGCGTGATACCCCACGCTTAGGGCACTCGTGCATCTCTTCAAACTCTATCCTGTACAATATGCAATCATTGGGGCAAGCGTGTATTTTCTTATACTCCATACCCATCGGACATAATATCTTCTTCGCCTCATAGTTTCGGGACGGTAATGTGTTACCTTCTGGAAGCCTGTCTTTCAACAACTCAAGCAATTCAGTAAAGCTTTTATCGCTCCACCCATTTCTTGCCTTCACATTGAACAATCTTAACACCACTGACAACCGTGTGAAATTAGTGCACCCCGGATACAAAGCCACTTCCGCATCACTACACAAAGTATCATACACATGTGCTCGCCGAAAAGACTCTTGCCCAACATCACGGATCATGTCCTCTAGTCCATCATCCATATCCACGTCATCAACTTCCTCTCTATGCGACACCCTCGGCTTGTCTAACGATTCACCATGACATATCCATATTGTATAACTCTTGCAAATCCCCTCACAAACAAGATGCTCCCGTATCTTCTCAGCTTCTAGTCATCTCTCATTCAAACAGTTAACACAAGGACAATAAAACCTTCCGTTACCACTATCAGGAGCATTTGTTTTTACAAATTGTATAAAATCTTCCACTCCATTATCATACTCATCACTTGTCCGTCAAGCATTCATCCAACCGCGATCCATGACTAAAACCAATAACTTCGTACTTAGTCCAAGATCTTCATCAACTACTTCTTATGACAGGGTATAGCCCTATCCCATTCGAGAAGAAACTTTTTCAACATTTGGTTAACAGTTAGTCCTTAACTCTCATGCTCATACTCGACAAAATTTCAGCAGCATTTCCCTTCGGTCTCCGACGTACACGACTTGAACGTGATGACATCCACCACGATAAAGTATGCAGCCGGAGAACGAAAGGAAATGTATCAATCCAAACTTTCATAAAGTATATAACATGAGAACCAATGAATAACTATTTTAACTGAATGAAGAAAAAGTTTTTCCCAAACTGTCCAACTTTGGACAATTCTAGATCCAATACAATGAGTGCTACCTTAAGAACGTACACGTGTGCTCATTAGTATTGCATCTCAAATGGGAAACTGAGGCTTTACTAATTAATTAACATTAAGAAAAATAATAAAACACTCCAATCCCCAAGTACAATGCAAACAAAAACCAAACAAGAAAAATGGAGAGGAGAAAGCTTACCGGGTGTGGGAAGAACAGTCAGCCAGAAACCGTAATGAATAATGAATATTCTGCTTAATATTATGCTCGGAACTTGTATCGTAATAGTTTCAATAACAACAAGTGTACCTACACAAAAAGAGAAGCACTTTGTGAATATTTTCATAACAAGACCAGAATAACAAGTTCACAACAACAATTATGTAGCTTGATCAGCATGGAAGTATAAGTACAGAAGAACTATGACAGAGATAAAACACACACATACAAATAAGAAATAGCTGAGCTTACAGTAGAAAATCCAAGTTGATGAACACATATAAGGCTACACATATAAATGATTTAGCAGCTAGAATGATAAATGAAATCTAGAGCTCAAAATTTGATGGGGAAGATGATCAAAATGAAGTCTGGAAATGGTTGAGTTAGGTGTGTCAGTATTGATCTCACTCTCATGCATTTAAATCTATAACTCTTGAAAAACAAATCGGAATTGTAAGTTTTAGTCTCTTGATATTTAACATGGCAGTCAAGCAAAACATATAGACTAATCAATCCTATCCTACCTAAACTTAACATAAAACCGATCCAACTTAATCAGCTAAAATTTATATTACTTTTAGTCACTTAATGAGGTAAAACTTATCTTATAAATATCAACCAGATAAATGACAGCAAGCTAAACATAACTTCAAAATTCTCACACTAGATCATTATCAAGCATCCTCAATTATAAGAAGACCTTTTAAAATTATATTGATAACTATCAAAGACAACTCCTTTTAAAATTATATCATACTCGATCAACAGTAAAATCTTAAAGACAAAACATATCCCCAGCAAGAATCCAGCTTAACAAATATCCTCCATGGAAAGAAATAACGCTTTAACTCAATGGGATCATAGCAGTATTGTGTAGGTAATTCTGGAGACACAACACTGTGGTCAAACCAGAAACTAATAGGACACACACAATGTTGATTTTTTTTTCTCCTGATAAAAGACATAACAGTGATGGCACAAACTTGTTTAACCCGAAAACAAAAAATATGATCCACTTCGATAACAATTTACCTTCAATCAGGTATGCTTGTGAAGAAAATAAGTTAAACCACAAACATAAAATACATTAGTCCAAATAAAATGCTCACTTATATTCCTTTAAAGCTTTGGTTAATACTGTAAAATGGGGCTTTCTCACCCCCCACATACATTCCAAACCATCATCACCTAGTGCCTGGCTAAAGTTAAATTATACCATTTTCCTTGAAAACCCAGAAAGAAACACAAAAATGTGCAGATAGTCCATCACAACTTATGAATGAAAATGCAAGCAAAACAAAAACAAACTCTCTATGTAGTGTGGCAATTATTCAACACATAAAATAATGGAAAGGGTATTAGGGAGAGGTTATGAGAAGACCTTCCACTTCAAGTAGAGGATACAGGCTAGGGTCACGACAGTGACACGGAGGAGCAAGCGGAGAACAGCGAACTTCGTGGCTGAGGTGACGCAGTGGTCCTCCCAAGCCGTAGATGGTGACGCGGCGGAGCGAGCAAGGAACAGATGTTATGAGGGTGTGAGCATTACGGTTTCCATATCTTTTTGAGCTTTTGAAGGTGTTGGGGTTGTTGGGGTAATGGGACGAGAAGAAAGTGATTAGAACCCCCACCCTCCATGGCCAAATATTCCCATTTACGCTAAATGTATTTCAGGGTTGAGAGAGAGAAAGAGAGAGTGTGTGTGACCTATTTTCGTGGTAATGGGGCGAGGTCGGAGGGCGGCGTCTTCCTCCCTTGCTTACTGAGTGGAGGGCGGTGGCAACGTCTTGTTTTCGTGGCAATGGAGGTGAGGAATGGGGTTTTTTGGGAGGGAGAGTGAGCAGCGTACATGCAAGAGGGGTTTTTTGGGTCAAAGGTTTCTTAGCAGCGCGAAAAATGAAAAAGAGGGTGAGGGAACTAAAAATGACAGATGAACAATACACATCGGCTATCATTAAAACCGATGTTAAAAGGTTTTCCACATCGGCTATAATTAAAACCGATGTTAAATGTTGAGATATTAATTTATTTTTTATCAATTTTTATTACCTTTTCCACATCGGTTTTTAATAAACCGATGTTATAATGCTTTCCACGTCGGTTATAAAGAAAACCGATGTTAAAAGTTATATTATTCATTTCCTTAATTTTTTATTCATTTTTTCACATCGGTTTATAAAAAACCGATGTTAAAACATAAACATTTCCACATCGGTTATTAAAAAATCGATGTGTTAACTTATGCATTTTTAAAATTTTATTTTTGGTTCAATTTTCAACATCGGGTTTATAAAAACCAATGTTGAAACCTTTATAACATCGGTTTATTTTAGAACCGATGTTAAAAGTTTTCAATTTAATTTCAAAAATGCCACCACCACCTTTTTCATATCGGTTTTCTGTAAACCGATGTTAAAAGCATATTATGCACTAGTGAATTACGATAACTACATGCACACACACAAGAACAACATATACAATTAAATATTCAAATTCAACATAATATTTTCACAAATAAGCATAACATTCAATAATCATCGTCGTTTTTGAGAAAAATGCATGGCACTTCTATATTCAACATCTATCCTAATCTCCGAAGACCCCAACTTCATTCGTTAAAAAAAAGCAGTGAGTTGATCAGGCTCAAAAGGGCAACACATGGCACAACTTAATTCCCACAACACTGTCCAACTCAAGGCACAATAATCAGCACGTGGGTTCCAGAGTACACTGTCCTACACAAGGCACAGCGAACAAGGCTCATGGAAATCATGGTCCACCAAGGCACCAATGATATAACGTCGCATGAGATACCTTTCCCTTCAAGGCATTCACACAAAACAATTTGGGCACATCTGCCAAATGCATGTAAAACATTTCATTTTCGCAGGTTTTCTTTGTGTTTCATTATTTCCTTCTTCGAGGCTCAAGGCTCACGACCATCCATGAATTTTTCTACGTTTTAAAACTTTCATTGTCAACACAGGATGTTTAAGTCCGAGTGTCCAATCACAACAGTCCTAGAACGATGCACCAGTCTTGGACTTTGTGGTCGTAGAAAACAACTTTCACCTTTTACTTCGTTCACCACGTTTAACCTAACGTGTGTAGAACACACAGTCCACAACAACGTATATAGGACACACAGTCCACAACAACGTGATACGGATCATAGATCAACGTGCTTTAAAACACTAGTATCCCGACGTCTCGGTTACTAGGTTCACTTTTCAACATTATTTTTCGTTCAGTGAAATACAAATATAAAACAAAACTTTCCGTAACTTATCCAAATTATAAGATATTTTCTTTTAAATAAAACCTTTCAAAAAACTTTTTATTTGAAATTCATTTTTTAAAAAACTTTTAGTTATAGAAAATCCATTCCTTTTCAAAAAAATATTTTATTTTGAAATTTTCTTTTTTTAAAAACATTCGAAAATTTCAAATAAAATCTTTTTAAAACTTCAAAAATCAATTCGCTTTCTCTTCATGGTTTCTTTCCATAAAATATTTTCAAAAATTGATTATTCTTAGTGTAAAATCATTTAAATTTTTCAAATAAATTTCCTTCATAAAATTCTTTTATTTTGATTCTAATACTCTCATAAGTTTGAAAATATAAATTTATTTTCCATTTTTCCAAAACATTTCTTCAAATAAATATTTATTTTCAATACTCTTCATATGATTTTCTTAAGACTTTTATCTTGAGAATTTAATTGAGTTCTAACCAATAGTTAGGCTTTCCATGCAACAACCAAAACAATATCATAACAAATAAAGCATGCATAAACTATATTCACATATATAATCAATCAAACATAAAAATTCAAACATGTTATCAGATCAAGCAGACAACTCAAGCCACCAATCAAAACTCAGCAAACACACCTAAAATCAATCACAAACAACATGTAGTTATCATAAAGAGCATCCCTCAGGAAGTCCCCCCCCCCCCCCCCTACCTAATCCGAAGGGTAGAAGAGGTCTTAGTTCCTGCGTTTCCTAAAGCGAACTTCCGTTGCTCAAGCATGCCGCAAGTCTAAGAATTAAGCACATAACATAAGTTAAATAAAAAATCATCTTATCTTTACATTAATACTTGTTTATATTCTATTTTATACCAAAAATATTTACTTTATCATGTTAACAGATATTATTCTTAAAATCATATTTTTCATTCAAAAATTAGGAAGAACTTTTTTATGAAAGCATTTTCATAACAGTAGTGGGTTTAAATTGTGAATGACCACTCAAATGACCTTTAAATTTTTTGAAACTTTATTTTAAGGTACTAAACTCACATATAAACACATTGCAATTGATCCCATGTCAAAATTCGAAGGCATTAATTCATTAAAATTCACACACTGCCTCTGATTGTACAGGATTTTCCAGAAATCCGAGTTCACCAACATATAACTTTATGAAATTGTTTCTATTTATATACACATGTAAAAATCTCAAATATTCAACCAAACTTTAGTTATACTTCAGTATTAACTCATAAAATTTTATAAAAATTTTTAATTTTCAAAATCATATTTAAAATCATCATGCAACCAATTATGTTCATATTTTCTGCATCAGAATTTTATTCTACATTGAGAGGTGTTTTGACCTAGTAAATCTTATCCAAATATTTACATATTATATATCAAATTAAAGCCCCAAAAGTCTTATTTCCAAATATATATTTATTTTCAGAAATACGTTTTGTATAAAAATTTATAGGCTCACGAATCACTATAGATCATGCTACCAGATTCATATTTTCATTCAAACATTACCCATAAGTCATAAAATCAACATGCAAGGGTCCTAAACCCTTAAACACATGCATGCAAACATATAAGATGAAAGTAGTGGTTGTTATGAGTTTAAAGAAACTTGTTTCACTTTAAAAAGATTTTTCTATGGTTTTCTAAGAATTTTTTAGAGAACATTTTGAACATGTAACCATGAAAAAGTAACATGCATGTTGATAAAAAAGTAAATATTTGAGAAGGTGAAGAGTAGAGAAGAAGAAATATACCCTTGATGATGAGAAGAAGATGAGCAAAGTTTCAATCTTCCAAGAGTGACAATGGTGGAGTGAGTGAATAGAAGAGCAAGTGAATGAATTTGTGATTGAGTGTGCTTGAGAGAGAGGAGTAAAAGTGGTGAATGAAGTGGGGATGTGGTATAAAGAGGGGGGGAGGGGTGCTTCTGTGTTGAGAGGAAAAAGAGGGATTTTAATTTTTTTTTTTTATAAATTAAAACTTGATTTTTTTTAATTAAAATAAAGAGTTACTTGTAAAAATAAATAAAATGAAGGTGTGTAAGTCATGATTGTCTTTCAATATGACACATCCATCATGTCAATATCAAATCTCATTAAATCTGTACCTGATGCATTTCAAATAAAATTTTTCTTCGTTTCGGTCCCATTAATTTTCCGACTGTAAAATCCGATCGTATTTCCTTTAAAGATTTTCACCCGAAAAATTATATTATACTATCTATAAATGAAATTTTTTAAAATTTTGAGAATCATTACAATCGTGTTAGGAAATCTAATGATTTCATTCACGAGTCAAAAATTTGGTTTCCTGATCAGTAAAGTCTTACTGACACTGAAAACGCAGATCGGGTTCGTCTGAAATTTTCAACCGAAATTTCAACTGTAGCTTCTTACTATAAAATAAATCACGAAAATAATTTTAGTTTATCAAAATAATCTCTCAAATTTGAAAATAATAAACACACATACACATACATAAACACAGATGATTAAGAAACAGAAAAATCGGGGTGTTACACCAGACTATGCATGCAAAACAATGGTTTTCGTTTTTGTTTTTCTTTCTCGCTTCGTTCTTTCCCCGTCGAGGCTTAAAACTCCCGACTACTTTTTATTCAGGTATTAAATAAATTTTAATACCAACTTAAGATTTTAAAATCTCTTTCTCAATCGAACACTAGCCCGACGTCTCGGTAATCTAGGTTCTTCTTAGTAGGAACACTAGACCGACTTTACCGGCACTCCGAATTCAGCCCGATATCTCGACAATCCAAATCCAACCCGGGTTTATAGCTCATCACTCTAGGTCCTTTCATTTCCTCAAAACTCAAACAGGAACTCTAGCCCGTACTTTGGCAATCCAAACCTAGCCGGTAATTTCAGCAATCCAGATCTAACCCATCATTTTGGTAATCTAGGTCCTTTCCACTTTCCTCTTTTACACTTGGTTTTTCGTTTAGTGAAAACTAAATCGAAAAACAAAAGTTCAAAAGTTTCTCAACTTTGTGCAATAAATACTTTTCGTCCTTGTAAATACGTTTTTATAGAAAATTTTGTTCTCTAAAATCCATTTCTGAAAACTTAGAAAACCACTGAAATCTTTTTCTCAACTTTAAACCAAATACAAAACTTTTGCAAATCGATTTATCAAAGAGGCATTTTCTCTAAATCTTTCCATTTTTGAACCAACTTTTTATAAAACCTATGAGAAAATCCTTGTTTCCAAAAGACTTTTCCTTTCCAAAATACTTTTAAATAGTTTTCATAAGCTTTGATGTTTTCCATTTTCTTTCTTTCCTAAATTTGTCCTATCTTCACACTTTCATAATTTAGGATTTTCCTCTAACTTTCCAAAGAAACAAAACACCACTTTTTCGATATTTCTGAGTTAAGGTACTTTAATGTCTTAGTCTTTATTAACAATCAAGCAATACAAGTAATATCATCCTAAAAATGTCATCATATATATATATATATATATATATATATATATATATATATATATATATATATATATATATATATAGGCCATTTACATTATGCAACATCAACACATAAAATTTTCAATTATCATCACAACACACTATAAAACAACATACAACAAGGTACATGACCAGTATGAACTCCTCAGGCAAACTCTCTTTACCTTTGAAGACCATAAAAGATTCTCTCTTTGGTTTCTAAACCGTCAGCTTCCTTCTGAGCGAAGCTGCACAAAGCCGAACTCCCACTAATAACTCGACTGGACATTCCAGTTTCCTCTAAATAGCTTCTGTCAACTCCCAAAAAATGTAAAACCTGTTTCCCCAAGCAAACACAACCCCGACAACATCCCGGAGAGGGAGTCAAAACATTTTCAACCATCGGACAAATATAACATTCAATCATTCTTCATCAAACACTTATTCTAAGTTGATTTAAACACTTAATTTCACAAAAACATAACCAAATTCAAATAAGATCAGATTGGGACTTTAGGGTTCCTAAATCAATTTGGGGAAAACTCATTTTAACTAAAGAATGATGACATTGGTTTAGGGAAACACTAATTCACGGTCCCAATTGCATAAAAATAGTGCTAACTTCACATTTTGAAACTGAAACAAAAGTTAGGGTTAGGGTTTCAAAATTAATTTGGGACTTCTACAACTAGAAGATAATAGGGGTAAACACTTACCCAAGATGAAGGAAGAGAGGACATGGTAGCTGAAAGTGGTCCGGCGTGGCGGAGTTCCTTTTCGCGGCGGCGGCAGCGACCATAACATATCAGCACTTGCGGCGGCGATCTGAAGGTCGCGTGTTCGTCTCCTCCCCGGTAGGTGTGGCCGGATGACGACTGGTGACAAGGTGAGGGCGGCGCTCGCGACGTCGAATGGCAGAGAACAGGGACGAGACGCACACGCAGTCGCGTCGTCTTCTCTTCCTCACGCAGTCGAGCGGTCTCCAGTTGTGGCAGTGCATGGTTGGACGGTGGCCTCAGGTGGAGGGTGGCACCGGATCTTGGGAGAGGAAGGAGAAGATGGAGTTGAAGGGAGGAAGATGAAGAAGAAAGAAAGGAAAGAAAAAGAGAAATAAGAGGTGGTGGTGGTGGTGGTGGTGGTGGGGGTGGGGGTGGGGGGGTCGTGCGTGCGCTGATAAGGGGGAGAGGAGAGAGATTTTTGTTTTCCATTTATTTAATAGGTAAATACTAAAATGAGTGGTTAAGATTTAGTCTAGAAAAAAATTAAATCATATGGGTCCTTGGATAAAAAATAATAAGTGACAATTATATACTTTCAAAATTCAAATTAGAGTAAAGATTGATGATTGAATTTATCAACCAAGAAAATCAGTGATCCAAAATTAATCTGAAATTAATGCCAAATCAAATTATTTTCAAATCTAAAATTACATAGAGTAAAATATATAATAAACTTCTTTCAATCATATCATTTGAAATGTTTTTCTAAACAAACACTAATAGTGAATATGACATAATATTATTGTCTAGTAAGTGTGCATACACTGAAATAAGACAGTGTTAACGCACTCAATACAAAAATTTAAAAGAGTAAATAAAATTACTCAAGATTAAGCATCATAAAATAATTAAAATTTAATGTCCAAATAGTTATCATTCTGATAAAAATAACATAAACATATATATTTTACCGATTATTGAAAAACCGTAAAAATCAGGCTGTTACATCCAACAAATGTTTACTTGCTTATGTGTCCTATTAACCATAATGTCTGGCCCATCAGTCGTCCTACATGGTCCATGTGGAATTTTCATCGTTGAAAACAAATAAAAAGTGAAAACATGCTCAATTTTACATGTATCTTTAAAATTGTGCACGTTTGTTTACTTTTCTTCATTTTCCACTTTTAAAATTCATCATAGGCAACACAAGACCACCAATGGGCTAGGCAGGATGATTAACGGGATATATAGACAATTAAACAAACGTTGAAACTGGAAGGAGGGACTAACATGTCCAGTATTTATAAATTCGAGGGACCAAGTGGTTAGTTTATTTTTTCAGGGACCAAAAGTGTATCCGTGAATTATTTTAGAGACTAATGTTTCAAAAGTCGGACCGGTCATTGAACTAGAAACAGTACTAGTTCACAGTTTAATAGTCCAATCATGATCAAATCATGGTCGAACCGATTTTAATTAAATATATATTTTTAATTTTCTATAATATATTCAATAATAAAACAAAAAAATAACATATTAATAAAATATAGCTCACATTTATAATCAAAGTTGTACAAGAAATCCAAAATATCAAAATCAGGAACAAAATAATGGATGGAGATATTATAATAAATAAAATCACTTTAATTCAATATTTTACAATTAATGGTCAAACAATATTCCTTTTTAACCAAAAACCTAAAGAAATAGATAAGCCCAACCCAAATTGCAAAATGTCAAAATCAGGAAACTTGTCACAACCCAAAACCCAAGCCATGACCGGTGCACATGCTAACATTGCTACTCTGGCAAGCCTATTAATTTCATAACATACTTGACAGGAAAATAGAATTTTTACAAATATTTTGACAGAGTCTCCCCTATAATTTTAGCATCCCAAAACAAAAATCACTTGCTAAAATACATGTTATCATTCTAGAAGTTTCGGTCATAGAAATACATCAAGTTTGTTATTTAGACCATTAACACAACTCAAAAGAGTATAGCACTACTTTCTTATAGTTGCAGAGTGAAAAAGAGTTTCAAAATACATCAAAAAGGCCACCAACAGAAAAAGGGGCCCACCAAAAGGAGCAACATTGCCTGAACAATCTGAAGCTGTTAGCAGCGAACTACTCAACTGCCTGGGAATCTGTATGGTAAAAACAAGAAGGGTGAGTCACATTGACTCTGTGAGGGCATAACAACCGCCAAGAACTAGAATGGAAACATACCAACGCACAAATAGTTATTCTTTCAAACTAAAAGGCAAGCATGCTGGAGTACCGATACAGTAAAATCAAGAAACTTTAATTAATCATATATATAAAAATATTAAACTTGCAAATTTAACATGTTACAAATAATTACATTTTAAAACCCAATCTTGTTAAAGAGGTAAAAATAGAAAGAAATGAGTAAAGTGACAAAACACAAATTTAAATAAATTTTATTAACAGTGAGGTCACACATGAGAGAACCAAAAATCTGAGGCGACTTTATCTCGCTGGTAGTCCTTTCCTCCTAAGGGTGATCTCTCCGGCCCCTAGGGCGGCTCAATCTAACAGAATACCCTATCATCTTTAAAGTCACATCAATCATATCTCATCGAGGACGGCTCCATCTCGTCGATAGCCCTCTCTGTGCGCTAGCGGCTCCATCTAACATATAGCTCTCTCCTCCCGGGATCATAACTAGCTGCATCTAGACCGTTATTCTCGCTAACTCTACGGAACATAATATGGGTCACCCAAATCACAACACTCAAATCATTTTCAATTTGTATCAGTCTCTTTAAGAATAAAATTCTCAATCTCATATATCAAGCTCCACCGCTATCAAATAAGCACTATATACAAATCTCATATATAATCAAAATCATTTAATAAAAACTCACAACCTTAAATATTCAGGAGTTATTAAAATAAGTACCAAAGACATGTCCCTCCAAAAATAATTGCAAAAACAATTTCAATATAACAAGATAATTAGAAATAATATTTATAATTACAAAAATATTAATTTCTTTTCAAATTTTTTCTATTTTCAAAATTTTAAATAATGAAATCACCAAAGTTTAAAAATTGAAAAATATATAATAATTATAATTATTAATTCCATGTTACAGCTGCCTCTCAAAAAGAGAAACATAGTAAAATCTCAATTATGAACCACTGAGAGTAAAACCATGGCACAACATTTTGAGCATAATTAAGTAGAGAGACATTTTGAGTATAATTAAGTAGAGAGCTTACTTTGATTTATGTTTTTATTTTTAGTACTTTTATAAATAATTACAAAAAAATATTTATTTTCACTTTCTATTTTTTACTTTCAAACCTCGTAAAAGAAATAATGAAATCACAATAGTTGAAAAAAAGAAAGAAAAAAATTAAAAAATATAATATCTTTTAGAAACTATTGGAGGATGAATTCATTCTCATTCACAAACTCACTCCAGATGTGAATTCGTTCTCATTCACAAAGTTGGAACACATAGAAACTGTTGCAAGAGCATTATTTACGATTCCTTCTTTTATATACACTGCAGAGTCAAAACCTGAAGCAGGAAGAGGAAAGGAGAAATGAAAATAGGCGAGTATTTTACCTCACAGATGATATTGTGATGCAAAGAGTATCATTCCCCATAAATAAGGTCTTATGTCTGAGTTCTGCAAATGGATAAAATAGGTGTTCGGAGAGTTTTATCCCCTTAAATCGACATTTCGTACTCGACTTGGATTAGTCAAGGTTCAAAGGGACTTTCAGGTACCAAGGGTCTCATACCAAAAGAAACTAACAGGGTTCTTAATTTTATACATTCCACACTTCATTACGCCCAAATTTGATAAAAATTGTAAATCCGAATGTTCCCAATATCCTAAAAGAGCCAAATTCTAAATTTATGACTTATGGTTCAACTTTGGTGCTACCTTTCCACTGTAATATAAACTTGCACTGTTTAAAACAATAACTGCACTAAATTGGTCCGAAGTTCTATTTTCCCTGTTAATAAACAACCATTTGACTCTCTGAGTCATCCATAGAGGTTTCTTTCTCGGGTGCCTTCCCCTTATGATAGACATCAGTGGGAAACCTGCAGAACAACCAGTAAATATGAGACTATAGAAAAGTCCAGTCAGGGAACATAAAATATGAGGAAGCTTTGTCAAATATTTTTCATGTATGAACCAATGTTAAGGGTAAAAGAACTGAGTGGGAAAGAGGCCTAAAAATGGAAGAACAAATGCAAGAAATGGTGCATAATTCAAGTATGGATTCAAGTACAACAACATAGCTAGCCCTCTTTAGTTTTCATGCAAGGCGCATGATACAAGCTGAAAGGGCCGGAAAACCATACCAATAGTACTAATTAAGTCTGGCTTGAGATTGTTGTTAACAATGAGCAATGCTATCAACATACTATTTTCAACACTCTCCAACACACTCTTTGTTATTAGATAGATGAATTTCATGTGGGGCCATGAATTTTATGTGGGATCCAATCTATTTAGTGAGACTGAGACCCATATGAAATTCACCCAATAATCGAGAGTGTGTTGGAGAGGGTGTTAAAAAGAGCGTATTGCCAATTTAACACAAAACATAAAGAAGGTAATTTATGTAATTTAGGCCATCTTTGGTAATTGAAAAGCATAGTACCCCAATTTCATATAACATGATTGTGCTGAAAATTTGAAGTAAACTAAAGCATGGAAAGAAAAATAAAAAAGCTAATAAACTAGAGAATAACATAATGTTATTACATATATGAAAATGCTCAACAAATATGTAAAAAAGTGAAACCTTAATGAGCATTAATAGGACAAAGGAGTGCAAGAGATTACGGGTGCGTTTGGTACGCATTAATGCACAGGACAACACAGCACAAGCAGGACAACACAGTACAATCCCTTGAGTCACATGACAACTTTTGGTCATGTACATCGTTTGATAAATAATGGACATCACATGTAAAATAATATTAATTTTACTATGATATCCTTTGTAATATATAATATTAGTAACGTTCTATCAATATATATATATATAATGTTTACGTTTTTTAAAAAAATTGATAGAGAGAGGAGGGCGGGGGGGGGGGGGGAGAGGGAGATAGAGAGAGGGGGGAGGGATTGAGAGGGAGGGAGGGAGATGGGGGGAGAGGGAGGGAGGGGGAGAGAGATATAAGGATAATTTTGAATTTTTTTTAGAGAGAGATGTAAGGATAATTTTTTTGGTAGTCTGTCCATGGGACAAAAAGTTGTCCCATGGTTTGTTGGGGGACAAAATCTTGGGTTTTTGTCCTGTCCTTCACCTTTTTTTGTCCTGTCCCCTGACCACTTTTCAAATCAAACAGGGGACAAAAATTTTTGTGCTGTCCAGTCCCCTGCATTGTTGCAAATCAAATACACCCTACATGTGTCTTATGTTCCATACAGCAGCACCATCTCCAAAATCAAGGTATTTGTTGTATCTTGAAATTGTATGCAGTATTTTGCAAGAAGGAATTGTACGTGTATAAAATAGGAATAGTTTCTTTGTTGGAAAATTCATACTTTAAGCTCTTCCATGTGAAGATTTCAATTTAGTGCTTTCAAGCAATTGGTCGATAAGGTAAATGAAAAATTTCAATGGTAAAATCACCACAAAAATAGTTAGACAATATAGTAGTGCACAAAAATTTAATGAGGTTTGCCAAATGCTTACACACATGGCTGGGAGTTCATAATCCACTAACCTCCAATTGAGATTATAGGATTAGCATCAGGGGAGCAGCCAAAAGCTACAAATAGCTAACTACTATTCCTGTATCCTTACCAGTTTTCTGAGGGTCAACCAACCCAATAGAAAACTCGTCTCACATATTATATGTCTCATACTTCAAAACCTTTTCAAAGTAAAAGACTCGATTGATTTATAGAAAGCAACTACCAAAACCGAATATAACACAATTTCAAATAGAAAATTATTGCATCTTTCGTAAATAGGACCTTGGATCAAACCTCAAGTCGTTTGCTTACCTACAATAGTAAAATATCCTTAAAGGTATCAGTGCATCAAGAGGAAAAGAGAGAAAGACCATAGAGTGGAAGAGTGTAATAGATGATAGAAGTATTGTTATGAATTATCTCATATGTGTAATGATACAATTGTTGTATATATACAATGATCCAAGAGCTAGAGCTAGCTTAACCAACTCTTAACTAACACTTAACTAAACTAACTGAATATAGCAGAATATAAAAGTTTAACAAACTTTCAGTTATTCATTTCCCCTTACACCCATTTGCATCCTATTGCATCTCTGCCTGGAGGAAGAGTGGTAAGAGTCCATGTGTTTGTCTTTAATAGAGCCTCATATTCTTGTTGCATAGCTAATTTCCACTTGGGATTGGAAAGAGCACTTTTGACAGACTTGGGCTCAGTTTCACAGAGATCTGCAGTGGCTATGAGCACTTTAGGCTTGGAAATTCCTGCTTTCCTTCTAGTGATCATTGGATGACAGTTAGTGACTTCTGTGCAGATGAGGGAACTGATGGCATAGCTGTTTCAGTGTTGACAGTAGGAGCAGAAGCAGTGGTTTGTGATTCAACACAAGGTGATTCTGGGACAGATGGTGCAGTAGGGACAGAGTTGGGATTTTGAGCTGGTGTACCATGCTCAGGTACATGTTGCAAAACAGAAAACCGGTTAGAGCAAATAATAGGTCCAGATGATGACAGAATAGGAATAGAAGGCAAAGTAGAAATATTATATGCAGGAGTTGAAATTGAGTGAGAATTGACGAAGTTAGGATTAGACTTTAAAGGAAATTGCATCTCATCAAATATAACATGCCTTGATATATAGGTGTTGCCCGTGGGAGATAAGTAGATATACCCTTTATGTTTGTCACTGTAACCTAAAAATAGACATTGTTATGACCTGTATTGAACTTTATGCTTGTTGTAAGGTCTTGTGTAAGGGTAACACACACAGCCAAATGTTCTAAGAGAGGCATAGTCTGGTTTTCTGTGAAAAAGTGTTTCAAGAGGGCTTTGATTGTCAAGGAGTGGTGTTGGAAGACAATTTATTAGATAGACTGTTGTGGTGAATGCTTCTCCCCAAAAATGAAGTGGTAGAGAAGCATTGGCGAGTAGTGTTAAGCCCATTTCAGTTATGTGCCTGTGTTTCCTTTCGGCTGAGCCATTTTTCTCATGTGTGTATGGACAGCTGAATCTATGATAGATGCCATGATTGGAGAGAAATTTGGCAAAGGCTATGCAGTCTTTCCCATTGTCTGTTTGAAGTGATTTGATTTTGTGGCCAGTAAGGTTTTCAACATGAGTTTTAAAGTGTACAAATGAGGCCAAGGCTTGAGACTTGTTTTGCAAAAGATAAATCCAGGTATACTTTTTGTGTGCATCAATGAAATGGATGTAATATCTTGAACCATTACTTGAGGGAATTGGGGATGGGCCCCATATGTCAGAATAGATCAGTTGCAGTGGTTCAGTGTAAACAGTTTGAGACAGCAAAAGGCATTTTATGTGATTTGCCAAGGCAGCAAGCTTTACAAACTATAGGTATTTTATTCATATCAATGGCAATATTGCATTTCTTGAGTACATGAGATACAATTTTGGGAGAGGGGTGGCCTAGCCTAGCATGCCAAGTTGCTGGAGTGGACTTGTTACAAATAGTGGTAACATTACAAGTGTTATTGCTGGATCTAAAATATTAGTAAGGCTGATGTTGTCAAAGGCATAAAGTCCAATCCTAAGCTTGCCTTCAAGAAGGGTCTTATTAGTTACCTGACATTTAACATAGCAAGCATTAGGATGAAACTCAAAATAAACTTTATTGTCCTTTGCAAATTGAGAGACACTTAGAAGGTTCTTTGAGATGTTAGAGACTTGTAAAAGATTGTTCAAGTATAAGGGTTTCAAAGAGTTTGAAGGATAGAAGAATGAATTACCTGTGTGTTCAATCAAAGTGGAAGTACCATCTGCCATCTTTATCCTAGAATCTCCACTGTAAAGAGTTTTTGCCATCAAATTACCATCTCTAGGAGTCAAGTGATTGGTGGCACCTGAGTCAGGATACCAAGCAGGGTCATAAAGAGTCTCTGGAACTGCCATGTAAGCTGACATTTGTGCATTGTCATCATGAGTAGCTTCTGCTAACATAGCTCGATTCTGTGCTTGATTGGAATTTTGATTGTTGTTATCAAACCTATACCAGCAGTTCAGGGCAATGTGCCCATATCTTTCACAGATTTGGCACTGTGGTTAGGTGAAACCTCTGCCACCTCCTCTAGAAGACCTTCCTCTGCCTCTATTGAAGCCTCCTCTGTATGAGTTGTTACCATTGAATCTTCCTCGATTTGAGTTGTAATTTGGTGCTCTACTGTTGTTTCCTCTTTCATAGTGGCTATTGTTTTTGTCATAACTATTCGATCTTGGTTTTGTTGTTGATTTTGAGCTAAGTTGGCTTGCATGGACACATCAGTGACACTGGTCTTATGCTTTTCTATTCTTTCTTCAATTGTCATAAGCAAAGTTTCCATTTCAGGTATGGAATAAGGGTCTGTTCTTGATATTATAGAGGTAACTATAGAATCATACTCATCTGACAGGCCATCTAATATGATTTCTACATGATCTGAATCATTGATTGGGGATCCCTCTGAGTCTAAAGTATCAACAATCTTTTTGATAGAAAGAAGATACTCATTCGTTGTACTGTTTTCTTGATGCTTTTCAACTGAGTCTTTAGCTGGCTCACTTTGGCCCTTGTTTGGGAAGCAAAATACATCATCAATTTCTGCCAGATCTGAAACGCATGTTCACACCCAACCATTCTTGCATGGAGGTTCTGAGACATTGAGGATAGAAGCCATGTGAACATATGTTGATCTTGCTGCTCCCAACTTTCATACACATCGCTGATCTTTCCCAATAATCGATCCTCCTCATTCAAGAATTTTCTAGGTTCCCCACCAGAATCAGATTCAGAAATGTATTTTTGCAATTTGTGAGTTTTGATTGTGCCTATGGCTTGCATCTTCCACGTCAAGAAGTTGTCATCATCTAGCTTTACCGAAATTGGAACCATTGACTGAGACAATTGAGTTTGCGCAGGTGTGGTGGCCATTTCAGGATCTTGAGCTCTGATACCATAAAGGTATCAGTGCATCAAGAGGAAAAGAGAGAAAGACCAAAGAGTGGAAGAGTGTAATAGATGATAGAAGTATTGTTATGAATTATCTCATATGTGTAATGATACAATTGTTGTATATATACAATGATCCAAGAGCTAGAGCTAGCTTAACCAACTCTTAACTAACACTTAACTAAACTAATTGAATATAACATAATATAACAGTTTAACAAACTTTCAATTATTCATTTCCCCTTACAATCCTGAAAGATTAATAGTTTTCTCATACCTATGATTCTTTGTTTATTCCTATATATTCAATTCTCGGTGGTGTCATGTCTGCTACTTATGAATTGGTCCCCAGAACGGCAATAATCACACAAACATACAATGTATATTGCTTTGAGACTACTAGCTTACATTTCACCCGGTTGAATCAATGGCAAGGATAGAATTTACCAGCAATAATCTAGTGACCTTGTTAGACCAAACAAAAAAAATAATTAGCTTACCATTTCATTTATTCATGCAGTTATATTAATATTAGAAAACTTTCTTCTATATTATATGTCTACGTCGCGGCCTCAATTGCGATTCTAGATCTTGATTTAAAACCGGCATAAACATTTCAGGAACAACAACCAAGCCTTATCCCACTAGGTGGGGTCGGCTACATGGATCAAACGACGCCATAATGTTATATAATGAATCATGTTTATAGTTAAACCATTGGCCGCTAAATCTTTCTTGATAGTTTCTCCTATAGTTTTTCTTGGCCTACTTTTGCCTCAAGCTATTGGATTGCCAACCATTTGGTCTAATCTCCTTACTACGGAATCTACATGTCTCCTCCATACATGCCCCAACCACCTAAGTCGAGATTCAACCATCTTTTCTACAATAAGTGCTACCCCTACTCTCTCTCTAATGCTATCATTCATAATCCTATCTCGTTGAGTTTTCCACTCATCCAACACAGCATTCTCAGACATAAACATTTCAGGAACATACTTAAAGTCAAGTCATTTCTTTAACTTCCTGTTCTTAATATCTTGAAATAATGAATTAATACTTTCATAAGAAATGTCCAATAAAATTCCTTTCATGACATCAACCATAGTTCAAAGAACTAAATTTAGATAACCTGAATAATATTTACTAAACTTTAGCATTTTTAATTAAATTAGCTCTATAAAATGTGGAAAAATATGAAAGAAATTTGAAACTTTTAACTACTTATTTTCATAAATCAAATTCGTAAAAAATAAAAACATGTAAAGATACAGCACAGGGAATGCCACATTGATGCAGGCTCAATCGTTAATTAAGTTGTTTATATACAGAAACATAGATATTTCAGATTGACCATCAATGAATTCACATAATTATATATAAACCAAATGAAAAAAATTTCAACTTTACATAACTGAAATTCACTTCAAAACGATAACTCACACCACCATACACTTAACATGCTTGCACTTCATTTCGTGGAAAAGGAGGTTCATGAGCGTGACGCGCCACATTCATTGTAGCGTGCAGCTTGTGCTTGAATCCCGCCCAATTGTACACAACCGTGTGTGCAAAAGTGCAACAGCGTGTTCGAACTCGAACGCAAAAGCATAATAAGCTCATTTGACTGCCATTTGATTGCCGCCAAATGTCCCACGTATGTTTTTTAGTTAGGTGAAATTCTATGTTGTTTGCTCCACATGTCGCATTGCTCTGGTCCTCTCACTCTTATAAATATCAATTCCACAAACAATCTCAATCTATAACTTAACCTAGTCGCGCAACCAAACTTTAAAACCTTTCCCTTTGAATTGGAGTTGTCATTGTCAACACCTTTTAAAAAGTTTTAGATCTTCTCTGTGTTCAAGTTCCCTTTCTCAATGGTACTTTTGTCAGAGGAATTTGCAAAACAATCCATGCTAGATAATCACCAACCCCAACATGTTCACCCTTTATCTGAGAAATTATCATCTTCCTTGAATGATTTTCAATCACATGATTTGAAGCCAGGGTAAAAAATCCTGTCCTTGTCATGGATTTAAAGGTGTTTTGGGCTCTTGCCCATCATCCACAAGGATTTTAAAAAGCTTGTTGTGGATATAGAATACCCAATGAGTAAATTGAAGGCTGATTCCATTGATGGGTATCTCAACTACACCTTGAGTATGGCTTTTGAATTCCATGACTTACGCACTCTCTTACTTTGTCATGCTAGGATTTCTCTGGTTCATGGTTTTACCCTGATGGAGAATTCACCTTCTTTGGCTACAAAGTATCTGAAAGAAATTCAACCAGGGTGTTTCAGAATCAACTTTGGTTAGGGTTTTGCTTGCATGGTGATCTAGGGTTTTTGCATGGTAGCCTCCATGGCAAATTCTTTGGGTTAGCCATGGGAATTCTTGTTTCCAGACGCTGTTCTCCCTCCCAAATCTCCTTTTTCTAAATCTCCTTATTCTCCTTTGATCGATGGTAACAAAGGGAAGAATGAATCTGCTCTTGCTACCTCTCCGATTTCTCAACAGCAGAAAACTTTTGCTCAAGCTGTCTCCAATGCAGTGGATGTTCCTTATAGCCAGCTGCCTAAACCGCGCATCATTGGTGACAAATTAACGGTCAAAATCCCGGAGGATGAGTATCTTGCAGGGTTGAATGAGTGCAAGAATCACTTGCATGGTCGTTTGGTCCTATCCAAGGGTGATGCTCCTTACAAAGTAAATGATTTACGGGCTAAACTTGCTGTTCTTTGGAAACCTATTGGTAGATGGGGTGTGGTCTCATTAGGGAAGGGATATTATGAATTTTCTTTCTCTTCTGTGGAAGATTTAAGAAGTGTTTGTGCAATCACTTCTTGGAACCTAAAGCCTGAATTCTTAAAATTATTTTCTTGGATGCAAGATTTTAATCCTTATGTTCATAGGCAAACTAGTGCTCAGTGTTGGATCAGATTATATGGTCTTGCTTAGGAGTATTGGAGGCCTCGAATTCTTTTCTTCATCGCAGACAGCATTGGCATCCCGATCTGTCTAGATGAAGCTACTAATAAGTGCACAGCTGATCGATCCTTTGGTCATTTTGCTCGTGTTCTTGTGGAGGTGGATCTCAATGGTAAATTCCGTAGCAAAGTCTTAGTCGAAAGAGAGGATTTCTCTTTCCTTGTTGATATACAATATGAAAATCTTTCGGATTTATGTACTTCCTGCCAAGCTATTGGTCATAACCAAGGCAATTGCAAAAGAAACAAGGCAACAAACAATAAGAAATCTGATCCTGTGAAAAAGGTTGTGGTCAAATATGTTCCAAAGTCCAAGAAAGAAGATGGTTTTTGAGGGCAGTGATGGTGATAAACATGTTGATCATGATGCCGAGAATAAGGATGATGCTAATCATGGAGGATCTAATAATGATTCTGGCAGCCATGATGCTGAAAATTCTGATGAACATATTTCTGATGATGCTTTGGATTCAGATTACTATAGTGATATCCAATCTATTCATTCTGATGAAGTGGTGCCTGATTCTCAACACTGTACTTCGAAAGATAAGACATCTCCTCATGATAAGAATGTAGGTCATACTGACCAAGAGAGAGTTGATCCAGCTGCTGGTTATAGCAAAGTAATTATAGTGCAGAATTCTGAGGTTCCTCTTGCTGTTAACCATGATGTAGAACTGTTGAAGCAGAATTGGGCTGACATGGTTGATCAAGAAAATGCTAAAATAGCAAATAAGGATAATACAGGTTCCTTGTCTCATAAAGGTTTTGAATTAGCTGATAAAACAGTAGATTCTGGAGGATACATTGCTACTGATGTTGCAGCAGATTCTGAGTTTGAAGTTGTTAGATCCAAATATCAGATTAAGAAGGATAGGCAAAGGAGGAAAGTTGCAGCTGCTGTTGTTCCAAACACCCGATCAAGGGCAGGTCCAACACAGTTTGTATGATGAAGTCCATATTCTGGAATATAAGAGGTATTGCTAACCCCTCTTCCAAGTTAGCTTTGAAGAAGCTTTGTGTTGATCAAAAGTCAGATTTCATTTTTGTGGCTGAACCAGGGTTTTAAATTATGGTTGCGGTCGCGGATGCGGTCACTGTGGTTGTGGTCATTGCGACCACTACGATGCGTAATGCGGCCGCTGCGGCGTGACATAATTTGATGAATTCACAAAATGAAAAAAAAAATCAATATTTTTTTTGTAATTCTTTATATATCTTTTAATAATTGTGTTGTATAAATTTCTATTCATTTTAAAGACATTGCATTATGTTTATGAATAATTTAAACTTAATTATAGTGAAAATAAATTATAAATAAAACTTTTAAGCACATATAAGTACGAAATTACAAAGAAGAAAGTCAGAAACTTAAAAGTTCATAAATATATATGAATCACAAATAAAAAGATATTAGTGTCACATAGAGGAATACACTCAGTTGCAATTGTGATTCTAAAATAACGTCACATTGTCACCACTTAGACATACGTCTTCACTACAAAAAAAAGATAAAAGTAAACAAATTAATAAATTTAAAATAATAATAATAACAATTAACAAATATATGAATCAAAGATAATAAAAATTGAACTTACATGATACTTGCTACCACATGGTGGAATGACGTGGTGGTTCATAACCTCTATTCTCACTTTGGCTATCATCTTGTGTAGCTCCATGTCCAAAGACATAATCAAAAAATCCCCCACTTGATTGTTGATGATAAGGATCTTGATAATTCATTGATGGTTGGTAGTATGAGGGAGCTTGATCACTTGCGTATGTGTTATATGTGTTGAAATAAGGATATTGATAATAAGGTGGATGAGATTATTGACTACTCTGAGAAGAATCATCAATACCAAAGTCACTAAAACTTTGTGCAATACTAGAAGAGGAAGAATCTTCAAGTGGAACATTCTGTTTTTTTTCCTCTCCTAGAATGTGACCCACCTCTACTGCTCTCAGGTAATAAACTACGAGAAGGAGCCATATCAGTCAAGCTCCTATAACGCCTATTATATGGTGAATCTTGAGATGGATCATTTTGAAATTGCCCATCATCATCACCATCATCATTATCATCACCGCTACCTTCTTCAGCTTCTACATTACCACCCCCATCACCACTATTATTACTTGGTGGACTTAAACCACCACCATCTTCATTAGAATCATCATTATCACCAACAACTTCCACATCTTCATCATCTGTATCCACTAGAGGCAACCATTCTGTATTTTGTACTCCATCTAATAATGAATCTTCTCTCTCTTCAATAATCCATGGAGATAATGCATTTTCTTGAAATATATAATCAAGATTGATAGGATTAAAACTTGCTTCAATTTCATCTTGACTTTTTCTCATTTGATGCCTCATTTTCAATTTCATATTGTAGTGTGTGAAGACAAGTTTTTGTAGCATTTTATACTTCAATGTATTCCTTGTCTTAGTGTGGATATAACTAATTGTGCTCCAATTTCTCTCACAATTTGTGACTGAATTTGTTTCGCTAAGAACTTTTATAGCCACACATTTAAGCTCAGGAGCACATACACCAAAAAAGGACCACCATTCACCTTTATAAAGGAGGAACAAAAGGTAAACAAATTATTAGTTATTATATTAAAAACAAAGTTAAAGTTGATTGATTTATAAAAAAAATTATTATTTTACCTGGATTCATCTTAGACCAAGCTGCTTGAGCTTGAGGTGTACCAAATGTTTCAACCTTATCTCTAAAAAGTATTAACTGTGTAATATAACATAATATATCAATACGTAAATATCTTCATTTGATAAATAATGAATTATAAGAGTAAAAATATAAATATTCATTACTAACCTGGTTCAGAGCTTTAATCTGATCATCAATGTTTCTTTCTATTTTGAAGATGACTCTATTTGTTCCTTCAAATGCTTTTTTATAGACATCATCCCCATGTTCAACTCTGTATTGAAATTGCGGATTAAGAAAATATATAACCTAAAAAAGGATAATCTATTATTATGGATGAAAGTATAAATATAAAATTACTTGATAAAAATAATTTATAAATTATATCAACATACCGGCAGAATGAAGATTGGAATGCATGTATCTCCATCGCTTGTTTATTATATCATTATATCTGAAATGATAACGAGAATTTTGTTTAATTTCTTGTTTAGCTCTATCAATGGCTTCATATATGAAACCCATGGTTGGTTTCTTGTCACCATCAACAAGTCTCAAAACTTTTACTAAATGCTCAAACACCTTCAATATGTCTTGGGACTTACTCCAGAATTCACTGTCATTAACAATTGTTCTTGCTTCATATGACGGTCCATTTTTCGCTTTACAAAATTTAGATTGTCTAAACTCTTTGGAGTTGAACATGTTTCTCAGACCTTGCTTTTGTTGTACAATTGCTTGGAGTTGTAGGAACTGTGTTGCAAATCGGGTAACACCAGGACGGACAATTTCTCGACCTCCAGTATATTTTTTCATGAGATCGACAGTCCATATATGGTTATAGATAAAATTTGTCACAGTCTTTGCATCAGTTAATGACTTTTGTACATTTTTCTTTTTTCCTATATCCTCCAAGCAAAGATCTAAACAAAGAGCTGCATAAGCAGACCAATACAAATGAGGCCACTTCTCTATCAGTTTCTGACCAGCTGCTTTCAGTGCTACTTCATTATCTGTAACCACTTGAACAACAAACTCTTCTCCCACTTCTTCAACAACTTTATCTAATAACTGAAAGTAGTAATCTGTGTTTCTACTAACAACATTAGAAGCATCAATAGATTTCAAGAAAATTGTCCCCTTACTACTATACACCAAAAAATTCATATGAGTATGGTTGATACCGTCTGTCCAACCATCAAACATTATTGTCACCCCTTTTTCTTTCCATGTACCTCTCAATACATTCAACCACTTCTTCATTTCCCTATATTCATTCTCTAAATATACATCTGAGATTTCATAAGGGGTCGGACATTTAACCCCTTTACCTACCTCAGCAGTTGTAACAATCAAATTATGCAACCAAGGAGAGTTAGATAAATTCATAGGTAAGCGCTCATAAACAAAAAACTTGCTTACTGCCTCTCCTAGCTTCCTCCTCAATATCTTCATGACCCCCCTACCGATTTTTGGTTGCTTCATGCTTTTGCTCCTCATAAGATCAATATTTGTAGATCTCAACTCAAGAGTGACATCTTCAGGCCTTTCACCCCCACCAACACTCGCATGAGAGCTTCCACCTTGTTCATATATATATTTCCATGCCCTCCTGTTTGTTGTCTAAATTGTTTCCTGTCTTCCCATTTGCATTGTGATCTAAGGCTTTCATATGTAGCAAACCTCATTCGTTCATCAATAAGGTGATCCACATATTCATCTTCATCTTCTCCTCTCAGGCATGCTTCAAATTCTTCTTTTCTTTTTTTGGAGTCATTTTTTTTTTCCTTCAAGAAGAAGCTTCATCATACCTTCTCTAGCCAATTTTCTCACTCTAGCACAGTCAGACACTTGTCCTTTCATATGTGCTATATGTTGTTTCAATCTTGTAATGCCACATGTTATTATTTTGTGACAAAGTTTGCATTCGATATTGTTCCAACTTCCGGCTACTGGGTTTCCAAAATGCCATCCAATATCATCACTTGGAGCACCATCTAATGTTTGTGTAGGAAATTCTTCTCTTGGTGGCATTGTGTATATTTTAGACAACCTGTTCAATATTTATAAATAAACATCAATCAATAATTCAACCAAACTTACAATTTTAATATAAACTAGTAATTAGGCAAACAAAAATAATTTAGTTATTTACATTTAATTTGAATAAGTACTAGCTAAACATATATTTGTGTAAAAAAAAAAAAAGCTAAACATATATCACTTACAATTTTAATATAAATTAAACTAGTAATCAGGCAAACACAAATAATTTAGTTATTAACAATTTAACATTTAATTTGATCAATAAATAATAGCTAAACATATATTTGCGTAAAAAAAATGCTAAACATATATCACTTACAATTTTAATATAAACTAGTAATCAGGCAAACACAAATAATTTAGTTATTAACAATTTAACATTTAATTTGAATAAATACTAGCTAAACATATATTTGCATAAAAAAAATGCTAAACATATGTTAAAAAAAATCTATTTTTTCCCTCTCCTCTCGATTAACCTCCTTCCCCTGCTAAATTTTCTTAAAATTTCCCTCTAATAATTCCCAAATCTAATCATATTCCCACCCAAAAATTCCCAATCTCCCCCCCAAAAAAATCCCCCCCCCCCCCGGACCCCCTCTGTTTTCTCCCACACTCCCACTCACGCGAGACACGCCCAACGGCTCGAGTCCCTGACCCTGCTTCTCCCCTTTTTTTTTCTCTGCATTGCCGCGCCGCCCTTGCCCCTCGCCTCACCCATGGCCTCGCGGAGTGACGGCCCTCAGCCCCACACCCTTGACCCTGCCACTCACCCATGGCTCACGGCCCTGTCGCCCCTTCCCCTACTTTCTTTCTCTCCGAAACCACCAACCCTTACCATAACCCGACCCCCAAATCTCCACCGACTAGGTGAGAGGCGACCACCACCCCCAAAATCGCCACACTTACTCCCTCCCCCACCACCTAATCGCCACACACACAAACCCATTGAACCTCGACAGATGAGTGAGCGACTGAGCAGTGACTCAGTGAGCACCATAGCAGAGCAGAGGAGGAAGATCTTACCCTGGGGTGAGGCTGGTAGATCGGACGTGAGGAGGCACCGAGACCGACGAGGCACACAACCGCATGAGGCACCAAATGGAGATCTTGATTCTTGAGCAGATCCAGAGCAAACTCAGACTCAGCAAAGTCACGGGAGAAATTCAAGCATATGGCAAAGTCATTGCGGAGAATTAGAGAAAAGAGATAAAGCAAAAAGCAAAAGGTGCAAGAATCTAATCTTTTCTTATGTACTTTGATTCTCTGAATTTTGTTTTTTTACAAGATTGAACGGATTGCGGTATGATGCGGTCCGACGTGGCCCGTTGCGGACGAAACGGTGTTACGTTATGGACGAAACGGCGTTACTTTGTGGTCGTTACGGGTGATTTCGAATCACACCGCAATTGTGGCATGATGTCGTTGCGGTGAGTCCTGCAACCGCAATATTGCGGCCGCATTAGCGGTTGCGGACCACAATTTAGAACCCTGGGTTGAACCATGGATGCTGCTTGAGAATTTTCCAAAGAGATTTTGGAGCAGTATAAATATGAAAGTCTTTTCAATCAATGAAAGGAATCACTTGAAACCAAATTTGTGGTGTGCTTACTTAGACACATTGGATCCTGTTATCCTTGCTAAGTCTGATCAGCACATTTCTTTTTCAGTTATGGTAGATGACCAGATTTTGGGCTTTTCCGTGGTGTATGCATCCACTTCTTACTTGAGCAGAAGAGTTATCTGGCATGATTTGAATGTTCTGCATCAAAGTCATCCTATCCCTAGGTGCTTTATTGGGGATTGGAATGCGGTTCTTGGAGCTCATGAGTATAGAGGTTGTGGTTCTCCTTTGAAGATTGCTTGTGAGGAGTTCTAATCTTGGACTAACTGTAATGACTTGATTCATTTGATGACTAGAGGAGCACAATTCACAGGGAATAATGGTAGGAGAGGTAAGTCCTTGACTGAAAAAAGATTAGATAGGGCTATTTGTAATGTTGGTTGTTTGAATTTTTGGAATTCTATTTCTTGCCGCACTTTATCTAAACATTGCTCAGATCATTATCCCCTACTTTTGGAGGCTAAGAATGATGATAAGTTGTTTCCTTCTTCCTTCAAATTTAAGAAAATGTGGTCAAAAAATCCAGAATTTCTGGATATTATTAAGGAAACTTGGCAGGAAGCTATTGTTGGCTGCCCTATGCTGATATTATCAGAGAAGTTGAAAAAGTTGAAAGTTAAGCTAAAGGATTGGAACAAGAATTCTTTTGATGTGAACAAAAATGTCAAAATTGCTGCTATGCATCTTCAGCAAGTGCAGGATCAGTTAGATGTTTTGGGCTATACTGATGAACTTTTTGATAAAGAGAAAGCTGCTCAAGTAGATTTTGAGAAAGCTTTGGCTATTCAGGAAGATTTTTGGCATGAGAAATCTAGAGTTAATTGGCAGATTAATGGTGACAGGAACACTAGTTGTTTTCATAAAATGGCTCGGGTTAGAAATGTTTCCAAGCAAATCAGTGTTTTGAAGAAGGACGATGCTTTGTTAAGTAGCAGGGCAGATACTGAAGAACATGTGGTTAATTATTTTGAAAGCAATTTAAATTCTCCTAATTCTTGCATTGACAATGGTCTTGTGGAAGAAGTTATTCCCAGTTTAGTTTCTGATGCAGAAAACTTCAGCTTAACAGCTTGTCCTTCAATTACAGAAATTAAGCAAGCTGTCTTTTCTCTTAATTCTGATGGGGCCCCTGGTCCGGATGGGTTTGGAGCTCATTTTTATCAAACCTATTGGGATGTTATTCAGCATGATGTGGTTGATCCAGTTCTGCAGTTTTTCACAAGTGGTTGGATTCTCCCGAATTATAATGCCAATGTTGTGGTCTAATTCCAAAGGTGCAAGGTGCTGACAAAATTGAACAGTTTAGGCCTATTGCCTTGGCCAATTTTAAGTTCAAAATCATATCTAAGGTTTTGGCTGACAGATTGGCCAAAATTACTTCTAGAATTGTGTCTCCCCAACAAAGAGGCTTCATTCAAGGGAGGAAGATTGCTGATTGTATTTGTTTGACTTATGAAGCCATTAACCTGCTTAGCTGAAGGACTTTTGGTGGGAACGTTGCTGTTAAAATAGACATAAGGAAGGCCTTTGATACTCTTGATTGGAGATTTTTTATTAAAGTCTTGGAAACTTTTGGTTTTGATGGCAAGTTCTGCAACTGGATTAATGTCATCCTACACTCAGTTAAACTATCAGTCTCAATTAATGGCAAGGCTTCTGGTTACTTCAGTTGTGTCAGGGGAGTGAGGCAAAGGGATCCTCTTTCCCCTTTGCTTTTCTGCCTTGCAGAAGAAGTTTTGAGTAGGGGAATCACAAAACTTGTGAATGAAGGGGCTTTGAAACTGGTGACAGGTCCAAGAGGGGTTATGGTTCCCTCTCATTTCTTATATACTGATGATGTCATGATTTTTTGTAGAGGAGCCAAAGGTAGCCCGCTGGCTCTAAAATCCTTTTTCAACCTTTATGCTGAAATATTAGGAAGTGATTAATTATGCTAAATCAACCTTTTATGTTGGTTCTGCCTCAGTTAGTAGGAAGTTAAAAATGGCTGATTTGCTTGGATTTTCAATTGGTCAGATGCCTTTTATATACCTAGGTGTGCCCATTTTCATTGCTAAGCCTAGGAAGCATCATTTGATGCCTATTGCTGATAGGATTAGATGCAAGTTGTCAGCTTGGAAAGCCTCTCTACTGCCCATAGCTGGAATGGTTCAACAGGTTAAATCAGTTGTTCGAAGCATGATGATTTATAGTTTTATGGTCTATGCTTGGCCTATAAGTCTCCTCAAAATGGTAGATGGTTGGATCAGAAATTTTATTTGGTCTGGAGATGCATATTGCAGGAAAGTTGTTACAGTTTCTTGGTCCAAAGTTTGCAGTCTAGTTGGTGAGGGAGGTCTTGACATTAGGTCTCTGAGATCAATTAATAATGCCGCTCTTCTGAAACTGTGCTGGGAGCTGATTGTATCAGATGATATTTGGGCTGATTTTCTTAGAGCTAGAGTGCTTAGGAATGGTAAGCCAATTTCTTATCATATTAGCTCCACAATCTGGTCTGGTTTAAAGGACAAAGTGGATACTGTCTTTGAAAATGTTATTTGGAAGATTGGTAAGGGTAATAAAATCAGGTTCTGGACTGATTTGTGGCATGAAGTTACCTTGGTTGATCTCTTTCAAATTCCTGTTTTACTACACTCTAAGTTGACAGCTACAGTTCAAGACTTCATTAAGGATGGTTCTTGGTCTATCCCTCATACTCTTGCTTCTATGTTTCCTGATCTGCCATCTATCCTCCAGAAGCATATCATTCCAGTTGCTGAGCAGGCTGATCATCTGGTTTGGACAAGTTCAAATTCGGGACAGTTATCTTTTAAGGATGCATATTTATTCTTTAAACCTCCTGGACAGCAAGTTCATTGGAGTAAATTCATTTGGAATAAAACAAATCCTCCCTCAAAGTCTCTATTGTTTTGGAGGGCAATGTTGGATATGCGACACCCTTTCTGGGGGGCCATCACATAGTTACCCAAAATGCGGAAATAAAACTAAAATGTTGGTTACTTTCGGAAAATGTTACTTTCAATGTTTTACCTTACAGAATTTGTGATAAAATTTGAAATTTTTCCTTCATAATATCAACTCAAGACAACGAAGCCAACTCCGAGATGTATGTCATAAGCATAAATAAGGGTCATCAGTTTTATACGAAACATAAAACTATAACTATAGGAGATCACAAAAGAGCCTCCATCACGATAGGCTTTTCTCCATCACACTAAATAAGAATAGGTAAAGACATATACATAAACAGTAGCGACACAACTAGAACCATAATCAAAATAAATGGTTCTTAGTAGCCTGATCAAAAACTGATGAAAGACTCGCTACTCTAAAAACGACTATACCTAAGCTGGTCAAAGCTAATAAGAACTACTGGGGGAATCAGAATGATCACCCATACTTACTGAAGGTGTATCCGGTGAAGATACTTCTACTACCTCACCCATTGGGTCATCCCCAAAGGTCGGTGAGTGAACCTCAAGCTCCTCCTCAAAATGCTCCTCGGGATCTTCCTCTATCTCATCCAGCTCCACCTCAACTGGTGGTGCTGCTGCTTGTAACACCCTACTTTTTATTTTCCGATTTTTATTTTTTTAAGTAAAAATATTTTCGTTGTATTAACCGGTATAAATGTATTTATTTATATTTTTATCCGAGTTTATGGAGAATGATTTTTATGAAATAAAAATCATATTCATACTCTATCTTAGGGTAGAAGCTTAGGATAAAATTTTGGGTTGAAAATTCAGACGGAAATCGGTCTGCATTTTCATTGACAGTATAATTTTACTGAGCAGAAAACCTAATTTTGACTCATGAACGAAATGATTTATATTTAAATCATATTTCCAACGAGTTTGGTTAGTTTGAAAATTTTCAGTCGAAAACGAAATATTACGCTTTTACGCAGGCATAAAACCCTAATCGGGAACCAACGAGTCGAGAAGGGAAGTGCATAGACCCGTCAAGAGATCGGGACAACGAGTCATACATGATGACTCATGAAGGATGAGTCACCAAGCATTTATGAGCATTAAATGCAAGTAATCATGACATTTAGGTAAAAAGACCAAAATACCCCCAAGCTTTCGCGGGTATTAACAAGACGCATCTACGCACTCTTAACCACTCATTTTATGTGGTTGAAAACCTCCCATATCTCTCCAATTTCGTGCATACACCTCCAATAAATCTTACCTATTTCATTTTGCTTTCGTTTCATTATTTTCCTCTCAAAAACCGAAATCGGGTAAATGACGGAGCTGCATACGGAATTTCCGGGAACCGCTAACGGATATGATTGATGACTCATTAGTGAGTCACTTTGTGTGGCCCAAAATCAGCCTCACCTCCATCAAATGCGAGCCACATAATTATTAACCATAGTTAGCAAAGTAACCCTAGTTAAGTTAATTATTAACTATGGTTAAGATTATATTAATTTAATATTCACAAAACCTGTTAAACCAATTCCTTATAACCAAACAAGGAATAAGATTACTCCTATATATACCCTCCAAACCGTGGCCTCCCTCACCATTTCACTCATCATCTTCATTCTCTTCATCTTCCTCACCAACTAAGTTACAAAACCATAAGAACACCGAATCCGCACCACAAATATGACCCTCTTCCTTTCTGAAAATCGAAACACTCTCAAAATAAAAGTTGTTCCTATTTCTATATGATTTCCAACAAGCTAAATATCATCAAAAACGGATAAGTGGATTGGGAGAAAGGCTCAAAATACTGAAACTGCCCAGAATTCCCAGCAACCCACGAAACAGCATAAAGAAGGCCCTTTTCACCCCTGTTATGATCCTAACCAAATGAAACCTTAAACACAAAAGTTGTTACTTTTCTTCTTATATTTCTAACAAGACAAAGTTCGTGATTTTTGGATGATTATATTGTGAGATACACTCACAATACCATCACACCCTCAAGCTGTCCAGTTTTCAACTTAGTGAAGGTTGATCATTTTCTTTATTCCTTTAATCTTCAAGAGGTAAAAGCTCTTCTCCTTAATCATATAAGTCTTCTCCTTCATTTATTTTTTAAGATAAAGCCATGATCATCAAGTTTTCATAAATTTCCATTCCTAGATCTAGAACTTCAAATAATTCTAGAAAATTGTAGAAAAATCCTTTTAATGTGAAACCAATTTCTATGATCTTGTGATGTCTTCTACTATCCAAGAGCATGTGATCAAAATCATCTTCCTTCCCTATTAACCATTAATGGCCGAACCTATGTAGGAAAATGGGTTTGGTGTTTTGTTGTTTGTTTTGAAAGTTAGTACTTGACTTAAGTTCTATAATACATGTATAGCTTAAATCCAAGAGCTTAGGTCCAACAAAAATCCCTAGCTTAAATTCCTATACATGGCCAAAACCCCAACCCTATAGGGTAGAGAATTTTGTTCCAAACTTTAGTCTTGTAATAATTAATCTTAATCTATGTTAGTTAAGAATCTAGTAACTAGGATCCAAAAGATGGCATTAAGAAAATAACCCTAAACCTATTTTCTTAGTCTTGGCCGAACCTAGCCCTAAAGTGTCATAGATGGATTTGGTTTGAATAATTATAGTTATGTTGTTTCGTTCAAGAGGTGAAACTACTAAGCTGTGGTGTGATAGCGAGGAACGTTGAGTTCGGGATTTCGGTGCTAACTCAGGTGGGGAAAATAATCATCCTATCGTCAGAATCGATAAGTAGTATATTCTATAATAATTGTGTAGGGTGGCCTAAACCCTACTAGTAGTTGAGTAATCGACAAGACCAAAATCACATTGGAAACCTTTTCTGTAAAACCAATGTATTCGGGGATTGTAGGTTTATCAACATTAAGTTGATTTTAAGTATTTGAGGATGTTTGATTTTATGTTATCAAATTTACTGTGATACGCTGGTTGAGGTATTCTACTGCATGTGACGTTTATTTTGGTGTTCGAATATTTTATTGATTATTGTGTTATGCATGATCTGCCTGGTTTGATAAATTGCTTAGTTGATTTTAAGTAAAGATATATATTGCTCGGAGGTATTTTGTTTGGGTGAGAGTTTTGAATATGAGTTAGAGGTGCCTCGCTATTATTTTATAGAAGTGACGTGATATAGAATGTAAGTGGAGGTTGTGAGGAAAAGCTTGAGGTACTAGGTTGCTATTGATAAAAGTCAGTGAGAATCATACCGTGCTTATGCACTATTTCCTATGAGAGATTAGGGAATAGTGGCGCACCGAATTATAAGGTCTTTTATGCTTAAGTGCTATTTCAAATGGGGGGAATAGTGACGCATATCGTGCTTATGCACTATTTCCTATGAGAGGTAAGGGAATAGGGGCGCACCGAGTTATTATTTATTATGTTCTTATGTGCTATTTCCAATGGGGGCAATAGTGACGCATATTGTGCTGATGCACTATTTCCTATGAGAGATTAGGGAATAGTGGCGCACCGAGTTTTGACCCTAAATAGTTCTGGACTACTGACTAGTGTGACAGGAGTATAGATTTCCATATTAGTATAAATGTTGAATTACAGGAGTTGAAAGTAGAGGGTGATTTCGTAATTTGAGGATGATTGCTAGTTAGGTGTGATGTGTGTGGTTGATGGTTATTATATTTTATGCTATGATTCTTTTCCGCTTTGATGATAGAACTGTTTCTTATCCCCTATATCTTTCTGTGTGTTGTATTTTATTTCTGATGTGATAGTACGAGAAGCCCAGATGGAGGAACTAATTGCTGAGGAGTTAGATGGAACTCCGTATGAACCGGATGCTGGAGGTCGAGCTGTGATTCATGGCGATTAGAGTATAGACATTATGGCCAGTGTGTCTAAGGATTATTTATATTTCCGCTAAGTATGTCTGTAGTGAAGTTTATGCCTGTGAGGGATCTTACTGAAAGGATACCCTAAACAGTGTTGTGTAAAATAAAGGATACTTATGTGTTTATTTATGTAATATAGTCTTGGTGTGTTTTATATTTGTAGAAGTTATATGATTATTAATTAAGTTTTAATTTTTACGTATTTTCAATAGTAAGCGCCCGATTAAGTAAATAAATATTAAGGTTTTAATGTAATAATACGATGATGCACATCGGGGTGTCTCACTGCTACAGGTGCCACCTGAAGCGGCTCAACAAGATGGTGTGGATAATCAAGCAATCCATGATCCCTCAAAAACTGTAGGTATTGCCATACCAGAGGTAACAATATCTCACAAGTCTCCACCATAAGTAGTCTCGAAATGGGTCCCCCAGCTACCGTTCCAGTTGTCACCGTAGATGGGCCATAGTATGTGGCGCTCAGAGCCTCGGGATTTATCTCCCATGCGCTAGCAAAGTGGACCCGATCAAACATGATCGTCCTCAACCGCTGATGGGCTAAGGGAATCTATGGATCCATCTAATCGCAGATAAAATATAACACGAGTAGAGAATGGAAAGAAAACATGCAAGAGTGAGAAACCGAAATTTGAGTCATAACGCGAGAACCACATGCATGACACAACAAAACATATGTATACGTATATATATCCATATCAGTTAAACTCTCACAAGTAAGGTATCACACATCATAGCATCTCAAAGGGATTCACACCCAAACATCGTCGTTTAAAAATATGCATGATACACTTCAATAATCGTTCTCTAACATTTTACCTAATCTCCCAGAGATATCAACAACATGCAGAGTTGATCAAACTCAGTTGCCATAAAGGCACTCATAAGACCATGCATTATTGTCCACACAAGGTACATTGGCCGTTAACACAATTGGTCCTCATTGTCCACGCAAGGTACAGTGACATGAATATCCTCTCGATATCATGATTAACTACATGTTTACCATTAAGGTGCCAAGCTCAACTCAATTCGAAAGCCCGTCTGTTTAAAGGGGATGATAGGAGTATAGATTTCCATATCCTCTCGTCTTTTCTCTTTGTGAATAATGTTCTTTTGTCGAAGTACACAAAACATTCGACCATCTTCAACTCAAAACGTCTTTAAAACATTATTAACAACACAGGATTGCATAATCCAGGTGCTCAATCACGAAACCTTTAGACCTTACAATCAGTCTTAAGTTCACGGTGATAGAAAACATCATTAAACTCCTCTTTAACACACAATATACCTCTTGTATACAGTAGACATTAATTCCACAATGAACAGAACCTTAACATCCAGACGTCTCTGCTATTAAGTTCTAAAATCTTTAAAATCATGTTCAACTCAAAACTTAATTTCTGGAAAACTTATTAAATGGGCAAATTCCGTCATAAAACACCGGTTACCGAAAATATCATTTTCAGAAAAGAGGGTCACGGAGATTTGAAGTTCACCAAAAATATGCGTTGCTGTCTCTAAAATACTTGCCGTCGTCAGTTTTCCAAATTGTCGTCGTTATATCATTTTAAACCAATTTAAAGTCAAAACTCAGCTTTTTCCACTTAAACATTTTTTTAAAATCACGGTTAACTTATTTTCGCAGATAAATTTCACAGAACAACATTTTATAATATTGCGGAATATATTATATAGCTAATAGCAGTAGTAAAATATTTTCACGGTTACGCCCTCTCTGTGACTCATAAATCAATTTTTTATTAATAAATCATTAAAATAATAATATTTCTCAAATACTTATTATTTTTCCCAAATAATATTTTCCATAAATAATATATATCAACATTTTCCCATAAAAACATTGAATATAATTTATACCGCTTATTAACGCTTTTATCTGATTAATCGGTTGGTCAATGACCACTGTCAGGCTTCACAAACAACATCCAGCATCATCATCATCAATATATTACAGGCAGAATATGCATCACAGTAATATAATAAATAACTGCAGATAATTAAATAAATTAAAAGCAGATAAATAAATTACAGCTATAAAAACACATAGCCGAATAAAAGAAACTGAAAACACCCCAAACACATAAATAAAAATATACAGACCACAAACAAGAACATGTGGCCATCCGAATGACCCGTCAGGTAACCCCTCTTACCTCTCGAAGTTCCTCGGTGAAAAAGTAATAACTCACAGGGTGTCGGAAATCCTCGTACGCCGTAAACACAGTTAACCTTCAACACACAACCAATCAATCCCTTAATCAAACAACTAAAACATCACTAAATAAACCTATATAGGTCACGACCTACTAGGGTTTAGTGGCTTAACCAATTCTAAAAATCTCCTAAGTCATGGATTAAGGTTTCTAACATACTTAAGACAATGGATTAAGACTAAACAACAAGATTAGGAAATCAAAATCATCCTAATCCTCCAAGTCTCAAGGTCGGCCATCAATAAATCCTAGGGTTAGGGTTTGTAGTTTCATAAACCAATGAGGATTTAACAAGTGTACATGTATGTATGTTGAAAGACATGATCGTACATCAAAACAATGACCAAAACTCCATCAAAACTCTTCCTCTATGATTCGGCCATTGTTACGCCGGCAAGTGTACCGGGTCGTCGCAAGTAATAAAAATAACACGGTAAGTAATTACCGAGGTCGAACTCAGGGATTGGGCTACCAATTCGACTAATCCGCGGGAAATCCGATACGTTGGTCAAGTTACAGAAGAAAGTGGTTGAGAGAGAAGAGAGATTAATATCGAAATTCAATTAACTAGTCTAAATAAACTAATTAACTAAAAATCAGAAATTAAAATATCCAAGGTTACAAATCCACCTACCCAATATGTACACCCAAGTGATGATGAATTCCTCCCTAAGTTCAATTACAATGTCAACAGGGACCCCTAAATTCTCCTAAATCCACTCTCGTACTCATTAGGACGTATTCGACGATTGGATTAATTACTTGTTCGGTCTCATAACCCTAATCTCGAATTCTATTAAACCTTGTTCCCTATATGGTTGCACTAATCAAATAAATCCACGGTCGTGCTCATTATTCGATTAATGATTCCAATTCAAGTTCTAAAACGCGTCTCGCCGTTTGGCCTCAAACATGTTAACTAGTTAATCACGCAACACATATGATTAACACAATCAATTCAGAATTGGAAAACATTTATGATCCCGATTCAAGTTCTGAAACGCGAATCGCCGTTAGGCCTCAAACACGTTTAACTGATTAATCACGCAAAACATATGATCAAACATTCAAATCAGAATCGGAAAACAAGAATTGAATTAAAGGAGAAAGACATACATCATATCGAATCTACACTGCCATGGGTGGCTTCATCGTTCCCTCGGACGAGGGGATTAGTTCCTCATGCTCATAGACAAGCGATCGGACGTAATCTCCACAAGAAAAGGGAGACGCAGCTCCAAAGAGAAAAGAAATTACCCTAAACGCTACTCTAAACAGTGGAAAACTACTAGGATTCGCGGCCCTCCTAAAGCCCTACAGCCTCCTCCAGTTGGATCCCTTAAATTCTGATCTGAACAGCCTTTAAATAAGGATTCCTGATCTGCGCTCGCTCGCGAGGCGAGCATCCTCTCGCGAGGCGAGAATTAAAATTGGCGCGCTTTCAATTTGAACTCTCGCGAGGCGAAAGTGTGTTCGCGGGGCAAGTCTTCAATTCTGGGCTGTGACCTTCATCACGGCTGGGCCGTGATGGTCTCTGAATTCCAAGTTTTCATTCTCTCGCGAGGCGAGCTTCCTATCGCGGGGCGAGTCTTCAATTCTGGGCTGTGACCTTCATCACGGCTTGGCCGTGATGGTCTCTGTCTTGCAGGTTTTCATGAGCTCGCGAGGCGATACATCTCTCGCGTGGCGAGACTGAAGTGATGACTTTTGCTGCTTTGTTGACTTTCAGGCTCGCGGGGCGAGCATACACTCGCGAGGCGAATGTCTCCAGACTTGCAATTTCCACTGCTTTTCGACTTTCCTTGACTCCCGGAGCTTCACTTATTTAACCTGAAACAACAAAAGCACCCACAAGCGTAATTCTATTCAAAATAACCTAAAAACTACACAAAAGACGCAAAACGAGTCAAAGTCCAACTTAGGAACAAAACAAGGCAAATTTGGGCGAAAACGAGAGTGAACTCGAATAATTTGCACAAAAACCACGGTCCATCTAGTTATAAAACTAGATAAGCCAGAGGCTTATCAAAATACCCCAAACTTAAACCTTGCTTGTCCCCAAGCAAGCTTAAAACTCAAAAACGACTCAAGACTTGGCAAGCATAAAGGAATCAATCGATTTCGCACAAATTTAATGCAATCAAAACAGTTTTTCTCTAATGATCTCCCCCCTACATCAATGTAATCCCCACATTCATTTACTTTAAACCATTGAGAACTTCATCATTCATGCAATCATTAGTCAAAGTTGAGGATCAGAGTCACACACAAAAGGAAGATCACCAATTTCAAACAACTGCCTTCCTCACAAGGGTATGTAAAATTTCACTCATTCGCTCAATTCGTCAAGGCTTTCAACTTTTTCACTCAATTTCACTTATCAAGAGCACTTCCCATGAATTTGATTTTCATCTCAAAAGTAGTTCCCACGTAAACATGTATGCAACATCATATGGTCTTTTAAAGGTTGTAATGGGGCCTGGCTGAGGGTAGGATAATGAAGGATATTTAGGCTTAAGTCCCTAGGAACTAAGAGAGCATGAACCTTTTTACACGTATTCCACTCAAATTCCTTTTTTCATTTTTCTTTTTGTCTCGGGTGACTACAGCCTTTTTCCTTGCTAATCTCTTGATTTGCCCCTTTTTCCTTTGGCAAATATTTTTCTTCTTTTTTTTTTTTTTTTTTGCCTTGGGTTTCCACCTTTATTTTTCTTTTTCTCACCCCAAAATGACATACCTCCTTGTAGCCACCCCAAACTTAGTTCCTCACAACCTTTCTCTTGCTCATTTCCATGCTCTCCTAATCCTAAGACCGGGTTAACATGGTTTTTTCAGATTTTGGCTCGTAATGTAGGGTTATCAAGAAACAATAGGTCAATTGGGCTCAATTTGGCTAACTAGGGTACATGCATTAGGGATGGTCCTATTTAGGCCAAGTGGTTTTTCAAAGAAAATTGCCTAAATCATTTGATGCAACACATAAACATGCAAACCATAAAGAGATTCAAGCAAATTCGGGAAAGTGCAACTTAACAGTGATTCACACATTCAAAAACAGAGTTGGAGGCTCAAATCCTCACCTGGACATTTTGCAAATTGTTTGACCGAGATACAATTCCTAGTGTGTGCACCCCCTCACCCCAAACTTATCATAAATCAAGCAATCATAATAGATCTCAAAGTTCAATTTTCAATTTTTAAGTGGGGATCAACCTTTCTATTATTAGAACCTAGGGGGAAATCATCAATGGTCAATATAATTCATGCGATCAATCTATGCTCAATTCAATTAGAAACCAACAAGCTTGCCGACACGACATTTCATACAAAAACTCTTGATCTTCTCAAATTATTCAAGAGCGACAACAAAAACAAAAACACAAACAAAACAAAACAGAAGTTAGGAAAAGAGAGGGATACCTAGCTTGGGTTGCCTCCCAAGAAGCGCTTGTTTAACGTCCCGAGCTTGACTTATTACGAAGCATCCACCTGGATCCCGTAGTCTGTGGTACAGAGGCCAAGGGACGCTCATCATATCAAATCCTCCACCCGGATCAAATGGTTTGTGAAGTGGGCCTTGTAGGAGCAATACGACTCTTTCCATACTTCCACCAAGCCCGAGTGTGAAAACTCCATTGACCTCTTCAATTATGAACTCACTTCCTCTCGGGTCAAATGGTGTTT